>CM053140.1:211555322-212805322 GCA_028571685.1 Heterohyrax brucei
AAGTCATAACAAAGGTCCACTCTTCAGACAGGAATGGATTGGACTTGGCGATGCAGTGACCATATATTGGATGCACTTTATGGTTCTATACATCTATAGGATGTCATCCTGCTGACCTCTGGCTGGAGGAAGGAGAGTGGGTGGAGAGGAAGGGAAAAGAGACTGTTGGGAGAATGAGACATGTATGGAGCAGAGAGGAATAGTGTGCTGTCACCGGACAGGAAGAGCAGTGGAAGCTGCATATAGGTTGGCATGTAAATTTATATGGGAATGTACATTTTCACTCAGTCATACTAAATAAACAAATAAATTAGGAAAACAAAACAAAACAAACAACGAGATACCATCTCACCTCAACAAGGTTGGCCATCATCCAAAAAATGCACAACACTAAATGTTGGAGAGGCTGTGGAGAGACTGGAACTCTCCTACACTGTTTGTGGGACTGCAAAATGGTGCAACCTCTCTGGAAAGCAATCTGGCACTATCTTAAAATAATGGATACAGATATACCGTTTGACCCAGTAATTCCACTGCTTGGAATATATCCTAAAGAATCAAGGCCATTCACACCAACTGATACATGCACACGAATGTTTACTACAGCACAGTCCACAATAGCAAAAAGATGAAATCAACCCAGGTGCCCAACAGCAGAAGAATGGATAGGTAAACTATGGTATATATACTCAGTGGAACACTATGCAATGATAAAGAACAATGATGACAGCAGGAAACATCTCTTAACCTGGTTTCAACTCGAGGACATCATGTTGCGTGAAAGTAGTCAGTGACAGAAGGACAAATATTGTATGAGACCCCTATGATAAGAACTTAAAAGCAGACTCATGCATCACAGAAAAGACTCTTTGATGGCTGCAAGGGTGGGGAGGGCAGGAGGGGGAGGGAGGAGAGTTTCATTTAGGCAGTTGATAGAAATTTGGTTGGGTCAAATTGGTGACAGCATCCATTAGTAAGAAGATCAATATTAACGGGACTTCAATACAACTTGTGTACTCCTCTAAACTTAACCCAATATTGCAAGGACAGAGTAGCTGGGGCGGGGGGCTGGGGACCATGCTCTCAGGGGAAATCGAGGCCAACTGGCACAACTAGCATTTTGCTAATGAAGTGTCTCTGCACCCCCCATTGGTGAGTGGCGTCTGGGGTCTTAAAAGCTGCCAAGCTGCCATCTGAGGGTACAGCAAATGTTCCCAACTCAGCACAAGTGGATGTTCACCAACGTCCATAATGACATGGGGGAAAGAGAATCCAGAAGACAGAGAGACCCACATGAGTGAATGTCTACATCAACTTGTTAACAGAAGAACCAGATGGTTCCAGGCTACCACTAGTGATAGCCACAATGGAGCTCACAGAGTGGAGTCTCACTGGCAACACAAGTATAAATAGGGATGCACCCTGAGATCTCCACTAAAAGACCACAACTGATGGTCCAGGGACCTCAAAGTTCTCCTGGGAGCAGGGCCCCTGGCCCTGATGCTGCCCCTGTCCATGAATCATATTGAAGGTCAACTTTTCATACAGCAATGGATTGGACTTGGTGATGCAGAGTGACCATATTGTGTGGGCACTTCATGGTTCTAGGCATCTATAGGAGGTCGTCCTTTTGACTTCACACTGAAACAGGGAGATTGGGTGGAAAGGAAAAGACAGGAGACTGTTGGGAAGATATGTACAGAGAGAGAGGAAGAGTGTGCTGTCACCGTGCAGAGAGAGCAGTGGAAGCTGCATGTAGGTCAGCATGCAAATTTATATGGGAATGTACATTTTCATTCAATCACAAGAAAAAAAGGATAGAAGAGTTAACCTGAAGGCAGCCTATGGCAAAGAACTGAGGCCTGGCTTAGCTCCTAACCAACTCTCCCACTTACTTGCTGTGTGACTCTGGACCCCTGTACTTTGGTTTTCCCATCTATCCGTTAAAGATTTGGAGAGGAAAAGAAAAAAAAAGAATATAATAGAATAAAGAAATTCACAGAATCAAATCAGAATGAAAACACATTCTACAGACCTATGGGATATAGTTGTGTTCAGAGGATAATTTCAATAAATGACCACATCCAAAAAAGAAATGGTCCAAATCAACCTATTAAACCTGCAACTTGAAGAAGTAGACAGCAGCAAAAGAACCCCCTCAGGGACCAGAAGAAGGCAAATAATAAAAATTATAACAGAATGAAATAAATTATAGAATATGAAAATGATTCAGACACTTAACAAGACCAAAAGCTGGTTTTCTTAAAAGGTTAGTAAACTCGATAAATTTTTGGCCAAAGTGACAAAAGAAAAATAGAAGAGGAAGCAAATAACTTGAATAAGAAATGAGATGGGCAATATACAACAGAGCCAACTGAAATTGAAAGAATCTTAACAGAATACTTTGAAAAACTGTACTCTAATAAATTTGAAAACCTAGAGGAAATGGACAAAGTTTTAGAAACATACTATGTACCAAGCTAACACAAACAGAAGTAGAGTAACTTAATAAACTCACCACAAAAGAAGAGACTGAAAAAGTAGTTTAAAAATTCTCAACCCCAGAAAAGTCCTGGCCCAGATAGCTTCACTGGAGAATTCTATGAAATTTTTAGAGGAGAGTTAACTTCACCATTACTAAAGGTATTTCACAGCATAGAAAAAGATGGAATACTCCGAAATGCATTCTATGAAGTCAACATAACCTTGACACCAAAACCAAGTTAAGACAGCACATACACAAAAAGGAAAACTACAAACCAGTATCACTGATGAACTGAGATGCAAAAATTGTCAACAAAATTTTAGCTAACACAATTCAATAACATATTAAAAAATAATTCACCATGGCCAAGCAGGACTCATACCATGGATGCAGGGATGGTTCCACATTAAACAGTTAATGTACTCAGCCACAGAAATTAAACAAAAAATTTTAAAAAATCACTTGACTTTATCAACTAATACAGAAAAGGCACCTGACAAAGTTCAACACCCATTCATGTTAAACCTCTCAATAAAATAGGACTAGATGGGATGTTCCTCAGCATAGTAAGAGTTGCAATGAGTCATAAATGAATTGATGGCAGTGGGTTTGGTTTTTGATATGCAAAGCCAACAGTCAACATCATCCTAAATCAATGGAGTATGAAAGTGTTCCCCTTTCAAAAAGGAGCCAGGCAAGGATGCCCATCGTCATCACTTTCATCAAATGCTATGCTGGAGGCTCTAGCCAGAGCAATCAGACAAGATAAGGAAATAAAGAGCATCTACTTTCCTAAAGAACAAGTAAAAGTATCTCTATTTGTAGATGATATGATAATCCTACAGAATCCAAACCAAAAAATTAACAGGACTAATAAAAGCATTAAGCAAAAGTATCCAGATATAAGATACACATACATAAATCAGCTGAATTCCCTTACATCAATAAAGACCATCAAAGAGAAAATCATCAGATAAACAGTATTTATAATTGCCCCCAAGAAGATAAAATACTTCAGGAATAAATCTAACCAGAAACACGAAAGAACTATACAAAGAAAATCACAAGACTCTACTGCAAGAAACCAGAGACATATGTAACTGCAGAAATCTTTCTTGCCATTAGATAAGAAGACTTAATATCATAAAAATGTGCACTCTACCCACAGCTATCTACACATACAATGCAATCCCAAAACAAACTCCAATGGCATATTTTAATGAGATGCAGAAACAAATTACCAATTTCATATAGAAAGGGAAAAGGGCTCAGATAATAAGTAAGGTATCTCTAAAACAGAAGAAAGTGGCAAGCCTCATATTAGCTGACTTTAGAATCTTTTACACTGCCACAATAGTCAAAACAGCCTGGTAATGGTACAAAAACAGATACGCAGACCAATGGAACATAACAGAAAATTCAGACATAACATTATCCACCTATCATGGATTACATTCTGTCCCCCCCAAAATGTATGTATCGATTTGACTTGTCTAAGAATCCCAATACGGTTCAATTGCTCCCATGTTTTGTGAATACTGTGATACTGATGACAGAGAATGGGCAGCAATTGTGCTGGTAAGGCAGGACTAAAGTTACCTACCACCTGTGGGATATAAGGGAGAGAAGTGAGCATAGAGAGTTGGGAACCTCATACCACCAAGAGATCAACACCTAGAGCAGAGCACGTCCTTTGGACCTGAGGTTCTTGTGCTGAGATGCTGTAACTGAATTTGGACTCTTGGCCTACGGGACTGTGATGATTTCTTATACTGAATGAACTTGTAACTTGTAAACAGATTTATGGCTTACCGGACTGTGGCAACAGAAATTTCTTTTTATGAAACCATCCACTTGAGGTATTTTCTGAGAGAGCAGTACTAGGTGGTGACTAAAACACTACCTGTGAGCACCTGATACTTGACAAAGGCCCAAAGTCTGTGAACTGATGAAAAAAATAGTCTCTTTAACAAATGGTATTGGCAAATTGGATATCCACTTGCAAACAAAGGAAACCACACCTATGTCCCACCATGCACAATAACTAACTCAAAATGGTTCAAACACCTAAATATGAGGTCTGACAATTAGTTCATGAACTGGGTACTGTGCACCTATATTGGCAGCACTGTACAAACAACTTGGTAAGGTTACATAACTTTAGTGTCTCACAGCTCTCTTTGTGTCAATGTGTGGCAGTCTTGCAGACTGGCATTCATTATTATTGCTGTGTGTTTTGGGATGCTGTCACAATAACATTGAAGCTTGAATTGGAGAAATGACTAAACATTAAACTTCTTGTTAAACTTGAAAAGAGTGGAAGTGAAATCAGAGACATGTTAGTCCAAGTTTATGGGGATAATGCCATGAAGAAAATGGCAGTGTACAAAGCGATTATACATTGTTTGAGGGGCAGAGAAAGCATCACTGATGAAGAGGGGTCAGGGTGACCAATAACAAGCAGAACTGACAAAAGCATTGCAAAAGTTCTTTGAATTGTGTATTAAAATCATCAGCTGACTACGAAAAACACAGAAGACAAAGTAAACATTCATACAGACACAATTAGGAAAATCTTTTTAAAAAATATTTTACTGTGATTAAGTGAAAGCATACAAGCCAAATTAAATTTCCATGCCCGCCTATATGCAACTCCTTCTGCTCTCCTTCCTAGTGATAGCACACAACTCCTTTTCCTTCTATATATGTCATATCTTCTTAACAATCTGCTGTCCCCTCCTCTCCACACTATCCTCTCCCTTCTAGTAAGAGCCCAGTAGTACAGCATCCCAGAGATGCAGAAAACCATGAAGTACATGAATCTTATGGTCACACTGTGTCCCTGTATCCAGTCCACCACTGTTCAAACAGTTGACATCAATGTTTTCTGCTCAGGAGGGCAGCAAGAGGTCTAGGGGCCATGCTCTGAGGAGGAACTGCCAGGCAACTGGACCACGGATTATGATCTTTTACTGGAATTCCTGAGGTGTAACCCTTGTTTTCCAGTATTGCCACTAGGACTCAACATTGTGTGCCCCATCACAGCTGTCTTTGATGGTGGCCAGGTACCATCTGGTTCTTCTGGTCACATGTTGATATAGCCAGCCATTCACATGGGTCCTTATATCTCCTGGGCACTTTTTCCCTCATGTCTTTCTTGTTCTTTGTGATCACCTCTTCTGGATGAGTTGGGACCATTTGGTGTACCTCAGACGGCAATTTGCTAGCTTTTAAGAATCCACACATCATTCACCAACACGGGGAACAGAAGACTCTCTTAACGATATGCTAGTTATGCCAGTTAGAGCTTCAATGTCACCTGACAGCATGGTTCCCAAACTCCTGATCCTGCTACTCTATCCTTGCAATATTGGGTTAGGATTTTAAGTTTTTAGTTTATGTTGACTGAAGTCCAGTTAACCTGATCTTCTTTCTACTGTGTGCTGTCACTGCTTTCATTCAATCAAATTTCTACCAACTATCTAATATATGACCAGTCCTTTCCCTTCCTCCCAATCCTCACAGCTGTCAGAGTCTCTTCTTTTGTACAAGTCTATTTTTAAGTCCTTATAATAGTGGTCTCATATAATATTTGCTCTTGTGCCACTGACTGCTTTTACTCAGCATAATGTCTTCCAATTGAAACCAGGTTATGAGATGCTTCCCAAAATCATCCTTGTTCTTTATCATTCCATAGTGTTCCATTGAATAAATGTACCATAGTTTGTTAATCCATTCATCAGTTGTTGAGCATCCAGGTTGATCCCATCTTTTTGCTATTGTTGACTCTGCTGCAATAAATACTCGTGTACATGTATAAGTTCTTGTGACTGCCCTTCATTGTGTAGGATATATTCCAAGAAGTGGAATTACTGGGTCAAATGGCCTTTCTATTTCCAGCTTTTCAAGTAAGTGCCAGATTGCTTTCCAAAGAAGTTCTACCAGTTTTCAATCCCACCAGCAGTGTAGGAGAGTTCCAGTCTCTCCACAGCCTCTCCAGTCTTTTTTTCTTTTGGATCATGGCCAACATTGGTGGGGTGAGATGACATCTCATTGTAGTTTGGATTTGGATTTCTCTAATAGTTAATGATCGTGAGCATTTCTTCATGTGTTTTTCGGCTGCTTGGATGTCCTCTTTGGTGAAGTGTCTGTCCATCTCCTTTGCCCATCACTTAATTGGGTTATTTACCTTCTTATTAATATTTTGTAGTGCCTTGTAGACTACAGAGATCAGACAATGATACAATGATCAGACATGTAGTCGCCAAATATTTTTTCCCATTCTGTATGGAATTTTGATAGTGTTTGGATGAGCAAAAATATTTAATTCCTAATGGTTCCCAGTTATCTATTTTCTCTTCTGTTGGTCATGTTTTGTTTATTAGATTTTGAATTCTTGAGTTGTGTATTAAAACTTCCATTGTTGAACTCATTTTTTCTTGTACGATCTTTATCGGTTTAGCTTTGATATTTAGGTCTTTTATCTAGTTTGAATTGGTTTTTGTGTAAGGTGTAAGAGACAGAGTTTGTTTCAATTTTTTGGCAGATGGATATCCAAGTTTACCAGCACCATTTCTTAAAGAGATTGCTTTTACACCAGTTTCCAATTTTAGGGACCTTGTCAAAGATCAACACTGTTCTTAACTCTGTTCCATTGGTCTATATGTCTCTTTTTGTACCAGTACCAGGCTGTTCTGACTACTGTGGCAGTGTAAAACGTTCTAAAGTTCGGTAGTGAGAGGCCTCCCAGTGTGTTCGTCTTCTTCAGTAGTGCTTTATTTATCCGGGGCTTCTTCCCTTTCCGAACAAGGATGGTGATTTGTTTCTCCATCTCATTAAAAAAATGTCACTGGAATTTGAACTGGGATTGCACTATATAAGTAGATTGATTTGGGTATAATAGACATTTCCACAATGTTAATTCTTCCTATCCATGAGCAGGGTAGGTTTGTCCATTTACATAAGTCTCTCTTGGTTTCTTGGAATAAGGTTTATAGTTATCTCTGTATAGGTCTCTTATTTCTCTAGTTATATTTATTTCTAGGTATTTTATCATCTTGGGGGCTATATTAAATGGTATCGATTTGGTGATTTCTTCTTTGATGATCTCATGGTTGGTAAAGAGGAATCCTACCAATTTACTTATGTTTATCTTGCACCCTGATACTTTGCTGTACTCTTCTATTAGTTCTAGTAGATTACTTTTGGATACTTTAGGATTCTCTGCATATACAATAATATCATCTGCCAACACGGAGATTTTTAATTCTTCTTTGCCAATGCAGATGCCCTTTATTTCTTTGTCTTGTCTAATTGCTCTGGCTAGAACTTCTAGCACAATGTTCAACAGAAGTGGTGAGAGTTGGCATCCTTGTATAGCTCCCGTTCTCAAGGGTAATTCTTTCAGGCTCTGATGTAGGTGGTTGGCTTTGCATGGATGCACTCATTACATTGAGGAATTTTCCTTCTATTCCTAGTTTGCTGCGAGTTTTTAGCATGAATGGGTGCTGGATTTTGTCAAATGCCTTTTCTGCACCAATTGATGAAATCTGGTAATTCTTACATTTTCTGTTATTTATGTGGTTGATCACATTAATTGTTTTTCTGATGTTTAACCAGCCTTCCATCCCTGGTATGAATCCAGCTTGTTCATGATGAATTATTTTTTTGATGTGCTGTTGAATTCTACAGGCAAGGATTTTGTTGAAGATTTCTGCATCTACGTTCATGAATGACATTGGTCTGTAATTTTCCGTTTTGTGGGATCTTTCTCTGCCTTTGGTATCAGGGTTATGCTGGCTTCACAGAGTGAATTTGGCAGTATTCCATCCCTTTCTATGCTGTGAAGTAGTCTCAGTAGTATTGGAGTTAGCCAAGCCAGCCAAGTGCTGTTGAATAAAAGCTTGGTAGAATTCTCCAGTGAAGTCATTGGGGCCAGGACTTTTTTTGGTTGGTAGTTTTAGCTGACTTTTTCAATCTCTTCCTTTGTGATAGGTTTATTAAGCTGTTCTATTTCTCATTGTTATAATTGGGTAGGTGATATGAATCTAGAAATCTGTCCATTTCCTCTATGTTTTCAAAGCTGCTAGAGTACAGTTTTTCATAGTATTCTTATAATACTTTTGATTTCAGCTGGGTCTGTTGTGACATCTCCAATTTCATTTCTTATTTGGGTTATTTGTTTCCCCGCCTATTTTTCTTTTGTAAATTTAGCCACTGGTTTATCAATTTTGTTGATCTTTTCGAAAAAGCAGCTTTGTTTTGTTACTGTTTTCAATTGTTCTTCTATTCTCCAGTTCATTTAATTCTGTTCTAATCTTTATTATCTGTTTTCTTCTGGTGCCTGAGGGATGCCTCTTTTGCTCTCTTTCTACTTGTTTAAGCTGTAGGGTTAATTCTTTGGTTTGGATCCTTTCTTCCTTCCAGATGTGCGCATTTATACAGATAAACTGACCTCTGAGAACTGTTCTGGCTGTATCTTGTCAGTTCTAGTAGGATGTGTTTTCCCTCTCATTTCATTCCATAAATTTATTTCATCCTTGATTTCCTCTGTAATCCTTGACTTTTTGAGGAAGGTGTTGTTCAGTTTCCATGAGTTCCAATTTCTACCTGTTTTTTCTGTTACTGATTTCAACTTTTATGGCTTTATGGAAAAGATGCCTTGCAATAATTCAATGATTTGGATTTTGTTGAGACTTGCTTTTTGTTCTAACACATGGTCTACTGTGGACAATGTAACATGTGCAATGGAGAAGATGTATTTATCTGTTGATGTGTAAAAAGTTCTGTGCATGTCGATGATTCCTAGTTGGCTAATTGTTTTAATAAGATCTTCTGTACCTTCATTAAGCTTTTTTTTTTCCCTCTGGATGATCTATCAATTACTGAAAGTGGAGTGTTGAAGTCTCCACCTCTTACTGTGGAGTGGTCTATCTCATTTTTCAATGTAGTCACTGGTCGTTTGATGTATTTAGATGCTCTGGTATTGGACGCATAAATATTTAGTACTGTTAAGTCCTGCAGTGTATTGAACTTTTCAGCAATAAATAGTGGCTGTCCTTGTCCACAATAGTGGATTTTACATTAAAATCTACTTTATCTGAGATTAGTATGTCGTTAGCTTGGTATACATTATTCAATCCTTTGATTTTCAGTTTGTTCATATCTTTGTGTCTAAGGTGTGTGTCTTGTAAGCAATATACAGAGAGGTCATGTCTTTTCATTCAGGATGTTACTCACTGCCTCTTCCCTGGAGCATTCAGTCCATTTACATTCAATGTTAATTACTGATAGGTATGTATTTAGTGCTGTCATTTTGATGTATTTATTTTTGTGGTAGCATTTTCTGTGTTGCTCTTAATATTCTGCTCTGGGTCAATCTTCTTTATGGTTTGACTTTTCATCTTTTTCAGTGTAGATTTTGTTTCTTGAGACTCCTGTATCACATTTCTTGTTTTCGTTTGTTGCATTGTTATTGTGCTTTGTGGCTGCCCCATGGTCCCCTTTAATATTCTAAGTTTAAACCCAATTTTAACTTCTGCATATCTTTCTAATTTCCTCCCCACTTGAAAGGACTATAACTACTGTAGTATATCCCTCTTTTTAGTATGATGGTGTCACAGTTTTCATGATATGATTACTGTTTCCCTTCTTTTAACATTGCAGCTTTGATTGAGTTCTGTGACTTCCCTAACTGAGTAGGATTCTGGATGCTGTGCCCTGCAATGCCTCCTTAAATATACACTAAATGGTTTTGTTTCTCTGAAGAAAGAGCTTCTTTCAGTATTTCTTACAGTTTGGGTTTGGTTTTTACAAAATCTCTAAGCTTCTGTTTATCTACAAATGTCTTAATTTCATCTTCATGTTTGAGAGAATTTTCCAGGCTATATAATTCTTGGTTGACAGTTTTTCTCCTTCAAGGTTTCAATGTCTCATCCCATAACTCCTTACCAACATTGTTTCTCCCAAGAAGTTAGACAAAAGCCTACAGGGCTTCCTTCTGAGTGTTAGTTCTCCTTTGAGACTTGCTGTCTTTAAGAGAATCTGTTTATTTTTCATTTTATTAAGCTTAATTTTAATATGTTTTGGTGTCTTTCTTTTGGGGTCTAGATTTTTGGCGTTTGATACACGTCTTGGATATCTTTGTTCTCTCATAATTTCAGGGAAGCTTGCTGCCAGCAACTCAACAACAATACTCTCTATGTTTTCAGCCATCTCTCCCTGTTCAGGAACTCTCATTCATCACAGATTATTCCTCTTTATGGAGTCCCACATATTTCTTAATGCTTATTCATTCTTCTTGTTTTTTTTTTTCTCTGATTTCTCCTCATAAATGCTGGTGTCAGTTGCTCTATCCTCAAAGTCACTAAGTCCACCTTCCATCTTCTCAATTCTTCTCTTTTGGCTTTCAAATGAATTGTCTAATTCTGTAATTTTGTTATTATCCGCTGGATTTCATGTCACTGGTGTTCCATCAGTTCAAATAGCTTAATTTTTCATTTTGCTCTGCTCCACTTTCTTTGATCTCTAGGAGGGCTCTTTCTATATAATTCTTTTGTACTCAATCTCTGATAGTTTCAGAAAATCTTCTTCATCTGGGAAGTTTTTTTATTCTTTATTTTGTAAGTTTTCTAGAGCCATGGTGGACTGTTTCTTTAACTGGTTAGGAATGGCTTGTTGCCTTTGGGCCATCTACAGGCTGTCTAGTTTCTTTGGTGTTACCCCCAACAAGACTTGAGATGTAGTTCTGAGTACAGAGTTGGTTATCAGCCATCTCTGTGTACTCCAGTGACTGGCCCCAGTGGACTCCCTGGGGTGGCAGTCTCTGCCTCATGGCCGGCAAAGCTGGCTCCCTACATATGAATTTACTGGGTGGCTGTCATCTGACCCTATGTTATTCAGTAAAGGCCGGAAGAGACGTTGCTGGGGCACTCAGCAGTTAGTTCTTCAGGCAGTCTTATTTTAAGAAGCTTGGATCTGATGGACAGGTGCACAAATCAGTCAGGCCACCACACCTTCTGGCTTACAATGGAAGCATCTCTTTGGCCATCCCCAGATGGTATGATGCAGTTCAATTAATGTGGGGTTATGGCCTTGCTACCATCCTCAGCCAGGCCACTCTGGTAAGGTAACACTCTTCTACACAGCCTTCCTGCTAGAAAAGCACTTTCTAGACTGGCACTGCTTCTCAGCTTGGGAATTAACCTCTACTTACGTCTCTGGTTGGGTGACTCCACCTCCCAGCTGACCAAAGTGGCATCTGGCCCAAACTATCCTTCCCATAGTGCAGCTAAGAAGAGAGGGTGGAGGGGCAGTGGTGCCCTCAGTCAGCTGTCTGGCTCTCAAAATGTGGCTATCCCATGTACTGTCTCTCTGCTGCACTATATGCTGTTTACTTTAGCACTGCAGTTCAGCCTGTTCATTGGCTCACATCCATCCCCCACTTTCTGCATAACAAAGATGGCATCAGTACCCGCAGTCCATCCATGTGGTGTGTCAGCAGGAGCAGAGCTCAGTGCACACTACCTTGTCAGAGAGGTAGTCTCTGTTTAGTGACACACAGTCCAATTGACAGTCCTATGCTGTATGTTAGGGCTTCCTGTGTGTCCAGAGTGCCCTGTTCAATTATTAATTTAGGCCTTAGTTCTCAGAGGGAACTGAAGAGACATGTGTCCGGTCTGCCATCATGACCCTGCCCCCCAGAAAATCTTAACCCAAAATTTTGTCATGAAAAAGTGTGTGTAAAAAGGGTCCCAAAGGAGCTCACCGATGACCAAAAACATAAGAGAACTAAAGTTTGCCAGGCACTTCTGGAGAAGCCAAGACAATGTTTCGGGCAGTGTTAACTAGTGATGAAACATGGGTGTACTAACAGGACCCTGAAACAATGTGTCAAAGTGCATAATGGAAGGCAGTCAATTCTCCACGGCCAAAAAGTTCTGTCAGTCCAAACCAAGTGTCAAAATGATGTTGTTAACTTTTTTTGATATCAGAGGGATTGTTCATTACGAATTTGTAACAACTGGAAAATCAGTTAACCAAGTTTACTATTTGGAAGTGCTGAAAAGGCTGCATGAAAAAGTTCGATGAAAACTACATGAACTTTTCAGAAACAACTCATGGCTCTTGGATCACCACAATGTGCCAGCTCACATGGCACTGTCTGGGAGTGAGTTTTTAGCCAATAAATGTATTGGAATACCCTATCTACGTACCTGATCTGGCCCCCAATTATTTTTTACTTTACCAGAAGATAAAGAACATACTGAAAGGAATACATTTTGATGACATTCAGAACATAAAGGGCACTATGACAACAGCTCTGACGGTATTCCAGAAAAAGAGTTCCAAAATTGCTTTAAAGGGCAGACTAGGTGCTGGCATTGGTGCATAGCCTCTCAAAGGGAGTAGTTCAAAGTTAATCATAGTGATATTCAGCAATGAAATGTGTAGCATTTAGAACAATTAAGTTCCCAAACTTAATTGTCCAACCTCATATTCACACAATAGAATACTATGCAATGATAAAGAATAATGATGATCTTGGGAAACATCTGATAACATGGAGACATCTAGAAATCATCATGCTGGGTGAAATTAGTCAGTTGCAAAAGCACAAATATTGTATTAGACCACTATTATAAGGACTCCTGAAAAGATTTATGCACAGAAGAAAATAATTTTTGATGGTTACGTGGAATGGGATGGAGGGAAATAGGTCTTCACAGATTAGATGTAGACAGGAATTGGGTCAAGTGAAGTGCGTGACAGCACACAGCAGAAGGAAAATTAATACTGCTGGACTATAGCAAAAATGAAGAGGTTTCCTAAATACAACATAACATTTTGAAGGACAGAGTTAATGGGGCAGGACTCTGGGGACCATGCTGGGAGAACATCTAGGTCAACTGGCATAACTTTCTGTTTTGTTTTTTTTTTTTAAAGAAAATATTTTGCATCCCATTTTGGTGAGTGGTGTCTGGGGTCTTAAAATCTAGCATGCTACCAACTGAGGAGCATCAACTGGTCCAAATCCACCTAGAGCAGAGGATAACCAAAGACACTAAAGACACGAGGAAAATATGAGCCCGGGAGACTACATCAGCATGAGACCATAAGAACAAGTGTTGCCCATTTATCACCAATGACTGCCCTGACAGGGAACAAAATGTAGAGTCCTTGAGGTAGCAGGAAAAAAATGGGGGCGCTGATGTAGAACCCTATTAAAAGGCCTGGCTTGATAGTCCAACATGCTGCCAGCTTCCCTAAGTACAGAGCCCCTAGACTCTGCTAGCCCAGAGCTTAAACCAGCACTGAAGACAACTCTCTAGACAAAGACTGGACTGAATAATAAGACATGGATAACGTTGGTGAAGAGTATGCTTCTCGGCTGAAGCACATACCTGAGGCTGCCAGAGCAGCTCCTGTCCAGAGGTGAGACGGAAGGTGGAAAGAGGAAACAGGAATTGGCTGAATGAATACAAAAAGTACAGGGTAGAAAGGAGTATTCTGTTACAGAGGGGGGACAGCAGCTAGAGTTGCAAAGCAGTGTATGTGTGTAGGGGGAGGTTATACAACAAACAGATTTTAATTGTAAACTTTCACTTAAAGCGCATTAAGCCAAGGCCAAGCACATTAAAGCATTCTTAAAAAATAAATTTCCAAAAATAGATTGTTGGACAGATTATGGATCATTTTCATAATAGATTGACAACAGAGCAAAAAGCGATTCTAGAACATCTGTTGTGCTTAAAATAAAGGACTCAAAGAGAAGTGTGGTCATGTCAAAAACATAGACACAGAGATGTCCTGAAGGATCCCACTGACTAAATATGAAGTAATTTCAGCATCGAAAAGAGTATCAGTGACAGTTATAATACAATGACTAAAGACAGAAATACATAAACCAGTTGCTATTGACTTGATTGTGACTCAAAGCATCCCTATCGGATAGAGTAAAACTGCCCCACCGGTACAACTTTAACTAAGGAGAGGCTTGTGAATTTGAACTCTCAATCTTTTGGCTTGCAGTCATAGCTCTGTGCCACTGGGGAGCCCTATTAGCCCATAGTAATGTCTAAAAAAAGTAATGAGGACAAAGAAAATGTTTTTAGAGATGATATCAATGAATAAACGTAGAAAGGATAACAGCATTAGGAAAATCAGCATTTGTAACCACAATGTAACAAATGATTCAGGCAAGAATCATCAATGAATACTAAAATGAATGACTGTTAGGTAACAGAACATTCAAAGTCTCAAAATACCACCTCACAGATAGCTGATTCAAAAGGGACAATTTTAATTAAAAAGGAAAAAGATACCTATAAAATGAAGAGACCAAAATTAACATTTTCAGTAAGAAGACAAACTGATAATGTGGCACAGTATTACCTGTTGTAGCACAACAGTTGACATTTTTACCCTGGGTTTGTGGAAAAAAAAAATACTGACTTGGGAAGAGATTTCTTATATTGACTGACATTTCCAGGATAAGTATAAACTTGATGGTTTGCACCAGTGCTTCTAAACAGTTCATTCTCATTGGAACCACTGCCAAAAATTTGCATTTCTAACAAGTTCCCACACACAGCATCAGCACTGCTGGGATTCTCATTCACAGTGACCTTACAGGACAGAGCAGAACTGCCCCATAGGGTTTCTAAGGCTGTAATCTATAAGGAAGCAGATTGCCTCATCTCTGTCCCATGGCAGCTGGTGGGTATGAACCAGTGACCTCTTAACTAGCAGTCCAGCACTTTAACTATGCACCAAAAGGTTTCTGTTAGTAGAGCAGTGGCTCTAAAAATTTATTATACGTAAGAATTACCTGAGGATCTTGTTAAAATGCAGATTCTGATTCAGTATATACAGGATAGAAATGCAAATTCTCAGGAACTGGTTCAAAGCTCTAGTTTGTACTTCTGCCTAGTAACTGACCATACATGAATTGATTGGCATTTCCTGGATAATCAAGGATTAGCTGGGCTCTGATCTGGCTAGAAAGGTCCTGCCTTGAAACTGATAATAAATGGCCTGTATAGATAACGGAAACACAGTTTTTGGAGCCTCCTGATTTAGGAGAGCTGGGAGGGGAATATGTTCTTTGGACACAAGGGCCTCATGCTGAGACCTTCTCAGACGTGGGATGAGAGCTAGGACAGAGCACTAACACTAACAAGAAGCTGTAATGCCGATGGAAGGGTGAACCTGGGTAAAAAGCTGAACCTGGGAGAAAGCACAGTCAGCAGCAACCAGGAAAAACGACAACAGTAACAATGCGGCCTGACCGACAGAAAAGAGGCAGCCACACAAGGTCAAAGTGACCTGCATAGCAGAGAAGGCACCGTGGGAACCAAGTGGCTCCCAGAGCAGCGGTGGCATGGTGGGGCCAAAATGGCCTTCAGAGGAGCTTGGGAGCACCCATCAGGAGGCTGCATATACAACCTGAGCACCCTCAGCACAGGCCGCTGACAGCACTTCTGCTCCCCAAGTTGCCACGAGACCAGCCTAGAAATGAGGCTGGCCAAGAGCTGTTGTGACATCAACACTAAAGCTGGAGCCAGCCTAAACTAAGGCTGGGGCTGACTAGAAGGAGCCAGGAAGCCCAATGAGTGAAGCAGCCAACAGCGAGGTCCGCTGAGAATAATGGCCAAAAACCAAGCCTGTGAAGTAATGTCACTGAGTTTCCTGATGAAAATTCCCAGATGGGTGAGAATGAACATCAATTTTTAGGACATGGATCTCCTTAAGACGTTAGACTCCATATTACAACCTCTTCTAAGACCCCTTTGCATTTCTTCATTTATGTCTTTCTCTTTTTATATTCTCATTAAAGTTGTTGTCACAGATATGGTGTTTCGTTGAGTTTTGTGGATGCTGCAACAAATTACTGAACCCAGCAGAGAGAAAAAGTGGTGAGGATCAGTTGGTGTTAGAAGTAAATGGGGAAGTAGTGAAACACATTAAACATCCAATTCACAAGAAGCTGTGAATTGCTGATCTGTGGCTGATTCTTAGTCATAGGCAAAGTTAGCACTATTCACCTATGGAGAATTTTTACCAAATATTTTTAATTTGAGTCTACTAAAGAAGGAACAATCAGACAAATCCAATGGACCTGAAGTCTTAAAAAACATCAGTGTCATGAAAAATCAATAATTTAGAAAAATTATTCTAAAGAAACCTAAGGAAACACGACAAAAGCAATGTATAATCTCAGACTGGAGTCTGGATTGAAAAGGAATGAGAGTTTAAAGACATACTTTTCTTATCTTACGAGATACATGCTCAAGTATTTACAGATAAAGTGCATGCTGACTTGTAACTTACTTTCAAATTCTTTTCTAAAAATCTATCGATGGATGTTTATTGTGTCATTTTTCAACTTTTTCTTTTAAAAATCTCAAACAAAATTAGGAAAACACATTTCAAGTTTATTTTGGTTTTAGTTTTTCTGGAAAGTAAGAGTGCTTATTGTGTAACACCAAGTGACAACTTCACAACAGAGAATACCACACCAAATCAGAGCATAAAATTGGGAATAAACATTAGCAGTTATTTACTGTGACCACTTTAAGTATGTAAGTATCTCATTTTACGTAAGGCTTGGGTTACAAAACGACAGCTGAAATACGGGTTGGCTGAAGACTATAACTACCAAGGCTTATTAACATTTATGCATACATCATTACGGTCAAATTTTTAAAAACTAGCCTTCACAACTGCATCAACCAAGTCAGTGGAGAATAGTTTTACTTTTTTATTCCTCTTTTCAGGTATGAGACAGAAAGATTTGCCAGAATAAAGTAAAAGAATATATATAATAATTACTCTAAGGCCTTCAAAATAAGATAGATACCATGGCTCTGTCAATAATTTTACCTTCATCCACCAATTAGCAGACTATAAGTCACTACAGGGAAAAAAAAAAGCCAGTTGCTGTCCAGTTGATTCTGACTCATGGCAACACCAGGTGTATCAAAGTAGGCCTACATTCCACAAGGTTTCAACGGCCAGTTTTTGAGAAGGAGACAGGTCTTTCTTCCAAGGCACCACTGGGTGAACTCAAACTGCCAACTTTCAGTGAAGAGCAAAAGTGTACTAAACATTTGCAACACACAGAGACTCCTAGATCACTACGTTAGTTTCTCAGTCTAACAGGACTTTGACTTTGATTAAGTTATATTCAGCAGACATTCTTAAGAATTTCCACTTTGTCTCCATTTAACAGGTTTATGCCTAACTTCAGAAAGAAGTGGAAGCTTCACTGCTTCACTATTCACTAATAAACTGAATGTTTTTCCTTTAAAAATTGTTATTTAGGGAATGAAACATTGAAACCTCTTCCTTTTGATCTTCATTTCTGATTCCTCTCTACAAATTTATTCTGTTTCCAGTGTCTTCCATCTCAGTGGCATCAATATCCACTCACAGTTGATCTAGCCAAAGACTATGAAACCCTTCATTTTTCTTTCCTCCATCTACTATATCTAATCCAATCTATGCCCCAAATAAAGCCCAAGTGACTTATCCCAGTGTCAAATACTATTATCTTTATCGAAACCATCATTCTCTCTCACCCGGACTATGCCAATGGCCTCTTGTCTTTACCTTCCAATCTTGTTCACACTTTACTCTCCAAAAATTAGCTGAAGTTATCTTTTAAAGATGTCTATCTTATCAAACCATGAAGAATTTGCAACTACTAGAACAGAAGAGTTCAGCCAAGTATCAGGATACAAGATAAAACTATAGGACCAAACCTAAGGTCATCAAGTTGATTCCAACTCATAGCAAACCTATAGGACAGAGTAGAACTGCTCCTGTGGAGTTTCCAAGGGGAACTTTAAGTGGAGTCAAACTGCCAACCTTTGGCTTAGCAGCCATAGCTCTTAACCACTACACAAACAGGATTTCCAGGATACAAGGTAAACATACAAAAATCAGATTTCTCTACATTAACAAAGAGACTGTTCAAGAGGAAATCAGCAAATCAACACCATTTACAACAGCCTGCAAGCAGATAAAATACTTAGGAATAAATCTAGCCACAGATATAAATGACCTTATACAAAGAAAACGATAAGACTCTACTGCAGGAGACCTACAAAGTGGAAAAACATACCACAGTCATGGATAGGAAGCCTCAACGTTGTGAAAATGCCTATTAGAACCATTCCATAGATAAATCTATAGATAAATGCAATACAAATTCCAGCAGCATTTTTTTTAACAAGGTGGAAAAACAAATTACCAACTTCATATGGAAAGAGAAGAGGGTCTGGATAAGTAAAGCACTACTGAGAAGAACAAAGCAGAAGGCCTCACACTACCTGACTTTAGAACCTATTATACCACTATGGTAATCAAAACAGCCTGGTACTGGCACAACAACAGATACGTTAAGACCAATTGAACAGAATTCTGATTCCAGATATACAATCATTCACCTACAAGTGGCTGATATTTGACAAAAGTCCCAAGTCCATTAACTGGGGAAAAGACAGTCTGTTCAACAAATGGTGCTGGCATAACTGGATATCTATCTGCAAAAAATGAAATACAAGGTCTGACAATTAAGTTCACGAATTTAGTTGTTCCAAGCACTGTATACCTCACTGCTGAATATCACTCAACAGCACTTGCCTTGGCTTGGCTGAATATCACTTTGGTCACCTTTGAAGTACTCGCCTTGGGAAGCTATGCCCTGATACCACAGCATAGTCCACTCTTCAAAGCAACTTCTGGAATGGCCATTGCACATGGTGAAATGGTGGTACGTTTGCAAATTTAACTGTATAGCTGTCTGTGAGAGAGTTTTTAGCCAGTAAACATAATTATACCAGAACACCCTCTCTACTCACCTGATCTGGCCCCCAGTGACTTTTTTCTTTATCCAAAAATAAAGTAAATATTGAAAGGAAGACATCTAGATGACTTTCAGGACATCAAGGGTAATATGATGAAACCTTGATGGTCACTCCAGAAAAAGAGTTCCAGGATTGCTTTGAAGGGTGGACTCGGCACTGGTGTCACTGCAGAGCTTCCTAAGGAGGGTACTTCAAAGATGACCATAGTGATATTCTGCAGTGAGGTATGCAGCTTTTTTCCCAGGATGAGTTTGGGAACTAAAACGACAGTCATCATGAGACACATAACTCACACCATGTACAAAGACTAACTGACAGTGGATCAAAGACCTAAGTATCAAATCTAAAATGATAAAGATCAAGAAAGAAAAAAATAGGAACAACGCTACGAGCCCTAATACATGGCGCAAACAGAATACAAAACATCACTAACAATACAAAAACACCAGAAAACAGATAACTGGGAACTGTTCCTAAAAATCAACTTGTGCTCATCCAAAGACCACCAAGGGAGTGAAAAAAACAACCTGAAGACTGGGAAAAAAAAAATGGCTATGATAAATCTGATCAGCATCAGTATGAGCATCTAATCTCAAAATCTACAAGATACTGCAAAACTCAGTAACAAAAGATAACTCAGTTCAAAAATGGACAAAGGATATAAACAGGCACTTGATCAAAGACATTCAAGCAGCTGACAGATGAAATGTTCATGATCTTTAGCCACTAGAGACATACTTATCAAAATTACAATGAGATATCATCTCAGTCCAACAATGACCCCAAATGATTTTTTTCTTTATCCAAAGATGAAGGAAATACTGAAAGGAAGACATCAAGATGACATTCAGGACATCAAGGGTAATATGATGAAAACTCTGATGGCCATTCCAGAAAAAGAGTTCCAAGACTGCTCTGAAGGGTGGACTAGGCACTGGTGTCACTGCACAGCTTCCTAAGGAGAGTACATCAAAAGTGACCATAGTGATATTTGGCAGTGAGGTATACATTGATGCATTAATAAAAAAAAAAACACAAAATAATAATTGTTGGACAGGTCAAGAACAGATAAGAACACTTATACAGTGCTAGTAGGAATGTAAAATGGCACAACCTCCTTGGAAACTGATTTGGTGCTTCCTTAAAACAACAGAAATAAAACTACCATAACAGCCAGCAAATCCACTCCTTGAAATGTATCCTTGAGAAGCAACAGCCATCACACACACGCACACATGCATGCATGCACGCACATACACACATACACACACACACACACAAAAAACATCTGGGCATAGCTGTCCTCATTGAGAGGAGAGCAGCAGCACTAGACTCACCCTGAGGAAGACCTGCTTCAGTCAGGAACTTAGCTGAAGCTGCCGTGGTTGATGAAGGAGGAGACATGCTGTCTTCATCAGAGATCTTCCCAGACCTCACCCCTATACCTTTTCTGAGTTTTATCCTGAGTTTCTTGATTTTACAGAGTTACGCCTAAAATTGTATGCCCTTACTTACATACTGTTAGTCTAGTGAGTCACAACTCCGAACAGTCCGAGTTTTTGTGAGCTCTGTGTGACCAGTGCAGTGAGTTACCAAACCTAGCACAGTAATAGAGAATGAAATAACGGAGAGCAGAAAAGCAGAGACATATTTGACCTCTGCTTCACAGGAACCAGCCTTACGCTGACTGTGGTTTTGGATACTGTCCTATTAATTTTATAAATTGATTCTCTGGCAGTTTCATTTTCATATTCAACTTCTTTGGTCCAAATGCCCAATAAACTCTCCTGTTTGTTTACATATTTGAAATTTCTGCAGTTTCACTAGAATGAATTTAGGTGTCATTTTCCTTTTATTTATTCTGCTTCAAATTCATTGTTGTCGTTAAAGTGCCATCCCGTCAGTTCTGACTCACAGTGTGTCTACATACAGCAGACTGCAAGACTACTTGGTCCTGCCCATCCTCACAATTACTGATTGCTGTGTTTGAGCCCATCCTCAGCATGTGAATCTATGTTGGTGAAGGTCTTCCCCTTTTTCACTGATCCACTACCTTACCCAGCATGAAGTCCTTTTCCAGGCACTGATTCCTCCAATGTGTGTGAGATTTCATTCATTAATTTATAGAAGTAAATGTTGATGTTTTAAAGAGTGTCTGTTATACCCAATATCCAGTCTTCATAGTTGTCGCACCCTGAATTATCAGTCCCACTTTTTCCTTCACCCATAGAACTATTTCTATCCTATGAAACATTGAGTATACATCCTCACCTCTTCATTTTGACGAACAGAAAGTTACTGAAACCCTAGCTGGGGGCTCCTGGGAGTTATCCTAAGGCTCCTGAGAGGGTTGTTGTGCAAGATCCTTTAACTTCCCTTTTTTCATGGCATACCACTTAATGCTCCAGGCAACATTTTGTTAGTAACAATTTTTCAGGCCAGAAGGCTACACTTTGAGAATCAGCACCAACCAGCCACTAGCGCTTATACAGAACCTGACCTTGGAAAACTCCTGCCAGCTGGGAGCACAATTACCAACCCACTGCTGTACCTGGAGTCCATTCTGGAGTGGGAGGTCCATTCCACAGCACATTTGTCCTAAGATGTGTCATCACCTAGACTCCCAAACTTGACAGGCTAGAGGAGAACTGAGGTATTAAACCCAGAACCAGTCTCCCCATAAAAGACCTCCAAATCTTGAGTTAAGGAAGCTCACAGTCATCTGATCACTAGACTTGGTATGGTTCCTTATCCACGGAGTGAATACTCTTGCCACTTTGTTTTCTTTGCAATAGGTGTCCATTTTATTTCAGTTGGCTAATAAGGGAGGGCAAGAAACTAAAAAGTATTTGGTTATATTACTGTAAGTGTAGTAAGCAGAGGCTTAAAATGCCTTATGCAATTGGGCTTGCTCTCCTGCACTTTCTACCATTGCCATAAGAAGGTTATGACCTGGCTAGACCAATATTCCAAGGAGGATGAAAGGTGCAGACTGGGAACTAACTTGCAGAATGAAGTCCAGCTCAGCCTAAATTTACTGACTCCCAGTCTAAATGGATGAAGCTGTGGTGGCATACTGCTAAGAGGCTGCTAACTAAAAGATCAGCAGTTTGAATCTACCAGTGCTTCTTAGAAACTCTACAGGGCAGTTCTAGTCTGTCCCACTGGGTTACTATGATTTGGAATCAACTTGACGGCGATGGTTTTGGTGTTTGGGTCCCACTGGTGAGTTTGGGTGGTTTGTTATATGCTATTCTTGTTACAGAGAGGCAGTTACTTTGCCACTATCTGTTTTTTCTGTTAGTTGTCACCTACGATGTGCTATTTTCCTGAGTGCCTGCTTAGTTTTTTAACTTATACATGTTATTTTACTTCAGAAATTGTTTGAATAATTCGAGCCTAGAGAAGACAATTTTCTCCACACAGTATCTGTTTTGATTGCTACCAAGTCTTAAAGAAACATTCAGAAGGTAGATTCAAGATGGTGGCATAGCCACATGACCTTGCCAAACCTTCTAAAAATAAAGAACTGTAGACTCTAGGAGGCCTGAGCACCTGGTAGAAAAATATAAGAAATGACTGGGTGACAGGAAGATTAACTGGAGTGCTGGGAAGACTACAGGAAGATTATACGAGTGCTGGGCCACCATGGAGGAAACAACGTGGCATCATGAACTGAAGGTCAGGAGGGCAGAGTAAAACTCTCCACCAGAAAGAAAGTCACGGTGCAGGACTAGGAGACACCACAAGGGCTGGCGTAATACTGGGTCCAGCAAAGGTGACTGACACTGACCTAACCAAAGCAGCCCAAGGCTGAAAACTCCCATGCAGGTCAGAGGGGCTTGAGACTGGGCTGGCCAGCAGTCAGAGAGCACTAGGACCCAGCGGCCTAGCAGGCCTTAGAGTGGTACAGGGTGAGGAGGCTTGGGTCTGGCAGCCCCTGGAGCAGCAGGGGCATGTGAGATTCCAGACAGCAGTGTGGCTGCACATGTGGCCTGGGGGAAGCACCAGTTTGGGTGACATGTGCAACCCTGGGGCAGCAGTGGCAGTGGCACAGGTGATGTGCCCAACCCAGAGACAGTGGCAGCAGGTACACAGGTCACACACCTGGCCTAGAAGCTCTGGTGGCAATGGCATGGGTGACCCACCCAGCCCAGGGACAGCTGCAGTGTGGGTGACCCACCATGCCCAGAAGCAGCAGGGGCAGTGGCGTGGGTGACCCACCCAGCCTAGTGGCATTGGTGGTAACAGCATGAGTGACCTGTGTGGCCCACGGACAGCAGCAGCACAGGTGACAAGACTGGCCAAGGGGTGGCAGCAGTGGCACTGATGACCCAGACTGAGAGTGGGGACGTGGTTGACACCTGTAGACCAGGGACAGTGGCAGCAATGTGGGCCACACCTGCAACCCGGAGGGCAGTGGCATGGAAGATCACAGACCAGAGTAGTGTAGCACAAGATGGGAGATCAAGAGACAGGTCAGACTGAGGAGAATTGTGCTGGCCTGTCTAACAAAGCATAAGACAGTAAAAATATGGAGCAGTAACTCATCAGACCACAAGAAGAAATGTGGGCCCAGCCCTCAAAAAGAGATGCCACACAGGTCAACTGAATTACTCAGTCTCCAACAATCAAACAGCTCAAAAGTCCTGATTATCTATAGATGTAACTTAAATCACAATAAACAAACAAAAAACTGCAATGACTTTCCGATGGCTCAGAGACTACAATAAATTTCTAAACATCTAAAGAAGCAGACAACCATGGCTTCTGTAAACTCTTAAAGTATCTGTGGATTTCTCAGAAGAAGATGTCCCGCAATTATCAGAGACAGAATACAAAACACTGATGTACAGAACAGTGCAAGATATCAGGTAAAAATGCAGCAGAGTACACTGAAAAATTAAACTGCAAGAAATGCTTGGGCAGCAATAATCTGAAATTCAACAGATTAACAATAAAATCACCAAGCCTGATAATTCAATGAAAAGTCAAAAGAGCAAGATCGAAGAAGTGGAATGCAGAATCAGTGAGTTTAAAGTAAACAACACAAGCATATACAAGGAACAGTCACATAAAAGGTTCAATAAGACGAAGAATCGCTAAGAATGATGTGGGATGCTATCAAGATGAATAATTCACGACAGAGTGGAGTACCAGAAGAAGGCAAGACAGCTGAAAACACAAAGAGAAATGCTGAAGACCTGCTGACAGAAAATGTCCCTGATATCAAGAAAGATGAGAAGATATCCATTCAGGGTGCTCATCAAACCCCACTCAAGGTAGATCCTGAAAGAAAAACACCAAAGCATATTATAATCAAACTCAGTGAAAGTAGAGATAAGGAGATACTACTAAAGACATCTAGGTTTAAACAAAAAATAATCTACAAATGAAAATTATTAAGATTAAGCTCAGATCACTCAGCCAAAACCATGCTGGCAAGAAGACAAAGGGGTGACATATACAAAGCCCTGAAGGAAAAAAATTGACAGCTGAGAATTATATACCCTGCAAAACAGTCTCTGAAATATGAGGCTAAAATTAGGACTTTCACAGATAAAAAGAAATTTACAGAATTTGTAAAGAAAACACCCAAGTTACATGAAACATTAAAGAAAGTTCTTTCATTAGAAAATCAGTAACATCAGATACACCCTCAAACATCCAATACTAGACAGAGTATCTAAATACCATCAGGATGGGAAATCCAAAAATGATACCAAAGCCAAATCACAAAAACTAGAAATTCAGAGATCTTGGGATTTAATTGACAAAAACATTATATGAAAAGGAAGGTCAAAACAACATACTCACAGATCTTTTAGATGTGGAGGAAGTCAAGGAGATACAAAGACACTTAAGTTTGGATTACTCTATATTAATAAAGCAGACTAAGGGAGTAACTGCAAAAAACTGTAATTTCACATGTTAAAAGAACAGGCAAACTAAAAAACAAACCAAACACAAAATCTCAGCAACTTTAAAACAGAAAAACCCTGAAAGACATGAAAGCACATAAAGAACAAAGACTCAGCACAGAAAATTCAACGCAAGAGTGGAATTGTGTATAACACCCCCCAAAAAAGGTATTGAAATGACACACTAACATCATATCTATCAATAATCACACTGAATATGAATGGACTAAATGCACCAATATAGAGAAGGACAGTAGCACACTGAATTTTAAAAAATGACCCATCTATATGTTGCTTACAGGAGACACACCTTAGACTCAAAGACACAAAATACAACTCAAAACTCAGGAAAAAATATATCAGGCTAATAACATTCAAAAAGGAAGAGTAGTAGTAATACTGATCTCCGAAAAAACACATTTTAAAGTTAAATCTACCATATGGGACAAGGAGGAACACTATATAATGGTTAAAGGCTCAATATAGCAGAAAGACATAACCATGTTAAATATCTACACACCCAGTGACAAGGCTCCAGGATACATAAAACTGTATACACACTGAAAACAGAAATAGATAGCTCTACCATAACAGTAGGAGACTTCAATACCCCATTCTCAGTAAAGGACTTAACATCTTGAAACTGAGCTAAGGAAAGACACAGAAGATCTAAATGCCACAATCAATCAGCTTGACCTAACAGACACATTCAGAACACTCCAAAAGCAGCCAAGTATATTTTCTTTTCCAATACACACTGAACGTTCTCCAGAATTGACCACATAGTAGGCCAGAGAGCAATCCTTAAATAAAACTCAAAATACTAAAATAATATAAAACTGCTTTTCAGACTATAAAGCCATAAAACTAGAAACCAATAACAGAAAAAAGATGCAAATAAAATCAAAATCATGGAAACTGAAGAACATTTTGTTTAAGACCTACTGGGTAACAGAAGAAATCAAAGATGTAATAAGCAAATTAATAGAATGGAACAAGAATGAAGGCACATGCTATCAAAATCTACGGGACACAGCAAAAGCAGTGCTCAGAAGCCATTTCATCTCAATAAAAATGCACATCTAAAAAGAAAAAAGGGCCTATATCAAAAAATTAACTCTTCAACTTGAACAACTAGAAAGATCCCAAGAAAAGAACCCATGAGGCTCCAGAAGGCAGTAAATTAACAAAATTGGGGAAGAAATAGAAAATAGAAAAATGACTGAAAAGAGTTCACAAGACAAAAAGCTGTTTTTTAAAAATATCAACAAAATTGATAAGCCACTGGCCAAACTGACAAATGAAAAACAGGAGAAACAAATAATCTGAATAAGAAATGAGATGAGATGAGATGAGTGGTATCACAAGAGACTCTACTGAAATTAAAAGAATTATAACAGAATACTATGAAAAGCAGTACTCCAATAAATTTCAAACCTTACAGGAAATGGACAACATTCTAGAAAAACACCACCTACCTAAAAAAAACTAAACAAACCCATCAAAAGAGATCAGATTGAAAAGGTACTTTAAAAACTTCCATCCAAAAAAAGCTCTGGTTTGGATGGCTTCACTGGAGAACACTATCAAACGTTCACAGAAGAGTTAACACCAACACTTCTAAAGGTATTCCAGAGCATAGAAAAGGATGGAATACTTCCAAATTCATTCTATGAAGCTAGTACAACCCTGATACCAGAACCAGGTAAAGACAGCACAAAAAAGGAAAATTACAGAACAATGTCTCTCATGAATTTAGATGCAACACTCTGCAATAAAATCCTAACAGAATTCAACAACACATCAAAAAGAACTATTTCACTAAGACCAAGTTGGATTCATACCAGGGATGCATGGATGGTTCAACATTAGAAAAATAATTAATGTCATCAATCACATAAACAAAAGGCAAGAACCACCTGATTCTATCAATCAGTGCAGGAAAGACCTTTGATGAAGTCCAACACCCATTCATGTTAAAAACTCTCAGCAAAATAGGAAAAAGGGAAATTCCTCAACATAGTAAGGGCTATAAACATAACACCAACAGCCAATACCATACTTAATGGATAGAAGCTGAAAACATTCCCCCTAAGAACAGGTACCAGACAAGGATACCCACTGTCACTATTTCTATTCAATACTGCTCTGGAGGTCCTAGCCAGAGCATGATAAAGAAATAAGGACCATCCAAGTTGGTAAAGAAGAAGTTAAAGTATCACTATTTGCAGATGACATGATTCTATACACAGAAAGCCCTAAAAAATCCACCAAAAACTACAGGATCTAATAGAAGACTTCAGAAAAGTATCCAGATATAAGATAAACATACATAAATCAGTTGGATTCCTTTACACCAACAAGGAAACCATCAAAGAGGAAATCTTGAAACCATTAGCGTGTACTACAGACCCCAAGATGATAAAATACTTAGGAATAAATTTAACCAGAGATACAAAAGATATATACAAAAACTATAAGACTCTACTGTAAGAAACTAAAAGTGACTTACTTAACTGGAGAAATCTACCTTGCTCTTGGATAGAAGAGTTAACATTGTAAAAAGTTCTACACTGCCCAAAGTGATCTATACATACAATGCAATCCCAATACAAATTTGAATGATATTTTTTAATGAGATGGAGAAACAAATTACCAACTTCATATGGAAAGAAAGAAGTCGCAGATAAGTAAAATATTACTAAGGAAGAAGAACAAAGTGGGAGGCCTCACTCTACCAGACATCAAAACCTACTACACTGTCACAGTCATCAAGACAGCCTGGTACTCGTATAAAAACACACATACAGATCAGTGGAATAGAAATGACAATCCAAATATAACATCATCCACCTATGAATACCTGGCTGTGAACTGGAGAAAAGACAGTCTCTTCAAGAAATAGTGCTGGCATAACTGGATATCCATACACGAAAAAATAAAGTATCTAACACCATACACAAAAACTAACTCAAAATTGATCAAAGACCTAAATATAAAAAATGAAAACAATAAAAGCCCCAGAAGAAAAAATCAAGAAGACACTGACATCAATAGTCTACAAAAAAACAATCACAACCGTCAACTACCAGATATGAAAACAGTTAACTAGGAACTCTTAAAAATCAAACACTTAATGCTCATCCAAAGCCTTCATCAAAAGAATAGAACAGACTGCCTACAAAGTGGGAATGAATATTTGCCCACTATGTTTCCACCACTGCCAAATGTCTCTAGACTACAAAACCCAGTGCTGTGAAGTTGAGTCCAACTCACAGCAACCCTGTACTACAAGATACTACAAAATATCAAGAAGAAAAAGACAACCCAATTAGAAAATGGACAAAGGACATGAACAAGCATTTCCACCACAGAAAACGTACAAGATGCCAACAGATACATGAGGAAATGCTCACATTTGCTAGCTATCAGAGAAATCCCAATCACAACTACAATAAGATAACATGTCACCCCAACAAGACTGGCAGTAATGCAAAAACCACAAAATAATAAATGTTGGAGCCAGCCAAGTAGCCAAGTGCCATCGAGTCGGATCCGACGAGGATGTGGAAAAACTGGAACTCTTCTACCATGTTAGTCGGACTATAAAAATATACAACCACTATGGAAATCGATTTGGTGCTTTCTTAGAAAACCAGACCCAGAGATGCCACCATCCTCTTATGAACAGTTGATATTCGACAAAGCCCTTAAGATTGTAAACTGGGATAAAAACAGTCTCTTTAACAAATGGTGCTGGCAAAACTGGACATGTATCTGGAAAAAACTGAAACAAGACCCACATCTCACACCTTACACAAAAACTAACTTGAACTAGATCAAAGACCTAAATATCAAAACTAAAATGATAAACATCATGCAAGAAAAAATAAGGTCAACAATGAAAGCTTTAATACACAGCTCAAGACTTCAAAATCTGATACACACAGCACAATCACAGAAGAGAAAATAGATAAATGGAACTACAAAGAATCAAACACTTCTGCTCACCCAAAGACTTCATAAAAACAATTAAAAGGCCACCTACAAAATGTGAAAAAAAAAATTGGCAACTACATGTCAGACTGACATGTGATCTCTATAATCCATAACATACTGCAAAATATTAACAAGAAAAAGGTAAATAACCCAATTAAGCAACAGGCAAAGGAGGTGGACAGACTCTTCACCAAAGAGGACATCTAAGCAGCCAAAAGACACATGAGGAAATGCTCATGAACATTAGCTATTAGAGAAATCTAAATCAAAACTACAATGAGATACCATCTCACCCCAACAAGGTTGGCCATGATCCAAAAAACACAAAACAACAAATGCTGGAGAGGCTGAGGAGAGACTGGAATTCTCCTATACTGCTGGTGGGACTGCAAAATGGTACAATCTCTTTGGAAAGCAACATGACATGTCCTTAGAAAGCTGGAAATAGATACATCATTTGATCCAGCAATACCACTGCTCAGAATATATCCTGCGGAATCAAGGGCAGCCACACCAACAGATACATGCACACAAATGTTTACTGCAGCACAGTCCACAACAGCAAAAAGATGGAATCAACCCAGATGCCTGACAACACATGAATGGATAAAAAAACTATGGTACATACACTCAATGGAACACTATGGAACGATAAAGAACAAGGATGATTTTAGGAAGCATCTCATAACCTGGTTTCAGTAGGAAGATATTGTGCTCAGTGAAATCAGTCAGCGGCATAAGGACAAATACTGTACGAGACCACTACTATAAGGACTTAAAAATAGATTCATGTACAGACAGAAAGACTCTCTGATAGCTGCAAGAGAGGGGAGTGAGGGAGAGGGCTGGTCATAGATTAGATAGCTGACAGAAATTTGGTTAGGTGAAAGCAGTGACAGCACATAGTAGAAAGACGACCAGTTTAACTGGAGTCCAACATAAACTGAAAACTCATCCAATCTTAACCCAATATTGCAAGGATAGAGTAGCAGAGGCAGGTGTCTGGGGACCATGCTGTCAAGGGACATCGAGGCCAACTGGCATAACTAGCTTCTTGCTAAGAGAGTCTTCTGCACCCCATATTGGTGTGTGGCATGTGGGGTCTTAAAAGCTAGCAAGCTGCCATTTGAGGTACACCAAATGGTCCCACCTCATCTGAAACAATCACCAAGAACAAGGACACAAAGGAAAAGTAGCCTAGGAGGCAGAAGGACCCATGTAAATGGGTAACTATATCAATATGTGACCAGAAGAACCAGATGGTGCCCAACCACCATCAAAGGCAGTCATGATGGGACACTCAATGTCAAGTTCCAGTTTCAACATGAGAAAAAGAGGGGTGCACCTCAAGAACTCCACTAAAAGATGGTAGTTGATAGTCAGGTAGCCTGAGTGTTCCCCTGGGAGCATGGCCCTTTGATCTGCTGTTGCCCTGACCAGAAAACATTACTGAGGTCAAGTCTTCTGAAAGGAATGGACTGGACTCAGGGATACAATGTGACCACATGGTATGTGTACTTTATGAGTTTATGCATCTACAGGATGCCGTCTTACTGGATTCTTACTAGAAGGGAGAGGAGGGGACAGGAGATTGTTAAGAAGATATGACATATATAGAACAAAAAGGAAGAATGTGCTGTCACTGGGCAAGGAGAGCAGAACGAGCTGCAGATAGGCAGGCATGCAAATTTAATTTGAATTGTATACTTTCACTTAGTCACAGTTAAAAGAAAAAATTAGAAACAGAAATACATGATGATGCAGCACTCCCATTCCTTGGGATGTATCAGAGAAATGATGGCCACCACTCAGACAGATACATGCATGCCAATGTTTACTGCAGCTCTCTCCACAACAGCAAAAAGATGGAAGCAACCTAGATGCCCATCAACAGATGAATGGTCAAACAAACTATGATACATTCACACAATGGAACACTACACAATGACAAGAAACAACGACGGCCCAGAGAAATACCTGTCATCGTGGGATCATCTGGAAGACATGTTGAGCAAAGTTACCCAGACGCAAAACGACAAATATTGTATGAGACCATTATCATGAGGACGCAACAAATCATTGAAGCACAGAAGAAATCAATCTTTGATGGTTACAAGGGTCAAGAGGGAGGGAGGGAGATTTTCACAAAGCAGACAGCGGTCAGGATTAGGGCTGGATGTAGGATGTGACAGCATGTACTAGAAGAAAGGGAGCCACAACGGCTCGATGTCAAAACTAAATTGTTCCCTAAATGCGCCCCACCTCTTTGGAAGGACATAGTAACAGGGTCTGGAATCAGGAGACCATACTTTCAGGGGACATCCGGACTAACTGGCATACCCCAGCTTTTTTTTTCACCTCCTTCTCTTAAGAAAATGCTCTGCATACTACCTGGGTGAGTGGCGTCTGGGGTCTTAAAAGCTAGCAAGCTGCCATCTAAATAGCACCACATGGTCCCAATCTGCTTGAACCAGCAGTAGGCAGTGGACATTGAGGACAGGAAGAAAATATGATCCACCAAATGCAAGGGGCCACATGCGCCTGAGTCTACTTCAGCATGGGAGAACAACTAGACGGTGCCTGGCCACCACCACTGACTGCTCGGACAGGGTACACAGTACGGAGCCCAAGACGTAGTGAGAGAAGGAACAGAGGGCAGAGTTACAGCTTACCGAAGACCACATCTGACGGTCCTCTTGCCTGGAGGGCCTCTGGGAGCACGCCTCCCAAACTTTCTAACCCCAAACTGCATCCAGCACTGGGGCAAGCTCTCCAAAGACTGAACTGAACTATACAAAACAGAGTGAGGCTGGTGATAAACAAATCTTTAGACCTGAACATGTACCTGGGGCTGTCCTAGGGGTGCATTTAGAGCCAAAATGACTGGGTGATGGGGGCCAGCTCTCAGTCAAAAGGTCACAGGAAATTCCAGATGAAAGTGGAAATGTGCTGTCATGGGTGGGGTGGGGGGAAGCTGTTAGAATAGAATAGCAGTGAAGGTTCCAGGTGTTATATGACAAAATAATATAGATCGTAAACTTGTTTTTAAATCATGATACAATTTATCAAAAAAGAAAGAAAGAAAGAAACTGTCATTGGTATCCTTAAGGTTAAAGGCTTAAGATTCCCGGGTCACCTACAACATAGAAGCCACAGCTCCAAAGCCATCTGAACATTGACTCAGTGTGCCAGAAGGGATGGTCCTTTTGAATTGTGTTGTGAAGAGAATCTCTTCCTAGACTCTATACCTGATTTGGCCTTGGGCTTTGATTTCTCTCTCCCTTCACCTTTGCCAACAAAACTGAAGTTTATATATGCTTGGATTGACAAGTATCTTCAGGTAAAAACTCACTCCGAGGACCACATTTCTGGATTTATCTTTTTCTCTCCATTTTGGTCAGGTTATTTGTTGCTATCAGGGCAGCTATTTGTTGAATTTAAGATAATTTTAAAAATAATTACATAGGTGTATTTTAGTTGTTTCAATGGGAGGTTTGGTTCAATTTAACTACTCTAAGTAAATTTTTTATTTTCTAATTTAGTCTCTATGTCAAGAAATAGCTACATATCAGTCATCTGGCTGCTGTGTCTAATTTAAATGCAAGTATGTTTTCCAAAGGGCTACATTTCAGAATCCTAATAAACTACAGACTAAGCTTGGCAGTTTTCTTTATGCTACTAAGAATGTGCCCATCCACTGCCATCAAGTCAATTTTGACTCACAGCAACCCTACAGAACATAGCAGAACTGCTCCATAGTTTCCAAGGAGCACCCGGCAGATGTGAACTGCTGACCTTTTAGTTAGCAGATGCAGCACTTAAATCACTACAGCAGCATTAAGAGTGCACAGTGCAGTGAATTACTTAATACAGTCCTCCGTAACTCCTACCAAATGACTGGGTAAGGACTATGCAAATGAATTGCTTGTGGCTTACCAAGATGACTGAATAGCTCGCTAATAATGTAAACAGGGTGCATGACACCCAAGGGGGGGTGGGACCATGCATCAGGGATTGAATTGTGTACCCCAAAAAATATGTGTAGTGCTTTGGCTGGGTCATGCTTTCTGCATTCTGTGATTACCCTCCGTTTTGTGATTTGTCTATGCTGGAAATTCTAATCTCTGCCTGTAGCTAATAGGATGATTATGTTAAAAGATGATTAGGGTGTGACTGCAAAACCCTTGTTAAGGGAGTTTCTCTAGAGTGTAGCTTGCACCACCTTTTATCCTTTCATCCTACCGTAGACAAAAAGAGAGGGAAGCAAGCAGAGAATTGGAAATGTCATACTATCAAGAAAGCAGCACTGCAAGAAAAGTATGCCTTTCAGACCTGTGGGTCCTGTGCCAAGATGCTTCCTGAACAAAGACTGATAGAAAACAAGACTTTCCTCCAGATCCGACAAGGGGGAAAGTTTTCCCCCTGAGCAGACACCCTGAATTTGGACTTGTATGTAGCCCAGTAGCCTGCATAAAAATAAACTTTGCTGTATTAAAGGCATCCACACGTGGTATTTCGCTCAGAGCAGTACCAACTAAAACACCACGCAAATAAGGTGCATGGAACACAAAAAAAGAGGATAAGTCACTGTTGCCATCCCACTGGGCTTACAATGAGCCATCCCAGGAAGACAAAGGGTAGATCTCACTACCAACAAGAAAGAAGAGCCAGGAACAGAGCACATTCTTTGGATTTAGGAACCCTACATTGAGAAGCTGCTGGAACCAGCAGACTGTGAGAGAGCTATAACAAGGAGTGAGAAGCAGCAGCAGAAAAGTGGTGGCAGCAGCAACAGGAGTCAGCTCAATGGCCCCATGGAACAAGAAAACTGAACATCTTTGGGTAGGAGCCTTACTGGCAGAATAAGGCGCCCCAGGAACTTGGTGGAGCTATGTTTTTGCACCCACCGAGCTAGAGTTGAGCATTTCTGGGCTAAGGCTTACTGGCAGTGGATGCTCTGGGGATATTTATCTGCAGGGCAGAGGCAGAGGGGCTAGAGAGAGCTGTGCCTGCTGACAAGGCTGACAAGAGGCTTTCCTGATTAAAGAACTACATCCTGAGCATCTCTGAGCCTGAAGTGTCACCTGTTACTCCCTTAATGACATCCATAATCATGAATATTCTCTGTGAGTCCTGTGTGGCCACTGCAATGAATTACAAAACTCAGCAGAGAAGTACAGCACTGTGGGAGGGATGATTAATTTCAGAATTGGTAAAAAGGGTGGAGGATGGAAGCATTAACTGGGCTCTGCCTCAAAAGAATCAATGTTGGGTTGCTGATCCTGATTCTTCTTCCTCCTTGTTAAGTTAGAGAAATAAGACACTCTAGCAACGTCATTTTCACAAAGTGAAAATAAATAACTTAAAAATAAGTTAATCTACCAAATTACACCTACAACTGTATTTCCAGTTATCTCATACGTCACACACAACACACACATGTTATGGGCCCATGAACACTAATTTATATGACTGGCTCCAATGATCTTAAGAGTTATATAACTGGATGCTTTCTCCTGAATAACGAGAATTAAAAACTCCAAGTAAGCAAGGCAAACTGTTGACAAATACAATTTAGAACAACCACATTCCCCTAAGGAATCCTTTTCTCCAAATACAGTTGGCTAGTTCTACCATTTGTCTGCAATATCATGTCTACCTTCACCATGATACTACTCCTACTATAGCAATTATCAGATTATGCAGTTTATATATTTATTTAGAAATTTATCACTAACTGTGGACTAGATATTCAACAAAACTCAAATAGCCAAGAACTAAAGTCAACGGGGTCAAAGAAGTACACTGTACTTACAGATTATATTTTATATTATTATAACTAGTAGAATGCTTGGCACTGAGCAATAATAGCTCTGTGATATGATGTTCTTTATTGTAAGAAAATGATAACAGTATAATAAAATATCTTTAGAAATTATTTAGAGAATAAAAGTTGTTTTTTTGTTTTTATGTAAAGACAGCCTGAAGATTGCACGGTGAAACTCTATTTTAAAAAAAAAAAGACATTCCTAAAAAAAAATTAGTATTTAAATGATAGGCTAGTTTAGTTAAGAGAAACTCATTTCAGCTGATACAGTAACAATATTATTTCTAAACTATCTTGTCAAAATTATTTTAATTACAAAAATGCATTTTTCCCTAACAAATAATCCTTCTAAACATTTAAAATTAATTTTAAACATGGATGTTTGATAAATGAACTTGTTATACACAGAATGCCATGATACATAAGCTTTAACAAGGCTCACTGAGACTTAAAAGTCTAATTATTTTGGTATACTGGAATCAGCTTTAAATAATGTATTTCTTAAATTCTGGCTTGGATATTTACACTTTCAAGTGATCTTAAGGGGAAACTCTGGTGGCAGTGGCTGCTAACCAAAAGGTCAGCAGTTCAAACCTACCAGGCGCTCCTTGGAAACTCTATGGGGCAGTTCTACTTTGTCCTACTGGGTTACTAGGAGTCAGCATCAACTCGTGGTACTGAGTTTGGTTTTAAAAGTGCACTTAAATACAAAAGAGAGTACCCTACACCATCAGTCGGATCCGACTCGACAGCACTTGGCTTGGCTGGCTGGCTGCCTCACATGTTGTAAAAATATGTTGGAAATACACTGCAACTCAATTGCAGAGTCACATTTACACTAAAGAAAACTTTACATTTTTTTTTCTTTCAAAGAGCAGTTTATCAAGACAATGTAATTTGTGATGATTATGATCTATTTGCATGTGAAAATGAAGCATATTTAAATTTTCTAGAATCTACAGACACAGTTAAACCTAATGTTTTCATAAGGAATTTAACTTCTAAACTATACAATAATGGCTATTAAACTGAAAACTGTCATTTCATGATTATCTATAATTTTTTGAAAATTCTTAGCTTCTTGATTTTTTTGTTTTCTCACATAAAGTTAGTAATTTTTTAAACCACTTTACCTTTCTGCTGTAAGGATTACTAATCACTAATTTGGTGTCATCTGAACCAGATAAAATATATTCTCCAGTGTCATTCCAACAGATTGTATTAACCTAAAAGAAAACAGAAAACAATGTAAGAAAACTGGACATAAAGAGAAGCATGCAATCTTTCATTTCCTGATGGTTCAAAATCGGTATCACTAATGAGGTTAAATTTATGGTAAACAGTAGCTACCACTTTACTTGCTGAAAAATAATAACTGCCATTTAGCAAGCATGAAGTTCTAAAATCTCAGAATGAAAAGTGTCTTTCTTAAATTTCATTGTTTGCATTTATTATGAGTCCACTTTATAGCCAAAGACTTAAAAATAGGTCACCTGAAAAGGAATTAGAAAATTCACTGACAGAACTCTGCTAATGAATGCTCTCTAGTAGTACTAGCACAAAGACAGGCATATAGATTAACAGAACAGAACCAAGAGTCCAGAAATAAACCCTTAACATTTATGGTTAAGTGGTATTTTTGACAAGGGTGGCTGGCCAAGACTCTAATGGGAATCTTTTCAAAAGATTACACTGGAACAACTGAATGTCCAAATGCAAAAAAAAAAAAGTTGGACCTCACACTATATTTTTTAAAAACGAAAAGCCTGTTCCCATTTATTCCAACTCACAGACATCCTATACAAAAATGAACTGAAAATCACTCAACAATCACATATAACAGCTAAAACCACAAATCTCTTAGAAGAAACTACAGAAATAAGTCTTCATGGCCTTGTATTTGGCAAGAGATTCTTAGATAGTGCACTAAAAACATCTGGAGAAAAACAAAAACAAAAAAAACAAATTGGAGTTCATCAAAATTAAACACTTATATGCATGAAAGGACACTATTATGAAAGTGAAAAGAAATCTACAAAACACAAAAGTATTTGTAAATCATATGTTTGATAACAGTCTAATATCCAGAACATTTAAAGAACTCCTAAAATTTAACAATAATAAAGAAAAATATAAAAACACACAAAGGAATTGCACAGATATTTCTCCAAAGAAAACAAAACGGCCAAAAACTACATGAAAAGATGCTCAACATCACTAAAAACCCAAACCAAACCCAATGCCATTGAACTGATTTCAAACCATAGTGACCCTATAGGACAGAGTAGAACTGCCTGACAGAAGTTCCAAGGAGCAGCTGCATCACCATGGCTCCATACAGCATCATTAGTCATCAAGGACAAAAAAAAAAGGCAAAGCAAAACCACAGAAAGATAGCTATAGCTAAAGACAGAAAGAAAGAAAATAACAAGTGTTGGTGAGAATGTGGAGAAATTAGAACTCTCATACACTGCCAGTAGAAAAAAAAAAACACTACCATCAAGTCGGGTCTGACTCACAGCAATCCTAGAGGTCAGAGCAGAACTGTCCCATAGAGCTTCCAAGGAGCACCCAGCACATTTGTACTGCCGACCTTTGGGTTAATAGACATAGCACTTAAGTCAATGTACCACCAGAGTTTCCACGTTGCTAACAGGAGTGGAAAATAGTTTGGCTCCTGTTGAAAACATTTAGGCAGTTGCTAAAAAAGTTAAACATAAAATTAACATATGACCCAATCTGATTCCTAGTTATATACTCAAAGAATTGAAAATTGCTACTCAAATAAATACATGTACAAGCATGTTCACAACAGCACTATTTGTAATAGTCAAAATATAAAAAAGCCCAATATGGCCACTGTCCAATGTCATATACTGCTGCTACAACAGAAAACATTTTAAGTGGGTGGCTATAAACAAAGAGAAATGTATTTTATCACAGTTAAGCAGGCTAAAAATTCCCAATGCAGGGCATTAGCTCTTTGGGAAAGCTTTTTCTCTCTGTCAGCTCTGGAAGATGGTCCTTGTCCTCAATTTTCCCCTGGTGGAGGAGCTTCTCAGGTGCAGGGACCCCACGTCCAAATAATATGCTATGCTCCCGGCACTACTTTTTTGGTGACAGGAGGTCCCAAACTCTCTGCTCCCTTCATCTCAGGAGACACAGAAACTGGTGCTGGCCATACCTCAGTGGAACTCCCTTTACATGTAAGAATGTTACAACCCAATCCTAATTCTTTTTAACATAAAATAACTCAAAATGGAGGACAATCATATGACACTGGGAATCATGGCCCAGCCAAAATGATAACACACATTTTCGGGCAAATGTAATTCAATACATAATAGCCATCAACAGATGAACAGATAAACACTGTAGTATATATAGTCGATTCTCATTATTTCTGGCAATTATGTTCTATAAAGTTGCTGTGAACACTGAATTAGCCAAGAGTGAACCACTGCTCCTAGGGGAAATACAAGATTAGCTTCCTGCCAGCCTCTGGTAAAAACATTTCCACCAACTGATTAAAATGTAATCTTGTTTTCTGCATGTTTCTTTTTAAAGACCTAACACATACTGCTGATTCTTTTAACTTTGAACTCACAGGTAAGACTGTCGAATCTCATGCCTGAATGAGGCTTATCTAGCACATCAGAGCCTTCTTGTGCTTAGGAACAGTAGACAGCACTTCAACACTACACTCTGGGTCCATTTTAAACAGCAAAATCACAATAAAAAGCTCAAAAAAATGTGAAAACCATGACCATGAAAAGCACACTTACAGTAGGAGAGCTGAATCAACAAGGTATGGTGTCGCTTTGTCGCACCTTAGCAAAGAACAAGCACACCCAACTACTTAAATTTTTCACAACTGTTGAGGAAGAATAAACAAAATCTTCTGCCAACCCAAACAAATTCTCCACAAAACTGTAAGACAGAAACAGTTTTACTGTTGAATAAGCTTCAAACACAAATGTGATGTGCATCATAGGCAATGTCTGCAAAGACAAAAAACAATTTTATCTGTTTACACAGCCAAGCAGATGCAAACTGTATCATACATGATCTGAGGATATATCATAACTAGTCCTAAAGGTTGACAGTTTCATTTATCATTCATATTTCACCACAAATTCACCTGACAACTGAAATAGCTACCTGTGTTTGTTAATTGCCTTTTAATAAAAGAAAAAATAGCTATCCCACATCTTTACAACCTGAGACAGGGTTGGAACTTGCAATCAAGCAACAACAGAAGTTAAGCTTTTCTACTCTGAGGAACCTGGAACTGAGATACAGAGGTGCTACCATCCTTCCATTTCAAAGGTATGGCTTCCAGATCCTTGAGGAAATAATTCTGGGTTGTAAAATTGACATGAAGCTTATTTAAAAGCCTGTAAAACATTTGTCTTTATGGTTAGGTGCCATCAAGTCAGTTCCAACTCACAGCAACCCCATGTACAACAAAATGAAACACTGCCTCAATCTGCACCACCAACACAATCATTGTTAGAACCTGTTATTGCAGCCACTGTGTCAATGCATGTCATCGAAGAGCTTTCTCTTTTTCACTGATTCTCTAGTTTACCAAGTGTCATGGTTGGAATTGTGTCCCCCCAAAAATGTGTGCAGCCACATGGCTGGGATATGGTTCCCAGTATCTTCGGACTGTCCTCCATTGTGTGGTTTTGCTACCCTGTATGTTAACGGATTAGGGTGGGGCTGTAAATTCCTGCTGTAGGGGAAGTTTCCCTGGAGTATGGCTTGCCCCACCCTTAATGCTTTTAGCTTGCAAGGAATAAAAGGAAAAAGAAACAAAGGACAATTTGAGAACCTCACTACCATCAAGCAAGCAGCGCCGAGAGCAGAACGCGTCTTTCAGACCAGAGGTTCTTGCGTGAGGACGCTCCCTGGACAAAGACTAATGCAATACCGGACTTTCCTGCAGAGCCGACAAGGGGAAAGTCTTTCCCTGGAGCAGACACCCTGAATATGGACTTGCAACCTACCGGACTGTGTAAGAATAAATCTTTCTTTGTTAAAGCCATCCACTCTGTGGTATTTCTGTTAGAGCAGCCCTAGCTGACTAAAACACCAAGCATGATGTCATTCGCCAGGGACTAGTTCCTCTGACAATATGTCCAAAATACGTAACAACAAAGTCTCAACTTCCCCCATCTAAGAAACATTCTCAATGTACTTCATCAAAGAAAGAGTCATTCATTTTTCTGGCAGTCCACAGTCTATGCAATGTTCTTCACCAATACCATAATTCAAAAGCATCAATTCTTCACTGTTCTTACTTATTCACTGTCCCAATTTGCCTTGCATACAAGGTAGTTCAAAGTACCCAGGCTCCAGCTAATCCTCAAAGTGACATCTTTGCTTTTGAACACTTCTAAGAGGTCTTTTCCAGAAGATGTACCCCATGCAATACATTATTTGATTTCTTGAATGCTGCTTAAATGAGTGTTAACTGTGGATCCAAGTAAAATGAAACCCTTAACAACAAAAATCTTTTCTCTTTTTATCATGATGTTGTTTATTGTTCCAGTTGTGAGGATTGTTGTTTTATGTTGAGATGCAATCCATACTGAAGGCTATAGTCTTAGATCTTCATCAGTAAGCAATTCACATTTCATGGACTGAAATTTCTTGAGCTTCAACTTGAACTTGCATATGAACAATTGATGGTCTGTTCCACTGTCAGGCCCTAGCCACCTTCTGTCTGATGATACTGAGTTTTTCCATCACCTCTTGCCAGAGAGGTAGTCAAATGATTTCCATCTGGTGAAATCAATGTGCAGAGGTGCCATTTACATTTTTGAAAAAAGTATTTGCAGTGAAGGTGTCAGTCTTGCAAAATTCTATCATGGAATATCCAACATTGTTTCTATCACTGCAACTGTATTTTCTAGCTACTGATCCTTTTTCTGTATTTCCAACTTTTGTATACCAATCATCAGTAATTATCAATGTACCTTGATTACATGTCTGATCAATTTCAGACTTCAGAAGTTGTTAAAAATTCTCAATTTCCTCATCTTTGGCCTTAGTAATTGATGCATAGATTTAAATAATGGTATTATTCACTCATCTTCCTTGTAAGCACATGGACATTATCCCATCACTGATAGCACTGCTTCACAACAGTTCTTGACATTTTTTTTTTGTCATTTTTTTTCAATATATCATTTCAGCATAGTAGACCATTTGACTGTCTGATTTAAAATGGCCAAAACCAGTTCATTTGAGCTCACTAGTGTCCAGGTTATCAATCTTTACTCATTCTATTCCCTTTTTGATGACTTCCAATTTTCCTAGATTCATATATCCAGGTCAACTGGTGTAACCTCACTCAGAATGTTCTACATCCTCCGTTGGTGAATAGCATCTGGTGTCTTAAAAGCCTATGAGCGGACATTTAAGATACTATACTGGCTCCCCCCACATCTGAGCAAGGGGAAATGAAGTAAGTCAAGTGCACGAGGGAAAGATTAGTCCAAAGGACTAAAAGACCACTACTATCACAGCCTCCACTAGACTGATTCCAGTACAACTCAATAGTGTCCAGTTACCACCACTGGCAGCTCCGACATGGGTCACACCACAGGGTCCTGGACAGAGCTGGAGAAAAATGTAAAAGAAAATTCCAACTCACCAAAAGACTGGACTTACTGATCTGACAGAGACTGGAGAAAACCTGACGGTATGGCCTCTGGACCATCCTTTTAACTCAGTACAAAAGACAGTCCTGACCTTTACCCTTCAGCTAAAGATTACACAGGCCTATAAAACAATAAGACTAAATGGGCACACCAGCCCAGGGTCAAGGACAAGAAGGCAAGAGGGGGCAGGAAGGCTGGTAATGGGGAAGCCAAGTTTGAGAAGTGGACAGTATCTTGACATACCAGGGGTATGACAAGCAATGTCACAAAACAATATATGTATTAACTATTTAATGAGGAAGTAATTTGCCCTGCAAACCTTCATCTAAATTACAGTAAAAAAGAATGTGAAAAAGAAAGCACTATGATACATTAAAAGAAAAAAATTATTTTTGACAATGAGTGCAATGTCATTCCTTTTTGATTTTTCATTCCTGCAAAGTAAACCATATGATTGTCAGATTCATAATGGGCTGTAAAACAAATCTCAGTGCATTTAAAAAAAATTCAAGTCATACAAAGAATGTTCTCTGATCAAAGCAGAATAAGTATTAGAAGTCAGTACCACAAACCAATGTGTAGAAACCACATAATTCCAAATGCCAAAAAAGTCATTACAAAATAAATTTTGAATGGAATGAAAATATAACACTGCAATTTATGGGCTACAGCCAAGGAACTGCTTGGAAGAAAATTTATAGCACCAAAACAATTAGTTTGGAAAGCTAACACTTCCAGTTTTCAGTCTAACATGTAAGGAGCTTAAAGTCAACATTTCGAGTCCACACAAGAGAAAAGCTCAAGAACTGAGTATCAACAACTTTTATATCATTTGAGATCTGAGGTCAAAGGAAATATCATCACCCTGAAAAATGTAGATACAGGTAGAAACTGGAAGAAACCCAATTGTCTATCAACAGGTGAACAGATAAACTAATTACACTGTATCTATAAAATAAATGCAATAAAAAGTAATAAAACCATTGATGTATGCAATAAGGGCAAATCCCAAAATAGTTATGCTGATTAAACAAAAAAGTATATAATGGATGATTTCATTTTTTTACATTTCTAAAAAAAACAAATTTATGGTGGTAGAAAGATCAGTCAATACCTGGAGTTGAATGTGACAGCATGTAAGGAAACTTTTGGGTGTAACTGATACATTCATTAACTTGACTTTGATGGTAGCTTAATGGATGCATACATAGAAATGCATGCCTACATACATCAAGTTTACATTTTGAAAACGTCAAGTTACATCATTTTAAAAAAAAGGAAATCAATCAGACTGGCATCATTCCCCTAGATTCAAACAGTAACCAAATAGTCAGCAGTTTGAATCCACTCAGCAGCACTGTGGAGGAAAAGTCCTGGTGATCTGTCTCCAAAAGATTGCAGCCATTTAAAATTCTACACAGCACAGTCTACTAAGAAACACATGAGTTGGAATCAACTTGATAGCAACAGGTTATGTCATAATGGCTGTTAGCAACACTGGGTAACAGAAGACACTGGTGTAAGACCTGCAAAACTATGAGTGAAAATAATTTCCAACCTAGAGTTCTATGTCCAAATTATCAACAAAATGCGAGAGCATTAAAAAATACATACAAATTTAAGCCTGTACAAAAATTTTACTGTCATGGATTGAATTGTGTCCCTCCAAAAAAGTGCATACTAATCTGGCTGGGCCATGATTTCCAATATTGTATGATTGCCTTCCATTTTATGATTTTCCTCTGTTGTAATATACTGGGAACATATTAAGTAATATCTAAAATAAATTAAAAACTAGAAGATACAGGACCCACCGCTTATAAAAACCTGAGATTATGGTAAAGGCAATTGTGCATAACAGAGGAGAATCCATTTGGAATTAACTCAAGGAAATTTTCCTTTAGGTGGGGGAAACATGTGACCTTGTGTCCTCAGGGAAGAACACAATATCCAACAACGTTATTCCTTTCAAATTTTTCATTCTCTGCAAAGGAAACCACAAGACTGTTAGACTCATAACAGGCTGCAAAACAAATCTCAATGTATTGAAAATAATTTAGTCACACACAAGTACATTCTCTGATCAAAGCAGAATTAAGTATTGGAAATCATTAACATAAACCAATGTGTGGAAACCCATGCACTTCCAAGTAACACATTCTTTGCCTCTTTAATGAACAATTCAGAAGTTTCACTTTTGTACTGGCACTCCTTTTGATGGCGGATGAAAGGGCCTGACGGAGGTCACTTAGGTTATTAAGCTACATGTTAACCAAACAAACAGGTCCGGATTCCTCTCCCTATCTTTTGCTCCCCTGATCTCTGAAAATACAGTTAACTGAGACCTCAAAGGTGATGGTGGATGTGAGGGTCTGACAAAGGTCACTTAGATTATTAAATTACATTTTAAGCAGACAAACAGGTCAGCATTCCCCCCCCCCCCCACCTCATCCTGTCACAATCTAGGAAGATACAGAGTTGATTAAGACCTCAGAGGGAGATAAAATTTTTGGATAGTTTACCTTGCTGGATTATCCTGTGGCATTTAGATCTGCTCTGATTGATCATCCTGTAATAGACTTTAAGTCTGCACTGTTTAATCTTCCCTGACAAACTTTTAGACAATTTACACTGTTTGTCATTTGTAAATAATATTCAGTTTGATTTTCCTTGACAGACTTTAGACAACTCACACTGTCTGTTAGATATAATGAAACTTTATGATGTAACGAAGTCTTGTAACTCCTGACTATTGTTCTGTGACAAATACCCGCCCCTTTGAATTCTGGCTATAATAACCCTGGAAGATGTAACTCAAATGGGACGGTTTGAATTGGCCACTGTTCCCCAATAGGTTTGCTGCAGAAACATGCCAATAAATTATTCCTTGAACCCTACATTGTCTCTGCATTTTTCAGTTACAGTAACAGGCAGACAAACCTGTCAATTTGGCAACACTCTTGACACTAGATAAAATAAACTGTTGGAGGTACTTGCTTGGTGTGGTGAGCTGCTGGCAGGGAGAAAGGACAGCTGCACAGGCTGTCAACAAATAATAATATATTTGTGTATGAAAATATCAGACTGTGATAAGTACGGGGCGGGGGGAGACCTAGAACAAGAGAATGATAACCATGAGGGGTTACCCACTTGCTACTGGGTCAATTCAAACTCAGAGCAAACCTATAGAATAGAATACAAAGTCCCCATAGGGTTTCCAAGGAGGAGTTGGTGGGTTCAAATTGCTGATCTTTTGTCATCGATTGAACTTTGTCCCCCCAAAAATGTGTGTGGCTACTTGGCTGGGCCATCATTCCCAATATTTTATCACTGTCCTCCATTTTGTGAGTTTCCTCGGTTGTATGTTAAAGAGGATTAGGGTGGGACTGTTAATCCCTTCCTAAGATTACCTCCCTGCTCCACTGTAAAGTGGGGAGAGTTGGGAACTTCACACCATCAAGAAAGCAGCACTGGGAGTAGAGTGTGTCCTTCATACCTGAGGTTCCTGCACAAAGACGCTCCCTGACCAAAGACTGATGGAATACAAGGACTTCTCCCCGGAACTGACAGAGGGAAAGCCTCCCCCTGGAGCTGACACCCTGATTTGGGATTTGTAGTTTACTGGACTGTGTAAGAATAAACAATTCTCTTTTAAAGCCATCCACTCTTGGTATTTCTTAGAGCAGCACTAGCTGACTAATACCTTTTGGTTAGCAGCCTGAGCTGTTAACCACTCTATCACTGTTACCGGAAAAGCCAGAGAATTCGGTTACCTGCTGCAAAAAGCCAATTCACTGAGACAGGAGATTCTGGGGTGAGATCAAAGGTTTTATTTGCAAGCCAGCACTGCAAAGGGACAGGGAGATACTCTCATCTTCAAAGCCTGTCCAAATTGGTCAGGTAAAATCTGAATATTTAAAGGGAGAAACTACACGCACATATAGAGAATAATTTGGGCAGCTGAGGCATCTGGGGGTCCACTGAGTGGAAGTCAGCTGGGTGGAGGCCAACTGAATGGAGGGTGGAGGTCTGCTTCACAATCTCGCTGGCCATCACAGGCCATCAAGGAAAACGAAGTGATGTTAGGCTCTTTACACACCCCTGGCCAGTAACCTAGAACAATGCTCAAAGGTTAAGTTACTTTTCCATCCTCCAGGCCTCCTGCTTAACTCTTTTATCATTGATTTTATCAAGACAAAAGGAGTCATTTATTGTCTATAGTTCACTGAATCCATAGTGGAGCCTACAAAGGGCCCCGCCCTAGCATTGCTGCCTGGGGCTTGTGCAGTGTAGAGGTCTCGCCTTTCCTTGTTAGCGGTGATCTGAAACAATGTCCCTCAGATCCCCTTAGTTCTGAGCACTCTTGACATGGAGGCTTTTTCAGCCTCCGGTTTCACCACCAAGATTCTGATTTATTATAGGTAATGTTTTAAGCGAGAGCTACATGAAATGAAGTAAGCTTCACAGATATCTGGGAGAAGAGCCCATAGGTTCAAAAAAGAAAACTTTTCCTATCCAGTTGATTCTGACTCATAACAACCCTACAAGACAGAGTAGCACTGCCTTATAAGGTTACCAAAGAGCGCCCGGTGGATTCAAACTACCAATCTTTTAGTTAGCAAATACAGCACTTAATCACTACACAACTAAGGTTTCGGTGTTCTAGGTAGTAGGCATAAAATACATAAGGTGAAAGTAAACTTGGCATACTGAAGAAGCAACAAGAAGACCAGTGTAAGTTAAACTATGTACAAGAAAAAACATGGTAAAAGATGCAACTGGAAAAGCAGGTAGGTGACACAAAATCGCAACAGGAAGATAACACCAAGGACTTTTGATGGTCCTCTGAGTTTACTAGAAACCTACTGGAGAGTTTGGAGCAGAGGAGTGTCATAACAGATATATTACGTGTAGAAAAACTACTTGGGAGACTACAACATTCATGCTGGAAAGACGATGCCAAGCTACAGTGGCAGCTGACAACAGCAGCTACATGCCAGGAACCTACCCCAGGGATTCAACAACAGGTAGTGAACTAGTGGACCACACGAGGGTGCTCATGTTTAGCCTCACAAAAGCCTGCCTTTCCTGCAGTACAGCCCTCCCAGCTGACTCTTACAGTCTAGCTTGCTTTCCCTCTTGTGCTATAGGACAAAAGACCCCATTCCCTCCCCGTTCAGAACAAATATAGAAGGGGGGTTGTCCAGGTGCCACACCTGAGCATGCACAAGAAACAAAGTTACTGTGTGCTTAGAACAGAGGGAAGGCTTCTCTGACAAAGAGAAGAAATGTGGAGAAAGAAGGCAACCTAGTTTCCAGCCTCCTTATCCAGAAAAGGAAACCCTGGTGGCATAGCGGTTAAGAGCTACAGCTGTTAACCAAAAGACTGGTAGTTCAAATTCACCAGGTGCTTCTTGGAAACTCTATGGAGCAGTTCTATTCTGTCCATAGCATCACTATGAATTGGAAATGACTTGAAGGCAGTGGGTTTGGTTGGTTTGGCTTATCTGAGGCTAAGGCCTTAACTTAAGCAGCCCAGATGAGTGGTACAGACGTACGCCATTTCCCCAACAGACTCACAGCAATCCCATCTGACAGAACAGAACTGCCCCCATACAGTTTCCTAGACTGTACTCTTTTCAGGTGCAGATCGCCAAGTCTTTCTCCCACAGAACTGCTAGTGAGTTTGTCTTAGTCATCTAATGCTGCTGTAACAGAAATAACACAAGTAGATGGCTTTAACAAAGAGCAATTTATTTTCTCATAGTAAAGTAGGCTAAGAGTCCAAATTCAAGGTGTCAGCTCCAGGGGAAGGCTTTCTCTGTTGGCTTTGGAGCAAGGTCTTTGCCATTAATCTTATCCTGGACTCGGAGGTTCTGAGGCACGGGGACCCCAGGTCCTTCATGGTCTGCTGCTGGCACTGCTTACTTGGTGGTATGTGGTTGCCAACTGTTTGCTTGCTTCCCTTTCCTTCATATTCCAACAGATTCCTTCAAGGCCTAATACAACCTGACATCATTGAGTCCTACCCCACCAACACAAATGCTGTGCATTCTCCCTCATTACCATCACAGAGATAGGAGTTACAACATGTAGGAACATTATATAGGAATCATAGTCTAGCCAAATTGTTTCATCTTTTTGGATGACACAATTTAATCACAGGGTTCAAACCTCCAGCCTTGTGGTTGGTTAAGAGTCAGTTCCATTTTGTCCACATACTCGCCAACACTTGCTGTTTACTATCTTTTTTTTTTTTTTTAGACAACAGCCACTCTGGCGGTATGTGTAAAGTGTTATCTCCCTGGGGTTTTCAGTTGCACTTCCTTAATGAATAACCACCTTGTTCACCTTTTCATATGCATACTAGCCATTTGTATATCTTCTTCAAAGTACTATATATTCAAGTCCTTGGTCATTTTTTAATTTGGTTGTCTTTTTAATATTAGTTTGTGTGAACCCTTTATATATACTAGATATTAAACCCTTATCAGATATATGGTTCCCAAATATTTTCTCCCATTCTATAGGGTGGCTCTTCACCGTCGTAATAAAGTCCTTTGATGCACAAAAAGTGGTTAATTTTGACAAAATACAATTTATCTACTTTGTTTTTTTGTGGATCATGCTTTTGGTATCATATCTAGGAATCCACTGTCAAAAACAAGATCTTGGAACTTTATTCCTTTATTTCCTTCTAAGAGTTTTATGATTTTAGATCTTGTATTTGGGTCACTGATCCACTTTAATATTCATAAATGGTGTAAATGTGTATTTTCTTAATGCCAAAAAGAATTTTAAATTAAAAATAATATACATCTAAACCACATTCAAGCAACTCTAGTGGCATAGTGGTTAAATGCTACAGCTGCTAACAAAAAGGCTGGCAGTTCAAATCCACTAGGTGCTCCTTGGAAACTCTAAGAACTCTAAGAACTACTCTGTCCTATAGGGTGGCTATGAGTCAGAATCAACTCAATGGCAGTGGGTTTGAATCTGTATTCATAGCATAATTATATCCCATTGTTGCTGAGTCAATTCCAACTCACGGCAACCCTATAGGACAGAGAAGAGCTGCTCCTATCGTTTCCAAGGGGCGCCTAGTGGATTCTAATGGCTGACCTTTTGGTTAGCAGATGTAGCTCTTAACCACCATGCCATCAGGGTTTCAATAGAATAATTAGAATTATAAAAAAACACATACAGACGAAAGATTAGAGTTTTGGGGATACGACTATAGGCACTTTTTTCCTCTTTAATTTTTTTTTCCTTAGGCTCTAAATGCTGGGTTTCTTAGGGTAAAACCTGAGTCCTCTTTTTACTTTATAATTTCTTTCCAGATCTTTTTTCTAATCTCATGTTTACAATTAGCATACATGGCAGTATTTTCCAAAGTGTGGCCACAGTTCACGTGGAACAGAACTGCTCAAAACAGTAAAATGCAGATTCCCTGGACTTAAACTCCAGAAGGCTGTCTGGTTTGTTTGTGGCATCACAGTATCTTCAAATGACAGTTTGAAAGTACAGTGTTGAATCCCATTCTGTGATGAAACATGGTATCCCAGTTTAACAGGAATAATATCTTCAGGAATGTAAATGAACATCCTTTGATATTCACTAATCACTAGTCCTCACTTGTCCATTGACTCTCACATCAATAATCAGTCTCACAAGCTCAGATCATAGGTTTCAGTAAAGATGTTTCTCCTGCTTTCTGCCTTACTCTTAAGTCTTACAACTATAGAGAAAAAAGACGAAATTTGTATAAAAGAATTAACATGACAAGATTTGTATGCATTCCATCTGTGTGTTGACTGAATTATAAGGAAACACAAATGAAATAGAGGAGACTAAGTAAGACAATGCTACAGTAGCCTGCAAATGAGAAGACAGCCAAAATTAGGTGGCAGTAAATAGATAAATAGAAGTGGACGGACTCCAGATATGTTCTGGATGTAGAGTTGATCTGTACATAGATTGCATAGGAAACCTGAAGCCAAGAGAAGGATTAAGGATAACTTGAAATTTTCAGATTAAATAGTATGATGAATACCGGTGACAGTCATTGAAATGTAGAAGGCTGCAAATACAGGGAAGAAAAATATTTATAATATAATTATAATGTTATAAATATATTTAAATATTTACATAATATAATGACATCATTAAAGGCAGGAAACCTGATACTGTATCCCTCTCTATGTGATACAACATGAAGCACAGAGAACCACCTATAAATATTCCTGCAACAAAGTTGAATTTGAATCTAACAAGGTCTTTCAGAGTAACTTTCAGTTACAGAAAATAAAAAGGTTATAGAGACAAGTTAGATGACACCACAAGACTGAAACAAGCAAAGAAGTATTAAATGTTGGACATTTTATAAGAAAACTCATGTAGTCTCTACAACAAGTCAATAGCAGGGGACAAAAAGGAGAAGGCTGCTCTATATAAACAGATTTAAGAAGCACAGCAATTAATGTATGGACTTTGCTTAGATTTTCTTTTTTAACAAAGAACAATAAAAAGCTATTTTTAAACAATCAGTGAAATTTGATTATAGATTGTGCATTAGATGACATACATGAAAGAAATACTGTTAATCTTGTTATAGATTATATAATAACATTTTGGTTACATAAGAAAACATGAATAGTTCTTAGGCTTACATACAGGTGTGCAACGATAGGACATCTGTGATTGGTGTTTTAAAATACTTCAGCAATGAAAAGAAAAACAGCACAGAAAAAGAAAACATGGCTATATCTTAACGGTTAAAACCAGGTGATGAGTATGTGAAAAGATTGAAAACTGTCATTTAAAAAACTAAAATGAAAAGAGTTATTTTGACCCTGTTAAACTGGAGTACTTACTAGATGTACGGAAACTGTGGTGGCATGGTAGTCAAATGCTATAGCTGCTAATCAAAGGGTCTGCAGCTCAAATCCAACAGGTTGTCCTTGGAAACTCTATGGGACAGTTGTTCTCCGTCCTGTATGGTTGTTATGAGTCAGAATGAACTCGATGGCAATGGGTTTGGTTCAGTGTACAAGTAGAAATATAAACAGATAATTCAATATGCAAATCTGGAGTTGTAAGAAGAGATGGCTACCACGGCTTTTAAAGACATGGGACTAGACAGAGTCACAGAGATAGAGATGAAAGTAGGTAGGAGGGGCCAGGATAGAACGGCTTTTGAAGGTCAAGAAGTAGAAAAGCCAGTTGAGAAGACACAGTAATGCAGTCAACCAACGAGACAAGAAAAAAAACAAGAGAGTTGTTATTAGCAAAATCCAACAGAAAAAGAGGATGTTTTCAGTATGTCAAGTTTCTGGAAAGCGACCACTAGATCTGGAGATAAGAAAGTAACTAGCGATCTTGCCAAAAGTGGTTTCAGTAAAGTAAAAGAGATGAACGCATTTTGACAATATTAGAAAACACTTAACTTCACTTAAAAAAGGTATCTTTTAGACTTCTCTAATTTTAAATTATACTTTTTATATTTTAATGTAAAACTTTATTATTCCACACTGCTATCATTATTCACAATCCCAGCTGGGAAAATTCAGACATTTCATCAAACATTCAGACACTGACTACGAAATGCCTCATAGCTCAGAATTAACTGTTACTTACACAGCCATCATGTACATTCAGGGTTGCTTCAAGTTTCAATCTTTGGATAAATTCTCTTCTTCCTGTTGAAAGAAAAAGCAAACCATGCAATTCATTGTTGAGAAAAACAGAAAACGCAGTTCAGTGGAAGATGCTCTTTTTAATAAATGGCATCAGAAACACTAGACATCCACAACTAAAAAGCTGACCCTAGGTACAGACCTTACATGTTTCACAAAAATTAACTCAAAATGGCTCACAGGGAGGAGTAGATCAAAAAGGTGCCACGGACAGAGGCACCAACCATTGTGATCTTCTATCACAAATACCTACATAATGAAGTAAAACAGATGCAACCATCACCATCAGTCCTGGAACTCTAAGCATCAAATGAAAGGATAAAGAACTTGAATGGAAGAAACTAATAGAAAACAAGAGAATGAGGAGAGATGTTGGTGGGGAGGGGGGACAGGGTAACGTCCCTTGCCAATTAGCACACCACAGCTTTGCCACTGTTGAACACAGCCAGCAAAGATGCTAAACAGCAAATGTGGGAAGGCAACATCATGGAGCCTCCAACATGAGACAGAGCACCTGGTAACCAGAGAAAAACGTTTTCCCACCCCTCACCTTTCTGCTCCACATCCACACTGTACCTATATGCCAGGATTCACTGACTAGACAGCCACCAGCACACCGCTAGCCTGGATCTGTCCTCACACTACACTGGCTCCCACATCGTCTTCCCCCTTTCTTCCTTTTCTTTCTCCCACTCACCAAGAAATGTACACCATATCCATTTCCCACTGTTCTTTTTCTTTCTCTCCTACCTAGTCCTTTACATCGCCTCCACTTTTCCAGTGGTCAACACCACACTGCTCCACTTGGCTACAGAGTTACTGGCCCAACAACCCAGGTCCACCCCATCCCATCCCTTCAGCTCCACGAAACTAGTTTTATTCCTCACTCTTCATTTTCTTTCTCCCTTCTACCTAGCCCTATATTTCACCTCCATTCTTTTTTTCTCATGCTGTCACACAGTGATTATGCTAGAGCATAACCAGCCTGCCACCCTGAGTCAACACCATGCCCTTTCCTCTCCCTTTCTTACTTTTCTATCTCATTCCTACCTAGCACCCATTCCCGCTAGGATACACTGCATCATCTCAGCCAGAAAATTACCAGACAACCGCCATCCCAAGTATGCCTTGCTTCACCATTGGCTCCTGCTGTGCCATTTTTTTCCCCTCTTCTTTCTCCCTCCCACCTAGTGCCACGCATCACAGGGCCTCAGGTTTGCTCTGATTCCATTTGCCAGCCCCTACCATGCCACAAGTTTCTTTTATCTATCTTTTTAAATTTTATTTGCAATGTTTCCTTTATGTTCCTTTCCTTTTTCTACTCAACTAGCCCTATATGCCACCTACCACAAGTTGTCAGATCCTAGCACACTGCCAAGGCTAGAGAGCCACCAACACATCAGTACCCAGAATCCACATAGCTTCCACCCACTGAATCCCAAAACACACTCATTTCTTCCTCTCTCCTTCCACTCATACTTAGCTCTTTACGCCACCTTTCCTCCTTTGCCACCAGCCCACAGATCCACCCTATCCCCACTTACCAGCCCCAACAGAGATTGAGTTTATTAACATGTTATTTACTTCTCTCAGTAATAAAAGAACATACTTTCTCAATTATAGCAGACAATATAAAAAACACATTTAAAAAAAGCCAACATGGCTCCAGCAAGTGAACAAAATTAGAAATGAGATGAATTTCCAGCAGAAGAAAAAGGAGTAGCACAACCTGATAGGCAATTAAAAAGAAACTAACATTTAGGGCTTGGCAAGAAATTAGGGAACAGATCACAGAAAACAGAGACAAAACCAGTGGGGGGAAAAAAAACCCAGCCAAATCACAGAAAACACAGATAAGACAATAGAAGAATTCAGGAAAATGATCCAAGAACATACCATCAAAATAAATAATTATAAATCATACAGAAACAGCAACCAGAAACCCAAAAGCTAAGTAACAAAATTTTAGAAATTGATTAACTCAATAAAAAAATCTCTGGAGAAAGTCTGAAACAATGGAAAACAGAATCATCAGCACTAGAGACAAATGCATGGACTCTATTTTGAGGAAATTTCACAGAATAGGGTAAAGAAACCCTAAGAACTTTGTGGGAAAATGTGTATGTTATTAGAGTTCTGTAACAAAGTGATGAAATGGAAAACACAGAGAAAATTGTTGAAGATTTGCTGAGAGAAAACTTTCCAAATTATCACTGAAAACATAAACACAGCCAGTCAAGAAGTTCAACGAAGCCAATATAGATTGGGCCCCAAAAGTCATCAAGAGACACCACAATCACAGTTTTCAAAATCAAAGACAAAAAAAGAATCCTGAAAGCAGCTCAAGAAAAACAAAAAGTCACATTCAAAGAGGACTAAGATTATACTCTGATTACTCAGGAGAAGCTATGCAGGCAAGAATGCAATGTATGAAACTTTTTAAAAAAGAAAACTGCCAACCAAGAATATATCCTGCAAAATTCTCTCTCAAATAAGATGGTAATGTTAGGATACTATATGATAAATACAAAGCCAAGCCAAGTGCTGTCGAGTTGGATCCGACTCATGGCAACCCTAGGGGCAAGGAAACAATAAAGTTTAGGGGCAAAATAAATGAAATAGAGAAAAGAAAAAATAGTAGAAAAAACATCAACACCAAAAACTGGTTATTTAAAACAACAAAGTCATCAAACCATTGGTGAAACTGACAAAAGAAAAACAGAAGAGGAAGAAGTTAATCTACATAAGATATGATGTGGGAGACATTACAACCAACCCTACTGATATAAAAAGAATTATAAGACAATGCTATGAGAAACTGTATTCCAACAAATTTGAGAACCTAGAGAAAACGGACAAATTTCTAGAAGCACACTGTCTCCTAAATTACCACAAACTAAAGATGAAAATCTGAAAAGACCTATAACAAGAGAAGACATTGAAAATGACATTTTTAAACTACCCAACAAAAGTCTTTGGCCATATGACTTCACTGAAGAATGCTACCAACAATCAGAGAAAAGCTCACACCAGTACTACTCAACCTATTTTAGGAAGGAACACTCCAGAATTCACTCCATTAATTCAGCATAACCCTAATACCAAAACCAAGCAAAGACACCACATAAAAAAAGGAAAATTAGGCCAAGATGGCAGACTAGACAGACATCTCCACAATTACGTTTGAGAAGTAAGGCCTAGAAGAACAAGTGAACAGAGTAGTGTGGACATTCTGGGAGCCCCAAGATCAGATGTAAGATTTTAAGACTGGACCGAGAGACACAAAGGAGGAAACTGCCTTGTCAGAGGAGAGACAGCACTACACATAATTCTACTTCTGCGAGCACATCAGCTGAGAGGATTACAGGTATGGATGCCTTCTTTTAAAATGGGAGGTTGGGACTGGGACTGCCGAGTCTGTGAGCCTGGCATTGACCGGCTACTGTGCTGAACTGTAGAGCCTAACTAAACAGCGTATCACACAAAAGAGACACTGGACTTGGGACAGCCACATCTATAGAAACCAGCAGTGGCTGGCGGCAGAGTGTGGCGATGTCCCTCCCCCCCTTCTCTGAGCTGCACCACAGACACTGCTGACTCACTTCAGGAGAGGCAGCTCAGGTGGGACACCACCTTGGTCAGCTGAGAGGCAGAGTGAGCCATCCCTGCGGTTTTAGCTGGGGCTAATTCCCATGCTGAGCAACAGTGCTTGTCTGGACAGTGCTTCTCCCAGAAGAAAACCTGTTTTTAAAACAATTGTACCTAGAGACCATAGTGACAGCTGGCAGCCAAGTTCAGTGGTGCCCTAACCCCTCCCTTCTTTGAGCCAAATCATAGCTTCTGTGAACACTTCACAAGGCATGGTCTGTCAGGCAGGAGATGGGGACTGCCACCCCTGAGGGACTGGCTGCCATCATCTTCAGCTGGTCAACACTGCTCTCAGGAGAAAAGCAGCTCTGAAGATAAGAACAGCTAGAGAATGCAGTGATAACTGGCGGCTGAGTATGGCGGTACTTCCACCACTGTTCACTGAGCTATGTCATAACATTAACTGACAGCCCCCAGACGTCATAAGTAGGGCACTGTCTGTCAGCCAGGAGGCAGGGCCTGCCACCCCTGTGGGCCTGGTTGCTTTCAGCTGCAGCTGGACAGTGCAGAACTCAGCAGAAAAGGAGTTTTTTTGACAAGCACATCTAGAGAACGCAGTGTTCCCTGTCAGCCAAGTGTGGTAGCATCCTTCTCACTGCCCTTCCCTGAGCTACACCACAATTTCAACTGGCATTACACCAGAGAGCTGGCAGAAGTAGACTGCTACCTTTATCAGCCAGGAGGCAAGGCCTGTCATCCGTAAGTGTCCAACTGGGGCCAGCTACCAAGCTGAGCAGCATCACAGGGCTTCACAGAGTCTATATTGCCAGAGAAGCTACACATAAGTCAGTTGCACCTAGAAAACACAGCAGTAGCTGGCAACCAAATCTATCACTGCCCTTACTCCCTTTATATAACTACGCCACAGCTCCCATCAGTGTAACACCAGAGAAACTGATGACATCCTTGATGGCACAAAAACAAGAGACCATACAATTAATACCTAACCATTTAAAGAAGCAGATCACCATGGCTCCAAAAACTCCCAAAATAAAGAATCAAAAAACTTCCCAGCTGAAGAAGGCTTTCTGAAATTATCAGAGGTAGAATTCAAAGGAATTATGTATACAGCCCTTCTAGAGGATAAACAAAATGCAGCGGAGCAAAATGAAAAATTAAGTAAAACTATTTGAACTGATGAAACATCAGTGATCTGCAATTAAGCAGATCAATAATAAAATTATAAAATTAGACAATTCAAGGCAAAGCCAAAAGAGCAGGATCGAGAAAATGAAATGTAGAAGTAGAGAAACTGAAGATAAAGCAAAAACAACTGACACCAGCATTTATGAGCAGAAATCAGATAAAAGAAACAAGAAAAATGAAGCAGTATTAAGAAGCATGTGAGATTCTATCAAGAGGAATACCCTATGACTAACTGGAGTTTCTGAACAGGGAAGGATAGCAGAAAATACACAGAACTGTTGAAGAGTTGCTGACAGAAAACTTCCCCGAAATCATTAAAGAAGAAAACATAGACATTCAAGATGCTTACTGAATACCACAAAAACTAGACCAGTAAAAGAAAGACATGAAGACATATTCTAATCAAGCTTAATAAAATGAAACATAAAGAAAAGCTATTACAGGCAGCTTATGCTTAAAGCAAAACTAACATACACAGGGAAGCCCTGTAGGCTTTCCTTTGACTTCTCAGTAGAAACCATGTTGGCAAGAAGTCACTGGGATGACACATACAAAGCCTTAAAGGAGAAAAACTTCTAACCAAGAACTATATATCCTGTAACATTTATCTCAGATGTGATGGTAAAATTAAGACATGCTCAGATTCACAAAGAAACAAACCCAAACTACAGGAAATACTGAAAAATGCTCTGTTAAAAAAAAAAAACTGATGCATATTTAAGGATGCAACGCAGAGCACAGCACCCTCAGTTCTACTCAGTCAGGGAAGTCACAAACCTCAATAAAAGCTAAAATATTAAAAGTAGGGAACCACAAATCTTAACACAAAATCTATGACATCATCACACTATAAAGAGGGATATAACTCTTTCAGATGGAGAGGAAATTAAGGAGATACACAGAAGTTAAAGATTGGCATATACTTAGAACATTAAAGGGTATTACAGGGGTAGCTGCAAAGCAGACTAACAGTGCTACATATCAAAACAAGAAACACAATACAGGAGTCTCAACAAACAAAAACCAAGATGGAAAAGGATCAAAAGTAAATCCATGAATAAAAATGATTCAGAATAGAATATTAAGTGGAACAAAGAAAACGTCAATATAAAAACAAAGGCACCAAAATGACAGCACTAAGCACACATCTATCAATAATTACACACAATGTAAATGGATTGAATGCTGCAATAAAGAGGCAGAGAGTAAAAGTTAAGATCAAAGACATGATCCTTCTATATGTTGCTTACATAGAACACACATTAGACTCAAAGATATGTGCAAACTGAAAATCAAAGGACAGAAAAATGTATACCAAACTAACAACATGCAAAAAAGGACAGGAGTGGCAATACTAAACTCAGATAAAATAGAATTTAATGTAAAATCTGCCATCAAGGACAAGGATGGTCATTACGTATTACTGAAAGGTTCAATACATAAGCAGGATGTAACAGTATTAAATATTTACACACCCAATACCAGAGTATCTATATACATCAAAGAAATGCAGACAACACTGAAAAATGAGATAGATCAGTCCACAATAAATAGCAGGAGACTTCAACACTCCACTTTCAGTAATGGACAGATCATTCAGAAAAAACAGCTCAGCAAAGATACAGAAGATTTTACTGCTGTAATTAGCCAACCAGTCCTCACTCACATATACAGAACTTTTTACCCAACAACAGACAAGTACACCTTCTTTTCCAATGCACATGGAACATTCTCCAGAACAGACTACATAGTAGGTCATAAAGTACATCACAACAAAATCCAAACCACTGGATTACTGTAAAGCCTCTTCTTGGAACATAAAGCCCTAAAAGTTGAAATCAATACCAGAAAAAAACATGGGTAGAAATTTGAACTTATGAAACTGAACATCTTGCTCAAAAATGCATGGGTTATAGAAAAAATCAAAGACATAATAAAGAAATTTATGGAGTCACATGACAATGAAAAGACATCCTACCAGAACTTATGGGATATAGAGAAAATCCGTGGTCAGAGGTCAACTTATCTCTATAAATGCACACATCTGGAATGAAGTAAGGGCCCAAGCCAAAGAATTAACCCCTACAACCTGACCAAGTAGAAGAAGAACAATAAAAGAACCCCTCAGACACAATAAGAAAACAGATAAAAAAAAATTAGAGAGGAACTAAATGAATTAAGAGAATAGAAAAACAATTGTAAGAATTAACAAAACCAAAAGTTGTTTTTGTGAAAAGATCAACAAAACTGCTATGCCACTGCCTAGACTTACAAAAGAGAAACAGGAGAGGAAACCAACAACCTGAGGAAGAAATGAGACTGGAGACATCATGACAAACTCAACCAAAATTAAAAGTATCATAACAGAATACTACGAAAAACTGATCGACTCGACGGCACTTGGCTTTGGCTTACTAGATTTGAAAGCCCAGAGGACATGCGCAAATTTCTAGATTCACATCACCTACCAAAATCATCACAAGAAGAAGTAGAACAACTTAATAAACCCATCAGAAAAGACTGGAAAAGTAAACAAAAAAACTACCAGCCAAAGAAAGTCCTGGCCGAGACAGCTTCACTAGAGACTTCTACCAAACTTTTAGACAAGAGTTAATTCCAATACTACTGAGGCTATGTCACAGTACAGAAAGGTATGGAATACTCCCAAATTCATTCTATGAAGCCAGCATAACCCCGATATCAAAGCCAGGGAATGATCTCACAAAAAAAAAAGATGATTACAGATGAATGTCACTCATGAACCTAGATGCAAATACCTTCAACAAAATCCTAGCCAATAGAATACAATAGCCTATCAAACACACAAAAAATATTTTCATCATGACCAAGTTAGATTCATACAAGGGATGCAGGACTGGTTCAATATCAGGAATACAATTAATGTGATCAATCACACAAATAACATAAAGGAGAAGAATCACATGATTTTTGCCAATTGATGCAGAAAAGGCATTTGACAAAGTCCAACACCCATTCATGCTAAAAACTCTCAGCAAAATAGGAATAGAAGTGAAATTCCTCAGTGCCATAAGGGGCATCTACACAAAGCCAACTGCCTACAGCATCCTGAATGGAGACAGACTGAAAGAATTCCCCCTGAGAACGGGACCTAGGTAAGAATGGCCACTCTCACACCTTCTATTCAACATTGTGGTAGTGTTTCTATCCCAAGCAATCAGACAAGACAAAGAAATAAAAGGCATCTACATTGGCAAAGAAGAAGTAAAAATATCCCTGTTTGCAAATGATATGATCATACACACAGAAAACCCAAAGGAATCCATAAATAAACTACTGGAACTAATAGAAGAGTTCAGCAATATATCAGGATATAAGATAAACATACGTAAATCAGTACGATTCCTTTACACCAACAAAGAAATCATCAAATCAATACCATTTATGATAGCCCCCAAGAAGATAAAATACCTAGAAATAAACCTAAAATACCTAGAAATAAACCTAACCAGAGGAATAAGGGACCTACACAGAGACAATTGTAAGACCCTACTACAAGAAACCAAAAGAGGTTTACGTAAGTAGAGAAACCTACCTTGCTCATGAATAGGAAGACTTAACATTGTGAAAGTGTCTATTTTACCCAAAGTGACCTACATATACGATGCAATCTGTATACAAATTCCAGTGTTATTTTTACTGAGATGGATAAATAAATCACCAACTTTGTTCAGAAAAGGAAGAAACCTCTGATAAGTAAAATACTACTGAAGAAGAGGAACACAGTGGGCGGCCTCACACTACCTGATCTTAGAACCTATTACACTGCCACAGTAGTCAAAACAACCTGGCACTGGTATAAAAAGAAACATACAGACCAATGGAACAGAATGGAGACCCCAGAAAGATCCCCATCCTCTTATGAACAGCTGATATTAGACAAAGGCCCAAAGGTTGTAAAATGGGGGTTAAAACAGTCTCTTTAACAAATAGTGTTGGCAAAATTGGATATTCATCTGCAAAAAAACTGAAACGAGGCCCACATTTCACACGTTACACTAAAACTAACTAAAAAAAAATGGATGAAAGACCTAAACATCAAACATAAAATGATAAAAATCATGCAAGAAAAAACATGATCAACAATGGAAGTTCTAATACACACTTTAGACAGACTGCAAAATCTGACTAACAGCACATGAACAACAGAAAAGAAAATAGATAAGTGGGAACTGATCAGAATAAAACAATTATATTCATCCAAAGACCGTCCAGGGAGTTAAAAGACAACGTACAGAACACAAAAAAATATCTGGCAACTACATGTGGGATCAACATCTAATTTCCATAATCTACAAGGTACCACAAAATATCAGCAAGAAAAAGACAAATAACCCAATTAAACAATGGACAAAGAAAACAAACAGACACATCACTAAAGAAGACATCCAGGAAGCTAAAAGACACACGAGGAAATGCTCATGATCATTGCCTATGAGATAAATCCAAATCAAAACTACAATGAGATAGCATCTCACCCCAACAAGGTTGTCAATAATCCAAAAAACACAATGTGGAAGGTTGGAATTCTCCTACACTGCTTGTGGGAATGCAATTTGAAACTTGTTCAAAAAGCTAGAGATAAAATACCACATGATCCAGCAATCTCACTGCTCAGAATGTATCTCACAGAAATTAAGGCAGTTACACGAACAGATACATACACAGGAATGTTTATTGCAGCACTGTTCACAATAGGAAAAAGGTGGAATCAACCTAGGTGCCCATCAACAGATGAATGGATAAACATACTATGATACATATTCTCAATGGAACACAATGCAATGATACAGAACAATGATCATTTTAGGAAGTATCTCATAACCTGGTTTCAACTAGAAGACACTATATGAGTTAAACTAGTCAGCAGCAAAAGGACAAGCATTGTATGAGACCTCTGCTATAAAGACTAAAAAACAGACTATGTACAGAAAAAGACTGTGACAGCTTCCAAGGTGAGGAGGGAGGGAGAGGGCTGGTCACAGATTAGTCAACAGGAATTTGGTTAGGTGAAAGCAGTGACAGCACACAGTAGAAAGCAGATCAACATAACCAGACTATACCAAAAACTGAAAGGTTTTCTAAAGTCAACACAGTATTTCAAAGGATACAGTAGCAGGGATGGGGATCTAAGGAACCATGTTTTCATGGGACATCAAGGTCAACTGGCATAACTAGTCTTTTACAAAGAGGGTCTTCTGCACCCCATGTTGGTGAGTGGCTAGTAAGCTACCATCTGAGGTACACCAAGTGGTACTGACCCATGTGGAATGGATAAGGACTGAGAATGTCAAAGACAAGAGGAAAAATGAGCTCAGGAGACAGAATAATCCATATGAATGGGTGACTGCATCAACATAAAACCAGAAGAACCAGATAGTGCCTAGCCACCACCAAAGGTTGCTGTGATGGGGGACACAATGTTGAGTCCCTGAGACAACATGAGAAAAAGAAGTGTGCAGATCAAGAACTCTATTAAAAGACCAGAAGTGATGCTCCAACAGCCTGGACGGTCCCCTGGGAACATGGTCCCTAGACCTGTTGCTGGCCCTAACCAGAAAACAGTACTAAGATCAACTCTTCAGACAAGAATGGACTGGACTCAGGGACACAGTGTGACCATATGGTGTGTGTACTTTATGGTTTTATACATTTATAGGAGACTCTCCTACTGGATTCTTTTTAGATGGGAGGGAAGAGAGTAGAGAGGAGGAGACATGTACTCATTAAGAGGATACTAGAAGTATAGAGTGAAAAGGAGGACACGGGTGAAGAGAGCAGATGGAGCTCTAGATAGGCAGGCATGCAAAATTGATTTGGATTGTACACTTTCACTTAACCACAATAAAAAATGGAAAATTACAAACCCAATGTCTCCCATGAAACACGGATGCAAAAATCAACATTATCATCAACAGAATTCAGCATATCAAAAAATAACACACCACAAGCCAAGTGGGATTCATGCCAGATATGTAAGTATGCTTCAACATTAGAAAATCAATGTAATTCACTGTATAAATACAACAAAATAACTACAAATCATCTCAATCAACACAAAAAGCCATTTGATAAAAGTCTGCTATCCATTCTCATAAAAACTCTCAACAAAATAGGAACAGAAGGGAAATTTCTCAACATATAAAGGGCATATATACAAATCCTGGTGGTGCAGTGGTTAAGTGCTATGGCTGCTAACAAAAAGTCAGCAGTTCAATTCCACCACGTGTGCCTTATAAACTCGATGAGACAGTTCCACTCTATCTGAGTAACTATGAGTTGGAATCAACTCAATGGTAACAGGCTTTTTTTCTTTTTTTTAATACAAAACCAACAGCCAACGCCACTGAAAGCATTCCCCTTGAGGCAATGAAAATCAGCACTGAGACTGAAAATGATGTATCTGGCACTATCTTAGCCATCTAGTGGATGCCTTTAAAGAAATTTTATTTTGTCACAGTCCAGTAGGCTCAAAGTCTAAATTCTGGGTGTCAGCTCCAGGGGAAGACTTTCTTTGATGGATATGGAAGAAGGTACTTGTTGTCAATCATCCCCTAGACTGGAAACTTCCAATGCACAGGGACCCCAGTCCTTTTCCAACGACATGCTCAGCTTCCAGCACAGCTTCTTGGTCATAGAGGTCCCCAAATCTTTCTGTTAGTTTCTTTCCTTTATCTCTCATGAGACTGCCTCAAGGCACAAAACAATCTTATCTTACACATTGAGTCCTGCCCCACAAATACAACTGCTGCCCATTCTCCCTCATTAACATCATAGGAGCAGGGTTTACAGCATATACAATACCAGGAATCACGGCCCACTGAAATTTCTACACTCATTTTTGGGTGAGCACAATTTAATCCATGACGGACACAAACACATTTGTATCAAGAGCCCTAGTACATGGCATACACAGAAATAGAACATTACTAACAATGCAAACACCAGAAGAGAAACTAGAAAACTGATTAATTCTAAAAATGAAAATTTTGGTTACAACAAATTTGATCAGCATCTAATCTCTAAAATCTACAAGACACTACAAAATGTCAACAACAAAAAAACAAATAACCCAATTAAAAAATGCGTAAAGGGCATGAAGAAGCACTTCACCAAAGAAGATATTCATGTGGCCAACATACCTGTGGAAATGCTCACAATCATTAGCTATTAAAGAAATGCAACTCAAAACTACAATGAGATACCATCTAACCCAAACAAAGTTAGCATTAACCCAAAAAACACAAAATAATAAATACTACAGTGTTTGTAGAAAGCTGGCAACACTGCTGTTGGGGATGTAAAATGGTACAACCACTTTGGAAATCGATTTGGCACATCCTTAAAAAACCAGAAAGAGAAGTACCATAAGATTCAGCAAGCCTACTCCTTACAAAACACCCTAAAGAAATAACAGCCCTCACAGGAATAGACGTCTGCACATCCATATTTATTGTAGCACTGTTCACAACAGCAAAATGAGAGAAACAACTTAGGTGCCCATCAACAGACAAACGGATAAACAAATTATGATATATTCACACAATGGAATATCACACAATGATAAAGAATAATTACTCTGTGAAATACCCCACAACACACTGGCATCTGCAAGCCATTATTCTCAGTGAAATCAGTCAAAAAAGGACAAATATTGTATGAAAGCATTAGTCTCTGTGAAATTAGTCATAAAAGGACAAATATTGTATAAGAACGCAAACAAAAGGTTTAAACACAGAAGAAAATATTTTTTAATGGTTATGAGGGTAGAGAGGGAGAGAGGCATTCACTAACTACACAGTAAAACCAAACCCAATGCCATCAAGTAAATTCTGACTCATAGTAACCTCAAGACATGGCAGAATTGCCCCATCAGTTTCCAAGGAACACCTGGTGGATCTGAATTGCTGACCTTTTGGTTAGCAGTTGTGACACTTAACCACTATGCCACCAGAGTTTCCAAACCATTCAGTCAATTCTGGCTGATAACAACTCTACAGGACAGAGCAGAACTGCTCCTTGGGGTTTCTAAGGTGCACCTGGTGGGTCTGAACCACGGACCTTTTGGTTAGGAGCCGTAGCTCTTAACTACAGTGTCATCAAGGTTTCCAAACTAGACAGTAAACAAGAATTGTCCTAGGTAAAGGGAAAGACTGAACACAATACCAAGGAGAAGTTACCACAACTGGACTAAATCAAAATTTAATTAGTTTCCTGAACAGAATTAAACACTGTGAGGAACAGAGTAGCAGGGGTAAGTGTCTGCAGACCACGGTGTCAGGGGACATCTAGGTCAACTGGCATAACAAAGTTTATTAAGAAAACATTGTGTATCTCACTTTGGTGAGTGACATCTAGTGTCATAAAGCTGGTGAGCAGCCATTTAAGATGTCATCAACTGCTGCCAACCCACCTGGATCTAAGGGAGAATGAAGAAAACCAACAACGCAAGGAAAATGTTAGTCCAGGAGACAGAACGGGCCATATAAACCAGAGATTCTGTTAGCCTGAGACTAGAAATAGATGCTGCCCAGGTACCAGTGGTGACCACTTCAGCAGAGAACACAACAGTCTCTGACAGAGTAAAGTTGGGTACAGAACTCAAATTCACATAAAAAGACCAGATTCAACGGTCTTAGTGAGACTGTAGGGACCCTGGAAGAAATATATGGTCCCTGAATCTGTTAGCTCAAAACTAAAACCATTCCTGAACTAGACTATAAAACATAACATGCTACTAGTGAAGAGTGCTTCATAGTTCAAGTAGAAAACTGAAACCAAATGCACAGTTCCTGTCTGGGGGTAAGATGAAAAAGTTTTAAAAAGAGACAGGAGCTGGTTGGCAGGATATGGGAAATCTGGGTGGAAAAAATGAGTGTGCTGTCACATTATAGGGAGAGCAACTAGCATCACATAATAGGGTGTATACAAGTCTTTGTATGAGAAACGAGTCAAACTGTAAACTTCTACTTAAAGCACAATTTAAAAAAATGCAGCCCTGGTGGCACAGTAGTTAAGTGGTATGGCTCCTAACTAAAACGTCAGCAGTTCAAATCCACCAGAGGTTCCCTGGAAACTCTATGGAGCAGATCTACCCAGTCCTATAGGGTATCTAAGAGCCAGAATTGACTCAAGGGTAATAGGTTTGGTTTGTTGTTGTTGGGTGTTTTTTTGGTCTCACGATGGCTAGAGCTCAGCTGCTAACCAAAACGTTGGCAGTTCTAATCTACCTGCTGCTTGTTAGAAACCCTATGGGGCAGTTCTACTCTGTTCTGCAGGATTGCTGTGATTCAGAACTGACTCCATGGCATCTACCAACAACTGTTAAATAACAGGATCAATCTGCTATTTTTCTTGTGCCTGTAACATGAGTTGAGAAGCAAATGTGTTGCCATTATAGATCACAATCAAAACCCCTGAAAAACAACAATCTAAGATATATCTGTAAGTTCCATGCTTCCAGAAGCACCTATCCTTTCTTTCAACTTGACTTACCCTAAATCAAGGAGGAATGAAATCCACAGTAGAGCCATTACATTGTATGCAGTTGTCATGATTGCTACTAGTCTTTCAGGGGTCTATTTTAAGGAATTGACAGTATACTGTAGCATATATGTTAGTCATATTGGCAGTTACTTCTCACTACTGACAGTAATTTTTCACTATTGATTTGAAACTCAACTTTCTTAAAATTTCAAGACAAGGAAAAAAAACACAAATATTCTGCTAACTATTCCCCAGTGCTCAAATCAAAATTTACTGACCCACATAAATACATCATAACTTGGCAACACACTACGGAGACCCAGATAATTTAGAATGTCGATGTATTCAGGAGAGGCTAAAAAGTAATTTCAATGCAAAATCACCTTTCAATATGTACTGGATCTAGTGATATTCAAAGAATACTGACTTTATAAACTCCTTACAAAAAAAAATTCTTATTAAGTCTCCACTAAAAAATTGTTACCAGCTGCCTAATCGTAACCTAGGCACATTATACTTCATAGTGGAAAACCCTGGTGGCCTAGTGGGTAAAGTGCTACGTCTGCTAACCAAAAGGCTGGCAGTTCAAATCTGCCAGGTGCTCCTTGGAAACTCTATGGGGCAGTTCTGCCCTGACCTCTAGGGTTGTCTTGAGTCGGATCTGACTCGATGGCAGTGAGTTTGGTTTTCTTTATACTTCACAGCTATTATTTCATGCATTAATAGTAAACAAACTCCCATGAAGTGTTTTAAAATTACCTTTCTTCAACAGGATAGAGAAGAACTGCCTGCTAGGATTTCCAAAGAGCAACCGGCAGACTGGAACTGCTGACCCTTGGACAGCAGCCACACTCCTAACCACAGAACCACCAGGACACCTTTCTTTCAATTACTTTCTTTCAGTTCAGAGAAGTTAGAAAGTTTAAAGTTGCAGGCCAGAATATAAATAATGAGAGAAATAAGTAGAACTTATAATATTTACTTAATCAAAGGAAATGTATAGAAATGAGTTTTTTTAATAAACAGTGTTCATCTTTATAAAATTTTATATACATTGTATATGCATATTAAAGTGAAATGTGTGGCTAATAAATTACAACCACTGGATTCCAAAAACACTGCATTACAGCTGGTATATAGTATCTCAGAAACTGAAACATTTAAACCTATAGTTGTAGTTGTCACTAACTCTGGACAGTTTAATTGTTCTTTTTAAAAAATTCCTATAGTGGAATTTAGATTCGAAGATTACAATCTCCAGTTACCTCTGAATCCCTGCTAGGCTGAATAGAAAACTCTGTTTCAGTGAACCTGTGAATCTGGGAGCTATAGTAAACACATCCCTTTCTCCTAAATAACGTAAGTCCTTTATCTTCATTCCATAAAAAGGAGAACTGGGGGAAAAAAAAATCCGCTGCCATCAAGTTGATTCCAACTCATAGCGACCCTATAGAGAAGAGAGGTAATCAAACTGAAGATACAACTACAAAGGTTGTACACTACTATACGAAAGGCACAATCTACAGTAAAATAATTTGAAACGTTATAAGAAAATATAATTTTACTGTTTAGCAGTAACTATTAGAAATACAAATAAAGAAATTAGAAAACACTTAACATACACTTCCATAGATAAACACAATTCTAATGTTTATAAATATAGAAATCTAGTTACTTTCTACGCTGCATGGATACTCCCTGGTCTTTTAAAAGAAGGCATTATACAGAATACTTCAAAAAGTCATTTAAACCTCTTTAATTACAGTGGAAACCCTGGGGGCGCAGTGGTTAAGTGCTATGGCTGTTAACCACAAAGTTCGCAGTTCTAATCCACCAGGTGTTCCTTGGAAACTCAATGGCTTGCTTTGAGTTGGAATCAGCTCAACAGCAGTGAGTTTTCCAGTGTGGATTTTGCTGTTTCGTCACTCACTACTCAATATTTTTTCGTGGAAGAGTTGGATAAACTAATGGTGTAAAGAGGTATCTACTGATTGAAAGCCAAGAAACTACAAGCTATTTTCAAATACTTAGAATAAAACTTTCACAAAAACTTGTTCCAAAGCTGTGCTAAATAAAGTCTATATTATTCGCACACTTGAGGTGAATATGCACCTATTTGAATCCTACAATTCAGACTTTATATGAAAGTCAGTCGAATCTTCAAATCCTCCACCATGTACAGAAACTCCACCTTACTAGGGTGTAGAGTGGGAAGGAAAAAAATGGAATACGCAATTTCACTGTATCAATGAACTCGATCATGGATACAGAAACGAAGGTGGATACATAAATACAGATGTAAACAAACACAAAGTGAAACAAGACCATACTGTAAATCACTCATGCAAAATACTATTAAGGTTTGCTTCATTACACTAATATTCTTTCTCAGAAAATAAATTCTAAAATACTGCAGTTTCTTAGGATAATGGTTACCAAAAAACTGTACGATTTTTTATTATAAAAATAATTACCATAATCAACACTCCACGTAATCATCCTACAAGAAATTCACAAAAGGAATGTACAAGGATATTCATTTCAACGCAGTAACACCAAACGTCCATTTAAACAAGAAAGATTGAGTTGACACTACTTCACACTACTAAACATTATGCAAGTTTAAAAAACTCAATGGATCCATTTTCACTTCCAGAGAAAAATCTCCAGGAAGAAGTGTAGGAAAAGCAAATGGCAAAGCCATACTTAAAATGTAATATCATGCATGCAGCGCGCGCGCGCACACACACACACACACACACATCATGTTTTATTATGTCCGTATTATGTGCTTGTGAGAGCGCAAAGAAAAAAGGTCTAAAGGAATATTCAACTATCACGTAACATTGTACTTCTAAAGGAACAGAGATAAAACTGGAATGGATCAGAGGGATTTTTTCCATTTTTACAAGGAGAATTAATAATATGTTGCTTAAAACAAAAAGAATTAAAAATACAGGCTTTTCTTCTCTCACATAATTTATACACCACAGCTATTGCCTATGAGATTTCATTTTTTTTTCTGTTTAACCTGAAGTCAAAACCAAGAGAACAGCAATACATAGCAAAAAGTGACAAAACTAAAGGAAAACAATTTTTATTTGATGTTTGTCTTATCCTTAAAACACACACATACTCGCGCGCACGCGCGCGCGCAAGCACACACACACACACACACACACACACACACACACACACACACACACACACACACACACAAGACGGAAAGAGGTCTGAGATTCTAATGGAAACAGCATAGAGAAAAAAACAAAAAAGATCCTTACTAAATACGTCCTCTTTTAAGACGCCGGACGTTTCACTTAGCTCTGGCGTGACCCAGAATTCGCAAAAAACCATGCTATCCAAAAAGAAAAAAAGTAGAAGACTGTTCCCTCAAGTCTTGAAGGTTGTTTTTAGAAAGCTTAACTAAGAAACAGTAAATGCCAAGTGTGTTTTACCGGAGTGGGAATAGGAACATGAAACCCTACACCACCTTAGGGCGGTCAAAACGAACTGAACAGCAGAGTAGAACTGGGAAGGCGCGCGGGGGTGGAGTGGGGCTCAGGTATCACTTTTCGGTTTGGCTCAGAGCCACAAAACAATTTTCAGACGTTTGTCTGAACCATGAAGTCCCTGACCGTGGTCAACTAGTCGCAGCCCACACAAACCCTCCTGAGATTGAGGGAAGAGAGGAATCCACAAGAACTTGGGTCTTTCGGCCAAGCCGGGAGAGCTTTAGAGAAAAGCAAAAGTTTCGCACCAAACGCAGCAGCTTCGCGAGACTTGGCAAGTCTTCTTCCCAGTACCGCCCTAAAAGCGACCCCAACACCTTTACTGGCCAATACAGCGAGCCCCGGCCCGGCCCCCTAAGGAAAACCCAGAAAGGGCGGCGGCTGGCAGCAGGAAAGGGGGTGCTTCGTCTTACGATGACATGGGCGCGGGGTCCGTCAGCAGGGGTCCCACACAGCACCCGAAAGGCGCCGGGCACCCTTGCTGAGGCGCTGTCCCACCTCCCACAGCTACCACGGCGCGACCCCCTCCCCCAACCTCGGGCGGCGACTTCAGCGCCTCCGCCCAGGGGCCCCCGCTCACCCAGGTAGCGGCTCCGCAGTCGGGACGGGTCCTCCAGCCCGAGGGACCTTTTCCTTACGTCCCACAACAGGTGTGGGCAGCAGCCACCCCGAGGCATGGCTGTGCTGGAGCCCGGGTAGGAGGGGAGGACCCCCCCCCCAATGCAGGAGGAGAGAAGAGGTAGGGGATACGCGATCAACACCCCAGCCACACCAGCACCATCCGCGCGCAGGGCCTCGCAGGCACGGCGACTTAGATAGACTGGGCAGCGCCGACGCCGCCGCCTGCGATGCCCAGCCACACCCGGGCCGAAGCTCGCTTCATACTCTTTTCATACTACCCAGAACATCTAGAGATCAGCAACAGCCCCTCCCTCAGCTCCCCTCCAACAGGAGGCGGAGGCGGCCGGGACTCCTCCCCCTCCTCGTCCTCTCCACCCTCTCCTTCAAGAGCTTATCGCGAGAAAACGCGGCGTCATCTTCAGTTAGGGCACAGAAGGCCGGAAAAGCCCATTTTAACTACGGGAGGCGCAGGCGCGCTGCCAGCTGGGACGGGCGGACTCGGTGAGGCAATCCCTTAGGCACCTGTTGCCATGACTCCTCCTCCACCTCACCCGCCCCAGGACAGGGGGCGGAACTGGGGTGGGCCCTCGCGGAGCCTCCTCCCCGTCAGCTTTAGCGGCCACGGGGTGGCGTGGCTAGAGCCGCTTGCGACGCGGGAAGGGCACTTTAGGTGAGAGGAGGACGCGAGCCACCGTGGCAGGGGAAGGTGACGAGCTGCCCTTCATTCTCAGCCGGAGAAAAGGACACGGCGACTCTCCCACCCAGCTGCCCACAATTACTCGGGGGCAGAGATGGCGGCCGCCGGCGCCCGAGGCCTACGGGCCACCTACCACCGGGTCCTAGATAAGGTGGAACTGATGCTGCCCGAGAAATTGAGGCCGCTCTACAACCACCCGGCAGGTAACTGTGCCAGAATGGCCCCCACGGGGTCCTTTCTTTCGTCTACGGTCAGTAGCTGCGCACTGACAACTCTGGGGCTGGGGGCATCACCCGCAGCTCTAACCCCTCACCTCAAATGAATCCGTCTACGTTTCCAATCTCTATATTTCACCTTCTCTCCAACCTCTTTCCCAACCCCGTGGTTCTCAAGTCAGCGTCCTTCCCGGCCTTTGTCGCATCCTTGCGCACTACTCCAACCCAGGCCAGGCTTTCAGATTTTATCAGTCTCGCTTTCTGCTCCCACGAAGTGGTCTGGCCGCCGCCAAACCCTTGTTCTCCCACTTTCCCTTCTTGAACTGTGAACTCACGCGAAGCCAGCTGACCAGCCTGGTGGCCAGTGAGCCGGAAGGTTTTGGAGTAAAGGTCGTACTTGCCTTTGTGGATGGCAGAGCCCTGCGGATGGGGCCGTCCCCCAGACTGCACAGGTTACTAGGCTTTCAGATGTAGTGGAGTCCTTATTTCTTTAAATGTACCCTTATTTGTGAAATTACTAAACAGCTATCCTTGGATTTTATTGTGTAGACGGACCTGAATTTTAATTCCAGTGCCTACTTACTATAGGTTTGACCTTGGGCAGAATCCTAGATATCAGACTTAGTTTCCTGGAAAAGGTGACCAGTGTGAGAATTAAAGATAGCATGAACGTTTGGTTCTTCATAGGTGATTCAGTAAAGGTTAGCTGTCGCTCAGTAAATGTTAATTTTTTTCTCGTCGTGCTGAAAAAAGCAGTGTTCTTGTGGTTGAAAACAATAATTCTGTAATAAACTGAAGATTGTGATCCCTCCAGCTCTGACTACTCTAAAATTCTGTGCACTCATCCGTAAAATGGACAGTAGTAACACTTGGCTCGAGGCTAAATTCTGAAGTCTCTTTCAATCCTAAGACTAACCAACTGAAAAAAAAAGGGTTATAATTGACAAGTTCAAGTACTATCAAAAAAGAGGCTTTTTTTCTACATAGATATGTCCTATGCAGTTTGTGTTATTAGGAAGTTTGATTTTCCTCTGTGTCTTAATTATGAAGCAGCTCTCTGGAGCCCGAGCTAGTTGCTAAATCTGGCTTCCAATTTGATAATGGAATAAACTGTACTTGAAGGTTTTACTTCTGTTTAACCCTTAGTGCTGTTTACAGCAATACTGTATCTATGATGAAACTGCTTTTTAACAAGGAGATTTTGTTATTGATGATGTTTGTTTAGATTGTTTACCATAAGTTCTCTGAGCATTCAGTTTTTTGGAACTGTGCTGTTCTGTGCCAGAGGTTTTCGGGAGGGAAGGTTGAGCGATACTGTGATCGTCATCTGCGTGGTTGTTTGATCATGGTTCAAACAGACATAGTGATACGGAGTCAAATGTATTTTTTGGAGTCAACTCTGACTCTCTTGGGCTTTGTGCCTGGTAAATAGGATAAGGAAAGGGTGAAGGGGGAGCAGTTTTTAAACTATTTAAAATAATACAGAATTGGAGAGTAGTCTTAATGTTAATCTTTCCTTGAGTCTTAGCTTTAATCCCTTGTAATTATTGCTGATAATACATCAGAAGGAAGAGGAGTTACTTTTCATTTGCAGACTGTGCATTTCTTCTTAATATCTTTGGATTAGTTTATTTTAACTCTGTTTTCCAGTATATTTAAAAGCAAACAAACATTTCCTGGAGCTTATTCCAGCTTATAGTGACTCCATAGGATTTCCAAGGCCTTAAATCTCTATGGAAGCAGACTGCCATACCTTTCTGCTGTGGAGCTTCTGGTGATTTTGAACCACCAACCTTTCATTTAGCAGTTGATCACTTTACAAGGTGTTCCACCAAGGCTTCTATTGCTGAGCATGAATAACCAGGAGAGGAACATGTCCTTTGGACCTGGGGTCTCTGTGCTGAGAAGCTGCTAGACCAGGGCAATATTGATGACAAAGACATTCCCCTAGAGCCAACAGAGAGAGAAAGCCTTCCCCTGGAGCTGATGTCCTAAATTTGGACTTTCTACTTCATAGAATATGAGAAAATAAACTTCTCTTTGTTAAAGACATCCACTAGTGGTATTTCTACTTTAGCAACAGTAAATAACTAAGAATAGTGGAAGGAATATGGGCTTTGAAGTAGGACACACCTGTTTGAGTCTTGACTATATGACCTTGCTGTTAATCCCTCTCAAGCCTTGGTTTTCTAACCTACAAAATGGGTCTAATAATTGTCACTACTGGAGGATTTTTTAAAAACTTAAGTGATACAATGGCTGCAAACCATGTGGCAGCCCAGTGTTTGCACATAGACTCTTCACAGATGCTAGTTCTTTTCCACCTAGGCTGTTTGTGGATTGAAAATTTGGGGCATGAACCAAAGCTACTCCTGTTGCTGTTGAGCTCATTCCAACTCCTAGTGATCCTGTAGGACAGAGTAGAACTGCCCCCCAGAGTTTTTAGGGCTGTAATCGTTAATGGAAGCAGACTGCCACATCTTTCTCCTGCAGAGTTGCTAACCACTGGAACCTGAGTGCTTAACCAGTACACTGCCAAGGTTCTTGTTATAGGCTTATGAATGTAGAAATATAGAAGCATGAAAAATTTAACTGTTGATTCATTAGTGGTGAATAAAATCTCAGACACACTGATCACTGTTCCCAGACTTATGCAGAATGAGTATTCAAAGCTTTTGCATCCACTTATAGGATTCTTTTTTATTGGATCACCATTTAGACATTAAGCTGTATTCATTCATATATAGGGGATTTTAAAAAATGATATACAAGACTTGGATATTAACACTTGGAAAGTATGCATTATTGATTCTAAATTTTTGAAATGTAATTCTATCACTGAAAAATACTTGTAGACATAACCAGAGTGTGTCTTTTTTAGAAAAATAGTTGTACAGAACTGTATTTATGATCTGTGGCCCAGATCAATGTATTCATCATCCTTGTGCCTGTATATTATCCCAGGCACATCATGACCCACATCTATATAGGAAAAACAGAGCACAAATTGTGTGTCCTGGTTAAATTCCTCATATCTCGTAAGAAGGTGGTGTTCTCCCCACTATCATCTCACTAAAGTATGTGGCTTCACACTAATTACTTCATAGTTGTCCTCTAGGTGCTTGTCAGAAAATACAACTGAAATCTTGCCACCTGCTGTTTACTTAAAAGCTTAGTTAAAAAAACCATTAATGGAAGAGTGTTATTCCTTCATTTCTGTGATCTTCAAAAAGGAGTGAATCTTCCCAATGCAGGCACAAAGTGAAACAGAGGCGTATAGGAACAAAGCAGTAAAACTTCTGTTAATGTTTGCTTTTATTTCATGCTTTAAAAATTTCCATTGTACTTATGTTTTATAATACAAAAATATTTAAGTACAGTAATATATGTATGTCTATGTATACTTATGGTTTGTGAATATGTATAATAAATTTGTGTATTTGTTATATGTGGCTTATGAATATCATAAATATTAGATAAAATATATATTGAATAAATATTATATATAATAAAAATATATATGATATAAACCCAAAACAAAAAAATCCATTGCCATTGAGTTGTTTCTGACTCATAGTGACTCTGTAGGACAGAGTGGAACTGCCCCATAAAATTTCCAAAAGAGCACTTGGTGGATTTGAACTGCTCATCTTTTGGTTAGCAGATGTAGCACTGAACCACTATACCACCAGGGTTTCCAAATATGATGCCACCCAAGTGCCGTCAAGTCGGATCCCACTCATGACGACCCTAGGGGCCAGGGTAGAACTGAACCCCAGAGTATTAAAGGAGCGCCCGGTGGATTTGAACTGCCGATGTATGTGTGTATATATGTACGTATACACACACACACGCGCACACACGGTGGGTTTGGGCTCAAAATTGTTTAACCAATGCAGCATGTGTTCAAAAGAAGTTTGGAGACTAGAAATCTGAAATTTTTTCTTCAGTTAAGTCAGGAGAGAAAACAACCTGCTATCTGAACCATGTCAGTTTAGCTCACTGTGTTGGAATACATTTTGGCTTCAGTGAAAGAACATTAAAAAAATGTGAATCTTGTTGCAGTGTTTTGTGTGCTGCTACTGTGAACATCATTCTCTGCATTATATGGCATTTTGTCTGTGAAAACTCATAGGAAAAGTTCCTTTAAATTGGGTCTTAATAATAAAAATGGTTGCAATTTTCCTAACTGAGTTACTTTTCTTTCTTGTCTTGTTTTTAATTTTTTATTATGATTAAGTGAAAGTATACAATCCAGTCAGTTTTGCATGCCTGACTCTGTACAACTCTTATCTGCTCTCCCTGTAACAGCACACTCCTTCTTTTCACTCTTTATTTCTAGTATCCTCTCCAGTCTCTCCTCTTCCCTGTAGAAAGAAACTAGCAGGACAGCCTTCTATAAATGTATAAAACCTTAAAGCACACATAACACATGCTCATTCTATGTCACCTTGTCCACTCCGTTATTTGTCTGAAGTGTTGATATCCATACTGCTTTTAGGTCTGGGGCAGTAGTAACTCTAGGGGCCATGTTCCCAGGGGACCCTCCAGGTTGTTGGAGCATCAGTCCTAGTCTTTTAATAGAGTTCTTGATCTGCACACCTCTTTTTCTCACGCTACATCAGGGACTCTCCATTTTGTCCCACTTCACAACTGCCTTTGGTGGTGGCTGGACACCATCTGGTTTTTCTGGTCTCATGGTAATAGTCTCCCATTGGTATGGATCATTCTGTCTTCTGGGCTCATTTTTTCCTCATTTCTTTGCTGTTGTCGGTCATCATCTGTTGTAAATGGATTGGGACCACTTGGTGTATCTCAGATGTCAACTTGCTACTTTTTAAGAACGCAGATGCTACTCACCAATATGGGGTGCAGAAGACTCTCTTAGTTAAAGACTGGTTATGCCAGTTGACCTAGATATCCCCTGAAAACATGGTCCCCAGACCTCTACCAGTGCCACTCCATCCACTGAAATGTTGGGTTGAATTTAGAAAACCTTTTAGTTTATGGTGTAGTCCAAGTATGCTGGCCTGCCTTTTACTGAGTGCTGTCACACTGTTTACTTAACCAAACTCCTATAGACTATCTAATCTATGAAACAGCCCTCTCCCCACATTGTTAGCCATCAGTCTTTTCTTCTGTGCGTAAGTCCTTTGTTAATTCCTTGTAATAGTTGTCTCATAGAATACTTGTCCTTTTGCAGCTGACTAATTATGAGATGCTTCCTGAAATCATCATTGTTCTTTATCATTGTATAGTGTTCCGTTGTGTATATATACCATAGTTTGCTAATTTATTCAGTTGATGGGCACTTAGGTTGATTCCATCTTTTTACTATTGTGGCCTGTGCTGCAATAAACATTAATGTGCATGTATCTGTTCTTGTGACAGCCCTTATTTCTGTAAAATATATTCCAAGACAGCCCTTATTTCTGTAGAATATATACCAAGCAGTAGGACTGCTTGATCATGTGATATTTCTTTTTCTAGCTTTTTAAGGAAGTGCCAAATTGCTTTCCAAAGAGATTATACCATTTTGCATAGCAGTGTAGGACAATTCCAATCTTACCAGAGCCTCTCCAGCGTTTGTTGTTTTGTGTTTTTTGGATTATTGCCAACCTCATTAGAGTGAGATGGTATCTCATTGTAGTTTTGATTTGGATTTCTTTAACAGCTAGTAATCATGAGCATTTCCATATGTGTGTTTTGGCTTCATGGATGTCTTCTTTAGTGAAGTGTCTACCCGTTTTCTTTGCCCATTGTTTAATTGGGTTATTTGTCTTTGTCTTGCTGATATTTTGCAGTACCGTGTAGATGGTGGAAATTAGATGTCGATCTGATACGTAGTTGCCAAATACTTGTTCCTATTCTGTAGGCAGTCTTCTAGCTCTCTCGGTAAAGTCTTTGGATGAGCGTAAGTGTTCGATTTTTAGTAGTTCCCATTTATCTGTTTTATTGTCCGGTTTATTTTGTGTGTTGTTGGTGAGATCTTGTAGTCTGTCTAAGCCATATATTAGAATTTCCATGTTGTCTGTATTTTTTCTTCCGTAATCTCCATTTTGAGTTAGTGTTAGTGTAAGGTGTGAGATATGGGTCTTGTTTCAGTTTTTTGCAGATGGATGTCCAGTTTTGCCAACACCATTTATTAAAGAGACTGTTTGTACCCCAGTTTACAACCTTTAGGCCTTTGTCAAATATCAGCTGTTCATAGGAAGACGGTAGTATTTCTGGGTTCTCTCTTCTGTTCCATTGGTGTATATATCTGGTTTTGTATCAGTACCAGGCTCTTTTGACTACTGTTATACAGTGTAATAGGTTCTAAGGTTGGGTAGTGTGAGGCCTCCCACTGTGTTCCTCTTTTTCAGTAGTGTTTTACGTATCTGGAGTTTCTTAACTTTTCAGACAAAGTTGGTGATTTGTTTCTCTATCTCCTTAAAAAAATTATGTTGGAATCGTATTGGAATTGCATTGTATATGTAGATTGCTTTGGGTGGAATAGACGTTTTCACAGTGTTAAGTCTTCCTATCCATGAGCAAGGTAGTTTTCTCCACTTAGTCTCTTTTGGTTTCTTGCAGTAGGATCTAATAATTTTCTCTGTATTGGTCTCTGGTATTTCTTGTTAGATTTGTTCCTGAGAGAATGTTTTAAAAATAAAAACATACTGAGTGAACCAATGTTAATAGTGTTCCTAAGGAAATGGCTTCATCATAAAAATTCAAGACTAAATGCTAAGGAATTGATATTTTACTAGATAGCTTAATAAAACTTAGTTCAAAATATATATAAATAAAACAAACTGTGGATCAAGTAGATATTTAGCTATTAACACAGTTGTGTAACATCTGTTAAACAATTTATTTTCTTGAGATATATACTGTTGGTGATGAATGTTAATGCCTGTCTAAACATCTAAGTGTGCATGTATTCTGTGTCTCTGTCTGTGTCTCTTTGTTTTTAAATAATAACCTGTTTCATTAAAATTGAAGGATGAGGACCAGAATCAAAAGTTAGAATCTCAAATACAGCTGTGAGTGATGGAAAACAGTAATTTGAAACAGTCGGCCACCAAAAAAAGTAGAATTATTTGTTATTGATTGAGGGCCTACTTTGTACTAAGTACTGTTCTGACACTTAGGATGATACGTTAGGAAATAAAATAAAAATCCCTGCCCACAGGGAGTTGATAGTCTCAGAAGAGATGATTAAAAAGAATAAAATCCTTGCTGCAGTTAGTATGATACTTAGTAATTTTTATCTGCTAATCTCATTATGGAGCCCTGGTGGTATAGTGGTTAAGAGATCAGGGGCTAACCAAAAGGTCAGCTATTCAGATCTATCAGCTGCTCGTTGGAAACCCTATTGGACAGTTCTGATCTCTTCTATAGGGTTCTATGAGTGGGAATCCACTGGATGGCAATGAATTTGTTTGTTGTTTTTTTCCCCCTCTGATTATAAACTAAGAAATTAAGACTCATCATGCCTTGAAAAGGTATAAACAATTTGTCATTTCTGAGTCAGGTGGCACAAAGGCCACTGTACTCAGGTGTTGACCCAGGAGTTGGTGGCTCAAGTCCACCCAAAGGCACCTTGGAAGAGAGGCTTGGCCATCTACTTCTAAAAGATCACAGGCATTGAAAACCCTGTGGAACACACTTCTACTCTGCAACAGTAAGTTAATTGTTGAAACAAAAAGAACTTACAGTGGGTGGTTTTAAAGGACAAGAATTTATTATCTCCCAGGTTTGGAGGCTAGGAATCCCAGCTCAGAGCACTGGCAGGGCTAGGCTCCCTCTCACTATTTCCCTGTCTGTGTGTTACTTTTAGGGGAAGAAGCGTGTTCCTTTCAGCTTTGGGACCCTTACTCGTTTCATGACGTTCTTGACTTGTAGATCATTTTCACGTGATGTATTCTTCCTTTATATGACTGTGTCTAGAGTCCCCGTTTTGAGACACCACTCAGAAGAGGTTAGGTTTAGGACTCACCCTATTCCAGTAATGATCTCATTAACCAAAAAACACCTATTTCCAAATATGATCACATTCATAGCTACAGGGATCAGGATTGTAACAGACTTTCTATAATTCGATATTAAAAGTCTGTTATAATGTATAATATTATATATAATATATATTATGTATAAATTATATATATTATATATGTTATATATAATTTATATATAATATAAACTATAACCCACTGCCATTGAGTCAATTCTGACTCATAATGACCCTTTAGGACCGAGTAGAACTGGCCCTACTACACGACTGGGGTTTCCAACACAAAAAAAGTGTCATCTCCTTAAATAGTGTTTAATCAGAACTTCTTTTGTATAAATAAAAATTAATATTTTTTGGCAGTTACTATCTGCTCCAAAGAGTAGTATATAAATTCTAAGGTTTTGTAAGTCACTTAAGGAGCCCTGGTCATATGGTGGTTAAAGCACTCGGCTGCTAATCGAAAAGTCTACAGTTTGAACTAGCTGCTCTGCAGGAGAAAGATGTAGCAGTCTGTTTCTGTAAAGATTTACAGCTTTGGAAACCCTATAGTGCAGTTCTGCCCTGTTCTAGAGGATCAGTATAAGTTGGAATTGATGTAGTTGCAATGGATTTGGATTTGGGGGCTGTCATTTTGTTTTGTTTTGTTTTGTTTCCTGGTACGTAGTTTGTCACGTGATAGTAAATAGGTGGGCTTTTATAATACTAACCAAAAAGGATATTGAAAAGTAACAAATCAAAAGAATGATATGAAACGTGAGGAAGTAGCGGAGTGGTAGTAATTTCTATGATCTTAGTATTCAAAAGGAAGCTTTCTTTTTTTTTTCCACTTATGATGTTGCTTACTAGTCTAGTTGTGAGAATTTTTGGTTTTGTGATGTTGAGGCGTAATGTTCACTGATGACTATGGTCTTTCATCTTTATCAGTAAGTACTCCTTTCCAAATGCTTTGTTTAATTGTTTTTTAACTTTGAGAGTTCATAACAATTCAAGTAAAGCTAGACCATTTAGACAGGTAGAGAGGCTGTCTCCCAGAAACTATTAATCAAGCAACAATGGATGTGATAGTAAAAAAATATTCCAACTTACTTCAACATTTCTAAAACAATTTTACAAAACAAAGCATTTGGAAATAGGTATCACTTAAAAAGTGACCACACAACATTACGTGCATCATTCTACACACTGAAAAAAATAGCAGACATAGCACTTAACCATTGCACCACCTGAGTTTCCAGACTTGGAACTAAAATATCCACACCTTTGTTGCAACTACAATTTCATGTTTGAAGTTGTTTGCTTGTTTTGCTTGGTTTGTAGGGAAGTGGCAGTTAATATTTTAAAACTGTGAACTAGAATACTGTAAAATTCCTCCCCTAGGGGCATCTGAGTAAAGTAGTTACCAGGGAAAACTACAGAAAACCTTAATTGTACAATAACCTTGAAGGGTCAGCCATTTAAACTTTGTAAAGAAACCAAAACCAGATACATTACTCAAGAAACAATTTTAGGAGATGACAGAATAAGAAGCATCAGTTTAGAAATAGGAAGAGTCTGTTGAAGAGTTCAAAGTAAAGATTGAACAATTGTCCAGCTAGAGATGGAACCAATGTACTGGCTTATGCTTTAGTGATGAAACTGAGCAGCATGCATGAATAAAAAATAAACTTAGTAGGTGATAGTGCATGTGCCCTGAGACACTGTTTAGGACAAAGAAAAATGAACCAGATGTGATGTTGGAAACATACCAGAAAGTTCAAGAAGATTGACTTAAAATCCATGCATTATGGCTTCTGACTGTTGGGAAAAAAATTGAGGAGTCAAAATAGAGGGTGTTACAGTAGCTCATTCTAGCCCTGGGTCTGAGGCACTGTTGAGACACATCTACCTCAGACCTAAGGTTTGTGTCATGTTTACCCCTGTTAGCTGCTGCATGTGAGCTCATGGCAGCCTCCTGCACAGCTGAAACAACACACGCTCTGCCCCCTGATTGGCTGTGGAGTGTTGTGATCCATAAGGTTTTCATTTTCTGATTTTCAGAAGTATATCTCCAGGCATTTCTTTCTGGCCCATCTAAGTCTGAAAGCTCTGCTGAAACCTGTTTAGCAACACACAGGCTTCCTGAACTGACCAGGAATGGAACCTGGTCTCCATGCAAGGAAGGGGAGAATTCTGTCACTGAATACCAGTGACCTCACTCACACCTAGCCTAGCTATGATTAAGCTGCTTTGGTTTTAACAGTTATTTATTATCTGTCAAGAAAGGTTAAGAAACAGTCTGTATCTTCAGGGAACTCATTGTCTGGGAAAGTGATACACAAATGGATCACTGTAATTGTCAAGTACAGAGAACAGCAGAATCTGCAGGCTGCTTTTGGAAGTTCATAGAAGGCAAGTTTAGCCTAATCTGAAGATGTTAAAAGAAAATAAAATAAGAAGTTTTCCTTAAGAAGATGTGACCTAAACAAGGTTTTGAAGGTTATGAGAGTTAGCCAAACCTGACAGTGTATTCCCAGGTTACAGCCTAGAAAATTCTATGAGGCCGTTCTCCTGTGTCACATGGGGTCTCTGTGAGTCAAAAATAACTCTGACAGCACCTAATAACAATAGCATGGTTTGCCAGATGACAACAAGGCAGAATAGTGGAAAGGGAGAGCATAGATTAGGTTATAGAGCCACAAGACAGCATGAAACTAGTTAACCGTGTGCCTAGCCAGTTAACTCACTCAGGCTAGAGGATCTTACCCTTGGCACTATTGACATTTTTGAGCCAATGACTCTCTTATAGGGGAGGAGGGATTAAGAAACAGTTATCTAAGCTAAAATTTAGCTATTTTAAGATCAGAAATCTGTATTCTAAAACTTGCTGCCTGTATGTTTTCTTTTAGATTCATTTCATACTTGGTGTATGTATGTATTTGTACGTATGTTTATATGCATATACATTCTTAATTATATATTGATGTTAACATCTAAATTTCAGTTAATTTAAACTGCTTTCAACTGTAGTGGCTAATTTTCCCTTTTATCCAACATTCTATTAGGTTAAGGAGCCCTGGTAGCCCAGTGGTTAAACACTTGACTGCCAACTCACATCAGCCATTCAAACCCACTAGCTGCTCCACAAGACAGAGATTTGGCAGTCTACTTCCATAAAGATTTTCAAACTTGGAAACCCTGTGTGGAGAAGTTTTTGTCTGTCCTATAGGTTTGCTGTGAGTCAGAACTGACTGGATGGCAATGGGTTTGGTTTGGGGTGTTAGGTGATAAGATTATAAGTATGAATTATATTTAGACACTGGTCTCACAGAAGTCATAATCTCCATAGGTAAGTAGATGTGTAACTAACTACCGTAGAATATTTAACATACACTGTGTTTAAACTTAGTATCTAGTTTTATTGGCATTGAATTAATGACTTAGCTCTAAGAAGGACGTTAGTTTGAAGGGGGTAGGAAACATTAAGAACTATGTTAAATTGTAGAATTGTCTAAAGTGAAGGTGCTCTGGTGGGACAATGGTTAAGCACCTAACTACTAACCAAAAGGGTGACAGATTGAACACACCCATTGGTTCTGCGGAAGAGAGACCTGGCAATCTGCTTCCGTAAAAGATTACAGCAAAGAAAAGCCTATAGGACAGTTCTGCTCTGACACATGGAATCGCTGTAAGTTGGAATTGCCTCAATGCCAGCCAGCGACAAAAAGTCTAAAATATTTAACATTGATATTAATTAATAATGCTAAAGACAAGCAATAGTTTATACTATCTGGGTGATACTTTTCTGAAACTGCTTACTAATCAAAAGTGAAAGAAGGAGTACTTACTGATAAAGATGAAAGACTATAGACATCAGTGTGGATTATGCCTCAACATCACAAAAACAAAAATCCTCACAACTAGACTAGTAAGCAACATCATAATAAGTGAAAAAAAGACTCAAGTTGTCAAACATTTCATTTTACTTGGACCCACTGTCAGTGCCCATGGAAGCAGAATATACTGAGAAGACCTCTTTAAAATGTTCGAGAGCAGAGATCTCACTTTAAGGACTAAGGTGCATTTGAACCTAGTCAGGGTGTTTCCAGTTACTTTGCATGTGTATAGAAGCTGAGGATGAATAAAGAAGACTAAAGAATTGATGCCTTTGCATTATGGTGTTAGTGAAGAATATTGAATATACTATGGACTGCCAGGAGAAGAAATAAACCTGTTTTAGAAGAAGTACAAACTTAGAAACAACAGTGGCAAGACATACTTAGAACATGTTTGCAGAAGGGCCCTGTCCCTGGACAGGAACATCAAGCTTGGTAAAGTAGATCACCAGAAAAGATGAGGACCTTCAATGATATGGATTAAAACTGTGGTTGCAACAATAGACTCAAACATAACAACAGTTGAGAGGATGGCACAACACTGGACAGTGTTTTGTTTGTTTTCATAGGGTGGTTCTGAAACAACTGAACAGCAACTAACAACAACAACAACATCTTTCCCCCACATAGCGGCTGGTGAGTTTGACTGCCAACCTTTTGGTTAGAAGCCCAGTTCTTTAAATAGTTAGCAGGACTTCTTGATGATAGCAGAGTTAGATGCATAAAAAAAGGAGGGTTATCAATAGGTTCGTTGTACAACTGGCATGATTATGATATTGCCTGTTTGTAAAACTAGTGTGGCTTTATTGAAAGTGCTTTGGAATTTCCCTAAAGTGTTTCTGATAACTGCCAAACATGATTTTATTTCAGTAGCGTTCTTGTTCTTAGAACTTGAAGGGCAGAACTGTATATTATTCAATAGCCAGTCCCCAGTACCTGGTATACTGTAAAAGCCAAGCCAAGTGCCGTCGAGTTGGATACTGTAAAGCATGTGGTAAATAATTATGGGTGAATCAATGAATGGTTCTTTTCTCCCAGAAGTTAGGCCCAGAATTGAATTTTAACTCATTGCTTTTTCTGCTTCACTTTCTTTTTCTGTTTTGTCTCTAAATACTAGGTCTAACTCAGTTTTATATTTTAAGTATTAATTAAACATATGTGAACATAAAGACTCATTAATGAGAATAATCTAACTAGGGGAGAAATGTGTAAATTCATCCATCCTTATTGGTAACAGTAAGAAATATTGACTGATAGTAAAGAGAAGTAAAATGTTTATGTCTGGGTGATGATGCTATTTTAGATGTGGTTTTTGTGATCAATAAATTATTTGCAAAATAAAGTAGAATGTTAAGGCAGGATTAATAATCATGATATAATTGGATTTTTTGAATTTTGAATATCCTTATAAATTACTGTTGTCATATATAAATTCATGCATTCCTCTCTTTTTATCCCCTTAAAATTAAAAAGATGCATGACTTGAAAGTAAGAAGTAGGCACAGCAACGTGGTTAAAAAGCACTAGCTTAAGAATTGAGAGACTTGGGTTCTAGTTACAATTCTGCCATTTGCTAGCATTATGACTTCAGTAGATCATATGACCTCTGTGCCTCACTGGTAAGATGACAGGTTAAAATTAGATGACTTCTGAGTTTCTATGTCTGCAACATCAAGTTTCTCAAATTCCAGGTCATCTAAGAAATGAGAATTGTTTTTAATACTACAGACACTGATTTGGACATTTGTTGTCATTGCTGAGAATATATGCAGGGAAACACTGATTATGTTCTCCAGGGTGTGAAACCATTGTCACCTGCCTTTTCTGAATTATTCCTCCTCCAGTAGCATAGAACTGCTACCCATGAAGCTTTCCATCTTAATTTTTTGAGTTTATTGTCACTTTGATTTTTTATAGTTTTAAAATAGCATAATGCTCAAGGCAGACAATTTTTACTAGTTAAATGAAAATGTTGTTTAAGAGTATTTTAAAGACAACTTAGGGAATATTTTTGGTTTAAGGTACAAAGTTTGTCTCGGGGTGGTATCTGCAGCATCCAAGGCTGCAGAAAGTCTGGAGTCTATTTTTGTACTAAGTGATAGGTACAAAGATGACTAAACTAGGGGTCCTGTTATTAAGAAACTTACAAGTCTAGTTCTCCGTTTTTCTCATGTGAATCTTAAAATTATGTTCACTAATTTTTTAATTAGAATATGTATGGTTTAACAAGAATTTTTATCAGAGTACATATGGTGAAATGCCATTTATAAAATTTATTTTTAATAAAATTAGTGAACACATGCCCATCTGCCAAAGCTCAGTCACAAAAATGACAAAATCTGCAACTTGCTGACTTAAATATCTAGGACTGAACTAACCATGTTTGCCATGTTCAAGGCAAAGCATCAGGAGTGGTTTCCAAAACCATCTCCATTATACATTAGCTAATTTTTAACAGGTTACAAAAATACAAATCATTAACAAAGAGATCAAGATAAATTATATGAAGGATTGATACTATGGCATCTTTCACTTAATGCTAAATTAAATGTAAAATATGCAGAAAGTATAATAGAATGTTAGAGATAGTTTGATAAATCTTTGGTTGTTTGAAATGTGGTGATAGCTGTTAGAAGACGTATATAAAATACTTGGTTTTATTGTGAACTTTTTGTTTTTTGTTTTTTCCAGGTCCCAGAACAGTCTTTTTCTGGGCTCCCATTATGAAATGGGTAAGTTTGATTTTTCACGGAAGGTACTATAAACACATTCTTTGATGAGAATTTACTAGTTTGAAGTGATTTATGATGGATGTACTATACAGTGTTGGTATATCTTTAAATGATTTCATGGCAAATATTCTCAGTTACATTATTTTTGCCATGTGAAATGTACTACCTACTTTAGTTTTTTTAACTCCTTAGATAAAAGACCTCTGGGAGCATATTTGTTATTAAAACATAACAGTGGGCCTTAGGAACATAAACATCATTCTAAAATTTAATGACCAAGTAAAACTAGTTAAAATGGAAATTTTATTACTAATTTAGTGTTAGAACTGAATATACTAATACCAAAATATAGGTGGGGAAATTTAGCCTGAAAGAGCAGAAGGATAAATCCAAGTTTATATATTAATATTTCATAAATGATAGAGCCAAAACTAGAATTCAAGCCACTGCCTTTTTCCTATCCTACCATTCCTTTCCCTAAAGTTACTTTGGTGGCCATTTTAAGTTTGCAGCAAATCATTGATTTTATGTTTAAAGGCCCAAGTTTGGTTTATAGCAGGGCTTTTCAAAGTGTGATCTGCAGACTGACAGCATCAGCACTGCATGGGAACTTGTTAGAAATGCAAATTTTCATGCCCTGTCTCAGACCTACTGACATAGAAACTCTGAGGATAGAGTCCAATAATGGTGTTTCAGTAAGCCATCCAGGTGATTCTGATACTCTCTGCCTTAGGCTGAGTTCTCTAGAGAAGCAAAAGCACTGAAGTTGTGGTAAGAGCTCAGTTGCTAACCAAAGGATTGGCAGTTCCAATCCACCAGGCATCCCTTGGAAATTCAGTGGGACAGTTTTACTCTGTCCTGTAGGGTCGTTGTGCGTTGGAATTGACTTGAGAGCAATGGGTTTTTGGTTTTTATGTGTATACACACCCAGATTTGTCTCAAGGAAATGCCCCCACGTGGCTGTAGAGGCTGGTAAGTCCCAAGTCTGTGGGTCAGGCATCAGATGTCAGGCTGGACGCTTCTCCTGAGTCACTTAGCTGTAGAGGCTGATGAATCCAAGGTCAGCAGGTCAGATGGCAGACTGCTAGCTCAAGTTCCAAGAACTAGAGTTCAGATGCTGATGCACTGAATGCAGGATCCAGAGCAGGGCAGAAGTCAGCAAGCTTTGCCAGAAGTCTACATATGAGGTGTGACAATTAAGTTCATGAACTCATCCTAGAAAACGTGCTACACACATCATTGCTGAATATCACTATGGCCATCTTCAGAGTTCTCCACCTTGGAAGCTATGAACCAACGCCAGTGCTTACTGCACCCTTCAAAGCAGTGTTGGAACTCTTTTTTCTGGAATGGTCATCAGAGTTGTCATCATAATACCCTTGATGTCCTGAATGTCATCAAAATGACTTCATTTCAGTATTTTCTTTATCCTGAGGTAAAGAAAAAAGTCGTTGGGGGCCAGAACAAGTGAGTAGGGGTGGTGTTCCAATACAGTTACTTGTTTACTGGCTAAAAACTCCCTCACAGACAATGCCATGTGATCTGATGCACTGTTGTGATGCAAGAGCCATGAATTGTTGGCAAAAAGTTCGGGTCACTTTTGTCTAACTTTTTCATGCAGCCTTTTCAACACTTCTAAGTAGTAAACTTGGTTAACTGTCCCCTTGGTACAAATCCATAACGCACAGTTCCTCTGATATCAACAAAGGTTAGCAACGTCGCTGTGACTCTTGAATTGGACTGATGTAACTTTTTTGGTCCCGGAGAATTGGGTGACTTCCATTGTGCACTTTAATGCTTTGTTTCAGGGTGTTATTGATACACCCGTGATTCATCACCAGTAATAACACGGCCCAACATTGTCTCGCCTCCCCAAAAGGTCTTGGGAGATTGGGACTCTCCTTTGCTTTTGTTCGTCGGTGAGCTTCTTCAGGACCATTTTTGCGCACACCTTTCTCATGCCAGTATTTTCAGTTTAGATTTTCCTAACTGTTTCTCTGTCAACATTTACTTGGTCTGCTGTGCTTCTCACAGTCAACTGACAGTTTTGAGGCACAGTTCAATGAGTTTTTGCAGTGTTTTCATCAGTTCTGCTCATTACCTGCCACCCTGACCTCTCTTCATCACTAATGCTTTCTCTCCTCTCAGAAAAATGCTTAATCCATTTATATACTGCCATTTTCTTGAAGGCATTATCCCCATAAACTTGGATCGACATGTCCCTGGTTTCACTTCCACTCTTGCCAGTTCTAACAAGAAATTTAATGTTTTTTTCATTGCTCTAATTCATGCTCCAACATTCTCATGAAAACATGCAACAATAATAAATGCCACTCAGCAAGACACTGCCACATGTCAGCATGAACACAGCTGTGAGACACTGATATACCAAGGTTATGAAACCTTACCATGTTGTTTGTACAGTGCTGCTAATGTAAGCGCACAGTGGCAAGTTTGTGAACTTAATTGTTGTATAAAGAAGGTCTGTGAATATCCTCAACAAAACTCCCTTTCAGCTGGTTGGTAACTCATAGCAGATCCATCATGGAGGTCATTGCATTATATCACATCTCATCATGGAGGTGATTGCATCATTGTAAGACTGCCAAACTATGTCAGAACTGCCAAACCACTGAGAATCGTGGTCTGTCCTAACTGATGCAAACCTTGATGATCCGACTCTCTAAATTTTGAGAACTACAGTCTGTAGGCTACTTTAAATCTCATAAATGTGAACAGTTCAGAAGATCAGTTAAAATCCAGGTAGATAAGAAATTAGAGTTGGAGTTGGCAGTTATGTTCTTAAGCAAGCTAAGTCTTTCTGGCACTGTTTCTCTTCATCTGTTAAATAGTATTGTAGTGGTGATTTGGAAGCTGTGTTTTGTAGATGACTAGGAAGCAGCTCTTTTTTTTCAATTTTGTATATTGGGATTCCACATAAGATTTTAATATTTAAAAAATGAACTAATCATCTCTGAATGGTTTTGTACACTCTCAGGATTCAAAAATAGCATGTTATAAAAAAAATGACCAAAAAAAAAAAACCCCCGATAAGGTGAAGAAGAGGGGACAGGAGTTTGTTAAGAGGATATGACATATAGAACGAAAAGGAGGAGTGTGCTGTCATCAGGCAAGGAGAGCAGAAGGAACTGCAGATAAGTGGGCATGCAAATTTAATTTGGATTGTATACTTTCACCTAATCACAATTAAAGAAAGAAAGAAAGAAATGTAAATTCTCAGCAAGGGTTCAAACGGGAAAAAAAGAAAAACAAAAAGCTCATACTAAAAGATAGATTACTTTCTTCCTCTTCTTTCCCTATCCACATTTAAAATCGTGTAGTCGGTATGTAGCTATAAAGTAAGATTAATTGCTGAAGTATTGTTTCTCTGGCTCCGTCACTGAATGAATAAGAATGAGTCTGTTTACAATCGATACAGGGGTTCATTTTGACTTCAGATTTCTACTATTTAGTTTACTCATGTTATCAGTAGCTTTAATGTTTACTTAATCTGGTACATTAGTGTTTTGAGACTTTAACGGTATGTATATTTATAAAGGCCTCCTGACTGTATCTCCTTTAGAAACACCTATTTTAAGTTTGTGTTGATGTCATGCATAGTCTCCTGATGACAGCATTGCAGTGGAAATTTGTGCATCTTATTTGCTGATCATGTTCTGTTCTCTTGTTAGATATTTACTGTATGTGCATGTTAAAGTGTATTCTCATCCTTAGAGGATTTGATAATTAGTCTGTGATAGTCTATACATGACATAACAGTTGCTGCTGTAAGTTACATATTCTGTATTGAGAATTTGAACCTATATCTGCTGAGACATTTAAACTACAGTAAAGCCCTTCTTGGTACAGATGGTTGAAAAACCAAAAGCGAAACCTATTGCCATCAAGTTAATTCTGACTCCTAGTGACCTGATAGGATCATAGTACAACTACCCCCATAGAGTTGGAAAGGTATACCTGGTGAATTCAAACTGCTGACCATTTGCTTCACAGCTGTAGCACTTAACCACTACACCACTAGGGTTTCTGCAATTGATTAAGCACTAGGCTGTTAACCAGAGGGTTGGTGATTTGAATCCACCCCAGAGGTACATTGGAAGAACGCCTTGGTGACCTACGTCTGAAAGATACTACCTATTGAAAACCCCGTGGAACACAACTCTGCTGTGACACTTAGAGAGTTGGTGTGAGTCAGAGTCAACTCCACAGCAATGGGTTTTATTTTATTTATTTATTTGTTGATTTTTAGAGCACTTCTCAGCCACTTCAGTTGAAACCAAATAATCATGAAAATGGGAATGAGTAGTTCTTTCATATATGTGTGTGTGTGCACGCACACATATGTGCACACGTCTCTTAAACATTTGATTTTAACTTAAAAAATGTAAATTCATTTCCCAATTATCTCAAATAAGACCCCAGCTTTTATTCATTAATGAGTACACTGATTTGAGTTCTACTTCTTCCATCATAGATAAATAATAGCATAGTGTGTCCTATATGATTTCTGGTTTTATTTTCTTTAAGGCGGAGAAAGTTTATAGATACATAATCAACAGCATGAATACAGAATTCTGCAAAATTTTTATGATTTTTGTTTCCCTCTTTTTATGTTAATCTGATTTATACCTAATTTGACAGTAGGCTGTAACAGTTTTGTTGACTCTTTGCAAAGCAGTCACCTTAGTTTTCATAGAATCTCATCTTGTGTTCAATTCTACGCATTTACCTAATGTTCATTAAGTTATGTGAATTACTTTAACAGGTAAAATTAGCTTTAACAGATTTGGGGACAAATAGTAACCTGGTAAAAATGCATATCAACTGGTAGGAGCAAAAATGCATGACCATTAGAGCACTAACCATGAGCATTCAGCATGTCATGGGCTTCTGTTAGCTTGTTAAAGAATGAAGATGATGGCTACCCTGAGCGTCTTTTATTTTTGTTTGGAATCCTTTTTCCACAACACTGTTTTGCATGCTTTGTGACTACAACTCCTTATATAGAGAGATTAAATTTACAGTTTAAAATCCTCAGGTCTTTGCTAATGTTAGAACATTTTGGAATTCATTTTTTCAGGATACTTTCTTTTTTTTCTTTTAATTGTGAACTAAGAACAATTTTACAGCCCATGTTATATTGCTATTTCATTTTTTAAAAGCACTGCTATAAAAGTGTCGTATGGCATAATTTTTTAATAAAGCAGAAAATATTTAAATAAATAAAAGTATAATGTTTTAAACTATCTCATGAGTATTTCCCTCAACCCACCAGAGATAATCAGATGTCTGAAAAAGTCACAGACCTACACTTCAGATAATGTGAGAAGTGTTTTTTTAATTCTGGAAGCAAAGTGAGTTAATATTTTTAGTTTACTAAGGGCTAAACTGGAGACCATGACGGTATAGTGCTATGTGTGCTAACCAAAAGGTCAGCATTTCAAATCCACCGGTGTTGTTGGGAAACTCCGTAGAGCAGTTTTACTGTCTTGTAGAGTCGTGATGAATTGTAATTGACAGCAGTGAGTTTGGTTTTTTATTGTTGTTGTTCAAGCGCTGAACTCTTTGAATTATGTTGTTTAATACATTATCTCATTCAATCTTTACCAAAAATATCTGAGAAGTAAATATTATCCCTGTTTTTCAGATAAAGGTAGTTAAGATTCAGAGAACATCAGATTCAAAAAACAGTTGACTTCTCAGTGATCCTGCTGTTAGTAAGGGGCATAGTCAAGTCTACTGGGCTCCAAAACCCAGTAAATACAGTAAAATAGCCACTATAGATGTATCTATAAATGGTACTTTGTATGTTAGAGGATATGTTACACAGTCATGTATATTCTGTGCAGTATCTGAATCTACACTTTATTACGTATATGCAGACATGAATAATGAAAAGGAACACAAACTTTCCACCCTCACCCTGAGTCTAGGAATGCAGTTTGAGAATACAAAGGCTAACTTTTTTTTATTGTTTGTACTCAGAACCTTGGCTTACTCAGAAAAGTTAGCTTCTGTTATTCTTTTTTTGTGTGTGTGTGCAGAGAAGTTATCTTTATTGCTCAGGAGGGGAGGCTGCTCAAGAGCTCTTGGTGGGGCGGGTCCGCTTCTTTTTCACCATCACAGGCTTCCGACTGCGCAGGATGGCACTGGCTCTGCGGATGGCAGCCATGCGCAGATCTGGGCGGTACTTGTTCTTGCGGATCATGTGGCGGATACTGCTGAGTGTGGCCCGGGCATTCTTGTTGATGGTGGTCCGCACGTAGGAGGTGGCTGGCTTCCGCTGGCCTGATCTCCGCTTCAGGACCACCACAACTCCTTTGCCGTCAGCTGCAGGCTCCACGCCCACAGTCTTGCGGTGAATCAGCCCATTGTAGCAGAAGGAGTTGCGGGCTTTCAGGTTATTGGGTTCAGTGCTATACGTCTGTTTGTTCCTCTTAATAAGGCAGCTGGAGCAGTTCCGCACGACCATCCACTGCAGATGCGCCGACATGGTGCCAGCTCTTTTCGCTGTGGCGGCAGGAGACGGAAAGAGCCTGTTATTCTTGTTCATGTTTTCTAGGTACTGTTGTAAATACTTTTAAAGCAGGTTAATCTCATAACAGTCCTTCAAGAGGAGGTATTAATATTTTCATGTATGAAGAATTTAAGACAAGGTGTTATATAACTTGAGTTTACACAGTAAGTGGCAGCGATTAGATTCATAACGAGATTTTATAAGATAATTTACATGACGTTAGAATGATGTGGAAGTGGAAAGATTTTTTTAAAAACTGTAGGGTAGAGAACACAAGACCTTTGTAGGAGGGAACAGTTACTAACATGTCCCAGAAGAGTGGAGTGCACAGGAAGCATAAACCAAGTCCTGACCCCTGACATCTTCCGAAAGACAATTCTAGACGATAGTGTAGAGTGTTTGTACATCTGTTCAACAAAATCAAACCAAAAACCCACTGCCACTGAGTCAATTCCAACTCATAGCGACCTTATAAGACAGAGTAGAACTGCCTCATAGACTTTCCAAGGAATATCTGATGGTGCCGACCTTTGTGGTTAGCAGCTGTAGCACTCAACCACTACTCCACCAGGGTTTCCTGTGTTCAACAAGCCACTTGAAATACATGAACCCAGTAGAATAACAATAGAAATCAGTCCCTTCCTTCTCTGTCATGTCGATCTTCTACCCTGCAGAAGAGGCCGAACAAATAGAGAGCAGGGAAAAATGTATGTAGTAACCTGGAAGAAGGATGTAGGAAGGATATTTAGAGGAACATTTGGGAAAAAAATCATTGGATTGTGAGTAAACGTTGAGAAGACAAAAAGTGGATGTTGGACGTGATTTACCTGTAATTATCCTCGTGTATTTAACCACTTACCTCTTTTTTTATGCCATAGTCAGTTCTTTCTTAAACTAATAACATCACTAATTCAACAAATTGGACTTTGTTTAAATTTATATATAAATTTATAAGTATGTGTGTGTTCTGTTTAAGAAAAATACCCTTTCCTGATTTGTGTTTTCTAGGCAAGAACAGAGAACTCAGTAAAATCTGAAAATAAATAATTTCTTAAAAACATATTCTCTAATTTCATATTTAAGGTACGCTTTAAATTCCTTTAACAAAAATAAAGGTGAAAATGAAGGCAAAGAGGTGAAGTAAATGCAGCAAAAATCTGAGTAATTGTTGATTTTGGGTGATGAGTATGTAGAGAATTTGTATGATTCATGCATATTTGAATTTTTCATAATAAAGATAATTTGAGTATATTTGGGTGGGTCGTAGAGTAGCATAATGAATCTTCTAATGAAGACTCATTACTAAGCTTTCTGAGTGATGCTGATGGTGGGATGTGAGTGCAGTGATTTTATAAAAGACAAAAACACAACAGAGAAGAAATGACCATGTATACTTTAATATTAAAGACAAATAATCTAACCAAAAAATTAAAATGATAACATAGCTTATCTGATGCTTTCACTTTTAAAAATGAGTAACATTGACAGAAACATGAAAGGACGAATCTACACAAATTACCTTAAACAACTTTCAGACATCTATACCAGTAGGTCTCAACATGTAAACGCAGAAGCTACTATAAAAAATGTATAAATGCATACATAAAAATAGCATTGTTTGTAGTTATCTATACATGTCTTACGTGTGTGCGTGCACGTCTGTGTTTGTATAGAACTGATTTTCAAATACGTGAAGCTGCTTAATAGGTTTCTTTGCTGTACTGTACAGCCTTATGTGTTGCTGTGGTGCTGGAAGCTATGCCACGGGTAATTCAAATACCATCAGGGTCACTCATGGTAGACAGGTTTCTCATGGTGGACAGGTTTCAGTGGAGCTGTCAGATTAAGAAAGACTAGGAGGAAAGGCCTGGCAATCTACCTCTAAAAGTTGGCCAACGAAACTTTATGGATCATAGAATATTGTCCAACTCACTTGCTTTGAACACATCATCAGAAAGGATCAGTCACAGATGTGTGGCTATCATGTTTGAAGTAGAGGGTCAACAAGGACAAGAAAAACCGTCAGTGAGATGGACAGGCACAGTAGCCGCAAAGATGGATTCCAACCTGTCAGCAATCTTGAAGGTGACACAGGACTAGGGAACATTTCATTGTGTTGTATATGAGTCAGTGTCAACTCAGTGGCAGCTATTTTTTTATCCGATGTGATTAATCGTAATGCACAAATGCTAAAATTATAGCCACTGTCATGTAAATCTCTGGTTTATTTTGTAATTAACTAAAAGTTAAAAATCTTTACTCCGGACTCGTGGTACTTTTTTCCTTCTTACGTGTTAATGTTTGTTTCAGGGGTTGGTGTGTGCTGGGCTGGCTGACATGGCCAGACCTGCAGAAAAGCTGAGCACGGCGCAGTCTGCTGTCTTGATGGCGACAGGTAAACTAAATGGATGTTTCCGGTGTTCTGTCTGGGACGTCCGCTGTTTTGTTTCGCATCAGTTTATTTAACAATTTAATGTTTAGAGCTCACCCACAGGTTGATAGTGCTATCTCTAGTAGGTTTTTGGTTTATGAATGGAGAAGGAGGGGTATTGGAAAGTTAAAATGACCATCCGGAAGAGTTTTTGTTATCCCATGGTTTTGCTATAAGCATATTTTTATAAATTATTTATTTGCCCTATAAAGGGCTGGTTTAATGTAATAACTGAGTATTTTGTGTAACACTGAATTTTAGAAATTTTATTGAAGACTCGAGTATAGCTTTTCTTTATTGTCTTACAATATTATTATCATATTCTCATTTATAATTATTTTACTGCAATATTAAGTGTTCAAATAATATGTTGCAACAGTACTTACGCCTTTTTATTTTTTTTAATAATGTTTGTTTTAACAGGATTTATTTGGTCAAGATACTCACTTGTTATTATTCCAAAAAACTGGAGTCTGTTTGCTGTTAACTTCTTTGTTGGAACAGCAGGGGCCTCTCAGCTCTTTCGCATTTGGAGGTAAGCTTGCCAGCAGGTTTAGAATCCTGCCTCAGCAGCCATCTAGATGACAATAATGCTTTTATTCTTTATAGATTCTCACACAATACTAATACAATGAAGGTACCTGAAGCAGAAATTTAGCTTCTCTAAAAAAGTCTGGTTGTTTACAAATAAGTTACATTATCAGTATAATCACAGAAAAGTTGCAATAGGTTCATTCAATTTATTCGTCCCCCAGAGAATGTTATAGTTGAAGTTATTCACTAATGTAAAATCCTGAGGAGTTATACTTTGCCATTTCCTGAAAAGATTTTCTAACTTTTGTTTTATAACTTATTACTGCAACACTGTTCAGCTAGTCTTGATTCCTGCAACTTTGTGGCTAAATGTGATTGGGTGAAAAACCAAGGAACAATGTAGTCCATTTACATTCTCTTCTCAAAAGTTCTCCATTTCCTCTAGTGAGCTACAACTTGGCATTCTAAAAGATGTAGAAGGTAGACAGCTGTTTATTAATGATTTTCACTTCTGAAGAATGTCTTCCTAATGACATAGTTTCACTTAACTGTATTACTAACAAACATTTCTAGAAATTAGTCAATTTCAGCTTTTTAAAATGAATTCTGTACCTCACCTTCATGTATTCATTTCATTTTATTCCATTTTAAGTATTTCTGTGTATTTGAAAACATGGTTTTGGTTATTTTATCAGAGAAGTTGGTGGTTTTAATTTTTTAAATAGAATTGTAAGACTAGCAGAATATTAGCTTCATAAATTGCAGTTTATTTGTATTTTTATTTATTGCCTTTATATCTTTTAAATCATAGGTAGTATGTTTCCTTCAGTTAAGTATACTTCCTTCTCACTTATCAACTGCCTTATTATCAGACATTTTGCATTACAGCAGTACAAAATCAGCTCTTCAGCTATTTTGCAAATTAACTGTGTACATCTGGTAGTAATGAATGCTAAGTTGTGACATGAGAGTATTGCTGACTATGATGGTTAAGTTTATATGTCAGCTTCACCAGGACATGATTCTCAATGATTTGGCAATTATGTAATGATGTAATCTGGTGATTGTGTAATGGTGTGGTCATCCTCCATTTTTGCATAATGCCAATTTTCACATAGTCATCTGGTCTTTGGCATGTAACTGTGTCAATAAGTGAGGAATGAATGTATTTTTTTCTTGGTGTCACAAGGTAGCTTTTATTATGCTGCATTTCTACAGACTTAAGTGCTTGTATTTTACTATCCTAATCCTTTATTACTGTATTTTAGTATCTTATGTTATTCTCCGTGAGAAAAATGTCAAAGTTGTGTGCATCGTTTGGTGCATTCATTTTCAAAATTTTAATCTCAAGATGTTCTTGCCATATATACATGTACATAAAACCTATACATATGTTTTAACGGCTAAGAGGTACACGTCTACTCATATTACCGATACAAACCATAGTTAACTGCAACCTTAAGAAACAGCTAGTCAGATTTCATGGCTCCAGTCTTGATGACTTGCAGCCCCTAATTTAAGAAAGAGTCATCTAATAGAAAACATATTAGGCAGTATATGTATAGTTTTCAAATCTAATGATGTGGTCTCTAAATAGATAGCCTTTTTTAAGATTCAGTAAGCACTTTTCTGTATCAGCATTTTATCACTCAGTTCCATATAAGGGTGTATAATAAAGTGTATTTAAATGTATAGCTTTATCATATTGTACATGATGCTTAGAGTGAGACGGCTGGTTTTATTACAAAGGGATCCGTGAACACTGGATTGTTTTTTTTTTTAAACATGGACATTTTTAAGCCTCCAAACTGAGCTTTTGTTTTACCAGCAAACTTCTTTTATACAATTTACTGCTTTGTGGAGACTTTTTTCAGGTGTAACTCGGGATTGTTTTGGGGAATACTAGGCATTTTTTTTTTAAGTTTTGAGTTAATGTTTAACATTGTTTGTCACTAACTGGTGAACAGTCTTCAGTGTACTCATCCTACACAAAGGCTTCTGACTTTAATTGAACCATGGAACCTTCCTAAATGACAAACTAGTGTTATAAATAGCAGCTTTGTTTGACAGAAAGAAATTGACTGATCTAAGGAAAAAAGAGAGAGAGAAGTCACCTGTTATGTAGAGTGTAGTAGTACATTTAACCTCATTCATGTTAACCCTCCTGAGCTCTACCAGTAACTTTACAATGTAATCTTTTCATAGTTATTTAGCATATTATGGATAGGTAAATAAATAGCTCATTCATTCCATAGTTTGCCTGGTAACCATTTTTTGAGCTTACTTAATAAAATCCAAATTTGTACAATGATTTTATTCACAGAATATTTTTCCTGTACACTGTTTCATTTGAAACTTATGACTGTAGAGGTAAGAGAAGGCTAAATGCCACATGCAGAGCTAATATTTCTAATACCAAAAATTCAGATACAGTTTGACTAGATTTGGGGCTTTTAGGTCCAACAGCAGATTGGGATTTAGTTAGAAGGATGTGAGTTAGATTCCCACTGGCTTTAGATAGCATAGGAAGAAAAAACAGTCAAATATTTGCTATCAGGACCTTTTAGGAAATCTAGGAGGTAGACTTCATAGAATGAGTTTCTTGTTCTTACATTATTCTCTATTGTAAGCTGGAAAGAGTAGCAAATGAAGCCCAGCCTGCTGTCGAAGGAAAATACTCTGTGGCTCTGTGGTTAATTCCTCTTTGGATTAATGAGAATTGAGAAAATAGTACTTAGCCTCAATAAAATTAATGTTAAATACAGTAGCCTGCCTGTTGTCAAAGAAGTAAATTTTACATTCAGGGATTAGACTTGAACCTATTCTCCACTAATTTTATTCTTAAGAAAGGTGCTTTGTGAGTGTAAAATTAAAAGCTCTAAAAAACTATATTTTGCTAAATGTTGTACATATATTCGTGTTTGTTGCACTCTTGTATAGTTCGAAAATAAAACTATTTCTTAATACTTTTAAGTAGTCGTGGTTATACCACATGAACATAATCAATGTCACTGAATTATACATATAAAAAATGTTGAAATGAGGTGGTGGATCAACAAATTATGGTATATACACACAGGGACTACTACACAATGCTAAAGAACAATTATGAATTCATGAAACACCTCACAACGTGGGTGAATCTGGAAGACATTATATGGTGTGAGACCACTATTATAAAAATTCAAGAAAAGGTTTACATACAGAAAAAAAATCTTTGATGGTTACTCGAGAGGGGAAGGATAAGGAGGTGAAATCACGAACTAGATAACAGACAAATGTTAACAATCATGAAGGCAAAGACAGCACGTAATATAGGGGAAGTCAGCACAGCTTGACCAAGGCAAAGCCACAGAAGCTTCCTAGTTACATCCAGTCACTTTGAGCAAGACTGTGTTACTGGGACTGAGGCTTGGTTTCCAGGGACATTTAGGCTAATTGGCATAACATAATTCATAAAGAAAATGTTGTATATCCTGCTTTGGTGAGTAGCTTTTGGGATGTTAAAAGCTTGCAAGTGACCATCTAGGATACGTTTATTGATCCCTCCCATCTGGAGGAAAAGAGAATGAAGGAAACCAAAGACAAAAGGAGAAAATATTTTTCCTCAAGCCTGATGGACTACATTAACCACGGACTTCACCAGCTGAAGCACAGAAGAACTACATGGTGCCTGGCTACCAACACCAACTGTTCTTACAGGGATCACAATAGAGTGTCCTGGACAGAGAGGGAGAAAAATGTAGATTCAGATTCACAAAAGAAGACTAGAATTTCTGGTCTCACAGAGACTGGAGAAATCCCTGAAACTGGCCCCCAGACACCCTGATAACTTAGAACTGACTGAAACCACTCCAGAGCCCACCTTTCTACCAAAGATTAGATAGTCTTATTTATAAAGCAGTCAATAAGACCCATGAGAAATGTGCTTCTTAGTTGGTCAAGTATATGAGACCAAATGAGCAACATCTGCCCAAAAGGAAAAGACTAGAAGGAAAGAAGGGACAAGAAAACTGAATGGATAGATATGGGGAACCCAAGATGGAAAGGGAGAACATGCTGGCACCTTGGGGGAATTGCAACCAGTGTCACCAAACAATTTACGAATGAAATTTTGAAAGAGCAACTAGTTTGTTCTGTAAACTTACACTTAAAGCACAATAATTTTTTTTTAAGCTTATTAATCAAAAGTGAAATGTATCTCACTTCAACAAGTCACTTAGGCTTTCCCAGATTACAAGTTTAAAAAAATTTTTGAGTTGGCAAATGTTTTCTCTTATGTGAGTTATAATTACAGTTCTTTTGTATGGATCAGTTAAGCTGTTAAAACTTTTTGGCTATTGGAATCTTTTCTTACTTGAAACACAAACCAAAGGCAGATGAACTCCTTCATTTGGTTTGCTTTTCTGCCTATTCTACTTCAAGAACCTGGGAAGATAGCATTTAAAATTACATAGCTTCCTAACTACTGGGAAAGAAGAGATGGCTCTCCATTCCCTTCTTATCACAACTTTATCTGTTATGGTTGATGATTTTTTTTTTCTCTTTTCTTTATAGATATAACCAAGAACTAAAAGCTAAAGCAAACAAATAAAAGAGTTCCTGATCACCTGAACAATCTAGATGTGGACATAACCACTGGGACCTAGTTTGATTTATTATTTGGTTATTGATAAGGTGATGCTAACCATGTAAACATTTGGAAGGCAAAAATAAATTAACTGTAACTTGTTAGCTAGTGCTTGATTCAACGGAAAAATAAAGCAAACTTTTAATAACAGTTTTTCTCTTAACACATGACTTAAAGAACTTACCTATGAATATATTAGTAGTATTCTTTCTGCCATTTGCTCATGACAAGCCATATTCTCTCACACATGCCCCTAACTGCTTTCTATTCTAGTTAGCCAAAGTATGTAATACAAGAAAACACACATTGAAAAGATTGAAAGATAGTTTAAACGGTGAATAATCTCTTCTACAGCAGAAGATGGTCAAGTGAAAGGAATTAAAGTTGAGGAATGTGAGAAGTGAGTTGTGGAATGACTGGCAAAATTACTTCAAACTTTTAAAATATTTTAACTTGAAGCATTTTGAAATGAAGTGGTGGGGTTTTTTGTTTGTTTCGGTTCTGGGTTTTGGCTCTTTTTTTTGCATATTGTGTGAAATTCTTGTATAGCTACAAAGTGACAAAGGATTCTAAAAATTTTGACTATATTCAGAAATTGACAGTGTAGCAGAAAGTGCTATGAAATCAAACATCTGAATTTGAATCCCAGCTCATTTATTTATAATCTTAATGGCTTTGGGCAGTTTCAAAAATGTCCTGGAAGATTTGCCTCAGACATAAGTAAGTAGGCTTTCTGTAAACGTTAGTGACCCATAGTGAGGAGAGAATGGGTTACTCCATACTAGAAATAACAGCCTGGTGGCAACAATTTGAAGGATTAAGCTGTCTTCTGATTATATTAGTAAGTCCACTCTAGTTAGAACCATAGTCAGATGAAGCAGCTAAGTAGATTGTTTCTAAATTTGAAGAAACAGATAACAAAAAGTTTGCCTTAAAAGAGCAGTATACTACTACTAATGAAAATTTGGCAATAGTTGTACATACTTTATCACTTATCCCTTCACCATAGTCTAGTGTTGAGGAGGGAGAAATTAGAGAATCTAATATAGGCCAAAGCGAGGAGGCCCTTACAGTGAAATTACTTCTCTCCGAAAGTCACATTATTAAAATTGAAGTGTGTGTGTGTGTGTGTGTGTGTGTGTGTGTGTGTGTGTGTGTGTGTGTGTTTGTACTAGGTTAAGCACTTAGGAAAAACATGAAATACAGACATAAAAAAGTTTATTAAAATGGTAATGTATAGAATTAGTATTTCACATCCTTTTCAGTAAACCTCGTGATTTCCTGTATGGGAAGCTGCTGGTGACTCACTGGTAGAATGATCGTCTTCAGTGAGTGAGACCCAGGTGGCATTCCCTAACAATGCACCTCACATGTAGTCGCCACCTGTCAGTGGACGCACATGTGTTGCTGTGACGCTGACCAAATTTCAGCGAACTTCTAAGCCAAGAAGATGGGCCTGGGATCCGCTTCTAAAAATCTGTAGATCACAACAGTCTGATCAGCAAGCGGTCACATGGGGAAGTGCAGGACTAGGCAGTATTGCAGTCTAATACACATGGGGTTGCCCCCCGAGTTAAGGGGTGCTAGCAACATTTTACCTACATTGCAAATTGTAACATTTAGATGCAGTTACCAGGATCTTTCCCCTTGGTTCTCAGCCGTTTCACTGACAAACCACAGTGTGATGCTTCTTTTCTACCAAAAAATGGTTACATCATCCCCTATTGACTCAAACATTTACTAAGAAGAATTGGTGTACTACGAGTCTTTGCTACCAGTGTGAATAACTCAATTCCATGAAAATACTTTCCACATGGTGCAAATCACTTGATAACTCTTTCAAAAAAAAAAAAAGCCAACTGCCTTCAAGTGAATTTCAACTCATAGTGACCCCGTAGGACGCAGGAGAATGTCCCATAGGGTTTCCAAGGCTATAAATCTCTGTGGAAGCAAACTGTCACATCTGACTACCAAGGAGCAGCTGGTAGGTTCTAACTCCCAACCTTTCAGTTAGCAGCCAAATGATTAACCATGGTTTAGTGATGCCTTTGATAAGTAAGTTTTCTCAAAGCCAAATATGGCAGGTCTGGGTTTCAACCTAACATGACCACCAAGTGAGTGTGACCTTCAGCGACTTAACCTCTATTTTTAAGCTTTAGTATTCTTGAAAAGTCAATTACAAAACCGAATCATCGCTGGTGAGTCAGTTCCTACTCAGAGAGATCCTATAGTGCGAAGTAGAACGGCATTCCAAGGCTGAAATCTTTACAGAAGCAGACTCACATCTTTTCTCCGTGGAGCAGCTGATGGGTTCAGACCTCCAAACTTCCACTTAGCAGCCAAGTGCTTTTACCACTGTACTTCAGGGTAAGAGCAAATTGTGGAAAACAAGAGTACTTACTTGACAGAAGTGTTGTGAAAATTGAGGTAATATTTAACACAGTAGCCCATAATGAGCGTTAAATAAATGTGGAAAGTTTGAGAAAACGGTAAGCTTACTAATTAATGATAGACCCAGGAAGTCCTTTCTTAGACAAAAGAACTTTTAACTGAAGAAAGTTATGTTAACCTATTTGCACACCTTCTGAAGTAATAACTGTTAGAACACTTGATGTTTTCACAGGCTAAAGCAGAAAACACACATTGTGGGGTGTTGGGTAGGGAATACTTAATAAAGCATGCTCTTTTATCTTTTTTGTGATTTGGCATTTATTTCAAAGAAATAATTGATCCAGTGTAGGTAAATGCTGTTATTTCTTCATATTAAGCAGGAGTGTTTTTAAGTTATTAAAATGATACTGAAAGGTTGAACATTAACAAAGCTTAACCTCAAGCCCAGGTTCCTCTCTGTAAAGCAAAACAGTTTCTATAGAAACGTGCTATATAATGAAAAAGAAATAGAAAGCACTGGTATTTATTAACACTGGCTTTTTCCCTAAGGGGTTTGTTTAATTTTGTGATGTATGATTCTAGTTATATTGACTGGCTTCCCCTAGTAACACCAGAAAATTCATTCAAAATTTTGTAGTTACATAAACTGCCTTTTTCCTCTCCTAAGACAATTGTACAACATTTTGAAACACAGTAAATTTAACTGTAGGGCTGGGCTTTACTTAAAAATGTTTGCTGGCTTGATTATTTCAACACGTCAAGCCCAGTTTTAATCAATATTTAAGAATGTTGGCTTTGTCCCCTAAGACAACTGTGTAACATTTGAAACACCGAAAATTTAATTGTAGGACTAGGCTTTATTTAAGAATGTTTGCTTGCTTTGTAATTCAAATTTTGAATACCAAAAAACCTGTTAACATCTAGTCAGATCTGACCAATAGCAACCACATAGGACAAAGTAAAACTGTCCCATAGTTTCCAAAGAGCACTTGGTGGATTTGAACTGCTGACCTGTTGGTTAGGATCTGTAACACTAGACCACTATACCACCATGGTTTCCAAATTTTACGAATGTGCGACTGAATAGTGATTGTAATTCTGATAGACATGAAAATAGACAATCAGAACACATATTAAGCTGTTACGAAATACACCAGTCTCTTTACATAAAATGTTGCCACTGTCACATTAGATTATGAAAAGTCAAATCAGTATCATAGAGGGTAAATTTGGACTAGTCAAAAGGGGTAATACATAATTCTTAAACAAAAATTTACCTGGCTAATATCTGTGAAGTCACACTGAATATATTATAACTGGTTAATTTCATAGTGTTGGTAAAGAGCAATGAGTGCCTCTGACTAAAGTTAGATGCTTTCTTGCTCAAGAAATACTTGGCTTTATGACAATCACCTACTACTATTGCCTAATTTCAGCCACCCTCTGCATCGTCAGGGAGAGAGTTGTGAAAACTACTCTGTGGTCAAGTCGATTTCCCTGACCTTTGTCTCATGTGTTGAGACATGACACCCTGAACTCAACCAGCCTTTGTACTGGCAAGAGGCCCCTGATATTGATGGTGGCAGAGAGGGCAGTGCCAACCAATCAGAAGCATAGTCAGTAGATATGGAACAGTGAGCTGCTGTTGAGGGTGTGGTCTAGAAAATGGCTCTTAGACGTAACTGTCATATATGGGTCAACTGTAGACATACACTGCATTTCTGCTGTCTTCAGAATAATGTTACCCAGGACCCTTTCCTGTTTCCTGCACTTCTGAAAGATCTGTTCTCTAATACAGGCTCCAGCTTTTCCTCAGCCTTGGAGGGAAAGGAGGTATGTGGAAGTAGGAATCTCAGTAAGAAGAATGGTTGCAGAGCTAAAAAAGAGAGCAGCCATCTGGGAAGAAAGCAGGTATTAGAGCTTAGAGAAGAATGGGAAAGCTTTGGCCTAGAAGTCAGAATCTAGGCTACTGTGTATCTCTTGCTTTTGTGCTTCCTCGGTGCTCACTCTGTTTATGTTCTACTCTTGACCTTGATTTTATTAACTAGATTAGAACAAGATAAAGTAAGCATAGGCTTCAGTTCATAACTTAAACTATAAACTATTAGAATGTGACTTACAAAAATCATGTTGTGGACCTCAAGGAAAACCCCTCTCCATTACTCTTTGTAATAGTTGGTAATATATAGATGTGTAGGAGGACTCTAGATCAGCTACAGAAAGACATTGATGACAGCTTAGCCTTACATTTAAAAAGAAAATGTGGGGGGGGAGGAAGTCACAAGTACTGGGAGGGAGAATCACTTGTATTTTTGAATGTGGCAAATACAGTTAGCCAGTTACTGAGGGTACTATCAACATGTACTGTTGGTCTAGGTCATAAACATCCCCAAAGTGTCAGAAGCATAGACAAAAGGGATGTAGCGTGGCATAGCAGAAAAAATGGGGGCTTTGTAGCTGGTAACCCAGAGCAAGTTAATTCCTCTGAAGTTCGGTTTCTGTATCTATTAAGTGGGAAATACACTTGTCTTATAGTATGCTTTGAGGATTAAATGAGGCAACCTATATAAAATGCTTTATATAGAAGTTTCTTACTAAATTTTTGTTTTAGTCATCCTGTACTGGTGTAACAGAAATACCACAAACTGGATGTCTTTAACAAAGGAAAGTTTGTTCTTACATAGTCCAGAAGGAGACAAGTCCGAATTCAGGGTGTCCATTTCAGGGAAGGCTTTCCCCTTTGTTGGCTCTGAAGGAAGGTCCTTGTGTTGCATCAGTGTTTGGTCAGGGAGCATCTTGTTGTGGGAACTGCAGGTCTGAAGGACACACTCCACTCTCTGTGCTGCTTTCTTGATGGTATGAGCTCCCCAATTTTCTGTTTGCTTCCATTTTATCTCTTCTAGGATAAAAGGATAAAGGGTGGTACAAGCCACACTCCAGGGAAACTTCCGCTACAATGGAACAGGAAGGTGACTAATTTAGGAAGGGATTTACAGTCCCACCCTAGTCCTCAGCATACAGCATAGGAAAATCACAAAATGGAGAACAATCATAAAATCCTGAGAATCATGGCCCAGCCAAATGGCTACGCACATTTTGGGTAGGGACACAGTTCAGTCCACAGCAATTGTAATTGTGGTATGTGCCTGTACAAAATAAGTACCTGTGTCACTCATCATTTTCTGATGTTGCAAACTTTCAAGCAGAAAACTGTCTTTTAAAATGGAAATTTTCTATGGTGTTTTTATTCTGGATGTTCATTTCCGATATGTTTGCCTTTCTAGCCCATTAACAAATAATATTTGTGTTCCGATTCTCTTTACACATTTGTCATCTTAATCTCCAAATATACCTACTTTACTTACCTAGTGTTCATAAATTTTAGAAAAGTCTGTCTGAGTTATCAAGAACACCTTACTTAAAGCAATACAGTGTTAGCAGTCATCTAATTCATCTTTCCACCAAATATAAGAATCACCCTTACAGGCAGATAGCTATACAGCCTCTCATAAAGAAAATTAATACTCCATAAATTGTCCGATTTGGAGGCTTATTGTTACATTATTTAAATTTGCCTCCCAGTGATTGCTACTCACTGATCCTAGTAGATCCTTCTGGAGCAAAAAAGAATAAAGCTAAGCCACTTTCCACACATTGTTAAACTAAAGCCACAGTCTGAACCATGCATATAAGCAGACTTTGGAATTGCCAAGACTGAGGGGACTTGTAGTAGGGTTGCCAAAATAAAATGCAATGTTTAGAGCACGCTTATACTAAAAAACTATTTATTTAAAAGTCAAATTTAACTGGTATTCTGTATTTTGATTTGCGGAATCTGGCAGTCCTACAAGTGGTAGCCAAAAAAACGAAGTTAAGACAGTCAGTGAGCTGAGACAGTAGGAAAAAGACTAGGGCTACAAGCACCCTTCTTTCTGTTCAACTTGGTCTCAGTTCTGTGGCTGCTCAACACATCTGTGGAAGCCTCTTCAGAAAGCATGCTAAGTCACCTCTGCCTTGATAATTGGCTTCCTGCACTGAGGAAAAAAATGCCAACTTTCTTTTACCTATCCATGAGACTTACTCGTGCTTAGCCAAGCCAAATTCCTACCTCTCAGGAGAAAGTAGGGGAGCTGTCCTTAGCTGCAGGGGCTAGTGTTAGATGCTGTGCGGGGGCCTACATCTCGTGGTGACCCTACAGCTTTCACATCGTTTTCCCTATATTTGACAACTACCACTTTCACTCAAGTATCTGCTGACAATGTTTCTGATCTCTTTTCACCATTTCTCACATTCCATAGTTAATGCACTTCAAATAAAGTGGGCAGAACTAAACCAATACACTGAACCAAGTTTGAACACTGCTTCTGTACCTTAAAGTAGTACTGCATCCATATGGCGTGTAAACATGTGAAAGGGTGCTGAATATCTTTAGTATCACCAGGGAAACACATGAAAAGAACAGATACCACCCATCACCTACTAGCATGGTTAAAATATAAAAAGGCTGACTACACTAAGTGTAGGCCTGCATATGGAGCAACTGAATTCTCTTACCTTGCTTGTGGAAGTGTAAATTGGTACAACCACTTTGTAAAATTTTGTCAGGGTTTTCTAAAGCTCAGTGTATGTGTATTCTGTGAGCCAGCAATTCCACTTACGCATGTGGCCAAGATGCATATAGACTTTCACCAAAAGGCATGTATAAGAACGTTCTTAGCAGCAAAATGTATTCCTAATAGCCAAACCATATGTCATTAGTTGTTGTTAGTTGACATAGTTCATTCTGGCTCACAGTGACCCCTATGTACAACAGAACAAACCACTGCCCAGCCCTTCACCATCTGTACAATCATCGTTGTGCTTGAGTCCATTGTTGCAGTGACTGTGTGAATCTGTCTTGTTAAATCTTCCTCTTTTTTGTGGACCTTTTGCTTTGCTGAGCATGATGTGCTTCTCAAGGGACTGGTCCCTCCTGATAACATGCCCAAAGTATGTGAGATGAAGTGTCACCTTGCTTCTAAGCAACATTCTTGCTGTACTTCTCCCAAGATGGATTTGTTCATTCAGACAGTCCATGGTATATTCAACATTCTTCACCAACACTATAATTCAAAGGCATCAATACTGTAGTCTTCTTTATTCATTGCCCAGTTTTAACATACATATAAACTGATTGAAAACACCATGGCTTGGATCAGGCATGCCTTAGTCTTTAAAATTTAATCCTTTCATTTGTAAACCCATCAAGAGATCTTTTGCAGCACATTTGCCCAATGGAATGTGTCTTTTGATTTCTTTCTTTCTCTTTTTTTAATACTCCATGGTGTTTCATGTAAAGTGCATAATCCAGGTCAACCTGCCACACAAAAACCTATAGACACACTGCCATGCACCTCTAGCTGCTTTTTCCTTACTGTGACAGCACACTCTTCCTTTATAATCCACACCCACTGCTTCCATCCAGCTAGTTCCTGCCCCCTCCACCCCCTCATCTTGCCTCTTGACAGAAGCCACCCTGCCAGTCTGATGTATCCATCTAAGCCAAGAAGCACACTCTTTACCAACATTATTCCACATCCCAGAGTCTATTCCAATCCCTACCTGAAGAATTGGCTTCAGGAATGGCTTCAGTTCTAGGACAACAGAAAGTCTGGAGGCCATGTCTCCAGGAATCCTCCAGTCTGTCAGACTATCAAGTCAGGTCTTTTTAATAGAGTTTCAGTTCTGCACTCCATTTTTCTTCCACTTTGTCAGAAACTATTGTATTCCTTTTAAGGACATTCATTGGTGGTGGCCAGGCACCATCTAATTCTTCTGGTCTCATGCTGATGTAGTCTGTGGATTGTGTGGCCTTTTCCATCTCTTGGGCTCCTGTTTTCCTTGTCTTTGATGCCTTTCATTCTACTCTACTCCAGGTGGATTGTGACCAATTGATGCTACTTAGATAGATACTGATGTCTTTTAAAACACCAGACACCACTCACCAAAGTGGGAAGCAGAATATTTTATTTAAAAAAGTTGGGCATCACAAGGCTTTTAAGAAAATGTTCTGCATCCCACTTTTTTGAGTGGCATTTGGGTCCTTAAAAACTAGTAAGTGGCCATCTGAGTAGCATCAGTTTGTCCCGACTTACATGGAGTAGAGAAGAATGAAAGACATCAAAGACATAAGGAAAATAGAAGCTCAGAGGCAAAAATACAAGACTAGAAGAACTAGATGGAGTCCAGCCACACCTGCTAGGGAATACAATATAAAGACCCCGACATGGGTGTGCAGAACCCGAACTCTATTAGAAGACTAGACTTGATGGTCCAACAGACTGGAGGATCCATGGAAGACAAGGCCCCTGGACTGTCTGTTAGCCCAGAGCTGAAACCATTCACCATACCAAATCTTCAGACAAAGATTGGACTGAACTATAAGACATAAAATGATACTGGTGAAAAGTGTGCTTCTTGGCTTAAATCGATACGAGGTCCAGCAAGTCCGTGAACGTAATTGTTCTATGTGCTATGTCCCTCATTACTGAATATCACTACAATCACCTTAAAAGTACTCCTCTGGGAAGCTATACACTGATGGCAGTGCCTAGTCCACCGTTAAAACCAACTTTGGAACTCTTTTTGGAATGGCGGTTGAGCACAGTGGGAAGGCGGCAAGTTCATACTTAATTGCATAGTTGTCTGTGAGGAGTTTTTAACCAGTACATAAATATTGGAAACCCTAACTACACACTTGATCTGGTCTCTAATGACTTTTTTTTCCCTTACCCAAAGATAAAGGAAATGTTGAAAGGAAGACATTTTGATGACTTTCAGGATATCAAGGGTAATATGGTGACAGCTGTGATGGCCATTCCAGAAAAATAGTTTGAAAATTGCTTTGAAAGGTGAACTAGATGCTGGTATCAGTGCATAGTTTCCCAAGCAGAGTACTTCAGAGGTGGCTAGTGATCTTCAGCAATGAGGTATGTAGTGCTTTTACAAGGATGAATTCACAAACTTAATGGGCATTTGTGATACATGAGACTACTGGGAAGCTCATGTCCAGAGGCAAGATGATAGGATAAAAAGAGGAAAGGAGCTGGTTGAATGGACACAGGAAATATGGATGGAAAAGTGGAGCATCTTGTCACAGTATGGGGAGAGCAGAGTCACATAGCAGTGTGTGTGCAAGTCTTTTGTATGGCAAATTGTAAATTCAAAACACAATGAAATATTCTTTTAAAAAGACTTGTTATGCCAATTGACCTAGATGTCCCCTGAAACGATGGTCCCCAGACCCTTCCTCCTGCTACTCTGTCCCATGAAGTATTAGGTTATTCTTACTAAACCTCTTAGCTTCTCATTTAGTCCAGCTGTGCTGACCTTCCCTCTACTGCACGCTGACCCCCTTTTCAACTAAACCACTTCCTATTTGTCAGTTAGTCCCACTAAAACAGAAATAACACAAGTGGGTGGACTTTAACAAGGAGAAATTCATGCTGTCACAGTCCAGTAGGCTACAAGTGCATCAGGCTACAGGGCATCAGCTCCGTGGGAAGTCTTTTGCTCTGGAGGAAGGTCCTTGTCTTCAAACTTCCCCTGGACTGGGAGCTTTGGAGGTGCGGGGACCCTAGGTTCTTTCCAAAAAACGTGCTCTGCTCCTGGTACTATTCTTGGTGGTCTGAGGTCCCCAATTCTCTGCTTGCATCCCTTTCCTTTGTATACCAAGAGATTGCCTCAAAGCGCAATACAGTGTTGTACACTGAGTCCTACCACATCAACACAGCTGCTGCCCGTCCTCCCTCGTTAATATCATAGAGGCAGGGATTACAGCATACAGGAACATCACACAATACTAGGAATCATGGCCTAGCCAATTTATTACACACATTTTGGGGAGGACAGAATTCAATCCATGACATTCCATACTTTGCCCCCCACAAATCACATCCTTGCAACATGGACAATATCTTTACCCCTTCGTAGCAAAAGTCTTAAACTCGAGTACCAAATCCAGAAATTCTTCTGTGAGATTTAGAACACAAGTTATCTGCTTCCAAAATACAATGGCAAAACAGGTAGGCACGAGTTAGACATTTTCATTACAAATGAAAAACGTTGGGAAAGGAGATATAACAGCACCAAATAAATTAGCAGAACACATTACATTAACCTTCAAGACTTGAAAATAATAACTCCATTTTCTCAGACATTTAATACAATGGCCCTGCCCTCCAGACCCTAGATATTGGCAAGATTCTCCAGATTCTGGTGGAGGCCATTTGGCCCTGATCTTCAACTCTGCCTTCCAGGCCCACTGGGACAACACTGGTTTTTGAAGCACAAGTAGGCTCTCTGACACACTCTCCCCTATTGAGCATTATGCCTATTGGACACCACTGCTCTGTTCACTACAATGGTTGCTGCTGATTCCCTCCCAGCAGATCAGGTCTTGGTAGTCCTATGTACCTCTGGATCTACTTTCCCTTCCCTGTTGCTCTGGTAATTTCTCAACTTTCCCTTGATGTGCAGGGCTCGTGGACTATCACATATAATTGATTCATTTGTTCTTTGAGGTCTTTGTTGTTGGAGGGTACACAGGAAGCATCTGAATACTCTGCTGTCTTGGCCCCACCCTCATTTGATTTCTTGACTGCTGTTTTCCTGAGTGTTCATTGTGGATCTAAGTAAAATGAAATCCTTGACAACTTCAACCATTTCTCCTTTTTATCATGATGTTGCTTATTGATTTAGTTTTGAGGATTTTTGTTTTCTTTATGTTGAGATGTAATACGTACTGAAGTCTATAGTCTTTTATCTTCATCAATAAGTACTTCAAGTCCTCTTCTCTTTCCAGAAGCAAGATTGTGTCATCTGCATATTGCAGGCTGTTAATGAGACCTCCTCCAATCCTGATGCCCCCATTCTTCTTTATATAGTACAATTTCTCAGATCACTTAGTATGTAAATTGAATAAGTATAATGAAATGATACAACTCTGATGCACAACTTTGCTCACTATATCACACAGTATTTTCTTGTTCTGTTTGAATGACTGCCTTTAGTATATGTACTGGTCTTCCGTCAGCCCATTACCTATTCCGGAATCCCTGTTCCTCACAATGTTATCCGTAATTTGTTAAGATCCACACAGTGAATGCCTTTGCATACTCAGTAAAACACAGGTAAACATCTTTCTCCTAGTTTCTATCTTCAGCCAAGATCCATCTGACATCAGAAATGATATCCCTCATTTCACATCCTCCTCTTAATCTGGCTTGTTTGTCTGGTAGTTTCTTGTCCATGTACTGCTGCAATCACTTTTGAATGGTCTTCAGCAAAATTTTACTTTGGTGGGATATATTAATGATACTGTTTGATTATTTCCACATTCTGTTGGATCGCTTATCTTTTAAATGGGCTCAAATATGGATCTCTCCCTGTCAGCTGACCAGGTAGCTGTCTTCAGAATTTCTTAGCATAGATGAGTAAACATTTCCAAGACCACATCCTTTTGCTGAAACATTTCAAGGCACTGCATCATTTCATCGAGCTTCGTTTATCACCAGTGCCTTCAGTGCAGTTGGGATTTCCTGCTTTAGTACCAGTGGTCTTGAAATGGCTGAATGTCAGCCAGTCCTTCTTGGTACAGTGACTTTGTGTCTTTCTTCAATCTGCTTTTGATGCTTCTTGCATATTTCAGTATTTTCACTGTAGAATCCTTCAGTGTTGCAACCTGAGGTTTAAATTTTTTCTTCAGTTCTTTCATCTTAAGTAATGCCTAGTATATTCAACTGTTTAAGTTTTCTAACTCTAGGTCTTTGCACCTTTCATTATAATACTGTGTCTTCTCCAGCTACCTTTAGAAGTCTTCTGTCCAGCTCTTTACTTCATCATTTCCTCCATTCACTTTAACTACTCTATATTCAAGAGCAACTTTCCAGGTCTTTTCTAACATCTATTTTGGTCTTTTCTTTCTTTCCTACCTTTTTAATGACCTCTTGCTTTCTTCATGTATGATGTGCTTCCACACCTCATCTCGTCTTCAGTCATCAGTGTTCAGTGCATCAAATCCGTCATTGAGATGGTCTCTAAACTCAAGTATGATACACTTAAAATGGTACTTTGGCTTTCTTGGAGTTGTTCTAATTTTCTTCAGCTTCAACTTGAATTTGCATATGACCAATTGATGTCTGTTCAGTAACATGTCCCTGGCCTTATTTTAACTGATGATATTGAGCTTTTCTATAGATGTGTAATCAGTTTGATTCCAATGTATTCCATATAGTAAGATCCACATGTATAATTGCTGTTTATGTTGTTGAAAATAGGTATGAAGAAATCATTGGTCTTGCAAAATTCTATCTTGCAGTCTCCAGCATCATTTCTATCACAAAGACCATGTTTTTACAACTATTGACCCTTCTTCTTTGTTTCCAATTTTCCCATTCTGATTACAAGTCCAAACCATCTTGACTGCGGATTTGATCAATTACAGAGCAGAAGTTGGTAGAAAAAAAAAGACAAAAAACTTCCATTTCTTCATCTTTGGCCTTACTGGTTGGTACATCACTTTGAATAATAATCATTTAACTGTTCTTGATTGCTGCCATATGGATATTATCCTATCACTGACAACACTGTACTTCATGATAGATCCTGAAATATTTCTTTTAATGATGACTGTAACACCTCTTCAATTTACCATTCCTGGCATAGTATACTATATAATTGTCTGATTCAAAGTGGCCAATATCAGTACATTTCAGCTTATTAATGCCTAGGATATGGATCTTCATGCATTCCATTTCGTTTCTGACAGTTTCCAATTTTCCTAGATGAATGCTTCATACATTTCATATTCCTATTATTAATGAATATTTGCAGTTGTTTCTGCTCATTTTGAGTCAGCCCATCAGCAAATGAAGGTTCTGAAAGTTTGACTGCATCCACTTCATTAAGGTCAATACTGCTTTGATGAGCAGCTCTTCCTCAGTCAGGAAGCTCAGCTGAAGCCTGTCTACCGTGGGTAACTTCCTGGATTGAATTGTATCTCCAAAAAAATATCTGTAGCAATTTGACTAGGCCACAATTCCCATATTGTGTGACATTCCTATCTGCTGTAAACCATGCTTCTGTGATGTTAATGCAAGAGGGTGGGCAGCAGTTGTATTGAGGGGACAGGAGTCATTGCATAACTTTGTACTGTGCCTTCAGGAAATCTCTTGGCATATGAAGGAAAGAAAAGCAAGTAGAAAGTTGGGAACCTCATATCATTAGGAAAGAAGCAGGACCAGGAGCAGAACATGTCCTTTGGAAAGGACCTAGGGTACTTGTGTGTCAGAAGCTGCAGTCCAGGGGAAGTTTGACAACAAAGACCTTCATCCAGTCACAACAAATAAAGCCTTCCCCTGGAGCTGATGCACCCCAAATTTGTGCTTGTAGCTGACTAGACCGTGACAGAATAAATTTCTCTTTGTTAAAGCCATCTGAGTGGACTCTGTCCCTGAAATTCAGGGAAATCATTGAGGGAACTCTGTCCCTAAAATTCAGGGAGGTTGCCTTATCCAGTGATCAGACCTCACCATTAGCTGAAGACAGCCTGATGTGCCCCTTCCCTCCTGATCAAAGCTCTTCTCTTATCAAAACCTTGACCATAAATAAACCTTATCCCATTCCCTTTCTAATCAACAATTCTTTATCAGGCCATAAATCCCCTAAGCAGAATTTCTTGCTACCCCTCTTTTCTTTCTTAACCCTCTCACCCCACACTACCTCAGTGGAACTTTAAAACTATAAAAAAAAAAAACTTGCCCTATTGGGGAGAGGCAGGGTGAGCCACCCTTGGCTCAGACCCCCACACCCCACTCTCTTTGCGAATGAACTTCACTGGACCCTCAGACTGATGTGTCTCTGCCTCTGTTTCAGGCCACTCTCCAATACCATCTACTCAAGGTATTTCTGTTATAACAGCACTAAATGACTAAGACAGTGTACCTGGTGGTATTTGAAATATCAGTACCATAATTTGTAGCATCACAGCAACACGGCAAGCCAACGTAGTAGGACATACTGATAGATGTATGGAAATATCAATAGGAAAATGGATAAATACTTTTTGTGGTAAACTCAGGGAACCAAATGTACAGCATTAAAAATAGCTACTGGTATATACATAACAACATAGATGAATAACAAACATTTGAGCAAAGGAAACCAAATGTAAAATAATATAGTTAGTATGATTCCATTTATATAATTAGAAAACTGGAGAAAGTAATCAAACTATAATGTTGTAAACCAGAAGACATACTTATGTTTGGGGAGAAGGGACAAGTAACTGGAACTCGGCGCAAGAGGGATTTCTGTAGTTGCCTGTAATGTTCTTTCTTGATACAAGGGGGTGCTACTCCATCAAGCTATCTACTTCAACTTTGTGTACTCTTCTGTGTGTATGTCATGTTTCAGTAAAAGTTTCTAAGAAGATAGCATTATGTTTGCAGCAGTTCTAGTCTTTTTCACACCATATGCTTGTGCATTTGATTTTGTTAAATTCTAAATCCAGCACTGAAATTTCACTTTGAATTTGTTCTTCTGAAGTTTCATTGTTATTTCAGTCTACAAGGCGATTTTCAGATCCCGATTCTGTCATTCAGTACATTATCTGTTCCTCCAGTTTTGTCTTTATCAAAGTCCTTTAGCCGGGCTTTGGAAATATCCCTCTTGAGCTAACACTAGAGCACTGTTCAGTATCCTTCAGGTTTGATTGTTCAGCCAGTTAACTGTATTTTCACCATTCCTATAATTTTTTTATCTTATTCACTAGGATGTATAAAATTTGGTCGCATGCCTTCTTAAAGTTCAGATGTACTTCGTTTTTAGCATTTTCTTCTTTTAAAAGTTTAATAAAAAGGTAAATTTGGTCTGGGGCTGTAAATCCATTCTAGCTCGTTTTCCTCACCTCTTGCTGATCGATATGCCCTCACATTATCATGTATGATAAACACTGAAATTCTCACAGTAATTGCAGCTCTTTCTCCTTCTAAATGCGTGGTAGGCTTACACTTCTCTACTTTAAATAGACGTGTCCGTGAAACTTTGGCCAATGTAGCATGAGTGGAAGTGGCACATGTCACTTCTGGGAGGAAACTTTAAGAATAAGCCTGTGCTTCATCACATCTCCTTTTCTCACTGTCTTGGCAACTAGTACAACATACTAGCCCGGGTCTCAAAGTGGGGACCACAGCACAGAGAAGGGGCACCAGCCAACCTACAGTGGACCTGTAGCATGAGCAAGAAGTGTACGACAGTTTTTACAACCCACTAATATTTTGCCGTTATTCATTAAAGAAGCATATCTGGGCTGATGCATCAAGTTTACCAATTCAGATGAGAACATGCCCACATCTGGTTGACCATTCCATCTCTTTACCTCTGGTGTTTTGAGACGATTGACTTTGCATCTGTCAGTTTTCAGCAATTTTCTTTCTTTTTTTTATTTTTATTATGATTGAGTGAAAATGTACATTCCCATATAAATTTACATGCCCACCTATATGCCACTTCCTCTGCTCTCCCTGCCGAGTGACAGCACATTATTCCTCTCTGCTCCATACATATCTCATCTTCCCAACAGTTTCCTTTCCCATTCTCTCCACTCACACCCCTTACTCCAGCCAGAGGTCCACAGGATGATATCCTATAGATGCATAGAACCATAAATTGCATCCAATGTGTGGTCTGTCTACATCGCCAGTTCCAATCCATTCGTGCCCAAAGAGTGGACTTTCATAATGATTTATGGGCAAGGGCAGCATCAGGGCCAGGGACCATGCTCCCAGGGGAACCCCGAAGCCGCTGGACCATCAATTGTGGTCTTTTAGTGGAAATCTCAGGTGCACCCCTTTTCATTTTGTGTTGCCAGTGAGACTCAACTTTGTGAGCTCCATCACAGCTGTCACAGTGGTGGCTGGGCACCATCCGTTTTTTCCAGTCCCAAGTTGATGTAGGCACCCACACCTGTGGGTTTATCTGTCTTCTGGTTGTCTTTCCCCAATGTCATTTTGGTCCTGAGTGAGTATCCGTCCCTGCTGAGCTAGGACCATTTGCTGTGCCCTCTGATGGCAGCTAGGCAGCTTGTAAGACCCCAGACGCCACTCACCAATGTGGGGCGCAGAGAGCAATACACTAGTTGTGCCAATTGGCCTCGATTTCACCTAAGAGCATGGTCCCCTGCCCCCTGCCCCAGCTACTCTGACCTTGCAATATTGAATTAACATGGAAGGAGTATTCAAGTTATGCTGAAGTCTGCTTAATATTGTTCTTGTTTCTAATGTGTGCTATCTCCGATTTCACCCAACCAAATTTCTACCAACTATCTAATCTAAACCCTCCCCCACTCTGTCCCTCCCTCCCCTCACTTGCAGCCGTCAAAGAGTCTTTTCTTCTATGCATAAGTCTGTTTTTGAGTTTTTATCGTAGGGGTCTCATACAATATTTGTCCTTTTGTCTCTGACTACTTTTCACTCAACATAAGGTCTTCCAGTTGAAAGCAGGTTATGAGATGTTTCCTGGAATCATCATTGTTCTTTATCATTCCATTGAGTATATATACCATAGTATGCCTATCCATTCCTCTGTTGTTGGGCATCTGGGTTGATTCCATCTTTTGCTATCGTGGACTGTGCTGCAATGAACATTCTTGTGCATGTATCCGTTGGTATGAATGGCCTTTATTGTGTAGGATATATTCCAAGTAGTGGAATTACTGGGTCAAATGGTATATCTATATACATTTTTTAGAGAAGTGCCAGATTGCTTTCCAAAGAGGCTAGACCATTTTGCAGCTCCACCAACAGTGTAGAAGAGTTCCACTTTCTCCACAGCCTCTCCAGCATTTGTTGTTTTGTGTATTTTGGATCATGGCCAACCTTGTTCAGGTGAGATGATATCTCATTGTAGTTTTGATTTCAATTTCTTTAATAACTAAAGATCATGAACATGTCCTCATGTGTTTTTCGTCTGCCTGGATCTCCTCTTTAGAGAAATGTCTGTCCATCTCCTTTGCCCATTGCTTAATTGGATGATTTATTTTCTTCTTATTGATATTTTGTAATACGTTGTAGATTATGGAGATCAGGCATCGTTCCGATACAGAGTTGCCAAATATTTTTTCCCTATTCTGTAGGCAGTCTTTTAACTCTAGTAATAAAGTCTTTGGATGAGCAAAAGTGTTTGATTCTTAGTAGTTCCCATTTATCTATTTTCTCTTCTGTTGATTGTGGTTTGTTTGACAGATTTTGAAGTCTGTCTACATTGTGTATTAAAACTTCCATTGTTCTTACTTTTTCTTGGATGAGCTTTATCGTTTTGGATTTGATATTTAGGTCTTTTATCCAGTTGGAGTTGGTTTTTGTCTAAGGTGTAAGATATGGATCTTGTCTCAATTTATTGTAGATGAATATCCAATTTTGCCAGCACCATTTGTTGAAGAGATTGTTTTTGCCCCAGTTTAATGTCTTAGGGCCTTTGTCGAATATCAACTGTTCATGGGCAGATGGTGTCATCTCTGGGGTCTCGATTCTGTTCCATTGATCGATCTGCCTGTTCTTGTACTGGTACCAGACTGTTTTGACAACTGTGACAGTGTAATACATTCTGAAGTTGGGTAATGAGAGGCCTCCCAGTGTGTTCTTTTTAGTAGTACTTTCTTATCTGGTGTTTCTTTCCTTTCCAAACAAAATTAGTAATTTGTTTCTCCATCTCATTAAAAAATGACCCTGGAACTTGTATTGGGATTGCATTATATAAGTAGATTGCTTTGGGTAAAATAGACATTTTCACAATGTTAAGTCTTCCTATCCATAAGCAGGGTAGGTTTCTCCATTTATCTAAGTCTCTCTTAGTTTCTTGTAGTAAGGGTTGTAGTTCTGTTTGTAAAGGTCTGTTATTTTTCTGATTAGATTAATTCCTAGGTACTTTATCTTGTTGGGGGCTGTAGTAAATGGTATTGTTTTGAGGATTTCTTCATTAGCAGTCTCACTGTTGGTATAAAAGAATCCTACTGATTTACTTATATTTATCTTGTATCCTGAGACTTTGCTGAACTCTTCTATCAGTTTGAGTAGTTTACTTATAGATTCTTTGGGATTCTCTGCATGTAGAATCGTATTATCAGCAAACAGGAAGCTTTTGACTTCTTCTTTGCTGATGCAGATGCCCTTTATTTCTTGGTTTTGTCTAATTGCTCTGCCTAACTTCTAATACAATGTTGAATAGGAGAGGTGAGAGTAGGCATCCTTGTCTAGTTCCTGTTCTCAGCAGAAACTCCTTCAATCTCTCTCCATTCAGGATAATGTAGGCAGTTGGTTTTGTATAAATGGCCCTTACTGCACTGAGGAATTTTATGTCTGTGCCTATTTTGCTAAGAGTTTTTAACATGAATGGGTGTTGGACTTTATCAAATGTCTTTTCTGCGTCAATGGACAAAATCAGGTGATTCTTGTCTTTTGTTCTATTTATGTGGTTAATCACATTAATTGTTTTTCTGATATTGAACCAGCCTTGCATCCCTGGTATGTATCCCACTTGGTCATGATGGATTATTTTTTTGATATGTTGTTGTATTCTATTGGCAAGAATTTTGTTGAAGATTTTTGCATCTAGGTTCGTGAGTGATACTGGTGTGTAATTTTTTTTTCTTGTGGGCTCTTTCCCTGCCTTTGGTATCAGGGTTATGTTGTCTTCACAGAATCAATTTGGGAGTATTCTGTCCCTTTCTATGCTGTGAGATAGTCTCAGTAGTATTGGAGACAACTCTTCTCTAAAAGCTTGGTAGAATTCTGCGGTGAAGCCATCTGGGCCTGGACTTTTTTTGGTTGGCAGTTTTTTGATGACTTTTTCAATCTCTTCCTTTGTGATGGGTTTATTAAGTTGTTCTGCTTCACATTGTGATAATTTGGGTAGGTGATATGAATCAAGGAATCTGTCCATTTCCTCTAGGTTTTCAAGTTTGTTAGACTACAGTCTTTCATAGTATTCTGACACAATATTTTTAATTTCTGTTGGATCTGTTGTGACCACTCCCTTCTCATTTCTAATTTGAGTTATTTGTTTCCTCTCCTGTTTTTCTTTAGTAAGTTTAGCCAGTGGTTTGTCAATTTTGTTGATCTTTTCAGAAAAACAGCTTTTGGTCTTTTCAATTTTTTCAATTGTTTTTGTATTCTCTAATACATTTAGTTCTGCTCTGATCTTTATGATCTGTTTTCTTCTGTTGCCTGAGGGGTTCCTCTGTTACGCTCTCTCTACTTCTTCAAGCTGTCGGGTTACTTCCTTGATTTGGTTTCTTTCTTCCTTCCAGATGTGTGCATTTATGGAGATAAACAGACCTCTGAGCACTGCTTTGGCTGTATCCCATAGGTTGTGGTAGGAAGTGTTTTCATTCTCATTGGAACCCATCAATTTCTTTACTTCATCCTTGATTTCTTCTATAACCCATGGTTTTTTGAGCAGGATGTTGTTCAGTTTCTAAGAGTTCCACTTTCTATCTGTGTTTTCTCTGCCACTGATTTTGACTTTTATGGCTTTATGATCTGAGAAGATACTTTGCATTAATTCGGTGGTACAGATTTTGTTGAGAATTGCATTGTGTCCTAACACATGGTCACTTCTGGAGAATGTGCCATGTGCACTGGAGAAGAAGGTGTAGTTTTCTGCTGATGGGTAGAAAGTTCTGTATAAATCGATGAGGTTTAGTTGGTTAATTATGGCAATGAGGTCTTCTGCATCTTTACTGAGCTTTTTTCCAGATACTGAGCTTTTTTCTAGATACTGAGCTTTTTTCTATATGATCTGTCCAGTACTGAGAGTGGAGTGTTGAAGTCTCCCACTATTATTGTGGAGTGATCTAACTCTTTTTTGAGTGCGGACAGTGTTCCCTCAACATATTTAGGTGCTCTGATATGAGGTGCATAGATATTTAATATAGTTAAGTCTTCATTGTGTACTGAACCTTTCAGCAGTAAGTAGTGTTCATCTTTGTCCACAGTGATGGATTTTACATTAAAATTGATTTTCTCTGAGATTAGAATTGCCACACCTGCTCTCCTTTGTTCATTGTTAGCTTGCTATATATTCTTCTATCCTTTAATTTTCAGTTTGTTCCTATCTTTAGGTCTCAAGTGAGTTTCTTGTAGACAACATATGGATTGGTCATGTCTTTTGATCCAAGATGTCACTCAATGTCTTTTTACTGAAGCATTCAGTCCATTCACATTCAATATAATTATTGATAGGTATGTGTTCACTGCTGCCATTGTGATATGTTTATTTTTGTGTTGATGTTATCTCTGCTGTTCTTATTAGTCTGTTCTGGGACATTCTTTTTTTGTGAGTTGATTTTTCACCTTTTTCAGAGCCATTTTTGTAGTTGCTGAGACTCCTGTGTTACATTTCTTGCTGTCGTATGTTACATGTTTGTTGTGCTTTACGGCTGCCCCTAAGATCCCCCCTTAATAAACTATATATATATGCCCCATTTTAATTACTACTAGTCTTGTCAACTTCCTCTCCTTCTGGAAGGACTATAACGACTGTAGTACATCCCTCTTTTTAATGTGATGGCACCATAGTTTTCATGATAATCACTGGATTTTTTCTTTCAGTATTAAAGCTGTGATTGAGTTTGGAGCCTTCCCTAACTGAGTAGAATTCTAGATGATGTGTCGTTCTAAAATATAAAGTTAGTGGTTTTATTCTTCTAAGCCAAAGCCAAAAACTTCTTTCAGTATTTCTTGTAGTTTTGGTTTGGTTTTTACAAAGTCTCTGAGTTTCTGTTTATCTGGGAATGTCTTAATTTCATTTTCATATTCAAAAGATAGTTTTGCAGGATATATAATTCTTGGTTGGAAGTTCTTCTCCTTCAAGGCTTTGAATGTGTCATGCCACTGTCTCCGTGCCAGTATGATTTCTGCTGAGAAATCAGACAAAAGCCTACAAGGTTTCCCTCTGAATGTTAGCTTTGCTTTGAGTCTTGCTGCCTTTAAGAGCTTCTGCTTACGTTTCATTTTGGCAAGCTTGATTATAATATGTCTTGGAGTCTTTCTTTTGAGATCTATATTGGGTGGCATACGACATGCATGTGGGATATCTATATTCTCCTCCTTCGTGATTTCTGTCAGTAGCTCAGCAACAATACTCTCTGTGTTCTCAAGTGTCTCATCCTGTTCAGAGACTCCAACTAATAGAAGGTTGTTCCTCTTTATAGAGTCCCACGTGCTTCTTAATGCTTCTTCGTTTTTCTTGTTTCTTTTTTCTGATTTTTCCTCATAGACGCTGCCATTAGTAGTTAAGTCTTCCAAGTCAGAAATTCTTTTTTTCCATTTGTTCCAGTCTGTTTTCTTGGTTTTGAATGGAAGTTTCTATGTCTTTTATTTTATTCTTGATCTGTGGATTTCAGAGTACTGGTTTTCCATCAGCTTGAACAGCCTGCTTAAGTTTTCATTTTGTTGTGCTGCATTTTGTATAAGGTCTAGAAGGGCTCTATATATAATTCTTTTACAGTCATCTTCCGATGCTTTCATAAAAGTTTCTTCATGTGGAAAAGTCCTTGGTTGTTTTATTTGTGAGCCTTCTGACGCCATGGGTGATTTCTTGTTTGCCACAAGTGTCTGTTGCTTTTTGGGTCTGATGTGGGTAAGTAGAGGCTGGGAGAGATACTATGAGGATGGACCTCCAATGTTTTTCTAGGCTGTCTTAAAATGTAAAATAAAAGGTATTTGACCACTTCCCAGGTCTGTCAGGTTTTCAGGTGTAGAGGTCCCTCTTCCCAACTGGCAAAGTAAGCACCTCTATATCCAACCCCAGATGATACAAACTAGTTCAAGATACAGCAATGCTACTGCCCTGTTGGCCTCTGCTCATGGGCCCAGCCTTAGGCAACACTGTGTCAACTACTGTTTTTCTGGTAGAAAAGCACTGTCCTGCAGGCAGGCTGTTGCTCCCAAGCACCCTCCACACGGCTGGCAGATAGAGGGGCTGAAGGTGCCAAGAGGTAGTGAGTCCTCCACCTCCTTTGCTGGGCCGCCACCGTAGGCAACACTGCCTAAAATACTGCTTTTCTGTCAGAGAAGCACTGTCTGTTTCTAGGCACTGGCTCCCAGGCTAAGAATTATGCCCCGCTAAAATCTCCATATCCAACATGGCATCATGCACACAGGCACTGTGGTTCTGTATGAACTGCGCTGTGGCAGAGATAAAAAGACAGGCCCAAAGTGGCTAGATGAACAGAGTCCAAAGCCTAGTTCTCAAAATATGGGAATTTCACCTGCCTATCCCACCAGCAGTGCATCTGAGTCTAGCCGCTAGGCAAGACCCAGCTCCGCCCGCCGGCCAATACAGATGGAAAAAAAGTCAAAATGGTGTGTTTACCTTCAGTCCGTGAGAGCCAGGGCTAGCCAGGAGTGGGAGTCAGCGAAAGAGAGGAAGTTTTCTGTTCAGTGGTATGAAGTCCAATTTAACAGCCCTGTGCCGTGTGTCCTGGGGGCTCACTAGGCGACCAGAAGGCTCCTTTTGATTATCAATTCAAGTCTTGGTTTCCAGAGGGATATAGGGAAACGTGTGCTTAGTCCACCATCATGACTCCACCCTGTTTTCAGCATGTTTCAATGCAAATTATTTGTATGTGGTGGCCTGAATTTATTTAAAGTGATTGAGGGTTTTATCACTATTTTCTTGGACTTTAATTCTTCCTTGGCAATGCTTGTTAAATTCTTCGATTCTCCATAATGGAGATAGCAGAAATGAGAGAAGAACAGTGCATTACTTTTAAGCTTTGTTCTTATTACTCCTTTATTACTGTCCTTGTTTTGAATAAAGTTTATAAATCCCTCTGACTAGCAATCTTCCTGAGTCTCAGCTCATTCCCAGCTTTCTATTTTCTCACACCCTTTTTGTGAGTTTGTGTAGCACTTATAAAGATGAAGCAGCATGATAATTAAAGTGCTGAGCTCCTAAACAAAAGGTCAGAAGTTTGAACCCACCAACTATACTATGGGAGAAAATTGTGGAAATCTGCTTCTATGAAGATTTACAACCTTGGAAACCTGTGGAGGCATTTCTACTCCATCATGTAGAGCTGGAATCAGCCCCACAAAAGCCAATTATATAGTGCTTACCAAACTCACAACCTGAAATTATTTACTTGATTTACTAACTTGTTATCTGCTGACAGTTTCTGATAAATGTTGTGGTTTTCATTTAATTTTTAATGCTACTTGAGTTGGATCTGACTCGCCGGCACTTGGCTGGCTTTTTTGGCGTGCTTGGCGGCTATTAAAAAATAAGAAAAGAAAGTAAGTTTTATGTTTTTCCTTCTGTCTTTAATACTTGAGCTTACCAGGCTTTTCCTTTTAAAAGTTACATAATAGATAACATTTATAACTCAATTTTAGAGGTTCTTACACTTTTAAAGTTTGTTAAATTTACCATTTTCCCTGACTGCTTTAAAAATACCTTCTTATATAGATATGTGACTGCATAGTTTTTTTTTCCTTATAATACTCTTAGGTGTATGTTTTACTATGACTTATGTGTGCTTAAAATTACTAACTAGATCCTCTCTACTGATTAGAATTAAACCAAAGGTAACAGTTCCTTTCAAAAAAATCTATTTCTTGCATCACTTATTCCAGGAACTTGGACTGCTCTGAAAAAGCTGGGAACATTGTTTCTATTCAGTTGGTAGAGTATGTTTTTTGTCAACATTCAGGAGTGAGCTTTTAAAAGGGAAACCCTCATGGCATAGTGTTTAAGAGCTCCAGCTTCTGACCAAAAGGTCGGTGGTTGGATACTTACCAGACACTCCTTGGAAATTGCATGGGGCAGTTCTATCCTCTCCTACATGGTTTCTATGAGTCAGAATCAACTCCATGGCTTTGGTATAATTTGATTTTTTTTTTTTTTTTTTTTTTTTTTTGGAGTTAAAGGAAGGTTTTAGAAAATCCTGATTTCCTCAGAACTGAATTGGCAAGAAATTAACATTTCAACTTTCCTTCTCCTTATAGCTATGGCCTTCTTCCTTTCCAGTTGTCTCTCACATATACATACAAACTCATGCAAATCTTTGAACTCTTACCCTCTATGTATTTTAACTAAACAAATTTGCATTTAATATCTTGCATATATGTAATACTCCATTCTAATCCTCATGTCTGTATATACTTATACATAAACTCAAACCTGCATTTAAAAAAAATTTTAAATATGAGGGAGAAAAGATGAGAGACCATAAGATAGAAGGTGAGGAGAGGCAATAGAGCTTAAAATGAGTGGACACTACTTCTGGCCCACTGACAGCAGGATTTGCACCTTAAGGACATACCCCTCCATGAAAGTGGGTAGAGTCAGTCAGCTACTCTCTTGCATTTCTCACTCTTTGTAATGGTACTCGTTTGTGTAACAGGTGTGCAGCACTGTAGGTTCAGGCTGTGAGATTTTTTTCCCTATCTGTGCCTCAATAACTGGCATTTTTAGCATCACTCAATCACACGTTTAAATGAGGATGAACATGAGTTAGAACAAAGAAAAGGGAGAAAAAGAAATGCAGAAATGAGTGAGTGAATAGATCAGATTTCCTTCATTCTGAGTTCTTCTTTCTAGAAAGTCTGTTGGTAGACTGCTTCCTGTGACCATAAAATCCTGAACACTTGGCATGAACATGAGCATGAAAATAGAAAACCCAGAAGAACAAGCGATCATAAAAATAGCAGCTTATTTACCAGACGTTATTGTCTATGGAGATTTCTCTACAGAACGACTTTCTGTGAGATATCTCAGTGGAGTCTAGATGTTTGTGGATATTTCAGGTAAGCATAAAATGGATGTTTAATGTGGTATCCCTGGGGGGGTACAAATGGTTAGGTGCTCAGCTACTAACTGAAAGGTGGAAAGTTAAAATCTACACAGATGCACTTTAGAAGAAAGGCATGGTAATCTAATTCCCCCCCTCAAAATCAGCCATCGAAAACCCTATAGAACACAATTCTATTCTGACACGTGTTGGTCACCATGAATTGGAATTGGCTCAGCAGCAAAGGGGGTTTTGTTGTTGTGTTGTTGTAGAGGAGCAGCATGCTCACACCAGAGCTCACATACAGAGTTTGATTGTAGAACAGTGATGCCATGTTTGAGTCTCTGGACAGTTACAGCAGATATTCTGTACTGAAGAAATAGCAGAGATGGGATACCCTGTGGACTTGGCTCTTACTCTTCTTTACTTTAGTATCTCCAGTCATGGACAAGACTTTAAATTGCCGAAGTCTTGTGTCTGCAACTTCAGGGCCAGTGTCCCTACCCAAATGTAGCTGACACATTCCCAAACCTCTCACATCCTGGTCAAAACTGCCCTCAGGAAGTGAACATCCCAGAGGTTTATCCCTAACCATAACTTTGCCACCTGTTCACAGGTGTTTGAGTTTTGTGTATTTTCATTACTGTGGGATAAAAGTTCTATTTCAGTTAAAGGAATTGCAGTTATAACTATATAAATTGAAAATTTTGTAGTGAGGAATAAAACAAAGTCTTTACCTAATCCCTAAAATAATAAACATAAAACCAGAGCCAACATGGTACTATAGATGGAAAGACCATGCCATCCCTCTACAGCAAAGACCCAGAAAGCTAAGTAAAACATAAAAATGTCAATCTTGGAACTCTAAGCATCTAATAAAGGGATAAAAACTCAATCTTACACTAAATGGAGGAAGAAACTGACAGAGAATGAGAAGAGCTATGGAATGGAGGTCCCCTGCCAGCTAACATGGCATGGTTCACCATCTTGGGTCACAGTCACCAAGGACATTGGATAGGGAGTAAGGAAAGACAAACTCATGGAGATTCCAACATGAAACAGAACATCCAATAACCAAAGGTACATGGTTTTCTACCCAACACTTTTATGCCCTATACACTACCTTAGCCACTTTTGGAAAGGACACAGTCACTTAGATTGAAATACACATGCTTACTGCTGCCCCAGGTCTTCCCCAGCTCCAACATCCAGTTCCTCTAGCTCCATATTATTTTTAGCCCCAGTTTGGAATGCAAATAACCTATCCTGACACCCCTCTCCAAGAGAGTGAATCTGCTGCACAACAGTTGAGCTGCTAGCCCTATCCGTGTGGACAAGGTGATGAAAAATCAAATGCCCACCAATGAGCAAATTAAAAAAAAGTCACACCCGGCCTTCCAACCCAGACATAACAAAACAAAATAAAAAAGCAAAAAACCAGGACAAAAAATATCTACCATCAGTAGATGAAGAAAATAATTCCTGGATGTCCTAGGAACAGCAGAAAATTTCAAAACACACAGAAAAACAGGATAGGATTACTCCAGGAAGTGACCGAAATAAAATGCCAGAGGACCTTCTGGAAGAAGAAAATATTGCAACTGCTTCATAAGAAATTCAAAAGTCTAATGTTCAGAGTTGTCTGCGAGATTAAGAGAGAGATGAAGGAAAACACAGAGAAAGCTAAGGAAAAAATATAGGCAACATTATGGAAAATATAGACAAAACCAGGGAAAACAGACAAAACAGTGGAAGAATTTAGGAAAATAATACGGGAAAAAGATGTCTAAATAGAAAGCATACAAAAACAGCAGTTAGTAATTCAAAAGATAAACAGCAAGACTTTGGAAATGGACAATGCTATAGAAGGTTTTAGGAGCAAATTTGAAACAATGGAAGACAGGATCAGCAATACTGAACAGAAATCCTTGGAAATCACTTTGAGAAAAAAATCAGAGAAAAATTTGAGGAAAAGTTAAGAAAACCTGAGAATTATGTGGGGTGCATCAAAAATAAAATATAAGCATGATCAAACAGATGGAGAAAATGGAAGACAGAGATATGCTAACAGAAAACTTTCCTAATATCATGAACAATATGAAGCTGAACATCCAAGAAGCTCAGTGAACCCACTATAGGTAGACCCCAAAATAAAATCACCAAGGCATATCATTATCACACTCACTAAGACCAAAGACAAAGAATCTTGAAAGAAGCTCAATAAAAACAAAATGTTCCATACAGACAGAAAACAAGACAGAGCTCTGATTATTTAGCATAAACCATGCAGTCAAGAAGGCAATGAGATGACATATATAAAAACTTAAAGGGAAAAACATTGCCAACCAAGAATAACATATCCTATAAAACTCTCACTCAGATAGGATGGTAGAATTAGGAAATACCCTTAAGGAAATATGTACAAACCAAACCAAACTTACAGGAAGTATTAAAAGGAGTCCTTAGGTCTGAGAACATACAACATCAGATGGCAGCCTGAATCTAGAATGTGAGATCACACCAGCAATATCAACCTAGAAAAAGGACTCTCAGGGACTATCCAGAACAAAAATATTTACAACAGAGAACCAGAGAGGTTAATCTGCAAATTATAGCAATGTCAGGACAATAAAAGAGGGCATAAACAGTGTAGGTATAAAACTTTTAATGGAGAAGAAAGCAAGGTGATACCAAGTGATAACAGACTGGTTCAAACTTAGGAAGGTAAGGGTAAATTCTAAGGTAACCACAAAGAAAGTTAATAAACCTATTCATCAAAATAAATAAGAAAAATATTAAGTCTCAGTAAATACAAAATCTACTAAAATGAAAGAAATGAAAAAACAATATTCACAGAAGGAAATCAGCACAGAAGGGTAAGAGGAACAGAAAACAACCATCAGTACCATGAAAAAAAGCACTATAAAATGAAAGCAATAAACTCATAACTTTCAATATTCTCACTAAACATAAATGGCTTAAATGCAACTATAAGGAGACTCGGAGGCATGAGGCCAACATGGTGGAGTAGTCAGATGCTAACTGCAGTCCCTTAACAACAAACCAAAAAAAAAAGGAAGAAGAAGCAGCTATGTATGATATTCTAGGACTCATGAATATCTAAGGGTAAGTTAAGAAATCAGTGATGGGAAAGAGAGAGCGGATCCAGAGATACCTAGGAGTTGCCAAGTCTGATCTGCTAGGAATTGGCTTCAGCCAGTATGGTAAATGGAGCAGTGGCATTTGGATAGTATCTTCTACTCTTCGTAGTGGAGAGTACACTCATGCTCCTAGAACATGTGAAAAGTAGTACTTGATGATCAAAAGCTAAGTGGTGTGTGTTTACCTAACAGTCATGGATCTAAGTCTTTGCTTGACAATAAACTTCTCTCCCTTTTCCTAGTGTTCTCCCATCCCTTCTTGACACTGTGCCCACCTCTGGAGTTGGATGCCCTTAACTGAGCCAGAAGTAGGGCTCATTAAGTCCACCTGAGCCATCCAGTACACATGGAGAGGTAATAATTTAACAAACTGGGGGAAAGATAGAAAAAAGAAGAAGTTGGCCAACTCCTGAGTCAGAAATTTAGGGCAGAAACAGTTCCTTTACCTAGAATCAATATAAGGATACACATCATCCTAATGGACACTCACAGATGGCTGTTAGACTCCTGCCTTTCACAGTACATGCAACCAAATACCAGTGCCTACACCAATCACCCCTGCCTGTCTAGGACAGTAGGGGAGAGCGCACACTGCCCACTTGCTGACTGACTCCGTGGACACTTGACTTAAATCCAAACAAGAAAAGTAAATGAACTCCAGGGCTTACATGCCTAGTAACAGCTCTAACCACCTGGTGACAGGATGTTAGAGCTTCAAAGGCACCAATAATCAGACTAGTGCACACAACCAGCGTATTTGAACATTTCAGAACAAAATTAAAAGGCTAGAACACCGTAAGCAAAGACAAAATAAGTACGTTCAACAACTCACTGGTAGCTCAGAGACAACATTCAATATCAAATTGTCATGGATTGAATTATGTCCCCCAAACATGTGCATTGCAGTTTGGCTAGACCATGATTCCCACTATTGTCTGAGGTTCCCATATGTTAGAAATCCTGCCTCTATAATGTTAACGAGGGAGGATGGGTGGTAGTTGTGTTGATGGGGCAGAACTCAGTATGTGAGACTATACTGTGCCTTGAGTCAATCACTTGGAATATAAAGGAAAGGGAAGCAAACAGAGAGTGGGGGACTTCATACCACCAATAAGCAGTGCTGGAAGTAGAGTGTGTCTTTAGGAAAGGACCCGGGGTCTCGAAACTTCAGAAGCTCCCAAGACGAGGGAAGCTTGACCACAAGGACTTTCCTCCAGAGCCAACAGAAAAAGCCTTCCCCTGGAGTTAAGGTCCTGAATTTGGACTTGAAACCTACTGGACTGTAACAAAATAAAGTTTCTCTTTTTAAAGCCATCCACTTGTAATATTTCTGTTATAGCAGTACTGGATGACTAAGACACAAATCACTTAAAGATGGGGAGACCATGATGGCTTCTGAGCTCCCTAGACAAAGAATCAGAAATTTTCCACATAAAGAGAACTTTCTGGAATTATCAGAGGTAAAATGCAAAAGATTAATATAGAGAACTCTTCAAGAGATCAGGAAGGAGATAAGGCAAAAATGCAGCAAAGTATAATGACAAATTGAACAGGCTACAAGAAATTCAGGAAAAAGAAATTCAGAAAATAAGTAATAAAATTACAAAATTAGACAATCCAATAGAAAGTCAAAGGAGCAGAATTGAAGCAATGAAGGTGGAATTAGTGAGACCAGAGATAAAGCACATGACACAAACATATTAGATGAAAAATCAGATAAAGTAATTTTTTTAATTAAAAAAACTAGGAATTATTTAGGACTCTATCAAGAGGAGTAATTTATGAGTGACTGGAGTACTAGAATAAGGGGGCATAACAGAAAATACAGAGAAAATTGTCAAAGATTTGTTGATAGAAAACTTCCCAGATACCATCAAAGATAAGAAGATATCAATTCCAACACATTCATCAAACTCCACATAAGATAAATCCCCAGAAAAGACACCAAGGCATGTCATAATCAAACTTGCCAAAACTAAAGATAAGGAGACAATTTTAAAAGTGACTAGGGACAAATGAAAAATAATCTACAAAGCAGAGACAATAAGACTAAACTTAGACTGTTCAGCAGAAACCAGGCAAGCAAAAGGCAATGGAATGACATACAAAGCCTTGATAGGAAAATAATTGCCAGCCAAGAATTACATACCCAGGAAAACTGCCTCTCAGATATGATGGTGAAATTAGGACATTTCCAGATAAACAGAAATTTAGGAAATTTCCAAAAACCAAACCAAAATTACAAGAAATACTACAGCGAGTTCTTTGATTGGAAAATCAGTAACATCAAATAAGAATCCTAGAATGCAGAAAGAGCAACTATACATCAACAGAAATAGAGAAATCAAAAAAGAAATCAAAGGGAAAACACTGAAAACACAGAGAATGAGATGTCATCATGTAAACAATGTAACAAAAAAGACAAATTTTAAAAAATACAGTTGCAGATCTTTCATATGGAGAGAAGTCAAGGCAATACAAAGAAATTAAAGACTCGTTAAAATTTAGAAAAATAGGGTAATGATTCAGGTAACTACAAAGGACATTAGCAACCTCGTGCACCAATATAGAAAACAAGAAAAACATGAAGTCCTGGCAAATACAGAACTACCAATAATGAAAAGATGAAAATACATACAGAAAAACAACTCAGCACAGAAAATTGAGTGAAAGAGAGGAATTGTCTAAAACACACCAAAAAAATACATCAAAATGATAGAATCTAAACTCACACCTATCAATAACTACACTGAATGTAAATGGATTAAATGCACCAATTAGGAGATAGTGACAGATTGGATTAAAAACATGATCCATTTATATGCTGCCTATAGGAGACACTCCATATACCTAAAGGTATAAATAACTAAAACTCAAAAGTTGGAAACAGTCTATCAAGCAAACAACATTCGAAAAAGAACAGGAGTGGCAATATTAATTCCTGATACAATAGACTTTAAAATCCACCACATTGGCTAAGGAAGGGTATATACTGATTAAAGAATCAATACTTCAGGAGGACATAATAATGTCAAATGTTTATGCACCCAATGACAGGGCTCCAAAATACATAAAACTAATCTAACAACATTGAAAGGAGGAATACACAGCTCCAAAATAATAGTAGGAATCTTCCACACACCACTCTTAGTAAAGGACAGGACATCCAGCAAGAAGCTCCATAAAGACACAGAAAATTTAAATGTCACAATCAGCCTATCTGGCCTCACAGACATATACAAAACTCTCTGCTAAACAGCAGACATGTATTCTTTCTCTTCCAACTCACATGGAACATTCTCCAGAATAGACCACATATTAGGCCATAAAGTAATCCTTAACAAAATTCAAAGCACTGAAATATTACAAACCATCATTTCAGGCAATAAAGCCATAAAAATAGAAATCAATAACAGAAAAATCTAGGAAAAGAAATTAAACACATGGAAACCGAACAATACTTTGCTCCAAAACAGTGGGTTACAGAAGACATCAATGATGAAATAAAGAAATTTAGAGTCAAATGAGAATGAAAACACATCCTCCCAGAATCTTTGGGACACAACAAAAGCAGTGCTCAGAGGTAAGTTTGTATCAGTAAATGCACACATCCAAAAAGAAGAAAGAGCCCAAATCAAAGTGGTAACCTTTCCACTTGAAGAAGTAGTATGAAAAACAAAAGAAGCCCTCAGGCACAGGAAGAAAGCAAATAATACAAATTAGAGCAGAACTAAATCAGTTACAGAACAGGTAGGAAATGGGTTAACAAGACCAAAAGCTGCTTCTTTGAAAAGATCAACAGAATCAATAAATCATTGGCCAAACTGACAAAAGAAAAACAAGAGAGGAAGCAAATGACGTGAATAAGAAACTGAAATTTTAAACAGCCGTAAAAGAATACTATAAAAAAAAACTATACTCTGAGAAATTTGAAAATCCAGAAGAAATGGACAAATTTCTAGAAAAACATTATGTACCTAAAATAACACAGAGCTAGAACAACTAAACTCATAGCAAAAGACATGAAAAAGGTGATTTTAAAACTCCCGACAACGAGAACCATTTCTGATGACTTCACTGGAGAATTCTACCAAACTTTTAGAGAAGAGTTAACATCACTATAACTAAGCGTATTTCAGAGCACAGAGAAGGATCGAATACTGTCAAAGACATTCTGTGAAGCCAGCATAACTCTGATAACAAAACCACGTAAAGACAGCACAAAAAGGAAAATTACATACCTGTGTCTCTTGTGAACATAGATATAAAAGTTCTCAACAAAATTTTAGCAAGTAGAATTCAACAACATATGAAAATAACAATTCACTGTAACCAAGTGAGGTTCCTACTAGGGAAGCAAGGATGGTTCAACATGAGGACCACAGTTAAGGTAATCAACTACTTAAATAAAACAAAAGACAAGAACCACTTGATTTTATCAATTGATGCAGAAAAGGCATTTGACAAAGTCCAACAATATTCTTGTTAAAAATAGAAGGGAAATAGAAGGGAAATTTCTCAACATGAAAAAGGGCATTTATACAAAGCCAAGAGCGGATATCATCCTAAATAGAGTCTGAAAGCATTTCCCTTGAGAATGGCAACCAGACAAGCTTGTCCTTTGCCACCTTTCTATTCAGCATTGTGCTGGAGGTTCTAGCCAGAGAAAATAGACAAAATAAAGAAATAAATGGCATCCAAACTGGTAAGGAAGAAGCAAAAGTATCTCCATTCACGGATCATTTTTTTTTTTTATTGTCTTTTTTAAATTTTTTATTGTGATTCAGTGAAAGTATACAACCCAAATTAATCCTTCTGCTCTCCTTGCCTGGTGACAGCAGATTCGTACTTTCATTCTATACTTGTTGTATCCTCCTAACAAGCTCCTATCCCCTCCTCTCTACTCTCTTCTCTCCCTTCTGTAAAGAGACCAGTAGTACAGCATCCTATAAATGCAAAGAACCATAAAGTACACACACCGTATGGTCATACTGTGCCCTGAGTCCAGTCCATTTTTGTGCGAAGAGTTGAATTCAGTAGTGTTTTCTGGGCTGGGGCAACAGCAGGTCTAGGGGTCATGCTCGCAGGGATCCCCCAGGCCATCGGACCATTAGCTGTGGTGTTTTAGTAGAGGTCTTGAGCTGCACCCTTCTTGATCTCGTGTTGTCAAAGGAACTCAACATTGTATGCCCCATCACAACTGTCTTTGGTGGTGGCTAGCTACCATCTGATTCTTCTGGTCACATGTTGATACAGTCTCCCATTCACATAGGTCCTTCTGTCTCATGAGCTCTTTTTTCCTCATGTCTTTGATGTTTTCAGTAATCATCTGTTCCGGATTAGTTGGAACCATTTGGTATACCTCGTTTGGCAGCTTGCTAGCTTTTAAGACCCTAAACACAGCTCACCAATATGGGGTGCAGAAGACTCTCTTAGCAATAGGCTAGTTATGCCAGTTGACCTCGATATCCCCCAAGAGCATGGTCTCCCGATCCTACCCCTGCTACTCTATCATTGCAATATTGGGTTGAGATTAGAAGAGCTTTCAGCCTATGGTGAAGTCCAGTTAAGTTGATCTACTTTTTACTGTGTACTGTTACTGGTTTCACCTAATGAAATTTCTGTCAACTATATAATCTATGACCAACCCTCTGCCTCCCTCTCTACCCTGTAGCCATCAGAGTTTTTTCTTCTGTGCATGTCTACTTTTAAGTCCTTGCAGCAGGGGTCTCATACAATTTTTGTCCTTTAGCCTCTGGCTGATTTCACTCAGCATAATGTCTTCCAGTGGAAACCAGATTGGGAGATGCTTCCTAACATCATCATTGTTCTTTATCATTGCATAGTGTTCCACTGAATATATATACCATACTTTGTTTATCCATTCATCTGTTGATGGACATCTAGGTTGATTCCATTTTTTTGCTGTTGTGGACTGTGCTGCAGTAATTATTCGTGTGCATGTATCTATTTGTGTGAAAGCCTTTTTTTCTGTAGGATATAGTCTGAGCAGTGAGATTATTGAATCAAATGGTATCTCTATTTCCAGCTTTTTAAGGAAGCTCCAGATTGCTTTCCAAAGAAGTGGTACCATTTTGCAATCCCACCAGCTGTGTAGGAGAGTTCCAATCTCTCCATAGCCTCTCCAGCATTTGTTGTTTTGTGGTTTTCTCTTTTTTGAATCATGGCCAACCTTGTCAGGGTGACATGATATCTCATTGTAGTTTTGATTTAAATTCCTCTGATAGCTAATGATTGTGAGCATTTCCTCATGGGTCTTTTGGCTGCCTGGTTGCCTCTGTTGAAGTGTTTGCCCATCTCTTAATTGAGCTATGTACCTTTTTCTTGTTGAAATTTTGCAGTGCCTTGTAGATTATGGAGATCAGATGTCAGTCCTACATGTAGTTGCCAGATATTTTTTCCCATTCTGTAGGTGGTCTTTTAACTGTTTTGATAAAGTCTTTGGATCAACAAAAGTGTTTGACTCTTAATAGTTCTCATTTATCTATTTGCTCCTCTGTTGATCATGCTTTGTCAGATTTTGAAGTGACCCTATTTTTTCTTGCATGATCCCTATTGTTTTAGGTTCAAAATTTAGGTCTTTGATCCAGTTTGAGTTAGTTTTTGTGTAAGGTGTGAGATACTGGTCTAGTTTTTTTGCAGGTGGATATCCAATTTTCCCAACACCATTTGTTAAAGAGATTCTTTTTACCCCAATTTACAGTCTTAAGGCCTTTTTTGAATATCAGCTGTTTGTGAGAGGATGATGGCATCTCTGGGCTCTCAACTCTGTTCTGTTGGTCTATATGTCTCTTTTCACACCAGAACCAGGCTGTTTTGAGTACTGTGGCAGTATAATAGGTTCTAAGGTTGGGTAGTGTGGGGGCTCCCACTGTGTTCCTCTTGTTCAATAGTGCTTTACATATCCGAGATTTCTTCCCTTTTAAATCAAAGCTGGTGTTTTAGTCAGTTACTGCTGCTCTAACAGAAATACCATAGAGTGGTTGGCCTTAACAGAGGAAAGTTTCTTGTTACACAGTCCAGTAAGCTACAAGTCCAAATTCAGGATGTCTGCTCTGGTAGAATTCTTTCCATCTTGTTGGCTCTAGAGGAAAGTCCTGTATAGCATCAGTCTTGGTCCAGGACACATCTTGGCGCAGGAAGCTCCGGTCTGAACAACGCGGTCTTCTCCCTGTGCTGCTTTCTTGGTGTTGTGAGGTTTTCAGTTCTCTGCTTGCTTCCCTTTCTTTTTATCTCTTCTAGGATGAAAGGATTAAGGGTAGTGCAAGCCATACTCCAGGGAAACTCCCTTTACAGTGAAGCAGGGAGGTGATCTTATAAAGAGATTTACAGTCCCACCTTAACGTTTAACATACAACATAGGAAAATCACAAAATGGAGAACAATCATAGAATACAGGGAATCATGACCCAGTCACATGGGTACACATATTTTGTGGGGGGCACAATTCAATCCATGACAATTGGTGATTTGTTTCTGTATCTCATTAAAAAATGGCACTGGAATTTGTGTTGGGATTGCATTGTGTTTGTTGACCACTTTGGGTTAAATAGACATTTTCACAATGTTAAGTCTTCCTATGCACGAGCAGGATAGGTCTCTCCATTTATGTAAATCTCACTTAGTTTCATGCAAAAAGGTATTGTAGTTCTCTTTGTATAGTTCTCTTACTCTCTAGTTAGATTTATTCCTAGGTATTTTGTGTTCTTGGAGGCTATAGTAAATGGTATTGATTTGGTGATTTCTTATTTAATGATCTCTTTATTAGTATAAAGGAATCTTACTGATTTACTTCTGTTTATTTTATATCCTGATACTTTGCTGAACTCTTCTGTTAGTTTGAGTAGTCTACCTATGGATTCTTTAGGATTCTCTGCATGTACAATCACATTATCTGCAAATAGGGAGATTTTTACTTCTTTGTCCATGCGGATGTCCTTTATTTCTTTTTTTTATCTGACTGCTCTGGCCAGAACTTCTAGTACGATGTTGAATAGAAGTGGTGAGAGTGGGCATGCTTGTCTAGTTCCTGTTCTCAAGGGGAATTCTTTCAGTCTCTCTCAATTCAGGGTGATGTAGGTGGTTGGCTTTGTACAGATACCCTTATTGCACTGAGGAATTTTTCTTCTATTCCTATTTTGTTGAGAGTTTTAGCATGAATGGATGTTGGACTTTGTCAAATGCCTTTTCTGCATCAATTGACAAAACCAGGTGATTCTTATGTTTTGTATTATTTGTGTGGCTGATCACATTGATTGTTTTTGTGATGCTGAAGCAGCTTTGCATCCCAGGGATGAATCAATCCAGCTTGGTCATCATGAATTACTTTTTTTGATATGTTTTTGAATTCTATTAGCAAGGATTTTGTTGAAGATTTTTGCATCTAGGTTGATGAGTGACATTGTTCTGTAATTTTCCTTTTTTGTGGGATCTTTTCCTAGCTTTGGTGTCAGGGTTATGCTGGCTTCATAGAATGAATTTGGGAGTATTCCATCCTTTTCTATACTATGAAATAGTCTCAGTAGTATTGGAGTTAACTCTTCTCTAAAAGTTTGGTAGAATTCTGCAGTGAAGCCATCTGGGCAGGGCTTTTTTGGTTGGTACTTTTTTGATGACTTTTTCAATCTCTTCCTTTGTGATGGGTTTATTAAGTTGTTCTGCTTCACGTTGTAATAATTTTGGTAGGTGATATGAATCTAGGAATTTTTCCATTTCCTCTAGGTTTTAAAATCTGTTAGAATACTGTCTTTCATAGTACTCTGTTATGATATTTTTGATTATTGTTGGATCCGTTGTGATTTCTCTCATTTCTTATTCAGGTTATTTGTTTCCTCTCCTGTTTTTCTTTAGTAACTTTAGCCAATGGTTTGTCAATTTTATTGATCTTTCAAAAAAACAGCTTTTGGTTTTATCAATTTTTTCAATTGTTATGCCAAGCCAAGCCAAGTTGTTATACTATTCTCTAATTCACTTGGTTCTGCTCTAATCTTTATTATGTTTTCTTTTGGTGCCTGTTGCTCTCTTTCTACTTGTTGAAGCTTTAATTCTTTGGTTTGGGTCTTTTCTTCCTTCTGAATATGTGGATTTACCGAGATAAATTGACTTCTGAGCACTAATTTGGCTGTATCTCATAGGTTCTGATAGGATGTGTTTTCATTTTCATTTGAATCCCTAAATTTCTTTATGTCATCCTTGATTTCTTGTATAACCCATGGCTTTTTGAGCAAAGTGTTGTTCAGTTTCCATGAGTTCCAGTTTCTATCAATGTTTTTTCTGCTATTGATTTTGACTTTTATGGCTTTATGGCCTGAGAAGATGCTTTGCAATAATTCAGTGGTTTGGATTTTGTTGAGATTTGCTCTATGTGCTAACACATGGTCTATTCTGGAAAATGTTCCATGTGCACTAGAGAAGAAGGTGTAGTTATCTGTTGATGGAGAAAAAGTTCTGTATATGTTGAGTGATCTAATTGGTTAGTTATGACAATAAGGTCTTCTGTGTCTTTACTGAGCTTTTTTCTAGATGATGTGTCCATTACCGAAAGTAGAGTGTTGAAGTCTCCATCTATTATTGTGGAGTAATTAATCTCATTTTTCAATGTAGTCACTGCTTCTTTGATGTATTTAGATGCTGTGGTATTGGGTACATAAATATTTGATATTGTTAAGTCCTGTTTGTGTATTGAACCTTTCAGCAATAAATAGTGGCCGTCCTTCTCCATGATGGTGGATTTTACATTGAAATCTATTTTATCTGAGATTGGTGTTGCCATACCTGCTCTTCTTTGTATATTGTTAGCTTGGTATATATTATCCCATCCTTTAATTTTCTGGTTGTTCACATCTTTAAGTCCAAGGTGTGTTTCTTGTAAGCAACATATAGATGGTTTGTGTCTTTTGATCCAAGATGTCACTCATTGTCTCTTTACTGGAGCATTCAGACTATTTACGTTCAGTGTAGTTATTGATAGGTGTGTGTTTAGTGCTGTCATTTTGATGTATTTATTTTTGTGTTGGTGTTTTCTGTGTTGCTCTTAATATTCTGTTCTGGGTCATTCTTCTTTATGGGTTGACTTTTCATCCTTTTCAGTGTTGGTTTTGAGGTTATTGAGACTCCTGTAGTACATTTCTTATTTTGATGTGTTGCATTGTTATTGTGATCCCCCTTAATATTCTGAGTTTAATCCCAAATTTAACTTCTACATATCTTATTGACTTCATTTCCAACTGGAAGGAGTGTAACTACTGTAGTATATCCCTCTTTTTAATGTGATGGTATTTTAGTTTTCAAGATGTGATCACTGGTTCCCTTCTTTTAATGTTGCAGCTGTGATTGAATTTTGTGCCTTCTCTAACTGAGTACATTTCTGTATGTTGTGTCCTGCATTGCTTCCTTAAACATATACTTAATGGTTTTGTTTTTCTAAACACTGGGCTTCTTTTGGTATTTCTTGTAGTTTTGGTCTGGTTATTACAAATTCTCTAAGTTTCTGTTTATCTGCAATTGTCTTAATTTCGTCTTCATCTCTGAGAGACAGTTTTGCAGGGTATATAATTCTTGGTTGAAAGTTTTTCTCCTTCAGGGCTTTGAATGTGTTATACCACTGCCTCTGTGCCAACATTGTTTTTGCCAAGAATTAAGATGAAAGCCTACAGGACTTCCCTCTGAATGTTAGCTTTGCTGCTTTGAGTCTCACTGCCTTTAACAGTTTCTGCTTATGTTTCATTTTATTAAGCTTGATTATAGCATGTCTTGGTGTCTTTCTTTTGGAGTCTGGTTTTTGTGGGATTTGATACACATCTTGATATCTATGTTCTCTTTCATAATTTCAGGGAAGTTTTCTGTCAGCAGTTCAATAACAATACTCTCTGTGTTTTCAGCTATCCCTCCCTGTTCAGGAACTCCAATTAATCATGGATTATTCCTTTAGATAGAGTCCCATATGTTTCTTAATGCGTCTTCATTTTTCTCATTTCTTTTCTCTGATTTCTCCTCATAAATGCTGGTGTTGGTAACTCTGTCTTCAAAGTCACTCAGTCTAATTGCCAGTTCATCAGTTCTGCTCTTTTGGCTTTGAATTGAGTTGTCTAATTCTATAATTTGGTCATTGATGTTTCAGATTTCAGAGTGTTGATATTCCATCAGTTCAAACAGCTTGCTTAATTTTTCATTTTGTGCTGCTGCATTTTGTTTAATCTCTAGGAGGGCCCTATATATGTAATACTTTTCTATTCAATTTCCAGTAGTTTCAGAAGGCTTCCTCATGTTGGACGTTTTTTAATTCTTTATTTTGGGAGTTTTCTGGAGCCATGGTCAGATGTTTCTTTAAGTGACTGGCAACGGTTTGCTGCTTTCAGGACATCTAGGGGCTGTTTAGTTTCTCTGGTGTTGGCTTAACAGGAGGTGAGGTAATTCTGAGATGGGATTTGGTCACCAGCTACCTCTTTGTACTCTAGTCACTGACCCCGGTGGACTCTCTGGGGTGGCATCTTCTGCTGCCTGGCTGGGGAAGATACCACCCTACTTATGGAGTCACTGGGCGGGGGCCATCAACCAGCTGTATGACATGGGTCGGTAAAGGCTGAAAGAGATGTGGTGAGGCTGCACAGCAGTTATTTCTCCAGACAGTCTTATTTTAAAAAGTGAAAAGCTACCTGACTGCTTCCAGAATCAGTCAGGCTATCAGGTGTGGCAGGCCCCTCCAGGCTGACATCAGAGGCAGCTCTTCGGCCATCACCAGATGCTATGATTTATTTCAAAGTATAGAGAGGCTGCTGCACTGTTGTTGTCACCTGCTGGGGTCTACCCATAAAGCAACACTGTGCTAAACATAGCCTTTCTGATGGAAAAGTGCTCCCCAGACTGGTCTACCTCCCAGGCTGGGAATTAGACCCTGCTAAGGCCTTCAGTAGGGTAACTCTGTCTCCCAGCCTAACAATATAGCATCCTGGTGAAGCTACCCCTTGCACTGCAGAAGAGTCGAATCTATGGTGAAGCTCCGAAAAGGGACAGTGGAGTGACTGTGGTGCCCTAGTCCACTGCTGGGCTCTCAAAATGTGGTTATTCCGCACTGCAACACTCGCTGTTAACTTCAGAATCACAGTCCAGTGTAGCTGCCAGCTCATGCCCATCCCCTGCCTACCGACCAGCAAAAAGAAAAAAGTTTAAAACACCAAATACCTTTGGTCCACACTAGCCAGCCTCTCAGTGAGAGTGGACTTCAGCAGCAGAAAGGAAGTTTCCCACTTAGTGGCATGTAGTCCAAACTGACAGCCCTATGCTGTGTCTTAGGGTTCTCTGGGTGTCCAGAAAGCTCAGTTCAGTTATCAATCCAGGCCATAGTTTTCTGAGGGAATTAAGGAGATGTGTGTCTGTTCCACCATCTTAACTCTGTCCCCCTTGTTGTGGTTTTAAATTGTTAATTTGACCTGGTTAGGAAACAAAAGCTGAGCTTGGAAGCAGAGCTGCCTCAGCTTTAAAGATATGTATACCTCAAGGGTTTGAAAAATCGACCCACCCCCCTGATGTTTCTAATTGTGGAGTTGCCACTCCCATATGGTTAAAAGTTGTGTGCCTGAAGCCCAGGGAACAGGAGGTAATGTCCCAGTGGGCCTGGAAGGCAGAGCTATAGCACAGGGCCGGGGAGGCTTCCACTCAGAATCTGGAGAAGGGGGCTGATAGAGTATAGAGGAAGGGCATTTGTGTAAAATGTGATGTGTTCCGTAAAACTACCTGGTTCCCTGTAAAATACCTCTTTTCCCCTGTGGCTTCTCCCATTTATAATGAAAATGTGTTTGAAAACAGGTAGTATTAGATAATGAGATTATTATGAATACTATTAAATTTTCAACAGCAACTGTCTACTCCTCTCCTGAGGAACCCACTCCCCTTATACTGCTAAAGGCAGCTTAGATGCAGTCTCACCATCACTCACCTGGCAGGGAACTCTATTTGGCAAGAGTATCCGGGATAACAAGGCAGAGCAATATCCTCTTTGAGAATTCCCAATTGGAGTAAATCAATAAGGGCAACTGGCTAGATATTTATTGGGCACACATGTCATTTGCCACTTCCAATTTATTAAATTGGAAGAGTTGAAATCCCTCATACAGGGTGGACCCTAACAAGATAAAAGAATAACCACTATCTTTGCTGCTCATAACCCCAATTGGGCCAATATTCAAGTTTTGTCAAATGTGTTTCTCACTGGTGATGAAAGGTGCCTGTTCCTGGGTAAAGCAAAGGAAGGCTGAGAGACTTCACTCTGAAAGCCCCAACCCAGCAATAGCCATCCCAGCAACTGAGCCTAATTGGGACCACAGCAATAAGGGCTTGCCTCTCCTAAAGCGTTATAGAAAGTGTATTTCAGCAGGTCTCCAAAATGGGGTCCCTAAGCAGAAAAGTTTGAACATGGTGCAAGAAGCATGATAAAAGCCCGTTGAGGTCTCATCTGAGTTTTGGAAAGGATCTACAATGCCGTATGGATCCCCAAGTGCCTGAAAATCAGAGAATGATGAACATGGCTTTAATCTCCCAAAGTACACCAGACATCTGGAAAAAGCTACAAAAGTTGGATGGAGCTTTGGGAATGAATCCCACTCAGCTGATAGAAATTCCTTTCAAGATATTTTAATAACAGGAAATTCAGGAAGACCCAAACTGCCACCATATTCTTGGAGGCAACATATGTTAAGGGGCACAAAGGGGCCCAACAGGGATCTCGGGGATGATGAGCCATGATCAGGGAGAATCAGTGCCCATATTGCAAAGAAATAGGGCACTAGAAAAATGAATGCCTTAAGGAAGAGGCTGCCAACACTGGTAGAGCAGGTTGCCAAATGGCTGAGCTGTCAGGAAAGGAAGATGACTGAAGAGGCCTGAGGCTACAGCTGGAATTAACTACTGGCATTGTAATTGCCCTCCCCCCCACTCCCACCCCGGGAACCTTGGGTGAAATTGACAGTGGAAGGACAAATGGTGGATTTCCTAGTGGACACTGGGGCCAGATATTTCATCAGTAACCCCCTTTTACAACCTACTGTTCAGTCAGTCCTAGCGACAAGAATAATGGGACAATTAGAACATAAGTTTTTCCTGCAGCCTCTTGACTGTCAGATTGTAGAAAAGCAGATGATTCAGCAGTTTCTGTATATGCAAGGCTGTCCTGTCCTGCTATTAGGAAGAGACTTATTATCTAAATTTAATGCCTGGATCATCTTCTCCCCTGAGGAGAAGAGCCTCCAGATGGAAGTACCTCATGAAAATGCCTGGCAGCTCTTGATTCAGCATCTTGAGGTAGACCCTGACTGGCTGAGAGAAATCAACCATCAGAGAGTGAAAAAATTCCTGGGCATCAGATGGAGACTACACACACCTTGGACACCACAGTCATCAGGACAGGTTGAGAAGGTGAACCACACTCTAAAGAGACAGATCTCCATGCTATGTCGAGAGACTCATTTATCCTCAGATCAGGTCTTGCCCATTGCCTTGTTTAGAATCCAGGTAGCCCTAAAAGCAGGCTCTAATTGAGCCCCTATATAATTGTGCATGGAAGACCCTTCCAGGCTTCCTCAGTACAGCTTTCCCTACAGGCAGAAAATGACCTTAAAGTTCAGAATCCACCAGTTTTCTCTCCCTAGGCCTGCATTCTTTTCTCAGATAAAAACTTGGAGAAAAGAGCCTGAAGAACAGCTGTAAGAGAAGTGGGCTGGCCCATGGAAAATCCTCCTGACCACCCCAACAGCCATGAAATTGGCCAGACTAATGGCCTGGTCAAATCATACCCAGGTGAAGCCGTACCTCTTAGTAGACACAGACACAAATGCCTCCCTAACAGATCCCTACCACGAGCAGTGGACTGCCACTCCCAGAAGGGAAACCAGGATAAAGTTCAAGAAATATCTTCTGGAATCCTCTCTTTCCTCTTTGGACTCAACTTAGTTCTAGGACTTCCCAAAACGTTGTCTTTTTCTGACGAAATGACTTATCTTACATGAAATGTAATGAATGTTTCTGATTTCTGTCTATCAGGAGGTACTCATGTTGAATAAATTTTTACCTCATGTTTAACTGGTGTATGCACCCCTCTGGAATTGATTAGGAATTTTACCTTGTTCATATGTGTTCAAAAGAACACCACTTATGGGTATATGTATAATTGGGGACCAGATAAGAAAGAAAGGATGGAGAGATATTCTCAATCCAGTTTGAGACTGTTATCCCTAGTGACAACTGTCAAATTTTCAGGGTGCCCTTCCTTCTGTTATGATCTTAATAACTTCATCCTCAAATGTGACAGAAGTATGGTGGTGTCCTGTGCTAACAAACATGTTAAGTTTCCTAAAGGATGGCTCTTGCTGTGTGGAAATCAGACCTTTTCATATGTCCCCACCAATCCTACAGGAAAACTTTGCTCCTTGGGAAGGGTTACACTGTTCCTGCCTCAGACTAAGGACATCCAACCTAACCACATGCTGTAGAGCTCGAGCTCGCCAATCTGAGATTTGATCTTAGAATTAATGTTACAAATCAAAGCATTTATTTTCATTTAAAACCTGTTTCATAAATGTGACATCGGTGATTAAGAGTGAGGAATTTTAGTGGATAAAGGTCACATAGATTGCTAAACCAGATCAACAGACTTACATTCCTTTCTCAACTCTCTGAAATCAATTATTTCAAACCTTTAAGGAGATAATGATATTTTGGGTAACTTACATTGCTTGATAAAATGTAAAGGAATCTTGTGAACCCCTGTTCTATCCTGTGACAAGGTTTGACATTTTCCAGATACAAATCCCTTTGTAACCTGGCTATAAAAGCCACTGTAATTGTAACCCAGCAGAATAATCTTAGAGAAACCATTTTCACTGTTCCCCAGATTCACATGCTTATCTGTTAATAAAGCATTGCTTGAAAGTTTTTCCCTGTCTCTGAGTTTGGCTGCAGTGATAGGTGGAACAGACTTGCTTTTGGTTCAGAAACATAACAACAGTAGTACAGGTAGTCTTCCACTTAAGATGGGTTTCCTTTCCCATGACTCTATCAAGTTGCTTTTGATGTAAGTTGAAGACCTCTTTTTTTTTTTAGTTGTCATTTTTAATGGCTTTTTATTATCAGTAACTTTGTAAATCTGATCCTTGTTTTCAGAGAATGGCATAAGAATGATTAGCATCAACAAATTATGTGTTGTAACACTGTATGTATGCATATTACTGATGATAAGATGTACCAAAAAAAGGTGGTTCCTCATAGTTTGAATACATCATCATCAAAGAACTACCTACAGTATCTAGTTTTCACCCACTAGACAGATGTAACACTCCTTAAAATCAGAAACTATATCTAACTCACGTTTGCATTGCACTCAGCAACTTGCATACAGCAGATATTCAACAAATTTGTGATAATGCATAATTAAGGGAAAACTGTCCATTTATGGCAGGAAGCCTAAATTGAAAAAATAGTAATAATAAAAAACCCCAGTTGGCAATGTGTGTGATTTCCCCTCTTCCTGATTCTCAGTTCTTACGGAGTTCATTCATTTTGTCTTCCCACTCATGCTCACTCAATCCCCAGCTCATAGCAATATATTGATCAAAAAAAAAAAAAAAATCCTATTATCACAGGAGGGGGATAACTGTCCTAAGTCTTCATGAGAAGCCCCATCTTCCTTCTTTCTTGTCTTTTCTCATTCACAGAAATGGAATTTACACATAATCTACTTCAACATACAGTTGAGGAAATAGACCCAAATGGGTTAAGTTACTTGTCTGATAAGACATCTCTTTTGTGTCTCATCTCTGAAGTGCTCTGCTCTTGCCCCAATTTCTTTTGCACTGATGAGGAGTCAATTGTTTTCATTAGCTTTAAGAAGCCATATTTTGATTTAACTTCTTTTCTCTCTCTCTTTTTTGTTTACAGAAGTGTTAATTTTGGGAGGAGACGTCCTAAAATTTGCAGGTATGAGGGATTATTGCAAAAGAAGAGGTAAGAAATGAGTGCTGAGGTGCCTGAGCTCTGAAAGAGGATACAACTCAGACAAAATCGGGGCCAGGAGTAAGCTTCTGTATAGATTTCATGAGACCTAGCCTAGTGTGTCTGTCTCTTAAAGGTGATGCACTGCCTGCGCTGTGGAAGATGGAATGAAAACAACTGACAAACATTATCACAGTGTCGTTAAATGTAGCCTGGAGATTCATAAACTGTGTGAGACTCAGGATTCTGAAAAAGGCCTATATATCCAAGTCAAGATAGGTAAGCCTTTATGAAGAAATAGATGCTGTATCAGTTTCGATGTGAGTCCTGACTCCTGAGGGCTCTTCTCTCCCAAGGAGAAAATGGTGGAACACTGGCTCAGCCCTACTATGATGCTTTAAATTTGAAATCAGGCAGACTCCAGAATGTGGATTTGACTCCTTCACTTACCAGTTAAGTGAATGTAGGCTAATCACAATACCTACATCCTTGGCAGGAATCCTGGTGGTGCAGTGGTTAAGAGCTCAGCTGCTATCCAAAAAGGCTGACAGTTTGAATCTACCAAGCTGTTCCTTCAAAACCCTATGGGGAAGTTCTAATCTATCCTGCAGAGTCCTGTGGTCATAATTGATGGCAATGGATTTCTCGGTTTTTGTTTTTTGTTTTTAACCTTGATTTATATAGGAGTCCCGGGTGATGCAAGTATGGAAGCACTCAGCTACTAGCCAAAAGGTTGGCCGCTTGAATCCACCCAGAAGTACCCTGGAGGATAGATCTGATGATTTTGTTTTGAAAGGCTCGAGCCCTGAAAACTCTGCAGAGAAGTTCTACTCTGCACACATGGAGTCACTGTTAGTCGGATCCACTCAGCAACTAACAAGTTAATACAAAGAGTAAATTAGTGTTGTGCCTCACACAGTAATCACTCAACAGAAGTTGTTATTGTTACCATGTTATTAAGAGTTGTTTCTGAGTTGGCTCCAACTCATAGCAACCTTATGTATAGCAGAGCAAAACTTGGCTTAGTCCTGTGCCATCTTCATGATCCTTGATATGTCTGAGTCTATTATTATGAACGTATTATTACTGTAGTTATTAATGTTACATTTGTCTTGCTGCTTGTCAACTATGTACATCATCAAGGACAATAGAGGGTGACTTGTCATTACATAGGTTCACCAACAGCATGACGCTGCTCATCCTATGTGGATAAGACTGACACACAGTTTCAGCTTTATAGAGAGCTTATTAATGTTCACATCTGTAATAACAATAACACACATTTCCTTATTGATCCTCAGATGTTACAAACATTATATTATTCTCACCTCTCCACAGCTCTAATCAATAGTTATTATTGTAACCACTTATAGGTAAGAAATGAGATTCTGAGAAGTATGTATGTCGAGTAACAGCTAGAGCTTATAGTCAGTACTGTTGGTGATTCTTAGCTTCTGCCCAACTAAGCCTTGTGAATGTAGAATTCTAAAGTGTAAAAGCCTATGGAAATCTCCTTTAACCTTCTTTAACATCTAACATCTTTTGTGCCTTTTGATGTCATTACGAATTTCCAAATAAGTTAAATATTTTGTCAAAAAAAATCAACGCTGTTACATTACTAAACTTTTTTCCAAAATTACACTTTGGGAATCTGATGTGCTATCTTGAGAATGATGGAATCCCAAACCCCACAAATACATGCAGATTGACTATTAGGACTGTAGGTTCCAGCAACTTTCTGTCTCACGAATCTGAGCACCAACTGTTTCGGCTAGAAGACAAACCACATGTTCTCTCTGAATATAATGGTTGTTAATGCTGATCTCCTCTGATACTACAAACATAAAAATTAACTTGGATAATATTAATCGCAATCATTTAAATGAACCGTTTATTATTTTAATTAATTTATATGTGCCTTTTGTATACATGGCCCATTTTGCAAAATTCTGTCTTCCGTTGCTCATGCACCAAAATCTTCAGCTCCCAACTTTAAAATAACTAGAGGAAACATTGTTCGGATAGGACACCTGCCTGTCAAAATCTCTAGTACTTTTCCCCAACGCTCTGGCTGTTACCTGAAATTCCAGCACAAGAGTTTCTTTTTAGCTAAATCCTAAGTCTTTCATAAAATGAAAATTCTCCCTAATTCAGAGTTATTAAAGCTCTTCTCTGTCATTGCCCTGAAGTATAAATAAATATAAGAAAATATTAAATAAATTTGGGCACTGGTAAAGCCATCTAGAGAGGTAAGAATCATAGAAAGACGAGAGCTAGCAGCTGAGCTTCCTAGCTTGGGAGAAAGAAGTTTTGGAAAGCCTGGAGCTACAGCAGGAGTTCTTTGATTCCTGTGTTAAGTTTTGGAAGCCTAAATTTTGCTCTGAAGAAGTATGTTCACACCAAGATTCTCATTTTTCTAAGAACCAGTGCTGCTGAGAAATAACCCAGAAATTCTTATACAAGCTTTAATGCTTGCCATTTTACCAGGATTGTTTGCTGGCCACATCAGTGTTTTGTTCTTTGGAAATGCAACACACAACTATTTACTGGTAATTGGACAGTCAGTGAATGACATCCACTTCGCACAGAAAATGGCACAGATGAATGATGTTCTGTCACCAAACTGCTGGCAGCTCTGTGACCAGAACTTGGTTGAAACAGAGGATTCCAGACCAGAGAGCACCACTTGCAGAAAGTTCTAGTGGTGTACACCAGGGGCCTCCTGCCAGAAGAGCTGCTGGAAAGGCTGGCTAAGTTAGCCACTGGGGTGGAGGCTGGGATAGGGTCAGTCTGGTTTTAGGAATGAGCAACAACTTTGAAATTCAAGGAGGAAATGATTAGGCATATATTACTGTCGGTAACTAAAGATGGAGAATTTGGGTCTTGAGCCTTTTGGGGGACTCAGTACAGGAGGGGTAAGAGTTTTGAAGACTTTTACTAACCAATGTCATTATAAACCAGGGGTGAGTGGATCACTGAAGGCAGAAGACTGGAAACAAGCAAGTGCAGCAGTGAGAGACCTTCCCCTAGGTCCTGCCTAGTACAAGTAGTCTGGTTAAGGTACAGATTATAAGCAGAACTGTCCTTGCGATATATCCAGTTACAGAAACTGTGCTTTGAGGACATCATGAGAGAGCTGTGTTGTTAGCTGAACCAAGGAAATGAACTACATGACAGACAGAAAGACAGAGAATCCATGTAGATACTGATAGTCCCACACCAGCTTATCCATCATCATGCCTATTCACCCCTCCAGCAACCAAATCAGGCTATATTGTCTGATTGGCTGATGATAATGCTTCATTTTCTATCTTTTTTCAGTCATTCCTTATACCTTTAAATTTTTTAAAATTAATTTTACACTTGCAGAAAAGTAGCAAAAATAGTACAGACAATTTCTATATGTCCCTTACCCAGCCCCACCTAATGTTAAAGTTTTATATAAGCAGAGCACAATTGCTGGAACTAGGAAATTAATGTTGATACAATACTTTTTACTATGTAAAGAACATATTTGAATTTCACCAGTTTTGCCAGGATGCTATACATGTCACATTGCATTTTGTTATTTTTACTTAGTCTCCCTTTCTGTAATAATTCTTTAGTCTTTCCTTGCCTTTTATGACCTTAACATTTAAGAGAAGATTTGATTCTTTAATTTGTCAAATATCCCTCAGTTTGGTTTTGTCTCATGTTTTCTCATTACTGGGCTGAGAGTATGAATTAAGTTTCGGCAAGAATACCACAGGAAAGATGTTATGCTATTCTCAGCATATGATATCACGGGATTTGTGATGTTAATATGTCTTATTACTGGTTATGTTTCTACTACCTTTCTGGGCACCTGTCCCGTTTTTTCCTTTCATACTTGTAAGAAGAAAACGATGTATAGTTTAACCAAGTTTTATTTGAATTAAAATATTATGAAAAAAAAAAGAAGAAAAATCCTCTGAGGGTGGAAAAGTGTACAGGTTAGCCCCCCTGTAATGGCACACTATCTATGCTTAAGACTGAGATCGTAATGAATAGTTGGAAATGTGTTTCAGTGTAATCAGAACAAGTCAATTATCTTCAGGGTTTATGCCAGTAACCATTTACCTTGCCCTGGAGATTCAAAAACATACTCCCTCGGCTTTCTAATGAGAAATTGTCCTTGGGGGACCGGGTGACCCTCAGAATGACCAAAAACTTCTCCATTTTATGTAGGTTAACTTCTTAAAACTACTCCCTCTTTTTATTTTGATGAATTTTTCACAAATTACATGAACTTCATGAATCACTATCCTGGTCATCAAAAAAGTAAGCACCCTCTATGTATAAGAAATCTGCTCTACCAGTGATGAACTGGGTATTATACCACCACCAACTGCTGCATTCCAAGTATCTGGGCTCCTCACCACATTTCCCTGTTTCCTTCTAGCACACAAAGGGGACCTGTTACCTCGTTTCTCAGAACAACAATTCTAAGTACAAGTCCTCTGCTTCTCCTTCTGTACTGAATCTTTTCCCTTTCAAACATTTGCAAGTCTTCCCCATGATAAAAAAAAAAAAAAACTTCTTTGATCCTGCTTTCTCTTCCTAGCCTTTACCTCCAAACATCTCAAGTGAGTAATCTATGTATTTGTCCCCCTTCTCCGATCTGTTCATTTATTTGTTCACCTAGTCAACGCCAATTGCATACATCCCGCGGAGTGTGTGTTCATCTGTTCTTCAGTATGGAGTCCTAACGTGTAGTTTCCACTCACTTGCCCTTCTGTTCTACTTATTGAACCTATATCAAGGCCCCTGTTGACAATCAGCTTGCCAACCAACGAACATCTTCTCAGGCCTTATTCAAGGTAACTGGCCTTAGATTATCCTCCCTCTCTTCTCTGTTCTTGGCTTCAAGAAAATCTCCCTTTTAACCCTTCAAACTACTGGTTTTCAATACCTTTTGCTGAAGTCTCTTTCCTTAGTCCCAGGGGTCTGCCCTTGACCTCTACTCTCCTTCACTAACTTCTTGATGAACGCTTCATTCATACTTAACTTCCATATGATTCACAGGAGGCCAGGTGAAACAGGCAAAGAGCCTAGGGCACAAAATTTGAGGAGGCACTCTCTCCAAGGTCTCTGTAAGTGGCTTGGACCAATCACCCAAGTCCTGGACCTAACTGTCAGAATTCAACCCAGATTGTTCTCCTGAAATTTAAACTAATAAAGGGAGAAAACAAAACAAACTATGCAGCATCTCTACTAGATGTTGAGCAGGCCTTCCAACATCAATGTATCTGAACTTTTAAGTTATTTATCTTTCCCTGAAGACTATCTCTTCTTCCAAAACCACAGAAATATCTTTGAATCATTCTTTTTTCTCATCATTTATATAGAACTGTTTTTTAAAATATGACTCAGTGGAAGTATACAATCCAAATCAATTTTGCATACCTGCCTGTCTGCATCTCCATCTACTCTCCTCACCCTGTGACAGCACATTCCACCTTCTCACACTCTACTTCCAGGATCCTCTCAAAGAGCACTTGTCCTCTCCTCTCCACTCTCTGCCCTCTAGAAAGAAGCCAGTAGGACAGTGTCATGGATTGAATTGTGTCTCCCCAAAATTATGTGTAGCTGTGTGGCTGGGCCATGATTCCCTGTATTCTGCGATTGTCCTCCATTTTGTGATCTTCCTGTGCTGTATGTTAAAGGATTAGGGTAAGGCTGTAAATCCCTTCATAGGATCACCCCCCTGCTCCACTGTAAAGGGAGTTTCCCCGGAGTATGGCTTGCCCCACCCTTAATCTTTTCATCCTACAAGAGATAAAAGGAAACAGAAGCAAGCAGAGAATTGGGAACCTCACACCATCAAGAAAGCAGCACCAGGAGAAGAGTGCATCCTTCAGACCTGAGGTTCCTGTGCCAAGATACTCCCTGGACCAAGACTGACGCAGTACTGGACTTCCCTCCAGAGTCAACAAGGGGGAAAGTCTTCCTCTGGAGTGGACATCAAGAATTTGGACTTGTAGCCTACCAGACTGTGTGAGAATAAACTGCCCTTTGTTAAAGCTGTCCACTCTGTGGTATTTCTGTTAGAGCAGCACTAGCTGACTCAAACAGACAGCCTCCTATAAAAGTATAAAACTATAAAGTACACATACCACATGCTCACATCACATCCCCAAATCCAGTCCATTCTTGTCTAAAGAGTTGACCTCAGTACTGTTTTTCAGATTGGGGCTAGCATCAAGTCTAGGGGCCATGTTTCCAGGGGACCCTCCAGGCTGTTGTACCATCAGTTCTGGCCGTTTAGTAGAGTTCTTGAACTACGTACCTATTTTTCTTATGTTGCCTCAGGGATTCTACATTGTGCATTGTGTCCCCCATCCCAGCTACCTTTGGTGGTAGCTGGGCACCATCTGATTCTTTTGGTCTCATGCTGATGGAGTCCCCCATTCATATGGGTCCTTCTGTCTCCTGGACACTTTTTTCCTTGTGTCTTTAATGTTTTCAGTCATTATCTGTTCCAGATGAGTTGGGATCATTTGGTGTACCTCAGGTGGCAGCTTGCTAGCTTTTAAGACCCCAGATGCCACTCACCAATATAGGGTGCAGAAGACTCTCTTAACTAAAGACTGGTTATGCCAATTGACCTGATGTCTCCTGCAAACGTGGTCCCCAGGCCCCTGTACCTGCCACTCTATCCTTTGAAATATTGGGTTAAGAAAAACCTTCAGTTTATGCTGTAGTTCACTTATGCTGATCTGCAGTCTACTGCATGCTGTCATTCCCTTTACCTAACCAAATTCCTATCAACTATCTAATTAGAACATCCCTCTCTCTCCTTCCCTACCCTGTGAAGGAGTCTTTTCTTCTGTACATAAGTCCATTTTTAAGTCCTTATAGCAGAGGTCTTATATAATACTTGCCTTTTGCAGCTGACTGATTTCACTCAGCATAATGTCTTCAAGTTAAAACCAGGTTATGAGATGCTTCCTAAAATCATCATTGTTCTTCATCATTGCAGAGTGTTTGATTGTGTGTATGTACCATAGTTTATCAATTCATCTGTTGTTGGGCATCTAGGTTGATTCCATTTTTTTTGCTATTGTGGACAGTGCTGCAATAAATATTTGTGTGTATGCATCTGTTCATGTGACAGCCTTTGTTTCTGTATGATATATTCTGAGCAGTGAAATTACTGGATCAAATGATATATCTATTTCCAGCTGTTTTAGGAAGCACCAGATTTCTTTCCAATCCCACCAGCAGGGTAGGAGAGTTCCAGTCTCTCCACAGCCTCTCTAGCATTTGTTGTTTTGTATTTTGGGGATTATGGCCAACCTTGTTGAGGTGAGATGGTATCTCATTGTAGTTTTGATTTGGATTTCTCTGATAGCTAATGACTGTGAGCATTTCCTCATGTTTCTTTTGGCTGCCTGGATGTCCTCTTTGGTGAAGTGTCTGTCCTTCTCAACTGCCTGTCACTTAATTGTCACTTGTTAATCTTTTATAGTACCTTGTAGGTTATGGAGATCAGACTTTGGTCCCACGTGCAGTTGCCAAGTATTTTTTCCCATTCTGTAGGTGATCTTTTAACTCTTTTGATAAAGTCTTTGAATGAGTAAAAGTGTTTGATTCTTAGTAGTTCCCATTTATCTGTTTTATTTTTTGTTGATCATGCTTTGTTGGTCAGGTTTTGAAGTCTGTCTAAGCCGTATATTAAAACTTCCATTGTTGACCCTATTTTTTATTGCATGATCATTATTGTTTTAGGGTTGATATTTAGGTCTTTGCTCCATCTAGAGTTAGTTTTTGTGTAAGGTGTGAGATGTGGGTCTTGTTTCAGTTTTTTGAAAATGGATATCCAGTTTTGCCAGAACCAGTTGTTAAAGAGAGTGTTTTTAGCCAACTTCACAATCTTAGGTCCTTTGTCAAATAGCAACTGTTCATAAGAGGATGGTGGCATCTCTGGGGTCTCAACTCTGTTCCACTGGTCTATATGTCTTGACTACTGTGGCAGTATCATAGGTTCTAAGATCAGGTAGTGTTAGGGCTCCCACCATGTTCTTCTTCTGTATTGCTTTGCTTATCCAGGGTTTCTTCACTTTCCAAACAAAGTTGGTGATTTGTTTCTCCATCTCATTAAAAAAAGACACTGGAATTTGGACTAGGATTGCATTCTATATGTTGATCACTTTGTGTAAAATAAACATTTTCACAATGTTACATCTTCCTATCTATGAGCAGGGTAGGTTTCTCCATTCATGTAAGTCTCTCTTGATTTCTTGCAGTAAGGTCTTGTAGTTCTCTTTGTATAGATCTCTTATTTCTCTAGTTAGATTTATTCCTAGGTATTTTATCTTCTTGGGGGCTATGGTAAATGGTATTGATCTGGTGATTTCTTTTTTGATGATCTCTTTGTTGGTATAAAGGAATCCTACTGATTTACTTATCTTTATTTTTATATTCTGATACTTTGCTGAACTCTTCTATTAGTTTGAGTAGTTTACTTATGGCTTCTTTAGGATTCTCTGCATATACAATCATATCACTTGCAAATAGGGAGATTTTTACTTCTTCTTTACCAATGCAGATGCCCTTTATTTCTTTGTCTTGTCTAAGTGCTCTGTCTAGAACCTGTAGTATGATGTTGAAAAGAAGTAGTGAGAGTGAGCATCCTTCTCTAGTTCCTGTTCTCAAGGGGAAGTCTTTCACCATTCAGGATGATGTAGGTTGACTTTATGTAGATGCCCCTTATTGTGTTGAGGAATTTCCTCTCTATTCCTATTTTGCTGAGACTTTTTAACATGAATTGCTGTTGGACTTTGTCAAATGCCTTTTCTGCATCAGTTGACAAAATCAGGTGATTCTTATCTTTCGTGTTATTTGTGTGGTTGATCACATTAATTGCCTTTCTGATGTTGAACCAGCCTTGCGTCCATGGTATGAATCCAACTTGGTCATGATGAATTATTTTTTTGATATGTTGTTGAATTCTATTGGCTAGGATTTTGTTGATGATTTTTCCATGTACATTCATAAGTGATATCAGCCTCATAAGTGATCTTTCTCTGGCTTTGTTATCGTATGCTGGCTTCATAAAATGAATTTGGGAGTATTACATCCCTTTCTATGCTGTGAAATAGCCTCAGTAGCATTGGAGTAAACTTCTCTCTAAAGTTTGGTAGAATTCTCTGGTGAAGCCTGCTGGGTCAGGACTTTTTTTAGTTGGTCGGGTTCTTTTTTGTTATTATTACTTTCTTAGTCTTTTCCTTTGTGGTGAGTTTATTAAGTTGTTCTACTTGTCTTAATGATAATTTTGGTAGGTAATATGAATCTAGAAGTTTGTCCATTTCCTCTAGGTTTTCAAATCTGTTAGAGTATAGTCTTTCATAGTATTCTGTTATGGTAGTTTTTATTTCATTTGGGTCTGTTATGACATCTCCCATCTCATTTCTAGTTCAGGTTATTTGTTTTGTGTGTCTCTCTTTTTTTGGTTAATTTTTTTCAATTTTCTTCTGTTCTCTAATTCATTTATTTCTGCTGTAATCTTTATGATCTGTTTTCTTCTGGTACCTGGTACCTCTGTTGTTCTCTTTCTACTTGTTCAAGCTGTAAGGTTAGTTCTTTGGTTTGGGTCCTTTCTTCTTTCCAGATTTACAGAGATAAACTGACCTCTGAGCACTGCTTTTGCTGTAACCTAAAAATAGGTTCTGGTAGGATGTGTTTCATTCTCATTTGATTCCATAAATTTCTTTGTTTGGTCCTTGATTTCTTCTATAACCTGTGGATTTTTGAGCATGGTTTTGTTCAGACTCCATGAGTTCAAGTTTCTACCTATGGTTTTTCTGCTATTTCAACTTTTATGGCTTTATGGTCTAAGAAGATGTTTTGCAGTAATTCAGTGGTTTGGATTTTGTTGAGACTTGCTTTATGTCCTAATATGTGGTGTATTCTGGAAAATGTTCCATGTGCATCAGAGAAGAAGGTGTACTTACCTGTTGATGGATAAAAGTTCTGTATATGTCAATGAGGTCTAGCTGGTTAATTGTCACAATAAGATCTTCTGTGTCTTTACTTAGCCTTTTTTGTAGATGATATGTTCATTACTGAAAGTGGAATGTTGAAGTCTCCCACTGTTATTGTGGAGTGATCTATCTCATTTTTCAGTGTTGTGTTTGTTTGATGTATTTAGATGCTCTGGTATTGGGTGCATAAATATTTAATACTGTTCTGTCCTGCTTATATATTGAACCTTTCAGAAATAAATAGTGACTATCCTTGTCCGCAGTGGTGGATTTTGCATTGAAATCTATTTTATCTGAGATTAGTATTGCCACTTCTGCTCTTCTTTGTATATTGTTGGCTTGCTATATATTTTTCCATCCTTTCATTTTCAGTTTGTTTGTATCTTTGAGTCTAAGGTGTGTTTCTTGTAAGCACCATATAGACAGATCATGTCTTTTCATCCAGAATATTACTTACTGTCTCTTTATTGGAGCACTCAGTCCATTTATATTCAATGTAATTATTGATAGGTATGTGTTTAGTGTTGTCATTTTGATGCATTTATTTTTGTGTTGTTGATGTTTTCTATGTTGCTCTTAATATTCTGTTCTGGGTCATTGTTCTTCATGGGTTGACTTTTTGTCTTTTTCAGTGTCAGTTTTGTGTTTGTTGGGACTCCTGTATTATGTTTCTTGTTTTGATATGTCACATCGTTATTTTGCTTTATGGCTGCACCTAGCATCCCGCAAACTATTCTGTGTTTAAATCACACTTTAACTTCTGCCTGTCTTTTTAATTTCTGTCATATTTTAATTGCTATCATATTTGAGAGGCAGTTTTACATAATATAAAATTCTTGGTTGGAAGTTTTTCTCCTTCAAGGCTTTGAATGTGTCTTCCCACTGCCTTCTTGCCAACATTATTTCTGCCAGAAAGTCAGATGAAAGACCACCCTCTGTATGTTAGCTTTGCTTTAAGCCTCACTGCCTTTAAGTACCTCTGTTTATGTTTCATTTTATTAGCTTGATTATAATATGTCTTGGTGTCTTTCTTTTGGAGTCTGATTTTTGTGGCATTCAATGAGTATCTTGGGTATCTATATTCTCTTTTTTCATATTTTCAGGGAAGTTTACTGTTAGCAGCTCTACAACAGTAGTTTCTGTATTTTCAACTATCACTCCCTGTTCAGGAACTCCAGTTATTCATAGGTCATTTCTCTTAATAGAGTCCCACATGTTTCTTAGTGCTTTTTAATTTTTCTTATTTCTTTTCTCTGTTTTCTCCTCATAAATACTAGTGTCAGTTACTCTTTCCTCCAGCTCACTAACTCTGGCTTCTATGTCCTCAATTCTGCTCTTTTGACTTTGAATTAAATTGTCTAATTCTGTAATTTTATTACTGATCTGCTGGATTTCAGATAGTTTATGTTACATCAGTTCAAGTTGCTTATTTAAGTTTTCGTTTTGTTCTGCTGATTTTATTAATTTCTAGGAGGACTCTATACATAATTCTTTGGTAGTCAACCTCTGACAGTTTCAGAAAGATTTCTTCATCTGGGAAGTTTTTTGAGTCTTTATTTTGGGAGTTTTCCAGAGCCATGGTAGACTGCTTCTTTAAATGGTTAGCTACTAGGGTCTCCGTGAGATGACACTTGGCTTGGCTGGCTATTGATTGTTGTCTTGTTGCCATCTAGAAGCTGTTCAGTTTCTCAGGTGTTACCTTGACAGCAGCTGAGGAGTAGTTCTGAGAGGGGAGTTGGTCACTAGCCACCTCTATGTACTCTAGTGACTGGCCCCAGCTGGACTCTCTGGGGTGGCAGGCTCTGCCTCTGGCTGGCGAAGATGGTGCTTTACTTGTGGAGTCACTGTGATTATACACATAGACCTCACCACACAGGATACACAGGAATGAAATTGACTACATCTGTGGAATGAGTTGATGGAAAAACATCAGTTACCTGAGAACCAGAGGCCAACTGAGGAACAGACCACAATTTTCTCATGTGCAAGGCAAAGTGAAGCTGAAGAAACTTAAAACACATCCATGAGAGTTAAAATATGACCTTGAGTATATCTCACCTGAAACTGGACACCATCTCTAGAAGGTATGTGATGGATTGGATACTAATGACTGAAAATGAGACAAATTGTAGAATGATGTCAAGGGTATAATCTATGAAGAAAGCAAGAGGTCGTTAAAAAGACAAGAAAGAAAGCAGAGACTAAAATAGATGTCAGAAGAAATTCTGAAATTTTCTCTTGAATGCAGAGTAGCTAAAATGAATGGAAGAAATGATGAAGTAAAAGAGCTGAACAGATTTCAGAGGCTCAAGAAGACAAAGTATTATAATGAAGTGTGAAGACACCTGGAAATAGTAAACCAAAAGGGAAGAACCCACTTGGCATTTCTCAAGGGGAGAGAATTGAAGATGAAAAAATTCAAGCTTGGAATTGAAGTTTTGAAGGATGTAGGAAGTACCAAAAGAAGATGCAAGGAATACAGAGAGTTTCTGTAGCAAAAAAGGAATTGGTTGATCATTTCAGGATGTGTAGCATATGATCAAGAACCAAAGGTATTGATGGAAGAAGTGCAAGCTGCCCTGAAGGCACTGGCTAAAAACAAGTCTCTAGGAATTGACAGAACACCAATTGAGATGTTTCAACAAGTGGATGCAACTCTAGAACTGTTCACTCATCTATGCCAAAAAATTTGAAAGATAGCTGCTTGGTCAACCAACTGTAAGAGATCCGTATTTGTGCTCATTCCAAAGAAAGGTGATCCAACAGAATGTGGAAATTATTGAACAATATCATTAATATCACACAAGAGTAAAGTTTTAATGAAACTAATTAAGAAACATTTGTAGCAGTACATTGATGGGGCTGCCAGAAATTGAAGCCAGATTCAGATTGGGGACACGGAATGAGAATTATCGTTGTTGATGTTGGTTGGATCTTTGCTGAAAGCAGACAATAACAGAAAGACGTTTATCTGTGTTTGCTTGACTATGCAAAGGCATTTCACTGTGTGGATCATAAAAAATTATGGATAACATGTTAAAGAATGGAAATTCCGTTACATTTAATTTTGCTGATGAGAAATCTGTACATAGACCAAGAATCAGTCATTCAGACACAGCAAGGGTATACTGCATAGTTTGAAGTCAGGAAAATCATATGTCAGTATTGTAGCCTTTCACCATACTTGTTTAATCTGTCTCCTAAGCAAGTAATCAGAGAAGTTGGACTATTTGAAGAAGAATTGGGCAGCAGGATTAGAGGAAGACTCATTAACCTCCAATATGCAGATGATAAAACCTTCCTTGGTGAAAGCAAAGAGTGCTTGAAACACTGATGAACACCAAAGACTACAGCCTTCAGTATAGATTACACCTCAACATAAGGAAAACAAAAGTCTTCACAGCTGGACCAATAAGCAATACTATGATAAACAGAGAAAAGATGGAAGCTATCAAGGATTTCATTTTACTTGGATCTACAACCAATGCCCATGGAAGCAGCAGTCAAGAAATCAAATGATATATTGCACTGGGCAAATCTGCTTTAAAAAACTTCTCAAATGTGTTCAAAAGCAAAGATGTCAATATGAAGACTACGATATGCCTGACTCAGGTGATTGCACTTTTGTTCACCTAACAGGCATGTGAAAGCTGGACAGTGAGTAAGGGAGCCTGAGGAAGAATTAATGCCTTTGAATTATGATGTTGAGAAAGAATATTGAATATATTATGGACTTCCAGAAGAATGAGTCTGTCTTGGGAGAAGTACAGCCAGAATGTGCCTTAGCAGCTAGGATAATGAAACTTCATCCCAGATTCTTTGGACACGTTATCAGGTGGGACCAGTCCCTGGAGAAAGACATCATGCTTGGTAAAGCAGAAAGTCAATGAAAAAGAGGAAGACCCTCAACAAGGCTGACAGAGTAGCTGCAACAATGGGCTCAAACGTAGGGATAATTATGAGGATAGTGGAGCACTAAGTAGTGTTTCATTACGTTGTACATAGGGTCACTCTAAATCCGAAATGACTTGATGTCACCAAACAACATAATGTCAGTAATGAAAACCGTAGCACACACTTGTAGTGCATAGAGACAAAGCCACATGATTTGAAGTGTCATTGTAAATGGGAAATAATGACAGCTCTGACTGGAGATAATTGTTGTCGTTTGGTGCCACTGAGTCAGTTATGACTCATAGCAACTGTGAACAACAGAACAAAACGATGCCTGGTCTTGCACCAAGTCCACAATCACTTTTATGCTTAAGCCCATTGTTGCAACCACTGCATCAATCCATCTTGTCAAGGCTCTTCCTCTTTTTTTGGTGACCTTCCACTCTACCAAGCATGATGTCCTTTTCCAGGGACGGATCCTTCCTGACAACATGTCCAAAGTGTGTAAAACAGTCTTGCTGTCTTTGTTTCCAAGGGGAACTCTGGTTGTACTTCTTCCAGAACAGATGTTTTTGTTCTTTTGGCGGTCCATGATACATTCTTCTCCAGTACCACAATTCAAAGGCACCAATTCTTCTCCTATTTTCTTTGTTAATTGTCCAGCTTTTGCATGCATATGATGCAACTGAAAATAGCATGGCTTGGGCCAGGAGCATTTTAATCTTCAAGGTGACATCTTCACTTTTGAATACTTTAAAGAGATCCTTTGCAGCAGATTTTCTTAATGCAATGCATCTTTTGATTTCTTGACTGCTGCTTCCATGTGCGTTGACTGTGCACCCATGTAAAATGAAATCCTTGACAACCTCAATCTTTTCTCCATGTTGCTTATTGGTCCAGTTGTGAGGATTTTTGTTTTCCTGATGATGAGGTGCAAGTCATACCGAAGGCTGTGGTCCTTGATCTTCATCAGTAAGTGTCTCAAACCTTCATTTCCAGCAAGTAAGGTGGTGTCGCCTGTGTAACACAGGTTGTTAATGAGTTGTCCTCCTATCTTGATGCCTCATTCTTATTCATATAATCCACCTGCTCAGATTATTTGCTCAGCATACACATTAAAAAAGTATGATGAAAGGATACAACCCTGACACACACCTTTCCTGACTTTAAACCACGCAGTGTCCCCTTGTTCTGTTCACCTCTTGATCCATATACAGATTTCTTAAGAGCATAATTAGTTGCTCTGGAATTCCCATTGTCCACAACATTAGCCATAATTTAGTATGATCCTCGCAGTCAAATGCTTTTGCATAGTCAATGAAACACAAGTAAACATCTTGCTGCTATTCTCTGCTTTCAGCCAAGATCCATCTGACATCAGCAATGATATCCCTGGTTCCACATCCTCTTCTGAATCCAGCTTGAATTTCCACAGTTCCTTGTCAGTATACTGTTGCAGTCACTTTTGAATGATCTTGAGCAAAATTTTACTTGTGTGTGATATCAATGATATTGTTCAGTAATTTCCACATTTGGTTGCATCACTTTCCTTTGGCCAGCATAAATATGGATCTTTTCCAGTCAGTTGGCCAGGTAGCTGTCCTCCAAATTTCTTGGCATAGATGAGTGAGCACTTTCGGTGCTGCATCTGTTTGTTCAAATGTCTCAGTTGATATTCCGTCAGTTTCTGGAGCCTTGTATTTTGTGACTGTCTTCAATGCAGCTTCAGCTTCTTCCTTCAGTACCATTGGTTCCTGATCATAACTAGTTCTTTCTAGCATAATGACTTTGTGTATTCCTTCCATCTTCTTTTGATGCTTGCTGAGTCATTTAATAGTTTCCCTGTAAAATCCTTCACTATTGCAACTCGAGGCGTGAATTTTTTCTTCAGTTCTTTCAGCTTGAGAAATGCAGAACGTGTTCTTGCCTTCTGGTTTTCCATTTCCAGCTCTTTGCACATGTCATTGTAATACTTTCTTTTGTCTTCTTGAGCTGCTTTCTGAAATCTCATGTTTAAGTCTTTTACTAAGCCATTCTTTCCTTTTGCTTTAGATGCTGCATCAATAGCAAGTTTCAGTGTTTCTTCTGACATCCAATTTGCTCTTTTCTTTCTTTCCTGTCTTTTGAATGACCTCTTGCTCTCTTCATGGATGATGTCTTTGATGTCATTCCACAGTCTGTCTGGTCTTCAGTCATTAGTGATCAACACATCTATTCTGTTCTTCAGATGGTCTTTAAACTCAGGAAGGATATACTCAAGGTCATACTTTGGCTTTCATGGACTTGTTCTAATTTTCTTCAGTTTCAATTTGAATTTACATGTGAGCAGTTGATGATCTGTGCAACAGTCAGCATCTGGTCTTGTTCTGACTGCTGATACAGAGTTTTTCCATCATCTTTTTCCACATATGTAGTCCATTTCATTCCTGTGTATTCCATCTGGTGAGGTCCACGTGTAGAGTTGCCATTTGTGTTGATTAAAAAAGGTATTTGCAATGAAATAGTCATTAGTCTTTCAAAATTCTATCATGTCATCTCCAGCATTATTTCTATCACCAAGGCAGCATTTTCCAACTACTGATCCTTCTTCATTGTTTCCAACTTTCGCATTCCAGTCACCAGTAACTATCAGTGCATCCTGATCCATGGTCAGTCAATTTCAGACTGCAGAAGCTGGCAAAACTCTTCAACATCTTCATCTTTGACGTTAGTGGTTGGTGCATAAATGTGAATGATAGTTGTATTAACTGTCCTTCCTTGTAGGCATATGGATATTATCCTATCACTGACAGCATTGTACTTCAGGACAGATCTTGAAATGTTCTTTTTGATGATGAATGCAACACCATTCCTCTTCAAGTTTTCGTTCACAGTGTAGAAGACTATATGATTGTTGTATTCAGAATTGCCCAAACTGGTCCAGTTCAGCTCACTAATGGCTGGGATGTCAATGTCTGTGTGTTTCGTTTCATTTTTGAAAATTTCCAATTTTCCCAGATTCATACTTTGTACATTCCATGTCCTGATTATTAATGGATGTTTGCGGCTGTTTCTGGTCATTTTGAGTCATGCCACATCAGCAAACGAAGATCCCGAAAGGCCTTACTCCATCCACATCATTAAGGTCGACTCTAGTTTGAGGAGGCAACTGTTCCCAGCCATTTTCTGAGTGCCTTCCAACATGGGGGGCTCACTTTCCAGCACCATGTCTGACAATGTTCAGTACCAATGTTTAGGTACCAACAGGCTCAGCCGTGGTAGACAAGTTTCACCTGAGCTTCCAGACTAAGACAGACTAGGAAGAAGGACCCGGCAGTCTACTCCTGAAAAGAATTAGCCGGGAAAAACTTCATGAATACCAGCTGTACACTGTCAGATATGGAGATCATTAGATTATTCAAAAACTAAATTAGCATCAAGTTTTAGCCTTGTACACATATTGATACATGTATACTGGGCTTATGAAAAATGTTTTTTAACAATAATATAGTCAGTCATTTTGGTGTTACCTCCTTTGCTGGTGTCACTCAGAGTAGTCTGCACTCCCACAACTGCCGAGGCCCGTCATCCACAAAGGCCTCTGTGAGCAAAGCTACAAGCCTATGTGATGGCAGGCGGACGCATCTCACCCTTGACATATTTCTGGCCATACTCTCCCTGATGATATTTTGCATCCTAATTAAACTTTTCTCAAAAATACCCCCTTATTTCCTGGCACAAGGAAGATGCCCTCTAAGAAGGGTTTTACAACCCCCTCGGCTTAATGAATCCCGGCACAGAACACCCAGCCTGGGAACGCCCAGCCTGGGAATGCCAAGGCCAGGCCAGCCCCACTGGCTTCCCCCAACTGCACATCCCTCTCCACATGTGAAAAACTAGATTGCAGGAAGGCCCTGGGAAGCTCCCCAGGGACGACCCCCCCCCACAGCTCTTAGATATAGACATCCCATTCCCTGCATCAGAAAGATGGATAGGCTCCCAAGTCTATTATATTTGATATGGCAAATGAGTAAATACTAAAGAAATACCCTTCTTAGAACAGTTTAAGAAAGGCATAGGGTGGGGGACGGTAGGTGTTTACTGTCCCCACAGGAAGAGATAAGATAAAGAGCAAAGAAGGAACAAATAGAGACAGCCAGATTATCCTCCTGCATCTTTTAACCTTGAAGCCTAGATTAAGCTCAAGGCATAACTTTGTTTTCACTGTTAATTATTACCACAATATACTTGCCTTGGGCCATTACATAAAAGACCCTAATGACTCACATGAAAAGAGACCATGAGGTATCAGTTCCTCATTAGCCAACAGCTTATGTGGCCAAAGACCAGGGTGAAATCACATCACCTCACTGAATATATAAAAAAGAAAGAAAGACAGACCCTGATGGACTGCCAATCTCCAGATTCCTGGTTGTCTCAGTCTCATTTCTTCTTCGCCGACACCACCGATTCCCTCCATGGTCCCAGACCCTGCCGAGGCTGGCTCCCTGCATTGGGGCCTGCACTCCCTTCTTTCCCTGATTTTTCCAGGACAACACGCCTAGGTTAGCCTGCTACTAGAGGACAAACCTTGTAGAGTCAGACTGTCCCAGTTATGTCAGCCAAACTGTTCCAGTTGACCCAACTGAGGACATCCTATTCAGGCAACAATTCCACAGCATGTGAGCAAGCCCAGTCATTATCAGCTGAAAGCAGTCAAGATCAGCTGATTCCCATATATGAATGAAATAAATGTTTGTTGTTACATACTACTAAGGCCTTGTGGTTGTTATGCAGCATAATTTTGGCAACTTGAATCCTGATTGCTTTGATTACTGAAAGTATAGACAAGTTACTCAGCTTCTGTGAGCCTTGGCTTTTAAATCTATAAAATGGAGACAATAATAATTCCTACCTCATTTAGTTGATATTAAGAGTAAATTATATATTTTGAGGCAAAGTGTTTAACATTTAATAAGCACACACTAAAATAAATTATTCATTCAATAAGTTTTCATTAAAACTATTACTATTCCTTCATCTATGCAAACAACACTTATAGCTGATCTATGTATACCAAGTACAATTTGCTAAACCCTGGAAATACAAGGAAACTCCCTGAAAAAGTTGAGCATGTCTTCTGTTATCTGACTCTTTAAAACCAATATTCTAGCTTGTTAATATAAACAATAATGTCTTTTTACTTTTCAAGCTATTCATCCACTAATTCATTTATTCATAATTATTGAATGCCCACCATGTGTCAAGTACTGTGGATGTTAAGATGAACAAGATATAGTTACTATTCTCAAGGAGTTCATAGTATAGTAAATGAAAAGCTTATCACGTCAATAATTATGATACAGTGGATTCCTAGTAGCATTAGTGGTTACATGCTTGGCTACTAAATCCACCAGCCACTCCTTGCAAACCATAAGGGGCAGTTCTACTCTCTCCTGTATAGTCATAGGCTTGGTTTGGTTTAGTGCTATTATAAGTGCTGTAATAGAGTCATGGAAACCCTAGTGGCATAGTGATTGAGCGCTATGGCTGCTAACCAAGAGGACAGAAGTTCAAATCCACCAGACACTCCCTGGAAATCCTATGGAGCAGTTCTACTCTGTGCTGTAGGCTTTCTATGAGTCAGAATTGGCTCCATGATAATGGGTTTGGACCTGTGGTTACACAGAGGAAGAAAGACATAAACAGTCTGATCTGGGACAGGGTAGTTCCATAGACAGCCCAATAAAAGAGTACATTCTTAAGCTGAATTTCAAAAGTTGACCCTGGTTTTTCTGGGAGACTGGGAGTGGGGTGGATAGTAGTGAGAACAATCCACTTGGACAACCCAGAGAAGGGGACACAGCAGGAAGTGAGGTTGGAAAGAAAAGAAGTTACTTTATAGGCCATGGTAAGGAGTTTAAACATTATCATGAAAATGATTGGAAGCCATTGATGAATTTTAAACCCCAAAGTGACACCCATAAACTTAAGCTTGGAACTTAGGCAATATATTTCACCAGAGACCTAGCATAAGAATTTAATAGTTGATGACTAGGTTCAAGTAGATACACAAATGTGGGGATTCTCTTTTGTGTTTGCACAATCTCTGAAGAATCATCCTCATAGTCTGAGAACTGAGGTTGACCAGGGTCTGCCACCATGCTAGGATATCAGCAGACTGGAGAAAAGATGATGGATTTCGAAATCTGGGCCTTGGTCTGGGGAGAAAAATAGATTTAAATGTCAAGAGTTGCCTTCAAATCTGAAATACGTAACCAATTGCTTTACTACAATAATTTTCTCATTTCATGTTCATTAAAGAATACTGCAAAGTTAATGCACCACATTCACACTTTCTCATTAAGGTCCAAACACTGATAGACTGATCCAGAATTTTTGATGCCTTTTATAACTTTCTTCGGAAGCTCTTTAAAGAAGCTGGTTGGTAGGTTGTTGGGTGAGTCAGTCACAGGTCACTATTCCTGGGAAATACATCATCATTCTGGCTGCTATGTTGACCTTTTGACCAATGACTATAACAGGGAGGTGAAAGGCAAAAAACAGAGAAAAAACTGCCAGTGAGTTGAACATAACATGAGCCATAACATCCCCACATGGCATTTTTACCCTTTACTCACTTTACCTTTCAGGAATAACAGCCAACGGTTATTATAAAACATATAGTGAGTTAAATCAATTAGTCATCAGTAAAGTTTCTACTTCACCTGACTTAATCACTGATGGAAGGGTCTTTAACATGGGATGGGGAGATGTCCTGTATGTGGGATGGCCACAGGCTTGATAGCTCTAAGATGAGGTCTAGCTGGGCTTCTGCTTCAAGTTACATAAGCACAAGCTTGGTCCTGGGGCACTGACTGCCAGGTGAGGCACAAAATGGTATCTTCATGCTCCCAGGTAGGAACCATTTGATGATTTCTTAAGAAGGGAAAGGATTGTGCACTTGGGACTGAGTCAAGGAGTATTTTAAGAGGCAGCATACTGTAGCGCACAGGTTCTCAAGCCAGACTGTATAGGTTTGAACTTTAGCTCTCCCTCTTATTATTATGTGCAAATTCCTCAGGAATTAATTCTACTTACCTCAGTTTCCTATTCTGTAAAATTTAGGTGATAATGCCTATCTCCAGAGTGTAGTTTGTGAATACTAGTGAGTTAATACATATAAATAACTTCAAGCAATGCCTGGCCTGATAGTATTGAATAAAATTACTATTAATTGGGGATTAAATGTTAAACTATAATATAAATTTGAATATTTCTGATTATGTAATCTTTTTAAAAAATTGTATATTGTGGAGAATAATTGAATATTATGGAGAATTTGACCAAACAGTAAATTAGAATAGTATAATGGATCTACATGTACCCACTACCCATTCTCAACAACCATTAACCCATAGCCAATCCTCAAACAGAGGATACTATCACTTTTGATCTATTTCAGCACAGCAATACTTTCAGACATGTTACATCTGAATATCTTAAACCCTACTAGGATTAAAGAGTGAAATAATAACAAAACAGTGAACTCTTGAGATAACATCTATTTACTATTCTTTTGACGTTAGTATTATTTTGTATATTGTGGTGATAATTAACAGTGAAATCAAAGTTATGCCTTGAGCTCAATGAGCTCTATCTATACCTCAAGGTTAAAAGGTGCAGGAGGATAATCTGGCTGTCTCTATTTGTTCCTTCTTTGTGCTTTATCTCTTCCTGTGGGGACAGTAAACACCTACCGTCCCCCACCCTATGCCTTTCTTAAACTGTTCTAAGAAGGATATTTCTTTAGTATTTACTCACTTGCCATACCAAATATAATAGAATTGGGAGCCTATCCATCTTTCTGATGCAGGGAATGGGATGTCTATATCTAAGAGCTGTGCGGGGGGGTCGTCCCTGGGGGGCTTCCCAGGGCTTTCCCGCAATCTAGTTTTTCACATGTGGAGAGGGATGTGCAACTGGGGGAAGCCAGCGGGGCTGGGCTGGCCTTGGCATTCCCAGGCTGGGTGTTCCGTGGCTGGGCGTTCCTGGGCTGGGCGTTCCCAGGCTGAGTGTTCTGTGTCGGGATTCATTAAGCCGAGGGGGTTGTAAAACCCTTCTTAGAGGGCATCTTCCTTATGCTGGGAAATAAGGGGGTATTTCTGAGGAAAGTTTAATTAGGATGCAAAATATCATCAGGAAGAGTATGGCCAGAAATATGTCAGGGGTGCGATGCATCCGCCCGCCATCACATAGGCTTGTAGCCTTGCTCACAGAGGCCTTTGTGGGTGATGGGCCTCAGCACCCCAACACAAGCAGTTTTTCAGGCCACTTCCTGTGTCATGTTTGCTGCATCCCGTTGGCTGAAGCAATTCACAAGGCTGAGTGGGAGGGCAGTACATAGTTACACAGCAAAGGTAAAGATTCAAAAGGGGGTGAAAAACTGGGGCTGTTAATGCAGCCAATCTGCCATACAAAATCAAGACTGTCTAATCCCACCATCTGCACTCCACGTGATTTCTCAGACCTTGTCTGCGGATAAGAGGGTAGAAATACAGATACAAACATGACAAAGGTCTGATTCCTATTCTGAAAGTTCACAAGGTCTCATGAAGAAGACCATGTCTCTAAAAATAGCTAGATATTACGTGGAAGACCATGATATGTGCTATACAGAGGCACAAGAAAATAGTAAATAGTATTACAGAGAAGATAAGGAGCCTTGGTGGCACAGCGGTTAAAGCAGTCAGCTGTTAACTGTAAGGTCAATGATTCAAACTCACCAGCCCACTCTAAGGGAGAAAGATGTGGCAGTCTGCTTTCTTGAAGGTTTCCAGCCTTGGAAACCCTGTGGGGCAGTTCTTTTCTGTTCTATAGGGTCACTATGAGTTGGAATCAACTAAACAACACTTTGGCTTTGGTTTAAAGAGAAGAGAAAGATTCATTCTGACTAAGACTCCTTTGAGAGTTAGTGTTATGTACTAGACAGGCTTATGTACCCTGGCCTAGGCTGAGATACTGATTCTGCTGGTGTCGTAAGTAACGGCTAACCATGGGATTTGGGACAAATTAAAATGTGCCTCAATTTCCTCATTTGTAAAATGGACATCATGACAGTCCATTCTTTATAAGCCTTTTGTCAGGATTAAAGGGAATGATGTAAATAAAGTGCTTGGAACTGTCCCAGACACCTAGTATGTGCTGTACAAGTGTGAGCTATTATTGTTTGAACAACTGATGGAATCTTTCCAGGATGTGAGACTTACACCACATTCATGTCTATTGGGTCACACATTAGGTGTCTAGTCTTCCCAGAAAGGGGCCAGTCCTAAAAATACAGAGTTAACAAGCATTTACTGAGTAATGTGCCAATTGCTGTGGTAAGGGCTATGTACGTTGTTTAGACTCTATTACCATGTAACAACTTCTTCTTCTCTTCCCTTCTCTTGGAATCTGTAATCCTTGAGTCAAGACACAAACTCTTGTCAGAGAATAAAAAAGAGTTTTTCTCAGAGCTAAGAACCAGTCATTCTTGCTGTCAGTATCTCCTTGTTTTGAATCTAACATTTTCTTCTCGTCTTTTTAGCGTGTTTGGTATGGTGCACTGCATCTGCAATAGAGATGAGAGTTACCATTTGCTGGGTAATTTTTTAAACTTCTGTATTGAGCTGTAACGAAACATAGAGAAGAGCAACCAAATGACAGGTGTGTATTTTAATGAATTATAACAAAGTAAACATATAATTACTGTCCAGATCAAGAAAGGAAAAATATCACTACCCCAAAACTCCTACATGCTCTCTTCTTCTCCCTTTTCCCAAAGACTTCCAACACTTTAGATTACTTATGTCTTTTCTAAAATTTCTGTAACTAGAATCATGCATTGTATAATTATGTTCCTCTTTGAATACTTAGGTAAAAGATTCATCCATGTCTTTGGGTGTAAATGTAATTCATACAATTTGATTGTTCTGCTGTATTCTATTATGTAAATATACAACAGTTTCTTCCTTATGCTATTTAGTGCAACATTTGAGTTGTTTTGAATTTTTGGTTCTTATGACTAATACTGCCATAAACATACAGATCTGGTGAACACATAGATGCATTTCTGTTGACTAGGTATGTAGAAGTGAAATTGTTATGTGTACACCTTTCCTGATGATGCCAGTGTTCCAAAATAGTTGCAGAGTATCATAAGAGTTCCAGTTGCTCATCATCCTTGCTAGTAACTTAGTTTCATCAGTCTAAATTATTTTAATAATTTTTTTTGGATGTATAGTGGTATCCCATTTTGGTTTCCATTTGTATTTGATGTGATTGGGCTCTTTTTCATATATTTATTGGTCATTTGGGCATCTTCTTTCATAAAGTGTCTGTACAAATCTTTTGTCTATTTTTTCAGCTTGGTTGCATGTTTATTATTGATCTGTCAGAATTATTTGTGTCATTTGGAAATGAGTCTATTGTCATTTTTTGTTCTACACATAGCTTTGCCCATTGTGCTTGCCTTTTTATTCTGTTAATGATGTATTTAGTATCTTTGTGATTCTTGGTGGTAGGAACCCTGTCATTAAAAAAAAAAGTTGACTTGAGGTAAGTAGGCCTCAAATGATGCAAGGATAACACCCTGTGAGAGACAAGATTTATGTACATTGGCCTGTGAGTTTTGAAGACCACCATTTTTAGTAGTGCTTGTGATTTCGTTTTATTAGATCTGAATGTACATGAAAGTACCATCTTAAGTTAAAATCTGGTCACAGCTCTGTAAGGACAATCAAGTGAAGGTTCTGCGCTACACTTGCGAGGAATCCTGTAACAGAATCTTGGTATCAGTAGAGTATGAAGGAAGATAACAGCTCCAGAACCGTCAAGAGTGCTTGAGCCAGTGGCTTATTGCCTTCAGGCCGTTTTCACAGTCTTCAAGCAAATAACTCTCTGAAGTACAAATTCACAAACCCTTGAAGTAAATAAAGGAAGGCCCACTCTCACCCTTATCTAAGGTCTTAGTTTCTATATGATTGGCAATCTATATGATTGGAAGTGCTGACCCATTCCATTCAGACTTAGTATGATAGTCACATTAGATTACATTGATAAAAAATGCATCCATTTCTCACAGTTTAGTCTTACTGCCTTTTTGCCTTGAATTCTTCTGTATGAAGTAGGTGAATATCATGCCTACACACATTGTCTTCACCTTCCATGCAAAAGAAAGGAAAAGGAAAAAAAATTAAACTGGTTGCTGACAAGTCAGTTTTGACTCATAGCAATCTTATGGGACAGAGCAGAACTGCCCCATATGGTGTCCATTGGACTGTGGGGTCAAACTGCTGATGTTTTGGTTAGACAGCTGAACTCTTAACCGCCACCAGAGCCTTGCATTGCCTAAAAGTTGTAATTAAAAAACAGACTGATACAGGTTAGCAATATGAGAAATGTCCTTCTTTTGTGAGAATGCCTGTAAATAACAAATTTATGTGTGCTGATTAACAACATGGAGCCCTGATGGTATGGTGTTTGAGAGCTTGGGTACTAACCAAAAAGGTCAGCAGTATGAATCCCCCAGCTGCTCCTTGGAAACTGTATAGGGCAGTTCTACTCTGTTCTCTACTACTGCTATCAGTCACAAACTGACTTGAAAAGTACTGGTTTCTTTTTCTTTTTTTTTTTTAATTAACAACATAAATGGCAATAAACTATAATAAAGTATCCTCTTGATGTCAGGCCTAAACGTCTATCCTTGGAATAGTGGTCCTGGTTTTCAACAAGGTCATTAGGTAATATCTCTATCAGTGTATCCGGAAGCTAATGAACAGTCTGCCCCAAATGAGTCTCCAGCTGTTTTGATAGAAATTGCTCACATCTTTGTTCTTCCAGTTCCTTTCTTGTCAACCCAGGTTTCCTAGAGGGTAAAGTTCAGTCAGATTTCTGCTAGGGTATCACAGGAGGACTGCCAATTAAGCTCATGAACTCATCCTAGAGAAAGTGCTACATACCTCATTGCTGAGTATCACTACAGACTCCTTCAAAGTACTCCCCTTGGGAAGCTCTGCACTGATGCCAGTGCCTAGTTCACACTTCAGAGCAATTTTGGCACTCTTTTCTGGAATGGCCATCAGAGGTTTCATTGTATTAGCCTTGAGGTCCTGAACGTCATCAGAATGTCTTCCCTTCAGTATTTCCTTTGTCTTCTGACTAAAAACTCCCTGATAGACAACTATACAATTAAGTTCGTGAACTTGCCCTCGTGACCACTTCCACGATGGCCATTCCAGAAAGAGTTCCAAAACTGCTTTGAAGGGTAGACTAAGCACTGGGGTCAGTGCATAGCTTCCCAAGTACTTCGAAGGTGACTGTAGTTATATTCAACAGTAAGGTACTTAGAACAGTTAACTTTGTGGATTTAGTTGTTGAACCTTGTATTACATGTATTTAAAATCACATAAGAAAAATGATGATGATAAGGTCAAGGTGATTTTTTTTTCTTTTGTCAGTTTCACATACTTTCTACTGTGAGCTGGTGTTACTTTTATAATCAGAAAAAACTCATGATTTATGTTTACTAAGAATTTTGAAAGTTCTTATGATTAAAAACAATCTACATGATTTTGAAGCCTATTAAATTTTCTTCTGATCATTGAAATGCTTCTAATAGTCTTGAGATAAGGTATGATTCCTCATTTATAGAGAGCAAGTTTCCTTCATCACAGAATCAGAAATACAAATTTTTATGCATAATCATTTAATATGGATACTTAATGTTAATACATTATTAAGATTAATTCTAGTGTGTTATAGGAGACAAAATAAAAGAAAATAGGCTGGAAGGTCAGATAGCCCTGATTGAATTTTTGTGAAGTCTAAACAAATCTCAGTTTTCTACATTATAACTACATGAACATTATAATGAGTTTTAATACTTGCCCTCACAGCTTGTGGGAATCAAATAGAACTGTGAAGCCACATTGTTAACTGTAAAGCTGTACAGAAAGGTTTCTGTAAAATGCAAAATGCACAGAGTCTTCTTGAGAAAGTCTATCATCAATGGAATGGAAATTCCAAGAGTATTCTTTAAAATGTGCCACTGTGTGCTTTTTAAATACATCTTGGCTGTTTTATATTGATTAGGCATACTCCTTTTAAAAAAATAAAAATAAAAGGGCATTATAAGGAGATCAAATACTTCATGTGTACTCTGAAGAAATATGTGGTGTTTAACTGTAGCAGAGTTCTAATATAAAAAGGATTACCAGGACATGGAAAAAGTCAGATATAGATGACCTGGCCAAAAGTAAGAACCACAGGTGAGTGAGTGTCTTGGAATTACTGTTTCTTATGAACCCAGAGTATCCTGAAGTCCTTAAAAGAGTTTCGTTTATTTTGACACTCCTCTCATTTATATAATTTGCATTATGTAAACCATCCACAATTCTGTCAATTGGTGGGTACCATGGCCATTGTGTCAAATTAATAATAATAAAAGATTAAACTAAGAAAAAGAGAAACCAAGCCCACTCAGGAGGCCCTAGTTAATGCCAGGTAGGGCTTCAGTATCAGGATTTTAAAGCTTTCAAAGTGATCCCAACATGCAGACAGGTTGAGAATAACTAGAATTGACATTGAAACTAAGGCTAAATGGTCTGCAGAGTAAACAGTTACTTGGCTAACAATACATGAAATCAATGGTTTAAACCATTTGATCCTGAGAATGGGGATAGAGAATAATAGGCCTCTGGATCTCCCTCCAAAAGATCAGTCTTATGCCCAGAAATAATGTATCTTAAACCAAAAATCAGTTGCCACTGAGTTGACTCCAGTTCGTGGTGATTCCATGTGTGCCAGAGTAGAACTCCATAGGGTTTTTAATGACAGAGTTTTTGGAAGCAGGTAACTAGACCTTTCTTTCAAAGCACCTGTGAGTGGACTTGAACTTCCAACCTTTGGATTAGCAGCCAAATGTGTTAACCATGTGCACCTCTCAGGGACTCCTAATGTACCTTAGTTGTGTTGTTTATCTGTTTGTATAGTCACAAGGGTTCTCCTGTGGGATAATTCATCTAACATTCTCATGGAGGTGGATACTACACTACTCAGTAATGGTGTCAATTTGCTATTGCCATTGAGTTGATTCCAACTATATAGTGACCCTAGAGGAGAGAGTAGAACTGCGCTGCAGGGTTTCCAAGAAGTGGCTGGTGTACGTGAATGCTGATCTTTTGGTTAGCAGCCAAGATGTGACAACCAGTGATGCTGCTATTTTCTACAGTTCTTTTCTAGTCTCTCATCTCTTGCTCCTTTCTAAATCTCAGGAGTAGTCTAAAGAAAGCCTGCCCCATTGTGTTGGGTTACATACGAGTATCTCTGTTTCTCTGGGCTTCTGTAATACTCCGTTGCATGTGTCTGTAGTTACTCTCACCAAATTCATTTTTATTGTTTGTTTTCTCTCTTCTCTTCTGCTGTGAGAGCCAAAACAATGATGATGGTTGCACATACTCTTTCACCATCTAACCTAAAGGCTATAGGTAGAAAATGCTCATTATTAACCTCATATTACTTTTAGCTGTATTTCTACTCTTTTTTAATATTAGGCATAAGAAAAGCCAGCTCTAAAATATCTTGAACATCACTGAAGGTGTAATTCACACAGTCAAAAAACATTCATTAGTTAGTTCATTGACTGATTCACTTATTGAGTACCAATTACATTCCAGGCAGTGACTATTATGTACAGAAGTCCTACAAATGAATAATGTCTGATCCTTGCCCTCAAGAAATTCTCACAGCAGAAGAGAGAAAACAATAAAAATGAATTTGGTGAGGGCAATTATAGACACATTCAACAGGGTATTATTGAAGCCCAGAAAAAGAGAGATATTAGTATGTAACCCAACCTAATGGGGAAGGCTTCCTTTAGGCTTCTCCTGAGATGTAGAGAGGAACAAGAGATAAGAGATTAGAAGAGAACTGTATGGAGTAATGGCATTCCTGGCTGAGAAAGAGAAGAGGCAACGACATGGAGAGGAGAAAGCTCTGCATGTACAGGGAACTCTCACTAGTTTGTTGTAGGAGGGTAAACTGCCAGTCAGAGTGACAAGAAATGGCAGAATGAGGCCTTCGAGAATCTATCACATAAAGGAGTCTAGACTTGTGCTTTCAGGCAATGGGAACCCTGAAAAATGTTAAGTAGGAGAATGCTATGAGAAGAATATATATATTCAACTAGATCTTTCATGCTTAGGCAGGGTCAGTAGCATGCTATTTTGTGGTAGTACAGATGAGGATATGAGGGTAGGGTTGTCAGTCCATCTTGTTAAGGGTTTTGGCAGGTAGCCACTTGTTCCTTGACTGCACACACCACCTCTGCCCTGCTCCCCTTTGTAGATTTCACGATGATTCCTGCCATGGGGCTTTAGGGACTGGTAGCGGAACTTATTAGGGGGTGTTGCACATGTGCTGTTTGTTGCTCCCTTAGTTCTATTCCCTGGTCTTTCTGTTTTTTTTTTTTCTGACTCTATTTAATTCTTCTTTTCTTTTCTCATCTAGTTAGGGTCTGCAATTTTCAAGATGCGACGCTGTTACTTTAAAGGTTAAATTTTATTAAAAAATATGCCCAATAGGAAAAATACTGGTGCACCAGGGATGCACCCCAAACTACACAGAGCAGGGGGTGACGATGAGCTTCCTCAGCACCCAATATTTAAGTCATGAGATTACAAAGCAGGGAGGGGGAGCTGACCTTTACATTGATTGGTTAAGGCCACCTGGAATTCCTGTTAGTTGTAAAATGTGATCAAGGTCTAGGGGTCAGTTTCAAGGCTGTCTGTGGTCAAGGTCTAGGGGTCACTTGCAAGGCTGTCCCCAGGCTTGTCTTGTGACAGATGTTTTGTAAGACAAAGGTGAGACTACTCTATGGTATTTTCTGCTATTAAGTTGTTTCCTGGGGCTTTCTTTAATACCTTGAATTTTTACTGCGCCCTTCCTCAAAGGCTGTCACTTATGCCTCATTTCAACATTCTGGAATATCCAGGTATCCAGGAAATGGCTCCCTAGTCCTTCTTGAACATACATTCATGTTCTTGACAAACTGAAGTTATCTAAAACTACCATACTTGTTTTAGTCATCTAGTACTGCTATAACTGAAAAGCACAAGTGGATGGCTTTAAAAATGGATATTTTTAATTTTTTAAATTTTAAATATTAACCACAATACCAATTACACCAGAGGCTGAAATAGCCTCCATGTCAGGGGTGCTCAAAGCTAAGGGGACTTGAGAAACATTGCTTCAGATCACCCCAACACAAAAGGAAAGACATGACCTCCACACTACACAAGCCCTAGGCTGTGATGCTAGGGTGGGGCCCTCTGTAGGCTCCACTATAGATTCAGTGAACTATAGGCAATAAATGACTCCTTTTGTCTTGATAGAACCTGTCATGGTTGGAATTGTGTCCCCCCCAAAATATGTGCAGCCATGTGGCTGGGATATGGTTCCCAGTATCTTGGGACTGTCCTCCATTGTGTGGTTTTGCTAACTTGTATGTTAAAGGATTAGGGTGGGGCTGTAAATTCCTGCTGTAGGGGGAGTTTCCCTGGAGTATGGCATGCCCCACCCTTAATGCTTTTAGCTTGCAAGTAATAAAAGGAAAAAGAAACAAAGGACAATTTGGGAACCTTGCTACCATCAAGCAAGCAGCACCGGGAGCAGAGCGTGTCCTTCAGACCAGAGGTTCTTGCGTCAGGACGCTCCCTGGACAAAGACTGATGCAATACTGGACTTTTCCTCCAGAGCCAACAAGGTGAAAGTCTTCCCCTGGAGCGGACACCATGAATATGGACTTGCAACCTGCCGGACTGTGTAAGAATAAATCTTTCTTTGTTGAAGCCACCCACTCTGTGGTATTTCTGTTAGAGCAGCCTTAGCTGACTAAAACAGAACCAGTGATAAAAATCAAGCAGGAGGCTGGGAGGATGGAGAAGTAACTTGTGTCTGACTATTATTCTTCTAGGTTACTTGCCAGACTAGTCTAACACCACTGTGTTGTCCTTGATGGCCAGTGATGGCCTTCAACATTGTGAAGCAGACCTCCACCCAGTCGACCTCCATCCAACTGACCCCCTCCATCCAGTCGGCCTCCACCCAACTGACTTCCACTCAGTTGACTCCTAGATGCCCTAACTGCCCACATTGTTCCCTATATCTGCATGTGGTCTTTCCTTTTAAATACTCAGACTTTACCTGACCAATTTGGACAGGCTATGTGGATGAGAATATCTCCCTGTCCCTTTGCAATGCCAGCTTGCGGATAAAACCTTTGATCTCACCCCAAAATCTCCTGTCTCAGTGAATGGCTTTTTGCAGCAGTTGGCCGAGCTCCCGGGCTTTTCCGATAACACCAACCCCCCCCAAAAAAACTCGATTCTGACTCATAGCAACCCTATAGGACAGGGTAGATTTGTTCCACAGAGTTTCCAAGAAGCACCTGGCAGATTTGAACTGCAGACCTTTTGGTTAGGAGATGTAGCACTTAACCACTACACAACCAGGGTTAAAAGCCCAAATTCAGGGTGCCAGCTCTAGGTGAAGGCTTTCTCTGTTGGCTCTGGAAGAAAGGTCCTTGTTGTTAGCCTTCCCCTGGATTGGGAGCATCTGATGCACAGGGACCCCAAGTACTTTCTAAAAGATTTGTTCTGCTCCCGGGACTGCTTCTTTCCTGATAGTATGAGATCCACCACTCTCCACTTCTCTCCCTTTCCTTTATATCCCTAGAGGCCACCCCAAGGCACAATATAATCCCATATAAATGAGTTCTGCTCCAACAACATAACTGCTGCCAGTCTTCCCTCATTAACATTATACAGGCAAGGTTTATGACATAAAGGACCATCACACAATACCAGGAATCAAGACCTAGCCAAATTGCTACACACATTTTTGTGGGACACAATTCAATCCATGACTTCACTCAGAGTAATCTAACTGGCTGCCTACCAATTCATTTGTTCTCAGTTTTTCATCATAACTAGTCTGAGTCTCAGAGTTACTTTGTTCCCATAGCTGAGAGTCTTTGCAAATACAGTGTGACCTGTTCTTTCCTGTTCATGTTACTGGAGGTCTCTGAAGGCCCTCAAAGTCCTTGTAAGACTTTTGAAAAAGAATTACTTGGGGGGACATGGCTGGCACATGAGAGAAATCTTTATTGGAAAATGAAAGCACTAAGAAGTAGGGCAGCAGCAGAGTGTATAACACTCCAGCAGGCTGCAACACTAAACAAGTTCAAGGTTGGATTTTTATAGTCTGTATATGCCCAAGGTATAGCTGGGGACAACAAATCAGCAATGGGGATCTTGTTCCTTGGCTGGGTGCACATGCAGACTTCAAATAGTTCCTGCCATGGGGGCTTCTGGGACTGGTAGCAGGACTTATTATGGGGTGTTGCACTTGTGCAGTTTCTTGCTCATCTAGTTCTATTCCCTAGCTCTCTGGTGCATCTGTTGAAAGGACATTAGCAGTCAAAGGGGGACTTTCTGCACAGGTCCTGTAGTTGGTTCCACCTGGTTCCTTCCAAAACACAATTTTGAGGAAGTTTACACAGCTGTTTCGGATTTCTCTGGATGTAGTCAATTGGATCTTTTTATCCATTATTTGCTTGAAGCTAGTTTCAGTCACACTATTTACAGTGGCCCTCAGGCTCCCTGTTTTACTCCCAACTGTTGGCTCAAAAGAGGTACTGCATTTCCATAGGGTTTCCATTGTATGTTTCCCCACAGACTATTCTGTCTACCTCAGTAAGACATTAAAAGATATAGGTGTCAGGGCTGGAAGAGGATGTTATAGATTGTCACACAGGGACTTTAAGACACAGAATATTGAAGTGACTTGTCCAAAGTCACATAGTTAGCAGTTCCCTTTACTGTAGTTCTCCATTCAGGATTCTCACTATTCTTTTTACAGTTTTCCATTTCATGGGGGGGCTTCCAATATGAGCTCCTTGAGAAAGCAAAAGCAACTGGAAGAATTGTTTATGAAGATCTCGCAGGAAGTAAGAACATCTGTAGGTCAAGAAATGAGGGGTGGGAGGTAAGGGAGTAGGAAGATTGGGCTTACCACTACAGAGCCAGGGGGCCTGAGGAGTTCAGAGTCCATTGGCAAAAATCCTTGAAGTATTTGAAAGCTTTTTCCTAAAGTACTTAATTCTCCTCCATCCTTCCAAACCTCACACAAGGAGTCTGGAATTTAGATATACTTGAAAGGATTCTCTTAACATTACTTCTGAGAGTTTAACTTCACCCCTGAGCCACTTCAAATCTATGTAGAAAACTTCACATTTTTGAAGAATGAACTTATATCCAAAGGAAAAATAATTAGGATCTAAGGAATAATTAAGAACGTATACTGGGGGTGGAGTCAATATAGTGGACTAAACACATGTCTCTCTAAATCACTCTGGAAACGAAGACTTGAACTGATAATTAAAGGGAGCCTTCTGGACGCCTAGTGAGCCCTTGGATGCAGCATAGTTCGGTTAACTTGGACTTCATACTGAACCAAAAACTTCCTCTCTTTTGCTGACCTCACTCTTGGCAAGCATGGGCTTGCACGGATTGAAGGTAACTCACCACTTTGATTTTTTTTTCTCTGTCTTAGCCAGCAGGCGGAGGACTTGACTGGCTGCTGATCTCAGATGCACTGCTGGTGTGATCAGAAAGCAAAATTGCCATATTTTGAGAGCCCAGCTTTGGACTCTGTGCATCTCAGCACCTTTGGCCTGTCTTCTCGCCTCTGCCATATAGTAACAGATACTGAGACAAGTGGCAAGCTTGTGCGGGACGCCATCTAGATCTATAAAGAGGCGGATACACCCATACAGAGGCTCCAGCTGGACTTAGTTCCTAGGCTGGGAGGCAGTGCCTGCCTAGAGGAGAGTGTGTTTCCAGGAGAAAAGCAGTATCTTATATAGTGTCACCTACGGCTGGGACTCGGCAACAGCGGCTGTGGTCTCTGTGCATCTCAGCACCTTTGGTCTCTCTTTCCACCTCCACCTTAGAGTAGCCTGGACCCAGCCAGGTGGCAAGATTGTGTGGGACACCATCTTGTTCCACTGGGAGGTGGAAATACCCATACAGAAGCCTCAGCTGGACCTAATTCCTGGGCTGTATGGCAGCACCTGCCCAGAGGAGAGTGCTATTCCAGCAGATAAGCAGTATTCTACATAGCATTGCCTACAGCTGGAGCCAAACAGCAGAGGCCAGCAGGGCAGTAGCCTTTCTGTATTTTGAGCTAGTTTATAACATCTGGGGTTCAATATAGAGGTGCTTACTTTGCCATCTGGGAAAAGGGACCTATACACCTGAAAACCTGACTGACTTTGGAAGTTGTCAGATACTTTTTACCTCTCATTTTAAGGTGGCCTAGAGAAACATCTGTTGGCCATCCTCACAGCATCTCTCCCACCCTCTATTGACTTACATGAAGCCTCAAAACCAACAAACTCTGAAGAAAAACGTAACCAAGAAATCACCCATGACTTCAGAAGGTTCCTAAAAGAAAGTGCCTCAAAACTTCCCAGATGAAGAAGCTTTTCTGAAACTATCAGAAGGTGAATACAAAAGGATTATATGTAGAGCCCTCCTGGCCTTATACAAAATGCAGAAGAGCAAAATAAAAAATTAAGCAAGCTGTTCGATCTGATGGAACACCAGTACTTAGAAATCCAACAGATCAAGAACAAAATCAAAGACATAGAAACTTCAAAGCCAAGAAAACAGTATAGAACAAATGGAAAAGAGACTTTCTGCTTTGCAAGACAGAGCTACTGACTCCAGCAGCTATGAGGAGAAATCAGAAAAAAGAAACAAGAAAAATGAAGAAGCATTATGAAGCATGTGGGACTCTGTTAAGAGGAACAACCTACAATTAGTTGGAGTCCCTGAACAGGAACCTGAGAACACAGAGAGTATTGTTGCTGAGCTACTGACAGAAAACTCTCCAGAAATTATGAAAGAAGAGAATATAGACATCCAAGATACATATCTATTTTAGTCAGCTAGCACTACTCTAACGGAAATACAACAGAGTGGATGGCTTTAACAAAGGATGGTTTATTCTTACACAGTCCGGTAGACTATGAGTCCAAATTCAAGATGTCTACTCCAGCAGAAGATTCTCCCCCTTGTTGGCTCTGGAGGAAAGTCCAATATTGTATCAGTCTTTGTCCACAGAGTGTCTGGGAGCAGGAACCTCAGGTCTGAAGGACGTGCTCTTCTCCCAGTGCTGCTTGCTTGATGGTGTGAGGTTCCCAATTCTCAGCCTGCTTCTCTTACTTTTTATCTCTTGCAGGATGAAAGGATTAAGGGTGGCGCAAGCCATACTCCAGGGAAACTCCCTTTACAGTGGAGCAGGGAGGTGATCCTATGAAGGGATTTATAGCTCCACCCTAATCCTTTAACATACAGCATAGGAAAATCAAAAAATGGAGGACAATCAAAAGATACTGGGAATCATGGTGCAGCCACATGGCTACACATAGTTTTGAGGGGACATAATTTAATCCATGACAATATCAGATGCCACTCAGTATAGATCTCAAAAGAAAGACTCCAAGACATATTATAAGCAAGCTTAACAAAATGAAACATACGCAGAAACTCTTAAAGACAGCAAGACACAAAGCAAAGCTAACATTTGGAAGGAAACCCTGTGGGCTTTCATTGGATTTCTCAGCAGAAGCAATGCTTGCATGGAGACAGTAGGCATGACACACTCGAAGTCTGGAAGGAGAAGAGCTTCTAAATAAGAATTATATATCCTGCAAAACTTTCAAACATGAAAACAAAATTAAGACAATAGCAGATAAACAGAGAATCAAAGACTTTTAAAAACCCAAACCAGAGCTACAGGAAACACTGAATCTCTTGGCTTATAAGAACAAAACCACTAACTTTGTATTTTGAAAGCAAATACAGAGCACATCACCCAGAATCCCACTCGGTTAGGGAAGGCTCCAAACTCAATCAAAGCTATAATAGTGAAATAAATGATCCAGTGATCATATCATGAAAACTATGATATCATCATATTAAAAAGTGGGATGTACTACAGTGATTATAGTCTTTCCAGATGGAGAGGAAGTTGATAAGAATGGTAGTAATTGAAATTGTGTTTACACATAGTTTATTAAGGGGGATCATAGGGGCTCCCATAAAACACACAAAAAAAATGCAACATATCAAATCAAGAAACATAATACAGGAGGCTCAACAACCACATAACCAACCCTGAAAAATGTGAAAAATCAACTCACAAAGAAGAATGTCCCAGAACAGACTAATAAGAACAACAGAGAAAACATAAACACAAAAATAAACAAATCACAATGGCAGCACTTAACATGTACCTATCAATAATCACATTGAATGTGAATGGACTGAACACTCCAGTAAAGAGACACAGAGTGACATCTTGGATCAAAAGACATGACCCATCCACATGTTGCCTACAAAAAACTCACCGTAGACTTAAAGATAGGAACAAACTGAAAATTAAGGGATGGAACAATGTATATCAAGCTAACAACGAGCAAAGAAGAGTAAGTTTGGCAATTCTAATCTCAGATAAAATTGATTTTAATGTAAAATCCACAATTGTGGATTTTCAATACACAAGCAGGACTTTACAGTATTAAATATTTATGCACCTACTATTAGAGCACCTAAATACATTGAAGAAACACTGACTCCACTCAAAACTGAGATAGATCACTCCACAGTGATAGTGGGAGAATTTAACACTCCACTCTCAATATTAGACAGATCTTCTAGAAAAAAGCTCAATAAAGACACAGAAGACCTTACTGCCACAATTAATCAACTAGACCTCATCGACATATACAGAACTTGCTATCCATCAGCGGACACCTACACCTTCTTCCCCAGTGCACATGGGACTTTCTCTAGAACAGACCATGTGTTAGGACATAAAGCAATTCTCAACAAAATCCATACCACTGAATTAATGCAAAGCATCTTCTCAGATCATATCAGTAGCAGAAAAAACATAGATAGAAAGTGAAACTCGTGGAAACTGAAGAACACCTTGCTCAAAAAACCGTGAGTTATAGAAGAAATCAAGGATGAAATAAATTTATGGATTCTAATGAGAATGAAAACACTTCCTACCAGAATCTATGGGATACAGCCAAAGCAGTGCTCAGAGGTCAGTTTACCTCCATAAATGCATCCAGAAGCAAGAGCCCAAACCAAAGATCTAACCCTGCAGCTTGAACAAGTAGAGAGAGAACAACAGAGGAACCCCTTAGGCATCAGAAGAAAACAGATTATAAAGATTAGAGCAGAACTAAATGAATTAGAGAATAGAACAATTTAAAAAGTTGAAAAGACTAAAAGCTGTTTTTTTTAAAAGATCAAAAAATTGACAAGCCACTGGCTAAAGCTACTAAAGAAAAACAAGAAATGAAAAAATAACCCAAATAAGAAATGTGAGAGGAGTTTTCATAAAAGATTCAACAGAAATAAAAAATATAACAGAATGACAGTCTGTATTCTACAAATTTGAAAACCTAGAGGAAATGGACAGATTCCTTGATTCATATCACCTACCCAAATTATCACAAGGTGAAGCAGAACAACTTAATAAACCCGTCACAAAGGAAGAGATTGAAAAAGTCATAAAAAAACTACCAATGATAAAAAGCCCAGGCCACATGGCTTCATCACAGAATTCTACCAAGGTTTTAGAGAAGAGTTATCTCCAATACTACTGAGACTATTTCACAGCATAGAAAGGGATAGAATACTCCCAAATTCATTCTATGAAGCCAGCATAACCCTGGTACCAAAGCCAGGGAAAGATCCCACAAGAAAAGAAAATTACACACCAGTATCACTCATGAACCTAGATGCAAACATCTTCAACAAAATTCTTGCCAATAGAATACAGCAACATGTCAAAAAAATAATCCATCATGACCATGTTGGATTCATACCAGGGATGCAAGGCTGGTTCAGCATTAGAAGAACAATTAATGTGATCAACCACATAAACATCACAAAAGACAAGAATTAGCTGATCTTGTCTATTGATGCAGAGAAGGCATTTGATAAAGTCCAACACCCTTTCATGCTAGAAACTCTCAGCAAAATAGGAATAGACGGCAAATTCCTCAATGCAATAAGGGCCATTTATACAAAGCCAACTGCCTACATCATCCTGAATGGAGAGAGACTGAAACAATTTCCCTTGAGAACAGGAACTAGACAAGGATGCCCACTCTCACCTTTCCTATTCAACGTTGTCCCAGAAGTTCTAGCCAGAGCAATTAGACAAGACCAAGGAATAAAGGGCATCTGCATCGGCAAGGAAGAACTAACAGTCTCCCAATTTGCAGATGATATGACTGTATATGCAGAGAACCCCAAAGAATCCATAAGGAAACTGCTCAAACTGAGAGAAGAGTTCGGCAAAGTCTCAGGGTACAAGATAAACATAAGTAAATCAGTAGGATTCCTTTACACCAACAACTAGATTGTTAAGGAAAAAAAATCACCAAGTCAATACCATTTACTATAGCCCCTTAGAAGATAAAGTACCTAGGAATAAATCTAACCAGAGAAATAACAGACCTTTACTTACATAAATGGAGAAATCTACCCTGCACTGTGAAAATGTCTATTTTTACCCAAACAATCGACTTATGTAATGCAATCTCAATACAAATTCCAGTGGCGTTTTTTAATGAGATAGAGAAACAAATCACCAAATTTGTTTGGTAAGGGAAGAAGCCCCAGATAAGTAAAGCAATACTGAAGAAGAATAACACACTGGGAGCCCTCTTACTACCCGACTTTAGAACTGATTACACTGCCACAGTAGTCAAAACAGCCTGGTACTGGTACAAAAAGAGACAGACCAATGGAACAGAATTAAGACCCCAGAGATGACACCATCTTCCTATGAACAGTTGATATTCGACAAAGGCCCTAAGATGTTAAACTGGGGTAAAAACAATCTCTTTAACAAATGGTGCTGGCAAAATTGGATATCCGTTTACAAAAAGTTGAAACAAGACCCATATCTTACACCTTATACAAAAACCAACTCAAGCTGAATAAAAATATCACATCTAAAACGATAAAGCTCATCCAAGAAAAAGTAGGAACAACAATGGAAGACAGACTTCAAAATCTGTCAAATAGACCACAAACAACAGAAGAGAAAATAGATAAATGGGAACTACTAGGAATCAAACACTTTTGCTCATCCAAACACTTCACTAATAGGATTAAAAGGTCACCTACAGAATGGGAGAAAACATTTGGCAACTATATGTCAGACCGATGCCTGATCTCTATAATCTATAAGGTACTACAAAATATCATTAAGAAAAAGATAAATAATCCAATTAAATAGTGGGCAAAGGAGATGGACAGAAACTTCTCTAAAGAGGAAATCTAGGCAGCCAAAAAAACATGCAGACATGCTCACGATCATTACCTATTAAAGAAATTCAAATCGAAACTACAATGAGCTACCATCTCACACCAACAAGACCAGCCATGATCCAAAAAATGCAAAACAACAAATGCTGGAGAGGCTGTGGAGACCCAGTGAAGGGAAAGGGAGAGAAGGTGCAGAAGTACCTAGGACTGCTCAGACTTGACCTGTTGGAAATTGACTGCAGCAAGTGAGGTGAACAGAGCAGGGACTGTTGAACAGCAGTGGAAGAGAAAGAGCAGTAGACAGTACATTTAAGCCTCCAGAACCAGTGAAAAGCTGCACTTGACCATCAAAAGCTAAGTAGCTTGCATCTAATTAATGAGTGTAGATCTAAATCTTTCCATTGGGATAATCCTCTCTCCTTTTTCCCAGTGTTCCCCTTCCCCTCTCTGTACTATACTGGGATCTGGAGACTGATACCACTAACTGAGCTGGAAGTAGGGCTCCTTATGCCCATCCTTAGCCATTCTCCTAGACTCAGAGAGGGAAAAATTTAGCAAACTGGGGGAAGTGGAGGAAAAAAAGAACTGTCAAGCCAGAAATAGGATGGAAAAAGTTTCCTTTACCTAGAATTAGACATAGGGGACATGCCATTCTCATAGACACTCAGAGATGGCTATAAGCCCCCTGCCTTTATCAATATCTGCTGCAAGATACCTGTGCCTACACCAATCACTCTTGCCCATCTAAGACAGTAGGGAAGAGCCTGTAAGACACACTTGATGTCTGACTAGTTAGACACCTGAACTGAAAACATACAATGTATGTACAAGGACTCCTGGGCTCTGATGTCTAGGAATAGCTCTAGTCACCTGGTGACAAGATGTTACTGCTTCAGAGGCACAAGGCCAAATTAGCACACACAACGAGCCTATTTGGACATTTCAAAACAAAGCAAGAAGCTAGAACACAGTAAGCAAACATAAATAAATGCAACAACTTACTGATGGCTTGGAGACAACAGTCCATATGAAATCACCTAAAGGGGTAGATGACAGTGGTATCCTGAAAGCTCCCAAAGAATCAAGACATTTTCCAGATGTCATGGATTGACTTGTGTCCCCCCAAAATTATGTGGCTGGGCCATGTTTCCCAGTATCTTGTGACTGTCCTCCATTTTGTGGTTTTCCCAAGCTGTACGTTAAAGGATTAGGGTGGGGCTATAAATCCCTTCATAGGATTACCTCCCTGCTCTACTGTACAGGGAGTTTCCCTGGAGTATGGCTTGCCCCACCCTTAATCCTTTCATCCTATGAGAGATAAAAGGACAGAGAAGCAGCCAAAGAATTGGAAACCTCATACCATAAAGAAAGCAGCACCAGGAGAACAGCGTGTCCTTCAGACCTGAGGTTCCTGTGCCAAGATGCTCCCTGGGCAAAGACTGATGCAATACTGGACCTTCCTCCAGAGCCGACAAGTGGGAAGCCTTCCCCTGGAGCAGACACCCTGAATATGGACTTGTAGCCTACTGGACTGTGTAACAATAAATCTTCCTTTGTTAAAGCCATCCACTCTGTGGGATTTCTGTTAGAGCAGCCCTAGCTGACTAAAACACCAGATGAAGAGAACTTCCTGGAATAATCAAAGGTAGAATACAAAAGATTAATAATCAGAACTCTTCAAGAGATCAAGAAGGAGATGAGGCAAAATGCAGTAGAGCACAGTGACGAATTGAAAAAGCTGAAAGAAAGCATGTAGAGACAGAAGTTAGAAATTCAGAAAATTAATAAAATTACAGAATTAGACAACTCAGTAGAAAGTCAAAGGAACAGAACTGAAGGCCAAATTAGTGAGACTGAAGATAAAGCTCATGATATCAACATACCTGATGAAAAATCAGAAAGAAGAATTTTAAATAATCAAGAAACAGTGAGAATTACGTGGGACACTATCTAGAGGAATAATCTATGAGTGATTGAAGTACCAGAACAGGGAGGAGGAGGAAAGACAGAAAATACAGAGACAGTTGTGGAAGAGTTGTTGAAAGAAAACTGCCCTGATATCATGAAGGATAATAAGATACTATCCAAGAAGCTCCTCAAACTCCACACAAGGTAGATACCAAAAGAAAGCTCCAAGGCATATTATTATCAAAGTTGCCAAATCTAAAGAGAAGGAGACAATTTTTAAAGTGTCTAGGGATAAACAAAAATAGCCTGCAAAGGAGAATCAATAAGACTAAACTGAGACTACTCAGTAGACACTGTGCAGGCAACAAGCAATGAGATGACAAACACAAAGCCCTGAAGGAAAAAAATTGACAGCCAAGAATTATACAGCCATTAAAACTGTTTATCAAATATGGTGGAGAAATTAAGACATTTCCAGATGAACAGAAATTTAGGCTACTTGCAAAATGTAAGAGCAAATTACAAATAATACTAAAGGATGTCTTTTGGTTAGAAAATCAGTAACATCAGGTAACAACCCAAGACTGGAACATAGAACAGAGCAACTGGATATCAACCCAATTAAGGATGTTATAAAAATAAACTAAAGTAAAACACCGAAAACTGAGAAACAGATGTCATTACATACACATTAAAACAAAAAACAGGGACTTAAAAGAAAATGTAGTCACAGATCTTTCATATGGAGCGGAAGTCAAGGTGATACAAAGAAATTAAAGACTGGTTTAAATTTAGAAAAATAGCCAAAGCCAGAGTAAGTATTAAGGTAACTACAGAAAAAACAATTATCACTCCTATGCATAGAAATAAAAAACAAGAAAAAAATGAAGTCTTAATAAGTACAAAACCATCAACACTGCAAAAGATAAAAAGAAAACAGAAAAAAGACTCAGCACAGAAAATTAAATGGAACAAAAAAATTTCTACAACACACAGACATCAAAATGACAGCACTAAGCTCATAGCTATCAATAATCATGCTGAATGTAAATGTACCAAATACAATAAAGACACCAAAGATCTAAATGCTGCCATGACCTCTCTGACCCATTCTAATGCTACCTACAGGAGACAAACCTTAGATTCAAAGACGTGACTAAACTACAACTCAAAAAATGAGAAAAAAAATATATCAGGCTAACAACATTCAAAAAAGAGCACAAATGGCAATATTAACCTCTGATAAAAAAAGATTTTAAAGTAAAACCCAACACATTGGTTAAAGAAGGACATTATACGGTGACTAAAGGCTCAATACTCCAGAAGGACATAACTATATTAACATCGATGCAACCAATAACAAGCCTCCAAAATACATAAAACAAACACTATCTGCACTGAAAACAAATAGACAGCTCCACACTAATAGTAGGACACTTCAACATACCACTCTCAGTGAAGGACAGACAATCTACAAAAATGCTCAGCAAAGACACAGAAGATCTAAATGCCACAATGACTGTATATACTTATATAAAACACTCCACCCAACAATTGCCAAGTGTCCTTTTTTCCCCCCAATGCACATGGAACATACTCTAGAACTGACCACATGTTAAGCCACAAAACAATCTTTAACAAAATTCAAAGTATTCACATATTACAAAGCATCTTTTCAGACCATAAAGCCATAAAAGTAGAAATCAATAACAGAAAAAAAGAAGGGAAAAATATCAAACACATGGAAACTAAACAACACTTTGCTCTAAAATGATCAGGTTGTAGAAGAAATCAAGGATGGAATAAAGAAATCCATAGACTCAAATGAGAATGAAAACACATCGTACAGAATTTACAGGACACAGCAAAAGCAGTGCTCAAAGGTCAAGTTATCTCAACAAATGCGTACATCTAAAAAGAAGGAAGGGCCCACTCAAAGAATTAACTCTACAACTCAAACAAGAGAAAAGAGAGCAGGAAAAGGACCCCTCAGCACCAGAAGAAAGAAAATAATAAAAATTAGAGTAGAACTAAATGAAATAGAGAATAGAAAAATAATTGAAAGCATTAACAAGACCAAATGCTGTTTTTCTTTAAAAAGATCAGTTTAATAGTCTAACTGTTGGCCAAACTGACAAAAGAAAAATAAGAGAGGAAGCAAATAAATTGAATGAGAAATGAAATAGGCGATATCACAACAAACCCAACTGAAAGTAAAAAAATCATAACAGAATACTATTAAAAACTGTGCTGTAATAAAATTGAAAACCTAGAAGAAATGGACAAATTTCTAGAAAAACATCAACTACTGAAACAAGCACAAACAGAATTATAACAACTAAGTAAACTATCACAAAAGAAGACATTGAAAAACTTCCTACCAAAAAATTCTTGGCTCTGATGACTTCACTGGAGAATCCTACCAAACTTTCAGAGAAGAGTTAACACCATTATTGCTAAAGGCATTTCAGAGGACAGAATACTAATCTAACCAGATTCATTCTATGAAGCCAGCATAACCCTGATATGAAAATTGGATAAAGACATCACAAAAATGGAAAATTACAGACCAAGATCTCTCGTGCAAAAATCCTCAACAAAATTCTAACCAATAGAATTCCACAACATACAGAAAAAAATATTGACCATGACCAAGGGGGATTCATACCATGGATGTAGGGCTTGTTCAGCATTAGAAAAATGATTAATCAATTACTTAAATCAAACAAAAGAACCACTTGATTTTATCAATTGATGAAAAGGCATTTGATGAAGTTCAACAAACATTCATATTAAAAATTTTCAGTGAAGTAGGAATAGAGAAATTTCTCAATATGAAAAAGGGTATTTATACAAAGCCAAAAGCCAATATAACCCTAAATGGAGAGAATCTGAAAGCATTTCTCTTGAGAACAGGGACCAGAAAGCATCCCCTTTGTCACCTTTTTATTCAACATTGTGCTGGAGGTTCTAGCCAGAGCAATGAGGCAAGATAAAGAAATAAAGTACATCCAGATTAGTAAGGAAGAAGTAAAAGTGTCTCTGTTTGCAGATAATATGATCTTATACACAGAAAAAACCCTAAAGAATCCACAGAAAACCTACTAGAACTAATAGAAGACTTCAGCAAAGTATCAGGATACCAGATAAACATACATAAATCAGTTGGATTCCTTTATAATATCAGAGAACGTTAAAGAGGAAATCACCAAAACATTACCACTTACTATACCATCTGTTTTAGTCAACTAGGGCTGCTCTAACAGAAATACCACAGAGTGGATGGCTTTAACAAAGAAAGATTTATTCTTACACAGTCCGGTAGGTTGCAAGTCCATATTCAGGGTGTCCGCTCCAGGGAAAGACTTTCCCCTTGACGGCTCTGGAGGAATTGTCCAGGGAATGTCCTAACGCAAGAACCTCTGGTCTGAACGACGCGCTCTGCTCCCGGTGCTGCTTGCTTGATGGTAGCGAGGTTCTCAAATTGTCCTTGGTTCTTTTTCCTTTTATTGCTTGCAAGCTAAAAGCATTAAGGGTGGGGCAAGCCATACTCCAGGGAAACTTTCCCCATAGCAGGACTTCACAGCCCCACCCTAATCCTTTAACATACAGGTTAGCAAAACCACACAATGGAGGACATTTCCAAGATACTGGGAACCATATCCCAGCCACATGGCTGCACACATTTTTGGGGGGACACAATTCAAACCATGACACCATCCAAGAAAATAAAATACCTAGGAATAAATCTAACCAGAGATGTAAAAGACCTATACAAAGAAAATTACAAGACACTGTGTAAAACCAAAAGAGACTTACATAAGTGGAGAAACCTACCTTACTCATGGATAGGAAGACAACATCATGAAAATGTTCTATCCAAAGCAATCTGTAGATACAATAAAATGCCAGTACATATTCCAATGACATTTCTTAATGAGATGGAGAAAGAAATCAACTTCATATCGAAAGGGAAGAAGCTTTGGATAAGTAAACTATTACCGAAGAAGAATAAAGTGGGAGGCCTCACTCTATCTGACTTTAGAACCTATTACACTGTCACAGTAGTTATAACAGCCTGGTACTGATACAAAAATAAATACATAGATCAGTAGAACAGAACTGAGAATCCAGATGTAACATTATCCACCTAGGAGCAGCTGATATTTGACAAAGGTCCAAAATCCATAAACTGGGGAAAAGACAGTCCTTTTACCAAATGGTATTGCTAAAACTGGATATTCATCTGCGAAAAAATGACACAAGACCCGTGCCTTGCATCATGTGCAAAGATCAACTCAAAATTGATCAAAGATCTATTTACAAAATCTAAAACAGTAAAGATCATGGAAGGAAAAGTAGGGACAATTCTAGAAGCCCTAGTACATGGCATAAACAGACTACAACATATTACTAACAAAGCACAAATATCAGAAGAGAAAATATATAGGTGGGAACTCCTAAAAAAAATCACTTATGCTCATCCAAAGTCTTCACCAAAAGAGTAAAAAGACTACCTACAGAACGGGAAAGAAATTTTTGCTACCATAAAACTTACTGGCGTCTAGTCTCAATAATCTACAAGGTACTACAAAATCTCAACAACACAAAGACAAATAAGCCAATTAAAAAACTCGCAGAAGATATGAACAAGCACTTCACCAAAGAAGACATCTAGGATGCTGACAGATACATGAGGAAATACAATCATTATCCATCAGAAAAATCCAAATCCAAACTACGATAAGATACCATCTCACCCCAATAAGGTTGACATTGATCCCTAAACCACAAGATAATACACGTTGCAGAGGCTGTGAAGAGACTGAAACACATATACTCTGCTGGTGGGAATGTAAAATGGTACAACAACTTTGTCAATTGATTGGGCACTTTCTTAAAAAGCTAGAAATACCATAAGATACGGGATTCCCGCTTCTTGGAATATATCCTAGAGAAATAAGGGCTGTCGCACAAATAGACACGTGTACGCCAATGTTTATTGCAGCACTATCCACAACAGCAAAGTGATGGAATCAACCTAGGTGCCCGTCAACAGATGAATAAACAAACTATGGTATATTCACACAATGGATTACTATACAATAGTAAAGAACAATGATGATTTTAGGAAATATGAGTCATCTAGAAGACGTTATGCTGAGTGAGATTAGTCAGATGCAAAAGGACAAATATTGCATGAGACCATTATAGGTACTTGAGAACAGGTTTAAGCAGAGAAGAAAATCCTTGATGGTTACAAGGGTAGGGAGGAAGAACAGTATTCTTAAGTAGTAGATAAGAATTGGGTTAGGTGAAGGGTTGCAGTAGAAGGCAGGTTAGCACAACTGGACTACACTAAAAACTAAAAAGTTTCCTAAATACAATCCAACATTTTGAAGAATAGAGTAGCAAGGACATGGGTCCTGGGATCACAGTTTTTTCTTGGTGTCTTTATTTTGGGATCTGCCTTGTGTGGAGTTAGATGAGCATCTTGGATAGATATCTTCTTATCATTCATGGTATCAGGGAGGTTTTCTGTCAGCTAATCTTCTCAAGTTCTCTCTGTATTTTCTGTTTTCTCCCTACCCCCCTGTTTTAGTCAGCTAGGCTGCTCTAACAGAAATACCACAGAGTGGATGGCTTTAACAAAGAAAGATTTATTCTTACACAGTCCGGTAGGTTGCAAGTCCATATTCAGAGTGTCCACTCCAGGGAAAGATTTTCCCCTTGATGGCTCTGGAGGAAAGTCCGGTATTGCATCAGTCATTGTCCAGGGAGTGTCCTAACGCAAGAACCTCTGGTCTGAACGACGCGCTCTGCTCCCGGTGCTGCTTGCTTGATGGTAGGGAGGTTCTCAAATTGTCCTTGGTTCTTTTTCCTTTTATTGCTTGCAAGCTAAAAGCATTAAGGGTGGGGCAAGCCATACTCCAGGGAAACTTTCCCCATAGCAGGACTTCACAGCCCCACCCTAATCCTTTAACATACAGGTTAGCAAAACCACACAATGGAGGACATTTCCAAGATACTGGGAACCATATCCCAGCCACATGGCTGCACACATTTTTGGGGGGACACAATTCAAACCATGACACCCCCATTCTGGTACTCTGATCATTTGTAGATCATTCCTCTTGATACAGTCCCACATAAGTCTTAGTGTTTCTCTATTTTTAAGAATACTTTTATCTGATTGTTCCTTAAAGTTGGTGCCACTTGCTTTAACTCCAGTCTCACTAGCCTTCCATTGCCTCAGTTCTGCTCCTTTGACTTTCTACTGCATAGTTCAATTCTGTAATTTTATTATTTTCTGAATTTCTAATTATTTTTGCTGTATGCTGTCTTGCAACCTGTTCAGTTTGTCATTGTGTTCTGCTGTATTTTTCCTCATCTCCTTCCTGAACTCTTGAGGAGTTCTAAATATTAATTGTTTGTATTCTATCTCTGATACTTCTGGGACGTTTTCTTCATCTGGAAAATTTCTTACTTCTTTGTTTTGGGAGCTTTCTGAAGCCCTCATGGTCTGTATCTTAAGTGATCTGAAATTGACTGTTGTCTCCAAGCCAGCAGTAAGTTGTTTATTTATTTAATGTTTGCTTACTATGTTCTAGAATTTTGTTTTGATTTGAAATGTCCAAATAGGCTGGTCATGTGTGCTACTTTGGTTATTGGTACCTTTGAACCTCTAATGTCCTTTCACTGGGTGGCTACAGCTGTTAGTAGACATGGAAGCCCAGGAGTCTTACTTTTCTCGTACGAATTTAGCTCAGGTGTCCAGGTAGTCAATCAGCAAGCATGTGGTGCCTGCTCACTTTTGCTATTCTATAGGGGCAGGGGTGATTGGTGTAGGCACAGGTATCTCTAGCTGCAGGCACTGAGAAAGATAGGGGGCTAACAGCCATCCCTGAGTGTTTACGAGGGTAGCACGTTCCCTTACGTCTGTTGCTAGGTGAAGGCACTGTTTCTGCCCTGAAATAGGCTTGGGTGTGTCATCAGACATTTTTCCCCTTCTTCTCCCAGTTTGTTAAATTGATCCCTCTCTGACTCTAGGAGGGAAACCCTGGTGGCATGGTTTTTAAACACTACATCTGCTAACCAAAAAGTTGGCAGTTCAGATCTACTGGGTGATCCCTGGAAACTCTATGGAGCAGTTCCACTCTGTTCTGTAGCATTGCTATGCATCAGAATTGACTCAATGAGGGGGTGGAGTCAAGATGGTAGACTAAGTGCACATCTCCCTAACTTCCTCGGGAAACCAAGACCTGATATGATAGTTAAATGGAGCCTTCTGGACACTTACTGAGCCCTGGGATGTGACATAGGGCTGTTAATTTGGACCTCATACCACTGAATGCAACATCTCCTCTTTTTCACTGACCCCACCACAGGCTTGCACACTGTTTCGATTTTTTTTCCCTCTTTCTCACCCGTGGGCAGAACTGGGACTTGACTAGCTGCTGGTCTCGGATGCACTGCTGGTGGAACCAGCAAGTGTATGGCTTTGGACTCTATACATTTCAGCTCCTCTGGCCTATCAGGAAACAGAGAAGCCAGGCAGAGGCCTCTGCAGGACTTGGTTCTTAGGCTCGAAGGTGGTTCCTGCTGGAGGGAGAATGCTTTTCTGACAGGGAGGTGGTATTTTGCACAGTGTTGCCTGGGGCCCAGAGGTGGAGGCTGTGGACTCTGGGCATTTCGGCACTTGTGGCCTCTCAATCTGGGAGCCTGGTCCTGGCCTGCTGGCGAGCTTATGCGGGATGCCATCTTGTTTTGCTGGGAGGCACAGTCATCCATGAGGAAGCCTCAGGTGGACCTAACTCCTGGGCTATGAGGCAGTTGCTTTTTCAACAGAAAAGCAGATTCTGCACAATATCACCTAAAGCTGGGGCCCGACAGCAGAGGCCAGCAGGCCAGTAGCCTTTCTGTACTTTGAGTTAGTTTATAACATTGGGTGTTCAATATAGAGGTGCTTACTTTGTCAGCTGGGAAGAGGGACGTATACACCTGAAAACCTGACTGACTTTGGAAGGTGCCAAATACTTCTTACTTCTCCTCTTAAGATGGCCTAGAGAAACAACAGTGGTACATCTATACTGAATCTCTCCCAGCCTCTACTGACCTACATGATGCCCCAAAAGCAGCAAACGTTGGAGAGGACGGTAACCCAGAAGTCACCAATGGCATCAGAAGGCCCCCAAAAGAAACCACCTCAGAATTTCCCAGACGAAGAAGCTTTTCTGAAACTATCAGAAAAGGATTATATAGAGAGCCCTAATAGACCTTATACAAAATGCAGCAGAGCAAAACAAAAAACTAAGCAAGCTGTTCGATCTGATGGAACATCAGTACTCTGAAATCCAACAGATCAGGAACAAAATCAAAGACATAGAAACTTCAATTCAAAGCCAAGAAAACCGAATGGAACAAATGGAAAACAGAATTGACTCAGCGACAGTGGGTTTTGGTTTTTGAGTTTAGGAGAATGGCTCAGGCAAGCTTAAGAAGTCTGCTGTCAGACTGGTGTCAAAGGTACCAATAACCAAAGTAGCACACATGACCAGAAGTCTGGTGTCAGACTCTGGAGCCAGGTGCAGTGCAGAAAGGGGAAGGGGAAGCACTGGGTAAAAGGAGTGAGGTTTATTCCCAGGGAAAGATTTAAATCTGTGCATGATAAGTAGATGCCAGTTGCTTAGCTTTTGATGACCAATCACTGCTTCTGGATGGCTCTGAAGGCTTGACTGCAGTTTCCACTGCTCTTTGCTGTTGAGGAGGATACTCTTCAAATGTCACCATTCCAATTCACCACACCAGCAGCAGTCGATACCTGGTGGGTCATGTTCGGAGTCACTTGTTCTTTGAGGTCTTTTTTGCTGGAAGTATCACAAGAAGCATCTGACTACTCTGCAGTCTTGGACCCACTTTTACAATCTCTTAAATGTAAGCTTGCTTAGTCCTGTGGGACAATGCTAGTGCCTTTGCCTTTGTGTTTGTGTTTTGTTTTGTTTTTTTTCTGCTGTGGCCTATAGGGTTTCAGATACTGGCATATTCGTCAATAGTAACTCTTCCCTGTTCCCCCCAGTTCTTTACTTAATTATGGGTGTGGTTTACTAGTTGAGAGTACAGATTATTCAGCCAGAAAAACATATGGGTTGGAATCACAGTGGTGGCAGAGCAAAGAACTTGGACCAAGTACAGTACTTCTACTTTAACTTACTTGTCCTCATCTGGAGAGCTTAGTATGGATAGCGTAGTCCTTGGAGTTGGCCTGGCAGCTTATTGCTTGCCTTGGTCTTTTAAAAATTTTGCACAGTTGTATTAGTTTTCTTTTGCTGCATTATAATTTACTACAAATGTAACAGCATGAAACAGCTCTTACTGTCTCACAGTCTAACAGGTCAAAAGCCTTAGTGGGCTGACTCAGCTGGATTCTCTTCTCAGCATTGGGTTAGATGATTAGAGAGTGTGCATACAGCCCACGTCTTAGTGCCTGGCTCTTAAAAAGTGCTCAGTAAATGGTGACAATTATTACCTGGGTGCTCCCAAGGATCCTATTCTTTCCATGCTCCATATCACAATTTTCTTCATTTTAGAGAGAAACAAGATGCATGTCTAGAGAGACCATTTCAGGAAATCAACTTATTCTGAGGGAAATACTGATTTCTTTTTATGCTTTTATGGTGATAACAAGTATGCAAGACTCAAACAATAGCATGATTTTAAAATATTAACAATAAAGCTACAACTTTAGGGCCAAGAAGAACTCTGACCTCTCTTTACTGAAAAGGAATCAGTAGGTACCTAGAGGGGCAAGTTCTCTACCCTCAAAAGCTACTTGAAGAAAAGGCTGAGAATGCCCAGGGCAGTGGAGCTGAGCTACTCGAGGCGAAGCCTTTCTCTGGATTTCTGTTTTCCTCATGTGCTCATTATTTCCTTTGACTACAGAATTTATACATCTTTACAACAGAAGTTATAGAAGGCAGCCCCTAAAAAAAACAAAAGAGTAAAATCTGCCCATAGTCTTACTATCAGAGAAAATCATGTTTTATATATTGAGACGTCACTTTTCAGGTTTCTCACTCTTACTCTTGCTTTTGTTGTGTGTGTGTTTGTGTGTGTGTGTTTGCATGTGTAGGCATATACATGCTCAAAGGCAGCATGGCATTATTTTCCCCTTATTGTTATACTATTAGCTTATATATCCAAACTGTATTCTTGGATAGAGATTTAAGCAGTTCTTTACTGCTATTACTGCAGTAAACATCTGGTAGCTAAATATTTGCACACAGCCCAGATGGTTTTCTTTTTTGAATTTTACATATTTAATTGATATGCATTAAGCATCAGGCACTAAGTCTTGAGATACAAAAATAAGTTAAACTGGGTCTCCAACCTCCTGGAGTTTACAGGCTACTCTGGGCAAGCCCCTTAAGAACATGGAGATCTTAGTTCCTGGTGTTGGCTTGACAGCTTGTTGTTTGCCTTAGGCTTTTAAAAATTGTGCAGGATATATTAGTTTTCTGTTGCTGCAGAATAAATTACCACAACTGAAGACAACACTTCTTATTTCATGGTCTGGAAGGCAAACATTGGGGTGGGCTAACTCAGCTGTGTTCTCTGATCAAAGTCTTCTAAGGTTAAAATCAAGGTGCTGGCTAAGTGAATTCTTACCTGTAGGACCTGGGAGGAATCTGCTTCCAAGCTCTTTCAGGTAGTTTGCAGAATCCAGATACAACAATTTTAACAACTATTCCATTGTTGTTAGCTGTCATAGAGTTCTCTGGGACTCATGTGACTCTATGTCCAACAGAAGGAAACGATCTTCACCATCATTGTTATGCTTGAGCCCATTGTTGCAGCCACTGTGTAGTTTGAATGCATGATAAGCTTGGGGTCTCATCTTTCAGCACTACAGTGGACACTACTCTGTTGTGATTCATAGAGTTCTCATTGGCTAATTTTCTGCACCCCACATTTCTTCTACTCCATGAGAGACTCTTTGTTAACTTCCCTGTAAGGGCAGTTATTTGTGATAGCCAGGCACCATCTAGTTCTTCTGGTTTCATGCCGATGTAGTTTTGGCTTAAGTGGCCCTTTCTGACCCCTGGATTCATATTTTCCTTGTCTTCGTTTCTATTTGGATCTGACTTGATGGCACTTGGCTGGCTGGCTTGTTTTTCTTCATCTTCCTTTGCTCCAGGTGGGTAGAGACCAACTGATGCTTCTTAGCTGATCACTTGGTATCTTTAAGACACCAGACACCACTTACCAAGTTGAATACAGTACGTTTTCTTAATAAATCTTTGTCACGCCATTTGACCTAGATGTCCCTTGAAACCTTAGTTCCCAGACCCCCTGCCCCGGCTTTTCTGTCTCTTAAAATGTCTGGTTGTATTTAGGAAACTTCCTAGCTTTGGGTTTAGTCCAGTTTCGCTGACTTCTTCTCTACTACTTTAGTTATCATTCCCTTCACTTACATAATTCTTGTTTATCGTAATTACTAAATATCCTTCTCCCTCCATCTGCACCCTAGTGATCATCAAAGATTTGTTTCTCCTGTGTTTAAATGTTTTCTTGAGTCCCTATAATAGTAGTCTCATGCAGTGTTGGTTCTTTTCTCAACTAATTTCACTCCTCACAAAGCCTTCCAGATTCCTCTGTGTTGTGAGATGTTTCTAAATTCATTGTTGTTTTTTATCGTTGCGTATTATTGATAGTTTGTTTATCCATTCGTGCGTCGACATACACCTAGGTTGATTCTATCTTTTTCCTATTGTGGACAGTGCTGAAATGAGCGTTGGTGTGCAGGTATCTATATGTGTGGCAGCTCTTATTTATTTAGGGTGTATTTCAAGAAGTAGGATTGCTGGATTGTATGGTATTTCTAGCTTCTTAAGAAAATGCCAAATTTGATTTCCAAAGTTAACATAACATTTTACATTCTCACCAATAGTGAATAAGTGTTCTAGTCTATGCACAGCCACTTCAACATTTATTATTTTGTGTTTTTTAGATTAATGCCAGCCATGTTGGAGTGAGATGCTATCTCATTGTAGATTTGATTTGCATTTCTCTAATGGTCTGTGGAAAATCCTGGTAGTGTAGTGGTTAAGTGCTATGGGTGCTAACCAAAAAGTCATCAGCTCAAATCCACCAGGCAGTCCTTCAAAACTCTATGGGGCAATTCTGCTGTCTCCTATAGAGTTGCTATGAATCAGAATCTACTTGACAGCAGTGGGTTTGGTTTGGTTTTAACTTCTAATGATTGTGAGCATTTCCTCATCTATCTGTTAGCTGCCTGAATGTCATCTTTGGTGATATGCCTGTTCATATCCTTGTTGATCATTTTTTTTAATTTGGTTGTTTTCTGGATGTAGAGATTTTCCAGTATCTTGTAGAGTTGAGATGTTAGACACTGATTGGATTTGTTGTAGCCAATTCTTTTTTCCCAGTTTGTGGGTTACCTTTTTACTCTTTTGGTGGAATCTTTGGATGAATATGTTTGATTTTTAGGTGTTCCTAGTTATCTATTTTCTCTTCTGGAGTTTGTGCATTATTATTAATGTTTTGCATTTTGCTTGTGCTGTGTCTTAGGGCTCCCAAAATTGCTTCTAATTTTTCTTCCGTGATCTTTGTTGTTTTACATTTTATATTTAGGTCTATGATTTATGTTGAGTTAGTTTTGTGCATGGTGAGAATAAGGGCCTTGTTCAAGTTCTTTAACAATGAATATCCAGTTATGCCAACACCATTTGTTAAAGGCAATCCCTTTTCCCCAAGTTATGGACTTTGAGGGTCTCTGTCAACTATCAGCTGCTTGTAGGTGGGTGATTTTATGTCCAAATTCTCAATTCTGTTCTACTGGTCCATGTAGCTGCTGTTTTATCACTACATGGCTGTTTTGACTACCATGATGGTATAGCCAAGCCAAGTGCCATCAAGTCGGATCCGATTCAGATTCTAAAATCAAGTAGTGTGAAGCCTCCCACTTTTTTCTTCATGAGTAATGCTTTACTTATCCTGGGTTTCTTCCCCTTCCATATGAAGCTGGTGATTTGTTTCTCCATCTCATTAAAAAATGCTATTGGAATGTGAATTAGGATTGCATTATATTTGTAGATAAATTAGGGTGGAATATACATTATCAAAATGTTGAGTCTTCCCTTAACATTGTGAAAATGTCTGTTTTACTCAAAGTAATATATAATGCAATCCCAATACAAGTTCCAGCATCATTTTTTAATGAGATGGTGAAACAAATCACCAAATTTGTTTGGAAAGGGAAGACGTCCCGGATAAGTAAGGTACTACTAAAGAAGAAGAACACACTGGGAGGCCTCTCATTACCCGACCTAAGAATATACTACACTGCCACAGTGGTCAAAACAGCCTGGTACTGGTACAAGAACAGACAGATCGATCAATGGAACAGAATTGAGACCCCAGAGATGACATCATCTGCCTATGAACAGCTGATATTCAACAAAGGCCCTAAGACATTAAACTGGAGTAAAAACAGTATCTTCAACAATGGTGCTGGCAAAATTGGTTATCCATCTGCAATAAATTGAAACAAGATCCATATCTTACACCTTATACAAAAACCAACTCCAACTGGATTAGAGACCTAAATATCAAACCTAAAACGATAAAGCTCATCCAAGAAAAGATAGGAACAACAATGGAAGTTTTAATACACAATGTAGACAGCCTTCGAAATCTGTCAAAGAAACCACAATCAACAGAAGAGAAAATAGATAAATGGGAACTATTAAGAATCAAACACTCTTGCTCATCCAAAGACTTTATTAATAGAATTAAAAAGTCACCTACAGAATGGGAAAAAATATTTGGCAACTCTATGTCACACCAACGCCTGATCTCCATAATCTATAAGATACTACAAAATGTCAATAAGAAGAGGATAAATCATCCAATTAAGTGATGGGCAAAGGAGATGGACAGACATTTCTCTAAAGAGATCCAGGCAGACAAAAAACACATGTGGACATGCTTTCGATCATTAGCCGTTAAAGAAATTCAAATCAAAACTACAATTAGATACCATCTTACTCCAGCAAGGTTGGCCATGATCCAAAAAATACAAAACAACAAATGCTGGAGAGGCTGTGGAGAAAGTGGAACTCTTCTACACTGTTGGTGGGGTTGCAAAATGGTCCAGCCTCTTTGGAAAGCAATCTAGTGCTTCCTTAAAAAAATGGGTATAGATATACCATTTGACCCAGTAATCCCACTACTTGGAATATATCCTACAGAATCAAGGCCTTTCACACCAATGGACACATGCACAAGAACGTTTATCGCAGCACAATCCATAATAGCAAAAAGGTGGAATCAACCCAGATGCCCAACAACAGAGGAATGGATAGATAAACTATGGTATATATACTCAGTGGAGCACTACGCAATGATAAAGAATAATGATGATTCCAGGAAACATCTCCTAACCTGGTTTCAACTGGAAGACATTATGTTGAGTGAAAGTAGTCAGCGACAAAAGGACAAATATTTTATGAGATCTCTATGATAAGATCTTAAAAACAGACTTACCTATAGAAGAAAAGACTCTTTGACAGCTGCAAGGGAGGGGAGGGAGGGAGGACGAGGGGGTAAGGGTTTAGATTAGATAGTTGCTAGAAATCTGATTGGGTGAAATTGGTGATAGCACACATTAGAAACAAGAACAATATTAAGTGGACTTCAGCATAACTTAAATTCTCCTTCCATCTTAACCCAATATTGCAAGGACAGAGTAGCTAGGGCAGGCTGAGGGGACCATGGTCTTAGGCGAAATCAAGGCCAATTGGCACAACTAGCATCTTGCTAAGAGGGCTCTCTGCACCCTACATTGATGAGTGGCATCTGGGGTCTTAAAAGCTGCCAAGCTGCCATTTGAGGGCACAGCGAATGGTCCCAACTCAGCAGGAATGGGTGCTCACCCAGGACCAAAATGACATGGGGTAAAGACAACCCAGAAGATAAGAGACACACATGAGTGGGTGCCTACATCAACTTGGGACTGGAAGAACCAGATGGTGCCTGGCCACCACCAGTGATAGCTGCGAGGGAGCTCACTAAGTTGAGTCTCACTGGCAACACAAGAATAAAAAGCGGTGCACCCTGAGATCTCCACTAAAAGACCTCAATGGATGGTCCAGTGTTTTCGGGTTACCCTGGGAGCATGGCCCCTGGCCCTGATGCTGCCCTTGCCCATAAATCATAACGAAGTTCCACTCTTTGGACACCAATGGATTGGATTTGATGATGCAGAGGGACCATATATTGGATGCACTTTATGGTTCTATGCATCTATAGGATATCATCCTGCTGACCTCTGGCTGGAGGAAGGAGAGTGGGTGGAGAGAAGGGGAATGGAGGCTGTTGGGAGGATGAGACATGTATGGAGCAGACAGAAATAGTGTGCTGTCACTGAGCAGGGAGAGCAGTGGAAGCTGCATATAGTGGGCATGTAAATTTATACGGGAATGTACATTTTCACTCAGTCATAATAATAAAAAAAAAGATTAAAAAAAGTTAAGTCTTCTTATCCATGAGCAAGGTAGTTCTCTTCACTTACATAGCTCTCCTTCGGTTTCTTGCAATATTGTCTTGTAATTTTCTTTGTGTAGATCTTTTTTTTTAAATCTCTGGTTAGATTCATTCCGAAGTGTTTTATCTTCTTGGGCTATTGTAAATGGTATTGATTCAGCAATTTCCTCTTTGTTGTTCTCTTTATTGGTATAGATTTTTTTTAATGTTTGTTCCGTATCCTGGTACTTTGCTAAACCCTTCAATTAGTTCCAGTAGTTTTGGGGGCATTCTCTAAGGTTTTTTTGTGTATAAAATCCTGTCATCTGTGAATAAAGACAGTTTTACTTCTTTCTTACCAATCTGGGTGCGTTTTATTTCTTTCTCTCACCTGATTGTTCTGACTTGAAGCTCCAACACAATACTGAATAAAAGTAGTGACAAGAGGCACCCTTGCTGGTTCTCATTCTCAAGAGGAATGTTTTCAAACTATCTCCATTTAGAATGATGTAGGTTGTTGACTTGGTATAAATGCCCTTTTTTATGATCAAGAATTTCCGTTCTATTCCTATTTTGCTGAGAATGGTGTTGGACTTTGTCAAATGCCTTTTCCACATCAATCAATAAAATCAAATGGTCCTCTTGCTTTATTTGTGTGGTTGATTACACTGATCATTTTTTCTGAAGTTGAATTATCCCTGCATACCTGGTATGAATCCCATTTTGTCATGGTGAATTATTTTTTTCATATGTTGTTGAATTCTATTGGCCAGAATTTTGTTGACGATTTTAGCATCTAATCTCATGAGAGATACTGACCTGTCATTTTTCCTTTTTTGTTGTGTCTTTACCTGGTTTTTGTATCAGGGTTACACCAGCTTCATAGAATGAGTTTGGTAGTATTCCATCCTTTTCTATTCTCTGAAATCCTTTAATAATAGTGATGTTAACTCCTCAGTGAAGCCATCAGGGCCAGGGCTGTTTTCCATTCGGAGTTTTTAAGGTACTTTTCAATCTCTTCTTTTGTTATATGTTTATTTAGTTGTTCTACCTCTTTTTGTGTTAGTTTAGGTAGGTAATGTGTTTCTGGAAATTTGTCCATTTCCTGTACGTTTTCAAATTTGAGTAACATTTTTTCCTAGTATTCTGTTGGGATTTTTAAAAATTTCAGTTAGGTCAGTTGTTATATTGCCAGTCTCATTTCTTATTCAGGTTATTTGCTTCCTCTCCTTTTTTTCTTGAGTCAGTTTGGCCAGTGGTTTATTGATTTTGTTGATTTTTTTAATGAATAAGCATTTGTTCTTGTTAACTCTTTCAATTGTTTTCCTATCCTCTAATTACTTAATTCTACTCTAATTTTTATGATTTGATTTCTTCTGGTACCCAAGGGCTGCTTTCTGTTTGTTTGAGTTGTAGAGTTAATGCTTTGATTTGGTCCATTCTTTCTTTTGGATGCGTACATTAATTGAAAAAAATAAACTGAGCTTTGAGCACACTTTTATTGTGTCCCAAAGGTTCTGGTAGGATGTGTTTTCATTTTCACTTGATTGTCTGAATTTTTTTATTCTGTCTTTGATTTCTTATATAACCCAGTTTGAGCAAGGTGTCGTTCAGTTTACATGTGTTCGATATTTTTTGCTTGCTTTTCTCTGTTATTCATTTCTACTTTATGACTTTACAGTCTGAAAAGATGCTTTGCAGTTTATCAGTGCTTTGGATATTGTTAAGGTGTGCTTTATGGCTTAATATGTGGTCTATTCTGGAGAATGTTTCATGTACATTGAAAAAGAAAGTATACTTGGCTACATGAAACCAACAGCCAAAATTTCTGAATGGAGAGAAATTGAAAACATTTTCCTTAAGAACAGGTACCAGACAAGGATGTTCACTGTCACCACTTCTATTCAACATTGTTCTGGAGGTCCTAGCCAGAGGAATGAGGCATGAAAGGAAATTAGGGGCATCCAGATTGGTTATGAAGAAGTTAAAATATCACTATTTGCAGATGACATGATTTTATACATGGAAAACGCTGAAGACTCCACTCCCAAACTACTGAATCTAGTAGAAGTTCAGCAAAGTACCAGGGTATAAGGTAAAAGCATGTAAATCAGTAAGATTCCTTTACACCAACAAAGAAAGAATCAAAAGGAAATCTCAAAAGCATTACCATTTACTATAGCCCCCAAGATGATAAAATACCTAGCAATAAACCTAACCAGCAAAGTAAAAGACCTATACAAAGAAAACTACAAGCCCCTACTGCAAGACACTAAGAGTAACCTACATAATGGTGAAAACTACTTTGCTCTTGAATAGGAAGACTCAACATTGTGAAAATGTCTATTCTACTCAAAGTGAATTATGCATACGATGCAATACCAGTACAAATCCCAATAACATGCTTTAATAAGATAGAGAAACAAATCACCAGCTTCATGTGGAAAGAAAGGAAGCTTCGGATAAGTAAAACTAAAGAAGAACAAAGTCAGAGGCCTCACAGCACCTGCTCTTAAGAACCTACTACATTGTCAAATAGTCAAGACTGCCTGATATTGGCATAAAAAGAGATACACAGACCAGTGGAACAGAATTGAGAATCCAAATATAACATCACCTACCTATGAGCAACTAATATTTGATAAAGGCATAAGGGATGTGAACTGGGGAAAAGACAGTGTTTTCAACAAATGATGTCAGCATAACTGGATATCCATCTACAAAAAATTGAAACAAGATCCTTATCTCACGCCATCATAAAAGCTAACTGAAAATGGATTGAAGACCTAAATATAAAACTCAAAACAATAAAAATGGTAGAAGAAAACATTGGGAAAACAATAGAAACTCTAATCCATGGCATTAACAATCTACAAAAAAATCACCAATAACCCTCAAACACTAGAAATGAAAATAGGCAAACACTTACGCTCATCCAAAGACTTCATTAAAGAAGTAAAAAGACCACCTAAGAGTGGGAAACAATTTTTGGCTGTCATAGTTCTGATGGTCATCTAGTCTCTGTGATTTATAAGATACTGCAAAACCTCAACAAGAAAAAGACAAACAACCCAATCAAAAAATGGGCAAAGGACACGAACTGAAGAAGACATACAGGATGCCAACAGATTTATGAGGAAATGCTCACTAGCACCAGTCATTAGAGAAATCCAAATCAAAATAACAATAAGGACCATCTCACCCCCAAAAGGCTGGCAGTTATACAAAAAATACAAAATAGTAAATGCCGGAGGGGATATGGAGAGATTGGAACTCTTCTACACTGTGGGTAGGAGGGCAAAATGGTACAAGCACTTTGGAAATCAATTTGCCATGTTCTTAAAAAACTAGAAATAGGAATACTATATGATGCAGCAATCCCACTTCTTGGAATATATCCCAAAGAAATAAGGGACACCAGTAAAACAGACATCATGCACACCAATGTTTATTGCAGCTCTCTTCAAAATAGTAAAAAGAGAGAAGCAACTTAGATGTCCATCAACAGCTGAATGGTTAAACAAACTATGATATACACATACAATGGAATACTATGCACTGTTAAGAAGCAACAATGGCTTAGAGAGATATCTGACAATGTAGGACCATCTGGAGGACATTATGCTGAGTGGAATTAGTCAGATGCAAAAGGACATTGTATGAGACCATTAATATAAGGATGCAATGAATTATTTTAGCACATAAGAAATCAATTATTGGCAGTTACAAAGGTGGGGAGGGAGGGAGAGAGACTTCTGTAAATTAGATTTCTACAAATTAGGACTAGGGTTGTGCATAGGGTATGACAGCACATAATAGAAAAGAGGTACCCACTACTGCTCGATTCCAAAATTAAACTTTTTTCCCAAATGCAGCCCACCTCTTTGGAAGGACAGAAAAATAGAGGCTGGAGTCAGGAGACTATGCTCTCAGGGGACATCTAGACTAACTGGTATACCCAAGTTCCTTTTTTTTTTTTCAATCTTTTAAGAAAAGATTCCACATACCACTTGGGTGAGTGGCATTGGGGGTCTTAAAAGCTAATGAGCTGCCATCTAAGAAGCAACAATTGGTCCCAACACACCTGGACCAGCCATAAACAGTGCACAGCAAGGACAGGAAGAAAATATGAACCCACCAGGACGAAGGAGCCATAGGAGCCAGAGTTCGCCTCCGCATGGGACCTGAAGAACCTGATGGTACCCAGCCACCATCAGTGACTGCCCAAAGGGGATGCAAGAAAATGTTATGCATACCACTTGGGCATCTGGGGTCTTAAAAGCTAACAATCTGCCATCTAAGTAGCGCTGATTGGTCCCAGTCCACCTGGACCAGAGCTAAATGGTGGACATCAAGGGCAGGAGGAAAATATGAGCCCAGATGATGGAAAGTGCCATTTAATTTGGAGACTAGTTTAACACAGGACCAGAAGAATCAGATGGAGCCCACCCACCACCAATGACTGCTAGGATGGGATGCACAATATAGAGCCCCTGGCATAGCAAGAGAAACATAAGCATGCAAAACTAAAACTCTACCAAATGACCACACTTGATGGCCCATCAGTCTGGATGGCCTCCTGGAAGCATGGCCCCCAGACTCTGTAACCCCAAACCACATCCAGCAACGACACGAGTTTCCCGGATAAAGACTGAACTGGGCTATACAAGACATGTAGTGATCCTGACACTTAACACACTTTAAAAACACAGGGGCTGTCTGAGAAGCTCATTGCTGGAAGCTAGAAGATAGGGTGTGGGGGGACAAGTCTTGATCAAATGAGCGTGAGAATTTCTGGATGATGAGGGGGAGTGTGCTGTCATGGGATGGTGAGAAAGGGAGGGGAGAACAGGTAGAGTAGAATAGTGGTGTGAGTTCCAAATGTTATATGGCAAGTTGATATGGATTGTATTCTTATATTTAAATCACAATAAGATTTATTTTTTTTAAAAAAGAAAGTAAACTTCACTGCTGTTGTTCTATATATATCCATGAAGTGGAGTTGGTTGGTTGTGGCGTTTAGATCTTCCATGTCTTTATTGAGCTTCTTTCTGGATGTTCTTTCACCAAAAATGGTGTGTTGAATCCTCCTATTATTATTGTGGAGCTGTCAATATTTCTTTTCAATGACGTTAGAGTTTTTTTTTATATATGTAAGAACCTTATTATTGAGTGTATAAATACTTAAAATGATTATGTCCTTCGTGTTTTGAGCCTTTTATCACTATAGTATGTCTTTCCTAATCCATTGTGGGTTTTGCATAAAAGTCTGTATTATCAGAAATTAAAATATTGCCCCTCCTGCTCTATTTTGAATGTTGTTTGCTTGGTATATTTTTCTCCATCCTTTGAGTTTTAATTTGTTTGTGTCTTTAAAGTGTGTCCTTGTAAGCAGCATATAGACAGATGGTATTCTTTTATCCAGCCTGCCACTCTCTGTCTCTTTATTGGTGTATTTAATACACTTACATTTGGCATAATTTTGAGAGGTATGAATTTCGTGCTGTCATTTTGGTGCCTTTTTTGTGCATTCTTGACAGTTTTTTGTTCCATTTAATTTTCTGTGCTCAGTCTTGTTTCTTTACGTGTTTTCATTGTTGTTGGTTTTGTATTTGATGAGACTTCATGTTTTCCATTTTGATGTGTAGAATTGTTAACTTCTTTTGCAGTTAATCTTATATTTAGTCCAGTTTTTCTAAATTTAAACTAGTCTATTATTTGTTTTTATCACCTTGACTTGCTGTCCTCTTTTTGTTATAATGTTGTCATCATTTACGTATTGACATCTCTGTTTCCCTATTTTCAGTGTTTTAGCTTTGATTTATTTTTGTGCTTTCCCTATCTAGGTTGATATCTATTTACTCTGTCCTGAAGTCTAATCTTGGTTTGTTATCTGGTGTTATTGATCTTCTAACCAAAGGACTGCCTTTAGTAGTTCTTGTAATTTAGGTTTGGCTATTGCAAATTCCTTAAACTTCTGCTTGTCTGGAAATATCCTAATATCACCATCATATCTGAAAGAGTTATATACGATTCTTGTCTGGCAATTTTTTTCCTTCAAGGCTTTCTATCTGTGATCCCATTGCCTTCTTTTCTGCATGGTTTCTATTGAATAGTCTGAGCTTGGTCTTATTCACTTTCCTTTGTAGACTATTTTTTGTTTATTCCTAGGCACTTTTAAAGCTTTCTGTTTATGTTTAGTTTTGGCAAGTTAGATTTTGTCTTCGTCTCTTTCTTTTGGAATCTACCTTGTATGTAGTTTGATGAACATCTTGGGTAGATGTTTTTTCATCCTTGATGATATTAAAGAATTTTTTCTGTCAACAAAGCTTGAAGATTTCTCTCTCTGTTTTCTGTTATTCTCACCCTGTTCTGGTACTGTAATCCCTTGTAGATGATTCCTGTTGATAGACTCTCACGTAAGTCTTAGTATTTTTTTTTCTTCTCTGTTTTAAACATCCTTTTATCTGATTTTTCTTCCAACATGTTGGTGTCGAGTGCTTTATCTTCAGTCTCACTAATTCTGAATTCTGCTCCTTTGACTTTCTATTGAATTGTCTTTTGTTATTAATCTTCTGAATTTCATATGCTGTCTTTTTGTGGTTTCTTTTAGCCTGTTTAGTCTGTCATTATATGATGCTATGTTTTGCCTGATCTCTTGAAGGGTTCTAAATATTACTCTTTTGTATGTTGCCTCTGATAACTTCAGAAAGTTCTTTTCTTCTGGAAATTTACTTCATTCTTTGTTTTGGAAGCTTTCTGAAGTCACTGTGATCTGCCTCTTTATATGATCTGATATGGACTGTTGTCTCTAAGTCATCAGAAAGTTTCTATATTTATGTATTTAATGTTTGCTTATTGTGTTCAAGCTGCTTCTTTTGTTTTGAAGTGCCCCAAATAGGCTAATCATGTGAAGTAGTTTGATTATTGGTGACTTTGAGGCTCTAATGTCCTGTTATCAGGTGGTTAGAGCTGTTGCTAGGCAACTGAGCCCAGGACTTTGTTTATTTTTCTTGTATGGACTGAGCTGAGGTGTCCAGGTACTCATTCACCAAGTGTGTGGTGCAGGCTCCCTCCTATAACCCTAGACAAGCAAGGGTGATTGGTATAGGCACATGTCTCTGGCTGCACACTCTGAGGAAGACATAGGGCTGATAGCTGCTTGTGAGGAAAGCATGTCCTTGTTTCTTAAAACATGTAGGTAGATAGGTTTTGCTGTAGGACTGTGGGTACTTAATGCTATTTGCAGAAGTGAAAGGTATTTGAGGTCCACATGATACTGTTGCCCAAACTGGAGCAAGTTCATTCTGCCTGTCACTGCAGCCAAAAATTCAGAGACAGGGTGGAGTTCAAGGAATAATTTATTTACAGATTTGCTAGCAGTCTGGGAGACTGTGGGGTGAAAGCTGTCCCATTTGGGTTACATTTCCAGTTGCTTTTATATCCAGAATTCAAAGGGGTAGAGGTTTGTCACAGAACAGTAGGAGTTATGAGAGCTCATTACATCGTATGGTTTTATTGCATCTAACAAACAGAGTGAATTACCCAAAATTTCATTATCTTTCTCTGAGGTTTTATCTATCTCTGTATCCTCAGAGATATGGAGAGGAATGCAGACCTGCTAGTCCCATCTGAGGGTGGTAATTGAGACAAGAGATAGAATTAGGAAAGGAAGAGATAGGGAGATGAATATAGACATGCTAGTTTGCTCTGAGGGTGGTTATTAAGGCAGATAATAGAATGTAGTTTAATAACCTAAGTGACATTTGTTACACCTTTATATTTACCATCAACTGAATGCCATTTCTCACTGATTCTGGAGGTATAAGTCGGTTTTCTGCCCTCAGTCTCTCCTGCTGTAGAAGATGATTTCTGAATGCCACTGCTCCCCTCACCACACTTGCTGCCTCCAATCCATGTATGGGGTGCCAGTTACCACTGGGCCAGGTCTGGACAGTCCTAGGTAATTCTGGATTGACTCTCCCTCCCATGTTGCTCAACCTCATTTCTCAACTTTCTCTTTGGTGTTCAGGACTCTTAGAATGTCATATATAGTCATATATAATCAATTTGGATTTTTTTGGTCTTTGTTGTTAGAGGGATCAGAGGAAGCATCTGATTACTCTGCCATCCTAGCTTGGCCTCCTCGCTAGTTATATTGTCTTCTAGGCCAGGAGTTTGAGGAGCAATGACATTGCATTCATTGTCAAGAACAACATTTTGAGATCTATCCTGAAGTACAGTGCTGTCAGTGATAGAATAATATCCATATTTCTACAAGGAAGACCAGTTAATATGACTATTATTCACATTTACACACCAAACGCTAAGGCCAAAGATGAAAACATGGAAGTTTTTTTTTTGTTTTTTTTTTTAATCAACTTCTGCAGTCTGAAACTGATGAAACATGAATCAAGACACATTGATAGTTTCTGGTGATTGGAATACAAAAATTGGAAACAAGAAGCAATAGCAGTTGCAAAATACAGCCTTGGGAATAGAAACAAGGCTAGAGATTGTATGATAGAATTTTGCAAAACCAATGATTTCTTCACTGCAAGAATACTTTTTCAACAACATAAACATTGACTACATATGTGGCCCTTGCCAGATGGAATACAGAGGAATCGAACTGACTACCTCTATAGAAGAGTCAAAACAAGACCAGGGGCCAACTACAGAACAGACCACAACCTTCTCATATGCAAATTCAGGTTGAAGTTGTAAAAAGTTAGAACAAGTCCACAATAGCCAGAGTATAACCTCGAGTATATCACACTTGAATTTAGAAACCATGGCAAGAATAGATTTGACATACTGTACACTGATGGCTGAAGAGCAGAGGGAACAGGGCCTTGTGGAATAACATCACAGACAGCATACTTGAAGACAGCAAGAGGTCATCAAAAAGACAGGAAAGAAAGAAAGAAAACACCAAAATGGATGTCAGAAGAGACTCTGAAGCTGGTTTTTTGCACGTAGTGTACCTAAAGCAAAAGGAATAAATGGTGAAGAACAGAAGATTTCAAATGGTGGCTTGAGAAGACAAAGTAAATTATTAAAACAAAGTGCATGAAGACATGGAAATAGAACACCAAAAGGGAAGAACATACTTGGTATTTCTCAAGCTGAAAGAACTTAAGTAAAATACAAACCTTGAGTTGCAATATTGTAGGATTCTATGAGGAAAATAAATAAACAATGCAGGAAGCATCAAAAGAAGATGGAAGGAATACAGAAAGTCACTGTGCCAAGAAGAATTGGTCAGTGTTCAATAAGTGTATGAGATGGCATATGATCAAAGAACCAATGGTTCTGAAGGAAGAGATCCAAGTTGCACTGAAGGCATTCATGAAAAACAAGTTTCCAGGAATTAACAGAATACCCATTGAGATATCTCAACGAATGGATGCAGTGCTTGAGTTACTCATTCATCTATGCAAAGAAATTTGGAAGACAGCGACTTGGGCAACAGAAAAGATCCCTATTTGTTTCCACTCCAAATAAAGGTGATTCAACAAAATATGGAAATTATTGAACAATATCATTATTATCACATGCAATTAAATTTTCCTAATGACAGTTCAAAAGTTGTTGCAGCAGTATGTCAACAGAACTGCCAGAAATTCAAGCAGGTCAGACAAGGAGTATCATTAATGATGTCAGGTGGATCCTGGCCTAAAATACGGAATACCAGGAAGATGTTTACATGTGGTTTATTGACTATGCAAAGACATTAAACAGTGTGGATCATAACAAATTATGAATAGTATTGCTAAGAATGAGAATTTTAGAACACTTAATGTGCTCATGAGGAACCTGTATGCATAATAAGAGGCAGTTTAAAGTCCAGAATGGTGTGCAGCGTGGTTGTATCCTTTCACTATATTTAGTCAATCTGTATCCTGAGCAAATAATCCAAGAAGATGGACTGCATGAAGGAGAAAGAGGCATCAGGATTGGAGAAAGACTCATTAACAACTGGTGATATGCACATAATACACCTTGCTTGCTGAAAGTGAAGAGGACTTGAAGCACTAATTGGTGAAGATCAAAGCAAAGCCTTCCATTTATCCTGCATCTTGACATAAAAAAAAAAAAAAAACTCTCACAATTGGACCAATAGGCAACATCATGATGAATGGAGAAAAGATAGAAGTTGTCAAGGACTACAGTTTACTTGGATTTACAATCAATATTCATGGAAGCAGAAGTCAGGAAGTCAACTGATGCATTACACTGGACAAATCTGCTACAAAAGACCTCTTTTAAGTGTTGAAAAGCTAAGATGTCACTTTAAGGACTAAAGTGCACCTGAACCAAGCCAAGGAGTTTTCAGTTGCCGTGTGAAAGTTGCATGTGAAAGCCGGACAAAGAATAAAGAAAATCAAGAAAGAACTGATACCTTTGAGTTATGGTATTGATGAAGAATATTGAATATACCACAGACTGCCAGAAAAATGAAAAAATACGTCTTGGAAGAGGTCAGCCAGAATGTCCCTTTATAGTGAGGACAGTGAGACTTCTCTGCACGTACTTTGGCACGTTATCAGCAGGGACCGTTCTCTGAAGAAGGGAATCATGCTTGGTAGAGGGTCAGCACAAAAAAGGAAGACCCTCAGTGAAAAGGACTCACGCAACATCTGCAACAGTGGATCCATGCATGGCAATGATTGTGAGAATGGTGCAGGACAGCGCAGTGTTTCATTTTGTTGTACTGACGGTCACTGTGAGTTGGAACTGACTCAGTGACACCAAACAGCATGAATAAAATGTTGAACTTTGTGAGGAACTGCCAAACTGTTTTCCACAACAGCTAAGCCATCTTGAATTCCCTCTGGCAGTGTGCAGAGGTTCTAGTTTCTCCACATCCACAGGGACACACACACAGACACACACACACAATCCCAAACCCATTGCCATCAGTCAGTTCTGACTCAGGGCAACCCCATGTATTACACACTAGAACTGTGTCATAGGTTTTCTTGGCAGTAATCTTTATGGGTGCAGCACTAGGACTGGGTGGGTTCAAGCCTCCAACCTTAGGCTAGAAGTCAAGCACAAACTATTTATACCTCCCAGGAGCCTTACCTCCTCATGCACTTGTTTTTTCTTTAAAAAAAGAAAAAAATTATAGCCAGCCTAGTGAATGTGAAGTGGTTCCTCACTGATTTGTATCGGCACATTAAAAGCTTGGCTGCTAACCAAAGAGTTGACAGTTTGAATCACCAGCTGCTTCTTGGAAACTATGGAACAATTCTATTCTGTTTTGTGAGTCACCATGCATTAGAATTGACTTGGCAGCAGTGTGTTTCAGTGACTAATGATGTTGAATCTGTCTTCATGTGCTTATTAACCATTCATTTATCTTCTTTGGAAAAATATCTATTCAAGTCCTTTACCCATTTTTCTCAGAGGATTTTGTCTTGTTGGGTTGTAACAGCTCTTAATGAACTGTGGAGACTGTGTATATGAGTTGCAAATATTGTCTCCCATGCCATGGGTTGTCTTATTACTTTCTTAAAAATTACCCTTTGATGCACAAGAATTTTCAGTTTTGATAAAGTCCAACTTATCTTTTGTTATTTGTGCTCTTAATGTCATATCTAAGAATTCATTGCCAAATCAACATCGTAAGATTTACTTGAGGTATTGCACAAAGCAAAGTGCCAAGTGGGAAAATCCACCTTTATTGCTAACTGTGTAGTAAGTTATCAGCATGAATCCAGTCTTACTTTCCCATTGGTCCATTCTCATCCCAGCCATCCTCATGGCACTCTTTCTCTGACCCTAGCCACCCAGAGCTAGATCAGTTCTCACGAATTAGACACAGTCCTTCCGACTGCCAGGTAAGCAGACGCCAGCCCCTGCTGGCTTTTACTGCCCTGTGGGTTCATTAATTCACAGGAATGATTCAGAGACTATCACAGAGAATATGCCATACTTACAACTACAGCTTTATTACAACCAAAAAATATACAAATGAAAAGACACATAGGATGAGATCTGAGAGGAGTGACAGTATGGTGCTTCCATGTCTCAAAAGAGGACATGCTAACCTTTCCCATATATAGTCATCAGTAAAGAAGCTAATCTGAGCCTTAGGGCTCAGAGCTCTCATAGGCCTCCCCACACGGAGACAATAGATGATATCATGCCTCTTGAGGCTTAGTGAGCATTGTGTCCTCATGAATTCCTCTTGGTCTGGTCTGGTCAGCCCCATTCGCTAGCCTCAGATGCTGGTACAGCTAGAAAGAATTGAGAACAACAGCCAATTTCTTTCTGTAAGCTGATTCCATAACTTGCAGTGTGATAGTCTTAGCTCTGATATTTAGGTAATTGGTCCATTTTACTCTACGTGTGTTGAATGGCGTAGAGTCTAGTGCCATTCTTTTGCATGTGGATATCTGTCTCAGCACCATTTCTTTTTACTTGGTTTAAGTGAAAGTATACAATCCAAATCTATTCTGCATGCCCACGTATCTGCAGCTCCAGCTGCTCTCTTCATACATTGACAGGACTTCCCTCCTTTTCACTCTGTATTTCTAGCTTCCTCTTAAAGAGCTCTTGTCCCCTCCTCTCCACCTCTTCTCTCTCATCTGGAAAGAAAAAAGTAGGACAGCTTCCCATAAATGTATAGAACCATAAAGTATAGACATGGTATGGTCACACTGTGTCCCCCAGTCCAGTCCATTCTTGTCTGAAGAGTTGACCTTAGTACTGGTTTCCTATCAGGGCCAGCAGCAGGTCTAGGGGTCATGTTCCCAGGAAACCCCCAGGCTGTCAGAGACTTTTAGTAGAGTTCCTGAGTTGTACACCTTTTTTTCTGTTGTTGCCTTAGGGATTCTTATGTCCCCCATCACAGCTGCCACTGTCTGGTTCTTCTGAAGTCATGTGGGCCCTTCCGTCTCCTCAGCTCTTTTTACCACGTCTCTTTGTTGTTCATGTTCATCATCAGTTCCAGATAAGTTGGGGCCATTTGTTGCACCTCAGATAGCTGCATGCTAGCTTTTAAGACCCCAGATGCCACTCACCAATATGGGGTGCAGAAGGCTCTCTTAGCAAAGACTAGTTATGCCAACTGGCCATGATGTTTCCTGAATGCATGGTCCCCAGGTCTCTGTCCCTGCTACCCAACCTTTTGAAATATTGGTTGAGTTTAGAAAACCTTTCAATCTTTGGTGTAGTCCAGTTATGTTGATTTGCTCTCTACTGCATGCTGTCATTGCTTTCACCTAATCAAATCCCTCTCTGCTATCTAATCTGTGACCATCCCTTTCCTTCCCTCCCTACCCTTGTAGTCATCAAACTGTGTTTTCTTCTGTACGTAAGTCTATTTTTCAGCCCTTATAATAGAGGTCTCATACAATACTTTTCCTTTGCCGCTGACTGATTTTACTAAGCATAATGTCTCCTAGTTGAAACCAGGTTATGAGATGCTTCTTAAAATCATCATTGTTCTTTATCATTGCATAATGTTCCATTGAGTGTATGTACCATAGTTTGTTGATCCATTCATCTGTTGATGGACACCTAGGTTGATTCCATCCTTTTGTTATTGTGGACAGTTAGCAACATTTTTTGAAGAGACTATTCTTTCCCCATTGAATGGTCTTGGCACCCAGAAAACAACATTTTTACCATCTCACCATAAAAAAAGCCAAACAAACAACATTCCCATTGAATCAGTTCTGACTCATAGTGATCCTATGGAACAGAGTAGAAATGCCCCATAAGTTTTCCAAGGAGCTGGTGGATTTGAACTGCTGACCTTTTGGTTGGCAGCCAAATGCTTAACCATCGTACCACAGGGGCCACTACCATCTCCACACTTATCTCATTTACTCCAAGATACTCTTTTTCCCTCCAAATAGCAGACACACTGCATATGACAAGTGAGTTGGCTGTCATTATTACTTTTAAATATTGACTGAGTGCTAACAAAGGATTATCTTATTTTTGGCCAACCTAATGATAAATTAGTAGGTGATTAAAAGAAAGCATATTTTTATTTGATTGAGTAGTAAAGTGATCAAATTCAGCTATCCCAAAGACAGTGCAGGTTAAAGCATAATAGGTGCTACGGGAATTATAGCGAACATGAGTAAAACACTGTCTGTGCACTCAAGCAATTTGTGATTTGTTGGAATATAAGTAGAGGGTGGGAATAGGCAGCCTAGTGGCTGGGGAGACATAATGAGGAATAAAGCGTGTAGAGCAACACAAATTAATGTAAAGCCAAATCTTGTATCCTTTGCTGCAAAAGACCTCTTTTTGAGCACTAAGGTATACCTGACCCAAGCCATGGTGTTTTCAGTCCCCTCATGTGCATGTAAAAGCCAGACGATGAATAAGGAAGACAGAAAAAAAAAAAAAAAAAAGATGCGTTTGAATTGTGGTATTGGTGAAGAATATTGAATACCCAGAACTGCCAAAAGAGCAAACAAAACTGTCTTGGAAGAAATACAACCAGAATGCTCCTTCGAAGTGAGGATGTCAAGACTAAACCTACAATACTTTGGATATATTATCAGGAGGGATCAGTCCCTATAGAAGGACATCACACTTGGTGAAGTAGTGGGTAAGTAAAAAGAGGAAGACCCTCAATGAGCTAGAATGACAGAGTGGCTGCAACGATGGGCCCAAATATAACAGTAACTGTAAGGATGGCACAGGACCAAGCAGTGCTTTGTTCTGTTTACATGGGGATGGTCTGAGTCAGAAATGACTCTGTGGTATCCAGCAACAACGATCTTCCACAGTACATAGAAACAGCAATGTCTTACATTTAGTAGATGTTTTATTTGTCAAATGAATAATGATGGACTGGATAGATTTGTAATAGGTGAGTCATTGTTAAGTTCCATTGCTATGATATTCAAGTGAATGCAATAAAACAGTAGACACTGTTTGGCTGACCACCAAATTGACAAAGATACTGGATAAGATACATTTCTTTTCTGGAAAATTCTCTTAGACTTTTCAGAAAACATTCTGGCAAAGTGCATAAATATTTTTAAAAATATCTACATTATTTGGCCTAGCAATTCTGTTCTTGGGAATTATTCTAAGATAATAATTATGTGACAAACAAAAATTCATCTAAGAAGATGTTGATCTCAGTCTTAAAGTATTAAAAATGAGAAAATAAAAACAATATGCCCTTCAAAAAGGAGATTGGTTAAGTCAACAATGGTACATTTAAACATTGAGCTATTTCACATGAAATTCTGAATGTCTCTTTAAAAAAAAATTATTGGAGTATCTGGCAACATTAGACCCGCATTACTGAAGACTAGCTATTGGCTAGAGTTGCTGAGGGGCTGGCACTGAGATAAGACATGCCCTCTCTAGTGTTACACAGTTCCCTCCACCTCCTATCATGCTGCATCCAGCGTGCTCATTTATGTCCTTTGCCCAGTGATGTCAATATTTGAGTTTGTGAGCCCTGATGTAAAGGAATCATATCATTGGAAAATGTTCATAAAATGATGTTAACTGAGAAAAAAATGTTACCCACTGTATGACTAGCATGATTCCAACTGTGGTAAGAGTGCATTTGTGCACATGTTCGTGGTGTTTGTGTGATAGAGAAATAAAAGAAGTGTGAATGCATGTACCTGAATATTAAAAGCATTTCTCTCCATGTGCTGGAATTGTAATTCTTATTTTCTTTATTTGCTTTCCATTCTCACACTTCCCTACATTTTGAAAAATTAATTTGTATTGCTGTGATGATCAGAAGGAAATGTATTTTTTTTTAAAAAGTATCTGTAGAAGAGGATTGAACCCCTCCTCACCCTGTATCACATTCCTGGCTGAGGACTATTCCCCATGACAGTTACAATCTGATCTCCACTTCTTTCTATGTATGTCTCCAAAACGTACTTTCTTAATTGATTATACCCTTGAAATTTTCCCAAATCACCAACAGAGAAAATAACCTTACAGTCAAGAACCACTTTCTGATTCTGATATAATATTTTTTCTTTGAAAAAGTCGAATTTGGAGAGTGTGAGGGCTTGGAATACTACTGGTCCTGTCATCCCCTTGAGGCCGTATCACCTCATAGCCTGTGTCTTTATACTCCTGGGTCATGGCAGGAACTGTGACTTCTTCCTGAACACAGCCCTACAGCTCTCTGAAACCCAAGAGAATCTTCTAGAGAAATGCTGGTTGGACATGAGCCAAGTGTGTGCATTAGCTAGCAAGTGGGAGTAGGTGACACTGACTCTTCCAGATAAGCCACAGAAACCAACTGCATGTTTAGGTTTACCCAGGCATGGACAGTCATCACATTTATTCTGGGCTGTCACAGAAAGAGGTGACATGATCATAGTTTCAGTGGGTCACCCTGTGGTTTATCACAGCATCTTCCCCTCCTATAAGTTCCTGCCCCCTCTTGTGACCCTCACCACTTTCCACTACATTTTCATTTGTTTGCTTGCCTTTCCTTGCTTTTACATTCAGTGTTTGTTAAGAGAATGAATGCACCATCCTGTGTTTATTTAAAGGCACATGTCATAGTGTCCTAATCTGGGGAGCAAAATTCACTATGAGTTCACATAGTTTTAAAAGTTCAAGAACAGTTTAGCCTGTGGTATTGGACCAGTCTGATCACACAAGCCAAGGAGCACTAATTAATGCTTTGTATTCTTTCCCTCTTCTCAGGAGTGGAGGTACTTGGGCTCTGAATCTGTGGGAGACTAATGGATTTAAACTATCTGGAGTCACCTCTCATGGGAAAAAATCAAATCAGGCAAAATAAACATACAGGAAATTAATAAAAGAAAATTCTGTATGACAGTTAATATCTTGAACAACCCTTTCTAACCTTTCTTAAGTGAGAATAAAGATTTCAGCAAGATCGTCATCCTCTTGTGATTATGTATTATTAACCTTTCACTGTAGTCAGAACTCTCTAGTTCCACACATACTCTCTTCTGTTCTATATACAGAACCAGACACTTTGGTTTTCTCTCTTTCAGAGGATCAAGAAGGGGTTATTGTGTTGTGCTTTACTTCCTCCTAATTTTACAAAAATTGTCTTTATTTTTCATGTTGTCTTAGCTTGACCTGTTTGTTCCAACCCAGGCAAATCTGTATTATATAGAAAACATTAATGTCAAGATGGTACATGCTACAACAGATACATTTCTAGTTAATATATTAAACTAAAAAAACATTCAGTTGTGAAATGTTTTGACTGTAACACAACATTATAAACAGCAAACTTTGTCATGGTCCAGACAACAACACGTGTAAAATGCTATCTTTGCATTGAAGAAGTTTGTTGTTTGAAAAGACACGTTTTATAACATCTGGTGCAGCTGACAGTGTTGGGATGCTGTCCTAACTTCTCTAACCACATGGATCAAATAATTTTTTTAAGTTGAAATACTAGTAGTTTTGACGTGGATACTTCTTACGTAGTTAAAGTTTATAAATGTATTTATATTTAAAAAAGTAATAGAGTTCATCTTCACATCCCAATTGGAAAGACAAGGCTGTGTATTTTCCCACTTGACATAACTGATTTACACAAAGGCTAATGGCTAATCCCAGTTGCTATCATGACGCTAACTACAGAGGTCCAGCTGGCTCCCTGGCATGTGGGAGCCAGAGCATTAGTTGTGACAGGAGTTCTGCCACAGTATACTTAATCCTAGAGGCTCATCTCTTTACTGGCCTATTTTGTTGTGTGCTCATGAATATACAATAAAATCATGAAGGTGAAAGAGCACTGAAAATGACAAAGTGTCACACAGGCAAAAGCAAGTTAGTGTTATGATATGGATGCCAAGCCAAGTGCCGTCGAGTCGGATCCGATGACTGATTTTAAAAACAAAGACCTCAAATATTAAACTTCAAGTAGTGTCCACTTCAAAATTGTCACCCTGGAAGCTGCATACTTGTCCTGTGGAGCCACACTGAAATTCCTTACTTCTTATTTGGTTTCATTATCTAGTATATCACACATGTTATCCATTTTCTTACTAACTCGTTCAACTAAGATTTTCTGACTAGTAACTGCCATGCATGAAGCACCGACTAAGCACTGGAGACAGGTACAAAGACATGGAAGACAGACTTTGATTGAGTTTAGCAAGCTCATAGATCCAATAGAAGAAATAGACATACAAGTAAACCTCACTTACTGTATTTCATCGTGATTTTAGCAGAGGTATATATGAAGCATACAGAATATGGTGGAAAGAGTAGCACAGATAAAACCCGTACATCCCAGAGGACTTCGCTGAACCACCTCAGAAACATATCATTTGGATTACACTGTCGTTAGCTAATGCTTTAATCCTAACAATTCCCTATATTTACACAATTCCTTACAGCTACAAGGAGTTTGGGGTCCTGGTCTTATCTTCTCCATGCAAATCTGGGAGGTGAGCATGGGAGGCGAAGTGCCTTTCCCGAGTCACCTGGCTACTCAGTGGTGAAAAAAAGCCCCAGAATCTTCTCACCTTGTGCAAGTACATTCTGCTCCATTCTGCCTCCCTTCAGTCTGAGCTTCTGCAAATCAGCAGGAAACCTCACCCCTTCCGCCTTAAGTAGGGGAAGGAAGAGCAAGAATGACAGAACAGGCACAGCTAAGATCAAAAGGGCAGGAAAAATACCTGAGCCAAGATTATAGGTTGAGTAGGAGTTGTATTCCATGCAGCTGAAATAGGATGAAAAGGCAAGAGGTCGAGAAAGAGCAAGACATATTTAGAAAAGGAATAGTTCAGCCAGTTCTACATAAAAGGGTCTGTTATTAACGAAATCGTGATCAAGAAAGACCTGATATGCTAACGAAATTGCATTTCAAGCAAAGACGTTTCAAGGTAAAGGATGTATGAAGCATCTAAGTGGAGACAGCTAACCAACAGGTGGAATGAGTCTGAGGTTTGAGAGATTTGGTAATTTACAACATAAAAGATGTAGCAGATGCAATGAGAATGGCTGCAATTGTACCAGGCAAGTATATAGAGTGAGCACAGAAAAGGGGTGAGGAGTATCCTGTGGGAGACGTCACAGAGACTAAACGGTGTCCTCTGTTTTGAAGAACACCAGTGCAGAGGGTGTTATCGTGGTGACCAAGGATAGAAAGTTCTAAGAGCAGGCGAGTGAGAAGTGTCAAGTGCTATAAAGTGATCAGTGAAGAAAAGTATGCCATTTATTAAGCAGTTGTTTCTCAGCTTCAATTCTACCCTTCTGTTCAGCTGTGATATAGGAGCTGAGACTCTGCAAAACCCACTTCTGCTTTGCCAGCTCCTCCCTGTCAGGCTCTACCAATAGGAGACATCAGAGGGAAACAGTCTGTTTCCTGTTCCTGTTTATTTGCCTCCTGCTCACTTGGCTGCTACCCAACAGCCAACAGGTTGGCAGTCCAAACCTACCAGTGGTTCCACAGGGGAAAAGAACTGGCAATCGCCTTTCTTAAAGATTAAACCAGAAACCAAACCACTGCTGTCAAGCCCAGAACACTCCACGGTGCAGTTCTATTCTGTCCTATAGGGTCATTATGAGTTGAAATGAACTCAGCAGTACACAACAGTAATCTGTTAGCTTTGCCCTGGCAATTCTTTCCAACATGGCAGTATTGATACACTCCAGTAACAGCAGTTGATTCCAGTTTGCAATTTTTCCAATAGTCAGCAGGTATCTTCTTCTCAGAGGTCTGGGTCTCAGTCCCATAAAGCCTCTCTTCCAAGCTGCAAGTTTTAGGAATTCCAGGCTTTGCACTTTGTTCTCCAGCCATAGAGTGGTAGCTGCTTCCTGTAGCTGCTACCTCCATCATACTTGTTTTACCTTTCAGCTCTTCAACAACTTGTCAACAATTCTTTAAATTTTCTCTGTTTAAACAGTTGGTGAAATTTCTGTCTCCTGGCTGGACCTGTACCAGTAAAGAAATAATTGACAAGTGAAAGTCGTTGGTGTACTCTTAGTAATAAATCTTCAGTGCAGTAAACAGGAAGACAAGAGGGTGCAGTGGACTGAGGAATAAACTGTCATTGTTGTTGTCAAGTGTCTTGCAGTCAGCTCTCACTCATAGCAACCTTATGTATAACGGAACAAACACTGCCCAGTCCTGCATCAGCTTCACAGTCATTGCTGTGCATGAGCTCATGGCTTTGGCTGTTGTATCAGTCCATCTCACTGAGGGCCCCTCTTTTTTCACTGACCCTCAACTTTACCAACCATGATGTCCTTCTCCAGCGATTGGTCCTTCTAGACAATGTATCCAAAGCCAGCTAGACAAAGTCTCTCCATTGTTGCTTCTAAGGGGCATTCTGGCTGCACTTCCCTCGAGACAGATAGGTTCTTTTGATAGTCCGTGGTGTCTGCAATCTTCTTGGCCAATACCACATTTTGAATGTGTCAGTTCTTCATTGGTCTTCCTTATTTATTGTCCAGCTTTTGCATGCGTATGACGCATCTGAAAATACTACAGCTTGAGTCTACTTTTTAAGATTTTCAGGGCTTGTGTGTAAATTCATGGCACCCAAGGAAATGAAATCTTCCACGAAAAGCCGGCGCGTCCAGCCATCCTTCAGTCATCCTCCAAGACTTCAAAAGCCTCTTTCATGTTATTTTGTTGGCATCTAACTAAACAAAGCCAAAACTGGGCAAAGCTGGAAGAGGTAGACAGGGCAGTGATGTAATTTCCCAAGGACCAACGCATGGAAGTAGGGACAGAGCAAGAGATGGGGACAGGTGAAGGCTGCAATTTACAAAATTGGCATTCCCTGCCTCTGAATCCAGAGGAGCATGCATCAGGTCCTAAAAAAACTTGAACTTGGTTTCCTGTCTTGACTATGCCCCGGGAAGCCTCTTTTTGTCAGCACCTCATTTGTAAATGAAGATCTCCATCCTCTCCTCGAGGCTTTGTGTGTTCCAGCAGCAGGGATTGATGTTGCTGCAGCTTCTCTCTGAACAGCAGATGGCAGCACTAGCTCTTTTTCCGAGGCTGCAGCCCAACGACCTGCTTCTGGTCAAGACCTTCAAGAATTGCTATTCCGACCTGCAGGCCCTGCCCTGAGTACTTAGACAACTTTAGCTGCCCTTTGTTACCTACAGGAAGTTTTCAGCAGAGTCTTCTCAGGAGAATGGGTTGAGAAAGTGTATTCTGGCTAGAAATCTTTTTAGGAGAAGACAGATACAAGGCACACAGGAAAGGCTTTAGAAAAAGAGAGGAATGGAAGAGTGAAGAACTATCATTTTCATTTTTTCACATGAGCCTCAGAGGGATGAGGCTCTGTCATTTATTTTCTATGTCCAGCACGAAGCAGAGTGCCTGAACATGTTATTAGTAAGTGCTCAGAAAGTGTTTGAGAATCAATGAACGTGTTAGAGAACATTTTTATTCGACCATTCCAAGTCAACTCTTACAGGCACCCTTCGAAATGAGAGTCTAATATGTACTGAAAGGTAAATCGTACAAACCCTCATGGAGATCAATAAAAATCACCTAATCACTAATACTTCAATTACTAGAGCCTAGTACTGCCAGACTGTGTGTTAGTTACAGCGATGAGTGAGAAGCAGTCTGCCTAGTGTTTACAGATGTGTACCTGGGGCCTCACTCTCTGGGTTCTTCCAATTGAAATAATCTTTACCACAGTCCTTTAAGTTTTCTCCCAGTGTACTTCCAATAGCTTCTGGCCCCAAGCACCTTCTCCCTAACTGCTGTGGGTTGGGCTCCTTGCAATTCTCCAGCTGCCTGTCCTACCACTTTACAGCTGATCCCTCACACTAATGCTTTGTTTAGGACTGTCTTTCTGAGCTTAGCAAGGGCCAGGATTCTCCCTTGTCTTGCATGTGCAGCACTCAGAAGAGTGTCAAGCCATTAGAAGGTCCTCAGGGTGTTCTGTCATGTTCATGTTTGCATCCCAGCATGTAGCAGTGTGTGGGATATAATGAACCATAAACTCATTGAAAGGATAAGTGAAGGAGTCTATGCTGCCTACCCATCAAAAACTGGTAGCTCAATGAAGTTACATTAGTGTTGTTGTCCAGTGCCATCAAGTTGACGCTGACTCACAGTGACACTATGAACAACAGAATGAAACACTGCCTTGTCCTCCGCCGTCTTTATAATCATTTTTACACTTCAGTCCATCCTTGCAGCCACTGTGTCAGTCCATATTGTCAAGGGTCTCCTTTTTTGTGTGTACCTTCTACTAAGAACAATATCCTTCTCCAGGGACTGGCCCCTCCTGATAACATGTCAAAGTATGTGAGATATAGTCTTGCCATCCCTGCTTCAGAAGAGTATTTTGGTTGTACACCTAAGACAGATTTGTTTGTTCTTTTGGCGGTCCATGGTATAGTCAATATCTTTCACCAGCGGAGGTGGGGTTAAGCTGGTGAAGTAGTCAGACACTTCCTGTGATCCCTCTAACAGCAACCCTCTTCTCACCCCCCAAAAATCCAAAAAATTGATTATATGTGACATCAAAGGGGAAATTGAGAAATCACACTGAGCAACAGGGAAAGGGGATTAGGTCCACAAGTACAGACATGACCCAATGGGAATCCACACCCCACTGGATGATTGGCAGTGGCCAGTGTGGAGAGAGAAGCAGTGGTGTATGGAAAGTGTCTTCCTCCGTAGGAGAGACTGAACAGTCCACTCATATCTCCAGAATCAGTGAAAAGTGCCATTCCCTCATCAAAAGCTAAGTGGCTTGAGTCTAGTCTGCTACATGCAGATCTAAAGCTTTCCTTTGGGCTGTGTCTCTCCCTTTTCCCAGTGCTTCCCTCTCCCTTCTCTGCACTGCACTGAGCTCCATATTCTAATGCTCTACTTGGATTGGAAATAGAATTCCTTATGTGCCCCCTGAGCTATTCTCCCAGACTTGGAAAGGGAACAATTCAACAAATGGGAGGAAAAAAATATGTTGGCTCCCCTAAGCCAAAAAATCAGGGCAGAAACGATCATTTCACTATATACAGGCATATGAAGTCCACAACACTTCAAAGCCTTTCAACACTGTGTATAGAATCTGGTGCACCCATCATCCTGCAACAAAAGCTCCCTACCAACTCACATTAAGACACAGGGACAGGCTTTCCTTACAGACATTTGCCAACTGCTGTCAGCTCCCTCTGTTTCTCAGGGCCTCACCCCTGTCCATCTAGGACTATAGGGAAGAGCATGTGCCACACACTTGCTGACTGACTTCCTAGGCACCTGAGCTGAACACACATGAGAAAAGTAAAGTGACATCTGGACTCACATGTCTAGTAGCAGATCTAATCACATGATAACGAGACATCAGAACCTCTAAGGCATGAATAATAAAACTAGTTCACACAACCAGCCTACTGTGGCATTTCAAAATAAAACAGAAAGAACTAAGAACACAGTAAGCAAGCATATATAGATACAACAAGTTAGTAATGGCTCAGAGATGGTAGTCAGTATCAGATCACTTGAAGAAGCAGACCAAGATGGCTTCAGAAAACTCCCAAAACAAAGAATCAAGAAATTTTCCAGATGAAGTCCCTGGAATTACCGGAGGTAGAACACAAAAGATTAAGATTTATAACTATTCAGGGGATTGGGAAGGAGATAAGGCAAAAGGAAGCAGAGTATAATGACAAATTGAAGAGACTGAAAGAAGTCCTTGAGAGACAGCAGTCACAGATTCAGCAGATTAATAATAAAATTATAGAATTGGACAACTCAGTAGATTAAGTTAAAGGAGCAGAATTGCAGCAATGGTATGAAGACTTAGTGAGATTAAAGATAAAGAACATAACATCAACACATTTGAGGAAAAATCAGATGAAATAATTTTTTCAAAAGAAAAAACATAAAGAGTTGTGTGGGGCTTTATCAAGAAGAACAATTTACTAGTGATTAGAGTACCAGAACAGGAGCAGTGAAGGGATAGCAGAAAATACAGAGAGAATCGTTGATGACATGTTGACAGAAAACATCCCTGATATCATGAAAGATGAGAAGATACCTATCCAAGTTGCTCATCAAACTCCACCCAAGGTAGATCCCAAAAGGAAGACACCAAGAAATATTGTAATCAAACTTACCAAAACTAAAGATAATGAGAGAGTTTAAAAGCAGATAGGGATAAATGAAAAATCATCTACAAAGGAGAGTCAATAAAACTAAGCTCTTATTACTCAACAGAAACTATGCAGACAAGAAAGCAACGGGATGGCATATACAAAGCATTGAAGGAAAAGAATTGCCAACTAAGAACTATATATTCAGCAAAACTATCTCTCAAATATGAGAGTAAAAGTAGGACATTTCTGCTAAAGAAAAATTTAGGGAATTTGCAAAAGCTAAATCAAAATTACAAGAAATACTAAAGGGAGTCTTTTGGTTAGAAAATCAACAACACCAGAAAATAACCAAGACTAGAAGGCAGGGCAAAGCAAACAGATATTAACCCTGACAGGGAAATTAAGAAAATAAATTAAAGCTAAAACATTGACTATAGGGAAACACAGATGCCAATATGTAAAAGATGACGTTATAATAAAAAAGAGGAACTAAAAGGATGCAGTGATAGATCTTTCATATGGATAGTCAAGGCAATATGAAGAAATTAAATAACAGTATAAATTTTGAAAAATAGGGATAAATACTAATGCAACTACAAAGGTAATTAGCAATCTTACACACACAATAAAAGGCAAGAGAAATGCAGTTTCAGCAAATAAAACAACAGTATAAGTGAAAAAGATTAAAGGAAACATGTAAAGAAACACAAGTCAGCACAGAAAATTAAGTGAAACAAAAAAACTCACCAACACACAAAAAAGGCACCACAAAGACAGCACTAAATTTACGTCTATCAGTAACTGATCTGAATATAAATGGGTTAAATGCAGCAATACACAGAGTGACTGAATGGATTAAAAACAAAAAAATCAGTCTACATGCTGCTTACAATCAACACACGTTAAAGACACTAACTAAAACTGAAAGAATGAGAAGAAACATATCAATCAAACAATGCTCAAAAAAGAGCAAGAATGGCAATATTAATTTCTGACAAAATAGCCTTTAAAGTAAAACCTACCACAGTGGACAAAGAAGGACACTATGTAATGATTAAAGGGTCAATAATCAGTAAAGAGTACATAATCACATTAAATATTTATGCCAACAATGACAGGTCTTCTAAGTACATCAAACAACCTCTAACAACATTAAAAACAGAAGTACACAGCTCCACAATAATGGTAGGAGACTTCAGCACACCACATTCAGTAAAGGAAAGATGATCCACAAAGAAGTTAAAAAAAGACACAGAAGATCTAAGTGCCGCAGTAAACCAACTTGACCTCATAGACATATGCAGAATACATCATCCAACAACAGCCAGTTATACTTTCTTTTCCAATGTACATGAAACATACCCCAGAATAGACCTTATATTAGGCCAGAAAACAAGCCTTAACAAAATGTAAAGCATCAAAATATTGAAAAGCATCTTTTCAGACCACAGAGGCATAAAAGTAGAAATCAGTAACAGAAAAGGCCACAGGGGAAAAATAATCTAACATATGGTAGCTACTGGGTTATAGAAGAAATCAAGGATGGAATAAACACATTCACAGAAACTGACGAGAATGAAAATGCATCCTACCAGGACCCATAGGGAACAGCAGAAGCAGTGCTCAGAGGTCAATTTATATCGATAAATGCACACATCTAAAAAGAAGGGTTCAAATTTAAGTATTCACTCTACAACTTGAACAAGTATAAAAAGAGCGATTAAGAACCCCCAGAGCACCAAAAGAAAGCAAATAATAAAAAACTAGAGGAGAACTAAATGAACTAGAGAAAAGAAAAATGATCAAAAGAGGTAACAAGACCAAAGACTGGTTCTTTGAATGATTTACAAAATCAATAAACCACTGGCTAACCTGAGAAAAGAAAAACAAGTGAGGAAGCAAATAACCTGGATAAGAAATGAAATGGGCAATGTCAGAACATTACCAATCAAAATTAAAAAGAAATAACAGAATACTAAGAAAAATTGTACTATAACAAGTGTGAAAACCTAGAAAAAAAGGACAAATTTCTAAAAACATGCTACCTACTTAAACTAACAGAAACAGAGGTAGAACAACTAAATACACACATCACAAAAGAAGAGATTGAAAAGGTAATTTAAAAAACTCCCAAATGCCTAACTCCCAAATAGAAAAACAAAAACCAAACAAACAAAAACCAGACTTTCCGTTAGCTCAGATCTGAAACCATTCCAGAAACTGCTTTTTGGCTTGGGTAGATACGGGACACTGGTTGGACGTTTTTCTCCTTCAAGGCTTTGAATGTGCCATCCCACTGCTTTCCTGCAAACATCCTTTCTGCCGAGAAGTCGGATTAAAACATATGGGGCTTCCCTCTGAATGTCAGCTTTGCTTTAAGCCTCGCTACCTTTAGGAGCCTCTCCTTGTGATTGATTTTATACTGGATAGCTCCTCCTGGAGGCAAGAGAAGAAAGAAGAGTGCATGAGCTGGTGGAATGGACATGGGAAACCGAGGGTAAAGAGGAGGAGTATGCTGCGTGGGAAGAGTAGCTAGGGTCACATGATGAAGTGTGTAAATTTTTAGTATGAGAAACTGACTGAGATTGTAAACTTGCACTCAAAATATAATGAAAAAATGAAAAGTATATACAAACCCAAGAAAATCATATGTATATATTTGTTTTTCACCAACACCACAATTCAAAGGCATTAATTCCTCTGTCTTCTTTATTCATCATCCAGCTTTCACATACATATCAAATGATTGAAAATATCATGGCCTGAGTCAGGCCCACCTTAGTCTTCAAAGTGACATCTTTGCTTTCCAACACTTTAAATAGAGTTCTTTTATAGCAGATCTACCCAGTGCAGTGCATCTTTTGATTTCTTGACTGCAGCTTCTGTGGATATTGACTGTGGATCCAAAGACAACATCAATCTTTTCTCCTTTTATCATGATCTTGCTTATTGGTCCATCATGAGGATTTTTGTTTTGTTTATGTTGAGTTGTAATCCACATGAAGGCTGTATATATCCTCTTTGATCATCAGCAAGTTCTTCAAGTCCTCTTCATTTCCAGCAAGCCATGTGTCATCTGCATAATGCAGGTTGTTAATGAGTTTTCCTCCAGCTCTTCATTTCTTCTGCATCTTATGTTAATGAGGGAGGAGAAACTCGTCAAAGGAGGATGCAGGTGGTTGCAGAAGCAGAAGAATGTAGCCAATATCACTGGATTATACATGTAGAAACTGCTGAATTGGTCAACATTGACAAAAGTAAACTAAAACAATCCCCTCCCAAAGAAAAGAAAAACCTGTCAGGCACCAGGGCCACTGTGGCATCTATCTGCCTGGACCTCCTTTAATATCTTTACATCAGGAATAAAAAGGAGTTGGGGAATTCTGTGAGTGTATGCCTGTAATCCAGAGTAACTGCTCTAAAAGTTTGTCTATCCTCGCGTGATCTTTAATGGCACTGTCCAACAGAAGTTTCTGCAATGAAGGAAATATTCTATATCTTTGCTGTCCAATATGGTAACCACTAGCCACATGCGGCTATTGAGCACTTGAAATGTGGTATGACTATTTCAAATCTCATTTCATTTAAATTTAAATAGCCACATGTGATTAGCAGATACTCTACTAAACCGTGTAGGTCTATACATATCCACATGCTTAAACAGAACCAATGAAGGTTTAACTAGGATATTTCTATAGCAGAAAATAATACCAGCTCAGATTAGAAGAGAGTTATTAATACAGGAGGAAATGTAAAATGACAAACAGGCTAAAGCTGTTAATAAAATGTCTTTGTTGAACTCATATGATTTCCAAGACCAAAACCAAAACCTTGCTGAAAGATCTGGTGATCTTCTTCCGAAAAATCAGCTATTGAAAACCCAGTGAAGGACAGTTCTACTCCAAAACACGTGAAGTCACTATCAATCAGAGACATAGGAAACAGCAAGACAGCAACTGGTATAGTGACAGGGAGGAAGAGGCACAAAGGTGCCTGGGGAGGAGTCAATATCTAAAGTGATGCAACTGATTTAAATAAGCACAAAATTTACAGTAGGAACCAAATTCTTTAAATTCCTCTTAAAGGTGTTTTAGTTAGAAAGGATGGGGATGAAGGCCAGTTATTTTCCATCATGCACTAGCTCACCTCCTAAATTTACTTCATTTCTCTCCCTTGCATTTTTTTCTCTCTTGCTCAATCTTAGTCAGTCAACATTAAATTATTAACACGGCATTCTCTCCCAGAGCCCGGCATATGCTCAGGTCTAAGACTGCACTCTGCATCATGTGATCTCCTTGCCAGGTATCACTATTTGATGTTTGTTTAAATCCCTGATGAGCTCAGTCACTTACTGGCTGCCAGGAACCGTTTCACAGATGTTTCACATTCTTCAGGACCAAGATCCTTGTGTAAGCTTCCAGAAATTTCCCTTACTGCGAGAGCAACTTCCTTCACAAATGGCTTAGATGTAAAAGACCAAAGCTTTTAGTCAGAAACCTCCAGACACATTACAAACCGTTTAGGGTTTGTTTGAGCAGCAAGAGAAAGACAAGATTTTGCAAAATGTTCCACATTCCTATGTGCCTGCTGTATGTTCTAAGAGATTCCCTACACAATACAGTTTAGACTCATACTTATTTAATTAAACTCAATTTTTCAGTTAAAAGAATAACTGTATCCAAAGCCAGAGAAAGTATCAAGAATATGATTTTAATTCAAAATTGTGTTCCCTTGGAGACTGTTTCAGAGTCTGAGAAATGTCAGGCCTTAAACAAGCTGGCCTTTAGCTTTCCTTTTTCAGTAATTTCCACCTCCACAGTGGAGCAGTGATTACAGCTACCTAAAATTACTTACTTGTCTCAGAGAAGAAAGTACAATACGTCTGCAGTTACGGAGGTCCAACCTACTGTCCAACTTAAAGACATCTAGCTTACTAACATCTCTTACTGGCTTTTCACCAAAAAAACAAAAAGCAAGCCCAGTGCTCTTGAGTCAATTCCAACTCACAGCAACCCTACAGGTCAGAATCGAACTACCCCATAGAGTTTCCAAGGAGCGCCTGTTGGATTCAAACTGCCCACTTTCTGGTTTGCAGACGTAGCACTTAACAGCTACACCACCAGGGTTTCCTCTTACCTTTTAATGTTCTATAAATGTGCCTTCACTTTGAAATGACTGAATCATCCCCTACTCATGACAAATTCTTCATCATAATCTCTTTCACTAGCTTAACGTTAAGCTATTAAATCACTAAAAAGGCTTGGAACTTTTTTTTTGCACCAACCAAAACTTGGAAACCCTAGTGGTGTAGTGGGTTAAGTGCTACCTCTGCTAACCAAAAGATCAGCAGTTCTAATCTGCCTGGCGCTCCTCGGAAACTCTGTGGTTCTACTCTGACCTCTGGGGTTGCTGTGAGTGGGATCCAACTCGACAGCAGTGGGTTTTGGGGTTAACCAAAATCCATTGCCATCAGGTAAGTGCTGACTCACATGGATTCTATGGGACACAGTAGAAGTGTCCCATGGGGTTTCCAAGGAGGTAAATCTTTATAGACAGGCTGCTTCATCTTTCTCCTTTGGAGTACTGCTCGGTTTGAACACTGACCTGTTGGATAGCAGCCAAAGGCTTTAACCACTGCAGAATCAAGGCTCCTTTTCTTGTGCTGAACCCAAATCAACTCCATGGCTGTCAAACTGATTTTGACTCATAGGACACAGCAGAACTGCCTGAGGGGTTTCCAATAAGCTGGTGATAGATTTGAACTACTGACCTTTCGGTTAGCAGCCAACCTTTTAACCACTGCACTGCCAGGGCCCCTGGACTGAAATGAGTACCCAAAAATTTATGTCAATTTGGCTAGTCCAGGATTTCCAGTATTGTGTTACTGTCTACCATTTTGTCCCATCTGATGTGGTTTTCCCATGTGTTGTAAATCCTACCTCTGTATTAATGATGAGAAATTAGTAGAAGTTATGTTAATGAGCCAGGAGCCCATCTACAACACTAGGTTGTGCCTTAACTCAATCTCCTGTGAGCTATAAACGAGAGAAGCGAGCGGAGAGACATGAGGACCTCATAGCACCAAGAAACAAGAGCCAGGAGAACAGTACAACTTTTGGACACAGGGTGGGGTCAGAGAGAAGCTCCCTGATTTGGGAAAATTGATGACAAGGACTTTCTCCCAGAGCTGACAGAGGGAAAGGACTTTGCCCTAGAGCTGGCACCCTCAATCCGAACTTCCACCCTCCTAGACTGTGAGAGAATGAATTTACCTTTGTTAAAGCTATCTACTTATGGTACTTCTGTTATAGTGGCAGTAGATAACTAAGACAGAATTTGGTACCAGGATGGGGTGCTGCTCTAACAGATACCAAAAATGCGTAAGTGGTTTCAAAACTGTGGATGGACAAAGCCTTGGAAGAGTTTTACAGTGCCAACAATAAAAGCCCAGACTGCCTTGAAGAGCTTGTTGGTGGAATTATGGACATCAAAGATAATCCTGGTGAGGATGACACTGGAGAAGGTCCAGCTGGCAAGAAATGATAGCAGCAGAGAAACGGCAAAAGCAGAACCAGGAGACCAGAGCCACACTGGAGTCAATCCTCGGAGCAAGAGAGCTAGTGTTTTTGGTAGATGTTGCCTTGGCGCAGTGAGGTGCTGCCAGGCACATTTTGGTGGACCTAGGCTTGCCAATCTACAGAGAGTGAGGACTGAGTACCTACCAGTTGAACTTTGCTGGTTGAGGGGGGTGTCTCCAGGCACTTATCAGTATAGCTACAGAACTTTGGAACCCTTGCCTGAGCTGGGCAGACATAAGCAGTGAGGCCCAAGGGGCAGAGAGACCTAGGAATCAGGCAGCAAAAGCTGAAGAGACAAGGAACACAGGAAACAGAGCTGCCTCAGTCTCAAAAGGTAGAGAACTTCTGGCTTCTCAAAGGATGGAGCTATAACCTCCGGAGTTTCTATGGGTGAAGTCACCATTCAGATGCACTAGGATAACTGGGCCACCCAAATCTGAGGGAACAGAAATGCTGTTCCACTGGACCTAGAAGGTGGAGCTGACACCATGGCCAAGGGGCTTCTTCCCAGGATCTAAGACCTGCGGAGAAAGGAGGAAAAGGACAATACCTCTTTTTTTCTTTAAAAAATGACTGTAAGGAAGTGCTACACACACGTATATAAACACACACGCTTGATCTATCAACAATTGGTATCCTTTCTATTTTGAAAAGAGTCTTGGTGTGCTGTAGAAATCTCACAGTGGCTGAAGGCATCATTATTATGGCATCAGTCTGAAGAACGGTGACAATGCCAACATCCTTCCTCTCCCCTCCAAAATGATAAAAGATGTCCCCTAAAAGATCTTATCATTGCACACCACACAAAGTTTATCACTTTGCAGAAATGCCTCAGCGTAAGCAGTCAGTTTCACTAATGGCAAGAGAGACTATGAAGGAATGGTCGGCCAAGTTTTCTCCCTTCCACTCAAAACACAGAACAGACACTACCTGGGTTCTGAAGATGCTAAATCTTCCCTGTTTACTTATATATAAATCAAATGCAAAGTGGACCATTACAGAAATAACAATAACAGTTCTGTGGGTAACAAAGCCTTCTTACATATGGGGCAGAGTTAGTTTTGAAGCTCAAATGGTCTTTCTGCATTCTATCACCTCATACACACACATACATTTTTCACCTTGAAATCTAAATTCTGCTTTGTCCCTCTATTAATTCTCTCAGAACTCAGTCTTCCAACAGCCCTAGAGGATGACAGACAGTGGGATGGAAATGAAAGCTGCTTACAGAGGGCTTGAAACTAAATGGAAATAAAACTAACATTAGCTTCCATCCTGACTTATCCAAACATGCTCTGTGGGCCATCCAGTCATTATTCTTCCCATAACTATGGGAGTTTAAAATTTTTTAGAAGGAGTGGGAAACCTGCTTCTATTAAAACTAAATAACCCAGGAAAATGGAAGAAATGACAATACAAATAGATATTGGGTGGCTTTTTACCATGTTCTTCACTCAAATATAAAAACTTAACAGGCTTGAGATGCACTGGGGGTCAAAATTGCAGGAAATCTGTTATTGGGCAAGATACACAAATTGTATACATTCCTCCTCATTGCTTGCTTATCAATTCCATGTAATGAAGGAAAAAAGTGAAAGAAAAAAAGAAGGGGTATAGAGAAGAGTTCCCAAAGTAGCAGTACAAACCCCACTTGCTGATTTTAAAATCTTGACCCTTTTTGACCTCAAAGGTCTTTGAGAAACCATGAATCTATTGTAGAGCTATCCATGACTGACTGCAGCCTCTTGCTGGAATCATACCTGGAACTTACAAAGATGATTCTCTAGAGAGAGCTCTGAGATACTGCAGACTATCAATCCAATGGTCCCATTTCTGCTTCCTTAAAAGGAAATGAAACTCCTTTCTTTCATCTGTATGGGGGACTTTTATTTTAAGAAGGCAAAGACTTCAGCAAAGAGAATGACAGATACCCTGTACTTTCCAAATGGTACAATACTCCTCAAGCAAAGTCTGGATTTTCCACTTTGATTATATCTATGATATTGGTCCAAGGCAATCCCTGGGTGGTGCAGTTAATGTGCTCGGATGCAAACTGAAACACTGAATGTTTGTGGCCTGGAGGCCTGGTGATATACTTCCAAAAATTCAGCTGTTAGAAACTGTATGGAGCACAGTTCCGCTCTGACATACATAGAATTGCCGTAAGTTGATGTCAATACCTTTGGCTTCATTTGGTTATTGGCCTAAAAGGGAATGGCTTCAGGCATTTATCCTTTGCTCATCTTCGTAATATGCATCCACAAGTTGATATGATATACCTAAAGGATATAATGTTAAAGTTAGTCTACATGACACATAAAGCTAAACATTGCCTCATGTTTTAGAAAAGCAGCAACAAAACCTCAAGCTGTCTTATTTTCAGGTGGCACAGTTAATGTTTTCTAAGTACTACAACCAAGTAAGTGGCGTTGATGTTGCATTAACAGCTACCCTGGATATTCTTCCATCACAGCACCTCCATTCTAGGAGCACAGTAAACTCTAGGACCGGTGAAGCCCTTGGATAAAAAGGCCATATTTATTGGGGTACTAAAAGATCAGCTACCATTTCCCTTAAGGCAAATAATATCAAAACGATGGAGACAGAAATGTTTCTAAAATCTTGCAATCCTAAAGGACCCTGAAAGACAGTACAAAAATAGCAAGACAATTTATATATACACAGACTCATAGCAATGGAAACCCTGGTGCCATGGTGCTTAAGTGCTACATCTGCTAACCAAAAAGTCAGCAGTTCAAATCTGCCAGGCTTTCCTTGAAAACTCTATGGGGCAGTTCTACTCTGACCTCTAGGTGGGCTATGAGTCAGAATCAAGTCAAAGGCAGTGGCTTTTTCTTAGACTCGTACCATCATTTCACCAGGCAACATCGGCTCCTCACATCAGCAAGGTTAAATAGAGAATCTATGCATACCTTTTATATGTTTTTTTTCCCCCGGTCTGTTATCCATGGTAACATGCCCTTGTCTTTGCCCAGGTTTATAATGCTACAACTCTTTATAGGCTACACCTTCTTCACAAGAGTCCGGTGTGGATTTGTTTCCTGTTTTCCTGGGTGTCAGTGTACGCCACACAAACTCTGACTTGCTCTCTTGTCGCTGTGATATTCAGCTGTACACATTTGACTGGGCCCTGGAGAAAAAAGTGGACTTAGAGGTTTAGAAAAATTGATGGTATTTTCATTTGCGCACAGTGAAGCCGTAACGAAAGTGGTAACATCAGAGCTCCAAAGCAAAGCATTCTATCTTTTGAAAGCCTTCAAAAGGACTTCACTTTAAAAAAATAAATAAATAAAAGACTTCACTTTAGAACAAAAATGGGCGTATGTTGATGATTTTTAAAGTAGATGGGAGTTCATTACCCTATTCTTCTCTACTTTTGTTTATGCTTGAAACTTCCTATGAAAATACATTTTTAAGACTGCAATTGATGGCCCAGCAGCTTAGGGGTTCCCCTGGGAGCATGGCCCCTGGCCCTGATGCTGCCCTTGCCCATAAATCATAATGAAGATCCAATCTTCAGACAGGAGTGGATTGGACTTGGCGATGCAGAGTGACCATATATTGGAAGCACTTTATGGTTCCGTACATCTGTAGGATATCATCCTGCTGACCTCTGGCTGGAGGAAGGAGAGTGGGTGGAGAGGAGGGGAAAGGAGACTGTTGGGAGGATGAGACATGTATGGAGCAGAGAGGAATAGTGTGCTGTCACCGGACAGGGAGAGCAGTGGAAGCTGCATCTAGGTGGGCATGCAAATTTATATGAGAATGTACATTTTCACTCAGTCATAATTAAAAAAAATTTTAAAAATACATTTTTAAAAAGACTTCTTAATAATATTCCTTAGATAAATGTCTGTCACAAAATTTACCAACTTCTACAGATGGAATCAAAGTCTAAAGGACTAAGACTGACTCTTCTACCAACCTGAGAATCACTGACATCATTGGCTTCAGAAAGATTCATGTAAGAAGCTGACATATTTGGTATCACCCAAAGATAAAATCAATTTTAACTGCCACTTTACACAAAGAGGTATCTAAAAACACTTCAAATATTTTTCAAACACTTACTTAGCACAATTCTTTTAAACAGCCTGTATCAAAAATCAGTAAAAACATTGTTTCTTTGATTGCTAAGATCAAATGACTCTTTTTCCTTTTTTAAAGCAAGCACAGTCTCCAGCTAAAGATGTAAAGAAAAGACCCAGATAAATTAAGTAGAAAAGATACACTTCTTTCCTCACCAGCAAGGAAGAGGTTAAAAGTCACAGAAAGCAGTCAGGACCCAGTGTGAGAAAGCAAAACAAGGTTGGGCTGCCTGGGGATATAACAAGTTATTTATCATTTGGGGGAAGAGTTGTCTGAGCAGAGGCTGTTGGTTCAAGCATCAGACAGGAGGTTGCACATGATGATCTTTTCAACCCAGAGACTCAATATTTGAAAGACAAACAGACAAACCAAAAAGAGCCCTTGTATTCAAGAAACTATTAATATAATCCAAAGGCAACTTGTCTGCTAATCAGGGAAACTCTCCTTGGTAAGTCTAATAATTGTGCTTAAGCTTTCAACTATGAGGTCAAGCTCCACAGCCAAGAGTATGTGCTTTAAAGGGAACTCTCTGACCCACATCCAGGAGTTTCAACAACTTGCATCCTCTGGTGTGTAACCTGGGATCATATGGAGTTCAGGAGTATATAAGAGGTCTGCGAACGTGGACAAACCCAGTTGTGAGACCTACACAAAGAAGTACCTAAAAGCAGAGTTATGGAATGCGGCTTGAGGCCTTAGACCCATTTGAACTTTGGCAGGTTTGCATAGTCTGAAATCATGAGACAGTCTTCTTTGAACATGAAGGGCTGTTTGGCCTTGGGAATATTTGTCAACTTCCAAGCGTTGGTTCCCTCATCTGTAAAATGACATTAACAATGCCACCTAAACTCCTTAGGGGTGTTGTGAGAATTACAAGAGGTGACACCTATAGATAACTTAGGAAGTATCCAGCACTTAGTTTGCAACAAGTACATGATATTTATTATAAACATCTTATTGCACAAATATACTTTAAAATATACGAAGGGAACTTTGGATATGTTGTCAGGAGAAATCAATCTCATGCTTGGTAAAGTAGAGGTCACAAAGAAGAAGATCCTTGATAAGATGGATTGTCACAGTGGCTGCAACAATGGGCTCAAGCATTACAACGACTGTAGGCGTGTCTCAGGTCTGGGCAGAGTTTTGTTCCGCAATATGTAAGGTCTCTATGAGTCAGAACCGACTCAACAGTACCTAAGAACAACAACAAAAACATGGGAATTGCTCAAGTAAGCAAAGTAGTCAGACTCAGTGTGTTCCTCTTTAGTCTATAGATGACATGCTTTAATACCTGTCATGGGCAACATTAACTGATCATATTGTTGATATCAAGTCAGAGATAGTCCCAGAAAGCTTCAGGTTAAATGCTAATCCACAAGGGAGAACAACAGCAACACCAGAAAGAAGAAGAAGAAAAACAAAAATGAAAACAACTATTTTCTCCTACTAGGAACAGATTGAAATTGTGTTGATTAGTCAGCTGGTCCTTGCTGACAGCCACTTCTAAGATTAGCATACCTGAAATAAAATTATGTAACTTCCTAGAAAATAAAATCCCATCAAATAACACAGCCTTCGGAATGGATTACACCTCAACAAAAATTCTTACAAGTGGATCAATAAGCAAGATCATGGCAAACAGAGAAAAGACTGAGGTTGTCAAGGGTTTCATTTTACTTGAACCCCCCAACACCCGTGGAAGGAGCAGTCAAGAAATCAAAAGATGCAGTGTGCTGGGAAAATCTGCTGCAAAAAGACTGTTTTAAAGTGTTGAAAAGAAAAGGTCATCTTGAAGACTAAGGTGCACCTGACCCAAGCCACGCTGTTTTCAATCACCTCATATGCATGCAAAAGCTGAACAATGAATAAAGAAGACCAAAGAAGAATCAGTGCCTTTAAATCGCAGTGTTAATGAAAATATTGAGTACACCATGGGCTGTCAAAGAAGAAACAAATCTGTCTTGGAAAAAGTACAACCAGAATGTTCCTTATAAGCAAAGATGATGAGACTATGTCTCACATAGTTTGTACATGTTATCGGGAGGGATCAATCTCTGGAGGAGGACACTATGCTTGGTAAAATAGATAGTGAGAAAATGGAAGACCCTCAGTGAGATAGGTTTACACAAGGACTACAACAACGGGCTCCAGCATACCAAGTGTGAGGATGTCACAGGACCAGGCAGTGTTTCATTCTGTTATACACAGGGTCGCTGTGAGTTGGAATTGACTCCCAGGCATCTAACAACAACAACATTAGGAATTTTAGGGCTTATACGTGTGAAAAATGGCCGTACATTGTTTCCCTCTAGGCATTTACACTCTTGCATTGTAGTACAAGAGATCTTGATCTCCCATCAGGAGGAACAACTTTTTTTGCCACTTCTTGAATCTGGACTGCTCCCGTGGCTTGTTTCAACCAACAGAATATGGCAAAAGTGATGTGGTACAGGTTTCAGAGCACAGATCTTGTAGATTCCTCTCTGTCACTGATCTAGAGACCCATATAGCCACCCCAGCTGTGAATAACTTAGAGCTAGCCTGTTGGCTGATGACAGACACGTGACCTGGTGGCTCTCTGTCTCTCTGGACACCCCTACCAACTGTCAGACCGTGAGTGAGATCACAGTAGAATGTATAGTCACCAGTCCTCCAGCCAATTACAGCCACGTGAGTGAACCAGTGGAGAATAGCTGAACTGTCTTAAACCAGAGGATTTGCTCAGCCAACCCACAGAACTGAGAGCACATAATGGTGGTTATTTTAAGCCATTGCATTTTGGTATGGCTTGCTACCCAGCAATAGATAACTGATACTGGGTTTGAAAGCTTTGGATCACAGTCTTGTAGGACACTTAGTTAACTGGTATAGCATAGTTTATAAAGTTTATATTCTATGCCCCAGTTTGGTAAGTAGCATTTGGGGTCTTTAAGGCTTGCAAGTGAATGTAATAAGATACAACTATTTGTCTCTACTTGTCTGGAGCAAAAGAGAATGAAGGAAATCAATGACTCAAACTAGAAATTTAAGTCTACAAGACTAACAGCTTGCATGAACTACAGCCTCTTCTACCCTAGGCCAGAAGAATTAGACAGTTTCTGGCTACCACCACTGACTGTTTTGACCAAGGATGCAGTCGATGGTGTCCTGGAAAGAATAGGAGAAAAATGAAGAATAAAACTCAAGTTCTTTAGAAAAGGTAAGACTTAACTGAATCAGTAACAACTAGAGGAACCGCCTATGTCACCTTTAGATAACCTTTAACCTGCACTGAAACCACTCGGAAATGTTACCCTTCAGCTAAATAACAGATTGGCATATAAAATAAACAATGGCAACTGTGAGTACTGTGCTCCTTTGAAAAATCATCTATATGAGACCAATCAGTCAGCATTTACCCTCAAGCGAAGATAAGAAGGTAAAGGGGAGGGAGTAGGGAAGATAGATTAATGAAAACAGAACAGCCACAGTGTAAATAATGAGAATATTGACACTGTATGAAAAATCTAACCAGTGCTACTGAAGAGCATGTACAGAAATTGTTAAATGGGAGCTTAATTCGCTGTGTAGCATTTCATCAAGAACACAACAGAGTATTAGAATGAAAAACAACAGATAACTGATACAACACATAAGTTGAAAAAATGAAAGGAAGAAAGCAAGTTAGAAAAAAAAAATACAGAATTATATCTAAAGCAGTAAATGTCAAAATACCAGTATGGTTTTCTATGTGATACAGTACTGTCTTCCATGGAAAGAGAATAATTTGTTGAAAGTAAGTGGGAAAACACTGAAGAGTAAAAGGAATTTTGTACTGTTAATGGATCTGGTTTTCTCCATTTGCTTCCTATATTATTTCTATCTCTTTGCCGCCTTAGAAGTCATAGATCATTAGGTCAGGAATTTCCTTAGTTGACTGCACATAGCAGTATTTGGCAGGCTGTAGGTACTAGATGAAATAAAGGATCCAGAGGAATTCTGAGATGTGGGTTGAAATTAAGGATGTGCTGATGGATCTAGCTCAGTCTAGAATAGCTCTCTGTAGTTTGTTTCTGAGGACTATTTGGAAGCTGAGTAGTCTGAGGACCTCTTGCTCAGGTCAATGACCCTGCCCTCTTTTGCCTGCTAAGCGAATCATGATTGGTATCTAACGACAACAAAAATCTCACTGACATTGAGTCAATGCTGACTCATAGAGATCCTACAGACTGGAATAGAACTGCCCCATAGAGTTTCGAAGGAGTGCTTGACAGATTTGAACTGCCACCCTTTTGGTTAGCAGTAGTAGCACTTAACCACTATACCACTAGGGTTTCCATTTGGTATCTAAGACAGTCATAATTCCTCTAACTTGCAAATAACTGGAAAAATCATCAGCATGTAACCCACTTTTGGCCAATGGGTATCAGAGAAAATCTGGTGGTTGTCTCCTGGTAACTGTACGGGAGAAGTTTCTACTCTTTCTTAAGTTGCCTGTTTTTTATGTCTACGTGTGATACCTGAAACCATGGTAGATGTTTTGCAGCCACTGAATCAATGAATCTAGAATTACCCTGCCTTTGGAGTCTTGTGGGTTAACAAGACTCTTACCGTTAAAGCTACCTTTAGTAGGGTCTTCTATTGCTGAGTCCTTTCTGACGATAATAGAGAAACGACCAGTGACCAGGAAGTAATAGCAAATAAATTTTTCTTATACTGTGGAAATATTTTCAGCCTCAATTTGAACAAACTGTAAGCAGAGTATGCCATAAGAATTTGGGTGAAAACAATGTCTATAAAATACTTCGACTCTCTAAAAGGTATACCTCAGATATGTAAACTGAACGCAGCATTGTGATGGTGGTTACAGTCACGTTTTAATGCTCTATGGAATTTAGATATTTTGTGGAGAATTTGAAGCAAACTTTTTACCATTGGATAACATCTCCTAACAAAAGTGGGCACAGTCACTAGAAGCAAATCTACATAAAACAAAAATGAGGAGGTAAACATACCAGGAAATCACATGATATACTTTATACGTACACTTCATGTCGTATGCTTGTGCTGACTTGCAAAGGATTCATAAGTTCCAGAAACAGGGAGGGCAGAAAATTTTGTAACTGGAAAAAGTAAAAGTAAAATAGTTGTGATGTGAAGAAAAATAGCTGAAGAAGAAAGAGGACACTTTGGGGACTCGTTAACTGAAAGATCCTGATTTGTGAAGTGTGAGGGTGACAAGAGGCATTCATTGGCCCTGCACTAAGCACAAAGCAAATGATCCAAGGCTAGAAGCTAACTTCATGGTAACACTGCAAATGCTGAAAAATGACAGTCTAGATTGACACTCATCTCCAGAAAATGCCAGGGTCGTATAAAGTCAAACTGCTACCCCTGTAAAACTTCAGGGATTACTCACAGGTGAAATGAGCCAATCTCTGGCTCAGGGGCAGCAGGCACAGCAGGTCGAAGTGTATACACTGAAGACAGAGTGGGCAAAAGTCTCTTACAGAACAGTGAGCCTTTCTGCCTGTTCCCTCTGCTTAGCTCTCAAGTGCTTGGGTCTTATATAACCTCCCTAAGTAGCAGATTAGAAGATTTCCTTCTGGTGAAATTGACTAACCTAAAAGAAAAGACAACTTAGGAAGTGGCATTTGGTAGTCCCCAGTTAAAGGCAGCTAGAGCTTTATACAATGAAACTCTCTACCCAGTAAATTCTCTTCACGCACAAAGAGCTTCTACTTAGGATTTGAGTGTCTTAACTATCTATGAATAACCAAGGATTGTTGACTATTTGTGGAAATTTAACATACAGACAGAAATTATAGTAGTAAAAAAAGGAATTTAAAGGAAACAAAGTAAAACAAGTAGCCAAAGAAAAAATTTAAATTATACGAAACAGAAGAAAGACATGATATTCTCAGAGACAGGAGACAATACATTTATAAAAACAAGTACAGAATGTTGCAATCAAAGAATTAAAAAACTCTGGAAAATTAAATTTAAAAAATGGTAGCAGAAATTATATACTCAATACAAGAGTCAAAAGATAAACTTTCAGGAATTTTCTAGAAAGAAAAGAAAGAATACTAAAAGATGAATCTAGGAGGTAGTCCACCTGCTAATATGAGTTTCCAAAAGAGAGATCAGAAAATAGGAGAAAATTTTCCTAAGACTAATAGAAAACTGTGGTGGTTAAGACTGTGTCAACTTGGCTGGATAAGGATTCTCTGTTTGGCAGCTGTATCAAGTGGCAGCAGGGGAGCCTGTGGTGGCTTACCGCCCCTCAATTCTTCTTTCTTTGCCCTCCAACACTTACTTCCTGTTTGCTCACGTTGCTAGCAGCTCATGTTCTCTTTTTTGTGTGTCTGGTTCCTGGGACCTGAACTAGCAGCTGTTGGATTCATCAATCCTTAGAGCCAGCCAGTGAGAGTCCTGTACCATGACTGGCAGATCCTGAGTTTGCCAGCCCCTGCAGCTCCATGAGTTAGCAGAAACCTTGCAGTCTGGCTGATCAGCTTGGGATCCACTGACTTACACAGCCAGTGATCTAGAACGCTAACCTCTGACCTGTTGACGTTGGGTTCACCAGCTCCTGTGGCCACGTGGGGCTTGTGCCAAGACTTGGGAATTTCAGCTTCTACCATTGTGTGAGCTGTTTCCTTTATATCAATCTTTCCTTGTACAGATATGTGTTACTGGTTTTGCTCCCCTAGAAGACCCAGCCTAAGACAATCTGGTGATGGGGGCGGGGTGGTGGGGGGAGGGACTGCTCTAACAAATACCTAAAATGTGGAAGTGATTTTAAAACTGTGAACGGACAGAAGATTCAGAAGGAACCGAGGAGAAATATTAACACTAGCGAAGGTGCAGGTGGTGAGAAACAAACAACAGAGGACTGGTGACCACAGCAATGGCAGCAGCCGAACCACAAAAGCATAACACAGCACTGGAGCTGATCCACAGAGCGAGAGAGCTAAGTGCCTGTGCACAGAGGTTTCCTGACAGAGTGGGGTGCCTCTGGGCACTTAAATTGGTGGAGCTACAGAGCTTTGGAACATCTGCCCCAGCGGGGTATATTCAGACCTGACACCAAGACCATGAGGCCATAGGAAGCAGAATCTGAAGAGTAAAGAACATGAGAAGCTGAGCTGCTCAGTCTCAAAAGGTATGGCGGTGACCTCGGGGGTTTGAAAGGGTGGAATCATGGCTTCCTGTGTTTGTAAGGGTGGAACTGTCGCTCAGTTGGGCTTAGGATGCACCTAAAGCCAAGAGGGCAGAGTTTCTGTCCAAGTGGTCCTAGAAGGCAGATTTGTATCACAGGGCCAGCATCTCCATTCAGAATCCGGAAAATGTGGCCAATACCTAGAGTCTGGAGGGCAGTGCTATTGTGTAAAATTGCTTTGAGGGCTGATACAATATATTCAGCCAACTTGCTTGTTGCCTGTTAGTGCCTTCGTTTCTTTCAGTTTCTCCCATTTGTAATGGCAATGTCTACGTTGTGCCTGCCTGTTCTACTATTGAAGGCAGATAACTTGTATTCTTTTCTTTTTTTTTATTTAACATAACTGAGTGAAAATGTACATTCTCATATAAATTTGCATGCCCACCTAGATGCAGCTTCCACTGCTCTCCCTGCCCGGTGACAGCACACTATTCCTCTCTGCTCCATACGTGTCTCATCCTCCCAACAGCCTCCTTTCCCCTCCTCTCCACCCACTCCCCTTCCTCCAGCCAGAGGTCAGCAGGATGATATCCTATAGATATATAGAACCATAAAGTCCATCCAATATATGGTCACTCTGCATTGCCAAGTCCAATCCATTCCTGTCCAAAAAGTGGACCTTCGTTATAATTTATGGGTAAGGGCAGCATCAGGGCCGGGGGTCCATGTTCTCATGGGAACCCTAAAACTGCTGGACCATCAGTTGAGGTCTTTTAGTGGAGATCTCAGGATGCACCCATTTTTATTCTTGTGTTGCCAGTGAGACTCCTCTCTGTGAGCTCCATCGTGGCTATCACTGGTGGTGGCCGGGTGTCATCCGGTTCTACTGGTCCCAAGTCGATGTAGGCACCCACTCTTGTGGATCTCTCTGTCTTCTCGGTTGTCTTTACCACATGTCATTTTGGTCCTCAGTGAGCATTCATTCCTGCTGAGTTGGGACCATTTGCTGTGTCCTCGGATGGCAGCTTGGCAGCTTTTAAGACCCCAGACACTACTCACCAATGTGGGGTGCAGAGAGCTCTCTTAGCAAAACGCTAGCTGTGCCAATTGGCCTCGATTTCACCTAAGAGCATGGTCCCCTAAGATGAAAGGAGTACTCAGGTTGTGCTGAAGTCCACTTAATGTTGTTCTTGTTTCTAATGTGTGCTATCACCGCTTTCTCCCAACCAGATTTCTAGCAACTATCTAAACTAAACCCTCCTCTCTTACCCTCCCTCCCTCCTTTCCCTTGCAGCTGTCAAACAGTCTGTTTTAGTCAGCTAGGGCTGCTCTAACAGAAATACCACAGAGTGGATGGCTTTAACAAAGAAAGATTTATTCTTACACAGTCCGGTAGGTTGCAAGTCCATATTCAGGGTGTCCGCTCCAGGGAAAGACTTTCCCCTTGACGGCTCTGGAGGAAAGTCCGGTATTGCATCAGTCATTGTCCAGGGAGCGTCCTAATGCAAGAACCTCTAGTCTGAACGACGCGTTCTGCTCCCGGTGCTGCTTGCTTGATGGTAGCGAGGTTCTCAAATTGTCCTTGGTTCTTTTTCCTTTTATTCCTTGCAAGCTAAAAGCATTAAGGGTGGGGCAAGCCATGCTCCAGGGAAACTTCCCCCATAGCAGGAATTCACAGCCCCACCCTAATCCTTTAACATACAGGTTAGCAAAATCACACAATGGAGGACAGTCCCAAGATACTGGAAACCATATCCCAGCCACGTGGCTGCACACATTTTTGGGGGGACACAATTCAAACCATGACATCCCACCCTTTGACAACCCAAAAATCACATCACAAAAACATTTAACACATTCATCTCACCACAGCAAAATTATGTCCATCCATATAACAGAAGTCTTAAATCAGCTCCAAGTCCAAAATACAAAAACTCTTCTACATCTGTGAAACTTAGAAGGCATTAACAGGCAACAGGCAAGTATACAGAACACATTACATTAGCCCTCAAAGCTTTGGAAATACTCTTACATTTTCTGAGACATTCTACACAACAGCAATGCTCTCCAGACTCTAGGTATTGGCCACACTCTCTGGTTTCTGAGTGGAGACCTCCAGCCCCGTGCTACAACTCTGCCTTCAAGGCCCACTTGGACAGAAACTCTGTCCCATCGGCTTTAGGAGCACCCTAAGCCCAACTGAGTGGCAATTCCACCCTTACGAACACAGCACGCCATGGTTCCACCCTTTCAAACCCCTGAGGTCATGGCCATACCTCTTGAGACTGAGGCAGCTCAGCTTCTCACGCTATCTGCCTCTTCAGCTTCAGCTTCCTATGGCCGCATGGCCTGGGCCTCAGGCCCACATCTGCCCTGCTGGGCAAGTGTTCCAAAGCTCTGTAGCTCCACTGGTTTAAGTGCCCGGAGGCACCCCACTCTTGCTGGAAAGCGTCCTGCCCAAAGGCACTCAACTCTCTCACTCGGTGGGTCAGCAAGGCCAGCTCCACCGATTCAAGTGCCCAGAGGCACCCCGTTCTGCGAGGAAAACTCTGCGCAGGCACTGACCTCTCTCGCTCCACGGGTCGGCTCCAGCGCTGCCTCAGGTTCTGCTGCTGCCGCTGCTGCTGCTGCCAGTCCTCCGTTGTTTCTTACTATCTACGCCTTCTTCGTTCCTTCTAAATCTTCTATCCATTCGCAGTTTCAAAGTGGCTTCCACATTTTAGGTATTTGCTAGAGCAGCACCCCACTCCTGGTACCAATTCTGTTTTAGTCAGCTAGGGCTGCTCTAACAGAAATACCACAGAGTGGATGGCTTTAACAAAGAAAGATTTATTCTTACACAGTCCGGTAGGTTGCAAGTCCATATTCAGGGTGTCCGCTCCAGGGAAAGACTTTCCCCTTGACGGCTCTGGAGGAAAGTCCGGTATTGCATCAGTCATTGTCCAGGGAGCGTCCTAACGCAAGAACCTCTAGTCTGAACGACGCGTTCTGCTCCCGGTGCTGCTTGCTTGATGGTAGCGAGGTTCTCAAATTGTCCTTGGTTCTTTTTCCTTTTATTCCTTGCAAGCTAAAAGCATTAAGGGTGGGGCAAGCCATGCTCCAGGGAAACTTCCCCCATAGCAGGAATTCACAGCCCCACCCTAATCCTTTAACATACAGGTTAGCAAAATCACACAATGGAGGACAGTCCCAAGATACTGGAAACCATATCCCAGCCACGTGGCTGCACACATTTTTGGGGGGACACAATTCAAACCATGACACAGTCTTTTCTTCTATACACAAGTCTGGTTTTGAGATCTTATTGTAGAGGTCTCATATAATATTTGTCCTTTTGTCACTGACTACTTTCACTCAGCATAATGTCTTCCAGTTGAAACCAGGTTAGGAGATGTTTTCTGGAATCACTGTTATTCTTTATCATTGCGTAGTGCTCCATTGAATATATGTACCATAGTTTACCTATCCATTCTTCTGTTGTTGGGCATCTGGGTTGATTCCATCTTTTTGCTGTCGTGGACTGTGCTGCGATAAACATTCTGGTGCATGTGTCCATTGGTGTGAAAGGCCTTGATTCTGTAGGATATATTCCAAGTAGTGGAATTACTGGGTCAAATGGTATATCGATATCCATTTTTTTAAGGAAGTGCCAGATTGCTTTCCAAAGAGGCTGGACCATTTTGCAACCCCACCAACAGTGTAGGAGGGTTCCACTTTCTCCACAGCCTCTCCAGCATTTGTTGTTTTGTGTTTTCTGGATCATGGCCAATCTTGTTGGGGTGAGATGGTATCTCATCGTTGTCTTGATTTGAATTTCTTTAATAACTAAAGATCGTGAACATGTCCGCATGTGTTTTTTGGCTGCCTGGATCTCCTCTTTAGTGAAATGTCTGTCCATCTCCTTTGCCCATCACTTAATTGGATGGTTCATCTTCTTCTTATTGATACTTTGTAGTATCTTATAGATTATGGAGATCAGGTGTCGGTCTGACATAGAGTTGCCAAATGTTTTTTCCCATTCTGTGGGTGTTCTCTTAATTCTATTAATAAAGTCTTTGGATGAGCAAGTGTTTGATTCTTAATAGTTCCCATTAATCTATTTTCTCTTCTGCTGATTGAGGTTTGTTTGACAGATTTTGGAGTCTGTCCTCATTGTATATTAAAACTTCCATTGTTGTTCCTACCTTTTCTTGGATGAGTTTTATCGTTTTAGGTTTGATATTTAGGTCTTTTATCCAGTTGGAGTTCATTTTTGTATAAGGTGTAAGATATGGATCTTGTTTCAGTGTATTGCAGATGGATAACGAATTTTGCAGCACCATTTGTTGAAGAGAGTGTTTTTACCCCAGTTTAATGTCTTAGGGCCTTTGTTGAATATCAGCTCTTCATAGGCAGATGGTGTCATCTCTGGGGTCTCAATTCTGTTCCATTGATCCATCTGTCTTTTCTTGTACCAGTGCCAGGCTGTTTTGACCACTGTGATAGTGTAGTATGTTCTAAGGTCGGGTAATGAGAGGCCTCCCAGTGTGTTCTTCTTCTTTAGTAGTACCTTACGTATCTGGGGCTTCTTCCCTTTCCAAACAAAATTGGTGATTTGTTTCTCCATCTCATTAAAAAATGATGCTGGAACTTGCATTGGGATTGCATTACATAAATAAATAAATTGCTTTGGGTAAAATAGACATTTTCACAATGTTAAGTCTTCCTATCCATGAGCAGGGTAGGTTTTTCCATTTATCTAAGTCTCTCTTAGTTTCTTGTAGTAAGGGCTTGTAGTTCTCTTTGTAAAGGTCTGCTCTTTCTCTGGTTAGATTAATTCCTAGGTACCTTATCTTCTTAGGGGCTATCGTAAATGGTATTGATTTGATAATTTCTTCCTTAACAGTCTCATTGTTGGTATAAAGGAATCCTACTGATTTACTTATGTTTATCTTGTATCCTGAGACTTTGCTGAACTCTTCTATCAGTTTAAGGAGAACTTGCATTCTTGATTTCACAGATGTAGACAAATTTTTTTTTTTTGCTTTTGGACTTAGAACTGATTTAATACTTATATGGAATGGACATGTTTTTGTTATATCTTTTTTTGCTATGGTGTGATGAAGGTGCTACATGTTTCAAAGATGTGATTTTCGGGGGCCTAATTCGACAGCACTTGGCAAGGATGAAATGTCATGGATTCAACTCTGTCCCCCCCAAAATGTGTGTAGGCTGGGCCATGACCCCAACCTTTTATGATTATCCTCCACTGTGTGATTTTCCTATACTCTACATTAAAGAGGTTTAGAGTGGGACTGTAAATTCCTTCCTAAGGTTACCTCCCTGTTTCAGTTTATCTCCCTGCTTCAGTGTAAAGGGAGTTTCCCTGGAGTGTGGCTTGCATCTCCCAGAAAACTGGGAACCTCACGCTGTTAAGAAAGCAGCACCACCAGGAGCAGAGCATGTGCTTTAGACCCAAGATTCCTACACCAAGATGCTCCCCGACCAAAGACTGATGTAACACAAGGACTTTCCTCCAGCGAAAAAAACTTCCCCTGGAACGAACTCCCTGAATTCAGACTTGTAACCTACCAGGCTGTGTAACAATACACTCTTCTTTGTTAAAGTCATCTACGTGGTGGTATTTCTGTTACAGCAGTACCAGATGTCTAAGACAAAAACCTGTCTTAAAGCTGAAAAACATAGTTTTCAAACTGTATCGACTGAGCAGCCAGCACAATGAAAAGAAAAGAACCACTTCATTATGAAATTTTAGAATACCATGGATAAAAAACATCCTGTGAGATGTAAAAAAAGTGGTCCCACACAAAGGAGCAGGAATCAGAACAGTCTAAAAACCCGAATAGTATAGAGTTGTATTTTTTTACTTATATCATTTGCTGTTTCAAACTATTTTCAAGTAATACCTTGAGAAAACCAGACACGCCTGGGAGCCAGAAGCGTACTCATGTAGCAGAGGAGACAAACAAAAAACCAAGATGATAAGAAGGTAAATTGTAATAACCTTCGTGTCTACTCTCTAGGATTTTTATTGCTAGCCATATAATAGACTAAAAACATCTAGGGAAAAGTCTTGGTTTTATAAATGGTTGTCACTTTCAATGTGTGCTGTGAGATGAGAAAGTTAAACCTGAATTTGATGAGCTATACCTGTAGGGGGATAAGCTGCAGCAGAGTAGTCAATGGGATTTGAGACTTCCGCATAAAGCCAAAAATCTCCAAACCCAATACCTTCAAAGAGTAAATGAGAAAAAGATTCTAGCCCACAGCACGATATAATGTCCTTGTTTTGGCTCAGCATAGAGCAAAAAAAAAGAGCAACAGGTCTCTCACAAGAATCCATAGTTACAGCTCTGTGTTCAAAGATGCAAATCAGACTATCTGTGTAATTTAAAAGACCTTAGGGCAAAATTTTATTTTATGAAGCCTGTCATTGGAAGTATGTCTAGGCATTGTAAGAAGAAGTAAAAATCTACTTATTGGCAATTTATTTTAAATGACTCCTCAAATAATTTGCACAAAATGCCAAGAAATATGAGCATGGAATCCTCAAACTTCAAAAAAATGTGAAAATAACCCACCATTAATAAGAATCACAGGAAAAAAAAAAACCAGACCAGCCAGAACTATAGACACTGGAGTTATTAGTCTTGGAACATAAAGTATATTTAATATGCTTAAATAAATAAGTTTAAGTATATAATTATTAACAATATAATGAGGACACAAACAACTATCAAAATCAACCATACAGATTTGAAAAAGAACCAAACAAAATTTCTAGAAAAGAAAGCTATAGTGCGAAATTGAAATTCAAAGCTTTAAAATAGACCAAATAACAAACTAAACATGTCATTTTCAATCAGTTCAAAACATTTTCTGATGTTTGGATTTTGAGTAGTTGACTGATTAATTTCTAAGTATTTGCAATTTTCTAAGTATCTATTATGGATTTCTATTTAATGGTATTGTGACCAGAAAAGATATTCTATAATTTCAATTGTTTTAAGTTTACTGATAGTTCATTGAGTTTTATGGCCCAGAATATGGTCTATTTTAGTGAATGTCTAATGTGCATTTGAAAAGAATCAGAATTCTGCTGTTGATAGGGGGAGTTTTCTATAAATATTGTCTTAGTTATCTAGTGCTGCTATAACAGAAAATACAGTCAGTGGATGGTTTTAACAAAGAGAAATTTATTTTCCTGTGGAAAAGTGGGCTAAAGTCTAAATTCATTGCATTAGCTCTAGGGGACAGCTTTCTCTGTTGGTTTTGGAGGAAGGCCCTGGCTGTCCATCTTCCCTTGGAGTAGGTGCTTCTCAGGAACAGGGACCTCAAGTCCAAAGACTCACTCTTTTCCCAGTGCTTCCTTCCTGGTAATATTTCTCTCTCCTTCTTTCTTTTTGTATTCAAAGAGATTGGCTCAAGACATAATGTCATCTTATAGATGGAGTCCTGCCTCACCAACACAACTGCCACACATCCTTGCTCATTAACATCATAGAGGCAGGATTTACAATGGATAGTGAAATCACAGAGTACTAGGAATCACAGTCCAGCCAAAGAGGCACACTTATTTTTGGAGACACACAATTCAATCCATGACAACTGGTTTGTAAAAACATTATCCTTTTAAAAAACCCTGTTCAGGTTTTACTTAAAATTGAAAGAAGGCTTTGATTTTTAAGTACTCTTGAAGCATTTTGATGGTACTAGTATATTTTCTTGCTTAAAAGAGAACAACGAAGCAATTTGTTTAAACAAATCTTACTGGTCTGTCTCTTGATATACAGACAGCAATAGTATGATATTGTAGTTTTTCCTAACACAAACCTAAGCATGATCTTTGAAAATATATCACTGAAAAGGAGGACTGAAAGAGAACTCTAAACACAAAATTCAAGCTAGTAGTCATGACTAGAGTAGGACAGAGAAGGCATGATGTGAAAGACTCCCACTACTGGTAATACTCTATTTCCCAGGCTAAGTAGCCAGCCTGTTGCAGGAAAAAGACAAGTTTGGCCCACAGAGCGGAAAACACCTGAAACACCATTTTGTCTTTTAAGAGGAAGGTGATTTATTAACTGGTGGTGCAGCAGTGAGAGTCAAGTCTGAAAAATAGCCACACACTCTGTTCTATTATCAGACATACCTGTTTATGCGTTTTCTCAAAGAAGCAAACAAAGGAATTTCCATATATTCTTCCAACTGGCAACTACAGGCTTACAGATTTTCATATCGCAATGTGATTGGCATAGCAGTTTCACAAGTTATTATTTTACCCTCTAACTAGTGTTGACATGGTTGCAGAGATAAAGATAAGCAAATTCTTTAATTGAAAGAAGGGGCTCTCCTTTCTCTGGGGTTGAATTGCTCTCATGAAGCACTTGTGTGGGAGTTTCCATTGTGCCAGGCATCCACGCTCCCACTGCTTTTAACAGGGCTGTAACTCCTCAGGTCTGAAGCCCTCAGGCTTCTGGTATTTTAGGAAAGGCTCCAATTCTTCAGGCTTTCCTCTCTCAAGCACACGGGTGCTTCTTTCAATATTTGCTCTGTAACTGTGCGTTTTTGTGTGTACACATTAAGGAAAAAGAAAGAGAGGGAGAAAACGGAAGGCGGGAAGGCGGGAGGGTAGAAGTGAGGGAAGAACAGACGGAGGGAGGGATGGAGGGAGGAAAGTTGCTGTTGGTCAGCCTCGGCTCATGGTAACTTTGTGTGTGTCAGAGTAGAACTATGCCCCATAAAGTTTCCAGTGGCTTATTTTTTTTGAAGCAGATCACCAGGCCTTTATTCCAAGTGCCTCCGGGTAGACAGAACCTCTAACCTTTCAGTTAGCAGCCATGTGCTTAAATATTTGCACCAACCAGACACTCTGTGTATGTGCACATAATCATACACATACATATATAATACATATTCTCTTTTGTGTATAATTTGCTTTTTATAATAAAGACATTTTTTAAGACAGAAAGGAGGAAGTCAATAAGGTAATAAAGGATTTCCTTCTTTAATTCCAGGGTGCTGAAGTGAAAGCATACAACACATTTCCTCACAGTGTCAACTGATTCCTGTAATCAGGGTGGATAACATAAAGCCTACCCAATGATACAGGCTGCAGGGATAATAAGAGGCATGGCTACCCCAGGCCAGAGGCTTTAGAGCTCTACTCTGCGCAGGGCTACACTGCAGCTAAAGGGAATCAGGGAGAGTCTGGTCCTCCCTTTGCTGGGTGGTACAAAGCAACGGAGGGTGTAAAAATGTTTTCTATTTAACCAGTCCCTACTGTTATAGGAAAATGAAGCGTGCGACACCCAGGAGGAGGCAAGGGACAGTTTATTACGTCGACGGGCCAAATGGGACCTCTGCAGGTTCCAACAAAATGGCCCCGAGTCAAGTTTTGAGTCCCTACTTATAGTGTAGTTGTGGTTGAGACAAATGGGGTAAGCAGGCGGAGTTCTGAGGAGGGGGACATCCTGCTAGGTGGGTGGGAGGCTTTGATAAGGGGAGCATAGGCGTGAGATTCATCAAAGGGAACTATCCCATCTGGCAAGGGAAGGGGGCCAGGCTGGGAAAGGAAAAGGGGAATGGGGTTATCACATCTTGCCAGCTGGGGTGCCGGTCTGGGAAAGGAAAGGGGAGTCTCTGGCCAGCTGGGGAGTCGAGCTGGGAAAAGGAAACAGGGGGTATCCGGCCAGCCTGGGAGCTGGGCTTATCAAGGGAGAGTGTCCTTGTCTGGCGAGAGCTGCTGTGAAATGAAGGGGGAGCTAGGCGGGTGTAGGAACAGCAAGGATAGGGGGAAGGAAAATTTTTCAGTCTCTATATTACTACTAACCAAAACGTTGATAGTTCCAGTCCACCAGGCACTCCTTGCAAACTCTATGGGGCAGTCCTACTCTGTCCTATAGGAACACTGTTTTAGTCAAGTAGTGCTGCTCTAACGGAAATACCACAAGTGGATGGCTTTTTTATTTGTCACAGTCCAAATTAAAAGTCCAAATTCAGGGTGTCAGCTTGAGTGCAAACAGAGAAACCCTTCAGAGCTCCCGGGGAAGGCTTTCTTTGTTGGCACTGGAGGAAGGTCCGTGGCATCAATCTACCCCCAGGACTGGAAGCTTCTGAGGCACGGGGACCGTGGTCCTTTCCAAAGGATGTCCTCAGCTCCCAGCACTGCTTTTTTGATGGTGTGAGGCCCTCAACTGCATGTGGTAAGCTCCTCTCATTTATATCTCAAGAGACCGCCTCAGGACACAAAACAAACTTACACATTGAATCTAGTTCCATGTACACAACTGCCACCCATCCACCTTCATTAACATCATAGTGGCAGGAATTCCAATAGGGAAGAACGTCACACAATACCAGGAATTATGGCACAGCCAAATTGTTGCAAAGTTTTAGGGAGCACAATTCAATCCATGGCAGTCACTACAAGTTGAAGTCAATTTAACAGCAGTGGGTTTTAAATATATATATAAAAAAAATAACGCTTTTCAGTTGTCTGAAACACACTGTTTTGTGCTCTTTCTCTGAAGTTATGCTTTAGGACTCACTTTAAAAGTGACTCCCTCGCGGCCTGACGGAGAGGTACCAACCTGTCTTTCCCTTGTCAAGTATTGCTCTCGCTCTACTGGAACAAATGGCTGGACTGTACTCATGAGAAGCCAGGGGACTGTGTCTGCCTGGCTCACATCACAACCTATTACCTGACAAGTGTCTGGGCCTTGTCAATTTCACTCACACTCATTTGAATAAGAATGAAAAAAATTTGCAAAAGAATAAATAATAAAACATATCAAACTAAAACTCAGGTAAACTCAGCCATAAAAATTACACTCATTTCACAACAAATGGCTTCAGTATCATGCACAACACAAAAGGTGTTCACGAAGATCATTCAAGGTCAGGTTTGGATGTTGACACTATCCTGTTGGAGGTTTTCAGAGGTTTCCTCCAAGAGTTGTCTTCCTGTCTTGATGAGAGAATTTCAAAGTAGACTCATCTTCTGAAATGTTCAGTTAAAAAAACCATGTATTTTACCAACACACAAAAATGCTAAACTGCTCTCAGAGTCAATTCCTTCTGCTCGTGATCAATGTGCGCTGACATTAACAAAAATCTGTTTTTTCGGAAATACTCGAAAGGTCCTGAATCAAATCATGCTAATCACTTGACTCTTTAAAACTCTGATATTTTAATTTGTCCTGGTCTATGTATGCCTAGGGTCGCCATGAGTTGGATCTGACTCGATGGTAGTTGGCTTGGCGTGTATGTCCAGGAAACCCTGGTGGCATAGTAGCTAAGTGCAAGTCTGCTAACTAAAAGGTCAGCAGTTCAAATCCGCCAGGTGCTCCTTGGAAACTCTATGGGGCAGTTCTCCTCTGTCCTGTAGAGTTGCTCTGAGTTGGCACTGGGTTTGGTTGTCTATTTGCTTTATGTATGTCCCAGGAACCCTTGCAGCGCTGTAGTCAAACACTTGGTAGCTGATTGAAAGGTCTATGGTTTGAATTCACAGCTACTCTGCAAGAGAAAGGTGTGGTTTCTGTTTCACCAAAGATTATAGCCTTGGAAAGCCTATTGGCTAGTTCTACTCTGTCCTACACTGTTGTCAGCAGTTGGAATTGATCAGTGACCCACAATGACAACAATGTATGACCAACTCACCTCTTTTTCATGCTTTCCCTGTTCAGATCACAATTCAGTCTTTCAAACACGAGACTCACCCCCTGGCCTTACATACTGCCAGTCCAGTGGAGACGAACATATCTGCAGTGCAATGAGGGGAGTACTGCCTCTAACAGAGTAGTGATTCTACTAAAGACTAAAATCTCCCAACAGTCAACACAAATGCCACAGTTGCAGTTAGCCTAAATGTATCATCTGCATCAAATGGCCAAACATCTGTTAGTTGTTAGCAAGCAGATGGAAAACAAGAAGTGTTTGGCAAGAAATCAGGTAATGTTACTTCTGATTAATTTGAATGGACTAAATTGCTTAGCATAAAGAACATGTTGAAATCTCTGGGAGCATATCAGAGATGACAGAATAACACTTTCACGTATTTTACACTCTGCCAGAGCTGGTATGGTGCATTAAAATTTCTGTTCAAGCAGAAGATCTTAAATTTATCTTTCTTCTTATCAGAAGTTTTACGGTATATTAGAAGATCTTTGAGCCAAAAGTTTCACCCATACTGAAGGAGGCCAATACAGACTACTAGAACAATAACAGAACAAGACATTGGAAAGCATGTATCTTTTGCTAATAGCAGAGAGGGTGTTCCTCACCTCCAAAATACAGCAGAAAGAAAGGGAGCAATGGAAAAGCCACCAATTACTGAGAGCCCACTGTAGGGGAAACATTATGTAAATGATGGTATATTTATTATTTCCCCAAGACATTGGTAGATATTATCTACTTCATAAATATTCAAAGAGGCTAAGGAACCTGGCCAAGTCAACCAGAAAGTTTGGGAATAGCAAGTTGAATCTACACTGTCTAACTCCAAAGCCCAAGCGTGTTCACTTCATTGATAATCACACTTTAACTGAACCCTTTATTCCAAACAAAACATCATGAAAATCCAATATATAAAGGAGATGTGCCCAGTTTTCACATACAAGTCAGAAAAAAGTACTCAAAACGTGTAATAAATGAGTCCTAGAACTATCTAACATGGCTTAATAGTTCTCGGCTTTAGCTGTATATTGGAACCACCTGGGGATCTTTAAAAATACTGAAACTTAGGTCTTACTCCCACACCCAGAGATTCTGATTTAATTGGTCTAGAGTGTGACCTTGGTATCAAGATTTTTAAAAGTTCCTCAGGTGATTCTAAAATTGCAGTCACTACTCAGAATACCCAATGAGATGCTGGGACTTCACTTATTATGATACTATTATGTACTGAGAACACAATTGAAGCCGATGAGTGGCACCTTTCATGGCATTTGATTGAGTGCCGGAAAAGCATGCTCACTATATATATACAGGAAATCCCGGCGGCGTAGTGGGTTAAGTGGTACGTCTGCTTTCCAAAAGGTGGGCAGTTCAAATCCACCAGGTGCTCCTTGGAAACTCTATGTGGCAGTTCTACTCTGACCTCTAAGGTGGCTATGAGTAGGACCCGACTCTACAACAGTGGGAATACGTATATAGGAAACCCCGGTTGCATAGTGCTTAAGTGCTACAGCTGGTAACCATAAAGTCAACAGTTTATACCCAGCAGGCGCTCCTTGGAAACTCTATGGGGAGGTTCTGTTCTGTCTATAGGGTCACTGTGAGTGAGAATCGACTCAAGGGTAGTGAGTTTGATTTTTTTTTTAAATACATATATGTATGAATGTATGTATATACAGAAACCTTGGTAGTGTGGTGGTTAATTGCTATGACTGCTCACTGAAAGTTTGCAAGTTCAAATACACCAGACACTCCTTGAAAATTCTATGGCGCAGTTCTACTCTGTCTATAGAGTCACTATGAGTCAGAATTGACTTGATGGCAGTGAGTTTGGTTTAGTATGTATATACACACAGGCATAGACTCCAATTTTTCAAAACTTTAGGGCACTTCCCTATAATCTTCGGGATGAATCACGTAATTAAGTACATGAGCTTACTTGTTCTAAATGCTGCGTATTTCATTGCTGAATATCACTACAGTCACCTTCGAAGTACTGCCCTTGGGAAGCTATGCACCAAATGCCAGTGCCTAGTCCACCCTTTAACCCAATTTTGGAACTCTTTGTATGGAGAGAGAAGAAGCCCTGGATATGTAAATCATTACTGAAGAAAAGCAAAGTTGGAGGCCTCACACTACCTGATTTTAGAACCTATTATACTGCCATGATAGTCAAGGTGGCCTGTTACGGGTACAACAACAGACACAAAGATCAATGGAACAGAATTGAGGATTGTCGGGAGCCATGGGTGAGCCCCCAGGCCCCGACATACAGGAAGCTTGTAGGACTGAAAAAGCCCGCGGGCGCCAAGTTTGAAAAAGCCCGCGCCCGCGAAATTCAAAAGGCCCGCGTGTGCGAAAAACTTCCTGCCTGATGTCACTGCCTTAGTCCTATGTATATCCAATCCCCAGCCGACAACTACCTCACTCCAAATGTCACTCCATCCCTACGTCACTTGATCCCTCCCTCTATTCCCGCTGCTATATATATATCTCATTATAACAATAAAACCTTGAGGCTTGATCAGAATTTTGTCTTGCCTCCATTTCTTCGCATCCCCTTGCCCCACCTTTCATTTTCACAGGTTCCCCCTCGTCCCTTCGTTGATTTGTCCCGCGGGCCGGGGCAGAGGATCCAGACATAACTTATTCAATTATAAGGAGCTGATACTTGACACAAGCCTGAAGTCCATAAATTGGAAAAAAACAAAGAATCTTTAACAAATTGTGTTGGCATAGCTGGATATTCACCTACAAAAATAAAAAAAGGAAACAAGGTCCATATCTCATGTCATGCACAAAAACTAACTTGAAATGGATCAAAGATCTAAATACAAAATCTAAAACAATAATGATTATGGAAGAAAAAAATAGGGACAACATTGGGAGTCCTAATAGAAGGCATAACCTGAATACAAAACTTTGCTAACAATGCACAAACACCATAAGAGAAAATAGATAACTGAAAACTCTTAAAAATCAAATACTTATGCTCACCTAAAAAAACTTCACCAAAAGAGTAAGAAGACTACCTACAGACTGTGGGAGAAAAAAAAAAAATTGGCTATGACAAGTCCTATCAGCATCTAATTTCTAAAATGCAAGATATTTGCAAATTCTCAACAACCAAAAGACAACTAACCCAATTAGAAAATGCACAAAGGATATGAACAGACTTTTCATGAAGGAAGACATTCAAACAGCTAACAGATATATGAGAAGTCTCACAATCACTAGCCATTAGAGAAATGCAAATTAAAACTATAATGAGATGTTGTCATTAATCAAAAAAACACGCAGTAATAAATGTTGGTAAGGATGTGGACAGACTGGAACTCTTCTGCACTGCTGGTGGGATTGGGAAATGGTACAACCTCTTTTGAAAAAGATTTGTTGCTTTTTTAAGAAGTTAGAAATATAAATACCTTACAATCCAGCAATTCCACTTCTTGGAATATGTCCTAGTGACATAAGAGCTGCCACACAAACACATACAAGCACATCAGCACTGTTCATGAGAGTAAAAGGGTGAAACTAACCTAGTTGCTCGTCAGTGGAAGAATGGTATATTCACACAATGAAATATCATGCAATGATGAGGAACAAAGATAAATTTCAGAAACATAACATGAAAGAACCGGGAAGGTATTATGCTGAGTGCAATTAGTCAATTGCAAAAAGATACATTTTGTCTGAAACTACCATTACAAGGACTCAAGAATAGGTTTAAACACAGAAGAAATCATTTTTTGTTACAAGGGAGATGCAAGGAAGAGGAGTATTAACCAAAAAGCACAGACCACTGCTTTTTGCATAGTCAATAAAACACTAGTAAACCCTTCTGATATTCTCTACTTTCAATCAGGATGCATTTGACATCAGTGGTGGTATCCTCCACTCCACATCATCTTGTAAAATCTGGCTTGAATTTCTGATAGTTACCTGTCAATGTACTGATGCAACCATTTGAATAATTTTTAGTCCATTCAGTAAGAGAATTTATCACAGTCCAGTAGGCTGAGTCCAAATCCAGTGAGAGCATCTCGGCACAGGAATTTCGGGTCCAAATGATGTGCTCTGCTCTCAGTGCTTCTCTCTTGGTGGTGTGAGGTTCCCAATTCTCTGGTGGCTTTGCTTCCCTTTTATGTCTTGTAGGATGAAAGGATTAAGGTGGGACAGGCCATACTCCAGGGAAACTCCCTTTATAGTGGAGCAGGGAGGTAATCCTATGAAGGGATTTACAGTCCCAACCTAACTCTTTAACATACAGCATAGGAAAACCACAAAAAGGAGGACAGTCACAAGATACTGGGAATCATGACCCAGCCACATGGCTACACATATTTTGGGGGGGACCTAATTCAATCCATGACATCCCACCCTTTGGCACCCCAAAAATCATATCATAGGAACATGTAACACATACATCTCCTCATAGCAAAATCATGTCCATCCCATATGATAGAAGTCTTAGATCAGTTCCAAGTCCAAAATTCAAAAATTCCTTTACATCTATGAAACCTAGAATACAAGTTATCTGCTTCTTCTAAAGGTACAGTGGCAGAACAGGCACAAGTTAGACATTCCATTGCAAATGGGAGAAATTACAGGGAAAGAAGGCATTAACAGGCAACAAGCGAGTCAGCAAAACTCATTACATTAGCCCTCAGAGCTTTGAAAATACTCTTACGTATTCTGAGACATTTTACACAATGACCCTGCCCTCCAGACTCTAGGTATTGGCCACACTCTCCGGATTCTGAGTGGAGACCCAGGAATCTCCTGTGCTACAACTCTGCCTTCAGGGCCCACTTGGACAGAAACTCTGCCCCATTGGCTTTAGGGTCACCTTAAGCCCAACTGAGTGGCAATTCCATTCTGACAAAACACAGAAAGCCCTACCTCCCTTTCAAACCCTTGAGGTCATGGCCATACCTTTTGAGACTGAGGCAGCTCAGCTTCTCACACTGTTTGTCTCTTCAGCTTCTGCTTCCTATGGCCACATGGCCCAGGCCTCAGGTCCACATCTGCCCTGCCAGGGCAAGTGTTCCAAAACTCTGTAGATCCATTGATTCGAGTGCCTCGAGGCACCCTACTTCTGGTACCAAGTTCTGTCTTAGCCACCTGGTACTGCTCTAACAGAAAATACAAGTGGAAGGTTTCATGAAGAGAAGCTTTATTGAGACAGTCCAGTAAGCTGCAAATCCATTTACAAATTGTAAGTCCATTCACTGACAGAATTTATCACAGTCCAGTAGGCTGAGTCCAAATCCAGTGACTGCATCTCGGCACAAGAACTTCGGGTCCAAAGGATGTGCTCTGCTCTCAGTGCTTCTCTCTTGGTGGTGTGAGGTTCCCAATTCTCTGGTGGCTTTGCTTCCCTTTTATGTCTTGTAGGATGAAAGGATTAAGGTGGGGCAGGCCATACTCCAGGGAAACTCCCTTTACAGTGAAGCAGGGAAGTAATCCTATGAAGGGATTTATAGTCCCACCCTAACCCTTTAACATACAGCATAGGAAAACCACAAAATGGAGGATAGTCACAAGATACTGAGAATCATGACACAGCCACATATTTTTGAGGGGCCACAATTCAATCCATGACATCATCATAGGCTGTTTTCCTCTGTGTTTAAACCTTTTCTTGAGTCCTTATAATAGTAGACTCTTAAAAATCTTTGTCCTTTTGCAACTGACTAATTTCACTCAGTATAACGTCTTCCAGATTTCTACATGTTGTAAGATATTTCCTGAGATCATCATTATTGTTTATCATTGCATAGTATTCATTTGTGTGGACATGTCATAGGTTGTTTATCCTTTCGTCTGTTGATGATCATCTAGGTTGATTCTATCTTTTTGCTTTTGTGGACAGTGCTGCAATAAACATTCATGTGCATGTATCTGTTTGTGTGACATTCCTTATTTCTCTAGGGTGTATTCCAAGAAATGGGATTACTCACTTGTCTACACCAAGAAATTTGGAAGACAGCTACCTGGTTAACTGACTGAAAGAGATCCATATTTATTCACATTTCCAAGAGAGCTGTTGTAGAATGTGAAAATTATCAAACAATATCATTCATATCACATACAAGTAAAATCTTGCTAAAGACCATTCAAAAGTAGCTGTAGCAATATACTGTCAGAGTACTGCCAGAAATTCAGGCTGGATTCAGAAAAGAACATGGAACCAGGGTTATCACTGCTAATGTCAGATGGATTATGGCTGAAAGCAGAGAATAACAGAAAGATATTTACCTGTGTTTTATTGACTATGCAAAGGAATTTAACTGTATGGATCGTGACACATTGCGGATAACACTGAGAAGAACAAGAATTCCAAAACAGTTAATTGTGCTCATAAGGAACTTATACATAGACTAAGAGGCAGTCATTTGAACAGAACAGGGGGCTACTGCTTGTTTTAAGGTCAGGAAAGGTGTGCATCATGGCTATATCCTTTTGCCACACTTAATCTGTATGCTGAGCAAGTAATTCCAGAAGCTGGACTGTATGAAGAAGAACACAGCATCAGGATTAGGGAGTCATTACCAATCTGTAATATACAGATGGCACAACATTGTTTGCTGAAAATGAACTTGAAGCACTTACTGATGAAAACCAAAGATTACAGCTTTCAGTATGTATTATACCTCAACATTAAAAAAAACCCGACAACTGGATGATGAAGCAACATCATGATAAATGGAGGAAGGATTGACAGTGTAAAGGATTTTGTTTTACATGATTCACATGACAATCAATGCCCATGGAAGTTGCAGTCAAGAAAACAAAAGATGCATTGCACTGGGGAAAATCTGCTGTGAAAGACCTCTTTTCAAAGACCTCTTTGAAAAGTAAAGATGTCACTTTGAAGACTAAGGTGTGCCCAACCTAAGCTATGGTATTTTCAACTGCATCATATGTATGTAAAAGCTGAACAATGAATAAGGAAGACAGAAGAACTGATGTCTTTGAATTGTGGCGTTGGAAAAGAATATTGAATGTACCATGGACTGCCAAAAGAACAGACAGATCTGTTCTAGAAGATGTACAACCAGAGGGCTCCTTGGAAGCAAGGATGGGAAGATTGCATCTTACATACTCTAGACATGTTGTTATGAGGTGTCAATCCCTGGAGAAGGACATTGCCGGGAGCCGGTCCCAACACTTTGTAGGGTCCCGCACGGAGGGAGGGAGAGGCGTGGTGGGAAATGAATCAAGGAGACAGAAAAGACTTTTCTGGTTTAAGGCAGCCCGACCCAGAGAGCAAGAGAGAAGGCTGTCTGTCTTTATTGTTTTTATAGTAAGAGTGACGTGAATTTTACCTGCCCACTGACCACACAATCTATTGGCTAGTTTAAAACCAAAACCTCATGGTTGGCAAATTTGAAACCAAAAACCTCGTGGTCTTGAGGTGATGTAATTTTTTACTCTGCCACATGAGCTATTAGTTAACTGAAACCTGGTGATCCTTTTAACTGTCAAAGCTTTTTAGATAATGGCCTATGGATGCCTCGAGCTCAATCAGCCCTACTTATATCTCAAGGTTAAAAGTTTCACGAGGAAGGGTCTAAAGTTTATGATCTCTATTTGTTCCTACTTTGCTCTTTATCTCCTCCTGCAGGGATAGTAAACATCTACTGTCCCCCACCCTATATTCTTCTCAAGCTGTTCTAAAGAGGATAATTCCTTTCACATGGGTGGGGATGTGCAGTTGGGGGAAGTCAGCAGGGGTTGGGCCGGCCTCGTTGCTCTCAAAGCTGGCTGTGTTAGAGATCATTCCTCTGAGCTCTTTTTCCTCAGAAAATTCCTGTACAGTTTTCCCGATATTATTTCATAGACCAAGGGGGTAGTAAAAAGGGGGCCCCTCTCAGAAGGCATCTTCCCTGATCCTTGTGCCAGGAGAGGAGGGGGTATCTTTTTGAAGAAAATTTGATTAGGAAGCCAAATAATATCAAGGGCAGTAGGCTAAAAAACATGTCACAGGTGAGATGCTTCAGCGCGTCATTTGCAGGAGCTCGTGACTTTGTCTACAAGGCTGATGGCGGACCTCCGCAGGACATCATGCTTGGTAAAGTAGAGGGCCAGTGAAAAGAGCAAGACCCTCAATGAGATGGATTGACACAGTGGCTGCAACAATGGGCTTAAGCATAAAAATGATTGTGGTCATGGCAAAGGACTGGGCAGTGTTTGTTGTGTTGTGCATACAAAGTCTGACAATTAAGTCTGTGCACTTAATTGTTCTGAGTGTTACATACCTCACTGCTGCATATCACTATGGTCATCTTCAGGGTGCTCGCCTTGTGAAGCTATGCACCAATGCCAGCGCCTTGTCTTACACTGCTGGTGGGATTGCAAAATGGTGCAACTTCTTTGGAAAACAATCTGGCGCTTCCTTAAAAAGCCAGAAATAGATATACAATTTTACTCAGTAATCCCATTGCTTGGAATATATCCTACAGAAACGAAGGGAGTCCCATGAACAGATACATGCACACGAATGTTTATTGCAGCACAGTCCACAATAGCAGAATGATGAAATCAACCCAGATGCCCAACAACAGATGAATGGATAAATAAACTATGATACATATACTCAATGGAACACTATTCATGATAAAGAACAATGACGATTTTAGGAAGCATCTCGTAACCTGGTTTCAATTGGAAAACATTATGTTGAGTCAAATATAATGACAAAGACAAATATTGTATGAGACCCGTATAATAAGTACTTGAAAACAGACTTACGTACAGAAGAAAAGACTCTTTGACAGCTGCAAGGGACGAGAGGTAGGGAGGGAGAGGATTCTATCTTTTCTTGGATGATCTTTATCGTTTTAGGTTTGATATTTAGGTCTTTTATCCAATTTGAGTTGGTTTTTTGTGTAAGGTTATAGATCAGATAGTTGATAGACATTTGAATGGGTGAAATCAATGACAGCACACATTAGTAAGAATATCAATTTAACTAGACTTAAAATAACCTGCAGACTCTACCAATCTTAACTCAATATTGCAAGGACAGAGTAGCAGGAGCAGTGGTCTGGGGACAATTCTCTCAGGGAACATCAAGGCCGATTGACCTAACTAGCTTATTGCTAAGAGAATCTTCTTCACCCCATATTGGTGAGTGGTGTCTGAGGTCTTAAAAGCTAGCAAGCTGCCATCTGAGTACAGTAAATGGTCCCAACTCAGCTGGAACAATCACCAAGGACAGCAACAACATGAAGGAAAGAGAACCCAGAAGACAAAAAGACTCACGTGAATGGGTGACAATATTAACATGTGACCAGAAGAACCAGATGGTGTCTTTCCATGACCAATGACAGCCATGTTGGGGCTCACAATGTTTAGTCCCAGCGGCAACACAAGAAAAAAAAGGGGTGCACCCTAAGAACTCCACTAAAACACCACAACTGATGTTCTGAAGGCCCAGGGGTTCCCCTGGGAGCACGGCACCTAGACCCAATGCTTCCCCTGATCACAAATCTTTACTAAAGTCAACTCTTTGGACCGGAATGGATTGGACTCAGGGACACAAGAGTGACTATATCATGTGTACACTTTATGGTTCTATGCATCTATAGGATGTCATCCTACTGACATCTTAGTAGAGAGGAGTGGTGAGGGTGGAGACGAGGGGACAGGAGATTGTTAAGAGATATGACATGTATAGAATGTAAAGGAGAAGTCTGCTGTCACTGGGCAAGGACAGCAGAAGGAGCTGCAGATAGGAGGGCATGCAAATTTAAACTTTCATTCAATCACAATAACAAAAAGAAAATCATAATGCACACAGTGACATGGTCAAACTAGTTTACCTAGACCATTGTTTGACTCAAAGTGGCTTCAGAACCCAGCTTTTTCCTCACAAGTCAAAGTTCAAAAGAGTATACAAAGGCAGTAGCCTGTGTAGGTTACCTCAATCTCCATGAAAGCCAGAAATGTAGATTCTAGAAGAATTACATGTAACTTTTTCATGGTTCACTTTTTAGGATTGCGATCTCACTACAGAATCTTTGATCTAGTCAATATATGGTAATTGAATACCGTCTGGTTTTTAAGATACCAGATACCATATAGTGAAGTAGGAAGCAGAATAGAAATGCCAACAATAATATCTGAAATAACCAATGAAACAATGACCCTTGGAAAGAGGAAACAAATCTCATGAGGTGTTTGTTTATGCATAAGCAGCATCTGTCGGGAGCCGTGGGTGAGCCCTCAGGCCCCGACATACAGGAAGCTTGTAGGGCTGAAAAAGCCCGCGCGAGCCAAGTTTGAAAAAGCCCGCGCCCGCGAAATTCAAAAGGCCCGCGCGCGGGAAAAACTTCCTGCCTGATGTCACTGCCTTAGTCCTATGTATATCCAATCCCCAGCCGACAACTACCTGACTCCAAATGTCACTCCATCCCTACGTCACTTGATCCCTCCCTTTATTCCTACCGCTATAAATATACCTCATTTTGATAATAAAACGGAGGCTTGATCAGATTCTTGTCTTGCCTTCCATTTTTCCGCCTTTCTCGCTCACTTTCACAGGCTCTCCCTCGTTCCTTCGTTGATTTGTCCCGCGGGCTGGGGCAAAACTGGCGCCTCAACGTGGGGCCCGAGGTACGGAGCTGCTGAAAGAAACCCACCACGGAGAAGGAAGTCCTGGCCAGGCGTCCTGAGCGACCGCACCGGGTGTGAGCTCGCTCGACTGAAGTTTCCACGGGAAAAGCTGCCCGTGAGTCAAACTTGTCCTGATCACCGCGGGAGTAGCCGCCCTGCGAGTTTGGTCTGAAGAGGTAAGTGGTGGTTCTATATAGACATGGGACAGGAATTAAGTTCGCATGACTTGTTTCTTACCGGCATTGAAAAATCATTGGATAGGCGGAAAATTAAGGCGAAAAAGAAGACTTAGCTCAGTTTTTTATGTTCCTATCACACATTTGTCCGTGGTTCTCACAGGAAGGCACCATCAGCCCGCAAATCTGGAAACGGGTTGGAGATTGTCTGAATGACTATTATAAAACTTTCGGACCCGAGAAGGTCCCAGTCACTTGTTTTTCTTATTGGAATTTGATAAATGATGTCCTCCAGAGTTCTCATAATGCTCCTGATGTTCAACATCTAGCCCAGATGGGTGAAAAGGTTATGAAAGAACGGTCCCGTCCCCCCTCAGTTTCTCTTGATATTCCAGAAAAACCTCAAGCCTTTGGAACACACACACCCCCGCAAGGGAGTCATACTGACCCCCCCGAGGGGCTTTACCCGTCCCTGAGAGCTTTCATTGATAAACCCGATTCTAACGCATTGTCCCCTGAGGGTCAGACCACTCTTGAAGAAAATGCTGCTCATTACCATGAGAATGCCTACCCCTATACCTTTACGGCCCCTGCCTTTCAAAGACCTCCTCCTCATCCTCCAGACCCTCCTAACCTGACTGCCCCACCCCTTGGCCTGGAACCCAGCTGTCCTCCCCTATCGACTGAAAACTCCATTGATCAAGATATATCAACGCTAGAAAAACTTGTCGCTCGCAGACACAGACAGTTAGATCTCCAAAAGGAGCTCCAAGCCCTTGAGCAAGAGCTTAACTCACTCCGCCTAGCCCGGGATCCTAAAACTCGATCCGGGAACAATGTGTCAAAAGGTGCCCCAGGCCATCCTAGGACTCTCCTCACCTTTCCGGTAACTCGTAGCCAGCACGGGCAGATAGAGACTGAAATAGAGAGTGAGGAAGAGCAAGAAAGCCCTGGGATAGAAGAGGAAGAAACTGAGAATCCTGATATAGATGCTGTCCAACCTGACAGCCTTAGCCCCCAGAAATATCGCCGCTTAAATGTGAAACATGTTAAAGACTTAAAAGCGGCTGTCAATAACTATGGCCCGACAGCCCCTTACAGTATAGCATTGCTTGAAAGCCTTAGTGACCAATGGCTTACACCTAATGATTGGCATTTCTTGGCTCGGGCCTGTTTATCAGGGGGAGACTTTGTTCTCTGGCGTACCGAATTTGCTGAACTGTGCCGGGAGACGGCCCAGCGTAACGGAGAAAGCCGGACCTCCCGCACCTGGACGAGAGATAAACTCTTGGGGCGGGCTCCATATGACACCAATGAGAAACAGGCAAATTTTCCCCCTGGTTTATTATCACAAATACAAAACGCCGGCCTTAGAGCCTGGAAACGTCTCCCCCCCAAGGGCGCAGCCACCACCTCATTGGCTAACATCCGCCAGGGACCCGATGAGCCGTATAGTGAGTTCGTCAGCAGACTAACCGATGCTGCCGAAAGGCTAGTGGGAGAAGGTGAGACTGGCAGTGCCTTTATCAAACACCTTGCCTTTGAAAATGCTAACCCCTCTTGCCAAGAAGCCCTACGACCTCATCGCAGAGGAGATCTCTCTGATTATGTCCGACTTTGTTCGGGTATTGGAGCCTCTCATGCTATCGGCGTTGCCATAGGAGCAGCGCTTAAGGGCTTGAACCCCAGCTCATTACAAAAAACTTGTTTTAATTGCAAGCAGCCTGGCCATTTTGTGCGCGAATGTTCCCTGAGAAAACAAAATCGTGGGCCTCCCACCTCAGTGTGCCCCCGATGCAAAAGAGGCAAGCATTGGGCTGTAGATTGTTATTCCAAAACTGACATGAACGGTCAGCCTCTCCCCCCGAAACAGGGAAACTCCCAGCGGGGCCAGCCCCTGGCCCCACCCTTGGAACAGAACCTAGGGGCAGTCAGGTTTGTTCCCCAAAAGCAGACACAGAGACAGGTTTCAGCTCCCTCTGTCGCGCCACCCCTGGAAGTGCAGGGTTGGACGTACGATCTGCCATCAGTGCAATACTAACCCCTGAACAGGGCATTCAGGTCATTCCTACAGAGGTCCGAGGACCATTACCCCCAGAAACGTTTGGATTGATAATAGGGCGTGGCAGTTCCTCTCTGGCCGGTCTTCAGATCCTCCCAGGAGTCATTGACAATGATTATACAGGACAGATATCTCTTTTAGCTTCTGCCCCCTCAGGGCCAGTATCCATACATGCAGGTCAAAGAATAGCTCAAATCTTGTTGCTCCCTTTATTACCCACACCCCATAGGCATTTAGTTCCCCGGCGGCCTGACGTTGCCTTCGGGTCCTCAGATGCATATTGGATACAACCAGTCACACCCAATAGACCAAAACTTACTCTCCAGTTAGATGGCAAAGCCTTTGAAGGAATAATGGACACAGGAGCTGATGCTACAGTAATTTCAGCTAAATATTGGCCTTCCAACTGGCCCTGTGAGACCTCAATAACTCATCTTGAAGGCATTGGTCAGTCTGTCAATCCTAAGCAAAGCTCAAAAATTCTTACTTGGAAGGACTCTGAGGGTAACTCAGGACAAGTTCAACCTTACATAGTTCCGGATTTGCCTGTTAATCTGTGGGGTCGTGATGTCTTATCCCAGCTGGGGGTCATCATGTGTAGCCCAAATGAAATAGTTACCCAACAGATGCTTAATCTGGGCTTCCTACCGGGACAGGGATTGGGAAAGAATAATCAAGGCATGAAGCAGCCTCTTCTTATAACGCCTAAAAATAATCGTTCAGGCTTGGGAAGCAAAAATTTTTCGTAGTGGCCATTGACTCCCCTGCACCCCACGCTGATAAAATTCAGTGGAGATCTGAGTCTCCACTGTGGGTAGATCAATGGCCCTTGACTGAGCAAAAACTCGCAGCTGCCACAGAGTTAGTGCAGGAACAGCTGGCTGCTGGACATTTAGAACCAACTACCTCTCCTTGGAATACTCCTATATTTGTGATAAAAAAGAAAAATGGGTCATGGCGACTCCTTCAGGACCTCAGAGAAATTAATAAAACCATGTTTACAATGGGGGCTCTCCAACCTGGACTCCTCTCCCCCGTCGCCATTCCAGCTAATTACTTTAAAATCATTATTGATCTCAAAGATTGCTTCTTCACTATCCCTCTTCACCCACTTGATAGAGAACGCTTTGTGTTTAGCCTCCCAGTTATTAATTTTAAAGGACCAATGCAGCGCTATCAGTGGAAAGTTCTCCCTCAGGGCATGGCCAATAGTCCCACTCTGTGTCAAAAATTTGTTGCTCAGGCTGTAGACCCTCTCAGGCGTCGATGGTCTTCCATTTATATCATTCATTACATGGATGATATTTTACTGGCGGGGGCCTCCAGCTTAGAGGTACTTAGGTGCAGTCAGGACCTAACTTGCCAACTAACTTCCCTTGGACTTCAAATTGCCCCGAACAAAATACAACTTGCTGACCCTTATTATTACCGCGGTTTCGAATTGAATAATAATCAAATCACCACTCAAAAGCTTCACTTAAAAACCTCTCATCTACACACACTTAATGATTTCCAAAAGTTCCTGGGAGATATTAATTGGCTCCGACCATACCTCAAACTTACAACTGGGGAATTAAAACCATTGTTTGATACTCTACATGGAGATGCCAGCCCCCTCTCTCCCCGCTACCTCAATCCGGAGGCAAAAAGGGCCCTTCGCATTGTTGAAGAGGCCATACAGCAACAACAGGTTACCTTCATAACTTATGAACAGCCCTTTGCCCTTATTGTCTGTGCCACACTACATACACCCACAGGGGTTTTGTGGCAGAATGGCCCTCTCCTGTGGATACACCTATCCTCCACCCCAACTAAATTTCTCCTCACCTATCCCTCCCTGGTGGCCAAACTTATAAGACTAGGCCGAGAAAAAAGCCGCCAGCATTTCGGCAGGGACCCTGATCAGCTTATCCTTCCTTACACCAAAGAACAAACAGACTGGCTCTCTCAAAATGATGATGACTGGGCAATTACCCTAGTCACATTCCAGGGTGCTATAGATAACCATTATCCTTCACACAAACTCCTCCAGTTTGCCCAGAGGCACCCCTTCATCTTCCCCAAAATAACATCTACTCAGCCCTTGAAAGGAGCCTCCCTGGTTTTTTCAGATGGATCTTCCTCTGGTATTGCCGCGTGGGTTATAGACTCACAGGAAAACAGTGTCCAGTCTCCTTACCGGTCTGCCCAGCTTGTAGAGCTTTTCGCTATCTTACAGGTCTTCACAATACTACATGATGTTCCCTTCAATCTTTACACCGACAGTGCTTACATAGCTCTCTCAGTCCCAGTGTTGGAAACTGTTCCTTATATCAAATCATCTTCTAACGCTGTGCCTCTTTTTCAACAACTTCAGGCACTCATCCTAAAAAGACAACACCCCTTTTTTATTGGACACTTGCGTGCCCATACTGACCTTCCAGGACCCCTCTCCGAAGGCAATAACCTTGCAGATAAACAAACACACTTGGTCCTCTCAGCTACCCTAGAGCCCATTACCAAAGCCCAACAGGCTCATGCTCTTCACCACCTCAATGCCCGTACACTCTGCCTTATGTTTAAAATTACCAGAGAACAGGCGAGACAAATTGTTAAAAACTGTCCTGCATGCGTAACTCTTCTGCCTCTCCCCCACCTAGGAGTTAACCCAAGGGGCCTGCTCCCCAATGAAATCTGGCAAATGGATGTTACCCATATTCCTGAGTATGGTAACCTCAAATACGCCCATGTGACCATTGATACCTATAGTGGGTTCCTCCATGCCACCCTCCACAGTGGTGAGGCCTCTAAAAATGTTATAGCACATGTTCTCCAATGTGTTGCCATCATGGGGAAGCCCCAACAAATCAAAACCGACAATGGACCAGGCTATACATCACAAACCTTTAAAAATTTCTGTAGTCAATTCCAGATCAAACATGTAACTGGCATTCCCTACAATCCTCAGGGACAGGGCATAATAGAGCGAGCCCACCAGACCCTTAAGTATACCATATCCAAACTTAAGACAAACACTGTTTATTCCACTAAAGGTTCCCCTCATAACCTCCTAAATCATGCATTGTTCATCCTTAATTTCCTACAATTAGATCTTAATGAAAAATCTGCGGCAGATCGCCTTTGGCATCAAGAGACTAAAAATCAATATGCCAAGGTTATGTGGAAAAATCCCATAACCCACAAATGGCACGGTCCTGATCCGGTTCTTATCTGGGGAAGAGGCCACGCATGTGTGTATGATACTGCAGAAGGGGCCCCTCGGTGGCTACCCGAACGTCTTGTTAAGCCCATCAATGATAACCCCATTTCCAGGGAAAATACCCCTGAGAAGCCTTCTCCTCTTTTGTAGGCTGTGAAGGCCACCTGTGTCCGGCATTGCTGGAGTGAAATTCTGAGAAAACTCTGCGATATGGAAGTCAACAATCCATCACAGATAAGCTTTTTAACCTTCTTGTTAATCATTTTTCCTACATATGAAGGATTTGCCCCTACCAACCCCCATGTTCCTTTTAGCCTTAAATGGGCTGTTATAAACCTAAATGATAATTCCATACTTTATAATGCTAGTGACACCAAACCCTTAAACACTTGGTGGCCTGACCTTTCCTTTTGCCTTAAAGATGTCATCCCACGCATAAAAGAATAAGCCTCTAAACACGTGTGCAACTTCGGGCTTTATGTTTGCCCCAACTATAATAAAGGCGCTCACTGTAGGACAACCGATTCCTACTTCTGCGCCAAATGGAGTTGCGTTACCTCAAGTGATGGAAATTGGAAATGGTCCACACCTTCTTCAGACCTCTTAAGTTTCTCCTTTACTAAGTATTATGATAAAATCAAAAGATTTAGTTCCTCTAAACCATGTAACAAAGACGGATCATTCAGGGGTCATTAAGGACACTATCACTAACCTCAGAGAGCAATTAAATCAAAGACAACGAGAATGGGGAGGCAGCTCAGGACCGCTTGATTTTAACTTTACCGGAACTTCATGGCTTGCTAATCTACTTCTCAGTTTTGCTGGCCCTGTTTTAGGAATATTACTGTTCCTGACCTTCAGCCCTTGGGCATTCAGAAGAATAACAAGCTTCATCAAACAACAAATAGATGATGCACAAGCTAAACCTATTCAAGTTCACTACCATTGCCTGGCAGTTGACGAAGCCTATGCCATTGAAATGGGGTACCCTAGCTTCCTCCCCACGGGGACAGCATGAAAAGTAGAGGCATGCTTACCTCCTTACCAATCTGGCAAGAGAGATATGGGTACTGGTGCGAGTGCGAAGCAAAGCATTGCAAGGGAAAGTTAACACTAACTCCTCTACGTTTCCCTGGGGCACACCTGGCTTGCATAGAGGTTGGTATCTATCGCAACATCAAAACGGCTCTGCCTCTCCTCCTCAAAAGATACCAAGAGCCATAAGTTCTACACGGAGGAGCCTTGGTCAATACCCCCTCGCCCAGTTAAAGCCCACCTCCCATCAATTAAAACAAAAAGGGAGGAGATGTCGGGAGCCGTGGGTGAGCCCTCAGGCCCCGACATACAGGAAGCTTGTAGGGCTGAAAAAGCCCGCGAGCCAAGTTTGAAAAAGCCCGCGCCCACGAAATTCAAAAGGCCCGCGCGTGGGAAAAACTTCCTGCCTGATGTCACTGCCTTAGTCCTATGTATATCCAATCCCCAGCCGACAACTACCTGACTCCAAATGTCACTCCATCCCTACGTCACTTGATCCCTCCCTTTATTCCTACCGCTATAAATATACCTCATTTTGATAATAAAACGGAGGCTTGATCAGATTCTTGTCTTGCCTTCCATTTTTCCGCCTTTCTCGCTCACTTTCACAGGCTCTCCCTCGTTCCTTCGTTGATTTGTCCCGCGGGCCGGGGCAAGCATCAGTAACTGTTTTTCATGTGCCTCAGCAGCAACTCTGTATTGTATAAAATCTCAGTTTGTGCATTAATATAAATATAGTAACATTTATGTGTTAAAGCACAAACTTTCTTGGTAAAATAGGAAGCCTAATTTTATTTTAATCTGTAAAATCACAGCTCAAATTTCAGACAGTTTTCTGGTTATTGTATTTACAACTTTGCTACGTTTTACCAGTAGGAATTTCTTATTCAAGAGTTAAAATATATAAACCTATTTGTTAAGTAATTTAGGGGAAGAGAAAATGGTTTCTTATATCCAGAAAGTAGGACCTAAAACGTCATCAACATTCCCACATAAAGCTCATAGTATCTTTTTGTTTACTCAGTCTTACGTAGTCATTTTCTGTTTCATGCAATTTAGGATCAGCCACAGTCTGAAAACCCATCAGTTTCTGCATAAGTTTTGGAAATGGCAATTCACAGTCATTGTTACAAGTCCAATATAATTCATCTTTTTGTTGAAATATTCTGGTCAAACATTTTCAGCAAATCAGCAAAGTAGAAACTTCTGTGTAGATGACAAAACTTAATATAGCCATAGTTAATTTATAAAAATACTCTTAATAGTGAAAAGGCCTGATGGAAATTAATTACAAGCAAAATGTAAAGGCCAAATAAAATCAAATCTGTTTAAATGAAAATTTTAGATATTATTTTAAAACCTGTTAACCATATTTTTAAAGGATTTCCAGTATCATATATAATAATCTTCAATCATAATGCCATATAGTCAGGATATATCATGATTATGTATATTAAGATTTTCAAGTCTTTAAATATCTGGATAGTATAAAAATAATCTTGTAGGTAAATAATTTGAAATCCTTAGTCAGAGCATGGGCTTTGATGATGCTGAATTTAAAAAAATGGTTATAGTAAACTTAGCAAGAAAGAAATAATAATAAAATTATGATATCAAAAACAGAAGAGGAAATAACTGACATAAATTTTAACACAATGAAAATCAGACATTTCTCTTGATTTCAACCCATGCCACGTAATTATTAAATAAAACTTTCTAGCACTTATGCTTTAATAAAAACTATTTATGACTTTCCATGAATTTTCAAAGTTGTCAAGAGTTTACTTACAGGTTAACAAGAACCAACACTTAAATTGTTTACCTAAAGATTGTAAAGTAAAAACTTTAGCTTTTTCTTTCTCAAGCCATGTAGTTTGGGTTTTGACTCAGGAATCTTATTCTAGTGAGATTCCAAACCCTTTCTCTTTGAGACAAATTACTCAAAGAATAGATTAATACTTTAACTTAGAAATCAAAGAGAATTTTGTTATTTTATCAGTGAAAAATTCAATTTTCTTGCTTTATTTGTTATTGGACATTAAAACTCTTATAAACCTTTAAACTTTAGTTAGAAAAAGTTTCTGACCATATTAAATAAGTTTTAAAATAATTTTTATAATGCATCCCTTTAAATAGCAAAAATGAACTTACTAACAGGGGATAGATAGAAAGGAAGTTAAAAATTGTCTCCCCTATCTCCATCATTTAGAGACTTTCTTTGTTTTGTTTTGTTTTTGTTTTTTCCTTCTAAAATTTTTTTCTTTTAATCTTGTCTGGACCTTTTTAGTCTTTCTTTTGGAGTACTCATTTTTTTCTAGAATACCACTTCTTCGTAAAATGTTCATTTTTTAAAATGACAAAGTCTTAAAACATTTTGCACACACACACAAGTTATTCTCAAAGTTTTTTCTGTATTGATTCCACACACCCACACAGAGACCAGACATGGTGTCACAGATACACATTTGTGTGCAAAGCAGATAAGACCAGAACCTGAGATAACAGAGATAATCTTGACAACCTCAACCTTCCAGGAAACCACCCAGGTGATGGAGGTGATGTTGGTTGCCTCAACTTCTCAGATATCCCAGGCATATCTATTGAGAACACCGAGGAATCAGGACAAGATACATACAGAACATGGACATGTAGCCCTGGGATGATAAACATAATCTCAGTTCTCTCAACCTCATTGCATATGTCAGTGTCAAGATGAAAAGACAAGGAAGTCAAGACAAAAAATACAAAAACTCCACATATACACATAACCCTGGAATGACAGAGGTAGTCTTGGCCCTGTCAACCTCTCAGACAAATCTTGACAGTTGACAAAGGTAATCTTGGTTCTCTCAACATCTCAGACAAACCCAGACACACCCACACACCAGAAACTCAGTCTCCAGAGCTACTAAGAATCTCTCCTGACAATTCTATTCACAGGGTTGGTCATCCAAATAAATATTGTACCAGAAACCAAGGGACTTTTCCTTGCCCTAACTGCTCTGGCCCTGTAGCACTCAGGGGCATGATGGTAGGCATGAGAATTATTTCTACCATGGACTGAATAGTGTTCCCCCAAAAATGTATGTAGCAGTTTTTATAGGCTGTGATTCCTGGTGTTGTGATATTCCTGTATGAAGTAAACCTTGCCTCTATGATGTTAATGAGGGAGAATGGGTGGCAGTTGTGTTGCTGAGGGAGAATTCAATGGACAAGATTGTACTGTGCCTTGAGGCAATCTCTTGAGGTATGAAGGAGAGCGAAACAAGCAGAGAGTTGGGGCTCTCACACCACCAAGAAGCAGTGAAGCAGTGCCTGGAGCAAAACACATCCTTTGGACCCAAGGTCCCTGCACCTCAGAAGCTCACAGTCCAGGGGAAGATTAATAAGGACTTTCCTCCAGAGCCCATGAGAAAGCTTTCCCCTGGAGCTGACACCTTGAATTTAGACTGTTGGCCTACTAGCCTGTGACAAAATAAAGTTTCTGTTTTTAAAGCAATCTACTTGTGGTATTTCTGTTAAAACAGCACTAGATGACTAGGAATTTTTTGTTGTTGTTGTTTGTTTGTTTGTTTGAAGTCTTGCTTAAGCAGTGACCTCTTTTATGGTGTGTTAGAGATAAGAGCCACCACAACCAGCCCAGATCCTCCCAGCAACTTAATTTCGAGAAGAAACTGTCTCCAGTTGTCTGCTATGGAGCTGATAGGAAGCCTAGACCTGCCAGAGGGCCCCAAGCCACAAAAAGAGAGGCCCCACATAGGGCAGTGAATTTGTTACCACAAACCCAAGCAGAATTTCTACTACCTACCATAAACAGCCAATCTTTGAGACAGGGATGAGATGAGAAACAAGGCATTTAATTATGCACCAGTACACAAGAAGACCAAGGGCTGTAAGAAGTTTTATACTAAGCAGGAAAAAGGGAGCTACACATATTCATTGAATTCCTGGGAAATAGCATGCACATCAAAAAGGGTATGTGCTCAGACTTGGCATGGAAATAGAGGTTGGACTCAGCTATATATTTTGGTGATGCATGTCCAGTGATTTAGTTCCTTGGCATGAATTCTTTTGTTCCTAAATAGGACTCATTATGGGATGGAGCCATTCAGAGATCACCCACGACTGTTGTTGACATTGCTTTGGGCAGTCGACCTTAAAAGTAACTATAAACAGAGAGAAAAGAGGGGAAAGGGATGAAGGTTTTATCCTTCCAGGTTATTTAACTAAGAAGACTAATTTTATACAAGCAAGGAGACAAGACTGGAGTGGGATGAGGATCTCATTCTTTGAAGTTATTTAACCAAGAAGATGTTATCAGTTTTGTCACGTTCCTACAAAGGACACTGATCAATTTCAAACCTTTTTGCTAAAGTTTAAAGAAAGAAAACAAATAAGTTTCATACAACAGCCAAAATGGAGTATTATTCTTCTTATGTCTGCCATTGTGACAGATCACCAGGCCTGTCCTCCAAAGAGTCCGTAGGTGGTTTCAAACCACCATCCTTACAGTTAGACATTGAGTATATAACCATTTGCACCACCCAGTGACTCCAAAAGACATGTAAAGTTATAAAATCAGCACATTTCATCAAATCTCAGACCTATGATCGTAAAACACATTATTTCATGTGCTGTCAAGAAATAAAAATGCTGGATGTCACTCATTAATTCTAAAGGTATATCCCAATTTCAGAGACGTAATATGTGAACATTTACTATCTTCTAATTAAATACATGCAGTAAACTACATGTATTTATACTTTAAACAGATAATTTTTAAGAAAAAGGATAAAATTATATGTAATTGTGATTATAAAAAAATTGTGGAAGGTAAGTTAGTTTTTTTCCAGCTGTCTACTTACTGATTATTAATAATTTTTCCCAGTCTCTTCTCGTCCTTAGATATCTGAGATGCTGAATTTTATTCACATTTGATTCCAGCTCCCAATACTTAGCTCTGAACCAAAAACCCAGGAAATGCAAAGTAAAATAAGAGTCCTTCAGAAATCTGAAGAATTAAAAAATTGTTTACAGTTTTGATTTATTAAACATTTCTTTAATAAAGTACAAAAGAATGTGATAATACTTATAAATTATTAATGTCATAAAAATGAAACCAACAGAAAAGCAAAAACAAGCAAACAACTTGTTTGCCCACAGTATCCCTGACAATACCCGAGATTTCGGCATCAGTGTTAACCCAAACATATTAGAGATGTTAACTACTTTCCAGGTTTTTAAAAGATGCACAGGGTATAGACTTGTGTCCAAGACTCCAAAAATGTCCTAGACATTAGAGTTTGCTGAGTCTTCTATTCACAATAACAGATTGTGAAATGGTGATTACTTGGTACATAGAGATTATTTCTGTCCTACAACATAAACAGTGAACAGCACTTAAAAATTATTTGTAATGAGGAACTTTTTTTTTGATGTTTGACTACTGACAACTTTCAATGCCCACCACTCCTCATTCCCTTGGGCCAGATAAGAAAGCTCAGGCAGGAAGTTCAAAACATAAAAGTACTGAGGAATCTTCATCCTAGCCTCAGTGCTCAATCACAATAAAAACCAAGCCTGTCTCCATTCCCTACTCTCTCAAGCTATGTTTGGACCAGCTTAAGAAGACTGTCCTACTCTCCCCAGAAAGCTTTATTATGTGAGTCTTCATACCTCTTAGTGTATGTGTGCCATTATCAACCTTAACATTGTGACCAAGTTTTAGGTGGGGAGTAGGTGGACCATCTCATTTCTGCAGGAAGACCACAACAAAATTTATTTCTGAACTGACAACAGTAAATATCATTCCATTATTCTTTTACCCCACGTTTAATGGAAACAAAACTTAGCTTTAAAAAGGGATTAAAATGTTCAGTATTGTTGGCAAGGGTCCCATGATTGTGACTTCTATTAAGGCCTACATGTGAACTCATTTCAGGGGGAGGATGCTGGCAATGGAAGTTCTTATAGAACACTTGGACTTTATTTGGATGTGCTTTGTAATGGATAGTATTTGTTTTATACATCGACAGTTGTCACCTTAGTAAGGTAAATTTTTAACAAAATATCTATTTTTTCTTCAGTGAAAAACTACAGTTGTGACTGTGTGGTCTGAAATTATAGAGGAGTCAGGGCTACCTGAGACAGGTAAGAATGATGTGATATCTTGGGTAAAAATCCCTTTGTGGCCATTTTTTTCTTCTGTAAACACAATCTGTTAATACCACCTACTGATGGGGTTATTATAAGAATGAAATGAGATAATACTTATCAAAGGCTTCACACAGAACATGGTAAACTCCATATATGCATCTGATAAATAAGCAGCTATAAGAACATTTAGGTATATTTGTGCAATGTGGAGCCTCTGGACAATGAAAGTGTCTATCAAGACGGACATTCAATTCTCCCTTTGCTAAGTAATTATTATGTTAGCAGTGAGTCGAAACATTTGGTCCTGTGTATTAGTTATCTCTTCAGACTGACTTGTGGGCACAGGCCATTCCCACAGTCTTCTTATGTGCCAGCCACAGGACTTTTTAAGTGGGATGTTCCCTAGGAGTATTCAATAACGTGAATGGATTGGCCAGATTTGGAAAAGTGGTACCAAGTGTTTGAAGTAGAAAGGCTGCCCACCCCACCTCAACGACACTTATTTTTCTTGCAGTAGGAAGTATTCTAAAGCAATCTCTAAGTAAAGATTGTTCAACAATTGTTCATGTAAAACCCACAAAGATAGAGGCCAAATTAACCATGATCAGGACAATGGTAAAAGAAAAAAACATGACCTGACTACTGGAAAAAAAAAGAGATCTTTATTTTTATTTATTTACACCCTGCCTAGTTATAGAAGGAGCCCTGGTGGTGCACTATTTAAGAGCACAGGTTGCAAACCTCAGGATCAGAAGTTTGAATCCTCTAGCTACCTCAGAAACTCATGAAATGGTTCTACTCTATCCTACAGGGTCACTATGAGCAGTTATTAACTCCAAGGCAACTAACAACAACAGTTGCGAGAAGGAGCTGATGCATATAGGGTAATGTGTTTCTCAGGTGTGGCCTTTCTGGGCCTGGGTTTATAGATCTGGCAAGATGATTTTCTAGCTCACAGTCTTGCAAAGGGACTGGGAAATTTGCTATGCAAATAAGGTGTATAAAACTCTTGTAGGGATTGGTCAATTATTGTGAAAAGTAGGTGACTCTAGCCTACGTAGGATACTGGTCAGCTTTGCCATCCTGCTAGGCTTAAAAGGAGGGATCTCACTACCACCAGGAAGAAGAGATGGGAGTAGAGCACGTCCTTTGGACCCAGAGTACCTATGTTGAAAACCTCCTAGATCCAGGAGAGAGAGTTGTAACACTGAAGATTGTGAGAGACTGTACAAGAAGGCAGTGACACATAAGGCAGAGCCCAAGAGAAGTCTTAAGTGTGGGCACAGGCCAGGAGCTGAAAGTGGTCTTGGTTGGAAGCTGTTCTGATTGGTGAAATGTATCCTGTATCCAGGTATTTCCAAGTTGATTCTGATCCTGAGTTGTAACCTGTTACTTCTCTAATAAACTACATAACTGTGACTATCGTCTGTGAATTCTGTGTGGCCACTGCAACAAATTATTAAAACTCAGCAGAGAGGTAGACTAGAGGATACCTGGTATCAGAAATGGTAAAATAGTTGGAAAATGAAGGTATATCTGACATCCGCCTCATAGGAATCAGCTTTGTGTTGCTAATTCTTCTCCCTCCTCCGTCTGAAATACAAGGACTTCTGGCATCACCACATGGCTTACAGTAAGTACATATAAACATAAATATTAAATAAAATCTAAAATCAGGAAGACATAAATTAAAACAAAAGACCAATATTGGGAAAAATAGAACACAGATACACAGAACACAAAGTACCATATACAAGCTAAAGTTAAGCTACAAATTTAACTCTGAAACTCCCAACAGCCAAAGTTAAAAAGTGTGTGTAAAAGTTATTACTTTCAATATTCAAATGAGAAAAACATACATAATTACTAGTTCTTCAGCAGTAGCAAAGCTTTTCCTAGCCTCTGTCTCTAGAGAGATTTCTCAAACAATAATTTATATAAGTCAATCTCAATAATGTAAGGGACACAGCTCCAGGAACACCTTACAATAGTGGAAAAGTGAGGTGGATAAAGTAAGCTCTCCTAACATCCCTTTTAAAAAACAGTGAAGATAACATACCATGGCACAATACAAAGAAAACAATTTGTATAAGGAGGCAAAGCACTATAGTCCAAGAACAAAGTTAGACGAGGAATAGAACTTGGAACAGCTATAAAATAAATGGATTATCTATTATTTCATCTTTTATAGATATTATGTCTCCTACCTGGGCTCCTGATAAAAGTCATTGTAAAACGTTTCTGGTTATATTCCTTGCCAGTGTGATCTGTGCTGATTGTCAAAGGCAGATCACAATCCTTAGAGATCAAATGACCAGACAACAGGTTTACAGTCTGTTGTAAAAACTGAAGTGCCAAATCAAACTTCTCACCTGTGACCATCCCACCAATAGGTGGAAGGTGAGCTATAGGAGTGCCTCCTGCAAGCAGTGGCAGCATTTTTCATAGAAAATGCTGTGGGGGTTATTTCAAAGTAAACTATAAGTGATTGATGACATCTCTAATTCTAGACCATAGAGCACAGGTAATATAATTTTAATTCAGATGTTTCCCAAAGTACTCACATCAGTCATTTAATGCAGCCAACAGCTAGATAATTAGTAGAGCCCAAATGAGTGACAAGAAATTTCTTGGTACCTGGATCAGATGAGTTAGAGGCCACTGCTCAGTTGCTGACTGAACTTGGATTGCCTCACCTCAAGTCACCTCAGGGCAGGCACCTTTGACAATATCCATGTCCAAAGTCTACAGTGCAGCAGGGACCCTTTTCTGCTAATGGGATCCAGTTACTGCTCCAGGTAAAGATGGCAGTGGTAGTAGCATGAGGAAGGTTGGGTGGGGCCCAGGGCATCAATGGACAGGGAGCAGTCAGCTAAGAACCCCACCTTGGGAAAAAGATAGGTGGCAGGATGCAAGATTATATGTGAGCTGAGCATTTTGAACAAGTTTGTAACATCTGGGGTTGCATATAGAGGTGCTTACTTTGCCATTTGGGAACACGGCCCTGTATACCTGAAAACCTGATGGACTTGGGAAGTGGTTAGTTACCTTTTACCTCTCATTTTAAGATGGCCTAGAGAAACAACTGCAGTACGATAAATCCTCACAGCATCTATCCCAGCCTTTATTGACTCACATGAAACCCAAGGAGCAACAGACTCTGGAGAAAGCCATAACCAGGAAATCACCCACAGCTTCAGAAGGCCCCAAAATGAAACAACCTGAAATTATTGGAAGGTGAATACAAAAGTATCATACATAGAGCCCTCCTAGACCTTATACAAAATGCAGCAGAGCAAAATGAAAAATTAAGCAAGCTATTCTATCTGATGAAACACCAGTACTCTGAAATCCAACAGATCAAGAACAAAATCAAAGACACAGAAACTTCAATTCAAAGCCTAGAAAACAGAATGGAACAAATGGAAAAGAAACTTTCTTGACTTGGAAGACAGAGCTACTGACTCCACCATCTATGAGGAGAAATTAGAAAAAGAAACAACAAAAATGAAGAAGGGTTAAGAAGCATGAGGGACTCTATTAAGAGGAACAACCTTTGATTAATTGGAATCCCTGAACAGAGCAAGACACCTGAGAACACAGAGAGTATTGTTGCTGAGCTGCTGACAGAGAACTTCCCAGAAATCATGAGGGAACAGAATTTAGATATCCAAGATGCGTATCAAACACCACTCAATCTAGATCTCAAAAGAATGACTCCAAGATATATTATAACCAAGCTTAACAAAATGAAACATAAGTAGAAACTCTTAAACGCAGCAAGACTCAAAGCAAAGCTAACATTCAGAGGGAAGCCCTGTAGGCTTTCATAGGATTTCTCAGCAGAAACAACTCTGGCCCAGAGACAGTGGCATGACACATTCAAAGCCTTGAAAGAGAAGAACTTTCAACCAAGAATTACATATCCTGCAAAACTATCTTTCAAATATGAAAATGAAATGAAGACATTTAAGATAAACAGAAACTCAGAGACTTTGTAAAAACCAAACCAAAGCTACAAGAAATATTGAAAGAATCTCTTGGCTTTGGCTTAGAAGAACAAAACCACTAACTTTATGTTTTAGAAGGACACAGAATCCTACTCAGTTAGGGAAGTCTCCAAACTCAGTCAAAGCTATAATAGTGAAAGAAATGATCCAGTGATCATATCATGAAAACTATGATGTCATCATATTAAAAAGAGGGATATGTTACAGTTGTTATAGTCCTTCCAGATGGAGAGGAAGTCGACAAGACTGATAGTAATGAAAATTGGATTTATACATAGTTTATTAATTGGGATTATAGGGGCAGCTGTAAAGCACAATAAAGATGTAACATACTATATCAAGAAATGTTAACACAGGAGTCTCAACAACCACAAAACCAAACCTGAAAAAGGTGAAAAATCAACTCACAAAGAAGAATGTCCCAGAACACATTAATAAGAACAACAGAGAAAACATTAACACAAAAATAAACAAATCACAATGGCAGCACTTAACACGTACCTATCAACAGTCACATTAATGTGAATGGACTGAATGCTCCAGTAAAGAGACATTGAGTGACATCTTGGATCAAAAGACATGACCCATCCATATGTTGCCTACAAGAAACTCACCTTAGACTTAAAGATATGAACAAACTGAAAATTAAAGGATGGAAGAATATGTATCAAGCCAACAATGAACAAAGAAGAGCAGGGGATGGCAATTCTAATCTCAGATAAAATCAATTTTAATGTGAAATCCATCATCGTGGACAACGATGGACACTATTTGTTGCTGAAAGGTTTAATACACAAACAGGGATTAACAATATTAAATATTTATGCACCTAATATTAGAGCACCTAAATACGTCAAAGAAACCCTGACTACACTCAAAAAGGTGATAGACCATTCCACAATAATAGAAGGAGACTTCAACTCTCCATTCTCAATATTGGACAGATCGTCTGGAAAAAAGCTCAATAAAGACACAGAAGACCTTATTGCCACAATTAACCAACTAGACCTCATCCACACATACAGAACTTCACAGAAGCAGATTGCCACATCTTTCTCCCAGAGTGTATGGTGGATTTAAAGAACTGATCTTTCGCTTAGTAGCGAAGATCTTAACAACTACATCACCAGGTATCCTTACCAAATAAGGTATCCTTATCAACATATTGGTATTGTTAGATGATGTCAATTCAGTTCTGAATAATAGTGACCATGTGACAACTAAACGAAACACTTCCCACTCTTGCAACATTCTCACAATCATTGCTATGTTTCAGCCCGTTGTTGCACCCACTGTGTCAATCCATCTTATCAATGGTTTTCCTCTTTTTCACTGATACCTACCGTACCAGGGAATGGTCCCCCCTATACCATGTCCAAAGTACCTGAGATGAACTCCTGCCATCCCAGATTCCAAAGAACTCTCTAGCTGTATTTCTTCTAAAATAGGCTTGTTTGTTGTTCTAGGAGTCCACGGAATATTCAATATTTTTCACAAGCATTACAATTCAAAGGTATCAGTTCTTCAGTATTCCGTAGCTATTGCCTGGCTTTCACATGCATGTGAGGTGACTGAAAACATCATCAGGTATACTCACATGCACATAAGTCCTCGAAGTGACATTTTTGCTTTTTAATACCTTAAAGAGTTACGTGTGCCCAATGCAATATGCTGTTTCATTTCTTGAGCACTGCTTCCACGTGCAACGATTGTGGATCCAAGTAAAATGAAATTCCTGACAGCTTCAGTATTCCCTAAGTTTATCATGTTCAGTTGTAAAGTTTTTTATTTTTTTCATTTATTGTGCTTTAAGTGAAAGTTTACCCTGGAAGTCAGTTTTTCACACAAAAATTTATATGCACATTATTATGTGAACCCAGCTGCTCTCTCTACAATGTAACAGCACACTCCTCCTCTTCACCCTGTATATTGTGTGTACACTCAGCCAGCTCCTGTCCCCTTTTGCCTTCTTATCTTACTTCTGAACAGAAGTTGCCCATTTTGTCTCATGTATCTGCTTGAGCCAAGAAGCACAATTTTAACCAGTATCATTTTATGTCTTGTAGTCCAATCTAATCTTTGTCTGGAGAGTTGGCTTCAGGAATGGGTTTAACACTATGTTAACAGACAGTTGGGAGACTATGTCTTCTGGGGTCCCTCCAGTCTGTCAGACCATCAACTATGGTCTTTTTCACAAAATTTGAGTCCTGAGCCCCAATTTTCTCCCCCTCCATTAGGAATTCTCTGTTGTGTTCCTCGTCAGGGTGGTCATTGGTGGTAACTGGGCACCATCTAGTTCTTCTGGTGTCAGGCTGATGGAGTCTCTGCTACATACAGCCCTTGCTGTCTCTTGGGCTCGTATTTTCCTTATGCCTTTGGTGCGCTTCATTCTCCTTCGTTCCAGGTGAGTTGGAATGAATTCATACTTCTTAGATGGTCACTTGCTAGCTTTTAAGACCACAGATGTTACTTACTACAGTGGGATGCAGAATATTTTATTAACAAGCTTTGTGGTGCCAGTTGATCTACGTGAGCCAAAGTACAACCTTGAGTATATCCCACCTGAGTTTAGAGACCATCTCAAAAATTAGTTGAACACTAATGACTGAAGACCAGATGAGTTGTGCAATGACATCAAACACACCACATATGAAGAAAGCAAGAGGTCATTAACAAGACAGGAAAGAAAGAAAACACCAAATTGGATGTCAGAAGACACTCTGAAAATTTCTGTAGACCATAGAATAGCTAAAACAAAAGGAAGACATGATGAAATAAAAGAACAACCTGATGAAATAAAAGAACTGAGCAGAAGATTTCAAAGGGAAGATTGAAAAGGCAAAATAAAATATAATGACATGTGCAAAGAGCTGGAGATAGAAAACTAAAAGTGAAGAACACACAATGGGCTTTTCAAATTTAAACAACTGAAGAAAAAAATCAAGGCCTGTGTTGCAGTAGTGAAGAACTCTACAGGGAAAATATCAAATGATGCAGGAAGCATCAAAGAAGATGGGACAAGTACTCAGAGTCATTATACCAAAAAAGAATTTGTCAGTATTCTTCTATCTGAAGAGGTAGCATGTGACCAGGAACTGATGGTACAGAAAGAAGAGGTCAAAACTGCATTGAAGGAATTGTTGAGGGGGGGGGAAACAGCTTCAGGAACTGATGAAATACCAATTAAAATGATTCAAGTAACAGATGCAGAGTTGGAAGTGCTTACTCATCTGTGCCAAGAACTTTGGAGAATAGCTACCTGGCCAAATGATTGAAAGAGATCCATGTTTATGACCACTCTCAAGAAAGGTGATGCAACTGAATGCAGAAATTATTGAACAACATTAACATCACACACAAGCAAAATTTTGCTGAATAGCAATCAAAAGTGACTGGAACAATACCTTTACAGGGAACTGCCATAAATTCAAACCAGATTCAGAAGGGAATATGGAACCAGGGATATCATTGCTGATATCGGACAGATTGTCGCTGAAAGCAGAGAATGCCAGAAAGAGGTTTACCTGTGTTTTATTGACTATTCAAAAGTATTCAACTATGTGAATCTTAACAAATTATGGACAATACTGAAGAGAATGGGAATCACAGAGCACTTAATTTGCTCATGAGGAATCCTTACATGGATCAAGAGGCAGTCATTCATTCTAACAGAAAAAGTGGACACCGAATGGTTTAAAGTCGGGAAAGATGTGCATCAGGGTTGTGTACTTTCACCATATCCATTTTATCTGTATGCTGAGCAAATAATCAGAGAAGCTGGACTATATGAAGAAGAACAAGGCATTAGGACTGAAGGAAGATTCATTAACAGCCTGCATTAGGCAGATTACACAATCTTGCTTGCTTAGAGAGGACTTAAAATGCTTACTGAGGAAGATCAAAGACTATAGTCCTCAGTGTGGATTACACCTCAACATCAAGAAAAGAAAATCCTCACAACTGGACCAGTACGCAGCATCATGAAAAACAGAGAAAAGATAAAGGTTGTCAAGGATTTCATTTTATTTGGTCCCACAATGAACACCTACAAAAGAAGCAGTCAAGCAATCAAAAGATGCATTGCACTGTGGAGATCTGTTACCAAAGACCTCTTTAAAGTCTTGAAAAGTAAAGATGTCACCTTGAAGACTACAGTGTTCCTTACCCAAGTCATGGCATTTTCAGTCACATTGCATACATGCAAAATGTGGACAATGAATAAGGAAAACAGAAGATTTGGTGCCGTTGAATTGTGGTTTTGGAGAATAATACTGAATATATCATGATCTGCCAAAAGAACAGAAACCCTGGTGGCATAGTGGTTAAGTGCTCAGTCTGCTAACAAAAAGCCAGCAGTTTGAACCTGCCAGGTGTTACTTGGAAACTCTATGGGGCCGTTCTACTCTACCGTATACAGTCACTATGAGTTGGAATCAACTTGACAGCACTGGGCCAAAAGAACAAACAGATCTGTCTTGGAAGAAGCATAACCAGAGCGCTCCTTAGAATCAAGGACGGCAAGACTGCATCTTACGTATTTTGGAGATGGTGTCAGGAAGGATCAACCACTAGAGAAGGACATTATGCTTGGTAAAGGGGAGGGTCAACGAAAAGACTCTCAACAAGATGAATTGACAGCAGCTGCAACAGTGGGCTTAAGCCTAAAAACAATTGTGGGCATGGTACAGGACCTGGCAGTGTTTTGTTCTGTTATATGTAGGGTTACTATGAGTCAGAGCCAACTCAACAACACCTGACAACAACGACACGTCAATTGATCTATATGTCCCCTGAAACCATGGCCACCAGATCCCCACCCATGCTACTGTGTCCCTTGAAGTGTTTAATTGTGTTCAGACAGCATTGTCTGCTGTCCTTCCCTTCACCTAAAACAATTCTTGTTTATTATCTAGTTGGTGAGAAACCCTGATGTTGTAGTTAAGTTGTGGTTAAGTTCTAAGGCTGCTAACCAAAAGATTGGCAGTTCAAATTCACCAAGTGTTCCTTAGTAACTCTATGAGGCAGTTCTACTCTGTACAGTAGAGTTGCTGAGAGTTAGAACTGACTCAACAGCAATAGGCTTTTTGGTTTACCTAGATGGTGGATGCCCCTGTCACTTCATCCCCACCCTTGTAACCAGCAAAGAATGTTTTCTCCTGTGTTTAAGTCTTTTCTTGGTCTTGTACAGTATTTGTCCTTTTGCAATGGACTCATTCACCTAGCATAACACCTTCCAGATTCATCCATGTTATGACATATGTCACTGATTCAACATTGTTCTTTATCATTGCATAGTATTCAATTGTAAAAAATAAAACCTTTGATTGTTTCACCCAGACCCCTCTCTCAGAGATTGGTTTGGTGGCAAGTAGCATGAACCCTGATTTTTATCCAGTAACAAATACACCTGGAACACGACCACTGTGACCACCCAAAGAGAAAATATCATTCTACAGATTCTTAGGACTCATGAAACATTACCCCCTTATACTACCTTAAAGAGGTCTTTGGCTGCAGATCTCCCCAGTGCAAAATTTGGAGGAATATTTCCACTCTATCTCCTTGTGTACCAGCACACAATCAAACGTCTTGCTGCTCATCTCACTCTTGTCTCAAAGAGTGATTGTTTGCAGAAAGCAGCACTAACTCTGCTTAGATTGGCAGTAACAAGATCCAATAAATTTATTTTTCAATAAGCCTCTTAAATGTTGTCTTTCTTAAATGTATTTGTTGCATGTCTCTCATTGTACATTCCTTTAAATGGCAAAAACGAAGACACTCATTTTCAATGTCAAGTGTTCAGGACCTTGTCGAGGTCCTGAAGTTAATTACACCCCAAGTGACCTGGTTCAGGTTCCGGAAGTAGGACTAGAAAGTCTGGTCTCCTGATGGGTGGCAAACCAGGCTTCCCCTCCTGTGAGGCACACAACCTTCTTGGCAGCAAGTTTTTATGAAGGAAAGTTTTATTAAGTGGAAGTACATTCCAAGGAGGGAACGGATCAGTCTCGAAGAGCAGAGAAAAGACCTTGTATAGATTTTGGGGGTCCCTTTTATTGTTGAAATGAGGCATAAGTGATTCCATTTTGAGGAAGGGCACAGAAAAATTGAAGGTATTAAAGAAAGCCTCAGGAAACAACTTAATAGCAGAAAATACCATAGAGTAATCTCACCTTTGTCTTACAAAACTTCTGTCACAAGACAAGCCTGGGGACAGCCTTTCCAGTGACCCCTAGACCTTGACCACATTTTACAACTAACAGGAATTCCAGGTGGCCTTAACCAATCAATGTAAAGGTCAGTTCGTAATCTCATGACTTATTGGGTGCTGAGGAAGCTCGGGGTCACCTCCTTACTCTGTGTAGTTTGGAGTGCGTCCCTGGTGCACCAGTCTTTTTCCTATTGGGCATATTTTTAATAAAATTTAGCCTTTAAGAAAATTCTGGGTCGTGTCTTGAAATCCAAACCCCAACATTTGGGGGCTCATCCGGGACTTCAAGAGCCACCTCCCTGGCTGGCCAATCTGGTTTGAACCTCACCGGTGAGACAGGATATTTTCTGTTAATCACTGTGCTTGAGCTCTGGTTCTGGGACTCACAAGAGAGAATCTGGACGCAGAATTGCTCTCTGAGTCGGAGACTGGGGGATGCCCCAGCTCTCCATTTGGGTGGGCGCCACTAGTTCCTTTCTTGGTTCTGCAGCATGAAGCCCCGCAGACGCAAAGTAGCGTCCTGGTCTGGTTTTCGTTTCGTTTTCGACCAGTCCATGTCTGTTCTGTTGTCTGTCTGATTGTGCTGTTTGTCCTGATTGTCACTTTTGCTCCGTGACCGGTCCATGTCTGTTTGGCATCTGTTCCGTTGTCTGACTGATTGTACTGTTTGTCCTGATTGTTACTTTTACCACCATGGGGCAATCTTCTTCTCACTCTGTAACACCCCTAGGCCTCTTCCTTGACCACTTTTCAGATTTCCAGAAACGAGCCTGAGATTTCGGCAAGGAGTGGCTGGAAAAGCTCCACACCCTCTGTAACCTGGAATGGCCAGCCTTTGGTACTGGATGGCCGCCCACAGGATCTTTAGACATTAACCAAACCCATTCTGTTTTCCAGGTCATCTTTGGCGATCCTGGTCACCCTGATCAGATTTCATACATTATTACTTGGCAGGACCTCCTCAGACAGCCACCTCCGTGGCTGCAACCCTATGTTCCCCCTAAACAGCCTCCTACAACCATGGTGGTTCAGGGTTCCTCGAAACCCTCTCCAGCTCCCCTTCCTCCATCCTATTCCTCTCACCTAGATGACCTATTGGGTCTCCCACTTTCCTACCCCCCAGTTCCTGCCGCCGCCGAGACTGAGGGAGCCGAAGCCAGTCGCCGTGGCCTATATAGGGTCCCCATGAACCCTTGAGTCCCGACTGCTCCCCTGATCCCCGCCACTTCTACAGCACCACCTTCCTCTGACCTCCAGAGCCCAGTCCCATACCTGCTCAGGTTGGTCCTTTCAGCCATCCACAGAGCCCCCCTCTCGTGTCTTCCCCTTATGCGCTATAGGGCACATGACTGATGCAAGGAGCCGCTTTTTAGCCTATGCTCCTTTTACTACCTCTAATCTTTGTAACTGGAAAATGCAAAACCCTCCCTTCTCTGAGAAGCCCCAGGTCCTGATCTCCCTGTTGGAGACCATCTTTGTCACACATCAGCCAACCTGGGAGGATGTGCAACAGCTCCTCCAGGCTCTCTTCACTACTGGAGAGAAGGATAGGATTGTGTCTCTGGCCAGGAAGCAGGTACCAGGAGTAGATGGCCGCTTCTCCAGTGACCTGGATGAGATTAACCATGTTTTTCCTCTAACCCGTCCAGATTGGGACCCGAACACCACTGCAGGTAAGCAGCACCTAACTGTCTACTGCCAGGTTCTAATGGGGGGTCTCTGAGCCATCCCTAGGTGCCCCACAAATTTGTCTCAAGTAACCCAAGTAGTTCAGGAACCCTCAGAGTTCCCAGCAGCCTTTTTAGAGTGGTTAATAGAGGCATATCACACATATACTCCCATTGACCCTGAATCCCCTGAGAACCAACAAGCCATCAACGTTGCCTTCGTGGGCCAGTCAGCCCCTGATATTAGGAAAAAAGATCCAGAAAATAGAAGAATTTGAAGATAAAAATCTGTCCGAACTGATAGAGGTCGCCATGAAGACCTTCAATAACTGCGAACAACCAGAAGACAAACAAGCCAAAAAGGTAAGCAGAATCCTCCTGGCAGAAGCCCAGGGCTGCGTGCCACTATGCCCTTGGGAGAAGAGACCAGATCAGATGAGGAAGCCAGGAAAGCCTCCCCTGCAGAGAAACCAGTGTGCATACTGCAAGGAGATTGGACATTGGAAGGGTGAGTGCCCCAAGAAAAAGCTCTCTCCAAAGATTCTTAACCTAGAGGCCTGAGGGTGTCAGGGCTCACTGGTCCCTCCTGAGCCTAGGGTAACCTTGAAGGTAGGGGGACACCCAGTAGAATTCCTGGTCGACACTGGGGCTAGCAAATCGGTTCTAATTGAACTCCTAGGACCCATAGCCGAAACCAAAACCCTAGCACGAGGAGCTACTGGAATCAGTGCCTACTCATGGACTACCAAAAGAAAAATAGACCTGGGAGCTAAAACTGTCTCCCACTCCTTCATGGTCATGCCTGAATGCCTGTACCCTTTACTTGGAAGAGACTTGTTATCAAAAATGCGGGTGACTATCCACTTTGCTGGGTATCATGCTTACCTGACGCCCCAAGTCAATGTGGTAGCCCCTTTAAAGGAAGAATACAGATTTTATGATGATTCTGACAGGGGCCCCTGCTCTATCCTCCTGATATCAGTGGATCAATTGATCAAAGAGATTCCTGAGGTTTGGGCTGAAAACAACTCCCCAGGACTGGCCAAACACCAACCACTGGTTATAGTGACTTTAAAACCATCTACCAACCCAATTCAGGTGTGGCAGTACCCCATTGCGCCAGAAGCAAGGAGAGGGATCAGGGCCCACATTCAAAGAATACAGGTGCCCAGCCAGTCGCCCTGGAATACTCCCCTCCTGCCAGTGAGGAAGGCAGGAGGGCTGGACTACAGACCAGTCCTAACCCATACACCCTCCTGAGCTCTCTGTCACCAGAACACCGGGCGTATTCAGTGCTGGATTTAAAGGATGCATTCTTCAGTATACCCCTGAGCCCACAGAGTCAGCCGCTCTTCGTCTTCGAATGGCAGGACCCGGAAGATGACTTCAGCGGGCAGCTGACCTGGACTCACCTGCCACAAGGGTTCAAGAACTCTCCCACCATCTTTGATGAGGCCCTTCATCCGGACTTACGTGAGTACAGGCATCAGTAGCCTGACATTTCCCTTCTACAATACATAGATGATTTATTTCTCAGGGTACCCAATGAGGACATTTGTTTAAAGGCCACCAAGTCCCTGTTAACTCTCTTGGCGGAACTGGGATACCGAGTCTCCATTAAAAAGACACAGGTCTACATCCAGGAAGTGACTTACTTGGGTTTCCATCTCAAGGGGGGACAATGCTCGCTACCCAAAGCAAGAAAGTGGACTGTCCTTGAGATTCCCACCCTGCGTATGCCACGGCAGGTGAGGGAGTTCCTTGGATCCGCTGGCTTCTGCCGACTCTGGATCCCAGGATTTGCAAAGACAGTGCGCCCCCTATAAGAGCTGACCCGAGGAAAGGAAAAGAATTTTATATGGACTAAAGAAACAGAGCAGACTTTCCAGACTATAAAGAAGTCACTCCTGGAGGCACCGATGTTAACATTACCCAACCTGGAAAAGCCCTTCCAACTATACATTGATGAAAATAAAGAAATAGCCAAGGGAGTCCTTACTCAAACACTCAGCCCATGGAAAAGGCTGGTGGCCTATCTGTCTAAACAGCTAGACCCAGTGGCCTCAGGATGGCCAAGGTGACTTAGAATTGTTGCGGCCTCCGCTCAACTAGCAAAAGACTCTGATAAACTGACTACGGGACAGCCCCTGACCATCACTACCCTCCATGCCATTGAGGGAGTCCTGCGTAGCCCGTCTCATAAATGGATTTCCAATGCCCAACTAACCCACTACCAATCTTTATTATGAGATCAGCCCCTAGTTGTGTTTGCTTCTACCTTGGCCCTCAACCCAGCCACGCTGCTACCTGATTCAGACCTGGAGGCTGAACCACAGGACTACACTGAGGTGCTTGACCAACAGCATGGCCTTTGCCGAGATCTTATGACATTCCCTTGCGGGACCCCGATCTCACTCTGTTCACTGACGGGAGCAGTTTTATCAGGGATGGCACCAGGTATGCAGGGGCAGTGGTGGTAGCCGAAGATCGGGTCCTCTGGTCCTGAGCCCTACCATCTGGAACATCAGTGCAATGGGCTGCCCTCAGCCGAGGCACCGGGCAGCATGGGCTGCTCCCTGGCTGGGCTCCTGCCACTGCCAGCACGGCCTCAGCAACCTTCTCAATGCCAGCAGCAGCTCATGGCGGGAGCTGGAGTGCGTCTACAGCCAGCACAGCCGCATCCACGACAAGCTGAGCCCCACAGCCCACGCTCCGGACAGACCCCGCCACAGCACCGGCACTGCCAATGCGGGTCCCGTCACTGGTCCACTGCTTCACGCTGCCCGGTCAACCTTGACTCTGCATTAGCAGTGCTACACAAGGAGATGTTGCCTACTCGTGGGACTACGACAACTGGACATGGCGCTGTTGTGCCAGCTGTGGGGTCTGTATGAGTCAATCCAGGACTACAAACACCTGTGCCAAGACCTGAGCCTGTGCCGGGATCTGTCCTCATCCCTGCACTCTGACAGCTCCTACCCACCAGATGCCGGCCTGTCAGATGACGAGGAGCCTCCTGACGCCAGCCTGCCCCTACTCGCCACCCCTCACTGTGCCCCAGACTCACAATGCCCGCCACCAGTCACTACAAGATGCCTTCCACATCAGCGGGCCAAAACAATGGAAGCCCGAGGCAATAACTTAGCGAACCGAGCAGCTAAGGAAGCTGCCCTCAGCCTCCCCTAGATCAATTCTATCCAGCTCCCAGAGCCGACTCTTCCCGAAGAGCCCACCTACACCCCAGAGGATACCCTCCTGCACAAGAAGATTCCCAAAATAGAAGAGAAAAAAGGATGACGCTATACTTCGGGAGGGCTCCCCATTCTCCCTCAAAAATTGGGAGAGAATCTCATCTGCCAGATCCACCAGACCACCCATCTGAGAGCAACAGAAATTCAGGAACTTCTGTCTCCAAGATACTATATACCCCAACTACGCTGGTTGGCTAAAGGAATAACGCACACCTGCCAAACCTGCCAACTCACTAACGTAAGCAGCTCTGGTAAGGCCCACCAAGGTAAGAGAGAAAGAGGCACTATGCCCGGAGTACACTGGGAACTGGACTTCACTGAAATTAAGCCTGGTAGATATGGATATAAGTACCTTTTAGTTTTCATAGACACATTCTCTGGTTGGACTAAAGTGTTTCCCACTAAGAGAGAAACAACTCAGATAGTCTCAAAAAAAAAAAACCTCCTAGAACTCATACCTAGGTTTGGGTTTCCGTTAACACTAGGATCAGACAATGGACTGCCTTTGTAGCCATAGTCTCTCAGGGAGTAGCATCTGTTCTGGGGATTAATTGGAAATTACATTGTGCCTATCACCCCCAGAGTTCAGGACAGGTAGAGAGGATGAACCGGTCCCTTAAGGAGACCTTAACCAAATTAACCCTAGAAACTGGAGGTGACTGGACGGCCCTGCTCCCCTTTGCCTTGATGCATGTGCATAATTCTCCCTACCTCCAAGGCCTTACGCCCTATGAAATTGTTTTCAGGAGGCCACTACCCCTAAACCAAGGGATGACATGCTTGCTGAAATCTCTAATCATGACCTACTTAAGTCCCTCCAGGCCCTGCAGAAAACTCAAGATCTGCTTTTCCCCTTGTTGAGAGGCCTCCACCATCTCCCTCCTGTAAAGCCACATCAGTTTCAGCCGGCGGTCTAGTCTGGGTCCAGAGACACCAAAAGGAGACTTTGGAGCCCCGTTGGAAAGGACCCCACACAGTAATCCCGACAACTCTAACTGCCATCAAGGTTGACAGAATCCGGCCCTGGGTCCGTCACTCCCATCTACCTTCAATGGAGGTTGAGACAAGACACTGGACCTGAGGCATCTCCAAGAGACCTCGGCTGGCAAGTTCAAGAGCCGACCCTAACCAGCCCTCCCGGGGTGACTTCACCAGTTTTTCACCTTGATTTATGTGACCTTGTGGAGGGTCGGCTGGCAAGTTCAAGAACTGACCCTAACTGGCCCTCCCAAGGTGACTTCACCAGTTTTTCACCTTGATTTATGTGACCTTGTGGGAGGTTCTATAGGCTCACAGCTCAAGAAAAACCTACACCCGGTTGGTGCACACAGAGCTCTCATAAATCCTGGGGGATGTATACATGCTGATGGGTGGAGGTGTGCCGCTAAATGCCTCATACAACAACTGACTAAGAAACAATTTTACATCTGTCCTGGGGCTAATGACTGTGGATCATGTGGAGGAACAAGTGATTATTTCTGTTATACATGGGGCTGTGAAACCAATGCACCCTAGATCAGGAAAATAGGGACCTCATTATCAGTCGAGTCTCTGTTCTCCTGGTCTCCGTGGCTGACCACCCTTGTCACTGCGTTAGCAGGACCACTTGTCCTCTTCATCTTAGCTTTAACTGTAGGTCCCTGCATTCTAAATAGATTACTTAAATTCATGAGAGAAAGACTAGCCACAGTCCAGCATCTAGTCCTAAAACTAATACCCCCTGGAAAAACCAGAACCTTGATCAGCCAGACACCCACTTAGAGTCTAAGATTTGACTCTGGGACAAGAACTCAAGGGGGGAATGTTGAAATGAGGCATAAGTGACTCCATTTTGAGGAAGGGCACAGAAAAATTGAAGGTATTAAAGAAAGCCTCAGGAAACAACTTAATAGCAGAAAATACCATAAAGTAATCTCACCTATGTCTTACAAAACATCTGTCACAAGACAAGCCTGGGGACAGCCTTGCAAGTGACCCCTAGACCTTGACCACATTTTACAACTAACAGGAATTCTAGGTGGCCTTAATCAATCAATGTAAAGGTCAGTTCCCCCTCCCTGCTTTGTAATCTCACTACTTAAATACTGGGTGCTGAGGAAGCTCGGCGTCGCCTCCTTACTCTGTGTAGTTTGGAGTGCGTCCCTGGTGCACCAGTCTTTTTCCTATTGGGCATATTTTTAATAAAATTTAACCTTTAAGAAAATTCTGGGTCGTGTCTTGAAATCCGAACCCCAACATTATTGGCAAAGCAGGAGTGATGTCATAGATGGGAAGGGAAGGTAGTGACTTGGTTCTTAGTTCCGAGTTCTGGGCCGTATGTCAGCAACTGCATAATGGAGATAGCAGGGAAATAAGGGCTAGGTCATTTCTAGGTTGTCCTTTGCAGGGATTGCCACTTCTCTGCCACTTTGTCCTTTGCAGGAGTGGCCATTCCACTACCAGGAAAATTATTATAGCTGTATCACAACTATCAGGAAAGAACTGTTATATTTGCATCACCAACTGCCAGGAAGAACTGTTGATACATGGCAGATCAGGTTCCCTTGGTAACCTTATCAATACCATGTGTTCTATAATGTAAATCACGACATTTGTTGATATGTGGCAGCAGCAATCAGATTCCCTAGCTAACCTTGTCAGACTTAATATATATGTATTCTTTCCCTTGTGGTAATAAAAACAGAATATATAAATTTAAATTATGAAAAAATCTAATAACACAATTTAACATCAGTAAGTAACCTAAAGGAAACCCTGGTGGCATAAGTTAAGTGCTACAGCTGCTAACCAAAAGGTCAGCAGTTTAAATCCACTAAGCTCCTTGGAAACTCTATGAGGCAGTTCTGCTCTGTTCTGTAGAGCTTCTATGAGTTGGAATAGACTCAGCAGCAGTGGGTAGTAGGTAAGTGACCTAAAAGGTCTTGAGAATTTATTTAAAGCCTGTGTACTATAAAAAGAAACCCCAATGATGTGTTGGCTAACCAAAAAGTTGGCAGATCAAATCCACCAGGCACTGCTTGGAAATTCCATGGAGCAGTTTTACTCTGTCCTACAAGGCTGCTATTGTTACTAGAAAATTGTCCCTTGGTTCTTGTCTTAAGCACAAGAAAAAATTCAAAGAAAGAGACAAGTACACAAAAAGTTAACCATGCAAAGGAGTTTTAATAGGGGATAGTATATTTGACAAGGGGTGCCAAGAGGGCTACTCAGCAAAAGGTCTAAGAGCCCCACTCCTTTACTCCTCTGGGATATTAAATCCTCGCTTTTCCTCACTCTGGAAGTGAAACCAGAGGCTGAAAAAACCTCCATGTCAGGGGTGCTCAAAACTAAGGGGACCTGAGAGACATTGTTTTAGGTCCCCCTAACATGTAGAGAAAGACGTGATCTCCACACTGCGCAAGCCTCAGACTAGGATGCTAGGGTGGAGCCCTCTGTAGGCTCCACTTTAGATTCATTAAACTATGGGCAGTGAATGACTCCTTTTGTCTTGATAAAACCAGTGATAAAAGAATCAAACCCGAGGCTGGGGGAGGATGGAAAAGTAACTAGTGTTTGAGCATTATTCTTCTAGATTAGTGGCCAGATGATGGCTAATACCACTTGGTTTTCCTTGATGACTGATAATGGCCTGTGAAATTGTGAAGCAGACCTCCACCCATTTGAGCTTCACCCAGTCGACCCCTCCACCCAGTCAGCCTCCACCCACCTGACTTCCACTCAGTGGACCCCCATTCAGTAGACCCCAGGTGCTCACACTTGCCCACATTGTTCCCTATCTCCGCATGTGGTCTTTCCTTTTAAATACTCAGACTTTACCTGACCAATTCGGGAAGGCTTTTGAGGATGACCGCACTTCCCTGTCTCTTTGCAATGCCAACTTACAAATAACACCTTTGATGGTACCCTAAAAGCTCCTGTCTCAGTGAATTGACTTTTTGCATCAGGTAGTTGAACGCTGGGCTTTTCCAGTAACAGAAGTTTTGGTTCTTTCTGCTGAAGGTTTAAATTACTGTATAGGATGGCCATTAGGTAGTTTTGTGCCCTCTTTGGCCGGCAAAACCTGCTCTTTTGTCCTCCTTGACAGACCAGTGTTGCTGTCTTTGTTTTCCCTGACCTCTGGCAGTTTCAGATTTTGGGGGAAAGTCACATAAATGTTTTTGTTTTTTTCTCCCTGCTCCTGGTTGTTCAAACTCTACTTTCTAACACTGGGTCAAAATCAACTCAACAGCAAGGGGTTTCAGTTATTCTTTTTTGGTATACAATAAAACATAAGTGTAAATGGAATAAAGTTTGTCTAAACATCTAAGTTTTCATTCAACTTTTGCTAATTCTCATACTTTTCCGAATGAAATTTTGGCCTTTAAGGGTTTTATCAACTGGCTTCAGAAATCACAAAGTCTCTGCTCAGTCGACTAATCCATTGATAGGGATATAACCTTAAGTCCCTGGTTACTCATTACTAGAAACATTTTTTTTAGGCCATTTCAGGTGTGTTTATTGTGATTAATGGCTTCTTAGAGCTCCCCTATAATACAGAGAACTTGTTTACGGTTCTTTTGTGATTCGGATCCACCCAATTTCTGATAACTATAGCAAAGCAGCAGTTCTTTCCTACCTTCTTTTTGTCTTATGGAGTCTTTCAAAAGCTTCCCTGGAGCAATATGGCCTTGGAGCCTGAGGCTGAGGAGGCCTGATCAGGCCTCACCCTTACTCTCCTGACTCAGGGAAGATGTTTAGCTAGCAATTTCCCCCGGAGCTAAGATCCTGAAGTCAGACATCTTGCCTAAGGGACTGTGAGAGAACAAACTACTTTTTTTCTTTATTGTAATTAAGTGAAAGTGTACAATCCAAACTGCTTGTCTGCCTACCTGTCTGCAGCTCCTTCTGCTCTCCTTTTCTAGTGACAGCACACTCCTTCTTTTCATTTTATATATGTCATATCCTTTTAACAATCTCCTGTCCCCTCCTCTCCACCATCTCCTCATCTTTCTAGTAAGCGGTGAGTAGGACAGCATCCTACAGATGCACAGAAATATAAAGTATACATGCAATATGGTCACATTGTGTCCCCAAGTCCAGTACATTGCTGTCTGAACAGTTGACCTCAGTAATGTTTTCTGGTCAGGGGCATCAGCAGGTCTAGAGGCCATGCTTCCAAGGGAATGCCAAGGCCTCTGGACCAACGATTGTGGTCTTTTAGTGGAGTTCTTGAAGTGCACCCCTCTTTTTCCTGTGTTGCCATCAGGATTCGACATTGTGTACCCCATCACAGCAGTCTTTGGTGGCAGCCAGGCACCATCTGGTTCTTCTGGTCACCTATTGACACAGTCACCAGTTCACATGGGTCCTTCTGTCTCCTGGGCTCTTTTTCCCTTGTGTCTTTGTTGTTCCTGGTGACTATCTGTTCCAGATGAGTTAGGACAATTTGGCGTACATCAGATGGCAGCGTGCTAGTTTTTTAAGAGCCCAGATGCCACCCACCAATACAGGATGCAGAAGACTCTCTTAGCAATAGGCTGGTTATGCCAGTTGGCCTCGATGTCCCTTAAGACCATAGTCCCCAGACCCCTGCCCCTGCTACTCTATCCTTGCCATATTGGGTTAAGATTAGAAGAGTTTTAGTTTGTGTTGAAGTCCAGTTAAGTTGCTCTTCTTTCTAGTGTGTGCTTTCACTGCTTTCACCCAACCAAATTTTTATCAACTTTCTAATCTATGACTAGCCTTCTCCCCCCTCCCCTCCCTTGCAGCCATCAGAGTCTTTTCTTCTGTATGTGACTCTATTTTTAAGTCCATATACTACGGCTCTCATACAGTATTTGTCCTTGTGCCATTGACTGATTTTACTCAGCATGTCCCCCAACTGAAACCAGGTTACGAGATGCTTCTTAAAATCATAATTGTTCTTTAGCATTGCAAAGTGTTCCTTTGAGTGCATGTACTGTAGTTTGTTTATCCATTTGTGTGTTGTTGGGCATCTGGATTGATTCCATCTTTTTGCTACTGTGGACTGTGCTGCAATAAACATTCGTGTATATGTATCTATTAGTGTGACTGCCCTTGCTTCTGTGGGACTCTAAGAAGGGGGATTACTGGATCAATCGTATATATAGTCCCAGCTTTTTAAGGAAGTGCCAGATTGCTTTCCAAATAGGTTTTGCCATTTTGCAATCCCACCAGCCGTGTAGAAGAGTTCCTATTTTTCCACAGCCTCTCCAACATTTGTTGTTCTGTGGTTTCTGGATAACAGCCAACCTTCTTAGGGTGAGATGGTATCTCATTGTAGTTTTCATTTAGATTTCTCTAATATCTGATGATCATGAGCATTTCTTCATGTGTCTTTTGGCTGCTTGGATGTCCTCGTTGGTGAAGTGTCTGTCCATCTCCTTTGCCCAGTGCTTAATTGGGTTATGTAACTTTTTCTGGCTGATATTTTGCAGTACCTTGTAGATTATAGAGATCAGACATCAGTTTGACATGTAGTTGCCAAATATTTTTTTCCCATTCAGTAGGTGGTCCTTTAATTCTTTTTTATTGTTGCTATCATTGAGTGAAAATGCACAATCCCATATAAACTTGCATGACCACCTATGTGCAGTTCCCACGGCTGTCCCTGCCTGCTAACAGCACACTCCTCCTCTCTGTTCTATACATGTCATACCCTCCTAATAATCTCCTATCCCCTCCTCTCCACCTTTTCCCCGGCCTCCAGTAACAGGTCAGCAGGATGATATCCTACAGATCCATGAAACTATAAAGTGCACACATGATATGGTCACTCTGTGTTACCAAGTCCAATCCATTCCTGTCTGAAGAGTTGACCTCCATTATGATTTATGGACAGGGGCAGCATCAGGGCTAGGGGTCATGTTCCCAGGGGAACGCCGGGACCCCTGGACCATCAGTTGTGGTCTTTTAGTGGAGATCTCAGGGTGTACCCCTTTTTATTCCCGTGTTGCCAGTGAGACTCAACTTCGTGAGCCCCATCATAGCTATCACAGGTGGTGGCCAGACACCATCCAGTTCTTCTGGTCCCATGTCTATATAGTCACCCACGCACGTGGGTCTCTCTGTCTTCTGGGTTCTCTTCCCACCCCCCTGTCACTTTGATCCTTGGTGGTCATCCATTCCTGCTGAGTTGGGCCCATTTGGTGTACTTCAGATGGCAGCTTGACAGCTTTTAAGATCCCAGACACCACTCACCAATGTGCGGTGCAGAAGACTCTCTTAGCAAAACGCTTGTTATGTCAATTGGCCTTGATGTCCCCTGAGAGCATGTTCCCTGGCCCTGCCCCAGCTACTCTATGCTTACAGTACTGGGTTAAGATGGGAGCAGTAATCATGTTATGTTGAAGTTCAGTTAAAACTGATCTTCTTTCTAATGTATGCTGTCACTGTTTTCACCCAACCAAATTTCTATCAACTGTTCTATACCCCACTCTTTTCCTTCCTCCCTCCCCAGCCTTGTAGCCATCAAAGAGTCTTTTCTTCTATGCATTAGTCTGTTTTTAAGTTCTTATTATAGGGGTCTCATACAATAATTGTCCTTTTGCTGCTACCTACTTTCACTCAACATAATGTCCTCCAATTGAAACCAGGTTATGAGATGCTTCCTAAAATCATCATTGCTCTTTATCATTGCATAGTGTTCCACTGAGTGTACACACCATACTTTATCTATCCGTACCTCCACTGGGCATCTGAGTTGATTCCATCTTTTTGCTATTGTGGACTGTGCTGCAGTAAACATTTGTGTGCACATATCCGTTACTGTGTGTCATGGGCTGAATTGTGTCCTCCCCAAAATATGTGCAGCCGTGTGGCTGGGCCATGATTCCCTGTATTCTATGACTGTCCTCCATTTTGTGCTTTTGCTATACAGTTTGTTAAAGGATTAGGGTGGGACTGTAATTCCTTCATAGGATTACCTTCCTGCTCCACTATAAAGGGAGCTTCCTTACAGTATGGCTTGCCCCACCCTTAATCCTTTCGTCCTACAAGAGATAAAAGGAAGGAGAAGGAAGCAGAGAATTGGGAACCTCATACCATCAAGAAAGCAGCACTAGGAGAAGAGCACATCCTTTAGACTTGAGTTTCCTGTGCCAAGACACTCCCTGAACAAAGACTGATACAATACCAGACTTTCCTGCAGAGTAGACAAGGGGAAAAACCTTCTCCTGAGGTGGATATACTGAATTTGGACTTGTAGCCTACTGGATTGTGTGAGAATAAACTTTCCTTGGTTAAAGCCATCCACTCTGTGGTATTTCTGTTAGAGCAGCACCAGCTGACTAAAACAGTGTGAATACCCTTGATTCTGCAGGATATATTCCAAGCAGTGGAATTATTGGGTCAAATGGTATATCTATTTCCAGCTTTTTAGGGAAGTGCCAGATTGCTATCCAAAGAGGTTGCACCATTTTGCAATCCTACCAACAATGTAGGAGTGTTCCCATTTCTCCACAGCCTCTCCAGCATTTGTTGTTTGGCATTTTCTGGATCATGACCAACCTTGGAGTGAGATGATACATCATCGTAGTTTTGATTTGAATTTCTTTAATAGCTAGTGACTGAGCAATTTTGCATGTGTTTTTTGGCTGCCTGTTCAGCAAAGTATCAGAATATAAGATAAATGTAAGTAAGTCAGTAAGATTCCTTTATACTATCAAAGAGATTAATTAATTCCTTTATACTATCAAAGAGATTAATTAATTCCTTTATACCATCAAAAAGATTAATTAAGCCATGGGCAAAGGAGATGGACAGACACCTCTCTAAAGGGCCCATGGCTTAATTGAGTTATTTTCTTTTTCTTATTGATCATTTGTAGTACCTTATAGATTATGGAGATCAGACATTGGTCTGACATATAGTTGCCAAGTACTTTTTCCCACTGTATAGGTGGTCTTTTAATTCTTTAGGTAAAGACTTTGGATGAGAAAAGTGTTTGATTCTTAGTAGGTCCCAATTATCTGTTTTCTCTTCTGTTAACTGTGCTTTGTTGGTCAGATTTTGAAGTCTGTCTAAGCTGTTTATTAAAGCTTCTATTGTTGATCCTATTTTGTCTTGCATGATCTTTACTGTTTTAGGTTTGATCCAATTTGAGTTAGTTTTTGTGTAAGATGTGAGATATTGGTCTTGTTTCAATGTCATGCAGATGGATATCCAATTATACCAGCACCATTTGTTAAGAGACTGTTTTTACCCCAGTTTAAAATCTTAGGGCCTTTGTGGAACATCAACTGTTTATAAGAGGATGGTGGCGTCTCTGGGGTCTCAACTCTGTTCCATTGGTCTATATGTCTCTCTTAGCACCAGTACCAGGCTGTTTTGACTACTGTGGCAGTGCACTAGCTTCTAAGATTGGGTAGTGTGAGACATCTCACTGTGTTCCTCTACTTCAGTGGTGCTTCGCTAATCTGTGATTTCTTCCCTTTCCAAAGTTGGCAATTTCTTTCTTCATCTCATTAAAAAATCATGCTGGCATTGTATTGGGATTGCATTGTATATGTAGATTGCATTGGGTAAAATAGCCATTTTCATGGTCTTCCTATCCATGAGAAGAGTAGGTTTCTCCATTTATGTAAGTCTCTCATGGTTTCTTACAGTAAGTTCTTAAGTAGTTGCCCTTTGTATAGGCCTCTTATTTCTCTAGCTAGATATATTCCTAGGTATTTTATCTTTTGGGGGCTACAATAAATTGTATTGATTTGGTGATTTTTTCTTTGATGATCTCTTTGATGGATAAAGGAATCTTACTGACTTATGTTTATCTTATATGCTGATACTTTGCTGAACTCTTCTATTAGTTTGAGTAGTTTACTTATCGACTCCAGGATTCTCTGCATATACAATCATATCATCTGGAAATAGGGAGATTTTTACTACTTGTTTGCCCATGTAGGTGCCCTTTATTTCTTTGTCTTGCCTAATTGCTCTGGACAGAACTTCTAGTACAATGTTAAATAGAAGTGGTGAGAGTGGGTGTCCTTGTCTAGTCCCTGTTCTCAAGGGGAATTCTTTCAGTCTCTCTCCATTCAGGATAATGTAGGCAGTTGGCTTTCCACAGATGCCCCTTATTGCGTTGATGAATTTGCCTTCTATTCCTATTTTGCAGAGATTTTAGCATGAATGGATGTTTGCCTTTGTCCAATTCCTTTTCTACTCAATTAAAAAATCAGATGATTCGTATCTTTTGTGCTATTTATGTGGTTGATCACATTAATTATTTTTCTGATGCTGAATCAGACTTGCATCCCAGGTATGAATCCTACTTGGTCATGATGAGTCATTTTTTTGTTATGTTGTTGCATTCTATTGGCAAGTATGCTGTTGAAGATTTTTGCATCTGGGTTCATGAGTGGTATTTGTCTGTAATTTTCCTTTTTTGTGGGATATTTCCCTGACTTTGGTATCAGGGTTATGCTGGCTTCGAAGAACAAATATGGGAGTATTCCATCCCTTTCTGTGCTGTGAAATATTCTCAGTAGTATTGGAGTTAACTCTTCTCTAAAAGCTTGGTAGAATTCTCTGGTGAAGCCATCTGGGCCAGGGCTTTTTTGGGTTGGTAGTCTTTGTTTACTTTTCCAATCTCTTCCTTTGTGGTGGGTTTATTAAGTTGTTCTCCTCCTCCTTGTGATAATTTGGTAGGTGACATGAGTCTAGAAATTAGTCCACTTCCTCTAGATTTTTAAATCTGTTAGAGTACAGTCTTTGGTAGTATTCTGTTACGTTACTTTTGATTTTTGTTGGATTTGTTGTGATATCTCCCATTTCATTTCTTATTCAGGTTATTTGTTTCCTCTCTTTTCTTTCTTTTATAGGTTTAGACAATGGTTTATCAATTTTGTTGATCTTTTCAGAAAACCAACTGTTGGTTTTGTTACTTTTTTCAATTGTTCTTCTATTCTCTAATTCATTTCATTCTGCTCTAATCTTTATGATCTGTTTTTTTATGGTGCCTGAGGGCTTCTTCTGTTGCTGTCTTTCTACTTGTTCAAGCTGTAGGTCTAATTCTTTGGTTTGGGGCTTTCTTCCTTCTGGAGTTGTCCATGTATAGAGATAAACCAACATCTGAGCACAGCTTTGGAGCTGCATCCCATAGCTTCTGATAGGATGTGTTTTCACTCTTGTTTGATTCTACAAAATTTCTTTATTGGGTCCTTCATTTCTTCTATAACCCATGGCTTTCTGAGCAAGCTGTTTGAATTCCATGAGTTCCAATTTCTATCTATGCTTTTTCTGCTATTGACTTTGACTTTTATGGTTTTATGATCTGACAAGATACTTTGCTTAATTCAGTAGTTTGGATTTTGTTGAGATTTGCTTTATGTCCTAACACATGGTCTATTCTGGAAAATGTTCCATGTGCATTGGAGAAGAAGGTGTACTTACCTGTTGATGGATAAAAAGTCTGGTATATGTTGATGAGGTCTAGTTGGTTAATTGTCACAGTAAGATCTTCTGTGTCCTTACTGAACTTTTTTCAGAATGTTTTTTCCATTACTGAAAGGGAAGTATTGAAGTCTACAGCTGTTATTATGGAGTTATCTATCTCATTTTCACTGTAGTCAGTGTTTGTTCAATGTCTTTAGATGCTCTGGTATTGGGTGCACAAATATTTAATATTGTTAAGTCCTGCTTGTGTATTGAACCTTTCAGCAATAAACAGTGGCTATCCTTGTCCACGATGGTGGATCTTATATTAAAATCTATTTTATCTGGGATTAGTATTGCCACACCTGCTGTTCTTTGCATATTGTTCCTTGCTTTAATTTTCAGTTTGTTCATGTCTCTAAGTCTAAGCTGTGTTTCTTGTAAGCAACATATAGACAGGGTGTGTCTTTTGATCCAGGATGTCACTTGTCTCTTTATCAGAGTGTTTAGTCCACTTACATTCAGTGAAATTATTGATAGCTATGTGTTTAGTGCTGTCACTGTTATGTGTTTATTTTTGTGTTGGTGTTTTTTATGTTGGTCTTAATATTCTGTTCTGGGTCATTCTTATTTGTGGGATGACTCTCATCTTTTTCAGTGTTGGTTTTGTGGTTGGTGAGAATCCTGTATTATGTATCTTGTTTTGATATGTTGCATTGTTATGATCCCCCTTAATACTGTAAGTGTAAACCCAATTTTAACTTCTGCATGTCTTTTTAACTTTGTCTCTGTCTGAAAGGACTGTAACTACTGTCGTGTATTCCTCCTTTTAGTGTGAAGGTGTCATAGTTTTTGTGATACAATCAGTGGTTTCTTTCTTTTAATATTGTAGCTTTGGTTGAGTTTTGAAACTTCCCCAACTGAGTAGATTTCTGGATGCTGTGTCCTTCATTGTCTCCTTAAATATACGCTTAATGGTTTTGTTTTTCTAAGCAAATAGCTTCTTTCAGTATTTCTTTTAGTTTTGCTTTGGTTTTTTAAAAGTCTGTAAGCTTCTGTTTATCTGCAAATGTATTAATTTAATCTTCATGTGTGAGAGACAGTTTTGCGGGACATATAATTCTTAGTTGGAAGTTTTTCTCCTTCAAAGCTTTGAATGTGTCATCCCACTGTCTCCTTGACAATTATTGTTTCTGCTGAGAAATCAGACGAAAGCCTACAGGATTTCACTCTGAGTGTTAGCTTTGTTTTGAGCCTCAGTGCCTTTAAAAGAATCTGCTTGTGTTTCATTTTATTAAGCTTGAGCATAATATGCCTTGGTGTCTTTCTTTTGGGGTCTAGTTTTTGTGGTATTCAATACACAGCTTGGATATCTATGTTCTCTTTCATAATTTCGGGGAAGCTTTCTGTCAGCAATTAAATAGCAATACTCTCTGTGTTTTCAGCTATCCCTCCCTGTTCAGGAACTCCAATTAATGATAGATTATTCCTCTCAACAGAGTCTCACTGGTTTCTTAATGCTTTTTTTGTTTATTTGTTTTTCTTTTCTGTTCTCTGATTCCTCTTCATAAATTCTGGTGTCAGTTGCTCTGTGTTCAAGGACACTAAGTGTGACTTCCATTGCCTCAATTTTGCTCTTTTGGCTTTGGACTGAATTGTCTAAGTCTGTAACTGTGTTGTTGATCAGTTGGATTTCAGATCATTGATGCTACATCAGTTCAAATAGCTTGCTTAACTTTTCATTTTGCTATGCTGTGTTTTGTTTAACCTCTAGGAGGGTTCTACGTATAACTCTTTTGTACTCAACCTCCAATATTTTCAGAAAGCCTTCATCTGGCAAGATTTTTTTTATTATTTTGGAAGTTTTCCAGAGCCATGGTTGGCTGTTTTTTTAAATGGTTAGAGATGGATTGCTGCCTTTGGGCTATCTAGAGGTGGTCTAGTTTCTCTGGTGTTACCTCAACAGGAGCTGAGGTGTAGTTTTGAGAGAGGAGTTGGTCACTGGCTGCCTCTGTGTACTCTATGGACTGGCTCCAATGGACTCTTCTGGGGTTGAAGGCTCTGCCTCTTTTTGGGCAAAGACAGCACCCTACTTATGGAGTCACTGGGGAGCTGTCAACTGACCCTATGGTGTGGGTCAGTGAAGGCTAGAAGAGATGCCGCTGGGTCGCTCAGCAGTTATTTCTCCATGCCGTCTTATTTTAAAAATTTAGGAGCTATCTGACAACTGCAAAAACAGCCAGGCCATCAGGGGTGGCAAGCCCCACCTTCTGGATGACAGCAGAAGCACCTCTTCTGCCATCCCCAAATGCTATGATGTAGTGCCCTACCCTTAGCATAACACTGTGCTAAACACAGCCCTTCTCCTGGAAAAGTGGATGCTGCTTCTCAGCTTGGGAATTATCCCCTGCTGAGGCCTCCATTTGGGTGACTCTGCCTCTCAGCTAACCAATGCCCTTCCCACCATGAAACAGCTGAATCTCTGGCAGAGCTCAGAAAAGAGACAGTAGCGGGGGAGTGCTGCCCTCCATCAGCAGCCACACTCTCAAAATCTGGCTATCCCACACGCTATCTCTCTGCTACACTGTATGCTGTTTACATTAGCACTGCAGTTCAGTGTATTTGCTGGTTCTTGCCGCCCCTTTCCTCCCAGATAAGAAAAAAAAGAAAGAAAGAAAGAAAAAAGTGACAGTACTTGCAATCCACCCAAGCTGCCAGTCAGCAGGAGCAGGGCCCAGTGCATGCTGTCCCATCAGAGACAAGTAGTTTCCTATTTAGTGCTATGTAGTCCAATCTGACAACCATTTGGCATATCCTAGGTCTCCCTGTGTGCCCAGAGTTTTCTGTGCAATTATCAGTCAGGCCTTAGTTTTCAGAGTGAATTGAGGAAATGCTGTCTAGTCTGCCATCTTGGCTCCACCCCTTCATTAATAAACTTCCTGTTAAGCCATCCAATTTTGGTATTTCAACTATAGCAGCACTAGGTGACTAAAACATTTAGTAAAGCAAAAAGAAAGTTTTACTCAGAAAGATTCCCTAGAAGATATTTTCCAAGATGATCCTTTACACCTTTCCAAGATTATCTTTATACCTCTAGGGCTGCTATGAGTGGGACTGTCTCCTTGGCAGTGGGTTGATTTGTTATCTTTATACCTCAGGGCTCAATTGATGTGTCCTTGTGAGTCCAGCTCTCACAGGGTCATTCTGTATGCTCAAGAACTGGAATAATGACTCCAGGATTATCTTCTAAATCACTTTTAAGACACCACCTCCTCCTTCATGTTAACTCCTCATTACTGTGATAGGGAGGACTTTGGCCACCCCGACTCCATCTCGCTACAAACAGCAGTTAAAACAGCCATAGTAAAAGTGCTAAGTCCTGAGAACTTGTTTTTTCAACATCCTCAAGAATTCACCTTGTACTAGTTATAAGTCACATGGCTATTCTTTCCTCCTACAAGTTTCCTTAATTGTTTTGTTTATCCTCTTTCAGCTATTCTCTAAGACCATAAGCGGGAATCACCAGGTGGTTTGGACTTTGATGATTATCAAGCTTCCCAATTTTTTGGAAAATATTGTTAAAACATCAAAGGAATTGCTGTGTGTCCCCTCCTTAGTCAGTGTTTTAGTCAGCTAGTGCTGGTCTAACAGAAATACCACAGAGTGGATGACTTTAATAAAGGAAGGTTTATTCTTACACAGTCTGGTAGGCTGCAAGTCCCAATTCAGGATGTTCCCTGCAGGGGAAGGCTTTCCCCCTTGTCGGCTCTGGAGGGAAGTCAGGTATTGCATCAGTCTTTGTTCAGGGAGCATCTTGGTGCAGGAACCTCAAGTCTGAAGGACGTGCTCTTCTCCTCATGCTGCTTGCTTGACGGTATGAGGTTCTCAATTCTCTGCTTGCATTCATTTCCTTTTATCTCCTGCAGGATGAAAGGATTAAGGATGGGGCAAGCTCCACTCCAGGGAAACTCCCTTAACAGCGGAGCAGGGAGGTGATCCTATAAACAAATTTACAGTCCCACCCTACTCCTTTAACGTACAGCATAGGCAAATCACAAAATGGAGTACAATCACAAGATACTGGGAATCATGGCCCAACCACATGGCTACATGTATTTTTGGAGGGACACAATTCAATCCATGGCAGTCAGCCTGTATAACTTCCAGGCTTAGCCTATGCAGGCGGCAGACAAGCTTTGGACTAACCGATTTCACCTGGCCTCTTGTGTGTTGGCACTCGGTAAATGTCCTCATTTAATCACCTTGCCGCCTGACTCAGTATTGGCCTTGCAGACAGGTTGCACATATCTGCGATTACAAGTGCATGCCTAAGTGGAGCTGTGCTACCTGGTGCAAACAACCAGTCTTTGGAAGGGGTGAGATAAAAAGCTATGGATGAGATGAGAAGCTGGGTGCACAAGGAAGCAGAGGGGATATTTCCTCTAAAGCCCGCCTCCCTTCAGAGAAAGAGATTGCAAGCTTTATAGTCTCAAGGCTAAGCAAGGCTATGATTATTCAGGAGTTTTCCAAGAAAAGTGTGCATTTTCTAGAAAAGTGAGCAGGAAAAGGCTAATGAGGTTGTGTAGGCAGCTAGGCACCAAGACGGATTCTGCAGCAAAGATTTCTGGGACCTGGAGCAGGATTTAGGAGTAATAGCGATTGTCAGGTCTCGTCCTCCCGTTGTTGGAATTCCCAGGCTGGGTCAGGGCTCCCAGGCGCTCCCAGTGGAAGGTCTTGCAGCAGTCGAGGGGTTCAGCAAACCCTTTCTAACCAGCCAGCTTCTGAAAATACAACTCAAGGACCCTGGTTAGCTACTCCAACTAACTGTATCTTATCTTTCAAAGATAGGGTAAAGACAGTATTGTTTTGTTCCAGATGGCTGCAAAAACCAAAAAACCAAACCCTGTGCTGTCAAGTCAACGCCGGCTCATAGCAACACAGTACGCAGAGTAGAACAACCACCACGGAGTTTCCAAGGAGCGCCCGGCGGACTTCAACTACTGTCTTTTTGGTTAGCAGCCTAGCACTTAACCTCTACACCACCAGGGTTTCCACTAGATGGCTGTGAGGGTTACCGAGTAAATTTGCTATCTCATCCTAGAAAAAGTGATACATACTTCATTTCTGGTCACATTGGGAAGCTGTGCCCCAACGCCAGCGCCTAGTCCACCCTTCAAAGCAATTTTAGAGCTCTTTTTCCGGGATGCCCATCGGAGCTGTCGTCACATTACCCTTGATGTCCTGAATGTCGTCTTTTTAGTGTTTCCTTTACCTTCAGGTAAAGAAAAAAGTCATTGAGAGTCAGATCAGATGAGTAGGGAGGGTATTCCAATAGGTTTGTTTACTGGCCAAAAACTTCTTCACAGACAACTGTACAATTAAGTTTGCGAACTTGTCACCTTGCCACCATGTGCAACAGCCGTTTCAGAAAGACTTCGGAATTGCTTTGAACTAGATGCTGGCATTGGTACACAGCATCCCAAGAGGAGTACTTACAAGGTGACTGGAGTAATACTCAGCAGCGAGGTACATAGCACTTAGAACAATTAAGTTCACTGATTTAATTGTCAGACCTCGTATTATTTCATCTTTCATGTTTCACCTTATATTTAGTTTACATCAGTCTCACTGTCTCATTTTTCTATCTCAAGAAGAGCGACTGCAAGCACGGAGATAAGGGAAGGAGGACCAGGGTCTCACCCTTTGAGGTTGGTTAACTACAAAAAACACTATCAACTTTTCACATTCCTATGATTCACCTTGCTGAAGTTTAAGGGAAAAAAACATCAAGTTAGTAAAATATACAAAAGCGTGAGTATAATTTTTTTATGTCTCCATCACTCTTTTCAGCTCAGGTATCAAGGCAATATGATGAATATCAACAGAAGACTTTCAGTCAGGTAGGAAAGGTCCTTTACAATGACCTGCTGCTTCTGAAAAGAACGGGCTCTGTGGGGAGAATTTTCCTCACAGAGTCAATGCTAAAAAGGTCCAAAGTCAGAAAGAGTGGAAGAGAGTGTAGACAAAGTTGCACAAACTAAGAAAAAATGAGTCTGTTACCAGAACACAGACACTGGGAAGTGCATCAGCAGAGAGAGAGCAGGGCATAAAGATGGGCCTAATTTGGGGCTTTGCTTATATTCTCAAAGGCAGGGATTACGTCTTCTACTGAATCAAAGGAGCTCTGGTGATACAGTGATTAAGAGCTATGGCTGCTAACTAAAAAGTCGTCAGTTCGAATTCACCAGCTAATTCTTGCAAACCCTACACGGCAATTCTACTCTGTTCTAGGGTCACTGAGCTGAAATTGACTCGACAGCATCAGGTTTAGAGAATCAAGAATTCCTGAGTTCTTTGCTAAAATAATCTGCAGTCTGATAAATAATTTTTCCAGTTATTATTAAAAATATAAATGAGTTTCAGGTACATCGGCTGTCAGATAATACTTAATCTGTATATTGGTCTATTGGTTACACAGGCTTCTTTTAGTAATTTTAGTTAACTTTCGCCCCAGCTTCATATTCCATATGCCCCAAACCTGCTGCCGTCAAGTTCGTTTTGACTCATGGTGACCCTAGAGAACAGAGTAGAACTGCCCCACAGAATTTCCAAGAAGCACCTGGTGGATTCGATCTGCTGACCTAATTCCAGAGAAGGATGTATGCTGGAGAAAATGCATTCCTCCAAATGAAAAACGGATATTTTCCATTGTAAATTAAGAAAGTGGAAATACTCTGGTGGAACCTATAAACAAACTCCTTTGCACTCACTACCCAAAACCAAACCAAACCCATCGCTATCAAGTTGATTCCAACTCTAGTCCTGTCTCCACAAAATTCCCAAGGACCACGCGGTGCATTTAAATCACATCTCTACACCACCAGGGTTTCCTTTCCGTTACTAGAGAGAAGCAATAGTAAGTAGAAGAAAAAAAAAAAAACCCTAAAATGATAATAACTATAGCAAATTCAAAAGGAGAGAGAAATCACAGAGTCCCTGATAATTTGTAAACACGAGGTTTTCAGAAATGTGATATGGTTAGATTATTTTACCAACCAAGTGTTATTTTGTAGCCTTTTTATTCTAGGGGGAAACCCTGGTGGCCTAGTGGTTAAGTGTTGTATCTGCTAACCAAAAGATTGGTGGTTCAAGTCTGCCAGGTGTTCCGTGGAAACTCTGTGGGGCAGTTCTACTCTGACCTATAGAAGCGCTATGAGTCAGAACTGACTTGATGGCAGTGAGCTTTGGTTATTTTAGGGAGAAATATAATCTTTGTAAGTGTCTAGGGCCTTCCTTTCCAGTTCGATTTTGATGAAGAACCTGTACCGTCATTTAGAACTCATTAACTTATTAAAGGGTACTACTCTCCATGTCTGCAGCCCTAAGAAGATCTAAGACTCAAGTTAGGGGTTTCAAATAAAAGAAAGAAGGATGGGGACTGAATGTTAGAGCTTCAAGGCTATAATTTACTGATATCAAACCACAGGAAGTAAAGCTGACAATTCAGAATCTGGCTCATACTCAAAGTTATCCTTTAGGACAGAGTACAATTGCCCCCATAGGGTTTCATACCCGTTCAATCTTTGTGGTAGCTGACCGCCATCCTGGATTAAACTGCTTTCTCAGTTAGCAGCCTGCTACCTAACCACTGAGTCACTAGGGCTCCTTGGCATGTAATCATTGCCTTCTAAATATTAGTTGAATGAGTGAGCAATCAAATGAATTGGTAAACTAGAAAATGAATGAATAAATGGCGTAACATAATATAAAATAAAGAATGGGTCAGTTTCAGATCGTCACCCTTTTTACTTTGGTTTCCCACCTGGCTTTATATTTGCTAGAGTGACAGTTCACAATTAGCGATTGTCCAAGTACCAAAATTTTATTGCTCAGAAATTTGGAACGAATTGCAGCTGTTCGTCAATCAGCCATAGAGCATTAGCGTTGCTAGCATACGCTTCAGTGCTAAATATTTATGAGTTAAAACATAGTAAAGAAACTATGGTTTCTTTATTGAATTAAAGATTTTGAAAGAATTGGGCAGCAATTATGCAACTGGCCATCATTAATGCCGTATAATTATGTGTTGATATCTTGCCCTTCATGAAATTACATTATGTGAGCTAAGATGTAGCCCATTTATATTGCTGCTGTGGGTGCGGTCGAGAGGGATTGACTCATAGAGACCCCACGTGCAATAGAAGGAAACACTGCCTGTCGGGTGCTGTGCCATTTTCATGATGGCTGTTATGTTTGAGCCCGCTGTTGCAACCACTGTGTGAATCAATCCATCTTGTTTAGGGTCTTGCTCTTTTTCACTGGGCCCTCTTCCAAGCATGATGTTTTTCTCTAGGGATGGTCCTTTCTGATAACATGTGTAAAGTATGTGAGCCAGTCCTGCCATGATTGCTTCCAGGGAGCATTCTGGCTGTACATCCTCCGAGACAGATTTTTTCATTCTTCTGGGAGTCTATGATATATTCAATATTCTTTGCCACATAAAATTGGTTTTGGTGTACTAAAGGACCTTTTTCTAGAAAGTTTAGACTTTGAGATTTATTCAAAAGGAATCAAGTTTTCCAGCTGAAGAAAAGGATTCGAGAAAAAACACGGAGGAGGGAATTTACAAGGCTGAAAATGTGGGGTTTTGAAAGCTAAGAGCACGAAAATAAAGAAAAAGCAAGAAACCGACACTTTTACCATTATTGGAAAGCCGAAAGAAGACGTAAGCACCCAGAAATCAGAATCAGACAATCCCTGCAATTTATTAGCTATGAATATAGGTAGTATTATGATTTTCTAAGTAGGAGCTAAATATTACCCTAGTGATGACATCGTTGCTTTCTTCTGTTACTGTTTTTCAAAGAGCAAAACAAAAGAGAGAGAAAGAGAGAGAGAAAGAGAGAGAGAGAGAAAGAGAGAGAGAAAGAAAGAGAGACTTGAATATCCATAGAACACTAAGACAGCTGAAAATTATAAGCACAACATGGAATTCTACATTACTTTATCATGGCAGCAAGAGTCCTTGTACATAGGCTCGTTGGTCTAGGGGTATGATTCTCGCTTAGGGTGCGAGAGGTCCCGGGTTCAAATCCCGGACGAGCCCTCTTTTCTTTCTGGTTGTAACTAAGATATTCTAAATAAAGCAATTTATGAGCCAATAAACATCATAAAGATAAGTTAAAGCAACACACACAACGGGACTCTTTTAGATTTATATTACACTTTACATTTAAATCGCATTAAAAGAAACCGTAAAACGTTTGTCGACAATGTACTGCTATGAAAACCCTAATCACGTAATTCCCAGAACTAGCGCCTGTGTTAGCGGAGCAGTGTGTATCTGTTCTTGGTTGGCTGTCATTGTTAGCGGTTCTCGAGTTGTCTATAGATGTGGAATAACACGCACACTCCCCTGCAAGTCAATGCACACAGAGGGTCTGGGGGCGTCTCCTGGAGAGGAAGGAATTCCTGCCTATCTCCTAAGAATGTTCATTGCAAAACCTGCTGATTCCAGGCTTTACCTGCATAAATTTAGAGACAGTTAGAGGAATATACAAGATTCCGCACATGGTTTTTCTATTTTTCAAGCGCGTTGTGTTTTAAAAGGTACAAAGGAATTCCAATACCTTGCCCTTGAAGTTCGCTAATCACATGTCATGCGAATTGATTTCACTAGGTCCCTTGCTTTACTAAATAAAACTAACATTGTAGTTTACAGCTTCAGAACAATTCATTCAAACCTCTGAAGGTGAGAACGATGGCAAAAATGCTCGGGCTCGTCCGGGATTTGAACCCGGGACCTCTCGCACCCGAAGCGAGAATCATACCCCTAGACCAACGAGCCGCTCTCCGTTGTTACGCTCCCGGTAGCTCACTTCAGTCTTACCCCGCCTTTCGCCGTGCTTCCGAGCTAATCATGTCTAGTTTCGACTCTGGGGTTCTTTTGCCAGGGCAGAGGAGTACTGAAGAGATTCCGGAATGACGGCGCATTTTACCAAACGGAGCTGGTCTTGTCACTGTCACTTCCAGACTCCACTGTTTCGGCCTTGCGGCCGCTGGCACACAACCCCGGAAGCCGCCTCCCGGGATGCAGGCGTAGCCCCCAGTTATTCCACTCTTGGTGACCGCGGGGCAGGTAGGAGCGCGCATCAGGAGCCAGGCTGAGGAGAACGTGGGCAAGGCCACCCTGGCACGCATCGGACTCTGCCGAGTGCCAGGTGCCCAGTGCCTTCCCAAGGTCAGGTTTCCACGCCTTCCTGGGAGCTCTCGGCGCCGTGTGCCCAGGCCACCGTTCATGCACTCAGATCGCCACCGCAGGTCCGGGGTCCTTCTCATCCTATGTGCAGACTGGGCTCTCTCGGTGGGTGGGTGGTGGATAAAGGGTGGAGCTGGTGAGGGAACATTGACCTTATTCTGGGTAAGAAAGGTATGACGAAAAGAAAACACTCAAAGGAGAGACTATCGACAGCTAAATAGGATATTGAACAGGTTATCGATGACTGTTACCTCCACACGCAGATGAGGAAATTGAAGCCTAGAAGTTGTAACACCGGTATAAGAAACTCTTGGAAAGTGGGGTAAATGGGAGAGGGGAGGATTGAGAGGGACTCGGAGGGAGAATTGGGTTCCTGGGTGTCTTGGAGGAGGGACGAAGGCATTTCTTAAATGGTCGCACCTTCGCTCTGGCGCTCCCTAGGCCCGGCGGAGATCTGCGCCCACCCTCAGGCTTAACCTGCTCAGACTGTACTCCCACGGTCCCCGTTTGTATGCGTTTTTTGTCTTCTCACTTTTTGACCCCAAACGCCTGATTTGCATCATCTTCTCCGCACTTCCCTTTCTCTTGATGCCATTGGGCACGTACGGCGCCACTCAGAGACGGAAGGTGAAGACCGCCTCCCCTCTCCCCCCAGCCCCGTGCCCTTGGGAAGTGTGGCAAAGGAAATAAATACAAGTGAAAACAAAGAGCAAAAACAGAAAACTTCTTATAACTAATTCTGACAATGTACAACGATCCTAGAGCCTTTTGGCTCCCTGAAACAAGGGAACATATGGGGAACGTGGTTGAGAGAACGCTATGGTTTTATGTTAAGAAGGAAGGACAGAAAGGTGTGATGAGCGAAGGTGAGAAAATTTGGGGATCAATGAATTGCCCCTGCAGAGGTTTTCTTTGGAGAAAAGAAGTCAGTTTTAAAATTTTTGTTTAATCACATTTCAGAAAAGTTGGAAACAAAAAAAAAAGAAAAATTACCGTAAGTAAACCACTATTATTACCCTAGTATTCAAGTTTTTCTCCAGCTGCATATTTTCTAGCAGTTTTTTGAGATAGTATTTTACTGCATTTATAAAAATTACATATGCTTATTAAAAATTCAAAACATTTCTGTACAAACATTCAAGAAAGGCAAAGAACAAACCATGAGTCACCTAGAACTCAGAATCCGCAAATAATGAAGGTTGAAATGTAGTGAACGTAACTCCAGGCGTCTGCCTGTGAATCAATAAATACTGGATAGAGATACACTGTAAGTATGGAATAAGAATGAGATCATATTGTACAAATGATTTTTAAAATAAGCTTAGATACAGCTCTACTGGAAACTCTGGTGGCATAGTGGATTAGGTGCTATGTCTGCTAACCAAAAGGTCATTGGTTCAAATCCACCAGGCACTCCTTCAAACTCTATGGGGCAGTTCTACTCGGACTAGAGGTCAGATCCGACTTGATGGCAGTCGGTTTGGTTTACTTATACCTGGACTGGCTTCCATGATAGTGGTGGGCTGGCCAAGTTCAAAATCTGTTAGGTCAGTGACAGGCCCCCTGCAAGCTTTCATTCTCAAATCTGTAATCAGGATGCTAGGAGGTAAGTAAAGAGTGAAGTTGTTCAGGCATAATGTATATTTATAGTCCAGAGACAGACTAGGAAAACTCTTTTTGCTCTCAAAGTCTTCAACTGATTGAAGCCTGCCCACCTTATGGAAGGTAATCTGCTTTACGATCTAATCACATGTAACTACTTTCCAAACAATTATGCACCGTCCTAGTCCAGCTGACACCTAAAATTGTTACGTTGTTGTTAGGTGCTGTCAAGTCAGTTACAACTCATAGCCACCCTATGCGCAACAGAAGGAAACACTGCCCAGTCCTGTGCCATGCCCACAATCGTTTTGACGCTGCAGCCCATTGTTGTGGCCCTGTGTCATTCCGTCTCACCAACTGGCTCAAGTTTGGGGCTTAGAGGTTGGGCTTAGGGTTGGGGTTTGGGTGTGGTGGATAGGGTTAGAGTTAGGGGTTGTGGATTACAGTTAGGTTAGGGTTTAAAGCTAGGGTTAGAGGTAACATTTAGATGTAGAGTTTAGGGTTAGGGCTTAGGCATTAGCGATAGGGGTTAGATTCTGCAGATTCACATTTCACAGGTATGTCTCTTCTCCTCCTGCCTTCCAGACACATCGTCCGTTCGCACCAGCTGGAAGAGAAGCATATTTAAAGAAGCAAGGATTTATTCATTAAATTTCACATTTTTAGTTGAAGTGCTAAGTGCTACATCTGCTAAGCAAAAGACTAGCAGTTCAAATCCACCAGGCGCTCCTCGGGAATTCTACGAGGCAATTCTACCCTGACCTCTAGGGTCGCTATGAGTTGGCACCCGACTAGATGGTAGTGGGTTTGGTGTTCTTTTTTTTTTTTTTTTTTTTTAGTTGAAATGCTTTTAAGATATTTCTTTTCCATTTTATATTCCTTAAGTATTATATAGGGGAGAAATACAACCCAATTGTCAGGTCCTCATGTCAGTAGAAAACGGGAATTTATTTGAAACAGCTGGTTAAATTGAGTTGTTGCCCACCTGAAAGAGGAAGCTTCAGGAACAGAGAAAGGAAAAACAGCCAAACTGCAGTATGTCTAAATCTGAGATACCCTGAAGCACAGCAGGAGACAGCTGCAGCCTCTACCCTATTCAGGAAGTAGTACCTTCTTCGTGCTCAAGCCCAGTGCTGAGTTAGCCTCTCACCCCGCAGAGACACAATTGATGGGATCAGACCCACGTCCAGGACAAAGGTAGGGGTAGAAGTCCAGTGCTGGTATTTACTGGATACTTCTAGTCCTGCAAATTACACTGACTCACCTCCTTCCAGAAGCTCTGGTGTTTAGTGGTTAAATGTTGGGTTGCTAACCAAAAGGTTGGCAGTTCAAATCCTCCAGGTGCCCCTTGAAAACTCCATGGAGCAGTTCTACTCTGACATATAGGGGTCCCTATGAGTCAGAACCAACTCAATGGCAGTGACTTTTTTTGACACTTCATTCCCGGTTTCTGTTGAATCATTTCTGTCCCCTTGGAAAACTCAGGGGCCCTGCTCACCCTGGGTCATGCACCTGAGGACAGGTGCCCACATGAAAAACAAACAAGTGAAATAAGGCCCTGAACTGCAGCCACAGTAACAATTTCCAGAAATATCCTCTTCTGGTCCAGGTTCCTCCAAACCTGTGTCAATAATCCAGATACAGACAATTAGATGGCAGTTGTTGCATCAGAGGAAATCTGTGTGAGTTGATGGAGAGTTCCAAGTGTGTTGCCAGGGGGTCCTCACAGTACTGAGCAACAAAATCAAGTTAGAGTCTGCTACCACTCTGACCCTGTAGCCCTTACTCCTAGTATGAGGGTCTCAGGCAGTCCCTGACCATGTTATTTATCTAATCAAATGTGTATCTACCATAACCCAGCTAAGGAGGAGCTGCAGTAGCCCAAGTGTAAACTACACTGTTACAAGCTACTTACTCTTGGCTTGAAAACAAACAAGACTCAACATAAAATTGTCACAATTGTATTGCTTAAGAAGTAGTTCTACCTTACATAGCATTTTTGGGGTGTTGGATGGTTGGAACGTCCCATGTGGCCTCAGTTGCAAGGCTAGCAGTTGGTGCTGCCACAGACTAGGAGCTCAGCTGGGGCTGTTGGACAAGGGCTTCAGTTCTCCTCTCTGTGCTGTTCTCCACATCGCTGTTTGGGCATCTGTGCAAAATGGTGGCTGAGTTACAAGCATAACGAAGTGGAAACTTCTTGTCTCTTAAGGCCTAAGTTCAGAATTTCTAAAGCATCATCTGCTGTATCATGTTGGTCAAAGCAGCTGTAGGGTGATCCCAAATGCAAGGGGAGGGGTAATAAATTCCCTCTTTACTTACTTCAAACCCAGTGCTGACTTCAAACCCAGTGCCACAAGTCAGTTCTGAGTCAGAGCAACCCTAAATCTATATTACCCTGAATGTGCCTGATCTGGTCCAATCTCGAAAGCTTAGCAGAGTGGGGCCTGGTTAATGTTAGGGTGGGAGACTACCTGTGAATACCAGCTGTCACAGGCTAGAGAGAGTGGTTAAGAGCTACATGCTGCTAAGGTCAGCAGTTCAAATCTACCAGGCACTCCTTGGAAACTTAATGGGGCAGTTATATGCTGTCCTGTAGGAGAAGGAACTGAGAGAGAGGTGACCCAGCTTCTACCTTTCTTATCAGAGAAGCAAGGCCCTTGGTTGCAGAGTGGTTAAGCCCTTAGCTACTAACCATAAGATGGTCAGTTTGAACCCACCAGCCCCTCCTTGGGACAAAGTTGTGGCAGACTGCTTCTGTAAAGATTTATAGCCTTGAAATCCTATGGGGGCAGTTCTGCCTGTTCCTGTCCAGTTGCTGTGAGTCAGTATTGACTCCTGAGCAATGGGTGAGAATGTTCTGAGCTCAAAGCCTTTACTTAGGCAACCAGGATAGGAGGCATAGGGTCAGACCATTCCCCCAACATAAACAAAACTAGATGTCTCCTACTTGGCAATGCACAGTGTCTAGAGGCAAATTATCCAAAAGGCAGTGTAAGCATGATCATTGCCTTGCTTAACAGATCAACTGCAGTGAAAATTTTCACATATTTTCTCCACAGCAAAGATTCTGCTTCTAGGTGTAGCTGGCATCTTTCTCTCAACCCCACTGTACCTCTCTATAGAATCTAAGCCTCTTCAAATTTACTGTTCTTGAGGGATGGATTACTCATTAGACAAAATAAACTTGGGTTTACTTCTGATTATTTACTAATCTGCAGTGACCAATTTCATACAACTTTTACCACAGATCAGTAAGTAAGCACAAGTAAACCTATGCTTATCTTGTTGACTGGGTAATCTGCCCCTGTTGGTAACCCTCTCAAAACCACTGTACGCTCAGAATCTGGGTATTACTGCAGTGGGTTGCTGCATTTTCAGTATGTGACCAGTAGATGACGGCACTGGTCCAAACACCACGAACTTTGGAGTTTGCTGTAAGTGGGAGGTTCTCGACTGAAACGTCAAGTCTTTCAGTTTCTTCCCACCAAGACCATGCTTTCAGGTTTCCCAGCAACAAGAACAGGAATAGGAAAGAGGCTGCCACGTATGCCCAATCTAGTGAGTCCCTGAGAATTGAGAGTTGCATTCGGTGATGCCCTGGCCCCTACTCCCTAAAAGTCTACTAGAGAACAGGACATCCCTGTGGCAGAGAGGACTTGCTGGAAGGGACTTGGTGAGGGACACGCGACCGTGTTTTCTCTATTTGCTGCCTTCCTCTGCTTCTCCTACCTCTCAGTAGCACACGGTTACCAGATGACGTCCAGCAGCTAGACTTTTATTTACAGTTGTAACATTTGTTCATTCCAGACTGTTGAATATCCTGAATTTTTAAAATATGGCATTAAAATATTATAGGCTTTGATCTAGGTGCTATGGAGTCATATTTCTAGGGATCTCCTATGACAGAGGAGAAATCCTTCATGGTCTTTTATGCTGTAATTTTGAGGTAAGGAGGATAGTGGCACCAGGTAAGGAAGATAGCACCATCAGGTAAGGAGGATAAAGATAAAGTGAGCAGCCGCCACTTGTCTGTCAGTAGAGTCTAGCTTGTTGCTGTGATGCTGGAAGCTATGCCACTGGTGTTTAGGTACCAGCAGAGTCACCCATGTTAGACAGGTTTCAGCCAAGCTTCCAGACTAAGACAGACTAGGAAGAAGGACCTGGCAGTCTACTTCTGAAAAGAATTATCCAGGGAAAAACTTATGAATAGCAGTAAAACATTGTCAGATATGGTGCCAGAAAGTGAGCCCTCCGGGTTGGAAGGTGCTTGGAAAACGACTGGGGAAGAGCTGCCTCCACAAAGTAGAGCGAACCTTAACAATGTGGATGGAGTAAGGCCTTTCGGGGTCTTCGTTTGGTGATGTGGCACAACTCAAAATGAGAAGAAACAGCTGCAAAAATCCATTAGTAATCAGGACATGGAATGTACATAGTATGAACCTAGGAAAATTGGAAATTGCCAAAAATGAGGCAGTACACATAAACATTAATATCTTAGGCACTAGTGAGCTGAAATGGACCAGCACGGGCCATTTCAAATCTGACAATTATGTGGCCTACTGTGCTGGGAACTGAAGCAGAATGGGGTTGCATTCATCGTCAAAAAGAACATTTCTTCACCATAAATGGAACACTCTTCTAATCTTAACCCAATATTGCAAGGATAGAATAACAGGGGTGGGCTCTGGGGACCATGTTCTGGGGGTGCATTGAAGCCACTTAGCATAACTAGCCTATTGCTAAGAGAGTTTTCTGCACCCCACATTGGTGAGTGGTGTTTGAGGTCTTAAAAGCTAGTAAGCTGACATCTGAGGTACACCAAATGGTCCCAACTCATCCAGAATAGACAATTACCAAGAACAACAAAGACATGAGGAAAAAAGGGCCCAGGAGACAGAAGAACCCATGTGAATAGGAGACTGTACCAACATGTGACCAGAAGAACCAGATGGTGCCCGGCCACCACCAAAGACAGCCATGATGGGGCGCACAATGTTGAGTCCCTGTGGCAACATGAGAAAAAGAGGGGTGTAGCTCAAGAAGTCTCCTAAAAGACCACAATTGATGGTCTGATGGTCTGATGGTCTGAGGGATCCCCTGCGAGCATAGCCCCTAGACCTGCTGCTCCCCCTGTCCAGAAAACACTACTGAGGTCAACTCTTCAGACAAAATGGTCTGGGCTCAGGGACACAGAGTGACCCCATGATGAGTGTACTTTATGGTTCTATGCATTTCTAGGATGCTGTCATACTGGTCTCTTTCTGGATGGGAGAGGAGAGGATGGAAAGGAGGGAAAGGAGATTGTTAAGAGGATACAACAAGTATAGAATGAAAAGGAGAACTGTGTTGTCACCGGACAAGGAGAGCTGAAGGAGCTGCAGATAGAAGGGCATGCAAATTTAATTTGGATTGTTCACTTTCACTTAATCATCATAAAAAAAAAAAAAGCTTTTTTACCGGTTTCTGCAGTCTGAATTGATTGAACATGCAATCAGGACACATTGATAATTACAGGTGACTGGAATGAAAAAGCTGGAGACAAAGAAGAAAGATCAGTAGCTGGAAAATATGGCCTTGGTGATACAAATAATGCCAGAGATCGCATGATAGAATTTTGCAAGGCTAGCAACATTTTCATTCAAAATACCTTTTTTAAGCAACACAAACAGTGACTGTACACATGGGCCTCACCAGATGGAATACATAGGAACAAAATGACTGATCTATGGAAAAAAATAATGGAAAAACTCCATATAAGCAGTCAGAACAAGACCAATTGCTCCATGCAAATTCAAATTGAAACTGAAAACAAGTCCACAAGAGCCAAAGTATGACCTTGAGTATACTCTTTCTGAGTTTAAAGACTATCTCAAGAACAGATCTGATGTGCTGACCACTAATGACTAAAGACCAGATGAACTGAGAGTGACATCAAAGATATCATCTGTGAAGAGAGTAAGATGTTATTAAAAAGACAGGAAAGAAAGGAAAGACCAAATTGGATGTCAGAAGAGACTCTGAAACTTGCTCACAAACATTGAGCAGCTAACACAAAAGGAAAGAACAGTGAAGTAAAAGAGCTAAACAGAAGATTTCTAAGAGCAGCTCATGAAGACAAAAGAAAGTATTATAATGACATGTGCAAAGAGCTGGAAATGGAAAACCGGAAGAGAAGAACACAGTCTGCATTTCTCAAGCTGAAAGAACTGAAGAAAAAATTGATGCCTCAAGTTGTGGCAGTGAAGGATTCTGCAGGGGAAATATCAAACAACTCAGGAAACATCAAAAGAAGATGGAAGGCATACAGAAAGTCGTTATACCGGAAAGAACTGGTCGATGTTCAGCCATTTGAAGAGGTGGCCTATGATCTGGAACCAATGGTACTGAAGGAAGAAGTTGAAGCTGCACTGAAGGCACTGGCAAAAAACAAGACTCCAGGAATCAATGGAATACAAATTGAGATATTTCAACAAACAAATGCAGTGCTGGAAGTGCTCATCCATCTATGGCAAGAAATTTGGAGGACAGATACTTGACCTGCTGACTGAAAGAGATACATATTTATGCCCATTCCAAAGAAAGGTGAGCCAATCAAATGTGGAAATTACCAAACAATATCATTAAGCAGGTAAAATTTTGCTCAGGATCATGTAAAAGCAACTGCAATAGTATATTGACAAGGAACTGCCGGAAATTCAAGCTGAATTCCGAAGAGGACGTGGAACCAGAGGTATTGTTGCTGATGTCAGATAGATCTTGGCTGAAAGCAGAGAATACCAGAAAGAAATTTACCTGCGTTTCATTGATTATGCAAAGGCATTCGACTGTGTGGATCATAATAAATTATGTTAACATTGAGGAGAATGGGGATTTGAGAATACCTAATTGTGCTCTTAAGGAATCTGTACATGGATCAAGAGGCAGTCATGTGAACAGAACAAGAGGAAACTGCATGGTTTAAAGTCAGGAAAGCTGTGTGTCAGGGTTGTATTTCACCATACCTTTTCAACCTGTATGCCCAGCAAATAATGTGATAAACTGGAGTATATAAAGAAGAACCAGGCATCAGAATTGGAGGACAACTCATTAACAACCTGTGTTAGGCAGATGACATCACCTTACTTGCTGAAGTGAAGAAGATTTAAAACACTTACTGATGAAGATCAAGGACCACGGCCTTCAGAATGGATTGCACCTCAACATCAAAAAAGCAAAAATCCTCACAACTGGACCCATTATCAACACCATCATAAATGGAGAAAGGATTGAGGTTGTCAAGGATTTCACTTTACTTGGGTCCACAATCAATGCCCACAGAATCAGCAGTCAAAAAATCAAAAGACATTGCATTGGGAAAATCTGCTGCAAAGGACCTCTTTAAAGTATTGAAAAGTAAAGATGTCACCTTGAAGACTAAAGTACACCTGACCCAAGCCATGGTATTTTCAATCATGTCATATGCATGTAAAAGCTGAACAATGAACAAAGAAGACAGAAGAACTGATGCCTTTGAATTGTGATATTGGAGAAGAATATTGAACATACCATTGACTACCAAAAGAACTGTTTGTTCTGGAAGAAGTACAACCAGAGTGCTCCTTGGAAGCAAAGATGGCAAGACTGCATCTTATGTACTTTGGACATGTTGTCAGGAAGGATCAGTCCCCGGAGAAGGACGTCATGCTTGATAGAGTGGAGGGTCAGTGAAAAAGAGGAAGAACCTCAACGAGATAGATTGACACAGTGGCTGCCACAATGGGCTTAAGCGTAAAAATAATTGTGGATGTGGCACAAGGCTGGGCAGTGTTGCATCCTGTTGTTCTCAGGGTCATTATGAGTTGGAACCAATTCCATGGCACCTAACAATAACAACAATGACAATTTTGAGGTAAGAGCTCTGGTGGTGTGGTGGTGAAGTGCTGCTCTGCTGACCTTCCAGAGAAAGATGTGGCAATGGCTTCCATAAAGATTGTTTTTGTTAGATGCCCTCGGTTCTGACTCTCAGAGACTATGTACAACAGAATGAAGCGTTACCTGTCCTGTGCCATCCTTACAGTTAATGCTGTGTTTAAGCCTGTTGTTGCAACCACTGTGTCAACGTATTTTGTCGAGTGTCTTCCTTTTTTTCACTAATGTCCTTCTCTAAGGATTGGTCTTTCCTGACAAACGTGAGATGAAGTCTCAACAACTGTGTTTCTAAGGAGCATTCTGACCATATTGCTTCAAAAACATCTTTGTTCATTCTTCTGGTGGTCCTTACTCAATATTCTTGGCCAGCACCATAATTTGAATACATCGGTTGTTCTTCAGTCTTCTTTATTCATTGTCTAGCTTTCACCCACATATGAGGTGTCATGGATTCAATCGTTTCACCCCATAAATATGTGTAGCCATGTGGCTGGGCCATGATTCCCAGCATCTTGTGACTGTCCTCCATTTGGTGGTTTTCCTATGCTGTATGTTAATGGATTAGAGTGGGACTGTAAATCCCTTCATCGGATCACCTCCCTGCTCCGCTGTAAAGGGAGTTTCCCGGGAGTATGGTTTGCACCACCCTTAATCCTTTCATCTTGCAAGAGGTAAAAGGAAAGGGAAGCAGGCTGAGAATTGGGAACCTCACACCATCAAGCAAGCAGCACAGGGAGAAGAGCATGTCTTACAGACCTGAGGTTCCTGCGCCAAGACGCTCCCTGAACAAAGACTGATGCAATACTGAATTTTCCTCCAGAGCCGACATTCTGAATTTGGACTCATAGCCTACCACACCGTGTAAGAATAAACTTTCCTTTGTTAAAGCCATCCATTCTGTGGTATTTCTGTTAGAGCAGCCCTCACTGACTAAAACATGAGGCAATTGAAAATTCTGTGATTCTTTATTTTCTTTTCATTGTGGTTAAGTGAAAGTTTACAATCCAAGTCAATTTGCCACGCAAACCCTCAAACACACACCTCTCTGCAACTCTGTCTGTTCTTCTCACCCTGTGACAGTGTATTCCCCCTTTCCACTCTGCACTTCTAAGTATCCACTCAACAACTGTCACCATCTGTCCACCCTCCTCTCTCCACACTCTCCTCTCCAGAGGAACAAGTTGGACCGCCTAATATGTATATTAAGTGTAAAAGCACACATACCATGTGCATCACTCTATGTCCCATAGTCCATTCCAAACTTGGGAGAGCTGGCTTCAATATTTGCTTCCACTATGCTCTAGTAGCAAGCACAGGGGCCATGTTCTCAGGAAACCCTCCAGGATGTCAAAACATAAAGTGTGGCACACTCCCTTTTTTCTTATTCTTCATCAGGGACTCTAAATTGTGTTTCCTGTCAGGGCAGTCTTTGGTGGTGGCCAGGCACCATCTACTTCTTCTGGGCTCATGCTAATGTAGTCTCCCAATCATATGAACCCTTCTGTCTCCTGGGCTCATGTTTTCTTTGTGTCTTTGATGTTCTTGGTTTTCCAGGTGGGTTGGGACCAATTGGTATTCCTTAGATGGCATCTTGCTGGCTTTTGAGACCCCAGCCACCACTCACCAATATGGGATGCAGAACAATTTCTTGGGGAAAAAACTGGTTATGCCAGTAGACCTCAATGTTCCCTGAAACCATGGTCTCCAGACCCCTGTCCCTGCTACTCTATCCTTTAAAATTTGGGGTTGTACCAGATGCCCAACAACAGAGGAATGGATAGGTAAACTATGGTATATATACTCAATGGAGCACTATGCAATGATAAAGAATAATGATGATTCCAGGAAACATCTCATAACCTGGTTTCAACTGGAAGACATTATGTTGAGTGAAAGTAGTCAGCGACAAAAGGACAAACATTGTATAAGACCCCTACGATAAGATCTCAAAAACAGATAGCTGCAAGGGAGGGGAGGGAGGGAACATGAGGGAGGGAAGGTTTGGATTAAATAGTTGCTAGAAATCTGGTTGGGTGAAATCGGTGATAGCACACTTTAGAAACAAGAACAATATTTAAGTGGACTTTAGCATAACTTGAGTATTACTTCCATCTTAACCCAAGATTTCAAGGACAGAGTAGCTGGGGCAGGGGGCAGGGGACCATGCTCTTAGGCAAAATTGAGGCCAGTTGGCACAACTAGCGTTTTGCTAAGAGGGCTCTCTGCCCCCCACACTGGTGAGTGGAGTCTGAGGTCTTAAAAGCTGCCAAGCTGCCATCCGAGGGCACAGCAAATGGTCCCAACTCAGCAGAAATGGATGCTCACTGAGGACCAAAATGACATGGGGTGAAGACAACCCAGAAGATAGACAGACCCACATGAGTGACCGGAAGATCCGGATGGTGCCCAGCCACCACCAGTAATAGCCACGATGGAGCTCACTAATTTGAGTCTCACTGGCAACACAAGAATAAAAAGGGGTGCATCCTGAGATCTCCACTAAAAAAGACCTCAAATGATGGTCCAGTGGCTTCGGGGTTCCCCTGGGAGCATGGCCCCTGGCCCTGATGCTGCCCTTGCCCATAAATCATAACAAAGGTCCACTCTTTGGACACCAATGGATTGGACTTGGCAATGCAGAGTGACCATATATTGGATGCACTTTATGATTCTATGCATCTATAGGATATCATCCTGCTGACCTCTGGCTGGAAGAAGGAGAGTGGGTGGAGAGGATGGGAAAGGAGACTGTTGGGAGGATGAGACATGTATGGAGCAGAGCGGAATAGTGTGCTGTCACCAGGCAGGGAGCGCAGTGGAAGCTGCATACAGGTGGGTATGTAAATTTATACAGCAATACACTCAGTCATAATAAAAAAAAAATTAGAGGTTGTATTTAGAAAACCGTTTAGCTTATGGTGTAGTCCAGCTGTGCTGACCTTCCTTCTACTGCATGCTATCATTCCCTTCACCTAACCAAACTTCTGTCGAGTATCTTATCTATGAAACACTCTTTCCTTCCCTCCCCACTCTTGTAACCATCAAAGATTATTTTCTTCTATGCATAAGCCTTTTCTTAAGTCCTTGTAATCATGTTCACATACAGTATTTGTCCTTTTGTAGCTGATTTCACTTGGCGTAATGTTTTCCAGATGATTCCAGGTTATGTTTCCTAAAATCATTGTTGTTCCTTATCATTGCATACTGTTCCATTGTGTAAATATACCAGTTTGTTTATCATTCATCTGTTGATAGGCACCTAGGTTGGTTTGATCTTTTTGCTATTGTGATCAGTGCTGCAATAAACATTCGTGTGCATATATCTGTTTGTGTAACAGCCCGTATTTTTGTAGGATTTGTTCCAAGCAGTGGAACTAATCAATCATGTGTTGTTTTTATTTCTAGCTTTTTAAGAAAGCCCCAAATTGCTACCCAAAGTGTACCCAAATGTACCCAAAATGTACCATTTTACATTCCTACCCAAAGTGTAGACAAATTCCAATCTCTCCACAGCCTCTCCAATTTTTGTTATTTTGTTTATTTATTTTTGGATTAGTGCCAGTCTTAGTATCTTATTGTAGTTTGATTTGGATATCTCTAGTGGCTAATCATCACATCAATTTATTCATGTGTTTTTGGCTGCCTGGGTGTCTTCTCTGGAGAAGTGCCTGTCCATGTCTTCTGCCCATTGTTTAAATGGATTCTTTGTCTTCTTCTTGTTGGTATTTTGCAGAATCTTGTAAACTATAGAAATTACATGTTGATCAGATACATAGCTGGCAAATATTTTTTTTCCCAGTCTGTAGGCAGTCTTTTTACCCTCTTGATCAAGTCTTTGGATGAGCATAAATGTTTGATTTGAGTAATTCTCATTTATTTATTTTCTCTTCTCCTGTTTGTGCATTCTTAGTAAGATTTTGTAGTCTGTTTAAACTGCGTATTAGAACTTTCAGTGTGTTTTTTATTCCACAATTTTTGTATTTGATATTTAGGTCTTTGATCCATTTTGAGTTAGCTTCAGTGCAAGATGTCAGATATGCGCCTTGTTTCAGTTTTTTGCAGATGGATATCCAGTTTTGCCAACACCATTTGTTAAAGAGACTGCTTTTGACCCAGTTCATGGTCTTTGTCAAATATCACCTGTTAAGGGTGGATGGTGTTATTTCTGGATTCTCTGTTCTGCTCCATTGGTCCGTATATCTGTTTTGTACTAGTACTAGGCTACTTTGACTACTATGGAAATGTAATAGGTTCTAAAGTCAGGTAGTGTGAAGGCTCCTACTATGTTCCTCTTCTTCAGTAGTGCTTTATTATCCAGCGTTTCTTCCCTTTCCAAATGAAATTGATGATTTTTTTTCTCCATCTCTTTAAAAAATTACATTGGGATTTGTATTGGGATTGCATTGTATGTATAGATCACTTTGGGAAGAACAGATTTTTTAACAATGTTAAGTCTTCCTATCAATGAGAAATGGGTTTTTCCACTTCTATAAATCTCTTTTGGTTTCTTGCAATAGGGTCTTGTAATTTTCTTTGTACAGGTCTCTTACATCTCTTGTTATATTTATTTCTAGGTATTCTTGGGTAGTCTCTTTGTTAGTGTAAAGGAATCCTACTGATTTATTTAGGTTTATCTTATATTGTGCTACTTAGCTGAACTCTTCTATTACTTCCAATGGTTTATTTACGGATTCCTTAGGGTTTTCTGTGTATAAGATCATATCTTCTGCAAGTAGAGATACTTTTACTTCTCCACTTACAGTGTGGATGGCTTTTGTTTATCTTGTCTGATTGCTCTGGCTAGAACCTTCAGTACAATGTTGAATAAAAAGGGTGATAGTGGGCTTCCTTGTCTGGTTGTCATTCTCATGGCAAATATTTCCATTCAGGATGATGCTGGCTGTTGGCTTTGTGTAGATGCCCCTTATTGCACTGAGGAATTTCCTTTCTATTCCTATTTTGCTAAGAGTTGTTTTTTGCTTTGGGTTTTTTTGTTTGTTTGTTTGTTTTTGTTTTGTTTTTTACATGAATGGGTGTTGGACTTTGTCAAATCTCTTTTCTGCATCAATTGATAAGATCAAGTGATTTTTTGTTCTGTGGTTGACTGCTGTCATGGTTGGAATTGTGTCCCCCCAAAAATGTGTGCAGCCACGTGGCTGGGATATGGTTCCCAGTATCTTGGGACTGTCCTCCATTGTGTGGTTTTGCTCACCTGTATGTTAAAGGATTAGGGTGAGGCTGTAAATTCCTGCTGTAGGGGGAGTTTCCCTGGAGTATGGCTTGCCCCACCCTTAATGCTTTTAGCTTGCGAGGAATAAAAGGAAAAAGAAACAAAGGACAATTGGAGAACCTCGCTACCATCAAGCAAGCAGCACCAGGAGCTAAGAGTGTCCTTCAGACCAGAGGTTCTTGCGTCAGGACGCTCCCTGGACAAAGACTGATGCAATACCGGACTTTCCTCCAGAGCCGACAAGGGGAAAGTCTTTCCCTGGAGCGGACACCCTGAATATGGACTTGCAACCTTCCGGACTGTGTAAGAATAAATCTTTCTTTGTTAAAGCCATCCACTCTGTGGTATTTCTGTTAGAGCAGCCCTAGCTGACTAAAACAACTGCATTAATTGTTTTTCTGATGTTGAAACATCCCTGCATCCCTGGTATGAATCCTGCTTGGTCATGGTGAATTATTTTTTTGATATGTCATTGAATTCTACTGGCTAGAATTTTGTTGAGGATTTTTGCATTTAAGTTCATGAGAGATACTGGTCTGTAATTTACTTTTTACATTATATTTACTCAGTTTTTGTATCAGGGTTACACTGTCTCCATAGAATGAATTTGGGAGTATTGCATCCTTTTTTATGCTGTGAAATACCTTTAGTAGTAGTGGTATTAATACTTCTTTAAAAGTTTGGTAGAACTCTCCAGTGAAGCCATCTAGGTCAGCACTTTTATTGGTTGGTAGTTGTTTTAGTCAGCTAGGGCTGTGATACAGAAATACCAGGGGGCATGGCTTTAAAAAAAGAAGATTTATTCATACATAGTCCAGTAGGTTACAAGTCCAGATTCAGGATGTCTGCTCCAGGGTAAGTCTTTCCCACTTGTCAGCTCTGGAGGAAAGTCCAGTATTGCATCAGTCTTTGTCCAGGGAGCATTCCTTGGCACAGAAGCCTCAGGTCTGAAGGATGCCCTCTTCTCTGGTGCTGCTTGCTTGATGTTGTGAAGTTCCCAATTCTCTGCTCGTTTTGCTTTCCTTTTATTTCTTGTAGGGTGAAAGGATTAAGGGTGGTGCAAGCCATACTCCAGGGAAACTCCCTTTACAGTGGGGCAGGGAGGTAATCCTATGAAGGGATTTACAGTCCCACCCTAATCCTTTAACGTACAGCACAGGACAATCACAAAATGGAGGACAGTCACAAAATACTAGGAATCATGGCCAAGCCACATGGCTACACATATTTTTGGAGGGACATAGTTCAATCCATAACATGCCACCCTTTGGCACCTCAAAAATCACATCACTGAAACATGTAACACATTCATCCCATCATAGCAAAATCATATCCTCCCATACGGTAGAAGTCTTAAATCAGTTCCAAGTCCAAAATACAAAAACTCTTCTAAATCTATGAAACAGAATGCAAGTACAACGGCAGAACAGGCACAAGTTAGACACTCCAATACAAGTGGGAGAAATTCCAGGGAAACAAGGCATTAGCAGGCAAGCCAGCAGAACACATTACATTAGCCCTCAAATCTTTGAAAATACTCTTACATTTTCTGAGGCATTCTACACAATGGCCCTGCCCTCCAGACTCTAGGTATTGGCCACACTCTCTGGATTCTGAGTGGAGACCCCCAGCCCTGTGCTACAACTCTGCTTTCAAGGCCCACTTGGATAGAAACTCTGCCCCATTGGCTTTAGGTGTACCCTAAGCCCAACTGAGTGGCAATTCCATCCTTACAAACACAGGACGTCATGGTTCCACCCTTTCAAACCCCTGAGGTCGTGGCCATACCTTTTGAGACTGAGGCAGCTCAGTTTCTCACAGTTTTGTCTTTTCAGCTTCTATTTCCTATGGCCTCACAGCCCGGGCCTCAGGCCCACATCTGCCCTGCTGGGGCAAGTGTTCCAAAGCTCTGTACCTCCACTGAATTCAGTGCCTTGTGGCACCCCACTCTTGCTGGAAAGTGTCCTGCACAAAGGCCTTCAGCTCTCTCACTCTGTGGGTCAACAAGGCTAGCTCCACTGATGCAAGGGCCTAGAAGTACGCCATTCCATGAGGAAAACTTTGTGCACAGGCTCTTAGGTCTCTTGTGCCATGGGTCGGCTCCAGCACTGCATCTGGTTCTGTTGCTGCCACTGCTGCTGCCACCAGTCCTCTGTTGTTTCTGACCATCTGTGCCTTCTTCGTTCCTTCTGAATCTTCTATCCTCTCATGATTTCAAAATGGCTCCCACATTGTAGGTATTTGTTAGAGCAGCACCCAACTCTCATGGTACCAAATTCTATTTTAGTCAGCTAGGGCTTTTCTAACAGAAATACCACAGAGTGGGTGGGTTTAAAAAAGGAAGGTTTATTGTTACATGTCTGGTAGGCTATAAGTCCAAATTCAGAATGTGTGCTCTAGGGGAAGTCTTTCCCCCTTGTTGGCTCTGGAGGAAAGTCCAGTATTGCATCAGTCTTTGTCCAGGGAGCATGTTGGCTCAGGAACCTCAGGTCCGAAGGACACACTCTTCTCCTGGTGCTGCTTTCTTGATGGTGTGAGGTTCCCAATTCTCTGCTAACATCCATTTCCTTTTATCTCTTGCAGGATGAAAGGATTTAGGATGGTGCAAGCCATACTTCAGGGAAACTCCCTTTACAGTAGGGTAGGGAGGTAATTCTATGAAGGGATTTACAGTCCCATCCTAATCCTTTCACATACAGCACAGGAAAATCACAAAATGGAGGACAATCACAAAATACTGGGAATTATGGCCAAACCGCATGGCTACACATATTTTGGTGGAACACAATTCAATCCATGACAGTGGTTTTTTGATTACTTTTTAAATCTCTTCTTTTGTGATGGGTTCATTAAGTTGTTCTACTTCTGTTTGTGATAGTTTTTGTAGGTAATGTGATTCTAAAAATTTGTCGTTTCCTCTAGGTTTTCAAATCTGTTGGCATACAATTTTTCATAATATTATGTTATAATTCTTTTAATTTTGGTTGAGTCTGTCGTGAAATTGCCCATCTCATTTCTTATTCATGTTATTTGTTTCCTCTTCTGTTTTTCTTTCATGAATATGGTCAGTAGTTTATCGATTTTGTTGGAAATTCTGCTCCTTCCTTGAATGTGTCATCCCATTGTCTCTGAGCCAGCATCATTTCTCCTGAGAAATCAGACAAAAGCCTACAGGGTTTCCCTCTGAATGTCAGCTTTGCTTTGAGTCTTGCTGCCTTTAAGAGTTTCTGCTTATGTTTCAGTCTGTTAAGCTTGATTATAATATGTCTTGGAGTCTTTCTTTTGAGATATATACTGAGTGGCATTTGATATCCATCTTGGATATTTATATTGTCTTCCTTCATAAATTCTGGGAAGTTCTCTATCAGCAGCTCAGCAACAATACTCTCTGAGTTCTCAGATGTCCTGCATTGTTCAGGAACACCAATTAATCGTATATTGTTCCTTTTAATAGAGTTCCACATGCTTCATAATGATTCTTCGTCTTTTTTTATTTCTTTTTTCTGATTTCTCCTCATAGATGCTGGAGTCAGTAGCTCTGTCTTCCGAGTCAGAAAGTCTCTTTTCCGTTTGTTACATTTTGTTTTCTTGGCTTTGAATTGAAATTTCTATCTGTTTGATTTTGTTCTTGATCTGTTGGATTTCAGAGTACTGGTGTTCCATCAGATCAAACAGCTTGTTTAATTTTTCATTTTGCTGTGCTGCATTTTGTATAAAGTCTAGGAGGACTTTATATATAATCCTTTTGTATTCACCCTCTGATAGTTTCAGAAAGGCTTCTTCATCTGGGAAGTTCTGAGGTGCTTTCTTCTGGGGGACTTCTGAAGCCATAGGTGAATTCTTCTTAATGTTTTTCCTTAGAGGTTGTTGCCTTTTAGGCATCTGGAGGTTGTTTTGTTTCTCCAGTGTTACCTTAACGTGATCTAAAAGGTCAGTCTGAAAAGTAAGTTGATCACCAGACACCTCTGTGTACTCCAGTGACTGGGGTCAGTGGAATCTCTGGGGTAGCAGGCTCCACCTCCTGATTTTGGCTATAATGTGACAGCTGGAAAAGTAAGTAGCTCTATATCCAACCCCATATGCTATAACTAGTTCAAAATCCAGAAAGTCTTCTGCCCTGCTGTCATCTGGTGGCCCCACTGTACAAAAGACTACTTTTCTATCAGAAAAGCTCTCTCTGGGCAGGTACTGTCTCCCAGCCTGGGAATTAGTTCCAGCTGAGGCCTCCATATGAGTAACTCTGCCTCCCAGACAATCAAGATGGCATCCCACACAAGCTCTCCTGCCCAGCTTGGAACAGGCTATTCAACAGCAGGGATTCCAGGAGAGAAGCCAAAAGCTCCAAGGTGCTCAGATTCCAAGGCTGGGCTCTCAAAATGTGGTGACTCTGCTCACCAATCCCATCAGTAGTGTGTCCAAGTCCTGCTATCAGTCAAGACCCAGCCCTGCCCACTGGCCAAGACAGAGGGAAAAAAAATTAAAATGGCGAGTTACCTTCAGTCCACAAGAGCCAGGCACTCACCAAGGGTGGGAGTCGGTGAAAGAGAAGTTTCCCTCTCAATGGTATGTAGTCCAGATAGACAGCTGTAGGCTGGGTCCTAGGGTTCACCAGGTATCCAGAAAACTCTTCTTAATCATCGATTCAGGCCTTGGTTTCCAGAGGGATTTAGGGAGATATGTGTTTAGTCCACCATCTTGACTCCGTCTCTTGATTTTTTTGACCTTTTCAACAAACCAGTTTTTGGTTTTGTTAATTTTTTCAATTGTTTTTCTATTCTCTAACTCATGTAGTGCTACTCTGATGTTTCTTATCTGTAGTCTCTCTCTACTTGTTCGAGTTCTAGGGTTAATTCTTTTGATTTGGGCCCTTTCTTCACTTTGGGTGCATGCATTTATTGAGATGAATTGCCCTGTGTGCACTGCCTTTACTGTGACCTATAGGTTCTGGTAGGATATGTTTTCACTCTCATATGATTCCATGAATTTCTTTACTGTGTCCTTGATTTCTTCTATAACCCAGGAATTTTTCAGCAAGATGTTGTTCAATTTCCATGAGTCTGAGTTTTTATCCATATTTTTTCTGCTATTGATTTCAACTTTTATGGGTTTATGGTGTGAGAAAATGCTTTGCAACATTTCAATGCTTTAGATTTTGTTGGAATTTCCTTTACAGCCTAATACGTGGTCTATTCTTGAGAATGTTCCATATGCGTTGGAAAAGAAGACTTACTTGTCTGTTGTTGGGTGAAGAGTTCTGTAAATGTCTATGAGGTTGAGTGGGTTGATTGTTGCTATAAGATCTTCTGTATCTTTATCAACCTTCTTTCTAGATGTTCTGTCCATTACTGAAAATAGTATGTTGAAGTCGCCTATTATTATTGTGGAGTGATCCATTTCACTTTCTTTTCTTTTTCTTTTTATTGTGAATTAAGAACAATTTTACAGTGTATATCATGTTGCCATATAAAACCCAGAACTTTCATCTATCTTCTATTCTAGCTACCCTGACCTCCCCACATGACAACACACTTCCCTTTTTGTCCGGAACTTCCTGTGACCTTTTGATAAAGGTCTGGCCCTCCTCACCCAATCAACCTGGCTCTAGCAAAGTGTCCCTTGGACAGTCCCATGTACATTTTTAAAGATTTGTTCATCTCCACTATCCCTCTATGTTTTGTGTGGTCCAGGTTGGTCTTTGAATGGAGTGCTGGCCCCAGTGCTAGATGCAGTCTGGTGTTGGATAGTCTGGGGACCATGCTCCCAAGGGCCCTCCATTCAAAAAGATCATCAAGTGTGGTCTTTTGGTGGAGTTCTAGCTCTGCCCTCTACTCTATCACCTGTTGTGTCTGGAGCTCCATTCTACGTACCCCATCTAAGCTCTCATGGTGGTGGCTGAGCACCATCCAGTTCTTCTGGTCCCATGCTGAAGCAGGCTATAGCTCATACGGCCCCTTCTATCTGCTAGGCTCATAGTTTTCTCCGGCCTTCGATGTCCTCCTCTTGCCCCCAGTCCAGGTAAATTGGGACCATTTGGTGCTATTTACATGGCAGTTTGCTAACTTTTAAGACCGCACTTGCCAGTCACCCAGGTTGTATGTGGAGCAATATCTTGAGAGAGGGAGAGAGAAAAGCCTTGGGTATGCCAGTTAGTTTGGATGTCCCCTGAGAGCATGGATGGACCCCTGATCCCAGACCCTATTTCTCTCTTCTTCCAAAGAAGTAGTGCACATTAAGGGGACAGTTTGGTTTTGAAGTTGAGTAGTTGTAGGTACCCCACTTCTAGTGCATGCTATCACATCCTATACCCATCCTTAATCCTAACTACTATCTAATTTGTAAAAAGATCCCTCTCCCTCTCTACCTATCCCTTGTAACCATCAAATATTGATTGATTTCTACTGTGGTTAAATGATTAGATGTGTTCTTATTATAGTGGCCTCATGTACAATTTGTCCTTTTATGTCTGGCTAATTTCACTCAGCATAATTGCCTCTAGATGGTCCCACATTGACTGGTATTTCTCTAAAGCCATCATTGTTTCTTATCATTTGTAGTATTCCATTGTAGGAATACACCACAATTTGTTTAACTGTTCATCTGTTAATGGGCATCTAGGTTGTTTCCAACTTTCCACTATTGTGGAGAGAGCTGCAATAAACATTGGCATGACAGTGTCTATTTGAGTGATATTCATTATTTCTTTGGGATATATTCCAAGGAGTAGGATGGCTGGATCATATGGTATTTCTATTTCTAGTTTTTTTAAGAAAGTGTCTAATCTGTTTCCATAGTGGTTGAACCATTTTACAGTCCCACCAACAGTGTAGAAGAGTTCCAATCTCTCCATGTCCTCTCCAGCATTTATTATTCTGTGTTTTTTGGACTATTGCTATTTTTGTTGGGATAAGATGGTATCTCATTGTGTTTTTTATTTGGATTTCTCTGATGGCTAGCAATCATGAGCATTTCCTCATATATCTGTTGGCAACTTGTATGTCTTCTTTGGTGAAGTGCCTGTTCATGTCATTTGTCTGTTTTTTTAATTGGGTTGTTTGACTTTTTTTTGTTGAGGTTTTTCAGTAGCTTGTAGATTAGAGAGATTAGGCAGTGGGCAGAAGTGTGGTAGGCAAATATTCTTCCCCACTCTGTAGGTAGTCTTCTCACTGTTTTGATGAAGGCTGTGGAGAGCATAAGTGTTAATTTTTAAGAGTTCCCAGTTACCTATTTTTGTGTCTGATGATTGAAGGTTGTTGGTGGGTTTTGGTAGACTGTTCATGTTGGGGATTAGTGCTTCCATCATCTTCCCAATTTTTCCTTCCAAGAATTTTAGAGACTGTCTTTACCCCACTTCAATGTCTTTGAGCCTTTATCAAATATCAACTGTTCATAAGTGGATGAAGGTATATTTGAATTTCCGATTCTGTTCCATTGGTCTATGTGTCTGTTTTTGTGCCAGTACCAGGCTGTCTTATGTACTGTGGCAGCATAACAGGATTTAAAGTCAGGAAGGGTGAGGCCTTGCACTTTGTTCCTCTTCTTTATTAATAATTTTCTTGTCCATAGCTTCCTTCCTTTCCATATAAAGTTGGTGATTTGTTTCTCCATCTCGTTAAAAATGTCATTGGAAGTTGAATTGGGACTCCACTGTGTGTGTAGATTCCTTTAGATAGTATAGACATTTTGACAATGTTAAGTCTTCCTATCCAGAGCAAGGTAGACTTTTCCACTTGTGTAAGTCATTTTTCATTTCTTGCAGTAGGGACTTGTAGTTGTCTCTGTATTGGTCTTTTATATCTCTTGTTAGATTTATCCCCAGGTATTTTATTGTCTTGGGGGCTATAGTAAATGGTAATGCTCTAGTGATTTCCTCTTTGTTGGTTTAAGGAATCCCATTGATTTATGCATGTTTATCTTGTATCCTGATACTTTGCTGAAGTCTTCTACTAGATCCAGTAGTCTTTTGGTGGATTCTGTTGGGTTTTCTGTGTATAAGACATCCACAAATATCAACACCTTGACTTCTTTCTTGCCAATTTGGAGGTCCCTTATTTTTTTCATGTCTAATTGCTCTGGCTAGGACTTCCAGAACAATGTTGAATAGAACTGGTGAAATTGGCATCCTTGTCTAGTACCTTTTCCTAAGGGGAGTGTTTTCAACTTCTCTCCATTAAGTATGATGTTAGCTGTTAGCTTACTGTAGATGGCCTTTATTACATTGAAGAATTTCCCTTCTGTTCCTGTTCTGCTGAGAGTTTTTAACATGAATTGCTGTTGGACTTTATCAAATGCCTTTTCTGCATCAATTGATAGAATCAAGTGGTCCTTGTCTTTTGTTTATGTGATTGATGACGTTAATCATTTTTCTTATGTTGAACCATCCCTGCCTCCCTCATATAAATCCTACTGGGTCATGATGAACTATTTTTTTGATGTGTTGTTGAATTCTGTTAGCTAGGATTTTGTTAAGGACTTTTGTGAGATATTGGTCTGTAATTTTCCTTTTTGTGCTGGCTACAGTGGCTGCCTAGCTGTTAGGACAATCACTTCCCTTCCCCCAGGTTGCCAGAGCACAGCCCACCCTGACACATGTAGCATGAATGGTTTCCTAGCTGCTGGGATGATCACTTCACTCCCCATAGGTCACCTGAGCCCAGGCCTCCCTGTACACTTTGTTGTGATGGCTACCTAGCTGCTGCGACAGTCACCTACCTAGCCACTAGGGTGATCACTCCCCTCCCCCAGGGTCACCTGAGCCCAAGCCTCCTGGACACACTTGGCTCCAGTGGCTGCCCAGTCACTGGGGGATCACCTGACTCCTCCAGGGTCACCTAAGCTCAGGACTCCCCAGCACACCCAGTTCAAATGGCTGCCTAGCTGCCCTCTCACAGGTCACCTGAGCCCAGTCCTCCCTGGCACACATGGCACCAATGGCTGCCTAGCTGCTGGGGCAATCTCTCCCCTCCTCCTGGTTCACCTGAGCCCAGACCACCCTGGTACATGAGGCACTAATGGCTGCCTAACTGTTGGGGCAACCACGTCACTCCTCCAGGGTGGCGTGAGCACAGACCTCCCTGGTGCACTTGGCTCCCGTGGCTGTCTGGTCACTGGGGCAAACTCTCCCCTCCTCCTGGTTCACTTGAGCCCAGGTCTTCCCCGTGCATGCAGCACTAATGGTTGCCTAGCCAATGGTGCTCACTGCCCATCCCCCACAGTCACCTGAGCCAGATCCGAGTACTGAAGCGTGTGGCTCCAATGGCTGCCCAGCTGCTGGGGTGAGGTAGTTTGAGCTCAAACCTCCCTGGTACACTTGGCTCTAATGGCTGTCTAGCTGCTGGGATGATCACTGCACTCCTCCAGTGTCACCTGAGCCCAGAGCACCCAGTGCCCGAGGCTCCAATGGCTGCCTAGGTGCTGGGGTAATCTCTCCCCTCCTCCTGGTTCACCTGAGCCAAAACCTTCCTGGTGCACACAGCACTAATGGCTGCCTAGTCGCTGGTGCTCACTGCCCTTCCCCTAGGTCACCTGAGCTCAGATCTCTCCAGCAAGTGCAGCTCCAACTGCTGCCCAGCTGCTAGGGTGGGGACACTCTGGACCTTCCTGGTTGCCTGAGCCCAAGCCTTACTGGCCCATGTGGCTCCAATCCTCTCCCAGCTGTGGGTGTGCTCTCTCAGTCCTCAACAGCCAGGCCATGGGAGCCCAGAGCTTCCTGCCTCGCTGGCTCCAAGTCTGGTCCCAGGTCTCCCAGCAGCAGGGCCATTCACTCTGCCTTCTGAGGTTCTGTGATCTCCTGCTCCATAGCCATGGGGCACCTGGAGCTACGCCTCCCAGCAGGACTGAGGCCTGCTGTATGGAGCACACTTGTGTGCTCCCCCAGGTCTGCCCTCTCCTGCCCTATTGCCCTGGGATGCTGGGAGCCCTGGCCTCCTGTCCCTGTGCTTCCTACCCCATCTCCCTGCTCCTTCAGCTGAGGCCTCCTGGCCCCTTGCTGCTCTGAGTTAGTGCCTGGCCACCTGGCTGGTGGGTCTGGTAAGACACTAACCAACAGCCAGTCTCCTCACAGAGTGTTCTAACCTGTGCGTGGGGTCTTCCAGTCTGGACTGCAGGGTGCAGCTGCAATGCTTAGGCTGGGGCAGGTCTCTTTAGTAAAATTCAGGGTTGCTCCAGCCCTTGTTTCCTGGCTCCACTTGTTTGCTAAGATTCATTGGAGGCAGGTTTTCTCCCTGCCCGGGTTACCTTCAGGTCATGAAGAATCTCCACTCACACTTCACTGTTTTATCCAAAGTGGTTCAGGGCTCCTGAAATCTTCCTTTTTTTCCTTTTGTACTTACGGTTCTGTAAGCACAATTTAGTCCTTGATTGCTATGTTTGGTGGATATCATTAATTTTGAGGTTCTTCGTTGTTTGAGGGTTTAGCAGGGACATGTTGTTACTCCACGACCTTGGTTCTGCCTAATCTTATCTCACTTTTCAATGTGGTCAGCATTTGTTTGAAGTATTCTTGCCTGATTTGGGTCCATGCCCTGGAGCAGTCGAGCCAATAAAACACATTCCACATTACAAAGAGGAAGAAGGTTTATTACGAGGTATGATACCACCCAAGACTTGACAGCAACGCAGGCTATTCTCCATGGAGTCTCAAAAGACAAGTTTTACATCAGAGTTTATATGTCATTTTAACATGAAATACTTCATGTTTTTAAGCACGTAACCTACAGATAACTGTGTACATCACAAAATAATCACAAGAAACTCTTCATTAAACTACAGACACGTATGTCAGACACCTGGACTCTAATCTGCATGTTTGTAACAGGCAAAGACAAAACTTATACAAAAATTTCTCAGCTAGTGAAACTAACCTTCCAAGTTCACTCTGAGATAAGGAACAAGAAAGAAAATTGTGAATACACAAAATGCTAGACAGCCTTCCTAGCTGCTGTTTTCCAGGCTGAAAGCCATTTCTTAGGAGGGCAAAGATGAGGAGGGATACCATGGTCACAGGAGCTGAGGGGGCTCTGCGCGCCTTTGGAAAGAGGCCACTGCAGAGTCCAGAGTAGCTGCAGTAAAAACACTTAACAGATTATTTAGAATATCATTATGGCATTAGTTACGTGAAGCTTTCAGTTACACTCTTTGAAAGGGAAAAGCAAGTTGCAAGGTATTAGGGTTACAGTATGTAGAAGCTCCGTTGTTGGATGCTTAAGAATTAAATATTGTTATACTCTCCTTATGTATTGTAACTTTAAGCAATAAATAATGACTATCTTTGCCCATGATGGTTGATTTTACTTTAAAGTCCATTTTATCTGAGATTAATATCGCCACTCCTGTTCTTAACTTGGTATACATTTTTCCATCCTTTGAGTGTCAGTTTGTTCATATCTTTGAGTCTAAGGTATGTTTCTTGTAAGGAGCATATAGACAGATTGTCTCTTAATTGGTACATTTAATCTGTTTACATTCAGTGTAATTATTGATAGGTATGAATTTAGTGCTGTTATTTTGGTGCCTTTTTTGTGTGTTGACAGTTTTTTGTTCTACTTAATATTCTGTTCTGAATTGCTTTTCTTTATGGGTTTTCTTTTCATCCTTTTCAGTGTTACTTTTATATCTGTTGAGGCTTCTAGCTTCTGTTTCTTGTTTTAATATGTGGTTGTTAGGGTCCGCGATTTTCAAGATGCGACACTGTTACTTTAAAGGTTAAATTTTATTAAAAAAATATGCCCAATAGGAAAAATACTGGTGCACCAGGGATGCACCCCAAGCTACACAGAGCAGGGGGCGACCACAAGTTTCCTCAGCGCCCAGTATTTAAGTTGTGAGATTGCAAAGCAGGGAGGGTGAACTGACCTTTACACTGATTGGTTAACTCCTATTAGTTGTAAAATGTGGTCAAGGTCTAGGGGTCACTTGCAGGCTGTCACTTGCAAGGTTGCCCCCAGGCTTGTCTTGTGATAGTGTTTTGTTATTCTATGGTATGTTCTGCTATTAAGCTGTTTCCTGGGGCTTTCTTTAATACCTCCAGTTTTTACCACACCCTTCCTCATTTCAACATGATTGTTGCTAGTTTTCTTTGTGGCTGCCGCACTATTCCCCCCAGTGTTCTAAGTTTAAGCCAGTCTCTAACTTCTTTGTATTGCCTTGACTTCCTCTCCATCTGAAAGTTCTAGGAATACATTAATTTGTCCCTTGTTTCAGTATATTGTTGTAATTTTCATACTGAGAATTCTGTTTCCGTAATTTTGATATTTTAGTTTTGATTGAAATTTGTGACTTCCTTAGCCAATTTGGACTCTGGATGCTATGTTCTGAATTGTATTTTTAAGTATATGTCTGAAGTTACTCATGTTCTCATCAGAGAACTTCAGTATTTCTTGTAAGTTTCATTCACTTTTTGCAAATTCCATAAACTTCTCTTCATCTGGGAATGTCCTATTTTCATCACTGTACTTAAAAGACAATTTTGCAGGATATATAACTGTTGGTTGGAAGTTCTCCTCCTTCAAGGCTTTGTTTGTGTTATCACATTGTCTTCTTGCCAGCATGGTTTCTGGTGGATGATGAGAGCTCAGTGCAAATGACTGTCCTTCATATCTGGCTCAGTGGCACTTGGCTTGGCTTGGCTCATAAGTTTGGTATATATTTTTCCATCCTTTGAGTTTCAGTTTGTTCATATCTCTGAGTCTAAGGTATGTTTATTGTAAGTAGCACATAGATTGTGTTTTATGATCCAACCTATTACTCTCTGTCTCTTTATTAGTGCATTTAATCCATTTACATTCAGTGTAATTATTGGTAGATATAAATTTAGCCTATAAATTTAGTTTTTAAGAACATCTCCTTATCTTTTGTTAAGTTTGATTATAGTATGTCTTGGTGTCTTTCTTTTGGGATCTACCTTTTGTGGAGTTCAGTGAGCATCTTGTATGGATGTCTTCTCATCTTTTGTGATGCCAGCAAAGTTTTCCGTCAGAAAATCTTCAACAATTCTCTCTGTATTTTCTGCTATCCATCCCAGTTCTGGTACTCCAATCAGTTGTGAATTATTCCTTTTGATAGAGTCTCACGTAACTTTTAACAATTCTTCATTTTTCTTAATTCTTTCATCTGATTTTTTCCTCATAAATGCTAGTGTCAGTTGCTTTATCTTTAGTCTCACTAACTGTGCATTCCATTGCCACAATCTTACTCCTTTGACTTTCTACTGAATTGTCTAACTCTGATTTTATTGTTAATCTGCTTAATTTCAGATTTTTGTTTCTCTAGCAATTCTTGTCACTTGTTTAATTTTTCACTTTTTCCTGCTGCACTTTGTGTCATCCCCATCCTAATTTCTTGACAAGCTCTATACATAACTTTTTGGTATTCTACCTTTGATAATTGCAGGAAGTCTTCTTCATGTGGGAAATTTTTTGATTCTTTATTTTGGGATTTTTCTGGAGCCATGGTGATCTGCTTCACTAAATGATTAGATATTGATTGTTGTCTCTGAGCCATCAGAAATCTGTTGTGACATATTTGTTTAGATTATTACAAGCTAACATATATATTTATATTTTAATTTGGTTTTGACTGTCTAAGTAGTTCAGTCATTGGAGCTAGTCATTGGAGCCTTAATAGTTATGATACCTTGTCATCTAATGGTTGAAGCAATGACTCCACTGAGAAAGTAACAGGAATTGTTGTCTCAGGGAAACCGGTGGAAGTCTTCTTCCAGCCCTCCCTTTGTTTCCCTTTCCAGGTCTAGGAGAAAAGTTCAGGACACACATGTAAAATACCCCCCTCCTCGTCCAGGTAGAGCACTAGAATTTAGGCTCCAGTATAGCTCAGAGAAGAGAAGGAAGAAGGGCACTGCCGCTCTCCTGCCAGGTGCTACTGTGTTCTCTGGGTACAGCTGTCCTGAGCTCAGCCTCTCAGTTAAGAGAGACCCTCTTCATTAAGGTACCCCAGCTCAGCATGGCATCCAGCCTCAGCCATGCTCTCAAGTACAGCAGTCCCCATCCTAGCCTCCCAGCCAACAAAGATAGCCTCTCCACCTGCAGTGTCTCTCCATGACTGTGCCAGCAGAAGTGGGACCTTGTATGCTGCTGCTTCACTTCTGACAAAGGTAGTTGTTCCCCTTCCTGTCATCCAGTCCAATCTCACAACCTTCTGCCTGATCTTGGAGCTGCTTGAATGTCCTTTTTGTTCCATTTAGTTATTTTTAAAGCCTTAGTTGTTAGATATTCCACTATCTTAGCCCCACCTCTATTTCTAGCTTTTAAAGAAAGCACCAAAGCAATTTCCAAAGTGGTTGTACCATTTTACATTTCCAGTAACAGTGCAGAAGTATCCCAGTCTCTCCACACCTAAGAGAAGTCACTTTTTATCACATTCCAAACCTGAGGGTTGAAATTTTAGTTTCCTTGATTAACATGATGAATTCCACTTATCTTTCCTGTTCCCCTAGGTATAGCATCTGACGTAATGAAGTCCTGGTGGCACGATGACTAAGAACTGGGCTGCTAGCCCAAAGGTTGGTAGTTTGAATCCACAGCTGGAAACTGCTTAGGGCAGTTCTACTCCATCCTGTGGGACACTGTGAGTGGGACTCCTTGTCATCATGCTGGTAAGTTGTATCTTTACTGACATCTAGTGGTTCTACTTAGTGGTTGTAATGAAGACACTCTGGCTATGAAGATTCTCTGGCCAAGTAACAGGCCCAGAGATGAGTTTATTTTTCTTCTTTACCCTTGCCAAGTAGTCTCTTGAGAAAAATGAAGGTTTGTGATGGCAATTCATATCCTTCCACTTCCTACCAGTAAATTAGAACTAATATTTGTGCCCTTATTTCAGTGATGAGCCGAGCTGGGTCAAAAATCTCTGGAGAAGTGCTATATTCTTTCAAGTGGTTGTGATTGTAAAGCACCTCCTTTCACCTACCTTTGAGAGCTATGGAGGTATTTCAGTTCTATGCTTTGTATAAGGAAGAGAAACAATGTCAACAATTTCCATACTTTAGCTACAGCAATGGAATACTACTGAGATTTTTAGGTAGGACGAAGCTAATAACTTACTTTTTTTCTGTCTGGTTTTAACTTGTCTTTATTTAAAGCAAAATAAAAAAGCAGAATTTGACATTCTAGATTTGCATGCCATTTCCAAATCATTTTGTAGTGACTCTATTATGGTTCAGCAATTGTTTCTCTCTCCCCTGATAGATTATTTTTAAAAAGTCAGAAGCAAAAGAATTCTCATACAACAAAGGAGGGATTCTGTCCATTACAACTTTCTTCCTTCTCCCTAAACTTTAAGTGCAGAAAGCACAGAAAATAATGCAGCAAACACTTATATGTCCACTATCCTCTTCAGATTTTTTTTATAAAAGAAAAAACACGAATGAAATACTTTTCCTGTCTTTTTTCCTCCACTATCCATTTCCTATCACTATCACACATGTGAAATATATCCTGCCAGTCTATGTTTTGAAAAAAATAATTCAATCCATGTATACGTACTCATCAAAATATTTTTCAATGTGTTTCTCATTTTATATAAATATTATTACACTGTATCATTTTACAATTTATTTAACTAAACAATTTGCTTTTAATAGCTATCCATGCTTATATACATAATCTTAGCCCATTTTTTAATATTGAGTACCACTGTATAAAGAGATTGCAATTTACTTTTCATCCATTTATAGATATAGCGTTCTTTTCAATATTTTTTCCTATCAAAATCAGTGCTGTGGAAGCACTTTTGTAATGATGAAATACAGAATTCCAAAAGTGCTCTTCCATAAAAGCAAGAAGAATAATGGCAAAGCAATCAAAATTAACTTTTTCAGAATCCTGTAAATCAATAAAAGGCTTATAAAACCTCAGAGAGTTTGTTCAAGAAAAACAGCTACATTTCAGTAAGAACATGGATTTTTATGAAATTTTAGTTTTCTCTGTTTCCATTCCCTTTCACTGTCTCTGTGGTAACCTGAAAACCAACAGCCATAAAAGTACAATAGTTGTGAAAACCAGCATCTCAGCAACCAGTGGAGGGGGCAGAATGTTCAGAGACATCACCCCTGCCTGAGTGCCCAAGCAAAAAAGAAGACTTAAGTAACTAAAATAAGGAATGAGAGAGAAGGCCTTACAATCAATTTTATAGAAATAGAAAAGACTATGAGGGAATACTAGGAAGTACTGTATGACAACAATTTAGATAACATAGTGAAACTCAAATTACTGAAACTGATCCAAGCAACAGAACAATTCCGAATAGAGCAAAAACAGGCAAAGAGATTATATCTGTAATCAAAAAAGTTCTCACAAATAGAATCCCAAGACCAGATAGCCTCACTAGTGAATTCTCCTAAACACTGAAACAAGAATTAATGGCAATCTTTCACAATCTCTTCCAAAATATAGAGGATGGAGTACTTTACAACATATTTTACAAGACCAACATTATTCTGATACTCAAACCAGACAAAGACATCACAAGAGAAGGAAACTACAGACCAATATCCTTCACCAGTATAGATGGGAAAAAAAAAAAACCCTCAGTAAGATAGTGTCATACAGTCCACGATAACAAAAAGATGTAATCAACCCAGATGCCCAACAGCAGAAGAATGGATAGGTAAACTATGGTATATATACTCAATGGAGCACTACGCAATGTTAAAGAACAACAATGACTCCAGGAAACATCTCATGACCTGGTATCAACTGGAAGACGTTATGTTGAGTGAAAGCAGTCAGCGACAAAAGGACAAATATTGTATGAGACCTCTATGGTAAGATCTCAAAAACAGACTTGTGTATAGAAGAAAAGACTCTTTGACAGCTACAAGGGAGGGGAGGGAGGGAGGGTGAAGGGGGGGAAGGTTTAGATTAGATAGTTGCTAGGTATCCGGTTGGGTGAAATCGGTGATAGCACACATTAGAAACAAGAACAATATTCAGTGGACTTAAACATAACATGAGTACTCCTTCCATCTTAACCCAATATTGCAAGGATAGAGTATCTGGGGCGGGGGGTGAGGGCCCATGCTCGTAGGGGAAAGCGAGGCCAATTGGCACAACTAGCGTTTTGCTAAGAGGGCTCTCTGCACCCTATGTTGGTGAGTGGCGTCTGGGGTCTTAAAAGCTGCCAAGCTGCCATCCGAGGGCACAGCAAATGATCCCAACTCAGCAGGAACGGATGCTCACCGAGGACCAAAATGACATGGGGGAAAGACAACCCAGAAGACAAAGAGACCCGCAGCACTGGGTGCCTACATCGACTTGGGACCGAAAGAACCGGATGGTGCCCAGCCACCACCAGTGATAGCCACGATGGAGCTCACTAAGTTCAGTCTCATTGGCAACACAAGAATAAAATGGGGTGCACCCTGAGATCCCCACTAAAAGACCTCAATTGATGGTCCAGTGGTTTCGGGGTTCCCCTGGGAGCACGGCCCCTCGCCCTGATGCTGCCCTTGACCATAAATCATAACGAAGGTCCACGCTTCAGACAGGAATGTATTGGACTTGGCGATGCAGAGTGACCATATATTGGATACACTTTATGGTTCTATACATCTATAGGATGTCATCTTGCTGACCTCTGGCTGGAGGAAGGAGAGTGGGTGAAGAGGAGGGAAAAAAGAGACTGTTGGGAGAATGAGACATATGTGGAGCAGAGAGGAATAGTGTGCTGTCACCGGACAGGGAGAGCAGTGGAAGCTGCATATAGGTGGGTATGTAGATTTATACAGGTTGATTCCAGTTTGTGTGACAGAGCAGAATTGCACTCTAGGGTTTTTGTGGCTGTAGTCTGCATAGGAGCAGATCATCAAGTCTTTCTCTCATGAAGCTACTGGGTGAGTTTGAACGACCATCTTTCAGTTAGCAGCTAAGTGCTTAATCATGTGTCAGGAGGGCTTTTCTATTGGTTGGACTCTTAAATAATCATTCACTGTTTTCTCTTTTATTTTATCTTGTTGCTAATCTAGGAAAATTTCTCCAGCTTTTAACTTTCTATTCTTTGAATTTGTATCTTAATTAAATTTTAATTCAGTTTTATTTCAATTATTATATTGTTAATTTTCAGAAATTATTATTTGCTTTTTCTTCATAGCACACTGCTCTTATTGTATAGATTTTAGTATTTTCTCAAATCTCTCTAAGATCTGCTTTGTCTATTTGTTTTCCCTGTGTTCTCTTCTGTCACCTTAATTGTTTCTGTTCATTTTACTGAGGCTAGTTTTTCTTTTGCTCTTCGTAGCCTTTTTATTCCATGTTCTGATTTTAGCAGATGACTTGATGAACCCTCAGAAATGGAGGAGCACACTGAATTTACTAAGACTGCCAAAGGTTTCCTATTCTATTGTGTTATTCTATGCATTCCCTCACTGGGCTTTCTTCTGAATGAAGACTCTAGTGGGATATCCGTATTACTGGATGATATAGTCTTTGTTTTAGTGAGTTGAAGGGAAGCTTCCTGATAACCGATGCACCACAAATCCCCAAACAAAGAGAGTTTTGCTAAAAGGGACCACTTGCCATTTTAGGAGACTTGGCTGGTAATAACTCTTCTCTGAAAATTTGGTAGAATTCTCCAGTGAAGCCATCAGTGCCAGAGGTTTTTTTTAGTAGGGAGTTTTTTATTTACCTTTTCAATCTCTTCTCTTTTTTGATGCATTTAAGTTGTTCTACTCCTGTGTGCTAATTGGGTAGGAGATGTGTTTCTAGAAATTTGTCCATTTCCTCTAGGTTTTCAAATTTATTATAGTACAATTTTGTATAGTAATTTGATATGATTCTTTTAATTTCAGTTGGGTCTGTTGTGATATTGCCTATCCCCTTTCTTATTTGAGTTATTTGCTTTCTCTTCTGTTTTTCTTTTGTCTGTTAGGAAGTGGTTTATCAATTTCATTGATCATTTTTTTAAGAAAAAAAGAAAAACAGCTTTGGTCTTGTTAACTCTTCCAACTGTTTTTCTATCGTATACTTCATTTAGTGCAGCTCGAACTCTCAAATTTTTATTATTTGCCTGCTTCTGGTGCCCAAGGGGTTCTTTTGCTGTTCTCTTTCTAGTTGTTCAAGCTGTAGAGCTAATTCTTTGATTTGGTCTGTTTCTTCTTTTTGGCTGTGTGCATTTATTGAGATAAATTGACCTCTGAACACTACTTCTGTCTGTCCCATAGGTGCTGCTAGGATATGTTTTCATTTCCATTTGGTTCCATGAATTTCATTATTCCATCCTTGATGTATTCTATAATCCAGGCACTTTTGAGCAAGGCATTATTCAGTATCCATGTGCTTGATTTTTTCCCCTTCTCTCTTCTGTTATCATTACTTTTATAGTTTTATGGTCTGAAAAGTTGTTCTGTAATATTTCAGTACTTTCAGTTTTGTAGCCCAATATGTGATCAATTCTGGGAAATGTTCTTCATCGTTAGAAAAGATAGTATACTTAGCTGCTGATGGGTGAAGTGTTCTGTATATGTCTATGAGGTCAGCTTGGTTGATTGTCACATTTAGATCTTCCATGTCTTTACTGAGCTTTTTTCTATGTGTCTGTCCCTTCACAGAAGTTGATGTGTTGAATTATCCTAGTATTATTGTGGAGCTGTATTTCTGTTTTCAGTGAAGTTAGTGTTTGTTTTATATGTTCTGGAGTGTTGTCACTGGGTGCATAGATATTTAATATGGTTATTCCTCTTGGAGTATTGATCCTTTAGTCACTATTCTTCCTTATCCTGAGTGGTATATGTTACTTTAAAGTCTGCTTTATCAGAGATTAATATTGCCACTCCTTTTTTGAATGTTGTCAACTTGATATCTACTTTTTTATCCTTTGTGTCTGTTTTTGTCTTTGAGTTTAAGATGTGTCTCTTATAAGCAGAATATACATGGGTCATTTTTTTTAATACAAGTTGCTGCTCTCCATCTATTTGTTGGGGCATTTAATACATGTGTTTTCTGTGTGATTCCAGATAGGTATGAGTTGCAGAGGCAGGGCCAAGATGGTGACTTAGCCATATAACTTTACTGATCCCTTGAACAACAAAGAACTAGAAAATCAATAAAACTGACTAAACTGAACATTCCGGGAGATCTGAATACCAGGTGGAAGACTGAAAGAACAATTATGTGACAGGAAGGGGAATACCACTAGCAAGAATCTAAACCAGTGAACTAGGAAGAAGGGAGTTAAACAAGACAGCACTATGCAGCCTCAGAGAAGCACTGGGCTACTCTGAGTAAAACAACATGGCACCAGGCAAAGAGGCTGCATACTGGCAGGAGGCTGGCCAGAGGAAAACTTCCCCAGGGAAAATAAAACAGTGGTACAGGGCTGAGAGACACCACTTGGGCTGAAGCAGCGTGGGAACTGGGAAAGGAGACCTGCCTCAGCCTAAGCAACACAGCCCAGGCCTGAAGGTCTTCAGGCAGGCTGAGGGTGGGGGGAGGTTAGAGGCAGTGCAGTTCAGAGAGTCTTAGGACCAGTAGACTGTAGAATTTAAGGTCAAGGAGGTTGAAGGAGCTAAAGTCTGGGGGATGCACGATGGCAGCACAGGTGCGTTGGAGAGTCAGTCAGGGTGGTAGCATGAGTGCACCTGCAGCATAGGATGGTGGCGTGGAGGAGCACAGACCAGAGTACTATGGAATTAAGCAGAAGAACTTGCACCAAAACAGGCTGAGGAGAGCTGTGCTGGCCAGTCCACTACAGAATGGGGTAGAAAGATCATGGTGCAGAAAGTCACTAGACAGCATGGAGAAACACCACAACAGGCCCAAAACAGAGATACTGGGCAAGTCAATTGAACTTTTTTTTTTAACTCAATTTAATTTTATTATGATTAAGTGAAAACATACGATCCAAGACAGTTTTTCATGCTGTCTCTCTGCAGCTCTATTTGCTATCCTCACCCTGTGACAACACACTCCTCCTTTTCATTCTTTAATTCCAATATCCACTTAATGAACATCTGTTCCCTCCTCTTTACCTTCTCCTCTCTGTTCTAGAAAGAAACCGGATAGCTTCCTATATATGCGTAAAACCATAAAATACACATACCACATGCTCACTCTATGTTCCCAAGTCCAGTCCATTCTTTTCCTGAAGTGTTGACTGGTTTCAGGTCTGGGTTAAAAGGCAAGTCTAGGGGTCATGATCCCAGGGGACACTCCAGGCTGTCAGACCATCAGTACAAGTCTTTTAACAGAGTTCATAATTTGTACACCTCTTTTTCTCGTGCTGTCAGAGATTCTACATTGTGTTGCCTGTCAGGGCTGTCTTTTGACTGCTTGAGTGTCTTCTTTGGTGAAGTGTCTGTCCATCTATTTTGCCCATTGTTTAACGGGGTTATTTGCTTTTTCTTGTTGATATTTTGCAACACCTTGTAGATAATTGAAATTGGACATCACTCCAATATGTACTTGCCAAATACTTTTTTTCCCATTCTGTAGGCAGTCTTTTAACTCTCTTAATAGAATCTTTGAACAAGCATAAGTGTTTGATTTTTTAATAGTTCCCACCCAACTATTTTCTCTTCTATTGTTTGTGCATAGTTGAAATTTTGTAGTCCATCTAAGCCATGTTTTAGAACTTCTGTTGCTGTCCCTAATTTTTTCTTCCATAATCTTTATGGTTTTAGATTTAATATTTAATTCTTTGATCCATATTGAAACAGTTTTTGTGTAAAGTGTGAGAATGGGTCTTGTTTCAGTTTTTTGCAGATGTAAATCCAATTTTGCCAACACTGTTTGCTGAAGAGACTATTTTTACCCCAGTTTACAACCTTTGGGCCTTTGTTGAAAATCAGCAGTTTATCAGAAGATGGTGTTATTTCTGGGTTCTCTATTCTGGTCCATTGGTCTATATATCTGATTTTGTACCAACACCAGGCTGTTTTGACTACCATGGCAGTGTCATAGATCCTAAGGTTGGGTAGCATCAGGGTCTCCTGCTGTGTTCCTCTTCTTCAGAATTATTTTACTCAACTGGGGTTTCTTCCCTCTCCAAACAACACTGATGATTATCTCCTCCATTTCATTAAAAAAAGTCACTGAAATTTGTACTGTGATTGTATTGTATATGCAGATTGCTTTGGATAGAATAGACATTCTCACAATGTTAAGTCTTCCTATCCATGAGTAAGGTAGAATTTTCCACTTATGTAAGTCTCTTTGGTTTCTTGAAGCACGGTCTTGCAATTTTCTCTGTATAGGTCCCTTATATCTCTGGTTAGATTTATCCCTAGCTATTTTATCTTCTTGGGGGCTATTTTAAATGGTATTGATTTTGTGATTTCCGCTTTGATGAACTCTTTGTTGTGTAAAGGAATTCTACTAATTTATTTATGTTTCTCTTTTATCCTGGTACTTTGCTAAACTCTTATTAGTTCCAGTAATTAATTAATGGATTCCTTAGAGTTTTCTGTGAATAAGATCATATTATCTGCATATAGGGCTATTTTTACTTGTTATTTATTAATGTGGGTGCTCTTTATTTCTTTGTCTTGTCTGATTACTCTGGCCAGAACCTCCAGCACAATGTTGAATAGAAATGATGACACTGGGCATCGTGGTCTGGTTCCCATTCTCAAAGGGAATATTTTCAGTGTCTCTCCATTAAGGATGATGTTAACTGTTAGCTTTTCGTAGATGCCTTGTATTATGTTGAGGAATTTCACTTCTATTCCTATTTTGCCTTCATCAGAATGAAGTGATTCTTCTCATTTGTGATATTTATGTGGTTGATCACGTTAATTGTTTTTCTGATGTTGAATCAGCCCTGCATCCCGGGTGTGAATCCTACTTGGTCATGATGAGTAATTTTTTGATACGTTGTTGAATTTCCTTGGCTAGGATTTTGTTGAAAAATTTTTTACTTAGGTTCACAAGTGATATTGGTCTGTAATTTTCTTTTCGGGGCAGGGGATCTTTCCCTGTCTTTGGAATCAGTGTTGTGCTAGCTTTGTAGAATGAATTTGAGAATGTTCCATCCTTTCCTATGTTGTGGAATAACTTCAGTAGCATTGGAATTAACTCCTCTCTAGAAGCTTTCTAGAATTCTCCAGCAAAGCCACCTGGGCCAGGACTTTTTTTGGTTGATAGTTTGGGGATTTGTTTTTCAATCTTTTCTTTTCTGATGAGTTTATTAAGTTTTTCTACTTCTCCTTGTGATAATTTTAATAGGTGAAGTCAATCTATCAATATGTCCATTTCCTCTAGATTTTCAAATGTTAGATTACAATTTTTTGGAGTATTCTGTTGTGATACTTTTATTTTCAGTTAGGTCTGTTGTGACGTCTCATTTTTTATTCAGGTTATTTGTTTCCACTCCTGTTTTTCTTTTGTGAGTTTAGCCAATGATTTATCAATTTTGTTGATCTTGTCGAAACAAAAACAGCTTTTGATTTTGTTAATTCTTTCTATTGTTTTCCTATTTTCTATACATTTAGTTCTAATTTTTATTATCTGCTTTATTCTGATGCTCAGGAGGCTCTTTTATTGTTCTCTTTCTTCTCGTTTGAGTTGTAGGGTTAATTCTTTGGTTTGGACTCTTTCTTTATCCCAGATGTGGCATTTATACAGATAAATTGACCACTGAGGACTGCCTATGCTGTATCCCAAAGGTTCTAGTGGGATGTATGTTCAATTTTCATTTGACCCCATGAATTTCTTCATTGCACTCTTGATTTCTTCTATTATCCATGAATTTTTTATTTGTTATTATGATTAAGTGAGAGCATACAATTCAAGTCAATTTTGCAGACTTGCCTTTCTACAACTCTATCTGCTCTCCCCACCCTATGAGAGCATATTCCTCCTTTTCACTCTTGTATTACCCTCCCAATGAATACTGTCCCCTGCTCTCCACCATCTCCTCTCCTCTCTATAAAGAAACCAGTAGGACAGCCTCCTATATATGTATAAAATCATAAAATACACATACTACATGCTCAATCTGTCACTGAGTCCAGCCCATTCTTTGTCTGAAGTGTTGACCTCAGTACTGATTTCAGGTATGCAGCAACAGCAAGTCCATGGGGTGTATTCACAAAGGACCCTCTGTGTTGCTGGGCCCTCAATTCTGGTCTTTTAATAGAGTATTTTATCTGCACACCTCTTGTTCTTGGGCTACATTAGGGAGTCTACTTTGTGTCCCCCATCAAAGTTGTGTTTGGTGGTGGCCAGATACCATCTGAGTCTTCTGGTCTTATGCTGATATAGTCTCCCAGTCATATGGGGGGATCCTTCTGTCTCCAGGGCTCATTTTCCTTGTGTCTTTGATGTTCTCAGTCACCATCTATTCTAGGTGGATTGGGACCAGTTGATGTTCCTCACGTGGCAGCTTGCTGGCTTTTAAGACCACAGATACCACTCACCAATATGGAGTGCAGAAGACTCTCTTAGCAATAGCATACTTATGCCCATTTACCTAGATATTCCTTGAAAATACAGCCCCCAGAGCACTGTCACTGCTACTCTATCTTTTGAAATGTTGGGTAGAATTTAGAAAACCTTCTAGTTTATGGTATAGTCAAGGTGTACTGACCTGCATTCTACTGAGTGCTTTCAAACCCTTCACCTAACCGAATTCTTATCAACTATCTAATCTATGAACAACACTGTCCCTCTTTCCCCACCCTTGTAGCTGTCAAAGACTCTTCAATGCGTAAGTCCTTTTTTTAAGTCCTTATAATAGAGATCTCATACCGTACTTGTCCTTTGCAGCTGATTGATTTCATTCAGCATAATGTCTTCTAGTTGATACCAGATTATGAGATGCTTCCTAAAACCATCATTGTTCTTTATCACTGCATAGGGTTCCACTGTGTATATATAAATAGTTTATCTATTAATCTGTTAATGGACAACTAGGTTGATTCCATCTTTTTGCTCTTGTGGACTGTGCTGCAATAAATATTCATGTGCCTGTGTCTGTTCATGTGACAGCTCTTATTTCTGTAGGATACATTGTAAGCAGTGAGATTGCTGGACCATATGGTATTTCTACTTCTAGCTTTTTAAGAAGGAATAAATTACTTTCCAAAGAAGTTGTATCATTTTGCATTCCCACTAGCACTGCAGGAGAGTTCCAGTCTCTCCACAGTCTATCTAGCATTTGTTGTTTTGTGTTTTGTGGATGATTGACAGCATCAATAGATATCTTAGATCTCTGGTTAGCTTTATTCTTAAGTATTTTATTTTCTTGAGGGGCTATTGTTGAATGGTGTTGATTTGGTGATTTCTTCTTTGATGATTGCTTTGTTGGTACAAAGGAATCCTACCAATTTATTTATATTTATCTTATATACCCCAATATTTTGCTGAACTCTTCTGTTAGATCCAGTAGCTTATTAATAGATTCCTTAGAGCTTTCTGTGTATAAGACCACATCATCTGCAAATACGGCTACTTTTAATTTTGTTTACCAGCATAAATGCCCTTTATTTCTTTGTCTTGTCTGATTGCTCTGACTAGAACCTCTATCACAATGCTGAATAAAAGTGGTGACAATGGGCATCCTTATCTATTTCCTATTCTCAGGGAGAATTCTTTCAGTCTTTCTCCATTCAAGATGATGTTGGCTGTTGGCTTTTCATGGATGTCCCTTACTATTTTGAGGAACTTCCCTTCTATTCCTGTTTTGCTGAGAGTTTTTAACATGAGTGGATGCTGGACTTTGTCAAATGCCTTTTCTGCATCAATTGATAAAACCAAGTGATTCTTATCTTTGCTATTATTTGTGTGGTTGATATCATTCATCTTTTAATTGTGATTAATTGAAAGTAATTTTACATGCCTGCCTATCTGCAGCTCCTTCTGTTCTCCTTGCCAGGTGACAGCATACTCTTCCTTTCTTTCTATACTTACCGTATCCTCTTAACAAACTTCTGCCCTCCCACCCTCTTCTCTCCCATATAGAAAGAGATCCCACAAATAGACAGGATCCCACAAATACATAGAACCGTAAAGTACACACCATATGGTCACATTGTGTCCCCAAATCCAGCCCAATTTGTCTGAAGAGTTAACCTCGGTAGTGTTTCCTGGTCAATGGCAGCAGCAGATCTAAGGGTCATGATCCTAGGGGATACCCCGGGTTGATGGACTATCGATTGTGGCCTTTGAGTGGAGTTCTTGAGCTGCACCCTCCTTTATCTCGTGTTGCCATAGGGACTTAACATTGTGTGTCCCATCACAGCTGTCTTTAGTGGTGACCAGGCACCAGCTGGCTTTTCTGGTTACATGTTGATGCAGTCTCATCATGTTCACATGGGTTCTGTCTCCTGAGCACTTTTTTTCCTCACATCGTTGATGTTCTTGGTGATTATCTCTTCTAGATGAGTTGGGACCATTTGGTGTACCTCACATGGCAGAGCTTTTAAGAACCCAGAAGCTACGCACTACTATGGAATGAAGAGGACACTTTTAGCAATAGACTAGTTGTGCAAATTGAACTTGATATCCTGAGAGCATGGTCCACGGATGCCACACCTGCTATGCTATCCTTGAAATATTGGGTTGAGATTAGAAGAGCTTTCAGTTTGTGCTGAAGTCCAGTTAAGTTGATCTACTTTCTACTGTGTGCTATCACTGCTTTCACCTAACCATGTTTCTACCAACAATCTAGTCTATGACAAACCTTCTCCCTCCCTCCCCACCCTTGTGGCCATCAAAGAGTCTTTTCTTCTGTATGTCAGTCTATTTTTAAGTCCTTATAGCAGGGTTGTCATAAAATATTTGTCCTTTGGCCACTGACTGATTTCATTCAGCATAATGTCTTCCAATAGAAAGCAGGTTGTGAGATGTTTTCTACGATCATCATTGTTCTTTATCATTTCATAGTGTTCCAGTATATACCATCTGTTGATGGGCATTTAGGTTGATCCCACCTTATTGTTATCATAGATTGTGTTGCAATAAACATTCGTGTGCATGTATCTGTTTGTATGACAGCCTTTGTTTATGTAGGATACATTCTAAGTGGTGAGATTATGAGATCAAATGGTGTATCTATTTCTTACTTTTAAGGAAGCACCAAACTGCTTTCCAAAGAGGTTGTACCATTTTTCAATCACAAGCAGTGTAGGAGACTTCTGATTTCCCCACAGCCTCTCCAGAATTTGTTATTTTGTGGTTTTTCATTATGGCCAACCTTCTGGGGTGAGATGGTATCTCACTGTAGTGTTGATTTGGATTTCTTTGATATCTAATGATCTTGAGCATTTCCTCATGTGTCTTTTGACTGCCTAGAGGTCCTCCCTGGTGAAGCATCTGACCATCACTTTGCCCATCACTTAGTTAGGTTACTTACCTTTTTCTTGTTGATATTTTGCAGTACCTTACAGACTACAGAGATCAGATATTGCTCCCATACGTAGCTGCCAAATATTTTTCCCATTTCTGTAGGTTACCTACACAAAATATTTGACATCCAGGCAGTCAAAAGACACATGAGGAAATGCTCAAGACCATTAGCTATCTTTTTAACAAAGTCTTTGGATAGCAAAAGTGTTTGATTCTCAGTAGTTTCCATTTATCTATTTTCTCTTCTGTTAATTGTGCTTCATTTGTCAGATTTTGAAGTCTCTCTAAGCTGTGTATTAATACTTCCATTGTTGACTCTGTTTTTCTTGCATGATCCTCATCATTTTCGGTTTGATGTTTAAGTCTTTGATCCATTTTGAGTTAGTTTTTCCGTAAGATGTGAGATATGGGTCTTGTTTCAGTTTTTCACAGATGAATATCTGGTTTTGCCAACACCGTTTAATAAACAAACTGTTTTTACCCCAGTTTACAGTCTTAGGGCTTTTGTCAAATATCAACTGTTCATAAAAGAATGGTGCCTTCTCTGGGGTCTAAACTTTGTCTATACGGTTCCTTTTGTACCAGTAGCAGGCTGCTTTGACTACTGTGATACTGCAGTAGGTTTTAAGGTTGGGTAGTTTGAAGCCTCCCACTATATTGTTCTTCTTCAGTAGTGCTTTACTTATCTGGGGTTTCTTCCCTTTCCAAACAAAGTTGATGACTAGTTTCACCATCTCATTTAAAAAGACACTGGAATTTGTGTTGTGATTGCATTGTATATGCAGATCACTGTGAGTAAAATAGACATTTTCACTATGTTAAGTATTCCTCTCCAGTAGCAGGGTAGGTTTTTCCACTTATGTAAGTCTCTCTTGGTTTCTTGCAGTGAGGTCTTGTAGTTCTGTCTGTATAGGTGTCATGATTTGAATTGTGTCCCCCCCCCCCAAAATATGTGCAGCCACATGGCTGGAATATGATTCCCAGTATCTTGGGACTCTCCTCCATTTTGTGGTTTTGCTAAACTGTGAGTTAAAGGATTAGGGTGGGGCTATAAATTCCTGCATAGAATTGCTTTCCTGGTCTGCTGTAGGGGGAGTTTCCCCAGAGTGTGGCTTGCCCCATCCTTAATGTTTTCAGCCTGCAAGAGATAAAAAGGAGAGAAGAAACAAAGGACAATTTGAGAGCCTTGTTACCATTAAGAGAGCAGCACCGGGAGCAGAGTGCGTCCTTCAGACCTGAGGTTCCTGCGCCAGGACACTCCCTGAACAAAGACTGATGCAATACCAGACTTTCTTCCAGAGCCGACAAGGGGAAAGCCTTTCCCTGGAGCAGACACCCTGAATATGGACTTGCAACCTACCAGACTGTGTAAGAATAAACCTTCCTTTGTTGAAGCTATGCACTCTGTGGTATTTCTGTTAGAGCAGCCTTAGCTGACTAAAACAATAGGTCTTTTATTTCTCTGGGTAGATAGATTCCTAGATATTTCATCTTCTTGGGGGCTATAGGAAATGGTACTGATTTGATGACTTCTTTGTTAGTACAAAGGAATCTTACTGATTTAGTTATGTTTATATTCTAATACTTCGCTGAACTCATCTATTAGTTAGAGTAGTTTACTTATGCATTCTTTAGGATTCTCTGCATATACAATCATATCATTTGTACACAGGGAGACTTTTATTTCTTCTTTGCTGATGTGGATGCCCTTTATTTCTTTGTCTTGTCTAATTGCTTTGGCTAGCACCTCTAGTACAATGTTGAATAGAAGTGGTGAGAGTGGACATCCTTGTCTAATTCCACTTCTCAAGGGGGATTCTTTCAGTCTCTATCCATTCAGGATGATGTAGGTGATTGGCTTTCCTTCAATGGCCTTTATTGCATTGACAAATTTGCCTTCTATTCTTATTTTGCTGAGAGTTTTTAGCATGAACAAGCGTTACACTTTGTCAAATGCCTTTTCTGCATCAATTAACAAAATCAGTTGATTCTTATCCTTTGTGATATTCATGTGGTTGATCACATTAATTGTTTTTCTGATGCTGAACCAGGCTTCTATCCCTGGTATGAATCCAACTTGGTCACGATGAATTATTTTTTTGATATATTGGTGAATTTTATTGGCAAGCATTTTGTTGAAGATTTTTGCGTATAGGTTCATGAGTGATATTGGTCTGTAATTCTATTTTATTGTGATATCTTTCCCTGGCTTTGGTATCAGGGATATGCTGGCTTCATAGAATGAAGTAATCTCAGTAGTTTTGGAGTTATCTCTTCTCTACAAGTTTGGTACAATTGTCTGGTGAAGCCATCTGATCTTGGCTGGTAGTTTTTTTTTTAAATTGCTTTTTCAGTCTCTTCTTTTGTGACAGATTTTTTTAAGTTGTCCTGCTTCTCCTTGTGTTACTTTTGGTAGGTGAGGTGAATCTAGAAATTTGTCCATTTTCTCTAGGTTTTCAAATCTGTTAGAGTATAGTCTTTCGTAGTCTTTTGTTGTGATATGTTTGATTTCATTTGGACCTGTTGTGACATCTCTCATCTCATTTGTTATTTAGGTTATTTGTTTCCTTTTTTTTCTTTCATAAGTTTAGCCAATAGTTAATCAATTTTGTTGATCTTTTCAAGGAACCAGCTTTTAGTTTTGTTAAGGTTTTCAGTTGTTCTTCTATTCTCTAATTCATTTAGTTCTACTCTAATCTTTATTATCTGTTTTCTTCTGCTGCCTAAGGAGTTCCTCTCTTTGTTTCTAATTGTTCAAGCTATAGTGTTAATTCTTTGGTTTGGGTCCTTTCTTCTTTCTGGATGTGTACATTTATAGGGATAAACTGACATCTGAGTACTTCTTCAGCTGTATCCCATAGGTTCTGGTAGGATGTGTTATTCTCATTTGAATCCATAAAATTCTTCATTTCGTCCTTGATTTCTTCTATAACCCATATATTTTTGAGCAAAGTGTTTAGTTTCCATCAATTGAATTTTTCTACCTATGTTTTTTCTGCTATTGATTTTAACTTTTACGGCTTTATGGTCTGAGAAGATGCATAATTTAATGGTTTGAATTTTGTTGAGACTTGCTTTATGTCCTAACACATGGTCTGTTCTGGAAAATGTTCACCACGCATTGGAGAAGAAAGTGTACTTATTTTTGATGGGTAAAAATTCTGTATAGGTTGATGTGGTCTAATTGGTTAATTGTTGCAATAAGATCTTCTGCATCTTTACTGAGCTTTTTTCTGGATTATCTGTCCATTACTGAAAGTGGAGTGTTGAAGTCTCCAATTATTACTGTGGAATGATCTATCTCATTTTTCAGTGTGTGTTTGTTCAATGTATTTAGATGCTCTAATATTGGGTGCATAAATATTAAATAGTGTTATTTCCTGTTTAGGCATTGAATCTTTCAGCAATAGTGACCATTTTTGTCCACAATGATGAATTTTACATTGAAGTCTATTTTATCTGAGATTAGTATTGCCACTCCTGCTCTTCTTTGTATATGTTGTTGGCTTGTTATATACTTTTCCATCTTTTTATTTTCAGTTTGTTCATATCTTTGAGTCCAAAGTATGTTTCTTGTAAGCAACATGTACATGTGTCATGTCTTTTGATCTAGCATGTCACTCGTTGTCTATGGGAGTATTCAGTCCATTTACATTCAGTGTAATTATTGATAGGTAAGGATTTAATGCTGTCATTATGAAGCATTTCTTTTTGTGTTGGTATTTTCTATATTGCTCTTAAGATTATGCTCTGGGTCATTCTTCTTTACGGGTTGATATTTCACCTTTTTCAGTGTTAGCTTTGTGTTTGTTGAGACTGTTATATTATGTTCCTTGTTTTGATATGTCACAATGCTATTTTGTTTTGCAGCTATCCCTATGATTCCACTTAATATTCTGAGTTTAAACCAGAATTTAATTTCTTCATATCATTTTAATTTCATCTCCACCTTAAAGGGTTATAACCACTGTAATAGATCACACTTTCTAGTGTAATGATGTCACGGTTTTCATGTTGAGATCACTGGTTCCCTTCTTTTAATATTGTAGCTTTGACTGAGCTTTGTGACTTCTCTAACTGAGTAGGATTCTGGATTCTATGTCCTGTGTTGCCTTCTTAAGTATACATTTATTGTTTTTCATTTTCTAAGCAAAGAGCTTCTTTCAGTACTTCTTGTAATTTTGGTTTGTTTTTTACGAAGTCTCTAACTTTTTTTTTTTAATCTGCAAATGTCTTAGTTTCACTGTCATATTTGAGAGTCAGTTTTTCAGGATATATACTTCTTGATTGGAAGTTTTTCTCCTTCTAGTATTTGATTGTGCCATCCTACTGCCTTCTTGCCAACATTGTTTCTGCTGAGAAATCAGACAAAAGCCTACATGGCTTCCCTCTCACTGTATGCTTTGCTTTATGCCTCACCACCTTGAAGAAACTTTCTTTATGTTTCACTTTACTAAGCTTGATTATATCATGTATTGGTGTCTTTCTTTTGGAATATAGTTTTGGGGGCATTCAATAAGCGTGGTGGATGTCTACGTTCTCCTCTTTCATAATTTCAGGAAACTTTTCTGTCAGCAACTCTACAACCATATTCAGCTTTTCCTCTTGTTCAGGAACTCCAATTATTCATAGATTATTCCCCTTAATAGAGTCTCACATGTTTCATAATGCTTCTTCATTTTTCTTATTTCTTGTCTCTTAATTCTTCTCATAAATCCTGGTGTCACTTGTGCTGTCCACACAATCACTCGCTCTGGCTTTCATCTCCTCAATTCTGCTCTTTTGACTTTGGATTGAATTGTATAGTTCTGTAACTGTGTTATTGATCTGCCAGATTTGAGATCCTTAATGTTCCATCAGTTCAACTAGCTTACTTAAGTTTTCATTTTGTGCTGCCTCATTTTGTTTAGTCACTAGGAGGTCTCTACACATAATTCTTTTATGTTTGCTCTATAGTAGTTTCAGAAAGTCTTCTTCATCTGGGAAGTTTTTTGTTTCTTTACTTTGAGAGTATTCCAGAGCCATAGTGGACTGCTTTTTTAAATGGTTAGCTATTGACTGTTTTCTTCGTGCCATACAGAAGCTGTCAGTTTTTCTGGTGTTACCTTCACAGCAGCTGAAGTATAGTTATAAGGGGTTATAGTTATAAGATGGTATACTCTTCTGTATACTCTAGTGATGCCCTAGGTAGACTCTCTGGAGTGACGTGCTCTGTCAAAGATGACAAAGATGGTGCTCTACTTATGGAGTTACGGGGGGGGGGGGCTCTCAGCCAACACTATGATGTGACTCATTGAAGGGTGGAGGAGATGTTGTTGAGCTGCTCAGCAGGTGGTGCTCCAGGTGGTCCTATTTTAAAAAGATACTTTACTGCTAAGCAAGGAGCTGTCCAACAATTGCCTAAATCAGTCAGGCCCTCAGGTGTTACAGACCCCGCCTTCTAGCTGACAACAAAAGTATCTCATATGGTGTCCCCAGATCCTATGATGTTGTTCGAAGTTGAGAGGGGTTACAGCCTTCCTGCCATCGTCTGCCATGCCTATGTAACTCTACACACCACTGACTTAAACACAGCTTTTCTGCTGAAGAAGCACTTTCCAGACAGGTGCTGCTACTTCTTGTGAGAATTAGGCCCTATCTCTTACTTCCCAGTGGTTGCCTCCACTTCCCAACTAACCAAGATGGCATGCCAGCCAAGCTGCCCTGTCTGCTGTGAAACAGCAGAATCTATGGCAAAGCTCAGAAAAGAGAAGATGGAGGGGCAGTGCTGCTCTCAATCAGCAGCCAAGTGGTCAATATGTGGCTGTCCCAAGCACAGTCTCTCTGCTGTGCTATATGCTGTTTACTTAAGCACTGCTGATCTGGTTATTAGCCAGCTCATGCCTAGTCCCTGCTTCCCAAATGGTGAGTCAGCAGAAGCAGTAATCAGTGTGTCACTGCCTCATCTTTGAAAGTGTTCACTATCCCATTCCTGGTACCTAGTCCTATCTGACAACCCTATGCCAGATCCTAGGGCTCACTGGATGCCCATGCTGCTCCATTCACTTATCATTCTAGGTCTTAGTTCACAGATGGTATTGAGGAGACATGTTTCTAGTCCACCGTCTTGGCAATGACCCCCATTAATTGTTTTTCTGATGTTTAACCAACTGTGCACCCCTGGTATGAATCCTACTTGGTCATGAAGAATTATTTTTTAACATGCTGTTGAATTCTATGTTCTAGAATTTTGTTGATGTTTGCATTTAGATAAATGAGTAATACTTGTCTGTAATTTTCTTTTTTTGTGGGGTCTTTACCTGGCTTTGGTATGAGGGTTATGTGGGCTTCATAGAATGAATTTGGGAGTGTTCACCTCATGAATTTTTCCACAAGGTGTTGTTCTTTTTCCATGAGTTTAAATTTTTACCTGTGTTTTTTCTGGTACTGATATCAACTTTTGTGAATTTTTGGTCTGAGAAGATGATTTCAAATAAGTCAATGGCTTGGATTTTGTTGAGATTTGTTTTATGCCCTAACAGATAGTCTACTCTGGAGAATGTCCAGTGGGCACTGGAAAAGAAGGAGTGTTTGAATGTTGTTGGATAAAAATTTCTGTACATGTCTATGAGTCTGAGTTGGTTGATTATCACAATAAGGTCTTATGTATCTTTACTGAGCTTTTTTCTGGATGAGCTGTCCATTACTGAAAATGGAGTGTTGAAGTCTCCTACTATTATTGTGGAATGATCTCTCATTTTTCAATGTTGACAGTGTTTGTTTGATGCATTTAGATGCTCTTATATTGAGTGTGTAAATGTTTAATATTGTTTAATACTCCTTATGTACTGAATCTTTAAGCAATAAATAGTGACCATCTTTGTCTATGGTGGTGGATTTTACTTTAATGTATTGTGTCTGAGATTAATGTCACTCCTGCTCTTCTTTGCATGTTGTTAGTTTGGTATATATTTTGCCATCATTTGACTTTTGAGTTTGTTCATATCTTTAAGTCTAAGGTGTGTTTCTTATAAGTAACATATAGACTGATCTTGTGTTTTGATCCAACCTGTTACTTGCTTTATTGCAGCATTCAGTCCATCTACATTCAGTATAGTTTATTGATAGATATGTATTTAGTGCTGTAATTTGGTGTCTTTATTTTTGTATTGTTGACATTTACTTTGTTCTATCTCCATTCTGGTTTGTTTTCCTCCATGGGTTTCCTTTTCATCTTTTTCAGTATTAGTTTTGTATCTTTTGAGACTTCTGTATTGGGTTTCTTTTTCTGATACAAAGTACTGTTTGCTTGCTTTGCAATTACCCTGCTATTCTCCCTAATGTTCTCAAATAATCCTGTCTTTACCATCTTTGTATCTCCTAATCTAAGGAATCTACCTCTCCATCTAAAATATCTGTGAATACACTATCTCCCTCTTTATAGTGTAATCCTGTCATAGTTTATATGCTGAGATCTCTATTTCCTTAATTTTAATGTTTTAGCTTTTATTGTACTTTGTGACTTCTCTAATCAAGTAGGATTCTGGATGCTGTGTCTTGTGTTACACCCTTGAGTGTATATGGGGTGTTATCAGTTTTCTAAATGAAGAACTTCTTTCAGTATTTCTTGTAATTGGTTTGGCTTTTGCAAAGTCTCCAAGCTTCTGTTTATCTGAGAATGTGCTAATTTCACTATCATATTTGAGAGACAATTTTGCAGGATATATAATTCTTTGTTGGAAGTTTTTGTTCCTTCATAGCTTTCTATGTGTCTTCCCATCATCTTCAAGCCAGTATGGTTTTGGCTAAATAGTTAGAACTCAGTCTAACTTTGTGAGTCATTTTTAACCCAAGCCTAGCTGCTTCATTTTATTAAGCATAATATACCTGCCATGGTGTCTTCCTTTTGGGATCTACCTTTTGTGGAGTTTGATGAGCATCTTGAATGGCTATCTTCTCTATCACAGTGTCAGGGAAGTTTTCTGTCAGCAACTCTTACACAATTTGTTCTGTATTTTCTGCTATCCTTCACTGATCTGGACCTCCAATCACTTTTAAATTGCCATTTTTGATAGAATCCCACTGAATTCTTAATGGTTCTTCATTTTTGTTGATTCCTTTATGTTATTTCTCCTCATAAATTCTGGTGCAAGTTGTTTTATGTTCAATCTTGCTAATTCTGCATTCTGTTTCCTTAAACCTGCTCCTTTGATCTTCAATTAAATTGTCTAACTCTGTAATTTTATTATTGATCTACTGAATTTCAGAGTGTTGTTGTTCTAGCAATTCATATAGACTGTTTAATTTTTCATGATTTCTGCTGCATTTTGTCTATGCTCCATCTTAAAATCTAGGAGAGATTTATACATAATTCTTTTGAATCATATGTCCCATAATTTCATGGGAAGTTTTTTGATTCTTTATTTTGGGAATTTTCTGGAGCCATGGTATTCTGCTTCTTTAAATGGTTAGATATTGTTTGTTGTCTTTGAGCTGTCAAAAATCTGTTTGGCTTCTCCAGCATTGTGCAAGAAGAAACTATAACATAGCTCAGAGAAAAGAGAGGAAGGATGCTGCTGTATTTGGTCACCAGCTGGCACTTCATTCTCTAGATGCAGTTGTCTTAAGTACAGCTCATCTCATGACAGATAAGCTGTACAGCCAGGCAGTGCTACTCAGTGAGGCAATTGGCCTAAGCTGGGCCCTCAGACATAGCAAACTCTACTTTCTGACTGATGCAGATGGCAACATACTTGTTCATGCCAGAAGATGTCTTTGGCATAGGTCAGAGAAGAAAGGGGGAAAGGGTGCTGCCATGCTCAGCTGCAAGCCACCATTGCGTTCTCTGGGTGCAGGTGTCTTAAGAACAGCTCTTTCCTTGAGAGAGGTGCTATCCAGTCAGATGGTGTTACTCAGTGTGGCAGCTGGTCCCAGCTGGGCCCTCAACTGTGGCAGACTTCACACCTGGCTGACAAAGATGGCAACCTACTTGTACAGTGTCTCCAGAGTTGCACCAGCAGACACCATTGTGTAGCTCAGAGGAGGCAAAGGAAGAGTGCCACCAAACTTGGCCACAAGCCTCCACTGTGTTCTCTAGGTACAGCTGTCTTAAAAATAGCTTCTCTGCTGAAAGAGGAGCTGTTGAGTCGGTTGCTGCTGCTTGGCATGGCAGGTAGCCAAAGCCAGACACTCAGGCATGGCAGACCCTGCTTCCCAGCTGACAAAGATGGCATTCTACATGTGCCACAGCTCCTGTGCCGTACCAGAAGAATCTATGGCAAAACTCAGAGAAGACAGGGGGAAGAGTGTTGCTGCATTTGGCTGACAGCCACTGCTACATTCTCTAGATGAGGCTGTCTTAAGTAGAGCCTGTCTGCTGAGAGAGACACTGTCCACTCAGGTACTGCTGCATACCATGGCACCCAACCCAAGCCAGGCTCTCTGGTGCAGCAACCCCAGTCCCACTCCCCCAGCTTTAAACCAATCAGCCACCATGCCAGCAGAAGTGATCCCTTTGCACACCATCTCACCTCTGACAGAGGTAGTTTTTCCCTTCCTGTCACTCAGTCCAGTTTCATAACTTACTGCCTGATTTTAGGTCTCTAAAATTTCCATTTTGTTATGTTCATTTGTTTTTCTAGGCCTTAGTTCTTAAAGGAAACTGAGGAGACATGTGGCTAGTTTACCATCTTGGCCCTGCCTTTCTCAACTAAAATATTAAGGTTCCAAAAATAAAACCATCTCAAACATCTTTGATATCCATATGTATAACTTAAACCACAATAACCAACCAACAAAACAAACAAACAAAACAATTGCAACGGCTTTCTGATGGCTAGAGGCAACAACCAATTTATAAACACCTAAAGAAGCTTACTACCATGGCTTCCCAAAACTCCTAAAATAAATAATCAGTAAATTTCACAGATGAAGAAGGCTTCCTGCAATTGGTATACAGAGCAGTGCAACATATCAGGTAAAATGTAACAGTGTACACTGAAAAATTAAATGAGATGTAAGAAATGCTTGAGCAACAATGATCCAGAATTCTTCAGATTAATAATAAAATTACTGAGCTTGATAATGCAATAGAAAGTCAAACAGCAGGATCAAGGAAATGGAACGTAAAATCAGTGAGACTGAAAACAAAGTGAATGACACAAACATACTTGAGGAAAGATCACATACAAGATGAAACAAAATTGAAGAGTCACTGAGAGTTAAATTTTACCAAGAGGAATAATAATCAAATGATTGGAGTACCAGTACAAAAGAGGATAACTGAAAATACATAGAGATTTGTGGAAGACCTGCTGACAGAAAACATCATGAAAGGTGAGAAGGTATCCCTTCAAGCTGCTCATCAAAACCCACTCAAGATAGGTACCAAAAGAAATACATAAAAGCATATTATAATCAAACTGAATAAAACTAAAGATAAGTAGTTAAATGTAAACGCAGCTAGGCTTAAACAAAAAGTAACCTACAAAGGAAAACCATTAAGTTCAGATTACTCAACAGAAACCATGCTGTCAAGAAGGCAATGCAATGATGTATACAAAGCCCTGACAGGGAAAAAAAAGAAACCAAAACCCTGTGAATCAAGAATTATGTACCCTGCAAAAGTGTCTCTCAAATATGAAGGTGAAATTAGGACTTTTATAGATAAAAAGAAGTTAGGAAATTTGCAAAGAACAAACCAAAATTATAAGAATCATTGAAAGAACTTCAGTAAAATGTCAATAACATCAGATATACACTCAAAGTCTTGGTGCTTGACAGAACACCCCAGACACCATCATGATAGGAAATCCACAAAAGATATTCAAAGCCAAATCACTAAAACAGAAATTCAGGGATCTCAGGATTTAAGCAATGACAACAAATTAATGTACCCGCAGAACTTTCAGATGGTAAGGAAGTAAAGGTGATACTAAGACATTAAAGACTGGATTACTTTTAGATTAATAACAGGCACTATGTGGGTAACCACAAAATAAACCTACAATTCTACACATGAAAATGACAAACAAAATAAAAAACAGGCAAAACTCCATGTCTCAACAATGACAAAAAAGTAAACACACAAAGAAAGAAAACTCAGCACAGAAAATTGAACGGAACAGTATCCCAAAAAAGACACCAAATCATGACAGGACTAACCTGATACCTATCAATAATCACACTGAATGTAAATGGAACAAATACACCAATAAAGAGATGGAGAGTATCATACCGGGGGTGGGGGAAAGACTCATCTATAAATTGCTTATGGGAAACACACTTTAGACTCAAAGACACAAACTACAACTTAAAGAATGGAAAAAAATGTATCAGGTTAATAACATTCAAAAAAGAGCAGGACTGGCGATGCTAATCTCCAGCAAAACAGATTTTAAAGTTAAATCCACCACACTGGATAAAGAGGGACACTGCATATAGGTAGGCATGCAAATTTATACAGGAATATACATTTTCACTCAGTCATAACAAAAAAAAGAAAAGAGGGACACTATAGGATGCTTAATGGCTCAATACACCAGGAGGACAAAACTACATTAATTATCTACCTATCCAATGACATGGCTCCAAAGTACATAAAACAAACACACTATCCAAACTGAAAATAGAAATAGACAGCTCCACAGCAGTAGTAGAAGACTTCAACACACCACTCTCAGTAAAGGACAGAACACCGGTGGTGGCACAGTGGAAAGTTCATGAACTTAATTGTGTAGTTGTCTGCTGCAGAGTTTTTAGCCAGTAAAAACAAATAACTCTACTGGAACATCCTCCCTAGTCACCTGATCTGTCCCCCAACGACTTTGTTCTTTACCCATAGATAAAGAAAATATCAACAGGAAGACATTCTGATGACATTCAGGACAGCTCTGATGGCCATTCCAGAAAAAGAGTCCCCAAGTTGCTTTGCAGTGTTGACTTAGGCTCTGGCCTCAGTACATAGCTTTCTGGTGTGTGTGGGGGTGGGGGTGGGGGGGTACTACAAAGATGACTGTAGTAATATTTAGCAATGAGGTATGTAGCACTTTTCTTGGATGAGTTTGCAAACTTAATTGCAAGTCTGGCATTCATGCCATGGAATACTATGCAATGAAAAAGAACAACAGTGATTTAGGAATACACTTGATAACATGAGACCAACTGGAGGACATTATGCTGAATGAAATTAACCAGATGCAAAAGGACAAATACTGTATGAGACCATTATTGTAAGGATCAACAAAACAGTTAAGCACAGAAGAAAATAATCTTTGAAGGCTACAAGGGTGGAAAGGGAAGGAGAGAGATTTCTATAAATTACATAGTAGTTAGGATTCTGGTTAGGTGTAGGTGTGACAGCATGCACTAGAAAAGGGGTATCCATAACCAAATCAAACCAAACCCACTGCCGTTGAGTCAATTCTGACAGATTAGAACTACTCCATAGAGTTTCCAAGGGGCACTTAGTGGATTTGAACTGCCAACCTTCTGGTTAGCAGCTGTAACACTTCACCACAATGCCACCAGGGTTACATAAAAACTAAATCATTCCCTAAACACAACCCTTTTTGGAAGGACAGAGTAACAGAGACAGGAGTCAGAGGACCATGTTTTCAGGGGACATGCAGAATAATTGGCATAACTAAGTCTTTTCTTTTTCTTTTACTCTTAAGAAAATGTTCCACATACCACCTGGGTAAGTGGCATCTGGGGTCTGAAAAGCTAATAAGCTGCTATCTAAGTAGCATCAACTGATCCCAATCCACCTGGAACAGAGGTTAACAGAAGACATCAAGGACGGGAGGAAAATATAAGACCAGCAGATGGAAGGTGCCATATGATCCAGAGACTACTTCAGCATGGGAGAAGGAGAACTAGATGGTGCCCAGTCACAAGTGACTGCCTGGATAGGGTGCTCACTATAGAGATTCTAACATACTGGGAGAAGCTTAAGTGTGCAGAACTAGAACTCAACCAAAGAACCACAGTTGAGAGTACAGCAGCCTGGACGGTCCCCTGAGAACATGGCCCCTAGACTCTCTTGACAAACTACATCCAGCATAGAAGCCAGCTCTTCAGACAAAGACTGAACTAGACTATGTAAGTCATGGAGTGAAGCTGGTGAAAAACAAACTTTCAGACTTAAATATATACAAGAGGATGTCCGAAAAACTCATTCCTGGAGGCAAGATAAAAGGGTGAAGGAGGACAGGTCTTGGTCAAATGGGCACAGGAAGATCTGGTTATAAAGAGGGAGTGTACTGTCGTGAGGTGGGGAGAGGTGGGAGAATAGTTACGGTAGGACAGCGGCATGACTTATGGGTGTTACATAGTGTTTCAGTCAGCTAGGGCTGTTCTAACAGAAATACCACAGAGTGGATGGTTTAAACAAAGGAAGGTTTATTCTTACATAGTTCGGTAGGCTGCAAGTCCATATTCAGGGTGTCCACTCCAGGGGAAGGCTTTCCCCTTGTCGGCTCAGGAGGCAAGTCCGGTAATGAATCAGTCTTTGTCCAGGGAGCATCTTGGCGCAGGAATCTCAGATCTGAAGGACGTGCTCTTCTCCCAGTGCTATTTTCTTGATGGTACGAGGTACCCAATTCTCTGCCAGCTTCTCTGTCCTTTTATCTCTCGTAGGATGAAAGGATTAAGGGTGGAGCAAGCCATATTCCAGGGAAACTCGCTTTACAGTGGAGCAGGAAGATAATCCTATGAAGGGATTTACAGCCCCACCCTAATCCTTTAACACACAGTTTAGGAAAACCACAAAATGAAGGACAGTCACAAGATACTGGGAATCATGGCTCAGCCACATGGCTACCCATATTTTTCGGGGGGGGGGACACAATTTGATCCATGACATCCCCCGAACTGGACGTCTTGCAGTGCCCATCTCTGCCACTCCACCACCCTTTGGCAACTCAAAAATCACATCACAGAAACATGTAACACATTCATCTCACCATAACAAAATCATGTCCATCCCTTACGACAGAAGTCTAAAATCAGTTCCAAGTCCAAAATACAAAAACTCTTCTACATCTGTGAAACCTAGAAGGTGAGCTATCTGCTTCTAAAGGTACAATGGCAGAACAGGCACAAGTTAGACATTCCATTGTAAATAGGAGAAATTGCAGGGAAAGAAGGTATTAACAGGCAAAAATTGAGTCAGCAGAACACATTACATTACCCCTCAAAGTTTTGGAAATACCCTTACATTTTCAGAGACATTCTACACAATGGCCCTCCACTCCAGACTGTAGGCATTGGCCACACTCTGGATTCTGAGTGGAGACCTCCAGCCTGGTGCTACAACTCTGCCTTCAAGGCCCACTTGGACAGAAACTCTGTCTCATCGGCTTTAGGAGCACGCTAAGCCCATCTGAGTGGATCCCAAGCTGGTGGCGAGATTGAGCAGCAGAAGCTGGAGAACCCAGGATCAGCAGGTCAGGGAGCAGGACTCTCAAGTGCTGACTGTAAGGATTGATGAATCCAACAGCTGGTAGTTCAAGTCCACATGTCGCAAGAAGACAGCAGGAGCTGTTGGCTACGTGAACAGACCAGCAGTAGTAGTGGAAGATGGAGAAATGAGAGCTGAGGGGAGGGAAGCCACCACAAACCCCGCTCTGCCACTTACTACAGCAGCCAAATACGGAGTAGCCAAGTTGACACAATCCTGACCACCACACATGGCAAATTGATACAGATTGTAAACTCATACTTAAATCACAACAGAATTTATTATTAAGAAAACAGGTATGAGTTTAATCTGATGTTGTTTTTCATTCAGTTTTATTTTCTGTGCTAAGTCTTTTCTGTGTTTTCTTTTCATCTTTTTCACTGTTGGTGGCTTTGTGTTTGCTGAGAGACTTCATGATTTACCTCTTTTTTATTTTGATGCATAGGACTGATAGCTGCCTTTGTGGTTACTTAATATTTACAACTATTTTTCTAAATTTAAACCAGTCCTTAATTTCTTTATATCACCCTGACTTCCCCTCTGTGTAAAAGAACTATGAGACTACCTTTTAAGTTTCTCTTTTTTGGTATATTTACTTAATAATATCTCTGTTTCCCTATATGATTTATTATTATGATTCTCCTCTTTAGTTGCTCTGTTCTGTGTTATAACCCAGGGTTGTTAGCTGATACTATTGATTTTCTAACCAAAGGACTCCCTTTAGTATTTCTTGTAATATTTTTTTAGTTTTTACAAGTTCCCTAAATTTCTGTTTATCTGGAAATGTCCTGATTTTGCCATCATATTTGAGGGATATTTCTGCTGGATATATAATTCTTGGCTGGCAATTATTTTCCCTCTTGCCTGCATGGTTTCTGCTGAGATGTCCAAGCTTAGCCTTACTGGTTGTCTTTTTGTAAACTATTTTTCACTTATTTCTGTTGTTGTAGGTGTCATTGAATTGGTTCTGACTCATAGTGACCCTATGAACAACAGAACAAAACACTTCCCAGTCCAGCATCATGCCCACAATTGTTCTTATGCTTAAGCTCGTAGTTGCAGCTACTGTGTCAGTCCATCCCTTTAAAGGTCTTTCTCTTTTTCACTGACCCTCTACTTTACCATGGTGTCTTCTCCGGGGACTCACACCTGCTAACAACAAGTCCAAAGTAAGTAAGACACAGTTTCTCTATCCTTGCTTCCAAGGAGTTGTCTGGTTGTACTTCTTCCAGAATAGATCTGTTCATTATTTTGGCAGTTCACAGTATGTTCAACATTCTTCTCCAATACCACAACTCAAAGGCATCAATTCTTATTCTCTCTGTCTTGTTTATTATCCAGCTTTTACATGCATATGACACAATTAAAAATACCATAGCTTGGGTCAGGTGCACTTTAGTTTTCAAGATGATGGCTGCTTTTCAACACTTTTAAGAGGTCTTTTGCATCAAGTTTTCCCAATGCAATGTGTCTTTTGAGTTCTTGACTGCTACTCCCATGGCCTTGATTGTAGAACCAAGTAAAATGAAATTCTTGACAACTTCAAACCTTTTTGCATTTATCATGATGTTGATTACTGGTCCAGTTTTTAGTATTTTTGTTATCTTGATGTTGAGGTGCAACCCATACTGAAGGCTATGCTCTTTGGCCTTCATTCAGTCAGTGTTTCATATTCTCTTCACCTTCAGCAAGCAAGATTGTGTCATTGGAATAACGCAGGTTGTAATGAGTCTTCTTCCATTCCTGATGCCTCCTTCTTCTTCATATAGTCCAGATTCTTGGATTATTGGCTTGACATATAGACTGAAAAGGTATGATGAAAGGATACAACCCTGACACACACCTTTCCTGACTTTAAAACATGCAGTGTCCCCATGTTTTGTTCAAACACCTGCCTCTTGTTCCATGTACAGATTCTTCATCAGTGTAATTAAGTGTCCTGGAATTCCCATTTTCTGCAATGTTATGCATAATTTATTAGGATCCATACAGTCAAATGCCTTTGCATAGTCAATGAAACACAGGTAAATATCTTTTTGGTATTCCCTGCTTTCAGTCAAGATCCATCTGACATCAGCGATGATATCCCTGGTTCCACATCCTCTTCTGAATCCATCTTGACTTTCTAGCACGTCTCTGTCAATATACTGTTGCAGTCACTTTTTAATGATCTTTAGCAAAATTTTATTTTCATGCGATATCAATGATATTGTTTGATAATTTCCACATTCAGTTGGATCCCCTTTCTGGGGAGCAGGCATAAATACAGATCCTTTCCAGTTGGTTGGCCAGGTAGCTATTTTCTAAATTTCTTAGCATAAATGAATGAGAATTTACAGTGCTGCATCCATTTGTTGAAACATCTCAATTGATGTTACATCAAATCCTGGAGTCTTGTGTTCAACGTAGATTTGACTTCTTCCTTCAGTACCATTAGTTCCTGACCATATGCTACCTTTTAAAATGATTGAACAGTGACCGGTTCTTTCTGGTATAATGACTCTGTGTATTCCTTCCATCTTCTTTTGACACTTCCTGAGTCATTTAATATTTTTCCTGTAGAATCCTTCACTATTGCAACTCAAGGCTTACATTTTTTTCTTCAATTCTTTTAGCTTGAGCAATGTGGAGTGTGTTCTTTTGTTTTTAAAAGTGCAGCTCTTTGCATATACTGTTATAATATTTCACTTTGTCTTCTCAAGCCACCCTTTGAAATCTTCTGTTCAGTTCTTTCACTTCATCATTGCTTCCTTCTGCTTTAGGTACTCTATGTTCAACAGCAAGTTTCAGAATCTCTTCTGACTTCCAGTTTGGTCTCTTCTTTCTTTCCTGTCTTGTTAATGACTTCTTACTTTCTTCATGGATGATCTCTTTGATGTCATTACACAACTCGTCTGGTCTTTGGCCATTAGTATTTAATGCATCAAATTTGTTCTTGAGATGGTCTCTGTACTCATGTGGGATATACTTCAGGTCATACTTTGGATCTAGTAGACTTGATTTAACTTTCTTCTGTTTCAGTTTGAACTTGCCTATTATCAGTTGATGGTCTGTCTTGCATTCAGTACCTGGTCTTGTTCCGACTGCTGATATTGAGCTTTTCTGTCATCACCACAGATATAATCAATTTGATTCCCATGTATTCCATCTGGTGAGGTCTATATGTACAGTTGTCATTTATGTTGGTGAAAAAAGGAATTTTCAATAAAGTGTTTGGTCTTGCAAAATTCTATCATGTAATCTCCAGCATCATTTCTGTAGCCAAGGCAGTATTTTCCAATTACTGATCCTTCTTGGTTTCCAACTTTGCATTCCAATCACCATTAATGATCAATGCATCCTAACTGCATGTTTGATCAATTTCAGACCACAGAAGATGGCAAAAATATTCAGCTTCTTCATGTCTGTCTTAGTGGTTGTTGCACACATTTGAATAACAGGTATACTATTTAGCCTTCCTTGTAGATGTGTGCATATTATCCTACAGCATTGTACTGTATGATAGATCTTGAAATGTTCTTTTGGAAGATGACTGCAACACCATTCCTTTTCAGGGTTTCATTCCCAGCGTCATGGATTGAATTGTGTCCCCTCCCCAAAATGTGCATAGTAATTTTGCTAGGCTGAGAATTCTCAGTATTATGTGTTTGCCTTCCATTTTGTGATTTTTCCTATGCTATAAGTCCTAATCTGTGCCTTTGGCTAATATAATGAATTATGCTCAAGAGGTTCTAAGTTCAGGCAGTGTGAGGCCCCCACTGTGTTCCTTATTTAACATGTTTTATTGATTACTTTTGACAAATAGCCAAGAAAATTACACAGTTCCACATGTGACAACTGTTAACATTTATTATCAAAATGGGGTTCCATTCACCATTCAGTGTTACAGAAAATTTACCATGTGCATAATCATCTCACCAAGAGAACAATTCAATGTTTATTCAAAAATTTGAGAGGGTCAGGGTCAAGATGGAGGATTAGACATACATCTCCTTGGATTTCCTCTGAGAACTAAGGCCTAGAAAAATAATTGAATGGAGCAGAGAAGACATTCTGGGAGACTCAACATCTGGCATAGGGTTGTGATGTTGGACTGGGTGATGGAAAGGGGGAAACTACCTATGTCAGAGGCAAGGCAGTGGCACACTAAGTCCTGCTTCTGCTGGTGCACTGTTTGGGAGAATTACAGGTATGGATGCCTTCTTTATTAACTGGCATGCTGGGACTGGGACTGCTGAGCCTGTGAGACCTGCATGAGCTGGCTACTATGCTGAACTGCAGTGCTTAGGTAAACAGCATGTTCAGCAGCAGAGAGATTGTGCTTGGGACAGCCACTTCTAGAGAACTCAGCTGCAGTTGGTGATTGAGGGTGCCAGTGCCCCTCCCCCCTCTCATCTCTGAGCTGTCCCATAGATAGTACTGACTCACTGCAGGAGAGGCTACTCAGGCAGGACTCCATCTAGGTCAGCTGATAAGCAGAGTTACCCACATTTAGGGTTTCATCAGGGGCTAATTCTCTTGCTGAGCAAAATGCTTGTCTAGATAGTGCTTCTCCCAAGAGAAACATTATTTTTAACACAATCATACCTAGACTACATAGTGGCGGCTAGCAGCTGAGTGCAGCAGTACCTTAACTCTTCCCTTCCTCAAGCCACATCATACCATCTGAGGATGGCCTATGGGGCACTGTCTTTGTTAGTCAGGAGGCAGGGCCTGCCACCCCTGAGGGCCTGGCTGCTTTCAACTGTGGCTACTCAATGTTTCTCTCAGCAAAAAAGCAACTTTTATGATAAGAGCATCTAGAGAATGCAGTGGGGACTGGTGGCTGAGTGTGGTGGTGCCATTTACACCACCTTTCAATGAGCCACTTCATAGCGTTAGCTGATGGCCCCCCAGAGACTGTGTAAGTAAGACACTGTCTTTGCCGGCCAGAAGGTAGGGCCTGCCACCCCTGAGGGCCCAGCTGCTTTCAGTGAGTGCTGGACAGCACCCCTCTCAATAGAAAATCAGATGTTATGGCAAACGCATCTAGAGAACACAGCAATGTCTGGCAGTCAAGTGTGGTGGCATCCCTCTCTCTTCCCTTCCCTGAGCTATCTTGATGGCATGATGACAGAGTGTCAGCACAAGTAGCTCACCACCTTTAGCAGCCAGGAGGCAGGGCCTGCCACCCCTGAGGGCCCAGCTGGGTCCAACCACTAAGTCAAGCAGCGTCTCAGGGTTTGAGAGCATCTATATTGCCAGATAAGCCACACATAAGTCAGTTGTACCTAGTGAATGGAGCAGTGGATGGCAACCAAATCTGATAGTGTCCTTAACCACTTCCATCTTAGGACTACAGTATCCCTCCCATCATTGTAACACTGGAGAAACTGAACAGACTCTGGATACCATGAAGAAAATAATCAATAGCTAAACATTTGAAGAAGCAGTCTGCCATGGCTCTGGAAAACTCCCCAAACAAAAATTCAAACCACTCTCCAGATGAAGAAGTCTTTCTGAAATTATCAGAAGTAGAATACAAAAGAATTATGTATAGAGCCCTTCTAGAGATTAAACAAAATGCAGCAGAACATATTAACAATGCGACATGTGAAAATAAGAAACCTAAGACAAGAATCTCAACAAACACAAAACCAACACTGAAAAAGATGAAAAGTTAACCCATAAAGAAGAACAACCCAGAACAGAACAGTAAGAGGAACAGAAAACATCAACAACACAAAAATGCAGGCATCAAAAGGACAGCACTAAACACATACCTATCAGTAATTATACTGAATGCAAATGGATTGAATGCTCCATTAAACAGGCAGAGAGTAACAGCTTGGATTAAAAAACATGATCTGCCTATATATAGCATACAAGATATATACCTTAGACTCAAAGTTATGAACAAACTGAAAATCAAAGGATGGTAAAATATATACGGAGCTAACAACATACAACGAGCAGGAGTGGCAATACAAATCTCTGATAAAATACATTTTAATGTAAAATCTACCATGGTGCACAAGGATGGTCACTATTTATTGCTGGAAGCTTCAATGTATAAGCAGGATATAATGATATTAAATATTTGTGGACCTAATAGTAGAGCAGCTAGATATATCAAACAAACTCTGACAACACTGAAAAATGAGATAGATCACTCCACAATAATAGTAGGAGACTTCAACACTTCACTTTCAGTAATGGACAGATCATCCAGAAAAACACTCAGTAAAGACACAGAGGACCTTATTGTGACAATTAACAAACTAGACCTCATTACCATACACACAACTTTTTACCCAATAACAGGTAAGTACACCTTCTTTATCAATGCCCATGGAACAGTCTTGGCCTAATGCAAGTCTCAACAAAATCCAAATCACTGAATTATTACAAAGTATCTACTTGGACCCGCCAAGCCAAGTGCCGTCGAGTCGGATCATACAACCATAAAATGTGAAATCTATAGCAGAAAACACACAGGAGGAAATGTGAACTCATGGAAACTGAACAATAACACCTTGTTCAAAAATCCATGAGTTGTAGAAGAAATCAAAGATGCAACAGAGAAATATGTATGGAGTCAAACGAGGATGAAAACACATCCTACTAGAATCTATGGGATACAGCAAAAGCAGAGATCAATTTATTGTATAAGTGCACACATGCAGAATGAAGGGCCCAAACCAAAGAATTAGTCCTACAACTTGAACAAGAAGAAAGAGAGCAACAAAATAAATCCTCAGTCACCAGAAGAAAATTAATGACAAAGATCAGAATAGAACTAAATGAATTAGAGAACAGCAAAACAATTGAAAGAACTGACAAAGTCAAAAGCTGTTTTATTTGAAATGATCAAGGAAATTGATAAACCACTGGCTAAACTTACAAAAGAAAAAACAGGAGACGAAACAAATAACCTGAATAAGAAATGAGACAGGAGACGTCACAACAGACCCAACCGAAATCACAAGTATCATAAAAAAATGCTATAAAGACTTCTAACAGGTTTCAAAACTTACAAGAAATGGACAGGTTTCTAGATTCACATCACCTACTGAAATTATCACAAGGACAAGTAGAACAACTTGATAAACCCATCACAAGAGATGACATTGAAAAAGTAATCTAAAACCTTCCAGTCAAGAAAAGCTCTGGGCAAAATGGCTTCACCAGAATATTCTACCAAACTTTAAGAGAGGGGTTAATTCCAGTACTATTGAAGCTATTTCACAGCATAGAAAGGGATGAAATACTCCCAAATTCATTCTCTGAAGCCAGCAGAACCCTGATACCAAAGCCAGGGAAAGATCCCACAATAAAAGAAAATCATAGACCAATATCACTCATGAACCTACAGGCAAAAATCTTCAACAGAATCTTTGCCAGTAGAATTCACCAACGTATCAGAAAAATAATTCGTCATGACCAAGTTGGATTCATACCAGGGATATAAGACTCATTCAGCATCAGAAAAACAATTCATGGGATCAACCACATAAATAACAGAAGAGATGAGAATCATTTGATTTTTGTCAACTCATGCAGAAAAAGGCATTTGACAAAGTCTAACACTTATTCATGTTAAAAACTCTAGAAACAGAAGAGAAATTCTTCAGCACAATACAGGTCATCTAGGCAAAGTCAACCACCTACATCATCCTGAATGGAGAGAGACTGAAAGAATTCTGTCTGACAACAGGAACTAGACCAGGATGCCCCCATCACCACTTCGATTCAACACTGTTCTAGAGGTTCTCGCCAGAGCAATTAGACAAGACAAAGAAATAAAGGGCATCTACATCAGCAAAGAAGAAGTAGAAATATCTCTATTTGCAGACAATATGATCATATACACAGAGAACCCTAAAGAATCACAGATAAACTACTGGAGCTAATAAAAGAGTTGAGTGAAGTGTTAGGATATAAGATCAACATAAGGAAAACAGTAGGATTCCTTTACACCAACAATGAGATCATTAAAGAGGAAATCATCAAATCAATACCATTTGCTATAGCCTCTGTTTTAGTCAGCTAGTGCTGCTCTAACAGAAATACCATGAAGTGGATGGCTTTAACAAAGGAAGGTTTATTCTTAAACAGTCCAGTAGGCTACAAGGCCAAACTCAGGATGTCCACTCCAGCAGAAGGCTTTCTCCCTTGTCAGCTCTGGAGAAAAGTCTGACATTGCATTAGTCTTTGTCCAGAGAGCACCCTAGCTCAGGAACTTCAGGTCTGAGGGACGCACTCTTCTTCAGGGGCTGTGTTCTTGATGGTGTGAGGTTCCCAGTTCTCTGCTTGCTTTCCTTTCCTTTTATCTCTTGTAGGATGAAAGGATTAAGGGTTGTGCAAGCCATACTCCAGGGAAACTCCCTTTACAGTGGAGGAGGGAGGTGACATCCTCACCCAAATCCTTTAACATACAGCATAGGAAAATCACAAAATGGAAGACAATGACAAAATACTGGGAATCATGGCCCAGCCACGTGGCTGCACATGTTTTGGGGGGGACACAATTCAATCCACGACAGCCCCAAGAAGATAAAGTACCTAGGAATAAATCTAACTAGAAAAATAAGAGACCTCTACAGAGAAAATTACTAGGTCTTATTGCAAGAAACTAAAAGAGACTTACATAAGTGGAGAAATGTATCTTGCTCATGGATAGGAAGACTTAACACTGTGAAAATGCCTATTTTACCCAAAGCAATCTACTTATGTAATGCAATTCCAATACAAATTCCAGTGCCATTTTTTAATGAGATGGAGAAACAAATCACCTACTTTGTTTGGAAAGGAAAGAAACCCCAGATAAGTAAAGCACTACTGAAGAAGAGGAATACAGTGAGAGGCCTTATACTGCCTGACATTAGAACCTATTACACTGCCACAGTAGTCAAAAGAGCCTTGCACTAGTACAAAAGTACACATATAGACCAACAGAACAGAGCTGAGACCTCAGAGATGTCACCATCCTCTTATGTACAGCTGATATTCAACAAAAGCCCAAAGCTTGTAAAATGGAGTACAGTCTCTTTTACAAATGGTATTGCCCAAATTGGATATCCATCTGCAAAAAACTGAAACAAGACCTATATCTTACCCCTTACACTAAAACTAACTGAAAATGGATCAAAGACCTAAATATCAAACCTAAAACGATAAAGATCATACAAGAAAAATAGAATCAAAAATGGAAGTTCTAATACACGGCTTACACAGACTACAAAATCTGACGAACAATAGAAGTGAAAATAAATGGAAACTACTAAGAATCAAACACTTGTGCTCATCCAAAGACTTTATCAAGAGAGTTAAAACAGTACCTACAAGAATGGGAAAAATATTTGGCAACTACACATCTGACTGACATCTGATTTCCATAATCTACAAGGTACTGCAAAATATCAACAGGAAAAAATTAAATAACTCCATTAAGCAATAGGAAAAGGAGATGTGCAGACACTTCACCAAAGAAGATACCCAGCCAGTGAAAAGACACCTGAGGAAATATTCGCAATCATTAGCTATTAGAGAAATTCAGATCAAAACTATAATGAGATACCATCTCAGCCCAACTAGATTGACCATAATCCAAAAAAACATATAACAGCAAATACTGGAGAGGCTGTGGAGAGATTGGAACTCTCCTACATTGCTGGTGGCAATGCAAAATGTTACAACTTCTTTGGAAAGCAATTTGGCACTTCCTTTAAAAACTAGAAATAGAACTACCATGTGATTCAGCAACCCACTGCTCAGAATATATCCTACAGAAATAAACATGATCAGACAGATACATGCACACGAATGTTTATTCCAGCACAGTCCACAACAGAAAAAGATGGATGTAACATAGTGCCCATCAACAGATGAATGGATAAACAAACTATGGTACATATACTCAACTGAACACTATGCAATGATACAGAACAATAATGATTTTAGGAAGCATATCATAACCTGGTTTCAACTAGAAGACATTATGCTGAACGAAGTCAGTCAGCAGCAAAAGGTCAATTGCTGTATGAGACCTCTGTAATAAGGACAAAAAATAAACCTGTGTACAGAAGAAAAGACTCTTTGATGGTTACAAGTGTGGAGAGGAAAGAGGAGGTTGTGTCATAGATTAGATAGCAGATAGAAATTTGGTTAGGTGCAAACAGTGACAGTACACAGTAGAGAGCAGATCAGCATAAGTGGACTACACCACATACTGAAAGATTTCCTATATTCAACCCAATATTCCAAAGGATAAAGTAGCAGGGATAGGGGTCAGGGGACCATGTTTTCAGAGGACATCAAGGCCAATTGGCATAACTAATCTTTTGCTAAGAGAGTTTTCTGTACCCCATATTGGTGAGCGGCATCTGAGGTCTTAAATGCTAGCAAGGTACCATCTGAGGTACACAAATTTTCCCAACTCATCTGGAACAGATGATGGCTGAGAACAACAAAGACACGAGGAAAAAAGAGTCCAGCAGACAGAATGGGAGAATATATCAACATGAGACTAGAAGGACCAGATGGTGACCAGCCAACACCAGAGGCAGCTATGATGAGGGACACAATGTAGAATCCCTGAGGCAACACAGGAAAAAGAGGTGTGCAGCAAAACTCCTTTTCTAAAAGACCAGAATTGATGGTCCAATTGTCTGGAGTGTCCCCTGAGAACATGAGCCCTAGACCTGCTGCTGACCCTGACTGTAAAACCTGCACTGAGGTCAACTCTTTAGACAAGAATGAACTGGACTTGAGGACACAGTGTGACCATACGGTGTGTGTACTTTATGGCTGTATACATTTATAGGAGTCTGTCCTACTGGTTTCTTTCTATATGTGAGAGAAGGGGGTGGGGAGGAGGAGACAGGTGCTTGTAAAGAGGATACTAGAAATACAAAGTGAAAAGGAGGAATATGCTGTCACTGAGTGAGGAGAGCAGGTAGAGCTACAGATAGGCAGGCATGCAAAATTGAGATGAATTGTATATTTCCATTTAATCACAATAAAAAAAGTTGAGGCAAATGAGTGTTTTGCCAAACATACAATGTCTGTGTAACAATGAATCACACGTTTCAGTGAAAACGTTACCACCATTCATGAGCGTGCACACGAGAATCCATCCCAGTCAATTTCTCACAGAGCATAAGAACTGGGCATTTCATCAACCACAATTTGGTGGATTTTGCATCTAGACTTAAAGCTTTACCCTTACAAAATTATTTTAACTCACAAACTGAAGTCCAATGACCATAGATTGTACTGTGCATTTGCTGACTAGGTTATGGAGCAATTGAAAGCTGATCTTGCTTCTTGCCAAAAAACCATCTTCTGCAATTAGGCCTATTTTTGGAAGAATGGTTTTGTTAACAAACAAAACAGTCACATCTGGAAAGATGAGAATCTAACGGAGATTCAAGAACACTCTCTCCTGTTACCAGAGAAACATACAGTTTGCACTACCTGCCACAAGGCCAACCACCGAGACAGGAGGTTAGGATGAATTAAATCAAAGATTTTATTTGTGTGCTAGCTTACACAAAGCAGCAGAGGGGACAGCTCCTCCAAAAATCTGCCCAACCAATTGTTTCATGCAAGGGTTTATAAAAGTGAGGCTACATGCTAAGATCAGAGATAAGGAATTCAAGGTGTTAGGAAATACGCTTTGAAGAATCTGAGGAATCTGAGCTTCTCCAATCCTTTTGATCTTTCTAGACTGTTCCAGCAATAAGGCACCAGGTGCCCCCTGGGCCTGGAGTCTCACAAGCTGTCTTCAGAACCATGAGCATCCAATTCGGGTGCCAATTCAGCCACAAAAGGGAAAACGCAAATCGTTGGCCATGCCCTCTCTAGTTTCCTGTCTACCTCGTCAAGTGTTTGCTTGAAGCCAAGTTACCAGCCTGGAGCCCAGTTACTGACCTGGAACCCAATTACCGGGGCAGGAGGTAATACCCTCAGCCCACAGTGAAGTTGCTGAATTCTTGCCAGTTTTTGTCAAGCCTGTGAGTTCTCTTAGTATTGCTATCTGGGCCCCATGGAATGTGAATGTTATGTTTTCCAAAGGAGTTGGGGCAATTGCTTTGTAGCAAAGTCACTGAGCCTTCTAGCCTCAGTTTCCCCCTGTTGCTAGAAGTATGCTTTTTAGGCCTTTGGTTTCACTCCATCCCAGAAGAGTTACCATTTGCTGTAGATTTTGGTCTAGTGGAATCATTGGTCCTTATTTTTTCCAAGATGAATGATGAGAGGCTGTAACTGTCAACGGCAAAAGATATCAGGCTATGATAACTGATTACTTTGGGCCCCATTTGGAAGGTTCTGCAGTGGCCATTTAGCTAAAGTTCTTTTCCAGACATAATATCATCAAATGTAGTTCAAAATAATAAAACAATAAAAACTGTACTATTTACACAACTTGTTTTATTCAAGTTCAAAGATACAATACCTTTATTGGAAATCCCTTTACTTTGAGGAGGCAGCTCTTCTCCAGTTGTCTTCTGAATGCCTTCCCACCTGGGGAGACCAGTGTTTTAGCACTACATCTGACAGTGTTCCATTGCTATTTGTAAGGTTTTCACTGGGCTAATTTTTCTCAGATGTAGACTGCCAAGTCCTTTCTAGTCTATCTTAACCTGGAAGCTCAGCTGAAATCTGTCTGCAGTGGGTGACCTTGCTGATATTTGAATACTGGTGGCATAACCTCCAGCATCACAGCAGCAAGCAAGCACCCATTATACAACAAACTGAAAGACAACTAGGGGTCATTTATTCCTAGCCACCTGTAAAATCCATCTTTAATATTTCTTGTTTGTTTTGTGAGCTTTCTGAAGCCATTGGGGTCTGTCTCTTTAAATGATTTAATTATAGACTTGTCTCTGAGCCATCAGTAAGTTGTTGAGCTTGTTTATTTTATGTTTGTTTACTGTGTTACAGCTTCCTGTTTTGTTTTGTTTTGAAATGTCCAGATAGGCTAGTCATGTGTAGTAGTTTGGTTATTGGTGCCTTTGAAGCTCTAACGTCACCAGGCAGTTAGAGCTGTTACTAGACAGCTCTAGAGGCCATGAGTCTGTTGATTTTTCTTGTATGGATTCATTTCAGGTGTCTAGGTAGTCAGTCATCAAGTGCAAGGTTCAGGCTTTCATCAACTGTCCTAGAAGCAGAGATGGTTGCTGTAGCCACAGGCATCTAGCTTCAGCCACTGAGAAAAGCAGACAGCTAACAGCCATTCTTGAGTGTTTGAGGATGATATGTCACCTTGTATGAATCTAGTCAAAGAAATACTTTATGCCCTGAATTTCTAGCTCATGGGAGTCAACAGATCTTTTTTCTTTCCCCCTTTTGCTTGTTTGTTAAATTATTCCCTCTGTAAGTCATGGGAGAGTGGCTCAGGGTACACATAAGGAATACTACTTCTGGCTCAGGTACTCACAGCAGAATACAGAGCTTAGCATGGAACAAGGAAGAGAAGGGGAAGCACTGGGAGAAGGGAGAGAGATACATCCCAAGGGAAAGATTTAGAACCACACAGTAGGTTACATACAAAACTTAGCTTTTGACAATCTTGTCTTGTTCCTCGCTGGTTCTGGAGATGTGAGTGGATTCTATAGCCATTTTCTCCTGCTGGGGAGGACTCTCTTCAACCACCATGCTCAGCTCACTATGCTGGCTGTAGCCGTTTGTGGTGGGTCAGGTCTGGAAAATCCTGTTCTCAGTTTCCCATTATTCAGTCTGATTTCTCAACTTTTGCTTTGGTGTTCTGGGCCCCTAGGATGTCATATGTAATGAATTCATTTGTTCTTTTGGGTCTTTATTGTTAGAGGGGTCAGAGGAAGTATCTGATTATTCCACCATCTTGGCCCTACCTGTCTCTATTTTTGTTTTTGAAAATATTATTATTTAATCATATAATCTTTAAAAGTATGTGAAAAAAACCTGTGGCAAAACCATGCTACAACTTTTGGGTAAAGACTTTGCACAGATTAATTATGCAACATACAAGAGTAAATTTAAATAACTGGATGTATTAAGCTGCCACTACAGATATGAAAACAAACATTCTGTGTTTTAAAGATATTTTGGAACTATTATGAAAATATTAGTATTTGAGCATATAAGGTCGTTACAACATGTATTGCATGTATAGCTTCCCCACCCTTATGTCCACCTTTTCAATTTTCAAAAACTTAAGAAACGTAGGGGTAGCACCAAGATGGAGGACTACACACATGTCACCTCAATTCCCTCTAGAACTAAGCCCTGGATTGGTAACTGAATGGAACACTCTGAATACCCAGAGAGCCCTAGGATATGGAATACGGTAGTCAGACTGAACTATACACCACTAAATGGGGAACTACCTCTCTAACATGCCCTGCTCCTGCTGACTCACCACTTGGGCAGACTGCAGGTACTGACACCTTTTTTGTTATCTGGGAGGTGGGGGATGGGCATAACCAGTAAATACGCTGAACCACACTGCTAAAGTAAACAGTGTATACTACAGCAGAGGGACAGTGTATGGGGTAGACACATTTTGAGAGCCTGGCTACTGACTGTGGACACCACTGCCCCTCCATTCCCTCTTTTCTGAGCTGCACCATAGATTCTATGGTCTCATACCTAGAAAAGCAACTTGGCCAGGACACCGTTTTGGTCAACTAAGAGGCAGAGTGACCCAACCAGAGGCCTTAACAGGAGTAACTCCCAATCTGAGAAGCAGTACCAGCCTAGAAAGTGCTTTTCCATCAGAAAGGCTCTGTTACCTTACAAGTGGGGCCTGGCTGAGAATGGAAGCAAGGCCATAGTCCCTCCACTTTGAACTATGTCATAGCATCTGGAGATGGCCAAAGAGGTGATTCTGTTGTCAGCCAGAAGGTGGGGCCTGCCACATCTGACAGCCTGACTGATTTCAGCAGCTGTTTGACAGCTCCCAACTTTTGAAAATAAGATTACCTGCATAAATAAGTGCTGAGCAGCCTGGTGGCGTCTTTTCCAGCCTTAACTGACCCACATCTTAAGACTGATTGTTGGCTCCCAGTGACTACATAAGTAAGACATTATCTTTATTAGCCAGGAAGCAGAGCCTGCCACCCAGAGAGTCCACTGAGGCCAGCCACTACAGTACACAGAGGTGGCTGGTGACCAACTCCTTTCTTAGAACTGTGCATCAGACCCAGCTGAGGCAACACCAGAGAAACTAAACAGCCTCTAGATGGCCTACAAGTAACAAACTATTGATAACCATTTATAGAAACAGTCCATTGTGACTCTGGAAGACTCCGAAACTGAAGAATCAAAAATTTCCCAGATGAAGAAGACTTTCTGAAACTATTGGCGGTTGAGTACGAAAGCATTACGTATAGAGCCCTCCTAGAGATTAAACAAAATACAGCAGAGCAAAATGAAAAATTAAGTAAGCTTTATGAATGGATGGGATATGAATATTCTGAAATCCAGTAGATCAATAACAAAATTACAGAATTAGACAACTCAATCCAAAGCCAAAAGAGCAGAATTGAGGCGACTGAAGTAAGATTTAGTGATATTGAGGATAGAGTGACTCACACCAGCATTTATGAGGAGAAATCAGAGAAAAGAAACAAGAAAAATGAAGAAGCATTAAGAAACATGTGGGACTCTATCAGGAGGAATAATCTGCAATTAACTGGAATTCCTGAACAAGAAGGGATACCAGAAAACACGGAGTATTGTTGTTGACTTGCTGACAGAAAATGCCCCTGAAATTATGAAAGAAGAGAATATAGATATCCAAGATGTGTATCAAATGCCACAAAAACTAGACACCGAAAGATACCAAGACATATTATAATCAAGCTTAACAAAATGAAACATAAACAGATTCTCTTAAAAATAGTGAGACTCAAAGCAAAACTAACATCCACAGGGAAGCCCTCTGGGCTTTTTCCTGACTATTTGGCAGAAACAATACTGGCAAGAAGGGAGTGGGATGACACATTGAAAGCCTTGAAGAAGAAAAACTTCCAACCAAGAATTACATATCCTTCAAAATTGTCTCTCAAATATGATGAAATTAAGACATTCGAAGATAAACAGAAGCTTAGAGACTTTGTAAAAACCAAAACAAAACTACAAGAAATACTGAAAAAAGTTCTTTGGTTAGAAAAACAAAACCATTAAGTGTATATTTAAGCAGGCAATGCAGGACACAACATCCAGAATCCTACTCAGTTAGGGAAGTCACAAAACTCAATAAAAGCTACAATATTAAAAGAAGGGAACCAGTGATCATATCAAAAAAACTATGACACTATCACATTAAAAATAGGGATATGTTAAAACAGTAATAGTCTTTTCAGATGGAGAGGAAGTTAAAAAGACATGCAGAATTCGAAATTGAGTTTCAACTTAGAACATTAAGGGGGACCATAGGATTAGCCACAAACCACAATAACAATGCAACATATAGAAACAAGAAATGTAATACAGGAGTCTCAACAAACACAAAACCAACATGAAAAAAATAAAAAGTCAACCCATAAAGAAGAAAGACCAAGAACAGAATATTAAGAGCAGCAGAGAAATGACCAACACAAAAATAAATGCATCATAATGACAGCACTAAACACATATGTATCAATAATTACATTGAATGTAAATGGGCTGAATGCTCCAACAAAGAGACAATGAGTGACACCCTGGATCAAAAGATGTAACACATCTATATGTTGCTTACAAAAAACACACCTTAGACTCAAAGATATGAAGAAACTGAAAATTAAAGGATGGAATAATATATGCCAAGCTAACAACATACATAGAAGAGCAGGAGTGGCAATGCTAATCTAAAATAAATTAGACTTCAATGTAAAATCCACCATCATAGACAAGGATAGTCACTATTTATTGCTGAAAGGTTCAATACACAAGCAGAAATTAACAATATGAAATATTTATGCACCCAATAGCAGAGAATCTAAATAGATCAAACAAACACTGACTGCATTGAAAAATGAGATAAATCACTCCACAATAATAGTTGGAGACCTCAACACTACACTTCCATTAATGGACAGGTCATACAGAAAAAAGCTTGGTAAAGACACAGAAGATCTTACTGTGACAATTAACCAACTACATCTCATCAACATATACAGAATTTTTATCCATCAACAGATAAATACACCTTCTCCAATGCACACGGAACATTTTCCAGAATAGACTATGTGTTATGACATAAAGCAAGCCTCAACAAAATCCAAACCACTGAATCATTGCAAAGTACCTTCTCAGACTATAGAGCCGTAAAAGTTGAAATCAATAGCAGAAAAACATAAATAGAAATTTGAACTCGTGGCAACTGAACAACACTTTGCTCATCAAGCCATGGGTTATAGAAAAAATCAATGATGAAATAAAGAAATTTATAGAATCAAATGAGAATGAAAACACATCCTACTAGAACCCACGGGATACAACAAAAGCAGTGCTCAGAGGCCAATTTATCTCTACAAATGCACACACCCAGAAGGAAGAAAGGACTCAAACCAAACAATTACTAATTACCCCTACAGCTTGAACAGGTGGAAAGAGAGCAACAGATGAACACCTCGGGCACCAGAAGAAAACAGATTATAAGGATTAGAGCAGAACTAAATGAGTTAGAGAATAGAAAAACAATAAAAAAAAATTAACAATGCCAAAAGCTGGTTCCTTGAAAAGAAGAATAAAATTGATAAACCATTGGCTAAACTTACAAAGAAGAACAGAAGAGGAAACAAATAACCAGAATAAGAAATGAGATGGGAGATGTCACAACAGACCCAACTGAAATTAAAAGTATCATAACAGAATACTATGAAAGATTGTACTCTAATAGATTTGAAAACCTAGAGGAAATGCACAAATTTCTAGATTCATATCACATACCAAAATTACCACAAGGAAAAGTAGGACAACTTTAGAAAGCCATCACAAAGGAAGAGATTAAAAAATTCATCCAGAAAATACCAACCAAAAAAAAAAGCCCTGGCCCAGATGGCTTCACCACAGAATTCTGCCAAGCTTTTAGAAAAGAGTTAACTCCAATACTGCTGAGACTATTTCACAGCATAGAAAGGGATGGAATGCTCCCAAATTCATTCTGGGAAGCCAGCATAACTCTAATACCAAAGCCAGAGAAATATCCCACAAAAAAAAAAAAAAAAAAAGAAAGAAAGAAAATTACAGACCAAAATCACTCATGAGCCTAGGTGGAAAAATCTTCAACAAAATCCTCACCAAAAGAATTCATCCACATATCAAAAAAATAATTTATCATGACCAAGCTGGATTCATACCAGGGATGCAAGTCTGGTTCAACATCAGAAAACTGTTTAATGTGATCAACCATATAAATAACACAAAAGATAAGAATCACCTGATTTTTGTCAATCAGTGCAGAAAAGGCATTCAGCAAAGTCCAAAACCCATTCATGCTACAAACTCTCAGCAAAACAGGAATGGAAGGAAAATTCTGTAATGCAATAAGGGGCATCTATGCAAAGCCAACCACCTATGTCATCCTGAATGGAGAGAGACTGAAAGAATTTCCCTCGAGAACAGGAACTAGACAAGGAGGTGCTTAAGATCTGATTTAGCATGAAGATTCTCCAACATTCCTATCACAATTTGTCTCCTACAAGACTTCCCTAATGTTGTTTGGAGTGTGACATGGATGAAAACTTTTTTCATGTTCACTAAATTGATGCTTTCTTTCTAGTATTCAGTCTCAAGTTATCTAATCAAGTTGAATTTCTTTTCTCACACTGATTACCCTAAGCTGACATGATCACAAAAAGACACAAAATACAGCATTCTCATTATATTCACAATAGTTCTTGCCTATACAGCTTCTTTCATATCTAACTATAAATTGTTTTCCACACTTTCAAATTGAATCACGTACACAGAGGTACAGTCTTGAAGAATCAATGTCTGTGCTAAGAAGAAACTTTTTGTTAAAATGTTTTCTGACTTCTTCATCAGTTTGTGTTTTCATGGAGAAGGGTAACATGTTTGTGTTGTATATTATAAACTTCCTGGGCTTTTTTTTTTTTTTTTTTTTTTTTGTCCAAGAGAACACTTCCTGTATAGTTTTTCCCTCAATTATCCATCACTCCTCTTGTTTTATCTGGTGATTTTAAACTTGTCAACAGCAAAGTGACACAGAACTTGGACATCACTATTAGGGTCAAAGCAGTACCCCACAACACAAGCTGAGCCTTGAGGATTCTTGGAGTTTTGGAAAAATTAGGAAAGATGCCACCAGACAAATGTGAGGATGGCCCTGTCTCTATTTTCTTATGTGAATGATCCCAGGGTCACCTGTCAGGGTGTGCAATGATACCGCGGGCATTGGGATGTAGGTGCAATGTGAAGACATTGGATATTTGTTCTTCCCCTATAACACAGCTTCAGAGTTCAAACTCTAACTCAGTCACTTAGGAGATGAGCAGTCATCTGACCACTTTGGTAGTGTTTCTCTTTCTATAGCATAAACAAAAGGCAAAAGGAGACAACAAAATAAAATGCTGCTTACCCTATATGTAGACTGCTATAACAATTAGTAATAGCCTGTCTGATACATTCAGTGCTCAAGAAACTGTCATTATTTGTTGGGATGTATTTGTTGGAAGTTACGTATGTCCTGAAGGCTATGAACCACACAGACTGATGAAAATGCTATCTCCCTTCTTGCTGACTCCTCTCCTCTGCTGGAGTATGAAACTTACCACCCCCTGATGTTTCCTTGAAATATTTTCTTTTTTTTTTCTCCAGCACTAAGCCTTCCTGCTTTTCTCAATCCTAGTCCATAAGACTGGCTTTCAGAGCTGATGCCAACAAATGAAATTTTGTCTATGTGTCACTTCAGTTGCATCACAGAGCACCTCATGTACCTGTGTTTGGCTGTTTGAGACACAATCAGAAAGCTTCCAGAGGGAGGGCCATTCCAGACGCTGAAAGTTCTACCCTTGTACAATCCACGTGCTGCCATTGCTCTAGAGCTGACTGAAGCCCAAGCTTCACCTGTCACCTGGGTGCTCTCTCTTCTGCCTGCATCCTATGAACTAACACTTTAGACATAAGAGGACCTAGCACCTATGTCTTATTTGGCACAGACTGTCTTGTTTCTTGTCCCAAGGTGATCACCTCAGTCATCAAACTCTCCACATGTTGGATTCTAGCCCTTATATTCTAAAGGGCAAGGAAAGAGGCTGCTACATAAAGCTGGCAGGTTTGCAGCCTGTGCTCTCTCTGTGTGCAGCAGGAGTCACAAGCACCTCTCTGACTTCACTCTCTCCGACCATACCTCCTATGCCTCATTACACATAGCCTGTGATGGTGAGAAAAAAAATTGCATTCTTCTTTCCACCCCTCTTATAGTGGACACAGCTATACTTTGCTTCTCTTAAAATCTGCAAACTTGTCAGTCAGGTAACTGAATCTATACTCCAATGAGAAAATACTTGCAATACTTATGAAAGGGTATTGTTTTTATGTATTTCTATGTTCCATTCCAACTGATGGCAACCCATGCGTATCATACCAGAACCGTGTCTCATAGTGTTTTCAATCTACTTTCAGAAGTAGATTGCCAAGTCCTTCATCTGAGGCACTTGCAGGTGGCTTTGAACTGCCAACCTTTTGGTTAGCAGCACAGCATTTCACATTTGGCATCACCCAGGGATTATTCTTTTGTGTATAAGAAGTTAAGCTACATCAATAAGAAAAACATTAGCCACTTCTCCAAACTGTGGAAAAGCATGAACAGTAAAATTTACCTAAAAGAAAATGCAAATTACTAACACATGAAAGAAGATTCAACCTCACTAGTAATCAAGATGCAAACTCAGGTAACTACATGTTTCTCATCCCTGGAACTTACAGTGATTTACAATCAAATGCTTGATTCTGGCCAGGAACTCTGAGATGAACTCGGCTACTTTTGATAGCGGAGCTCATGAGTGTATCGAAAGTTTAAATACATTCCTAGCCTTCCTTCCAGTAATTCCACTTGTTGGAACACAAGCTAAGGAAAAAGAATCCATAAAATATAGATAAAGATGCATGTTTACCACAGCATTATTTAAGTACTAACCAAAAAAAAAAAAAAGGGGGCGGGGGAGGAAAGGAAGTAATCTAGTAATTAAAGCTAATAAAAAATCTCTTACACTTTCACTTGGGAAAATGTTTGCAACATAATGTTTGATAGTACAAACCTCAGCACTCAAAATCACATATTCAATTTAATGTCAATAACAAAAAGCAAATAGCTACCTATGCATTAAAAAAGACTAGAAGTGAATATATCTTAGCCAACCAGCCAAGTGCCATCAAGTGCCATCTTTAATGTACTAGAAATTACAAGTAATTGTTAGAAAAGTTCTTCATCTCTATTTAAAAGATTTTGCAGGAAAAGTATTTCTTTAATAAAGGGTAAAACTTTTAATTAAAAAATTTGAAGTCCCTAAGTAAAATAGTAGTAATTTTAAGGATGGTACAGGGCCAGACAGTGTTTCATTCTGTTGTACATGTGTCAGTATGCATTGAAACCAACTTAATGGTACCTAACAACGACACATAAAATCAGCCCACTTCAGTAGGTAAGAATTCACACCTGGGAGGTGGTGACCACATGCAACAGGAAGAAGACAACCATTGCTGAGTGTGTTAGCCTTGGGAGGACTTTCGGGTCAGGGAATTCCATTCCCGTAGGTATCCCTACTCCTCATATACATGCTTGGAATGCAGAAGAAATTCCCCTTGGGCCCTGAGTTCTGCAGCTTTTTCCAGTCACCTGAAGCATGCAAGGCAGAGACCACCTGATACATGCACTGGAGAAAGAGGCACATTTTTCTCCATCTTGGCTGTACCTCTAATCACTTTGAAAAAGTTCTGTCAATCTCCCAGTTTTTCTCACCTTTAATATGGGTGCTTGACTACACCTTCTTTGAGGTTATTTATGGGAAATCAATTAGATAAGAAGTGTTTTACTGTTGCAAGATATAATTGAGCTCTTTCTACTTTATTAACAAATATCCAAAATATGACTGCTGTCGAGTCGATTCTGACTCACAGCAATCACATAGACAGAATAGAACTGCCCCATAGAATTTCCAAGGAGCACCTGGTGGATTTGAACTGATGACCATTTAGTTATCAGCTGTAGCACTTAACCACTATGCCATCACGATTTCCATCCAACATACACTGTTGTTAAGTACTGTCGAGTCAGTTCCAACTCATAGCAACGCTATGACCAGTCAGAAACAGTGCCCAGTCTTGCTCCAAGTCCACAATCATTTTATGCTTAAGCCCATTGTTGCAGCTACTGTGTCAGTCCATCTTGTTGAGGGTCTTTCTCTTTTTTGCTGACCCTCCATTCTACCAAACATGATGTCCTTCTTCAGGTATTGATCCTTCCTGACAACATTCCAAAGTATGTAAGACACAGTCTTGCCATCTCTGCTTCCAAGGAGCACTCTGGTTGTACTTCTTCCAGAACAGATCTGCTTGTTCTTTTGCAAGTCCACGATACATTAACCATTCTTCCACAGCACCACAATTCAAAGGCATCAATTCTTCTTTTTTTATTCACTGACTAGCTTTCACATGCAAATGATGTGATTGAAACTACCATGGCTTGAGTCAGATGCACTTCAGTCTTCTTTACTTTCAAAACCTTCAAAGAGGTCCTTGGCAGCAGATTTTCCCAGTGCAAAGCATCTTTTGATTTCCTGACTGCTGCTTCCATGGGCTTTGATTGTGGACCCAAGTAATATGACATCGTTGACAGAATCAATCCTTTCTCCGTTTATGATGAGAGAGGAGAAAACTTTTAAGAAGATTTCAATTTAAAAATTCACCAGAAGCCCAGATGCCTCTCTCCGGAGCCAGCTCAAGGACACTTCCCCTACCCCTCACAGAATTTCTTGAGATAAGCTCCACTTCTAAGGAAAGAAGAGTTTCTTCCCTGTAACTTCCCTGTAACTTCCCTGTAACTTCCCTGTAACTTAACTCTGACTGTTTATCTTCACCTCTTTGAGTTTCCTGGTGTCTATAGAAAAGCAGTATGAAAATCTGTAAACCCGCTAATGCCAATTAAAAAACTACATGGAAATTTCTTTGCTTTATTGTGAAAATGTATAAAAGGGCTGTTTTGATAACATGATGGGGTACGTGGCCATTTTGGACCAGAGTCCATCTGCTGCACCACCAGCATTAAAAGTCTCTTCCTCTTTAAACAAAGTGGTGTTTGAGGTGTTTCCTGTTCTGTGGGCCAAACTTATCTTTTTCCTTTTACAATGACAATGTTGTTTACCGGTCCAGTTGTGAGGATTTATGTTTTCTTGATGTTGAGCAAGCCAGCTGTGGTCCTTAATCTTTATCAATAAGTGTTTCAAATCTTCTTCACTTTCAGCAAGTAAGGTATGTCATCTGTGTGATGCAGGTTGTTAATGAGCATTTCTTCAATCCTGATGTTTTGTTCTTCATAGAATCCAGCTTCTCAGATTATTTGCTCAGCATACAGATTGAAAAGGTGTGGTGACAGGACACAACCCTGATGCACACCTTTCCTGACTTTAAACCATGCAGTGTCCCCATGTTCTGTTTGCAAAACTGCATTTTGATCCATATGCAGATTCCTTAAAAGCACAATTAGGTGTTCTCGAATTTCTGTTTTGTGCAATGTTAGCCATAATTTATTATGATCCACACAGTTGAAAGAAAGCCTTTTCATAGTCAGTGAAACACAAGTAAACATCTTTCTGGTGTTCTCTGATTTCAGCGAAGATCCATCTGATATCAGCAATGATACCCTTGGTTCCACATCCTGTTCTGAATCCATCTTGAATTTCTGGCAGTTCTTTGTCAATATACTGTTGCAGTTGTTTTTGAATGATCTTGAGCAAAATTTTACTTGCATGTGATGTTAAAGATATTGTTTGGTAATTTCTGCATTTGACTGGATCACTTTTCTTTGGAATGGTCATAAATATGGATGTCTTCCAGTCAGCTGATCAGGTAGCTTTCCTCCAAATTTCTTGGCACAGATGAGTGAACACTTCCAGCCCTGTATCTGTTTGTTGAAATATCTTAATTGGTATTCTATCAATTTCTGGATCCTCATTTTTTTTTTGCTAGTGCCTTCAATACAACTTTGACTTCTTCCTTCAGTACCATTGGTTCCTGATCATATGCTACCTTTTCAAATGGCTGAACATTGACCAGTTCTTCCTGGTTAAGTGACTCCATGTATTCCTTTCATCTTCTTTTGATGCTCCCTGAGTCATTTAATACTTTCCCTATAGAATCCTTCACTATTGCAACTCAAGGCTTGAATTTTTTCTTCAGTTCTTTCAGCTTGAGAAATGCATAACATGTTCTTACCTTCTGGTTTTCCAGAAGGAAATTTTCTCTTTAGGTCTTTTATATCACCATTCCCTCCTTTCTCTTTAGCCTTCGATGTTTGAGAGCAAGTTTCAGAGGCTCTTCTGACATCCACTTTAGTCTTTTCTTTCATTCCCGTCCTTTTAATGACCTCTCATTCTCTTCATGGATGATGTCTTTGATATCATTCCACAATTCATTTGGTCTTCAATCGTTAGTGACCAGCACATCAAATCTGTTCCTGAGATGGTGTTTAAACTCAGGAGGGATGTACTCAAGGTCATACTTTGGCTCTCATGGACTTGTTCTAATTGTCTTCATATGAAGAAACACAAATAACATATGCCTATGGTTTACTATCAAGACTCATACCGTGTGAACTGTTTTTTCATAAAACTGCTCCATAATAGTTTTACCTTCTTAAATAGAACTTTTTAAAATTAAATACTTCAATCATAAAGTGTTCTGAAATATATCAAATGTTTTCCTGATAATTGGCTACTCACTGTTAATCATGTTTTCTCTTCTTTTCAGGATGGCCAGGGGTCCTCGCAATAATCTAATTAATTATTAATAATTAATACCACAAATTGCTCCAATTTTATGGAAGAGCAAGTTAAATAAAACACTGGTTTACCCAGCTAAAAAGGTCTCAAACCACTACCTAATAAATTCTAAAGACTTGATCCCTTACTTCACTTACAAAGAGTTCATCCCATCTCCAAAGGTGAGATCTCATTAGATGAATTAAAGGAAAAAAAAAAAAGCTATTCTTTTTCTCATATCTGACTTTTATAGTTTGTTGGTCTTATAAAGGCAAAAACCTTTATTATTCAGTTAGCAGGATGGTTGATTGGCTTGCTGGCTGCCTAGCTAGGTAGTTTTATACTTCCATTGTTTTATCAAATTCTTGTTACATTTTGATTCTTTTAATTTATCATAGCTTAAGTCAGTCTCAAAGGAGTATATCTAAATGTCAGTTAGTACTAAATGATCCTTTAAGAGAGGTTTCAGAACTTGGTGACTTGTTTACCTGACGGGTCTTTCTGCTCCACAACATCACTATTTGTGAGTTCCAAACCATTTCTTGTTGAGTTGTTTTGTACTTAAGGAGATTCCACATGTGTCAGAGCAGAACCATCCCTCCTTGGGTTTTCAATAGCTGGTTTTTCAAAAGTATATTGTGATCATTTCAAAAGTAAGTTGTGTGTCAACCTGGGTGGGTCATGATTCTGAGTGGTTTGACAGCTATGATGTAATCTGACAGTCATATAGTGATCTAATGACTTCTATGATGAGATCTTATATAATCACCACCATGATGGAATATTCTGTGAGTAATAAATCAATTGAAAGAGGCTTTACTTGTGGGTATGGCCTGCATCCAATATAGCTGAACTTTCTGGCAAGGTTCTTGGGCTTTTGCTCACTCTGGATCCTGCACCTGGCTTCTATTCATCTGACCTCTGGCTCTTGTATATAAACCAGCAGTTAACCTGCTGGTGTTGGAATTGTCAGCCTCTGTAGTCTGTGAGCCATTGGCTTGCCAGCTTCCCTGTCTATTGTGGAGTTTTTCAGCCTCTGAATCCTATGAGCCAGAGGTCATCTATTTGGGCTGCCAATCTTTAGTTCACCAGCCCCTGCAGCTATGTGAGTCACAAGAAACTTCCAGCCTGAACTATTCACTTGGGACATTCCAGCCTGTTCAATTTCATGAACCATCTCTCTCTATGTACAGACACACCACTAGTTTTGCTTCTGTAGAGAACCGAGGCTAAGACATTCAGTACCAGGAGAAGGGTATGTCAAGACACTCTTTCTGAAGTGAAGGGCAAGTTATTACATCTGGCCCTCTCATAACTAAAAAGGATGACCCTCTGGATTTGGGAGGCAACTTATCCTTCACTTGAGTGTGCTGTTCTGACCTATTTACTAAGTGACTCTAAAAGTTGCTAGTACCAAGTGGGGTCCAGACAAGGAAAAGGTTCCACAACATGCTGAAGCTGATGTGGAAGATACTATGCTACTTGGGTCATAAAATCTAGTGGTGCTTGAAGTATCAGTGACAGATAAATATGCTATTTGGAGTCTTTAGCAGACCATTATTGGTGAATCCCAGTGCAGATCTGAGGATTTTGGAGCAAAGTCTTGCCATTGTCTGCAGGTAAATACTCCCCTTTCAAGAAACAGATTTTGACTTATTACTGGACCTTAGTGGAGAAGGACTGCTTAACAACAGGCCACCAAGTCATCATGCAGCTTGAGCTACTCATCATGAACTGAGTGTTGCCTGACCCACAGAATCATAAAGTTGGGTGTGCACAGTAGCACTTCATAATTCAATAGAAGTGGTATATATGAGATCAGGCCCAAGCAAGATCTAAAGTCAAAAGCAAGTTGCATGAGGAGGTAGACAAATATCCACAGTCTCCACTTCTGTCACATTACCTGTCCTCTCCCAGTGTTCACCTATGGCCTCATGAAGAGTTCTTTATAATCATCTCACTAAAGAAGAGAAAACTCATGCCTGTTTACAGATGATTCTGTGCAATATGCAGGCACCACTCACAAGCAAAGAGCAGCAGCAGTACAAACCCCTGAAAACATATTGTCCTAATGGGCAGAACTTTAATGGTGCATTTAGTCATTTGCTGCTTGGAAGGAGAAATGGCTAGATGTAAGACGGTATGCCAATTCATGGACTACGGCCAAAAATTTGGTTGGAGGGTCAGGACTTGGAAGAAACAAGATAAGAAAATTGTAGAAGGGGTATATGGACAGGCCTCTGAGTGGGTCAAAGAAGTGAACATATACGTGCCTTATCTGAATGTCCACCAAACAGTGGAAGATTTTAACAACAAAATGAATAAAATAAAGCAATTTGTAAAAATCAGTTATCCTCTTCCCCCAGCCTGCCTGCCACTGTCTGAAGGGCTAATGAACAAAGTGGTACTGGTAACAGGGATGGAGGTTATGCACGGGCTTAGCAGTATTGGTCTCTACCCACCAAGATCAACTTGGTTACAGTCACTTACAGTCACTGCTGAGTGCTCAGTTTGTCAGCAGCACAGACCTACACTGAGTCCCCAGTATGACATCATTCCTGGAGGTGACCAGCCATTAACTTGGTAGCAGATTGATGGACTTTTTCCATCACAGTAAGGGCAGTATTATTTTCTTACTAGAATAGACACTGTAAGTACAACTATGCCTTCCATACATGCAATGTTTCTGCAAAAACTACTTTCCATGGACATACAGAATGTATTATCCATCACCATACCACACAACATTACATTGAATCATGGGACTCACTGTATAGGAAAAGAAAGTATGTCATGGGACCCAAGCTCATGGAATTCACTGGTCTCATCCTGTTTCCCATCATCCTGAAGCAGCTGGCTTGATAGAATTATTGAAGGGCCTTCTAAAGACACAATTACAGTGCTAGTTAGTTGGCAATAGCTTGAAGGGATGGGGTAATAGTCTCCAGAAGGTTGTATATATTCTATACCAGCAGCCAACATATGGTACGGTTTCTCTCATAGCCAGGATTCATGGTCCAGTAATCAAGGGACAGAGATAGGAGAGGCACCATTCAGTGTCATTCCTAGTGATCTAATTGGAAAATTTTTGTTTCCTGTTCCTGTAACCCTATGCTCTACAGATCTAGTAGTCTTAATTTCCAAAGGAGGAATGCTCCCATTAAGAGATGTTTTAGTCAGCTAGTGCTGCTTTAACAAAAATACTACAGAGTGATTTGCTTTAAAAAGAGAAATTTAGGGGGTGCAGTCAAGATGGCTGACTAGACACATGTCTCCTTAATTCCATCTGAAATCTAAGGGCTGAAATGATAACTAAGTGGAGCTTTCTGGACACCCAGTGAGCCCTAGGACAGGGCATAGGGCTGTGAGTTTGGACTTCATGCCACTGAACTGGAAACTTCTTCTCTTTTGCTGACCATCACCTGTGTTTAATGGCCAGCTCCTGCAAACTGAAGGTGTCATGGATTGAATTGTAGCCTCCCCAAATATGTGTAGCCATGTGGCTGGGCCATGATTCCCAGTATCTTGTGATTGTCCTCCATTTTGTGATTTTCCTATGCTGTATGTTAAAGGATTAGGGTGAGGATGTAAATCCCTTCAGAAGATCACCTCTCTGCTCCACTGTAAAGGGAGTTTCCCTGGAGTATGGCTTGTCCTACCCTTCATCCCACAAGAGCTAAGAGGAAAGGGAAGCAAGCAGAGAATTGGGAACCTCATACCATCAAGAAAGCAGCACTAGGAAAAGAGTATGTCCTTCAGACCTGAGGTTCCTGTGCCAACATGCTCCCTGGACAAAGACTGATGCAATACTAGACTTTCCTCCAGAGCCGACAAAGAAGAAAGCCTTCCCCTGGAGTGGATATTCTGAATTTGGACTTGTAACATACCAGACTGTGTAAGAATAAACTTCCCTTTGTTAAAGCCTTCCAATTCTGTGGTATTTCTGTTAGAGCAGCATTAGATGGCTAAAACAGAAGGTAACCAGCATTTTTAACTTTTTTTTCTTTTTATTGGCTGGCAGACAGAGGATAGACTTAACTGGCAGTAAAGCTGAGCCACACTGCTGAAGTAATCAGCAGGTGGAATAACCACATTTTGAAAACCTGGCTCTGGATACAAAGCACCACAACCCCTCCACCATCTCTTTTTGGACCACCGCCATAGATTCTGCTATTCTGTGTGGGCAGAACAGCTTGTCCAGGATGCCATTGTGTTCAACTGGGAGACAGAGTTACCTATGTGGAGACCTCAGCAGGGGTAACTCCCAGGCTGGAGGCAGTGCCAGCTTGGGGAGTGCTTTTCCAGCAGTAAAGCTCTGTTCAGCACAGTGTAGCCTTAGGGATGCAGCCCAGCAGGGGATGACAATAGGGCAGTAGCCTGTCCATACTTTGATTTACATCACAGCATGTGGGAATGGCTGAAGAGGTGCCTCCATTGTCAGCCAAAATGAGGGCTTTCACACCTGACAGCCTGACTGGTTTTGGAAGTGGTCAGATAGCTTTTACCTTTGAAAATAAGACTGTCCAGAGAAATAACTACAGTGCAGCCCAATGGCATCTCTTCCAGCCTTTATGGACCAACATCATAGGGTCACCCCAGTGACTCCATAAATAGGGCCATGTCTTTGCAAGCCAGGAGGCAGAGGCTGCTACCCCAGAGATTCCACTAGGTCCAGTCACTGTAGTACATCTAGGTGGCTGGTGATCAACTTCCTTCTCAGAACTGCACCTCAGCTCCTGTTAAGGCAACACCAGAGAAATTAAACAGCCTATAGTTGTCCTGAAAGCAACAAACCCTTGACAAACATTTAAAGAAAAATCCAGCCATGGCTCCAGAAAACTCCCAAAATAAAGAACTTCCCAGATGAAGAAGTCTTTCTGAAACTATTGGAGGTCGAGTATAAAAGACTTATACGCAGAGTCCTCTTAGACAATATATAAAATGCAGCAGAGCAAAATGACAACTAAGCAAGTTATTCGAAATGATGGAAAACCAGTATTCTGGAATCCAACAGATCAATAACGAAGTTTCAGAATTAGACAATTTAATAAGCCAAAAAAGCAGAACTGAACAAGTGAAAATTAGACTTACTGATCTTGAAGATACAGCTACTGACACCAACATTTATGAGGAGAAATCAGCAAAAAGAAACAAGAAAAATGAAGAAGCATTAAGAAATACGTGGGACTCTATCAGGAGGAATAATCTGCAATTAATTGGAGTCCCTGACCAGGAAGGGATACCTGAAAACACAGTATTGTTGTTGAATTGCTGACAGAAAACTCCCCTGAAATTACGAAAGAAGAGAACACAGATATCCAAGCTGTGTACCAAACACCACAACAAATAGACTCTGTCATGGATTTAATTACGTCTCCCCACAAATATGTGTAGCTGTGTGGCTCAGCCATGATTCCCAATATTTTATTATTGTCCTCCATTTTGTGATTCTCCTATGCTGTGTGTTAAAGGATTAGGGTGGGACCTTTATAAGATCACCTCACTGCTCCACTATAAAGGGAGTTTCTATAGAATATGGCTTGCCCCACCACTAATCCTTTTGTTTTACAAGAAACAAAAGGAAAAGGAAGCAGACAGAGAATTGGGAACCTCACACCGTCAAGAAAACAGCACCAGGAGAAGAGGTTCCTGCATCAAGATGCTCCCTGGACTAAGACTGATGCAATATTGGACTTTTCTCCAGAGCTGATAAGGGAGAAGGCCTTCCCCTGGAGTGGACATCCTGAATTGGACTTGTAAAGTACCAGACTGTGTAAGAATAAATTTTCCTTTGTTGAAGCCATCCACTCTGTAGTATTTCTGTTAGAGCAGCACTAGCTGACTAAGACAGACCTTAAAAGAAAGATACCAAGACATATTATAATCAAGTTTGATAAAATGAAACATAGCAGAAACTCTTAAAGGCAATGAGACTCAAAGCAAAGCTAATATTCAGAGCCAAGCCAAGTGCCGTCGAGTCGGATCCGAAGGAAGCCCTTTAGGCTTTCATCTGACTGCTTGGCGGAAATGATGCAGGCAGGGAGATGGTGGAATGACACACTCAAAGCCTTGTTGGAGAAAAACTTCCAACCAAGAATTACATATCCTGCAAAACTGTCTTTCAAATATGAAGATGAAATTAAGACATTTACAGATAAACAGAAACTTAGAGACTTCATAAAAAGCAAGCTAAAGCTACAAGAAATACTGAATGAAACTCTTTGCTTAGGAAAACAAAACCATTAACTCTGTATTTAAGGAGGTAATGCAGGACACATTATCCAGAAACATACTCAGTTAGGGAAGGAACAAAATTCAAAGTTATAATATTAAAAGAAGGAATCTAGTGATCATTTCATGAAAACTATGATACCATCACATTAAAAAGAGGGATATACTACAGTAGCTAGAGTCCTTCCAGATGGAAAGGAAGTTAATAAGATATGCAGAACGTAAAACTGGGTTTAAACTTAGATTATTAAGGGGGATCATAGATGTATCCATAAAGCACAATAAAGACACAGCATATCGAAACAAGAAATGTAATACAGGAGTCTCAACAAACACAAAATCAACACTGAGAAGGGTGAAAAATCAACCCATTAAGAATGACACAGAACAGAATATTAAGAGCAGCAGAGAAAACATCAACACAAAAACAAATACATCAAAATGACAGCACTAAACACGTATCTAACAATAATTATGCTGAATGTAAATGGACTGGATGCTCCAGTAAAGGGACAATGAATGACATCTTGAATCAGTAGATGTGACCCATCTATATGTTGCTTACAAGAAACGCACCTTAGACTTAAAGACATGAACAAACTGAAAACTAAAGGATGGTATAATACATACCAAGCAAACAATATACAAAGAAGAGCAGATGTGGCAATAGTAATCTCAGATAAAATAGATTTTAATGTAAAATCCACCACTGGAGACAAGGATGATCACTATTGCTGAAAGGTTCAATATGTAAGCAGGATTTAACACTATTAAATATTTATGCACTCAATACTAGAGCATGTAAATACATTGAACAAACACTGACTACACTGAAATACCTGATAGATCATCTCCACAATAATAGTTGGAGACTTCAGCACTCTGCTTTCAGTACTGGACAGATCTTCTAGAAAAAAGCTCAGTAAAGATACAGAAGACCTCATTGTCACAATTAACCAACTAGACCTCATTGACACATACAGAACTTTTTTATCCATTGGCAGATAACTACACCTTCTTCTCCAGTGCACGTGGAACATTTTCCAGAATAAATAGACCATGTGTGAGGACATAAAGCAAATCTCAACAAAACCGAAACCACTGAATTATTGCAAAGCATCTTCTCAGATCATAAAGCCATAAAAGTCTAAATCAATAGCAGAAAAAAATAGATAGAAATTGGAACTCATGAAACCGGAACAACACCTTGCTCAAAAAAACATGGGTTATAGAAGAAATCAAGGATGAAATAAAGAAAATTATGGATTCAAATGAGAATGAAAACACTTCCTACCAGAACCTATGGGATACAGCCAAAGCAATGCTCAGAAGTCAATTTATTTCTATAAATGTACACATGTAGAAAAAAAAGACCCAAACCAAAGAATTAACCCTACAGCTTGAACAAGTAGGAAGAGCAAAACACAGAATCCCTCATGCACCAGAAGAAAACAGATCATGAAGATTAGGGCTGAACTAAATGAATCAGAGAATAGAAGAACAATTGAAAAAATTGATAAGACCAAAAGCTAGATTTTTGAAAAGATCAACAAAACTGACAAACCTTTGGCTAAACTCAGTAAAGAAAAACAAGAAACGAAACAAATAACCTGAATAAGAAACGAGATGGGAGATATCACAACAGAGCCAAAAGAGATCAAAAGTATCATAACAGGATACTACAAAAGACTGTAACAGATTTGAAAACCTAGAGGAAATGCACAAATTCCTAGATTCACATCAACTACCGAAGTTATCACAAGGAAAATTAGAACAACTTAAGAAACCCATCACAAAGGAAGCAATTGGAAAAGTCATCCAAAAACTACCAACCAAAAAAAGCCCTGGCCTGGATAGCTTCATCACAGAATTCTATGAAGCTTTTAGAGCAGTTAACTCCAATACTACTGAGACTATTTCACAGCATAGAAAGGGATGGAGTAGTACCAAATTCATTGTAGGAAGCCAGCATAACCTTAATGCCAAAGCATGTAAAAAATCCCACAAAAAAGGAGCATTAGATACCAATATCACTCATGATCAACCTAGATGCAAAAATCTCCAACAGAATACTTGCCAATAGAAGTCAACAATATATCAAAAACATAATTCGTCTTGACCAAGTTGGACTTGTACTTGGCATGAAAGGCTGGTTCAGTATCAGAAAAACAATAAATGTGATCAACTACATAAATAACACAAAGATAAGAATCAGCTAATTTTGTCAATTGATGCAGGAAAGGCATTTGACAAAGTCCAACACCCATTCATGCTAAAAATTCTCAGCAAAATAGAAATAGTAGGTAAACTCCTCAATGCATTAAGGGCCATCCTCACAAAGCCAACTGCCTGCATCATTCTGAATGGAGAGAGACTGAAAGAATTCCCCCTGAGAATAGGAACTAGACAAGGGTGCCCACTCTCACTTCTCCTATTCAACGTTGTACTAGAAGTTCTGGACAGAGAAATTAGACAAGACAAAGAGAAAAACGGCATCTGCATCAGCAAAGAAGTAAAAATCTCCCTATTTGCAGATGATATGAGTGTATATGCAGAGAATTCCAAAGAATCCATAAGTAAACTACTCATACTGATAGAAGAGTTCAGCAAAGTATCAGGATACAACATAAACATAAATAAATCAATAGGATTCTTTTATGCCAATAAAAGTCATTAAAGAAATGACCAAATCAATACCATTTACTATAGTCCTCTAGAAGATAAAATACCTAAAATACCTAGAAATTAATCTAATGAGAGAAATAAGATATCTATACAAAGAGAACCACAAGACCTTACTGCGAGAAACTAAGAGAGACTTAAATAAATGGAGAAACATACCCTGCTCATAGTATCTATTTTACCCAAAGTGATCTATACATGCAATGCAATCCCAATACAAATTCCAGTGACATTTTTTGATGAGATGGAGAAACAAGTCATCAACTTTGTTTAGAAAGGGAAGAAACCCTGGATAAATAAAGCACTGCTGAGGAAGAAGAATGCACTAGGAGGCCTTTTACTACCCGATTTTAGAACCTATTACACTGTCGCAGTAATCAAAATAGCCTGGTACTGGTACAAAAAGAGGTGTATAGCTTAATGTAACAGAGTTGAGAGCCCAGAGATGTCACCACCCTCCTATGAACAGTTGATATTTGACACAGGCCCTAAGATCATAAACTGGGATAAAAACAGTCTCTTAACAAATAGTGCTGGCAAAACTGGACATGCATCTGCAAAAATCTGAACCAAAACCCATATCTGACATCTTACACAAAAATCAACTCATGCTGGATGCCAGCCAAACTAAGTGCCATCGAGTCGGACTAAATATCAAACCTAAAGCAATAAAGCTCATGCAAGAAAAAATAGGATCAATGATGGAAGTTTTAATACACAACTTAGACTTCAAACAAAGCACAAGCAACAGAAGAGAAAATAGGTAAATGGAAACTACTAAGAATCAAACACTTTGGCTTATCCAAAGACTTTATCAAAAGAATTAAAGGCCTCCTAAAGAATGAGAAGAAATTTTTGGCAACTGTATTGACGTACTGACGTCTGATCTTCATAGTCTACAAGGTACTGCAAAGGAGATGGCCAGACACTTCTCTAAAGAGGATATTCAGGCAGCCAAAAGACACGTGCAGAAATGCTCGTGTTCATTAGCTATTGAAGATATCCAAATCAAAACTATGATGAGATACCATCTCACCCCAGCAAGGTTGGCCATGATCCAAAAAAATCACAAAACAACAAATGCTGGAGATGCTGTGGAGAAATTGGAACTCTCCTACATTGCTGGTGGGATTGCAAAATGTACAATCTCTTCGGAAAGTAACCTGTCACTTCCTTAAAAAGCTGGAAATAGATATACCATTTGACCCAGTAACCCCACTGCTTGGAATATATCTTGTGAAATCAAGGGTAGTCACACGAACAGACATGTGCACGTGAATGTTTACTGCAGCACAGTCCACAATAGCAAAAAGATGGAATCAACCCAGATGTCCAACAACAGATGAATGGATAAACAAACTGTGGTATATACACTCAGTGGAACACTATGAAATGATAAAGAACAATAATGATTTTAGGAAGCATCTCATAACCTGGTTTCAACGTTGAGTGAAATCAGTCAGTGGCACAACAGCAAATATTGTATGAGACGCCTACTGTAAGGACTTCAAAACAGACTCATGTACAGAAGAAAAGGTTCTTTGACAGCTGCAAGGGAGGAGATGGAGAGACAGAGAGGGCTGGTTATAGATTAGATAGTTGATAGAAATTCAGTTAGGTGAAATCAGTGACAGCACACATTAGAAAGAAAATCAATTTAACTGAACTTCAACATAAACTGAAAACTCTTCCAATCTTAACCGAGTGTTACAAGGACAGAGAAACGGTGTTGGGGGTTTGGCAGCCATGCTCTCAGGGGACATCGAGGCCAACTGGCACAACTAGCCTATTGTAAAGAGGGTCTTCTGCACCCATATTTTCAAGTGACATCTGGGGTCTTAAAAGCTAGCAAGCTGCCATCTGAGGTACACCAAATAAGCTCAACCCAACTGGAACAGATGACCACCAAGTACAACAATGACAGGATGGGAAAAGAGCCCAGAAGACAGAAAGACCCACTGGAATTGGAAACTGTACCAACACGTGACAAGAAGAACCAGATGGTGTCTGGCCACCACCAATGATAGCTGTGATGGGGCTCACAAGGTCGAGTGCCAGTGGCAACACAAGAAAAAAAAGAGTTGCACCTAGGAACTCCACTGAAATACCACAGTTGATGGTCTGAAGGCCTGGGAGCTCCCCTGGGAGCATGGCCGCTAGATCTGATGCTACCTCTGATCATAGATCATTACTGAGATCAACTCTTCGGATAGGAATGGATTGGTCTTGGGGACATACAGTGACCATATCGTGTGTGCACTTTATGGTTCTATGCATCTATTGGATGTCGTCCTACTGGCCTCTTACTAGTGGTGAGTGCAGAGGGTAGAGAGGAGAGGGGCAAGAGATTGTTAACGTATGGAACAGAAAGGAAGAGTGTGCAGTCACCAGGCAAGTAGAGCAGAGGGAACTGCAGATAGGTAGGCATGCAAATGTGAATTGTATCGTAAACTTTCACTGAAACACAATTTAAAAAAAAAGAGAGAGAAATTTTATTTTGCCACAGTCTGGTAGGTTAAAAGTCCAAATTCAGGGTGTTAGCTCCAGGGCAAGGCTTTCTTCGCTGAATCTGGAAGAAGGTCCTTGTCATCAGTCTTCCCCTGGACTGGAAAGCTTCTTAGGTGCAGGGATCTCAGTCCTCCAGAAAGGACACTCAGCTTCTGGCACAACTTCTTGATGGTTTGAGGTCCCTGAATTTCTTTGCTGGCTTCTTTCTTTTATCAAGAGACTGCCTCAAGGCACAAAACAATCTTACATATTGAGTCCTGCCCCACCAACACAACTGCTGCCCATTCATCCTTATTAATATCATAGAGACAGGATTTACAACACAGAAGACATCATATAATGCCAGCAACCCTGACCTAGTCAATTTCTACACATATCTCTTGGGGAACACAAAAATCAGTCTATGACCAAGACACAACACTGATTACATCAACCTAGAAGTGAAGAAAGCCACTAGGCTGCTTTGGACACCTCATGCCTCTGGATGAACATGGCAAATAACAGAGTTACTATATTGGCTGATGTGATTGATATGGATTGCCAAAAGGACATTGGATTGATACTACATAATGGAGGTAATGAAGGTCATGTCTGGAATACAGGAAATCTCTTACAGCATTTCTTAGTACTAAAATGCTCTATGATTAAGTCAACAGAAAATTACAGCACAAAATTCTAACATAACTACCTAGACCCTTCAGGAATGAATGCTTGGATTACCCCACCAGGTGAAAAAGCAGGACGAACTGATTTGTTTGCTAAGGAAAAAGTGAATATAGAACCGGTAGTGCAAGCAGGTACTTCTAAATACTAGCTATGACCACGTGATCAGTTGCAGAAAAGATCAATGTAATTGTTATGAGTATTTTCTTCCTTTTAAGTGCGCATTAAATATTTTTATTTTCTTTACCTATAAAATACAAGAAATAAAAAGGGTTGGTACAATTTCAGTTTTACTTGTTTCAGATGTATCATGTGAGGCAGAAGTATGATGTTATAACTCTTTAGAGATCTATATGAGTGTCAAGTTGACAAGAGTCAGGCCGCAATCTTCAAGGTTCTGTGTCAACCTGGCTGGATCATAATTCTCATGATTTGGCAGATATGTTGTAATTTGGCAATTGTATAACGATGTAATCATTTCCACAATGAGTGCTGATAGAATTTGATTACTTTCATGATGAGATCTACTGTGAACAGTCAATCAGATGGAAGGGAGTTTACTTTGGGATGGGGCCTGCATCCAATACAGGTAGACTTTCTAGCAAGGCTTGTGGGTGTTTGCTTCCTCTGGTTTCTCTATAAGCTCCTGTTTACTCGACCTCTGGTTTTTGTTATTTGAGCTATCACCTTACCTGCTGATCTTGGGATTTGTCAGCCTCTGCAGTCTGATTATATGCTGACACACATTTGCCAGTTTGTCACACTGTGGGAGTTTGTGTGTTGCTGGGATGCTGGAAGGTATGTTACTGATATTTAAACACGAGCAGGCTCACCCATGTTGTACAGGTTTCAGCTGAGCTTCTGAAATAAAACAGGCTAGGAAGAAAGGTCCAGCAGTGTATTCCTTAAAAGAATTAACCAAGGAAAAGCTTATGAATAGCAGCTGAACATTATCTGATATAGCACCATAAGAGAAGTCCCTCATGTTGGAAGATACTCAGAAGATGACTAGATAGAGTGGCCTCTTTGAAGTAGAGTTGACTTTAAAGACATGGATGGAGTTGAACTTTTGGGACCTTCATTTGCTGATGTGGCATGACTCAAAATGAGAAGAAACAGTTACAGATATCCATTAATAATTAGAACATGGAATGTACAAAGTATGAATCTAGGAAAATTGGAAGTCATCAAAAATGAAATGGAATGCATAAGCAATGACATACTAGAAATTAATGGGCTGAAAGGGACTGGTGTCAGCCATTTTGAATCAAATAATCATATGCTCTACTATGCCAGGAATGACAAATTGAAGAGGAACTATGCTATGTTCATGGTCCAAAAGAACATTTGAAGATCTATCCTGTTTAACCACAGAAGAAAACAGTCTTTGATAGTTACAAATGTGGAGAGGGAGGAAGAAGGGTATTCCTTATTGAGCTAGTAGATAAGAATTAAGGTAAGTGAAGGCAGGAACAACACAGAGGAGAGAAGAAGTCAGCACAACTGGACTAAACCAAAAGTCAAACAGTTTCCTAAATCTAACCCAACACACCAAAGGACAAGGTAGCAGGGGCAGGGGTCTGGAGACCATGGTTTGGGGGGGCATCTGGGTCAACTGGCATGAGAAAATTTTTTTAAGAACATGTTCTGCATCCCACTTTGGTGAGTGTGTTTGGGGTCTTAGAAGCTAGCAGGCATCTATCCAAGTAGCAGCAAATAATCCCAAATCACCTGGAGCAGGGAAGAATGAAGGACATCAAAGACATAAGGAAATTATGAGCCCAAGAGACAGAAAGAGCCACATAATCCATCAGCTACACGATCAGAAGAACTAGATGGTGCCCAGCTACCACCAGTGACTGTCCTGACAGGGAATACAACAGAGTCCCTGATGTAGTGTGAGTAAAACGGGGTTCAGAAATCAAACTCTGTTAAAAAGACCAGACTTCATGGTCTGACAGACCAGATGGTCCCTGGAAGACATGGCCTCTGGACTCTCTACTATCTCAAAACTGAAACCATTTCCAAAGCCAAATCTTCAGGTAAAGGTTAGACTTAAGCATAAAACATAAAGTAATGCTAGTGAAGAGACTGTTTCTTGGCTTATGCAGATATATGAGGCTTATTGGGCAGCTCTTGTGCAGAAGCTTGATAAACAAGCAGAGGCGGACAGGAGCTGGTTGAATGGACACTGGAAATCCAGGATGGAAAGGAGGAGTGTGCTATCACATGGGGGGAAAACAACTAGACTTACATAGCAATGCATGTGTAAGCTTTTGCATGACAAATGGGCTTAGATTGTAAACTTTCATTTAAAGCACAAGAAAATAAAATGAAAATCTATATGGAAGTGCAATGCTGTCAGTAATACGATGATATCCATACACCTACAAGTAAGACCGGTTAATAAAAACGGTCAAATTTATGCACCAACCACTAAGGCCAAAGAGTAAGAAGCTGAAGATTTTTACCAACTTCCGCAATCCAAATGGATCAAACATGCAATCAGGATGCACTGATAATGACTGATTATTAAAATGCAAATGTTGGAGAAACAGAAGAATGATTGGTAACTGGAAAATACTACCTTGGTGATAGAAACGATACCAAAGATCACATGATAGAATTTTGCAAGACCAACAGCTTATTCATTCCAAATGTCTTTTCTCACCGATATAAACAGTGACTACATGTAGGGACTTCTGTCTTAGTCATCTAATGCTACCATAACAGAGATACTGCAAGCAGATAGCTTTAACAAAGAGAAATTTATTTTCTCACAGAAAAGTAGGCTAAAAATCCAAATTCAAGACATCAGCTCTGTGGTAAGGCTTTCTCTGTTGGCTCTGGTGGAATATCAACCTTATCCTGGACTGGGAACTTCTAAGGCATAGAGAGTCCAGGTTCAAATGATGCGCTGTGCTCCTGGCACTGCTTGCTTCCTAATGGTATGAGGTCCCAGGCTCTGCTTGCTTCCCTTTCCCTTAGATCCCAAAAGATCGCCTCAGGGCATAATACACTTACAGATTGAACATTGCCTCACTAACACAACCACTTCCATCCTTCCTCCTTAACATCACAGTGGCAGGATTTACAACATATAGGAAAATCACACAATACCAAGAATCATGGCCTAGTAAAATTTCTACACACATTTTGGGAGGGACACAATTCAGTTCATCACAACATCACTGGATGGAATACCCACAAGTCAAATCAACCATATCTGTGGAAAGAGATGATGGAAAAGCTCAATATCATCAGTCAGAAAAAGGCTAGGGGCTGACTATGGAACAGACTATCAATTGCTCATATTCAAGTTCAAGTTGAAACCAAGTAAAATTAGAGCAAGTTGATGAGAACAAAAATGCCACCTTGAGCATATCCACTAGAATTTAGAGAACATCTCAAAAATAGGTATGATGCATAGACATTAAGAACAGAAGAGCTATAAAATGATATCAAGGGTATCATACATGAAGAAAGGGGTCATTAAAAAGAAAGAAAAGACCAAAATGGATGACAGAAGAGACTCTGAAACTTGCTGTTGAATGTGGATTAGCTAAAGTGAAAGGAAAAAATGATGAAGTAAAATAACTATACAGAAGATTTCAAAGAGCAGTTTGAGAAGACAAAGTAAAGTACAACAATGACATGTGCCAAGACTTGGAGGTAGAAAACCAAGAAGGAAGAACACAGTTGGCATTTTTCAAGCCGAAAGAACTGAAGAAAACGCTCAAGCCTTGAGCTGCAATATTGAGGATTCTACAGAGAAAATATTAAATGATGCAGGAAACATTAAAAGAAGATGAAAGGAATACACAGAGACATTATACCAGAAAAAATTGCTCAATGTTCACCCATTTCAGGAGGTAATATGATCAGGAAATGACAGCTGAAATTATGTCTCACATACTCTGGACATGTTATAGGAAGAGTCAGTCCCTGGAAAAGGATCTCATGCTGGTACAACAAACTGGAGGGTCCCTAGAAGCCATGACCCTTAGATTCTCTATTAGTCCCAAACTGAAACCATTCTCTAAAGCAGCTTGGATTGGACTATAAGACATAAAATGATACTGCTGAAGAGTGTGCTCCTTGGCTTAAGTAAATACCTGAGACTAACTCGGCAGCTTCTATCCAGAGGCAAGACAAGAGGGCAGAGGGGGATAAGAGCTAGCTGAATGCACATGGGAAATACAGAGTAGAAAGGGGGAGCATGCTGACACCACGTGAAGAGAACAGATAGACTGGCATAGCAATGTGTGTTCTGTTTTTGTATAACAAATTGACTTGGATTATAAACTTTTACTTAAAGCGCAACACACTTTTTAAGAAAGAAAGGAGGGAGGGAGGGAAGAGGGGAAGGAAAGAAAGAAGGAAGGAAGGAAAGAAGAAAGGAAGGGAGGAAGGAAATGACATCATTGTTGATAAAGTAGAGGAACAATGAAGACTTAAGAAATCCTCAAAAGATGTATTGACACAGTGCCTGCAACAATGGGCTCAAGCATAGCAACAACTGAGAGGCTGGTCCAGAACCAGTGTTCCATTCTGTTATACATAGGGTTACTGTGAGTTGGAATCGACTCAAGAGCACCTAACAAGAACTACCCAGTCTGTGACTCAGCAGCCTGCCAGCTTACTTGCAAGTCTTGTATCTGTCAGCCTCAGTAGCTTGTGAACTAGAGGCCTGCTGTCTGATCAGCTAATGTTGGATTCATTAGCTTCTGCAGCTACATGGTTTTGGAGAAACATCCAGCCCAATCCACACATTTGGGGCTTTCCAGCCTCTGCAAATGTGTGAGCCATTTCCTTGATGTAAATTTCTCTATGCCCCCCTGTCTGTCTGTCTCTCGGTCTAGACACTTCACTGGTTTCGCTCCTCTTACAACCCAATGTAAGACATAGAGCATCAGATCTTTCTTCAGAGATGCCTCTGTGTGGAACTAAACCTTTCAGTTAGTAGCCAAGTGCATTAACTTCTTATACTACCCAAGGACTCAACTATGAATATAAACAACAACAAAAATAATAAATTTATTGCCACTGAGATGATTCTAACTAATGATGACCTCATGCATTACAGAGTAGACAGCATATGTATCGCAAAACAAAATGTTAAAACTGTCACGGCAGTTACTGCTAGCTTTTATTATATTTTCTGTCCCTCTGTTATTTTATAGACATTGCCTCTACAAAAATCTGGAATGTATATTCTTATCTTCATTTTATAGAGGGGAAGACCAAGACTTGAAAGCTTCCACTCCTGGTCAAAGGCATTCTGTAAGTAGTTCAATGCCACCGATATCTGTTGAGCTTGGGAGTTAAATAAACATATCTAAGTAATGCTGGATTCTTCAAGTGCGCTATCAACACTTCTTATATCGAATAAGCTTTCCTAATAGCAATACAGGAGTTTGTCCAATCCAGTTAAAGCAAGCAAGCCCTCTGCATCACAAACCTCGGGGGCGGGGGGGGGGCAGCATCACATTTTGTTAAACCTGATGATATTCGCAAAAGTATATGGATTGTGCATACCACTGGAATGGGGCCCCAGGATTGGACAACAGCAACTGTAATGGGAGGAGAGATGGAGGACACAACAATGAAAAAATCAGATTTAAGAAGTGCTGGGTGTTTTCCCTGGGCTGGAATTCGAAATAAACATGACAGGTCTCAAACTTCTTGCCCTTCTTTGCTCCCCATGGGGGTCCAGAGTGCAGATACAATGAATGCTATGATATAACACAGCATTATCTGTGACTGGTTAGGGCAGAATCCATTTAACTAATCAGAATTTCAAAATCCGTGTAAGGTTTTCAGCTGGGTAATAAAGCAGATACGCACAGACCTCTAGGGACTGGAAGCTTCAGACAAAGATGCTCCTAATGAATCGCAAGGCGTTTGTTGAGTCCCTGAGAGGCCAGCAAGACAGGGATTCTTCCAAGTCTGCCAGTTTTCTGTTGCTCAGAGGGGTCACAGAGCAACCAGGTGGCAGAGCAGTCGGCCAACACTGCAATACAGGTGACCCCTATTAGTTCCCGTAATTGGACAGTGCTTGTCCGAGTAATGGTGTCACATCTGGAGGCTCTGAATCCACAGTGAGGATATTCACCACAACCTTTGTATCTGGGAGTTGCAGATTGAAAGAGAAAGGAAGTTAGAAAATTGTGATTCTTAACGCACTCAAGTTCAGGCACCGAAGAGTAAAGCAGTTGCCGGTGTCTGTTTTAAAAAAAAAAGAGGGTGGGAACCCCACCAGCCAACTCTGCAGAAAAAAAAAAAACAACTCTGCCTATCTCCAGTTTAAGTGGAGCCCCTCCCCTCGGCCTGCCCTGAAGGAGGGTGACACATGTGCCATTTCCTCTCCAGTCGCTGAGGGTCAGGAGCAGGCCAGCGGACCCTCGACCTTGCACTCAGTCTTTCCCTCAGCCTCTGTACGTCAGGGGACCTTCAGCCATGTACAACACGAGTGACACGACCCCGACGCCACCGCCGACCATCCACCGTAAGTACCGTGGACCCGAATGGCCTGCTGTCCCGGGGCCAACGGAGAGGCAGGGTGGGCCGGCTGGGGTATCAGGCCCGGAGTGGAGCCGCCTGTTGGGCTTGGGGGGCTTGTGGGGAGCACCCCAGTCCTGACCCCGAGTGCTGCACTCCCTGCTTGTGCCTGTCAAGCTTCGGTCTCCAGACCTCCCCATCCCCCGACTCTCATCCCCCGACTCGGAAGTCTTCTGGCGTTCAAGGTTTCTCTGCGTTGTGCTGTTCAGTATCTGTGGCAATAACTCCTTTCTCTGGGAAAAGAAGAAAGCGCCGCAGAACGCCTGCCGGGGCAAGCAGGAGAGAATAGCAGACAAGTTGTTTTCTCTGCTGCTAGGCAGAACGGCTGCCAGGGAGTCCCAGTCAACCGAGCAAACTAACAATCCTGTGTGACAAGCTCTCCTGGCACGGGGAGTGGGTACGGATGTGAAGGGATCAGATGGCCCTGACCTTTAGGGATCCTGAGGCTTAACTGCTTGTTTTCTTCTTGAAGCTCACATACGCTCTCTTGCTGACAGGAAGTAGTATAGGAAGAAGTTATTTGCAAGGATGTCCCACACATTGCTACAGTTTTTTTCAGTATAATACTAAAACTTCATTTTAAGAAGAGCGAATGCTTATCTCTGTTATCCCTACCCTTTTCCCTGGCTAGGTTCAGCCATTACAACCTGACAGGAGAGATCCTAAACCTCTATTGTGATTACTTCAAATTATTAATATAGTGATACAAGTATCAAAGACAACATCTCTTTCACAAGTCTGTAAAAACCAGTTGGCTGGGCGGCCTCAGCTTATGTGTGGAGGGGTGTGTGTGTGTGTGTGTATACACATATATACATATATATACACACACACTTGTGCAAACAGTGGTGTGTCTGGGTGTGTGATTGTGTCTGTGTCTGTATATGCTGGGATATGTCTGGTGGGCACAGAAGTAGCCATAAGGTGAGCAAAGGCCACAGTGTCTGCACTGGAACCATCTGTGCTATTAATATGGAGTCACTACAAGTCAGCATCAACTTGACAGAACTGCATTTGGTTTGGTTTGGTGTCATTAATTAATAAAATTGGGATGTTCTTCATTGGTTTGTGAGGTTAAAGGTTTAGAAATGATGCAGCACAGAAACTGGCAAATGTAAAGGGATTCAGTAAATGTCAGGTTCTTTTATATTCATTTTACATGAGACTGGAATTCTGAGCTCATGTGTTTACTGTGTTTATGTGTAAACCAAAACCAAACCAAATGCACTGCTATTGACTCTATTCTGACTCATAGCAGCCCCATAGGACAGAGTAGAACTGCGCCACAGAGTTTCCAGGGAGCACCTAGTAGATGCGAACTGCTAACATTTTTGTTAGCAGATGTAGCACTTAACCACTATACCACTAGGTTTCCTTGTTTATATAGAAGGCTTGGTTAATGCAAAAGAAGCCACTATAATCCTTCCAATGCAAACACTGAGAAACTATGACTTGGAGTCCACTGTAAGCTCTGAAAAGGACTGCGTTGCCCACCCCTGTGCCGTCTCTCTGCAACCGGCTTTCTAGAATTTACGTTTGCAGCCATGGCCAATGCCTGTAGACACTCTAATTCCAGTACTGAACAGGATGCAAGCCTACTTGCATACCATTCCGATTGATCTACGGTAGATCTCTGCTGTGGGAGAACTGTGGGGCCCTCTTTCCCGCACTAACATGGGCAGGATGTGTCTATATCCGGTCTCAGTTGCAAAGCTACTCCTTAGAACCACAGAATTTAAAGTTAAGACAACTTGTTCCTGCCGGCTTCCATAGGACTTAGACGCCAGAGTTATATCCAGAGGCATGCACAGAAGCCCCAGAACCTTACTCTTGGGCTAAGCAAGTCAAAGCTCAGTGGCCAGATGGCTAGTTTGGCAGCTTAATATAGAATCAGCTGCAGGAACAGAAAAGATTACATGAAGTGCCAATGAAATGCCATCTCAGCCATGGCTCAATTACTCCAGATATGTGGCACTGGGGGTCACATAGTGCCAGCAGAGTCAGCTGCTGGACCTCCCCAGGGTGCCTGCAGTTGAGTAATTATCTCTAGGGCCTTGCAAAGCACCCTGGGAAACAGCTGTGAGGTAAAAGGCATTTTATGTTCGTAACGAGGACATGTAAATTAAACTAAAATGTGTAGGAAGAATCCTTGTCACCACTGGTGGGAGATGGGGCAAGTCAAGTCAGTTTGCCTGTTTGGATGACATATATAGAAAGAGAGATAGATATACACATATACATGTGAATGTCTATGTGTATATATACATATACATGTGTGTATATATATACACATACATATATGCACATATATATGTATATATATCAAATCCCCAACCAAAACACCTTACAATAATTGAGTGAAATACACTTAGCCTGGCAAACATATGCTAAGAATATATACATAGATACAGATATGTTGTTATTAGTTGTTATCAAGGCAGGTCAAATTTATGGCAACCCCATATATAAGAGAACGGAAAGCAGCCTGGGCCTGTCCCTATCTTTACAACCATTTATATGTTTGCTTCCACTGTGATGACCTTCCAGCCTCAAATCAACGTGCAAGCCACCACAGAAGGATCAACCCCCCAAAAGTGGTAGAGATACAGATACAGATGTAGATAGAGTCATATATTTATGACTACTCTTCCAGAAATACTATATGAATATACAATTTTTATTTTACATAATGAAACTTATTTTATGTATTCTATTTTATCTTGCTTTCTTAAAATAAGAATATTTTTAAAGATTATACCTATTGCCATATCAGCGCAACTGGTTCTTTCTGGGGCTGTGTAGTATGTATTGTTTGAATACATGAACGAATTGATTATTTTTTAAATCAGTTCCTCTTATAATGAACATTTGTTTACAGGCTTTGTAATTTTTTTGGAAACTAGACACAGTGTTGTGTGTATATGCTATACATTGTTGTGTGTATGTATGTGTGTGTGTATATATATATGTGTACATATATGCTCTTATATATGTCTTTACATTCCTGGATGAACATACCTTTAGGATAAATTTTCCCAGAATGAAATTTCTGAAACAGAAAGTATGCTTATGTGCATTCAAAATAATAGCAGAGGCGGAGAAAGTGTCCTCCAAAAAGGTCATATCAGTTCCTAGTTCTGCCCGGTATCCAGTGAAAGCCCTGTTTTCCCATACCTTCTCTTACTGGATGTTATGAGAAAGTAGTCTTCAAGTGTTTATCTTGGCTGATTAGATGGGTGGTAAATGTCCCCATTTCTGAGCATGCCTTGGTAATTTCAAGTGAGGCTCAGAGTGCTCTCTTACCTCCCTAAGACATTGCATTTCTTGTATGAGATGTGCCTGTCCATGACCTCTGTCCATTCACTATCGGGTTCCAGCCCCTCTTGAAGACATATGCCAAGCCAAAAGCCAAGCCAAGTGCCGTCGAGTCAAGACATATGAGGTCCAACAATTAAGTCCACGAACTTATTTGTTCTAAATGTTACATACCTCTTTGCTGAATATTACTACAGTCACCTTCAGAGTACTCTCTTTTGGAAGCTATGCACTAATGCCAGTGCCTAGTCCACCCTTTAAAGCAATTTTGGAACTCTTTCTGTAATGGCCATTGCACACAGTGGCATGGTAGCAAGTACACAAACTTAATCATGTAGTTGTCTGTGAGGGAGTTTTTAGCCAGTAAACAAATAACTATATTGGAACACCCTCCCTACTCACCTTACCTGACCCCAATGACTTTTTCCTTTACCCAAAGATAAAGGAAATATTGAAAGGAAGACATTCTGATGACATTCAGGACATCAAGGGTATACAACAGCTCTGATGGCCATTCCAGAAAAAGAGTTGCAAAATTGCTTTAAAGGGTGGACTAGGCACTGGCATGAGTGCATGGGTGCCCTAAGGAAGTACTTCAAAGGTGACCCTAGTGATATTCAGCAATGAAGTACGTAACAGTTTTTCTAGGACGAATTTGCAAACTTAACTGGCAGTCCACGAATGCCCCGGGAGGTTAAGTGATGTCTTACATCGCATGTCAAGTTAGGAGTAGCATGGGAACCAAAGCTCCACAGGTGCCTTGGAGTCAGATTTGGATTTGATTTTGTCTCCAACACTTTCTGGTTTAGGGCAAATTAAAAAATAATACCTCAGAATCTCAATTTTCTCATCTGTAAATAGAAATCATAACAGCTCCTTCAAAGGAGGCCTGAAGGAACAATGGTTAAGCTGAGAACTGAAAGGTTGCTGTTTCTGACCCACCAGCCACTCTGCAAGAGAAAGATGTGGCAGTCTGCTCCTGTCAAGATTACAGCATATAGTGTACTTCTACTGTTTGACAGGGCCACTTTGAGTCAAAATCAACTCAACATTCCACAACTTCACAGGAGTTACACGAGTAGCAAGTGAATGAGGGCCTGGCGCCATGCTCAGCAATAGTGATATAGGTTGTGACTGTTGTTAACAGAGATTATAAAGGCAAACCTGGCCTGCTGATGCCTTGTAGACAGATGGTTTTGCTTTTGTTTTTGTTGTATTGTTTTTGATATTATAGCAAAGACAACAATATTGTGAGCCACAGTACAGTCCATTCAGACTCACAGAGACTCCATGTATAATAAGATCAGACTATTGTAATCCATAGAGTGATTATAGGAAGTAGATTGCTGGTAGGTCTTCTTTCTAGTAGGTCTTAGTCTGGGAGCTCTGCTGAAACCTGTTCAGCACTGAAAGATGGCTATACTTGAGGTCCACTAGTGGGGAGCAGACCCAGATCTCCTGCGTGGAAGGTAAGGCTTCTGCCATAGAACCACTGCTACCCCCTCACCACAATATCTTACTAATATTTAATAAGCAATTACTAATACAATTATAGAAGCTATTCTATGCGAAGCCCCGGGGTAAGGACTTCCATGGGTCTCTCCTAGCAGTCAGTTAACAAGCAGTTACCTATCTGCTTTATGGACAAGATCCTGAAGGTTTATTGGGGGAAGCCACCACACAGGGCTTCTGAGTCCTGAGGGCAAAGCCAGGCTGTGGACACCACAGTCAGACTCCAGAGTGAGCAGAAGCCAACCTGCAAGGACCTCAGCTGTACATCAGCAGGGTAGCTGTTCCAGGGGCTTTCTACCCTCCTGTCTGTTAGAGAGCTGTGCTCTGAGAAAGCACATTGAAGTTTGGCACAGAGAGGGTCTGTGCTGTGCACACACTCGGAGCTGACCTGCTGCACTTGCCTTCTCTGCAGATGGGCCGGACCCACCTTGGACTTGCCACTGCCAACACACTAGCTCTTCTACCCTGCTGCTCCTGGAGCTCTGACCATTTCTCAGAGCCTTCTCTGATTCTCCCACTTGTCATGCCTGTATGCCTGGTGCCTGTCTGTACCCCTACCAACCGTACTGTCTGCCTGGCACATACCTGCTTGTCTGAGAGGAGCTGGCATCTGCATCTCTACCTCACAAGAACTTTACAGACCATGCTTCCTCAACCCTCCCTAAACCCTAGTTGCTACCCACCAAGCTACCTGATCCTCTGTCTTCCTCCTTCTTTGAATTCCCTCCACAGGGGTTCTGTGACCCCCCACCTCTGAATTTCCAGCCTCAAAGGCCTGACAAAAAGAGGAGCTTGGTGAGAACTTGGAATGAAAAAAAAAGAATTGCACACATGACTCTAACGTTCACACTCCTGGAGTTACATCCATTTCTAATGTCCAAAGCACTCTAACATATAAACTAAATAGCTCCTATGCCAGAGCTTGGTACACACTCTGAAGTCAGTAAATAATAAGCTGAAATGGATGGAAATCAAACAAAAACAAATTTTAAAAACGTGAATAAAAGCCTCCCCATCATCACCACCTAGTTCTTCTCATCCTAGCAATAATTTTTATTCTCTTGTCTCTCTTTTTTCTTTCCTCTTTCTTCCTTCTCCGTCTCTCTTCTTTCTTTCTCTCTGTTCTTTCTCCCCCTGCCTTCTCTCTTTCTCATATTATCTCTGCACTCTCTCTCTCCTTTCTCTTACATATTCTGTCTGTTTTTTTTCCCTCTCTCTGTCTTCTCATTTTTATCTCCTTTCTCCTCGTCTGTCTTCTATCTCCTTTTGCTCTTCTCTCTCTTCTTTCTCTCCTCATTCTTTTCACTTCTGTCTCCCTCCTCTCTTTTCCTCTTCCTCTCATTTCCCCTCTCTCTTTCTCCCTCTCTCTTCTCTCTTTTCTCTGTTTCCTCCTCTCCTTTCTCTCTCTCTCTCTTTTTGGGTGCCCCTCTCCCTTTTTTCCTTCTCCCACTCTTTAGCCTTGCCTGGAGTTTTCTTCAGATAATTATGTAATCTGAACCTCTGAGGGAATGCTGACTCCTGTCATTGGTTATCATAAATTTTAATTTTATATATTTCTTCATAACAAATGTTAGCGTGTACAATCTTAGCCAATGACAGAAAGTGACTGAGCTGGCCTTCTAGCAGTCTTCCTGCATATGTAGATGAGAGAGAACTCTCCACAGCCCAGTGAGACTTCTCCACAAACTTCTATCCACCAGAAGCTCAGTTGTTACTGTGGACGCTATCTAATGTAGCCAGGGAGGTGGACAGAGATGGACTTGTCCAGCTCCCAGGCAGACAATGGACCAGGAATTGAGGGTCTGAGGCTGTACCCATTCTGGGCCTGATGTTTGTTTTTAGTGGACCCCACTTCTGCCTCTCATTAGCCAACCTCGGTCACATTCACTGTTCTCTCTTGTTTCTGCTCCACGAGCAAAAGCCCTCCACAGTTAGTAGTACCCTTTTCATACCGTGGAAATGGTGTGAGCTGCACATTGCATTGCACTCAGCAGGCACATCATGGGCTCCTTCCATTCTCTAAGGGAGGGAAACACTTGGTGGGGTAGCCTGGTTGAGGCCAAGAAGCCTTGGTTGTGTCTTGGAACCCCACACCCAACAGCGGATATTTTATCCTCAGTCTGCATGTGAAGGCCTCAGAGAGCTGCAATTAGATCCTCCCAACCTCCACCACTTTCTCCTGCATGAGGTACCAGATTTCTGAGAGAGGCTCCAGCATGGTGCTATTCAGATGCCCTTCAGGCCCAGCACTGTGTCCCTCTCCCTGGGATTCCGGAATGGCGTTTTCTTTTGTCATCAGCAGCTGGCAGACATCTGTACTCTAAACTTTTTAGAGGAAAAGAAATCACAGTTTTCCAGAGTGGAACCAGAAAAGACAGCTGTACTTCTTGTCTTTGACATGAAGCCACAGGCTGCACTGCCTGTGTTCACCAGTCAGCAAAGTCCCCTTGTAGCCAATGTCACCTTCTCCTGATATGCCTGCAGACTCTCTCACTAAACCTTACAACTTGAATTTAGCAAGTGTCATGAGTTGAATTGTGTCCTCCAAAATGTCTATCAACTGGCTAGATCATGATTCCCAGTATTGTATCACCGTCTACCATTTTGTCATCTGATGTGATTTCCGTATGTGTTGTAAATCCTATCACTATGATGTAATGAAATAGATTAACCCATTGCCATCAAGTCGATTTTAACTCTTAGTGACCCTATAGGACAGAGTAGAACTGCTCCATAGAGTTTCCAAAGAGCACCTGGTAGATTTGAACTGCCAACCTTTTGGTTGGCGGTCATAGCAGTTGATCACTTACCACAAGGTTTTCCAGTGAGATAGATTAATTGCAGTTATATTGATGAGCTCTACAAGATTAGTGTCTTAAGCCATTCTTGTTTGAGACATAAAAGACAGAAGTAAGCAGACAGACATGAGGACTTTATACTATCAAGAAAGCAATGCTGGGTGCAGAGCACGTGCTTTGAAATTGAGGTTTCTGCACTGAGGTGTTCCCAGACCAAGGAAAGATGGATGACAAGGACCTTCCTCCAGAGCTGACAGAGAAAAAAACCTTCCATTAGACCTGACACCCTAAATTTGGTTTGCTAGCCTGCTAGCCTGCGAGAGAATAGACTTTTCTTTGTTAAAACCATCCACTTGTGCTATTTCTGTCGCAGTACTAGATGACTAAGCTTAAACGTCTCAAGTTCAGATGCCGCTTCTGTGTCTTTTCTAAACTATTTAGTTCAAACACACATTGTATCTGTTACTTAATGATGGAGAAGAAGCAACACAGGTTTGAAGTCAGAGGATCTGGGTTTGAATCTGGACCCGCTCTGAGTTAATCATACCCTTGAACAGGTTGTTGAACATCTATGTCTCAGTTCATTATACAGTTCTGGGCACACAATCAAAGGTGTGCGACTGTGCAGTCACACACGCTGACTTGGTCTGATGCTCTGCTCTTACAGCCTTGAAATTCTTAATCCCTTTTTAATATGGGGCCCAAATTTTCCATTTTGAACCAGACCTTATAAATCATGTATTCCTACTCTGGTTAATGGAGGTAATAACAATTTCTACCTCAGGGGCTTGCATAAATGTGATACAGAAAACCCATACCATAATGCCTGGTATGTATTAATATTATGTTTAATAACTGCCACTGATTACATGACTGTGCATTCTCAGGTGCTAGCTCACTCTCCACTGCCCAGCTCTCTTCTCTGTCTTCAGTCTTGCCTCTATCAGTCCATTTGCCACTGAAAATAGTATCTTAAGATCTGCCCTCCACAGTCTGCCAGGGATCCTGTGAGTACTTTGGGCCAGGTCCTGCAGCAATCACAGTACTGCCCTCTGAATAGCTCTGTAAAGTTGTTCCTTTATGAGCTGCAGTAAACACTTGTATTCTTTCATGTTTTCACTGGAGTCAGCAAGATATGGGGGGGAGCAACACAGAAGACACAGGTACATGCCTGTGCCTGGCTTCACATAAGGGTGTGTGTCTTTAAGCAGATCTCTAAGCCTCTGAGTTCAGCCCTTTTACCCTCCCACCCCATAGTCTTGCTCTCTCACTTCTGGACCCAGCCTCTCAACAACAGGGGCTCAGGTCTCTTGTTGACATCGCTGCACAGTATGAATGAATGAACTGATGTGAACAAGTGAAGCATGATTAAACAAAGTGCTGTCCCTGTCCTAGTACTCATCTGCCTCCTCTGCTAGTCCCCAGGTGAGGCCCTAAGGCAGCTGCTGGTGGACTAGCTCCACCTGACCCCACCCACTGGCTTCTCTCCTCCCAAAGCTTTGTGAGAACCCTAACCTGTGGGCATTTGGATTCCCCTCTTCCCTGTCACCTGGCCCTGATGCATTCGCTTTCATCATGTGCTCTGTGATTGCCTCCCCCAGTCCAGTATCCTCCTTTACCAGTGACTTTGTTCTTTCCCTCTTTGCTCCCTTTGAACAGACCTCCACTGGAACTACCTCTGGAGGAATGTCCTTCACCACATTTTGAGCCTGTCAAGGGAAGCCAGACCTGGGCTGATGTACCATTTGAGGTACTTTCCATCAACTTCTGCGGATATTTCTCTGCTTAGTGAAATTAATTCCTACTACCGGTGATAATTCTGAAACTTTGCTTTATTACACAACCTCTCTTCTTTCTTTTTCACAATTCTATAAATTATCCTGACTCATCCTTCTCCTAATGGCTGTATTTCTGACTCAAAGCATAGAAACACAGGCTTCATTTCACATCAGTTATCTCGTTTTACCCTCAGCAGCCCAAGAGGTGGTATTTTTATCTCTGTTTTGCACCTGACGACACTGAAACTAAAGAGGCCATGTAGCTTGCAGAGAACCACAGCATGCCTTCCATTGTCTCCACTAGCACAAGTTTTACATGGGAGGCCAACCAGGGCTGATTCACCCACTAGGCAAGGGGCCTGGATCCCACAAGATTTTAGTGCCCCACAGAAATGTTTCAACTTCTTCTAAAATCAAAAGGGTAAAAATTTAACTTTAAAGGTCAAGGATTACACTTGTGTTTATGCTAACACAGTCATAAAATACAATTTTTTATATATTTTATAGAAGAAGGGGCCCAGGAAGCAATGCACCCAGGCTCATGATAAGCAGCTGTGCTGCCCACAGATCCAGCAAGGCCATTCCTCCCAGCCAGGTGGCCTGCTCCCCTCCAGGGCCAGGATCCCTTCTTCATGTCTCTTTGGTCCCTGCCTGGAGGTCTCAACCACCAGGGCTCCAAGGGCTGGGCAACTGCTTGGTTACAGTGATGGTGCCTGCCCTTGACTTTTGCACTGTGAAGATTACCATGTTCTGCAGACTCCTAGGGCTCTCTCTCCCTGTCTCTCACTTGCTGTCTCTTTCACTGTCTCTCTCACTTTCTTGAGCCAGCTCCACCTCGGTCTCTTTTCCTCTGGCTTTTTAAGCCATAAAGTTAGGTTGCTCTTCACTTAAAATTGGAACCCTGGTGATGGAGTGGTTCAAGAGTTGAGGCTGCTAGCAAAAATGTCAGCAGTTGGAATCCACTAGCCGCTGTTTGGAAACCCTGTGAGGAATTTCTGCTCTGACCTGCAGAGTCACTATAAGTTGATATCAACTTGACAGCAACAGGTTTGATTTGGGTTTGGTCACTTAAAAAAATAAGTTATCTTTACCCTGTTTCATTATTACAGAAGCAATCCTTGTCCATTGTCAAAATTACAGGTATCAGCACTGTCATGGATTGAATTGTGTTCCCCAAAAATCTGTGTAGCAATTTGGTGAGGCCATGATTCCTAGCCTGTGTGATATTCCTCTGTGTTGTAAATCCTGCCTCTATGATGTTAATAAGGGTGGAGGGGCAGCAATTGAGTTGGTAGGGCAGGACTTAATGTGTAGGATTGTTTTGTGCCTTGAAGCAGCCTCTTGAGCTATAAATGAAAGAAGCTAGCAGAGAAATTTGGGTTCCTCTTATCATGGAAACCCTGGTGGTATAGTGGTTGAGTGCTATGGCTGCTAACCAAAAGGTCAGCAATTTGAATCAGCCAGGTGCTCTGTGGAAACTCCATGGAGCAGTTTACTCTGTTTTACAGGGTCACTATGAGTTGGAATTAACTCAGCAACAGTGAGTTTGTTTTTCTTAGTTTTTACTGTTAGAAAGGAGCGGCCGGTGCCAGAGTGAGTCCTTCGGAAAGGACTTGGGGTCTCTGTGTCATCAGCAGCTCCCAGTCCAGGGGAAGATTGATGCCAAGGACCTTCCTCTAGCTCCAGCAGAAAAAACTTTCCCCTGGAGCTGACACCCTGAATTTGGACTTTTAGCCTCCTAGAGTGTGAAAAAATAAAATTTCTCTTTTTAAATCTATCCACTTGTGGTATTTCTGTTAGAAGAGTATGAAAGGACTAAAACAAGCATCAAGAGCAAAGTAGTAGAAAGATTCTTTCTAAGGAAGGGGGTGACTTTAAGGTGCTCACAGGACAGGAAGGTTACATCCAAGCAGTAAATCAGAAGGAGATCTGAGCAGATAGGACAAGGGACCATCATCCTAAAGAGGTCAACAAGTGTGTGGCTGGGGGAGGCCAGGAAAAGCCTTCAGAATAGAAATAATCTGGAGCAGGTCACAGAAGGGATGAATGTGGACCAAAGTCCAGAACCAGAGAGAAAAGGTCTTCACACAAGGGCAAAACGGGAAGGGGAGCTGGTGAACAGTGCTTGGTGAGCCCCTTTCTGTTAGACTTGATACATGTAGCACCTCACTGAACCCTGAAGGCAGGATGTGAATGTGAATAGGACTAACTCCCGTTAAAGGCAGGGACACTGAGTTCCCAAGGCCGCCCTAAAACACCAGCCCAGGAGTCAGGTACATCTCTCCCACTTTTGGACTCTACAGCCTCCATGCTGGGGGGCTTTCTCATGACTCTTTGCCCTCTGCTCCATGTAGCCCTAAGGCCAAGCATCTGGCCCAGGTGGGGAAGGCCCACCACACACCAGCGCAATTATGTCCCCCTCCTGTGCCACTGTCCTCACTTGGAATTCCTGTACTGCCAATGCCATGTTAACAGTGGCACACAAGGACCCGATTGTGACCCATGATGGGCGGAGTGTGCTCCTGTGTGTGTCTGCCAGCCCCCAAGAAGCAGTAGGCAGCTGCCTCTCAGGGTCTCCACAAGGACACTGGGAGAGAACATTGCTCCCCTTATGCCAGTTCCTGGACTGCCCCACCACAGAGCTATCCCAGGCCAACAGCACCTATGTCTTCAGTTAGAACACAAGAACAATGATTGCAGCTACACATTACTACATTCTGTGTTACACCAAGCACTTTTGAGGTTACTTTCTCTCTTCACTTGAGAAGTACTGCTCTCCCGTTCTGCTAGGTAAGTTAACTGACATTCAGTGTGTTAGTCTCCTAGTGTCAAGCTGTAACATAAGTACCCTAAGGGAATGGCTTTAAAGAATGAACGTTTATTCTCTTACAGCCCTAGAGTCTGAAAGTCCAAATCAGGATTTCTTTTGTGGGCCTGGCTCCTAGTCTTTGGTGACTCCCACTGATCCTTGATATTCATCTTCCCCTCTGTCTGTGCCTCTGTGTTTAACTGCTCTTCCTGCTCTTTTTATAGGTCAGAAGTGTTTAGGTTTAAAACCCAGTCTACTCTGGCATGATCTCATTAGCTTAACAAAAAAAAACTTCTATTTTCAAACAGGGTCATATTTATAGGTACAGAGCTTAGGATGTCAACATATATCTTTTCTGAGGGATATAACTCAATTCATAACACTCAGAGAAGCTTCTCCAAGCCATGCTGTAGAACATGAAGCAAGACTCCTTTGTGAAGGTACTGTTTATGCTCAGAAACTCAGTTATATAGGTTTTATAGGGGGAAATGAACAGGATGATGTTGAGGAGCTGATGCTGGGATGAAGAGTTCCTACAAGGAAGTGTCTTGGCACTCCTGACCCTCCTATCCTGTATGGGCAGACACATTCCTTACCATACACCTTGCACAGCAGGGATCACCCAGGCCTACAGCATAGGGAAGCTTTCTTAAGAATCTAGCTGGGCCTGGGACAGGGCAAGTAGGAATTTTGTCCATTGATCTGACTAACGTCCAAGAGGTAAGTGGAAACACGTTTATGACTTAATACCTATAGCAGGTTTTGATTGCTGGCATAAAGATGAAACCCTGGTGGCATACTGGTTAAGTGCTACAGTTGCTAACCAAAAAGTCAGCAGTTCAAATCTACCTGCTGCTTCTTGGAAACTCTAGAAAGCAGTTCTACTCAGTACTATCGTGTTGCCACAGAAACCCTGGTGACGTAGTGGTTAAGTACTAGGTCTGCTAACCAAAAGGTCAGCAGTTTAGATGTGCCAGGCACTTGGAGACTCTTTGGGGCAGTTCTACTCTGCCCTATAGGGTCCCTATGGGTCAGAATTGACTTGACAGCAGTGGGGTTTTAGGTTTTATGGTGTTGTCATGAGTTGGAAGTGACTCAATGACAATGGGTTTGATTGGTTTGGGTATGTTTGTGAAACTTTTTTCTGCTCCACTACTTCTTGGACACTGTTCTTGTTTCTTTGCCCTAGTATAGAATTTTTGCAGTATGTTTGACTATAGGTGAAGTTCACTGCTTCCCAACGCCTCTTCTGTCTGTGATCTCCCCCAGTGTCAGCATGGTAATCTAGCACATCCCAGTAAGCCCACATGACAGACAACGTCATAGAGGTTTAGACAATTTACCATGTTGTTTGAGTTATTTATTTATTTTTGCTCAGCACTTTCTCTCCCATGCCCTCCCACAGTGAACTCACCCTATGGCTAATAATAAAGACAGTAAACACCCCTCCCTCTGGCAGGTTGTGTGTGCAGCACATCCGTGTTAAATTCTGGTGCTAGCTTTGGCTCTTCAGATTTGACCACACATACCACTTTTTTATTTTCAACTCATCATAATCTGGGGTCTCTTATAAGCCCCAAGTCTGCAGATAACATGAACCACAAGGTTTTGGCTGTCTATCATGTTTTAGTGGAGCAACTCCAGAATTGTTACAATCTGATGCCTTTGATTTTAATTCAGCAAGTAAGTACTTACTGAGTATGAGACATGAAGACACACAGACTTCCTAGCCCACTTAGGGTGGCAAGACCTAAGAACATTGTATGAAGTCTCAACAACTAAGTCCATAAACTTAATTGTTCTAAGTGCTACGTACCTCACTGCTGACTATCACTACAGTCACCTTTGAAGTACTCACCTTGAGAAGCTATGCATTCATGCCAGTGCCTAGTCCACCCTTCAAAGCAGTTTTGAAACTCCTTTTCTGGAATGGCCTTTGTGCACAGTGGCAAGTTTGTGAACTTAATTGTATAGTTGTCTGTAAGGGAGTTTTTAGCCAGTAAACAGATAATTGTATTGAAACACCCTCTGATCTGATCCCCGATGATTTTTTCTTTACCCAAAGTTAAAGGAAATATTGCAAGGAAGACATTTTGATGACATTGAGTACATCAAGGGTAACATGACAACAGCTCTGATGACCATTCCAGAAAAAGTTCCAAAATTGTTTTGAAGGATGGACTAGGTGTTGGCATTGGTGCATAGCTTCCCAAGGGAAGTGTTTCAAAGATGACAGTAGTGATATTCAGCAATGAGGTATGTAGCGCTTCTTCTAGAAATAGTTCACAAACTTAATTGTCAGACCTTGTGGAACAAAGCACATCAAAACATTTTGAAGGCTGTTTGGACTCTCCTGGCCATTCATTGTCATGGTTTAGGCTCATTAGCAGTGTTAGTCTCCTCTGAAACAAAAGCTGCACATCCCTGAACCCCAAAGGAAAGGCTTCACATCCAGGGTCCCTACCCCAAAACAGAAAAAATGACAGCACAACTACAAGTCACCATTACAATTATTTTTTATTACTTTTTAAAAACAGTGTCATTTTTACAAAATTAATTATTATCTCTTACATAAAAGAGATAAAGATCCATTGGATCCAGTTAAGTTAGGGATGAGAGGCCTAGTGACGCTCTTCATGGTACAGTGGCCTCTCGTGATGGGCCACTCCCTAGAAGTCACCCCTTGACACTGAGAGCTGCCTGTGAACATGTTTGAAATCCCCTGCTTAGTCCCCTCCAGAGCAGTTACCTGCTGCCTTAAGTTGGCTTCCCCCCAGTCACAATTTGCTGTCTGTAGTGTTACTTTGGGGACTAAACAAACATTTGCCTTTAGCTTGAATGCTGTGTATTCACAATTTTACCAGTTAATCACTTTCTCCACAAGAAAAGTTTTTTTTTTTCTTTTGGTCAAAATTTGGGAACCCTTTGCTCAGAATCCATGAAGAAAATTAGAAGTTTTTTCTGCAAAACTAGATAGAAAAGTTCTACTTTGAAAACATTAATCAACAAATACTTATTAATTACCATATTCACCTCTGGTTCTGCCATCATTGAAAACACCTTGGCTCTGGTTGAGCCCAACTTCCACCTGTCATGGCACTGGGGGGAAGGCAAACAAAGTGTAAGACACGATCCCTGTCCTCCAAGCATGGTTAGACTTCTTGGGGCAGCAAGATGTACGTGATAGGTGGGAGCGAAAAAGCATCCCATCCTCACAGTGAGAAACTTCTTAACATGTAAATTCAGACCTTAAATTAATTTGCCTATTGCTCACTGTAGTTAATTATTCACTGAAATAGTTATATGGGTATTTAGATATTAGAATAATAACTTCAAGTAACATGACCCCACAAATGCAAATGGGTACATTTCTAACTAATAGTAAATTATAATGAATTCCTACTTAACTGGATACAGTTTTAACTTGTTGAATTAAAATTTTGTCCTTGAAAGACAAGTTTCCAGTGATCAAGATTGATTGCTGAGAGTGTTCTGTGGGGAATTACTTGTGAGTACATAAAACTGGAAAGAAAACAAATAACGGTGCTTGTGCACTAAGCACCTGCTGTGTAGCAGGGATAGTATGATCCTCTGTAAGGGAAGAGCAGATGTTATCTAGCATTATTGACCTTGAGCCACCATCCACACTGTCAGGTGAGAACCGAGGGTGGTGTTAAGGATGAAGAAATGAAGAAATTGGCACAGTTGGTTAATGGTGGAGCTATAATTTGATACTAAATGATTTGACTCCTAGTCTATCCTTTAACCATTAATCAGTTGTCATGTAGTAGACTCCAACCCATGTGTGTCTGAGAAAAGCTACACTCTATAGAATATTTAAAGGCTGATTTTTCTGAAGTGGGTTGCCAAGGCTTTCTTCCAAGATACTACTGGGTAGACTCTAACATCCAACCTTTTGGTTACCATCCAAGCATAGTAACTGTTGGCACCACACAAGAATTCTCACCTAATTTTTAACCACTTCAAACGGCCACCACTCACATGTATAGAAAATGGGATGTGCTAGGGAAGAAACAAAGTTGATTTTAACAAGGGGAGTGAAAAGAAGTTGGTTCAATGGACCTTTTAACTCCCTAAGTTTGTATCAGGCTCTGGTAACCACCCTTTCGTCACTTCCTGTGTACAAACAGTGGAACTTCTGAAGAGCCCTTTTGGAACATAGCTATTTTTAAACTATTCAATTGAGTAATATGATATTTGTCACTCACTGAAATAGCAGACAGTATTGGAGGAGGCAGAAATTCATCTCTGGGGGCATGGCAGACAAAGGTGAGTGAAATCCATGATGTTTTGTCAAGAATTCAGATGCCCGACAGACAATGCTTCCCACTCACAAGCCCTTCCGTGCCTCATCTCCTGATGCTATGGATCTCCTTGGACTCTTCCCACTGCCCTTGCTCATTCTGTGCCCAGCATGGATATTCAGAACAGCTGTCACTGAGATGGCCCATCCTGGAGGCACAGTGCGATTCTGGCCTCATCAACTCTCCTTGTCTGGGCTTGAGGAACAGAGACAGACTGTCTGGGCAGAGAATGGGCTAGTATCTCTCAACCTTGCCCTGGTGTGGAAGCTTTCATGGGGAAAGTTCTCCTTTAAGCCTCGTGTGTAGGGTTCTCCCTAAGGAAAATGAGTAGAGGTTGTCTTCTCCTCTGTGCCTGTTCACAGTGTCCCAGACAGCACTCCTACTTGGAGACTTCTCTGCCCCCCTCTGCCTACACTCTTATTTTAGCCAGCAGTGGTCCCTCCAATAGGCCATTTTTCTGGTTCTCGGACCCCAAGTCCTCTGAAGGGGTCCTTCTGTAAAAGCAGGGCCTTGCCAACCCAGAGGTCCAGGCCACATCCTCATCAGTAAATGAGGGTGGTTTAACAGAAGGTAGCACCCCATTGAGCAGACTCATCCCACCATTCACCATACTAGCTGCTGTCTTGGTTCTAGTGGTAACCAGTGAGGAGGACTTTAGAATAACGATTTCACTTCTTTGAGCTCAACTTCCAAAGGAAATACCTGTGTCGTCACACCCTAGAGAGTTGTTCAAGGATGACATGAAGCTATGGTGCACCAGGCTATGTAATCTGTGAATGTGGCCAAGGCAACAAGGTAGGGACCTGTGTTCTAGCGCTGTGTGCTATATGCTGAAAGTTGCAGACGTTGAGTTGGTAGGCTTGGATCCAGGTGTAGCCTGGCCACTCAAGGATTCTATTCCCATCAACACCTTAAATGAGAAGACATAGGTGAAGCATTGGGAATAGACCTAGTAGTATAGGCAAGCACTCAATAAATGGTAAGCTAAGAGGCAAGAATAAAAGACTCAGAGACACAAAGACTTAAACCAGGGACCTGTGAGCCACACCCATAAACCAAATGTATCCAACAGCTGGTTCTTGCAAACAAGTCTTATTGGAGCACCAAGAAACTAGTTGCTATTCAGTTGACTGTGACTCATGGATGGCCACGTGCATCAGAGTAGAACTGTGGTCTGCTGGATTGTCAGTGCTATGATCTTTCAGAAGTAGATCACCAGGATGTTTATCCAAGTCTTCTTTGCATGCCTCCAGTTTTCATTTAGCAACTGAGAGCACTAACCATTTGCACTACCCTGCTACTCCTTATCAGACACAGCCTTGACCATTTCTTCTGTGTTATCTATGACCGCTTTAGGGCTAAGATAGCAGTACTCAGTGGTTGCAGCAGGGACTACATCACTTATAAGGCCTAAATTATTTCACCTCTGGCTCTTCATTAAACAAGTTGCCAAGCCCTGAGTTAAACTAGCTGGAAAATCCATAATGTGTTAACTTCCAGGTCTAGTATTCAGAAGGCCCTCACCTCATTGCACCTCTCTCTATGAACCCATAGCTTGACAAGTGAAAGAGAAGCCATTGACAAAGGTCATAGGGCAGCTGACGACATTAGCTGGCTCATGCCAGTGCACCAATTCACTTGGGTGGATGGCACCTGCATGCTTTGGTCTGTCATTGCCCCCTATGCCAGGGCAGCCTCTCTCTATAGTCTTTATGTTTCTTGTGACTGTATCTCCCCACAAGGACTCTCACCCTCTGTAGTACAGCTACATGGGGCTCTGCTGCCCTGCAGAAATCCCTCAGCTTCATGATACAGGTACAGGAGGAAGATCTATAGCAGGCAGATACAGCCCCATGTCACACAGGCTTTCCCTGGAAACCTGCTGTTGGGGCATCAGCCACCAACCCACACACTCCGGAAAACAGTACTGCTCATCACTGGCCCTAGAAAGGAAGTTTAATAGCACTCTAATCATTACTTGAGATGCTTACTGAAGCATCTCAATCCCTCATGGGTTGTTAATCCCCACTTCTCAAATTTGAAGATAGAAACGGGGTTGAAGTGCACCCAAATCTGACTCATCACAAAATGGTGGTCCCTAGGTCTGTACCCACTTCATCTCTGACCCTGTACCAGGGAGCCTGGGTCATACCCTACTAAGTGCCACTGTGTGCCAGGCCCTCATCTGGGTCCAAGGAATATGGAATGAGCGAATCAGCAATGATCACAAAGGGGTCGTGTTCTATTGGAGTTGGGTGGACTTAAGCAATATGTAAGATTGGAATATAACTATTTCAGGTGGTGCTGAGTGCTGGGGAGAATAGTCAAGCTAGGATGTGAAATAGGGAGTACAGAGGAGTGAGAAGCAGGTGCCATTTAAATGTGGCCAGAAGAAGGCCTCACATGGGGAGGCAGTGTTTGAGAAAGACCTGAAGCTAGGGAGCCAAAGGTACAGGTATTTTAGAGAAGACTTAATGGGCAGAAAGCTCAACAAGTGCAAAGACCTTGAGGTAGGAACAGGCCTGGCCTGATTAAAGAACAGCTAGGAGGCTTGTTTGGTGAGAAGAGACAGGGTGACAAAGAGATAGGTTAGACTGGTGATGGGGGCCAGATAATAGGATTGTCTCCTGCCACTTACTGCAGTATTTTAAATAACATTACCCCTTGAGTTTGGGTCTTGTTGAAGTCTGGCCACCTGAACCTCTGTTTGTACTGAAATTGCTTGCATGTCCCAAAGCAAGTTCATGTTTTTTATCTCATCCTTTCTTCATCACACCCTGGCACAGAGGAGGGTGAGGGAGTGAAGAGAGTATTAGCAGGGAGACAGGTCTCTGTGTCAGCTAGGCGAGGGAGATCCCAGGGCCTCCCTTCAGAGTTTCTTCTTCCTTAGGAGGAGTTCAGAAAAATAACTGAATAGTATGGAGATCTGACAGGCAGATTTGCTTTCTCCTGGTAAGTAGCGGTATTATATACTTGCTTGGAAGAAGGGTCTGGGGTCTGTGTGTTGCTGAGTAAATGGCCTTTACCCCATAGCAGTGGAGTCTATTCTGACTCAGTGATCCTAGAGGATAGAGTAGAACTGCTCCATAGAGTTTCCAAGGAGTAGTGTGTGGATTTGAATTGCTGACCTTCTGGTTAGCAGTCTGATCTTTTAACTACTGTCCTACCAGGGTACAGTAACTTTTCCAGGACCATACCAGTAGGAAGTAGGAAAACCAGAATTAGAATCGGGAGTTGATTCCACAGCTTCTCACCTCACAGGCTCCCCTACAGGCAGATAGTGTCTTCCTCTTCATACTTCCCTTCTAAGGGATGAATAGTTCCAAGCTAAAGCACTATTCTCCACCCCCATACACACGCACACACGCACACACACACACATATGATGAGACCTGAAGGACTTCAGGGATTTGCCTCTTTGATGAGCTCAGTCTCTATAAGAATTCAAATGGGTATGGTAGAGGGCTCCTGACTCATTGAGTAGAATGAACACATGTGCTGTTTCTCTGATAAAGGTCTTGGCAACCTGGTCTCTGAGTGGGAGGAGAGAGGCCACCTCTGCTGCACTGGCAGGACACAGAGCTTGTCTCTCAGCACACCACTTGCTTGGTTGTGTGTATGTGTGCAAGGTCATTATATTTCTTCTGAGGGCTGTTTGCCTCCTCTTTATTCCAGTTAGTATAAAGGGCCCCTTGGCCTAGGTCTGAATCTGATAAGCCTTGGGCAGTAGGGCAGCAGAGCTATGTGAGCAGAGCTGAGCCTCTTATCACATGGCTACAGGGCTTCTGGTGACCCACCCCTTCAGGCCTAGGCCTGATAATGTTGTCCTGGGCTGCTGTTCAACAGCTGCCTTCTACCCAAGTACCTGCCCCTAGGAAATAGGGTGCACTTGTTGTGTTCAGTTTGCAAGAACAGGAATCTTCTTTACTGTCTGAGACACCAATAGGCTCTGGTGGCCACAGGCAACAAGACTTACTTGGGACAAGTGGGGACAAGGGTTTGATAAGGAGGCTGAAAGAGAAGGTGCTTCAGAAAAGACTTGGCCCTGCTGTGGCAATGGGGGTGGTGCCTCCCATGGGAGAGTCATCGTACATATGTCTGAGCTACTCAAAATTCAACACATTGTATTTGAGTATGAGTGAGCTGCAAGGGGGTCATGCAGTAAGCACAGGATGTGTGAGTATACAGTGGACCAGGTAAGGAATCAGCCTATTCTGAAATTTTGTTCCAAGCTGGCTTGCACCTTTGACTGTCAGCTAGGCCAGGGAGATCCCAGGGCCTCCCTTCAGAGTTTCTTCTTCCTTAGGAGAAGTTCAGAAAAATAACTGAATAGTATGGAGATCTGACAGGCAGATTTGGGAAATATTTATCTAAAAAACTATTTGTTGTTTATCAGAAATTCAAATGGAACTGGGCATCTTGTATTTTAAATGTCAGCTCAAGGAGGGTGGGACCTGAGCATGGTGTTTTATAAATGATTCTTATGCAGGTGATTCTAATGTACTTCCAGGATTCAGAGCCACTAGCAAACACTCCTGCTGTGGACAAGTCCATAGCCAGTGTTTTAGGCTGGCTCCTGATTGCAAAGCTTCCGAGTGGATCAAGCATGCCTAGTCTTAGAACACATACCAGTAAAGTTGCCCCAGGCTACCTACCACCTACCCCATAGGATACTACTCATGATGGATAAAAGCCCATTTTTATAGAAATTTGAAATCTGAGACCTGCTTTTATTTTGAATGTTCAAACAATGTTAATTGTGGAAGTGTTTCAATGGATGGATATAAATATAAAATAATAAATTACTATTTGTAACCCTACCAGCTCTCCCACCACACTGATGTTCTCCTCCCTTCATAATCCTTATGGAACTTCGAATTCTCAAATCCCCATGACTCTTGGCCTTGTCAGGATTCCCTTCCTAAACTTACCCGTCCCACCATCTCTTTCTATCACCCTGGTTTGTCTCTCACTGTGTGATGCTGATCCTTTATCTGTATCTTCCAAGTGCTCTTACAAAATCTAGGCTCACCTTCTTCCCATACTTGTATTGCTTTAAAATTTCTAGATAATCTCACTTCCTATAATCATTCACCTGCAATGACTGCTAACTGCCTAGAAAAAAACCAAGCTTACTTAATTTAGTCTTCAAGACCTTTCACTGTCCGCTGCTGATTGACTGTGGTACTAATGGTGGAAGAAGTAATAAGACAAGGAAAACAAACTCATGATATATACTGTTTATAGCTGTTCATATTCTTTTTCTCTGTCTCCTAAAAGTGTAGTTCCTATTTTTCCAAAACCAAAACCAAAACATAATAATTTAAAGGTAGTAACATTTAATTCATTTTAAAATAATTCAACAGAATATCAAGATTTATAATTTGTACCAGAGACTGTGAAGGCAAACCAGGGAGCTTACTTTGGTAATATATCTCAATCGAGACATATTATGGAGCAACTTCATCAGCTAGAAAAATAGAGGAACATGGGGGAGTAGTGGGGCAGGGGTATGAAAGATAAAAGGCATCTGCTCTCCAGTAACATTGCCTCCATTTAAGGGACAAGACAACACCAGCATGCTTGAATCAGGAATCACAGTGTAGGGTGGCTCCTGGCTCTTTTTCAGACCACAGAGCCAGGAGCTGAATCAGCCACTTCTGAAGAAGGCTTTTTCCTGGCAGAAGATAGGATTCAGAGAACAAAGGAGGTCAATGGAGGAGACTTCACCATTACAAAAGATAAACAAGCACTTCCTGTACTCAGCCCAGCCACAAGGTCTGGGCCCCTGCAACATCAGCATCACTTGTGTCCACTGTGTTCTCTCCTCTCCTAATAGAGAGGACTGTAGGGGACTGAGAAGATAGGATTCTGTGCCACATCTTCCTGACACTGAAAGCCACACCCGTTGTGCCATGCTTCAGGCTGCCCCTTTGAAGTATTTTAAGATGATTTCTGAAAAGAGCAGTTTAACACATTTTAACCCTTCTCTTGACCCTTGCCCAAGGCAATACTCTCCCAATATTTAGATCAAAATATAGCCTCTCTTTCATATCACCCTTTTTAAGTCCTTCACAGAATGAGAAATAAATAGCAGTAGCATCACTAGCAAAATGTTAACTGCCTTCTCAAGTCAGTCCTGATCATGACAACCCATCACAGTGGAACAAATGATGCTCAGTCCTACACTGGACTGAGGAACATCTGGAGATCAGACAGTTGTGGTCCATACAGTTTTCATTGACCGATTTGCAGAAGTAGGTCCCCAGACATTTCTTTCTAGTCAGCCCTTTCTTCTTAATCTTTCTTAGTCTGGAAGCTCCACTGAATCCTGTTCAGCATGATAGCCACACCCAAACCTACACCGGCAGGTGATAGCTGCACTTGGAGTGCACCGGTGGAGAATTAAATTCAAGTCTTCTTCATTGAAGATGAGAGTTCTACCACTGAACTACACATTCTCCCTCGAACAATAATGGCTAACTTATATTACAAGGACAACAATTAAGTGCTTGACTGCTAAACAGAATGGTGGTTTGAACTCACCTATCAGCTCCATGGGAGCAAGACCTGATAATCTGCTCTCTTAAAGATGAAAGCTTATGACATGCTATGGGATAGCTCTACTCTGCACCTGGGGTCACTGTTAGTCAAAAATCAACTTGACTGCTGCTAGCAACAACATTTTGTATAAGCCAGGTCAATCACCATTATGTCTTCCTATACACACCATCTCATTTGTTGCTCATTTGATCTTCTAATCATCCTGTATAAAATATGATTATAATGAGAGTCAGCATGCCTCTGTGATGAACGGGATTTCCTTTCCTGTGGACCAGTCTTAAATCTCTGAGACAGTCTCTTGGGGACCCTTAATTGGCTTGGGAAGAAAAGATGTGTCTCTGGACAGTAGAAGCAGACAACGCTGTGCATCCTTCTAAGATTCCTCCTCCACCGTCTCATCTCTAGCCTTCTCATCCACAAGCTAGGTCCTGCTGTTTCTGGACCATGCTGGCCTTCCCTCAACAACTGTCTGTCTGTAGAATGTGACATTAGTAATGCCCTCATCTGAGGGCTTTACCTGAGGATTTGGGCTGTAATTCCAAAGCAGAGGGTTTCTTTGTCATACTTGCTGCACTTGTCATCCTGTGTGCCACCTGATGGTGAGGGCCCTGAACTCCTCCTGCCTGTCAGACCTGTGAAAGAAGGAAAAAGCATTTTCTACACCCTGGTCTCCAACTGATAAGCCTTCTGGGAACCAAGTTATAAAGCAAGGGTAACCAAGTCATCATTATTTACATATGCAGCCTGATTGAGTCCATTTAGTCATGTAATTAGGTATCTAACTATGCTGAAAATGCAATTATATGATTTTTAAATGAATTAAGCCCTCCAGAGAAGTGGTAAAGATTAGCATGTGCTATCCAGCTGGAGAAAGAGCAGGGCTGCAAAGGGCACATCAGCCAACTTGGGGCACACAGAGCCCCATACTCTGTACTTGAAACACAGAACTACATGTGAGATTGCATGTGTGCATGCTACACACATTCAGACACTCACATACACAGCCATTCACAGGTGCATAGATACATATGGATAGACACACAGATGCACATATACAGACACATGCACATACACAGACACAGAGAGATACTCAGACATACTCATACACAGATACATACAGGCACTCAGACACACACACAGACACAAAGATGGACACATACACACATAGACACACAAAAACACAGACTCATATACCTTTGGACATACTCAGGCACACATAGACACTCATACATACACGTACACACACACTAACACAGGTGTGCATCCCCAGGCTCCCGTAACTGGGAGCTTAGCACATCTGTTGAGTGACCTTTTAATGGCTGACTTGGAGAATCAGAGGAATCTTATTTATCTAGCATACGAAAGGCAAGTTTATTGAAAAAAAAGAATGAAATGAATAAAACAGTTGGATGTCAGAGAATACTTTATGCAACACGGTCTTAGGCTGGGTTTTCTAGGGAAGCAAAACCAGTAACACGTGTAGGTACAAGGAAAGATTTATAATATGTATAGATAGATAGATGTAGGAAACAGCTCACGCAATCACAGAAGCTGAATGTCCCAAGTTCTGGCACAAGCCTCATGTGGCTACGGAAGCTGAGGAACCCAAAGTCAGCAGGTCAGAGACCAGAGTTCTAGATCACCGGTTGTGTAGATCAGTGGATCCCAAGCTGGTGGCCAAACGGAGTGGCAGAGGCTGACGAACTCAGGATCAGCACGTCAGGGAGCAGGACTCTCAAGTGCCGACTGTAAGGACTGATAAATCCAACAGCTGCTAGCTCAAGTCCAGGAACCAGATGCCGCAAGAAGACAGCAGGAGCTCCCCACTACTTGAAGAGACCCGCAGTAGTAGTGGAAGGTCAAGAGATGAGAGCCGAGGGGCGGGAAATCACCACAAACCCTGCCCTGCCACTTAATACAGCAGCCAGATATGGAGTAGCCAAGTTGACATAATCCTGACCACCACAAACACCATATATTCATTTACCCAGTTTTGTGTTAAATGTTGAAATATGAAATATGATCTAGTATCTCAGTAACCATGGTAGGGGACAGACAATAGCAAGATGTCACAGTGGTGGTGGAGCAGATTGTTGTACAATTATTGCCTAGGGACCAAATCCAAACCAGGTTTGATTTTTGTGCTGCAACTAGCTAGGAATGATTTATTACCTTCTTACATTTGTCTTAGCCATTTAGGGCTGCTATAACAGAAATATCACAAGTGGATGCCTTTAATAAAGAGAAATTTATTCTCTCATAATCTAGTAAGCTAGAAGTTCAAATTCAGGGTGCACATCCAGGAAAAGGCTTTCTTTCTCTGTCAGCTTTGGAGGAAGGTCCTTATCATCAGCTTTCCTCTGGACTAGGAGCTTCTCCATGCAGGAACCTCAGGTCCAAAGGATGTGCTCTGCTCCTCGTGCTGCTTTTTTGGTGGTATAAGACCCCAACTCTCTGCTTGCATTCCTTTCTTTTTGTCTCTTATAAGATAGAAAGTGGTTCAGATCACAGCTTAGGGTTAATCCCATTACACCGAATCAGGGATGTGACCAGAGTAAGGGTATTACATGTCACCCTAATCCTGTTTAACCACAGGCGGGTATTATGATTTATGACACATAGAAGAATCATAAAATAGAAGACAACCATACTATACTGGGAATCATGGCCTAATAAACTTGACACCATTTTCAGGGACACAATTCAATCCATGACAATATGGTTGTTAAAAAAAGAAAACATAAAAAGAAAGAAAAGTAAAGGAGAATGCAAGAGAGATGCAGCAGCGGCCGTATGTGGGCTACAAAGCCTAAAAATTTACTATCTGGACCCTTATAAAAAGGCTTGCCATCCCTTTAGAAATAACAGCAGGAGCACAGAGCCCTTACAGAGAAATCAAGGACAGCTTCTTGAAGAGGTGACAGTGATCTGAAATCCCATACTCTTCTTGTCTCCTCCATTTGCACTTATTTGCTACATGATAATGTGTCATCTAGATGCTGAAGATTCCTTCAGCTAAACCTTTAGCTTTCTCTTCCTTGAGCTTCAGATGCCTGTATCCAACTGCCTGCAGTGCAAACCAACATAGCATGTCCTAACACGAGTACTAGATTGTTTACCCCCCACCCCATTGGTTCCCTCCTCCCAGACTTCTCTTTCCTAGTAAGTAACTACTCCATCCTTGCTCTGAAAAACCTTGACTCTCTTTTGCACACTTTACATCAAATTCAATCAGCAAAATTTGCTGGCTCTCCCAGATATGTCCACAACCTTACCATTCCTCGTCACTTATGCCACCACTGCCCTTGTCCAAGCCACTACAGACTGTGACCTGCAGTGTGGCCATGTCTCTTCCCTCCTGACCCTGAAGACTATTCCTAACATAGCAGCCAGAGTCACTTGACCATGCTCCCACACATGAACAGATCTTGGCTCCCCATCGCTTTCAAGTAGTAGAATCTGCCTTCCTGTGGCTCAGCCCCATACATGTCCTTTCCACTATGTCTTATACCACTTTGCCCCCTGCTCAGTCTGCTAGGCCTCACAGTTTACTTGCCGATCCTGGCAGCTGCTTCACCTGCTCTAGTCTCCTGCTGGCACTGTCTGACTTCTTGCCTGAAACATTCTATCCTCCAGCATCTGTGCTATTCATTGTCTTGTTCATTTCAGTTCCAATGTCACCTTCCCAGAGAGCAAAGAAAAGTAAAGCTCTTTAGGGAGGGTGCTCAGGGGACTACTCTTTAGGCAGGTGACATTTGCTCTATAGCGTGTATCACCACCTAACCTTCTACCATGTATCCATGTTTTAAACCAGCTGTTGCCACCTCCCACCACTGGTTGGTCAGTTTGTTGTACTGGGAGGGCTTGCACATTGCTGTGATGCTGGAAGCTTGGCCATCGGTATTCATATATCAGCAAGGTAATCCATGATTTCAGCAGGACTTCCAAATTAGGAAAGACAATCCAGCAATCTACTTCTAAAGAAATTGACCAATGAAAAACTTTATGAATGGCATCAAAACATTGTCTGATACAGTGCCAGGAGATGAGCCCCTCAGACTAGATGTCACTCAAAAGATGACTGGGGAAGAACTGCCTCCTCAGTAGACAAAAATTTAATGATGTGAGTGGGTGAAGTAAGGTTTTTGGTACCTTTATTTACTGATCTGGCATGACTTAAACTGAGAAGAAATAGCTGAAAACATCCATTAATAATCATGAGGTGAAATGTACAAAATATGAATCAAGGAAATTGGAAGTGTTCACAAATGGTGTGCATAAAGATTGATATCCTAGGGATTAGTGAACTGAAATGTACTGGTATTGACCAGTCTGAATCAGACAATCATAAGATCTACTATGCTAGGTGTTATGGATTGAATTGTACCCCCCCCCCCCAAAATAGGTGTAGCTATGTGGCTGGGCCATGATTCCCTGTATTCTGATTGTCCTCCATTTTGTGGTTTTGCTGTGATGTATGTTAAAGGATTAGGGTGGAACTGTAAATCCCTTCAGAAGATCACCGCCTTGCTCAATTGTAAAGGGAGTTTCCCTGGAGTATGTCTTGCCCCACCCTTAATACTTTCATCCTGCAAGAGACAAAAGGAAAAGGAAGCAGGCAGAGGACTGGGGACCTCACACCATCACATAAACAGCACAAGGAGAAGAGCCCATCCTTCAGACCTGAGGTTCCTGTGCCAACATGCTCCCTGGACAAAGACTGCAATGCAATACCAGGCTTTCCTCCAGAGCTGACTAGGGGGAAAGCTTTCCCCTGGAGTGGACATCCTAAATTTGGACATGTAGCTTACCAGACTTTGTAAGACTAAACCTTGCTTTGTTACAGCCATCCACTGTGTGGTTTTTCTGTTAGAGCAGCTCTAGCTGACTAAAACACTAGGAATGACAACTTGAAGAGAAATGCCATTGCATTCATCATCAAAAATAACATTTCAAGATCTACACTGAAGTACATACAACAGTGTCACTGATAGGATGACATCCATATACCTACAAAGAAGACCAGTTAAGGAGACTGTTACTCAAATTGATACATCAACCACTAAGGTCAAAGATGAAGGAACTAGAAACTTTTACCAACTTCTGCAGTCATAATTTGATCAAATATGTAATCAAGGTGCATTGATAAATACAGGTGATTGGGTTGCAAAAGTTGGAAACAAGGAAGAAGGATCAGTAGTTGGAAAGTATGGCCTTGGTGATAGAAACAACTTCAGAGATCTCATGATAAAATTTTGCAAGACCAACAATGTATTCATTGTAAATAACCCCACTTAAAATTAGAGGCCATCTGAAAAATAGGTTGGTGTGTTGAACAGGAATGGACAAGAACACTAATGCACAAGGACCAGACAAGTTGTGGGATGGCATCAAGGACATCATACATAAAGAAAGAAGGAAGTCATTAAAAAAAACAAAAAAAAAAAAAAGAAAAGACTAAAATATGTGTCTGAAGAGACTCTGAAACTTGCTCTTTAACATAGTGTACTTAAAATGAACAGAAGAAATAATCATATAAAAGATCAGAAAAGAAAATTTCAAAAGGCAGCTCAAGAAGACAAAGTATTATTATGAAATGTGCAAAGGCCTAGAATTAGAAAACCAAAGGGAAGACACATTGAGCATTACTCAAGCTGAAAGAACTGAATTAAAAATTCAAACCTTGGGTTGCAATTTTGAAGCATTCTATGGGCAAACATTGAATGATGCAGGAAGCACTAAAAGAAGATGGTGAGAATACAGATAGTCACTGTACTAAAAAGAATTAGTGTTCAACCATTTCAGGAGATAGCAGTATGATCAATAACTGACTGCACTGAAGAAAGATACCCAAGCTGTACTGAAGGCATTCACGAAAAACAAAGCTCCAGGAATTGACAGAATACCAGTTGAGATGTTTCAGGAAATGGATGTAACATGAAATTTCTGCCAACAAATTTGGAAGATAGCACCTGCTCAACCAAACAGAAGACATCTATATTTTTGCCCATTCCAAAGAAAGTGATTCAACATAATGTGGAAATTATCAAATAGTATCATTAATATCACATGAAAGTAAACTTTTGCTGAATGTAACTCAAAAGTGATTGTAGCTGTACATCAGCAGTGAATTGTCAGAAATTCAAACCCAGGTTGACAAAGAACATGGAACAAAGGATATCATTGCTGATGTCAGAGGGATCTTGATTGAAAGCAGAGAATACAAGATATTTCCTTGTGTTTTATTCACTATGTAGGGATACTAGCAAATTATGGATAATATTGTGAAGAATGGAAATTCCAGAACACTTAATTGTTCTCATTCAGAGCCTGCACGTAGACCAAGAGGCAGTCCTTTGAAAAGAGTGGTTTAAAATCAGAAGATGTGTGCATTAGGGTTGTCTTCTTTCACTAGACTTATTCAAGCTGTATGCTGAACAAATAATCTGAGAAGCTGAACTATATAAAGAAAAACAGGGTGTCAAGATTAGAAGACTCATTAAAAACCTGAGATATGCATGTGACACAAATGTCCTTGCTGAAAGCAAGAGGATTTGAAGCACTTACTGATGAAGATCAAAGACTACAGCCTTTGGTTAAGGTGTACGGGTTACACCTTAATAAAAGGAAACAAAAATCTTCACAGCTGGACCCAGTTGTCAGGAGTAGACAAAAGCTCTTCTCAGGTCACTCCATTCCCTTGGGCAGGGACTTCTTTCTTGAAGACCTGGGGGAGTAATATTTATCTTCAGATAATGCTTCAAAAACAGCTGAATGTCCAGGATCAGCCCCAGGGTGAAAGCATCATAACACTAGCCCTTGAGCATTCCTCAGCCCCACACCTCTTCCCCATGCTTGAAATTAGGTTGGAAAGCTATTGCTGGTCGATTTCCTGGATGAGCACTGTCCTTTAGGGCCTCACATCTCCTAACAAGGTGCAGCTGCTTCTTGCAGGATGTTTTCCCCAACACACATACAAGGATTGCCAATTAAGTTTGTGAACTCATCCTAGAAAAAGTGCTACATAACTCACTGCTGAAGTTCACCACACTCACCTTCAAAGTACACCCCTTGGGAAGCTGTGCACCAATGCAAGTGCCTAGCCCATCCTTCAAAGCAATTTTGGAACTCTTTTTCTGTCCTATTACCCTTGATGTCCTCAATGTTATCAAAATATCTTCCTTCCAATGTTTCCTTTATATGTGGGTAAAGTAAAAAAAGTCATTCAGGGCCAGATCAGGTTAGTATGGAGGGTGTTCCAATACAGTTGTTTACTGGCTAAAAATTCCCTCAGAGACAACTATACAATTAAGTTAATGAATTTGCCACCGTGAGCAGTGGCCATTTCAGGAAGAGTTCCAAAACTGCTTGGAAGGGTGGACTAGGCACTGGCTTCGGTGCATAACTTCTCAGGGGGAGTACTTTGAAGTTCACTGTGGTGATATTCTGCAATGAAGGTGACTATAGAGATATCCAACAATAAGGTATGTAGTAGCACTTAGAAAAATTCAGTTTGTGAACTTCATTGTTGGACCTCTTACGGTCAGCCAAGCAATTCCTACATGTCACTTACCCCATGTGCCTGATCCTGGATTGAGATACAAAAATCAATAACCCTGAGGAGCAAGTGATGGGATGTGCTTGAAAGGACAAGGAAGAGACGCCAGAAGGGCCCAGGGCCAAAGAAGGCCATGTGTGCACATGCATGTGTGTGTATTTCTAAATATATCTGTGCATACATGTGTATGCATGTGCATGTGCATGTGACTCTGTATGTGTCCTGTGTGTATGAGTGTGAGTGTGTTCATGTGTGTGTGAGGGGTATACATGCATGTGTGCACACCTATATCTGTATGCATGTGTGCCAGGACATAGGAATTTCAGTGACTTAAAGCTGAAGAAAATGAGCAGTAAGTGCTCTCACATGCAAAAGAGGCACTAGACACATCCTAGAAGATGTCCAAGCCAGTCCAGCAAGCCATGCCTCTGTAAGTTGTCTGAGAAGTTAGACTGATGTTACAGAGACCAGACTGGAGGGGAATCCATAGGAGACCACCGTGCAGTGTTACCCCTACTCAGAGTTGCTTTTGGCCTCCCCTACCTGAAGCCTGGTGAGGAAGGACCAGGCTGTATACCAGCAGGAGCCAGCAGTGGCTCCTTGGGAACATATCTGCCTGTGTTTCTCCAGAGAGAGTGTGGAAGAACTGATGGACACTCTTGGCACACATGAGAGGATCTGAAGTTAGGGTAAAGGAAAGAGTAGAACATGCACAGTCTTAGCATACCCCTTGGTGGAGAGGTGGTGGAGGGGTTGGGCACAAGCTCTGAAAAACATCCACCCAAGAAAGCCAGCCCAGCATAAGGCACTTAACCATAGTAGAAGAAAGCCGGGGGCTTTCTGACAGGGTAGGCCTGAGCAGGAGTGTCTAGTCAGCTAATGCTGCTGTAACAGAAATACCACTAGTAGATGGCTTTAACAAAGGCAAGTTTGTTCTTACACAGTCCAGTAAGTTACAAGTCCAAATTCAAGGTGCCCTCTCCAGGAGAAGGCTTTCTCTCTGTCGGCTCTGGAGGAAAGTCTTTGTGTTGTATCGGTCTTTGTTCAGCGAGCATCTTCATGCAGGAGACTCAGGTCTCAAGGATGCCCTTTACTCCTGGTGCTGCTTTCTCGATGATGTGAGACTCCCAACTCTCTGCTTGTTTCCCTATCGTTTTATCTCTTGCAGGATGAAAGGACACAGGATAGTGCCAGGCATACTCCAGGGAAACCCCCTTTTCAGAGGAGCAGGGAAGGGATTTACCAGTCCCACTCTAATCCTCTAACACACAGCATCGGAAAATCACAAAATGGAGGACAATTATAAAATATTGGGAATCATGGCCCATTTTTTTTGGTAGGATACAGTTCAATCCAAGATACCCCAGCCTTTGGACCCACAAAAATCACATCTTTGAAATATGTAATACATTCACCCCATCGTAGCAAAAGTCATAGCAAAAACATGTCTATCCCATATGATAGAAGTCCAAAATACAAAAACTCTTCTACCCCTATGAAACCTAGAATACAAGTTATCCGCTTCCAAAGGTGCAATAGCAGAACAGGCACAAGTTAGACATTCCATTACAAATAGAGAAGGAAGGCAAAACAGGCAACGAACAAGTCAGCAAAGCACATTACATTAGCCCTCAAAGCTTTGAATATAATTCTCTGCTTTCTGAGACAATTTACACATTAGCTTTGCCCTCCGGACTGTAGGTATTGGCCACACTTTCTGGATTCTGAGTGAGACCCCTGGCCCTGTGCTACAGTTCTGCCTAGAAAGGCCCACTTGAGCAGCAACTCTGCCCCATCGGCTTGGTGCACTCTAAGTCCAACTGAGTGGAAATTCCACTCTTAGAAACACAGAAAGTTCAGGCTCCAAACCCCTGAGGTCTTGGCCACACCTCTTGAGACTGAGGCAGCTCAGCTTCTCGTGCTCTTTGTCTCTTCAGCTTTTGCTTCCTATGGCCTCATGGCCTGGGCCTCAGGTCCACATCTGCTCTGCAGGGGCAAGTGTTTCAAAGTTCTGTAGCTCCACTGTTTTAAATGCCAGGAGGCACCCCACTCTGCCAGGGAGCCTCAAGCACACCGGTACTCAGCTTTCTCACTCTGTGGGTCAGCAAGCCCCACTCCACTGATTCGCTTTCCCAAAGATACCCCACTCTGCCAGGAAATTTCTGTGTACAGGCACTTAGCTCTCTCACTCTGTGGGTCAGCTCCAGTGCTGTCTCATGCTGGTCTGGTTCTGCTGCTGTTGTTTCCCACCATCTGTGCCATTCCTTCTGAGTCTTCTATCCATTCAGTTTTAAAACTGCTTCCACATTTGAGGTATTTATTAGAGTAGCACCCCACTCTTTCAGTACCAAATTCTGCTTTAGTCAGTTAGTGCTGCTCTAAAAGAAATACCACTAGTTGACAGTTTTAACAAAGGAAAGTTTATTCTTACACAGTCTAGCAGGTTACAAGTCTGAATTCAAGGTGTCCACTCTAGGAGATAGCTTTCTTTCTGTCAGTTCTGGAAGAAAGTCCTTGTGCTGTATCAGTCTTTGTTCAGGGAGCATCCTGCTAGAAGAACCTCAGATCTGAAGGACATGCTGTACTCCTGGTGCTGTTTTCTTGATGATGCGAGGTTCCCATCTCTCTGTTTGCTTCCCTTTCCTTTTATCTCTTGTAGGATGAAGGGGTAAAAGGTAGTGCAAGCTGTACTCCAGGGAAACACCCTTTGCAGTGGAGCAGGGAGGTGACCTTAGGAAGGGATTTACAGTCCCAACCTAGTCCTCTAGTCTACTGCATGGGAAAATCACAAAATAGGGGACAATCATAAAATATTGGGAATCATGGCCCAGTCACATGGCTACATACATTTTGGTTGGGGGGGGGGAGTTCAATCCATGACAAGGAGTCAATAAGTTCCATTTCTTTTTGCTCACAAGATGTTGTTATTGTTGTTAGCTGCCATTGAATCAGGCCCTGACTGAATGGAAGGAAACACTACCCAGTGCTGCACAATCCCCATTACTGGTTGAAGATAGGACCATTGTGGTCCACAGGGTTTTCATTGACTGATTTTCTGAGGCAGATCTACCAGGCCTTTCTTCCTAGTCCTTTTTAGTCTAGAAGCTCCCCTGAGACCTGTTCCACATCACAGCAATGCACATGGCTGTGCATTAGATGCATTGGCCAGAAATTTAACCTGGGTCTCTCCTGCATGGGAGGTAAGAATGCACCACTGAAACACCACTGTCCCCTAAAACATTCACTAACAAGGTTAAGTAGAAGGATCTTTCCCGTCTCTTCCCTTCTTTGCCTCTTCTCCCCTCCCTCCCCTTCCTGGTACAGTAGAGCCTGTGGAAGTAAGGGGGTAGGCACTGCCAGGTCTTTTCCCTGTAGGTCAAGCTGAGTACACATGGGGATCTTTAAATTAGACTTGAGAGACCAATTTCTGTTTTGACTGGATTTATCTTTCCTCAGAGGTGACTGAAAATTATGGAACCAGGCCAAGATATGGAAAGGGAGAAGGGCCTGTCAGGAGAATGTGTTTGAGGGGCATTGATGGGAGGAGAGGAATGCGGTACTCTGCTGTAGCTCCATGTCATCTTCCCAAGCCAGTGTCCCCTGCACAGCCATTGCCCACCCTCTTCACCGCCACTGCCTCTCTGTTATAGGCAGAAGGGTAGAAACGGCAATGAAAGTCAAATTGGAAATTAAGACTTGCTTGTCCATGTCTTTACATGGAACTTGGTAAGAGGGTGTGAGAAAAACTTGCTGATGAAACATGGCTGTAGTCCATTTGTACCTCATGCTCCCCAAACAATCTGAAGAGTCACAGCAGAAGTATCAGGTCAGCTCAAGACCTTGCTTGGAAAAATGCTGTAATTCAGCCCAGTGTCAAGTAGAGTGCTGGGTCCCAGAAAGACGTATAGAAAGAGGAGGAAACAGTTGCTGGACAAACAGCCTAGGGAAAGCCTTGCCCCTGGTCAGGGCTAGGATGGTCTCCAAGGTCATTTCCAACCCAAAGTGCTAGAATCCTAACAACTGGTAAGTACACACTCACTCTAGTGTTAACACTGCTGTTGTTAGTTGCTTTCCAGTTGCATCTTACCAGACTGAGCAAAGAATTGTGAATGCAAGGCTTAGCAAGGTCTTTTAGTGAGGGTGGCCATGGCTCCACTGACCAACAGTGGCCTAAGGGTGGTGTGTGGAGACATAGAAGAGGAAGTCTGGATGGAGCGAGGCCAGACAGGTTGAAGCTGGAATCAGTGACCTTTGCAGACCTGTTAGGCCAAAGCTTGGAAGGTTGGGTGAAATGACAGCTGGTTCTGAAAATCCACTCATTTATCTGCTAGCTGTAAGAGCAATATGCATGAGTGTTCACAAAGTAAAAAAAAAATATGTACTTTCCCAAACAATACCACACAGTTCCCCTTCCACCAGCCATCAGTAGTTTAGGTATACTTTCACTCATTTTCTAGACCCTTTTGCATAGTTAATGTCATTAATATTTACCGGGTCCACTCCTTTAACTTAACATCCTCCAGTATTTCCTCCTTTTGCTAAGAATCCCCATACATCACTTTGATCACTGCATAATATTCTGTCATATTAGTGAATCACAATTTGCATAACTAATTCCCTAATATGAGACATTGAGCTCATTCTCTCCTTTTTTTTTTATTTTCCACTTGAAACTACATTGTCATAAACTTCCTCTACATGAATTTTTATTTCTGTTTCAGGTTACATCTCTTGGATCAATTACAAAGAGTGACTTGTTTTTTAATTTTTAGGATGATACATTTGACAAATAGCATACAGGAACATTAAGTGTCATTTCTGAGAATCTCACTCTTCCCAAGATTGTACCACTATTATCGACAATGTTAATAACCAGTATTCAAATAGCCCAACCTAATGCTGTACGGTGTACTGGATGCTCACTGCCTACTAACTCCCAGCAATGCCATAAACTAGCAACTACCACCATTTTACATATATGAACACTGAGGTTAGAGAAGTCACATCATCTCCCCCACCAGTTCTACACAGAGTAGGAAATTAGAGTGATTATCCGTGCCTAGCAAGGTGGAAGGGTTGCAGAGGGAGGATGTGAGTACCCCTCACCATATATTTGTGCATGCAGTTTTTACCCGTGCAACAAGGTTGGTATTGTGATCCTTGCTTTAAAGAGACAGAAACCAAAGTCAGTTCACAGTGAATGTTTTGCTGAAAATCATATGCTGTCAATGAGTCCAGACAGGGTTTAAGCAAATACCCACAGCGATATGGACAGTGAGGGCCCAGAAGGGCCAGACTCTCAAACAAGCAGCAGTCATTATTCAGTGCCAGGCACAGGCCCCAACACTGGAGATGGAGCTCTGAACAAGACGAAGAATGTCTCGAAGCTTCTAGAAGGAGCCTTAGTGATGCAGCGGTTAACTGCAACACTGCTAACCAAAAGGTTGGCAGTTTGAACGTACCAGCCACTCTTCAGGAGAAAGATGTGACAATACACCTCCCTAAAGATCATAGCCTTGGAAACCCTTTGAGGCATTTCTACTCATTATTACAGGATCCTTGTGAGTCTTAATTGACCAAACAGCAATGGGTTAGGCTGGCAGAGCTCACTGTAGGCAGGTTTGTCATCTTAGTGAGAGAGGTGAAGGAAAGGCACAGGACACTCTGGGTATTTACAGAAAGTGCTAGAGGCTCGCATGTCTTCCCAGTCATAGGATAAGACAGCTGTCTGCTTCTCACCTCAACCACAAGCCTGGCCATAAATAATTCCTGGCTCTGTCACACATGGGATGTCCATAGATACTCATCCCCATTGCACATTTACCCATCATCTCCAGCAAGAGGTAGACTTCTGCTTCAGGCTACTTAATCCAACCTTAAACCAGCTATGAACTTTCTGGGCCTCTCTGAGCCTCTTTCCAGCCAGCCTTCTCCAACTACCCCAATGTACTTGCTGCTAAGTGAATAGAAATAGCACAAGGCTGTACAGCTGGTAGAAGCTGTCATGGCCACTGTCTCCAGAGAAGAAAGCTCAAAATCCAAGCTTAGGATCCCAGGTGGCATGGATAGACAGGGAGACACTTGCAGGGATCCTGACAGGGAAAAGGAGGCCTGCTATGGGTGTTAAGCTCTCTGCTAGGAATGGCTATACTCTTGCCTCTGTATCAAATTTCTAATTATCCATCGAGGGCCAGTCTTGGAGCCCTTCCCTTACACCAGCAGGTCTTTGCCCAGAGCATGCATCAGACAACCCATAGGACTTATTACCATCCACATTGCTGGCCAACACAGTGTTCCTGACTCAGTAGATCAAAGGAAGCCTTGTAACTTACATTCCTGACATGTTTCCAGGGGATACTGAGGATGTTGGTTCATGATTTTATCCATCTCCACCTTCAGAGATTGCCCCAAGCTCACTCTATGTTGTTTTGACCTCTGTGGTGCTTTGGCCATGCTAAATTGTACCTGCTCTGGTAGTCACCACTTCACGGACATGCAACTTGCCCAAATTCAGCTATACATAGCTAGAAGAAGCAGGAATGAAGACAGGCAGTTTGAAAGGAGCAGGATTTTCCGCCTACCATTCTCCTCTATGGGCATAACCTTTGGAGGGGGCCTAGGCTGGGTGGTCTCAGGTACCCCCCTGCCTCCAGCCCAGTGGGGCTAGCCAGGAGTGCTTCTTGTGTTTCAAGATTCAGATTTAGGTACAGGGTCCCTTATCGTGAACCAAGAAATTCACCCACAGTGATTCAAGTACCTCATCTGGTTCTTACCTAGCTTACCTGGGCTCTGGGCTAGGCAGTGCCCTATAGACTAAGTGCTCTGGAGCCAGCCTGCCTGAATGTGAACACTTGAAATCTGTAGGACCTAGGAAAACAATACTTTTCTGGGACTTGGTTTCCAAATCTATAGAAGGGAGTTACAGTAACTCCTATCAAGTAGAGCTGTCACAGAGACTGAATTAAAACATTTTAAGTACTGATAAGAGTACCTGGCCATAGTTGCACAGTGCTTAAGAGTTCAGCTGCTAACCAAAAAGTTGGTGGTTCAAGTCCACCAGCCACTCCTTGGAAACCCTATGGGGCAGTTCTACTCTATTCTATAGGGTCCCTGTGAATTGGAATAGAGTCGACTACAACAGTTTTGGTTTAACAGGACTATGTGTTCTACTACCCATCTGTCTATTTGTTCTACCATGGTGACTTGCATGTTGCTGGGATGCTGGATGCTTTGCCACTGGTATTTCAAATTATCAGCAGGGTTGCCTGTGGTGGACAGATTTCAGTAGAACTTCCAGACTAAGACAGACTAGTAAGAAAGACCTGGCAGTCTACTTCTGAAAAATTAGCCAATGAAAACCTCATAGATCATAACAGACTCTTCCAATACAGTGCCCCCTGTGTCGGAAGGCACTCAGAATACACGTGGCTGCAACAATGCACCTAAGGATACAAACCAGGCAATGTTTAATTCTAATGTACATGGGGTTGCCAGGAGTTGGAGCCAATTCAATAGCAACTAATACTGTGTGCTAGATGCTATATCATAGGTATACTTATTCATGTACTTTGTCTCAGAGTCCAGTGCCACCTGAGCTTCCATTCTTCCTGCTCCAGGTTTTGTTCCTATAAAGTGTCGACAACATGAGTCTTCCCAACTCCCTTCCCTGGCTGTTTCCTGTTTTGCCCTTGCTCTGAATTTTGATGTGTGCCCATTTTGTCCTCTTGCTCACCTCTCCAGCTTCCCTAGCCTGGTCTCCTGCCCCAGACTTCCAGCTTGGCCCTCCTAGCTCAGCTGCTCATTGGCTGGTTTTACATCCAAATGGCATCTGGCAGCTGTGCTGAGAGAATGACCTCATAACACTATCATTAAAGAGATTATCTGAGCAGAATTGACTATTACGGTTAGCCTCCTGTGTTTTAATATGCATAACTGCTGTAATGGGAACTTGGGGTTTCCGTGTTAACACTGATGTTTCCATGGTTTAATAATGAGCTCTTCTCCTCACTGCTGTCCCTGAGTGGCTTGAAGTCAGTATGCAGCTTCCTGCTCCCCCTGAGAGCCCAGCCCTTGGCTAGGACAGTGATGCCAAGAAACTCACACTCAGGAACTTGGATGATACCACAGGACCCCTCCTGCAGGGGGAGTGGCATAGAGACCAGGCATTAGAGGAAGAAATGTAGGCACCTGCCCATCCAAAGTCAGGGCTGGCTGAGGTGGGCCCTCCACTGAATGAGCTGTGGGACCATGGCACAGCATCTCTGGAAGCCTCAGTGTCCCTTCCCATGAAATGTGCTACTATACTATCTACCTCATAGGACTGATGTGAAGGTTACTAACCCAGCACCTGATACTAGCAGACATTCTACAAAGAATCTGTTTTTACCTCTGTTACGAGGAAAATTAGAGCCTAGAGGAGCAGATGATGCTAGTAAAAATCACAACCACAGTCCACTCCTTTAAGCACACCACCGGGTGCTACTGAGTATCCCTAGGTACAGGCCCTGGTCTAAGCACAGAGACACAGCGGGGAACACATTCTGTAGTGAAGCCCTGTCTCCTTTTGTGGTTCCAAAGTCCTATTGACCCTAGTCAGTGGCCAAGCAGGCCATCAGGTTCTATGTTCCATGCTGTCATCTGCTCTCCCCAGCCATGGTGACATGTACCTAACCTGCAAGCTCCTCCCACATGCAGAGGTGATGATTGTGTGAAGGAGAATGGGGCAGCAGGCATAGGCTGAGGTGCTTCAAGACCCCAGCCTCCATCCCTCAGTTTGGCTGTTCTGCCTTATTCACAGAAACTGACCCATGGGTGGCCTACTCTGTGACTGACATCGCCATCATTGCAGGTGAGCTTCCCTTGGCCCCTGAAACAGCTGGGAGTATGGGTGGAGGAGGGACAGGAGGGTGGCTCCTGCTGCGGGTAGTTTTGGGCAGTGATAGATTCCGATGAAGAATGGGAGAACTCAGCACTGGGCCCATGTGGAGATGCAGGCTGTGATACATGTAAAAGGATGTACACCCCACCCCTTAGTGCTCAGAAAATGTAGAGAGAGAGACTGTCTGTCAAGTGGAGACAGGGAGGGAGAGGCGGGTGGGTGGGTCTGACAGGGCTTCCTGAACCACCCCCTCCACACTTCCCTACCATCTTCCCTCCATCCTCTACTAAATGAACCTGGCTCTGCCCTGACCTTACTTTAAACCAAGCTGGCTTCCTATTGTTCACACCTGTGACCCTGGGATGTTTCAAGAACACCCAAGTTTCCTTTTTTGAGATTTGCACTTTACACCAGCTCATGAGCAGTTCAGAGAATTTCTGCAGTTAAGAAAAAAAAAAAAAAAAAAAAAACCTATCCGAGACATGGAATTGGTTTTGTTTAATTAGGTATTTTTCAATTCACTGGGCCACTTGGCCTTTCTCTTTCTCAGCAGATGCTATTAACACTGTGTAAACACAAGCATTCAACCGGAGGCAGGGAGAAGTTTGGGAGATTGGTCTACAGCAAAGGTGGAAAGTGGGAGCAGCTTTAGCCTCCCCATAATCTTCCAAAGGAGTCCTGGTGGTTCAGTGTTTAAGCACGTGGCTGCTAACCCAAAGGTCAGCAGTTTGAACCCATCAGCCACTCAACGGCAGAAATATGTGGCAGTCTGCTCCCATAAAGATTTTAGCCTTGAAACCCTGTGAGGCAGGTCGACTCTGCCCTGTAGGATCTTTGTGAGTCAGGGTCATCTCAATAACAACAGGGAATTTGCAGCAGCCCCCGAATAAATGTGCCCTCTAAGGAAAGCAGAGGGCTTGTTTTGCAGCTTCAAAACAAATGCTCAAATCCCTTCCCCCTTGAGATTGTTGCCTTTAAGAACCTTTTAGAAATTCTAGAGCATTAACCCTGCACCTCATCATTCATAAAGGTCCTGAGTGATCTGGTTCACACTGACCAACCCTAAGCCTCACTTCCCCACCCTCGAGGGTAGGATATGAAAGGACTAGCTGCTCTCAAAGCACTCTCTCAACATTTACACGGGTGCCGTGCCTCCTACAGGACTTCTCCCTCCTTAGTCCTTTCCCTGGCCACTCTGGCTCCTCAGAGAGTCTCACCTCAGTGTCACTCCTGGGAGGGAGTAGGAGCTAGGTGGGGCAAAGAGCAGTGTCTTTGCATTTGGAAATACAGCTCACATCCAGCTCACAGATCACCTAGCATGTCCCAAGCAGAGGCAATAGGCCTGTACATTACACCTAAGGCAACTAGTATTTGGGACTTTCCAGGGTTTAGCCCTGCAAGTCCTATGTCCCAGGAAATCCCCAAGGTGGGGATACAAAGTCTTCTGTCCCTCCAACAAACTCACATCCATGCATCAGGCAAATTAAACACCTGCTTCAAGGTCACTTACTTATCTGTCTTGGTAGATAGTGTGCAGAGTACAAGGTGAAACGCCAGGACACTGTCCACACCTCAGCATGAAGCATGCTGAGCAGAGGTAGGGAGGGGGTGGTAAGAGGGAGTAAAGAAAGGAAGAAAAAGGAAGGGAAGAAGGGAGAGCAGAGAAGGGAGAGAATGGGGTCATTTGGGATAAGCAGAGATAAGGGAGAGGATACTCCACACAGAAATATGAGTGATGGGGGAGTGAATTTGGTGTTGATCTTTGTCACCGCAGCATGTCTGTTCTGGGTGGAACCAGGCCACAGGATGTCTGCCCCACACAGACCCACAAGTCTTTTCCTACCCACAGGCATGATTGCTGCCATAGCCTTCATCCTGGTTGGCCTCATCATCATCCTACTACACTACTTGTGCCACCACAAGGGCACATACTACACCAATGAGGACAAGGGCACAGGATTTGCTGAGAACACAGATGCAGCCCTGCAGGATGACTCTGACCTCCAGGATGCCAGTGACAGCAGCAGTAAAGAGTACTTTATCTGAGGTTCAACAGACTTCACCTTTCCCTGTCCCTGCTCCAACTCCACAAGAGAGGATACAGCCCCCAACCAACCACTGCTGGAGAGACTGTGGAGCAACCACCTTCCCAAAATGTGTGCCTTGGAATATGAGGGGATTTCCCAGAGTTGGGACAGGGGAACAGACCCCACAAGAAGGACTCCAGAGTGCAGTGGCCACCATGTGGCCTTCCTCTGCTCTGCCAGGGAGAGAGCCTATCTGGTCACACAGTTTCCCTGGACAGTTCCGCTGCTGGGTGGGTGGACCTGGACTAGGGAGAAATGAAGGAAGTCATCCATACATTGACTGGAGGCAATGGCCTCAAACACCGACATTTGGGAAACAGTAGGCACCTATGTCTCCCACTATTCCAGTGCACAATGATTGGAAATAAATTTGAAATATAACCAAGCATTCTGAGTTATGTGACATCACATGGAGAGGGAGGTTGTCTGGGGGAGAAAAATAAACATTGACCGGGTCTTGATCTTCAATGATTGTGTGTTCTCTGGTAGAGATGGCATGGATCTGGGAGAATCTACTTCCAGTCCAGACTCACAGAACCACCTCTTTTGCTGACTTCATGAAACAGATTAAAGGGTGAATGTCTTCTAGAAACAGAGCATCCAGGCTAATAGCTGAAGTTGATTTTTTAGTGAGTAGTACTCAGAAAAATAGACTAAATTCAGCAAGTATGAGAAAACCCCATCCTCTTGACCCATAATGATGAACAGTGGCACCAGGAGTTGCAAGCATAGCTCTTTGGATTTAAATCCTGGCTCTAGGACTAATTTCTTGGTCCTGGGATCTTGGGCAACTTGGCTTGGCCTCTCTAGCCTCAATATCCTCATCTCTGAATGGAGATGGGATAATATGGTGACTCTAATGACACTTATTAGTTGCTGTTGAGTCTACTCCAACTCATAAGAACCTCATGCGTATCACAGCAGAAATGTACTCCACAGTTTTCAATGGCTGATTTTTTTAGTAGATTACCAGGCCTTTCTTCCAAGGCATCTCTGAGTGAACTTGAACCTCCAACATTTCTAATTAGCAACTGAGCACATTAATCACTAACCAGGGAAGAAAGGCCTGGCAATCTACTTCCAAAAATGAGTCAATGAAAACTTTGTGGATTAAAACCGTATAATCTATAACCAATTTTAGAACTGTCACGGGACTGGACAGCATTTTGTTCCGTTGGGCATTGGCCACAATGAGTCAGGGGCTGACTTGATGGCAGATGCAATTATGCAAAGTGCTCACTGTTCACCATATGCAAATGTCAATGACTGGTGCTGCATACAAGTTGTTACATGCAGTCAAGTCAATTCCAACTCATAGCAAACCTATACTGTGTATCTTGTTTAACAAGTTCCTAATCACCACCATTTCCAAACCCTTCCTGAAGGTAGTCATATTTAAAATGAATAACAGAGAAGTGAGTCAGAATTGACCTGATAGCAACAAGTTTGTTTATTTTTTTCTGGTTTTGAACATGAACTCATTAGCTATCCTCCTCATCAACTCTTTCTGAGACTTAACAGCTCAGCAGTCACTCAGACCAGTAGCTCTAAGACAAGAGACTGTGCCCAGGTGCTGTACCACCTCAACGGCTCTCTCAGGCTCAGATATCTTAAAGCTGTGCCTTCTCCACTTGGGACTCAGTACAAAGGTGCTCACCAATTTCCATAGAAGGATAAGGAGAAGCGAAGCTCAAGGAGTTAGAAATGATGGGTTTGTGGGGTGGGTGGAGGGAGGAGAGAAGCAGGGAAACTTCATGAAACTCTAGGCGACAGAGAGAGCCTTGCCCTGTGTGACCCAACCTTGCCGGTCCTCAATTTTCTCATCTAAAATTGAAGGCTGGATCCATGTGTCTCAGAATATGGTCCACTACAAAGGATACTCCATATGTAAATGAATGTGAAAAATGACATATTAAGCAAAATTAAGTTAGTGCAAGGCTTCCCAAGGCCTTCACTATACCAGTGTGTGTTATGACTCCTAGAAGCAGGGGGAGTATGCAGTATTTTTAAGATGTCTATGACTAAAAACCCCATTTCATCTCCAAATACTCATTGCAAACTAGGAACACATTTAGGAACACATTTAGGAAACACTAAACTGGATAATTTTAAACTTTCTTGTTGTAATTGATTCAGCTTTTTCAGAATAGTCTTTGAGGTTTGTCAGAATAGATCCTTATCCTATGAGCACATAGGAGGCTCCCAGACTCTTAAAAGTACCAGAACCAGCACACAGACTTGTGACTCTAAGATGATGAACCAAAGCTCTCTGGGTTACCTTATGGGTTCGTGCCTGGTGGGGATGAAAAATTGTGAATCTGAGGGCCTATAGGATGCTGGCCTTTCTCCAATCAGAGCACCCAGGATTGCAGTCTGCACTGAGTACTGACAGTGGAAGCCCAGATCCCTTGGCTCTCCCCTTCGTACCCCCCCCCCATCTTTCTTGCCTACCCAGTGTCCTAGAAAATTGACTCCAGACTTGTGGGTCCTTGGGTCCCAGTCAGAATCAGACATAGCATCAGTGGTGACTTGGAAACTATAGGCAACCCCCCAAGTCAAATGTCAACAAGTAAGACGGCTATAGAATACACATATGCATTAGGACCATTCTGGTGAACAATGTCCTGTGCTTCTCTGGGTCTATATAAGACACCAAAAGGGTAACATTTCTAGGCTGACTGCAGAGACAAGACTACCCCACCAGAACTCAGCAATTTAATAAAATGACAAGCATGTGCATGCACACACACACATTCAAGACACACCAGTGTGCAAATAAATAACACTCCTTCAGATTAGAGACGACACTTTGGTCGTCTTTGAGCCCTTCCACAACAGTGCCCTGAAATCACTATTCATTTAACATGCCTGCAACAAATGTTGGTTGAAGTAAATATGCACAAGCTGGTATCTTGAAAAACTGTTAAGGAGGAAAGAAGGAAGAGGAAAGAAGAGTGGAGAATGAAAGAGGAAGGCTGGAGAAAGAAAGGAAGGGGAGGGGAGGGGAGGGAAATGGAAGGGAAGAACACTCTGTCACCTAGCATACAGCTCCTCCTTAACCCTCACAACAATGCTGGTTATAGAATTCTCCTTCCTCCTGCCCCCTTCTTCTTTCCTCCTTCCTTCTTCTTTCCTCCTTCCTTCTTCTTTCCTCCTTCCTTCTTCTTTCTTCCTTTCTTCTTCCTTTTTTCTTCTTCTTTCCTCCTTCCTCCTTTCTCTGTAAAGACTGTGATTCAGAAAGTCTGAAGAATTTGCTGGAGGCAGAGGGCAAATTGAAGCTAGGCCTCCTGGCTAGTGGCTTGGAGAGAAATTTCCCACATGCAAAGGTTGGGTTAGTCAGCAAGACTTTTAATGAGGTGAAGCAGAGGCGACATGATGTAGCAGTGCTTCAGTGACTCATCAGTACTGGGATGTGAGTGTGACAGGCTGGGTCTCTGCTGCCCAGAGGCTTCACGCAGCTATAATTGGTTCCTTGTACCAGCACCATCCATCCCAGGGAAAGCTGCCCTCATGGCTCCAAGTGGCGGGAGATGGTGAAGTGGAACCATGGGTTATCGACTATTGCAGAATGATTGGAAAGGTAGAGATGGCATGTTTTTTCTGGTCCATCACACCTTCTAGCGACATGAATACTGTCACCAAGGTTAATCTTATCAAAGAGGAAAATGATAAACTAGACTAAATCTTACCAAAGTATCTGTACTAACTCTTCTTGAATGAATTTTGCTGTTGGAAAGTTTTTGGTGCCAAAATGGAATGTTTAGTGATGAAATTTCAAGCCCCCAAACAGGTAGATTTTGTATGTATGTGTGCGTGTGTGTGAGAGAGAGACAATATAGATGCAATCCATAAGTGGGTATTACTAAACTATGTAAATATGGAAATTACACAATTGCATACAACAGTCACTGCCTTTAGGGCTGGAAGTCTGAGTAGAAAAGTAAATGTATGAATATATAACAGCTTTTAAGTGTTGTAGATGCTGTCAGAGAAGTGGTGCAGATACATTTGCAGTACCAAGGAGAAAAGGGCTTGTTCTATCCGGCAAGTGAAGTGGAGTTTGGAAAGACTTCCCAGAGGGAGGCTTAATCAACATGCATTAACTAGAGGTGGGGCTAAGATGACAGCGTACTCAGATTCCTCCTGTGATCCCTCTTACAACAAAGAACTCAGAAAACAAATGTATTGATTATATATAACATTTCAGGAGCCCTGAACAACAAAGGAAAAATTAAGAAATCAAACTGAAGGACTGGGAAGGAAGAGAAGGCCCAGAAGTAACAAAGAGTGGCCAGCCCTGACATGGTGGTAATTGGCACCCTGCAGGCAGAAAGCATGGTGAGAGGACAGTGGCTTTCAGAACAAATTTTCCACACTGGAAGAGACCAAGTTGCAAAGAGTCCACTCACACCTCCAGAATCAGTGAAAAATAGCATCTGATCATGAGTATCTAATTTACCATACACAGATCTAAAACTGCCCTTCAGGATAAACCTCTCTCCCTTTCATCTGCCCTCCTCCCACTCTGCTTCACACTGTAGAGCCGGCTTTGGAGGGGGAAAAAATTAACAAACAGGGGAAAAAAAATCTGTCAGCTATCCTAAGCCAGGAACTCATAACAGAAAAAGTCCTTTAACCTATGCTCAGACATAGGGTTCCACAGATTTTGAATACCTTTCACCCCTTCATAAACCTGTGTGGGCCCACTGCAGGGCCCACCGCAACAGCATAGGCCATCATTAGTAAAAAAGGGTATAAACCTGAATCCTAATTTTACTGTATCAGCTCCACCCATGCCACCTAACCACCATCAACAGAAGTTCAAGAATAAGTGACACCTCCAAGTCCTTACAACCAACAGCATTGGGCCTCCACAGTCTAGCTGAAAAACCTATCCACTTAAGGAAAAGGTTCATGATTTCCTTGGGGGAGGCTGTTAGCCCCTGCCTTGCTCAGTGTGTGTATCCAGATACCCGTGCCTATACAAATCACACTTTCCCATCTAAGGCTGTAGGGGACCAGCAGAGCCACATGCTGTGGTGGTCAAGATTATGTCAACTTGGCTACTACATATTCGGCTGCTGTATTAAGTGGCAGGGCGGGGTTTGTGGTGGCTCCCTGCCCCTCGGCTCTCATCTCACGACCTTTCACTATGGCGGCTGGTTGCTCACGTGGCCAGGAGCTCCTGCTCTCTGCTTCCAGCGTCTTGTTCCGGGACTTGAGCTAGCAGCTGTTGGACTCATCAGTCCTTACAGTCAGCACTTGAGAGTCCTGCTCCCTGACCTGCCGATTCTGCGTTCGCCAGCCTCTGCCCGCTCCTGCTCCCTGACCTGCCGATCCTGGGTTTGCCACCTTCTGCCTACTCCTGCTCCCTGACCTGCTGATCCTGGTTTTGCCAGCCTCTGTCGCTTTGTCTCGCCACCAGCTTGGGATCCACTGACCTACGCAACCGGTGATCTAGAACTCTGGTCTCTGACTTGCTGACCTTGGGTTCCTCGGCTTCTGTGGCCACATGAGGCTTGTGCCAGAGCTTGGGACATTCAGCTTCTGTGATTATGTGAGCTATTTCCTATATTTGTATCTATCTCTCTATCTGTATATATATTACAAATCTTTCTTTGTACCTACAAGTGTTACTGGTTTTGTTTCCCTAGAAAACCCAGCCTAAGACAGTCCCTGCCTTGCTCAGTGTGTGTATCCAGATACCTGTGCCTATACAAATCACACTTTCCCATCTAAGGCTGTAGGGGACCAGCAGAGCCACATACATGGTGACCTACTACCTGGATACCTCAGCTGAATCCATGGAAGAAAAGCAAACAGTCTCCTGGCTCACATAGCTAGCAATAGCTTGAACCATCCAGTGGCAGGACATTGGAGATTCAAAGACAACAATAATCAGACTAGCTCACACAAGCCTATTTGGGCACTTAAAAACAAAACTAAACAATAAGTTGGAACACAGTAAGCAAACAAAATAAGTAAATACAACAACTTACTGATGGCTCTAAGACAACAGTCAATATCAAATTACATGAAGAGGCAGACCATGATGGCTCCATGAAGCTTCTCGAACAAAGAATCAAGAAAATTTCCAGATGACAAGAACTTCATGGAATAATCCCAGTTAAAATACAAAAGATTCATATAAAGATTTCTTCAAGAGATAAAGAAATGAGGAAAAACATAACAGAGCATAAGGACAAATTAAACATGATTAAAGAAGCCATAGAGAAACAGCACTCAGAAATTCATGAGGTTGATAATAAGTTTTGGAATTAGACAACTAAACAGAAAGTTGAAAGAACAGAACTGAGACAGTGGAAGACAGAATTAGTGAGACGTGATAAAGCATTTCACACCAACATATTTCAGGAAAGATCAAATGAAAGAATTTTTAAAAATGAATAAATACCGAAAGTTATGTGGGACTCTATTGAGAGAAATCACATATGAGTGACTGGAGACCCTGACTGGGAATAACAGAACATACACTGAGAATTATTGAAGATTCACTGACAGAAAATTTCCCTTACACTGTGAAAGATGAGAAGTCATCTATCCAAGATGCTCATCAAACTACACACAAAGTAGATCCACCCCAGAAGACACCAAGACATATTATATTCAATTTTGCCCAAACTAAAGGAAACAGTTTTAAAACTGGCTAAGGGTAAACAAAAAAAAATCTGAAAAAAAAGTTGCCATCCAGTCAATTCTGACTAATAGTGACCCTATAGGACAGAGTAGAACTGCCCCACAGGGTTTCCAAGGAGCACCTGGAAATTTGAGCTGCCATCCTTTTGGTTATCAGTCATAGCACTTACCAATAATCTACAAAGGACAGTCAATATGACTAAACTCAGAATACTCAGCAGAAACCATGCAAGCAAGAATGCAATGGTATGCTACATACAAAGCCTTGAAGGAAAACAATTGCCAGCAAAGAATTATATATCTAGCAAAACTGTCTCTCTAGTATGAAGGCAAACAGGACATTTCAGATAAACAGAACTTTAGGAAATTTCCAAAAACCAAAATAAAATTACAAAAAATACTGAAGAGAACTTGTCAAATGCATTTTCTGCATCAATTGACAAAAATCAGGTGATCTTATCTTTTGCGTTATTAATGTAGTTGATTACATTAATTGTTTTTCTGATGTTGAACCAGCCTTGCATCCCTGGAATGAAACCAACTTGATCATGATGAATTATTTTTTTGTATGATGTTGAATTCCATTGGCTAGAATTTTGTTGACGATTTTAGCATCTAGGTTCATGAGTGACATTGGTCTGTAATTTTCTTTTTTGTGTGTGGAATCTTCCCCTGGCTTTGGTATTAGGGTTATGCTCACTTCATAGAATGAATTTGGGAGTATTCCATCCCTGTCTATGGTGTGAAATAGCCTCAACAGTATCAGCGTTAACTCTTCTTTATAAGTTTGGTGGAATTCTCCAGTGAAGCCACCTGGGCCAGAACTTTTTTTGGTCGGTAGAGTTTTGATGAGTTTTTCAGTTTCTTGCTTTGTGATACATTTATTAAGTTGATCTACTTCTCCTTGTGATAATCTTGGTGGGTGATATGAATCTAGAAATTTGCCTATTTCCTCTAGGTTTTCAAACCTGGTACAGTACAGCCTTTCACAGTATTCTGTTATGATATTTTTTATTTCAGCTGAGTCTGTTGTAACATCTCCCATCTCATTTCTTAGTTGTGTTATTTGTATCTTCTGCTGTTTTCCTTTTGTAAGTTTAGTCAATGGTTTATCAATTTTGTTGATCTTTTCAAAGAAGCAGTTTCTGGTTTTGTTAACTTTTTTGATTGTTTTCCTATTCTCTAATTCATTTAGTTCTGCCCTAATTCTTATAGTCTGCTTTCTTCTGGTGCCTAAGAGGTTCTTCTGTTGCTCTTTTTCTACTTGTTCAAGCTGTAAGGTTAATTCTTTAATTTGGGCCCTTTCTTCTCTCCAGATGTATGCAGCTATAGAGATAAACTGAACTCTGAGCACTGCTTTTGTTGTATCCTGTAGATTCTGGTAGGATGTGTTTTCATTCTCATTTGATTCCATAAATTTCTTTATTTTCTCTTTGATTTCTTCTATAACCCAAGGCTTTTTGAGCAAAGTGTTATTCAGTTTCCATTAGTTTGAATTTCTACATATGATTTTTCTGTTATTGATTTCAACTTTTACAGTTTTATGGTCCAAGAAGATACTTTGCAGTAAATCAGTGGTTTGGATTTGATAGAGAATTGCTTTATGACCTAACACATGGTCTATTCTGGAGAATGTTCTATGTGCATTGGAGAAAAAGGTGTCCTTATCTGTTGATGGATGAAAAGACCTGTATGAAGTCAAGTTCTTTGATTGTTGCAATAAGATCTTCTGTGTCTTTACTGAGCTTTTTTTTTCTGGATGATCTATCCATAACTGAAAAGGGAATGTTGAAGTCTCCACCTATTATTGTGGAAAGATCTATCTCATTTTTCAGTGTTGTCAGTATCTGTTCAATGTATTTAGGTGCTCCAGTATTGGGTGCATAAATACTTAGTATTGTTAACTCCTGCTTGAGTATTAAACCTTTCATCAATAAATACTGACCACACTTATTCATAATAGTGGATTTTACATTAGAATCTATTTTATCTGAGATTAGTATTACCACACCTGTTCTTCTTTGTATGTTGTTAGCTTGCTATATATTATTCTATCCTTTAATTTTGAATTTGTTCATGTCTTTAAGTCTAAGGTGAGTTTTTTTGTAAGCAACATATCGACAAGTGGTGTGTTTTGATCCAGGATGTCACTCACTGTCTCTATACCAAAGTGGTCAGTCCATTTACATTCAGTGTAATTACTGATAGGTATGTGCTTAGTGCCATCATTTTTATGAAATTATTTTTATGTTGATGTTTTCTATATTGCTCTTAATGTTCTGGTCTGGGTCATTCTTCTTTATAGGTTGTCTTTTCCAGTGTTGGTTTTGTGTTTATTGAGACTCCAGTATTATGCTTCTTATTTTGATATGATGCATTGTTAATTTGCTTCATGGCTAGATCTATTATCCCCCTTAACATACTAAAATTAAACCCAATTTTAACTATTGCATAACTCCTTAACTTCCTCTGCATCTGTAACAACTGTAACTACTGTAGTGTATCCCTCTTTTAATGTAATGGTTTAATAGTTGTGATGATATGATCACAGATTCCATAATTTAAATATGGTAGCTTTGATTAAGTTTTGTGACTTCCCTGAGTAGAATTTTGGATAATTTTTCCTGCATTGTTACCTTAAATATACATTTAATAGTTTTGTTTTTCTAAGGAAAGAGCTTATTTCAATATTTCATGTAGTTTTGGTTTAGTTTTTATGAAGACTCTAAGCTGCTCTTTATCTCAAAACTCAATTTCACCATTATAATTTGATGGACAAATTTGCAGGATAAATAATTCTTGGTTGGAAGTTTTCTCCTTTAGGGCTTTGAAAGTGTCATCCCACTGTTTTCTAGCCAGCATCATTTCTACAGAGAAGTCAGATGAAAGCCTATAGGGTTTCCCTTAGAGTGTTAGCTTTGCTTTAAGCCTTGCTGCCTTCTGATATGCCTGTTTATGTTTCATCTCATTAAGCTTGCGTATAATATATCTTGGTGTATTTCTTTTGGGGTCTAGCTTTTGCAGTGTTCAATAAACATCTTGGATACCTATGCTCTCTTTGCTCATTATCTCAGGAAAGTTTTCTGTCAGCATCTCTACAGGAATACTCTCTATATTGTCGTTTATCTCCCCTTGTTCAGGAACTCCATTTAAAAGTGAATTATTCCTCTTAATGGAGTCCCACATATTTCTTAATGCTTCTTCACTTTTCTTATTTTTTTTCTGATGTGTCCTCATAATTGCTGGTGTCAATTGCTCTGTCCTCAAGGTCTAACTTCCGTCTGTTCAATCTTACTCTTTTGGCTTTGGTTTGAATTATCTAATTCTGTAATTTTGTTACTGATCTGATGTATTTCAGATCATTAATATTCTTTCAGTTCGAATAGCTTACCAAATTTTTCATTTTGTTCTACTGCATTTTGTTTAATCTCTAGGGGGGGTTCTACATGTAATTCTTTTGTACTCGACCTCTGATAGATTCAGAAAGTCTTCTTGGTCTGGGAAAATTTCTGAATCTTTATTTTGGGAGTTTTCTGGAGCATTTGAAGGCTGCTTTAAATGATTAATTATGGTCTGCTGCCTGTGTGCCATCTAGAACTATTTGATTTCTCTGGTATTAGATTGAAGAGAATTGTTTGTCACTAGCTGTCTCTAGCACTCTAGTGATTTGCCCCAGGATTCTCTGGGGTAGAAGTCTCTGCTTATTGGGTGGCAAAGATGCCACCCTACTTATGGAGAAACTCTGGGCTGTCAGTCAACCCTACAATGTGTGTCAGAGAAGGGTGGGAGGAAAAGACGCTTGGCCTCTCAACAGACAGATCTCCAGGCAAATACATAGGCCTCTCAGCCTTAAAAGTAAACTTCACTTCTATGAGGAGAACTGTCCAGGTGTTAAACTAGGAGCTGTCCAATGTACTCACTGAAACAGGCCTTCAGAAGCAGCAGACTCTGCCTTCCAGCTGATAATCAAAGTACTTTACCAGCCATTCACAGAAGCTGCATTTCTCCAATACCACAAAACAGGAGAAGTGGAAGTCAGACAGCCACGGGCTCAATTTGGAGAAGGGAAGATTAGTCTCATACTGGTGCCAAGTCAATTATGTTAGGTCTTAGGGCTCCCCAAATGTTCACTCCTTAGTTCTCAGAGGGAAATGAAGAGACATGTGTCTACTCCGCCATCTTTCAACAAAGTTCAACACCCATTCATGCTAAAAAATCTCAGAAAAATAAGAATAGAGGGGAAATTCCTTGACACAATCAGTAACATCTATGCAAAACCAACTGCCTTCATTGTACTGAATGGGGAAAGATTGAAAGAATTCCCTTTGAGAACGGGAACTAGATAAGTATGCCCACTCTCACAACTTCTATTCAACACTGTGCTAGAAGTTCTAGCCAGAGCAATCAGACAAGACAAAGAAATGAAGGGCATCTATATCGACCATGAAGAAATAAAAATATTCCTATCTGCAAATGATATGATTGCATATACACAGAATCCAAACGAATCCATAACTAAACTATTAGAGCCAATAGAGGAGTTTATCAAAGTATCAGGATACAAGATAAGCATAAGTAAATCGGTAGAATTCCTTTATACCAACAATGAGATTAAAAAAGCCAGCCAAGTGCCATCGAGTCGGATCTGATGAGATTATTAAAGAAGAAATCACCAAGTCCATTCTGCTTACTATAGCCCCCAAGAAGATAAAATACCTAGGACTAAATCTAACTAGAGAAATAAGAGACCTTTACAAAGACTACTACAAGACCGTACTGCAAGAAACTAAGAGAGACTGACATAAATGAAATAATCCACTCTGCTCATGGATGGGAAGACTCAGCTTTGTGAAAACGTGTATTTTACCCAAAACAATTTACTTATATAACGCAGTCCCAATACAAATTCCAGCAACACTTCTTAATGAGATGGAGAAACAAATCACCAACTTTGTTTGGAAAGGGAAGAAACCTCAGATAAGTAAAGCACTACTTGAAGAAGAAGAACACACTGGAAGGCCTCTCACTACCTGACTTTAGAACCCATTACACTGCCACAGTTGTCAAAACAGCCTGGTAATGGTATGAAAATAGACACAAAGACCAACGGAACAGAGCTGAAACCCCAGAGATGCCACCATCCTATAAACAGTTGATATTCAACAAATGCTCTAAGATTTAAACTGGAGCTAAAACAGTCTCTTTAACAAATGAGGCTGGAAAAATTGGATATCCATCTGCAAAAAAAATTGAAACAAGACCCATCTCTCACACCTTGTACAAAAACCAACTTAAGTTGTCTGAAAGACCTAAATATCAAATGTAAAATGATAAAGCTCATCCAAGAAAAAATAGGATCAACAATGGAAGTTTTAATACATGATGTAGACAGACTTCAAAATCTGACAAAGCACAATAAATGGACAAGAAAATTGATAAATGGGAACTACTAAGAATCAAACACTTTTGCTCATTCAAAGACTTCATCAAAAGAATTGTCAAGGATTGAACTGTGCCCCCCCAAAATGTATGTCTTGATTTGACTTGGCTATGAGTCCCAATATGGTGCCCTTCCTCCCATGTGTTGCGAATCCTGCCTCTGTGGGATTGATGATGGAGAATGGGCGACAGTTGTATTAATGAAGCAGGTCTCAAGCTACAAGCTGGTGGGTTATAAGGGACAGAAGTGAGGCAAGGAAGCTGGGAACCTCACTCCACCAAGACAGAAGCATCAAGAGCAGAGCATGTCATTTGGAACTGAGGTTCCTGTGCCAAGATGCTCTCACTGGATTTGGACTTAGCCTACCAGACTGTGATAAATTCTCTTACTGAAGGGATTTACAATTTATAAATGGATTTGAAGCTTACTGGACTGTGTCAATAAAGCTCCCCTTCATGAAACCTTCCACTCATTGTATCTTCCATTAGAGCAGTGACTAGACAAAGACTAGAGCAAGAATTAAAAGACTGGGGGACAGAGTCAGAATGGGAGACTAAACACAAGTCTCCCTAAATCCCTCTGGAAACCAAGACCTGAACTGATAATTAAATGGAGCCTTCTGCACACCTAGTGAGCCCTGAGACATGGCATAGGGCTGTTAAATTGGACTTCATAACACTGAACAGAAAACCTCCTCTCCTTTGCTGATCCCACTCTCAACAAATGGAGGCTTGCACAGTCTGAAGGTAAATCAACATTTTATTTTATTTTTTTCTCTGTCTTAGTGAGTGGGTGGAGCTGGGACTTGACTAGCCACAAATCTCAGATGCACTGCTGGTGTGATCCACAAGCGAAATTGTCATATTTTGAGAGCCCAGCTTTGGACTATGTGCATCTTGGCAACTTTGGCCTCTCTATCCACCTCTGCCAGAGAGCAGCCTCGACCCATCTAGGCAGTGAGCCTGTTCAGTATGCCACCTTGATCCATTGGGAGGTAGAAACACCCATGTGGAGGCACCAGCTGAACTTAGTTCCCAGGCTGGGAGACAGCACCTGCCAGTAGAGACCACTTTTCTGGCAGAAAAGCACTATTTTACACAGTGTCACCTATGGCTGGGGCCTGGCAATGGAGGCTGCAGAATCTGTGCATCTCGGCACCTTTGGCCTCTCTTTCTGCCTCTGACATAGAGGAGCCTGGTCCCACCCAGGCAGTTAGCTTGTGCAGCACACCATCTTGTTCCACTGTAAGGCGGATATACCCAAACACAAGCCTCAGATGGACCTAATTCCTGGGCTGGGAGGCAGCTACTGCCCAGAGAAGAGCGCTTTTCTGACAGAAAAGCAGTATGTTACACAGCGTCACCTACAGCCGGGGCCTGACAGCAGAGGCCAGCAGGGCAGTACTCTTTCTGTATTTTGAGCTAGTTTTACCATTTGGAGTTTGATATAGAGGTGCTTACTTTGATAGCTTGGATGTGGGATCTATACACCTGAAAACCTGACTGACTTTGGAAGTTGTCAGTTACTTTTTACCTCTCATTTTAAGACAGCCTAGAGAAATAACTGCAGTCCATCCCCACAATGTCTCTCCTAGCCTCTTTTGACTCATATGATGCCCCCAAAGCAACAAACTCTAGAGAAAACTGTAACAAGGAAATCTCCCAAGGCTTCAGAAGGCCCCCAAAATAAAGCACCTCAGAACTTCCCAGATGAAGAAGCTTTTCTGAAATTATCAGAAGGTGAATACAAAAGGATTATACATAGAGGCCTCCTAGACCTTATACAGAATGCAGCAGAGCAAAATTAAAAATCAAGCAAGCTGTTTGATCTGGTGGAACACCAGTGCTCTGAAATCCAACAGATCGGGAACAAAATCAAAGACATAGAAACTTCAATTCAAAGCCGAGAAAACTGAATGGAACAAATGGCAAATAGACTTTCTGATCTGAAGACACAGCTACTGACTCTAGTATCTATGAAGAGAAATAATAAAAAAAGAAACAGGAAAAATGAAGAAGCATTAAGAAGCATGTGAGACTCTATTAAGAGCAAAAATCTATGATTAATTTGAGTTCCTGAACAGGGAGAGACACTTAAGAACACAGAGTATTGTTGCTGAGCTGTTGACAGAAAACATCCCAGAAATTATGAAAGAAGAGAATATAGATATCCAAGATGCATATCGAATACCACTCAATATAGATCTCAAAAGAAAGACTCCAGTGCATATTATAATCAAGCTTAACAAAATGAAACATAAGCAGAAATTCTTAAAGGCAGCAAGACTAAAAGCAAAGATAACATTCAGAGGGAAACCCTGTAGGCTTTTGTTGGATTTCTCAGCAGGAACAATGCTGGCATGGAGACAGTGGCATGACACATTCAAAGACTTGAAGGAGAAGAACTTTCGACCAAGAGTTATATATCCTGTGAAACTATTATTCAAATATGAAAATGAAATTTAGACATTTGCAGATAAACAGAAACTCAGAGACTTTGTAAAAATCTAACCAAAGCTACAAGAAATATTGAAAGAATCTCTTGGCTTAAAAGATAAAAACCACTAACTTTACACTTTAGAAGGAAATACAGGACACATCATCTAGAATCCTCCTCAGTTAGGGAAGGGTCCAAACTCAATCAAAGCTGTAATAGTAAAAGAAAGAATCGAGTGATCATATCACAAAAGCTATGATGTCATCAAATTAAAAAGAGGGATGTACTACAGTCATTATAGTCCTTCCAGATGGAGAGGAAGACAATAAGAATGGTAGTAATTGAAATCAGGTTTGCCAAGCCAAGCCAAGTGCCATCGAGTTGGATCCAAAGGGAAATTATAGGGAAGCTGTAGGGCACAATAAAGATGCAACATATCAAATCAAGAAAATTAATACAAGAACCTCAACAACCACAAAACCAACCCTGAAAAAGGTGAAAAATCAACTCACAAAGAAGAATGTCCCAGAACAGATTAATGAGAACAACAGAGAAAACATCAACACAAAAATAAACATATCACAACAGCAGCACTGAACACATACCTATCAGTAAGTTCACCTTAGACTTAAAGATAGGAACAAACTGAAAATTAAAGAGTGCAAGACTACATATCAAGCTAACAATGAACAAAGAAGAGCCAGCCAGCCAAGTGCCGTCAAGTCGGCAATACTAATCTCAAATAAAACAGATTTTTATGTAAAATCCACCATCATGGACAAGGAAGGACACTTTACTGCTGAAAAGTTCAATACACAAACAGGACTTAACAATATTAAATATTTATGCACCTAACATTAGGGTATCTAAATACATCAAAGAAACTGACTACACTCAAAAATGAGATAGATCACTCCATAATAACGGTGGGAGACTTTAACCCTCCACTCCGACTCGATGGCACTTGGCTCTGGCTCAATCCTGGGCAGATCATTTAGGAAAAAGCTCAGTGAAGGCACAGAAGACATTACTGCCACAATTAACCAACTAGACCTCATTGACATGTACAGAACTTTCTATCCATCAGCAGACAACTACACCTTCTTCTCCAGTGCACATAGAACATTCTGCAGAATAGACCATGTGTTATGACATAAAGGAATTCTCAACAAAATCCATATGATTAAATAAATGCAAAGTGTCTTCTCAGATCATAAAGCCATAAAAGTCAAAATCAATAGCAGAAAAAACATAGACCGAAGAAGAACTCGTGGAAACTGAACAACATCTTGCTCAAAAAGCCATGGGTTTTAGAAGAAATTGAGGATGAAATAAAGAAATTTATGGATTCCAATGAGAAAGAAAACACTTCTTTCCAGAACCTATGGGATACAGACAAAACAGTGCTCAGAGGTCAGTTTATCTCCATAAATGTACACATCTGAAAGGAAGAAAGAAACCAAATCAAAACATTAACCCTACAGCTTGCACAAGTAGAGAGAGAACAATGGAGGAATCCCTCAGGCACCAGAAGAAAACAGATCATAAAGATTAGTGAGCAGAACTAAATGAATTAGAGAATACAAAAACAATTGAAAAAATTGGAAAGACCAAAAGCTGAGTTTTTGAAAAGATCCACAAAACTGACAAATCATTGGCTAAACTTAATAAAAGACAAAACAAAACAAAAAACAGTAAATAAATAAAGCACTATTGAAAAAGAAGAACATGCTGGGAGGCCTCTCACTACCTGACTTTAAAACCTATTACACTGCCACAGTTGTTAAAACAGCCTGGTATTGGTACAGAAAGAGACATACAGACCAATGGAACAAAGTAGAGACCCCAGAGATGCCACCATCCTCTTATGAACAGCTGATATTTGACAAAGGTTCTAAGATTTTGAACTGGGATAAGGACAGTCTCTTTAACAAACGGTTCTGGCATAATTGCATATCCATCTCCAAAAAACTGAAACAAGACCCATATCTCACACCTTATACAAAAATCAACTAAAATTGGATAAAAGACCTGAATATAAAAGCTAAAACGATAAAGCTCAAATGGATGTTTTAATACACAATATGGACAGGCTTCAAAATCTGACTGACAAAACACATTCATCAGATGAGAAAATAGATAAACGGGAATTAATAAGAATCAAACAATTCTGCTCATCCAAAGACTTCATCAAAAGAATTAAAAGACCACCTACAGAATGGGAAAAAATATTTGGCAACTCTGTGTCAGACCAACATCTGATCTCTATAATCTGTAAGGTTCTACAAAATATCAATAAGAAAAAGACAAATCATCCAATTACGTGATGGGCAAAGGAGATGGACAGACACTTCTCTAAAGAGGAGATCCAGGCAGCCAAAAAACACATGCAGACATGTTTATGATCATTAATTATTAAAGAAATTCAAATTAAAACGACAACGAGATACCATCTCACCACAACAAGATTGGCCATGATCCAAAAAACACAAAACAATAAATGTTGGCGAGGCTGTGAAGAGATTGGAACTCTCCTTCACTGTTGGTGGGATTGCAGAATGGTGCAACCTCTTTGGAAAGCAATTTGGCGTTACCTTAAAATAATGGATATAGATATACCATTTGACCAAGTAATTCCTCTGCTTGGAATGTATCCTACAAAATCAAGGCCATTCACACCAACTGCTACATGCACACAAATGTTCATTGCAGCACAGTCCACGATAGCGAAAAGTTGGAATCAACCCAGATGCCCAACAACAGAAGACTGGATGGGTAAACTTTGGTATACATATTCAATGGAGTACTGTATGGTGGTAAAGAACAACGATCATAGTAGGAAACATCTCTCAATTTGGTCTCAACTGGAGGACATTATGTTGAGTGAAAGTAGTCAGTGACAGAAGGACAATTATTACATGAGACCCCTATGATAAAAACTTAAAAGCGTACTCATACATAATAGAAAAGACTCTTTGATGGCTACAGGGTGGGGAGGGTGAGAGGGCAGGAAGGCAAGGGGCTAGAGTTTAGATTAGGTAGTTGTTAGAAATTTGGTTGGGTGAAATTGGTGACAATATACATTAGTAAGAAGATCAAGATTAATGGGAGTTCGACACAACTTGTGTACTCCTCCTCTCTTAACCCAGTATTGTAAGCACAGAGTATGTACACTTTCATTTTTTTTTATTTAATAAAAAAAAAAACAGGAAAGGAACAAATAACCCAGATAAGAAATGAGAGGGGAGTTGTCACAACAGATCCAACAGAAATCAAGAACAGAGAGATAGATCAATGGAATAGAATTGAGACCCCAGAGATGACACCATCTTCTTATGAACAGCTGATATTCAACAAAGGCTCTAAGACATTGGGATATCCATCTGCAATAAACTGAAACAAGACCTGTATCTTACACCTTATACAAAAACCAACTTAAACTGGATAAAAGACCTAAATATCAAATATAAAATGATGAAGTTCATCCAAGAAAAAGTAGGAAGAACAATAGAAGCTTTAATACCCAACATAGACAGGCTTCAAAATCTGTCAAAACAAACCACAAACAACAGAAGAGAAAATTGATAGATGGGAACTACTAAGAATCGAACACTGCTTTCAGAATGGGAAAGAATACTTGGCAACTGTACGTGAGACTGACTCCTGATTTCCATAATCTATAAGGTACTACAAAATATCCATAAGAAAACAATAAATCATCCAATTAAGTGATGGGCAAAGGAAATGGACAGACACTTGTTTAAAAAGGAGATGCAGGCAGCCAAAAAACATATGTGGACATGCTTGCAATCATTAGTTATTAAAGAAATTCACATCAAAACTACAAAGAGACACCATATCACCTCAACAAGGTTGGCAATCATCCAAAAAGTGCAAAACGACAAATGTTAGAGAGGCTGTGGAGAAATTGGAACTCTCCTACACTGTTGGTGGAATTGCAAAATGGTGCAGCCTCTTTGGAAAGCAATCTGGCACTTCCTTAAAAAGCTGGATCTAGGTATAGCATTTGGCCCAGTAATTCCACTGCTCCGAATACATCCTACAGAATCAAGGCCATTCACATCAACTGATACATGCACACAGATGTTTATGGCAGCACAACCCACAATAGCAAAAAGATTGAATCAACCCAGATGCCGAACAACAGAGAAATGAATAGGTAAACAATGTTATATATACTCAATGGAACACTATGCAATGATAAAGAACAGTGATGATTTTAGAAAACATCTCATAACCTGGTTTCAACTGGAGGACATTATGTTTGGTGAAAGTAGTCAGGAACAAAAGGAGAAATATTGTATGAGACCCCTACGACAAGAACTTAAAAACAGATCCATGAATAGAAGAAAAGAGTCTTTGATGGCTGCAAGGGTGGGGAGGGTGTGAGGGTGGTGGGGGGAGGGTTTAGATTAGATAGCTGATAGAAATTCGGTTGAATGAAATCTGTGACAGCACACATTAGAAAGAAGATCAATGTTGACTGGACTTCAACATAATATGATTACTCCTTCAATCTTAATCCAATATTACAAGACCAGAGTAGCTGGGGTAGGGGGATGCGCTCTCAGGGCAAGTCGAGACTAATTGGCACAACTAGCATTTTGCTAAGGGAGTCCTCTGCATCCCACATTGGTGAGTAGTGTTTGGGTTCTTAAAAGCTGCCAAGCCGCCCTCTGAGGTACAGCAAATGGTCCCAACTCAGCAGGAATGGATGATCACCAAGGACAAAAACAACATGCAGGAAAGAGAACCCAGAAGACAGAGAGACCTATGTGAGTGAGTGACTACATCGATTTGTGACAGGAAGAACCAGATGGTGCCTGGCCACCACCAGTGATAGCAGTGATGGAGCTCACAAAGTTGAGTCTCACTGGCAACGCAAGAATAAAAAGGGGCGCACCCTGAGATGTCCATTAAAAGACTGCAATTGATGGTCCAGGGCCTCAGAGTTTCCCTGGGAGCAAGTACCCTGGCCCTGATGCTGCCCCTGTCCGTAAATCATAATGGAGGTCAACTCTTTGGATGGGAATGGATTGGACTTGGCGACACAGAGTGACCATATCATGTGTGCACCTTACGGTTTTATGCATCTATAGGATGTCTTCCTGCTGACTACTTACTGGAGGCAGGGAAGTGGATGGAGAGGAGTGGATAGAAGATTGCTGGGAGGATAAGACGTGTATGGAGCAGAGAGGAAGAGTGTGCTCTCACTGGGCAGGGAGAGCAATGGGAGCTGCATACAGGTGGGTATGCAAATTTAAATGGGAAAGTACATTTTCATTCAATTATTTAAAAAAAAGGATTGAAAGATCACCTACAGAATGGGAAAAAAATATTTGGCAACTATATGTCAGACTAATGTCTGATCTCCATAGTCTACAAGGTATTACAAAATATCAACAACAAAAGGATAAATAATCCAGTAAAGTCATGGGTGAAGAAGATGACATACATTTCTTTAAAGAGGATATCCAGCCTGTCAAAAGACACATGCAGAATTGCTCACGATCACTAGCTATTAAAGAAATTCAAATCAAAACTGCAATGAGATACCATCTCACCCCAATAAGGTTGGCCATGATCCAAAACACACAAAACAACAAATGCTGGAGAGGCTGTGGAGAAATCGGAACTCTCCTCCACTGCTGGTGGGATTTCAAAATGATATAACCTCTTTGGAAAACAATCTGGCGCTTCCTTAAAAAGCTGGAAATAGATATACCATTCAATACTATAATTCCACTACTTGGAATTTATCCTTCAGAAACAAAGGTTGTCACGTGAACAGACACATGTATACAAATGTTTGTTGCAGCACAACAAAGATGAAAAAAAAGATGGAAAAAACCCCGATGCCCATCTACAGATGAATGGATAAACAAACTATCATGCATATACTCAATGGAACACTATCCTATGATAAAAAACAATGACGATTTTAGAAAACATCTCATAACATTGTCTCATTTGGAAGAGATCAGCTGAGCGAAACCAATCAGTGTCAAAAGGACAAATTTTGTATGAGACCCCTGTTATAAGGAACTAACAAGATAATTATCCACAGAAGAAAATGACTGTGTTGGCTACATGGATGGCTGGGGGCGCTGAGGGTTTATCATAGATGAGACAATGGATAGATGTTAGAAGTTTTATTCTTTTACAGTAATTAATAAAAAAATAAAATTAAAAAAATACTAAAGGGAGTCCTTCAGTTAGAAAATAAATAACATCAGATAACACTCAAGATTAGAACACATAACAGAATAACCAGATATCAGCTCACATAGGAAAATCACAAAAATAAGTCAAAGCTAAAACATTGAAAATAGGGGGAAAAAGATGTCACTATGTAGATAATGACAACACTATACAAAAAAGAGGGACTACAAACTGTAGTCATAGATCCCTCACCTGGAGAAGAAGTCAAGGCAGTACTAAAAAGTAAAAGATTGGTTTAAATATAGAAAAATATAGATAAATATTAAGGAAACCACAAAGGAAGCCTAAACATCAAAATAAGAAAACAAGAAAAACATACAGTCTCAGCAAATAGAAAACCTACAACAATGAAAAAGATCAAAGGAAAACACCTTAAAAAAATGAATCAATAAAGAAAATTAAATTGAACAAAGAAACTGTTAATGCTCAAAACAAGGCATTAAAATGTCAGCACTAGACTTGTGACTGCCAATAATGACACAGAATGTAAATGGATTAAATGCACCAATAAAAAGACAGAGTAAAAGAATGGACTTAAAAAAGCATGATCCTTCTATATGTGGTCTACAACAGACACACGTTAGACTTAAAGACAAAACAAATTAAAACTCAGAGGACAAAGAATATGTATCAAGAAAACAACATTCAAATAAGAGCAGGTTGGAGAACAGTCAAGATGCAGACTAGACACATGTCTCCTTACAACAGCCACCAGGTAGATAAAATACTCAGGAATAAATTTAAACAGAGACATGAAAGACCTATGCGAAGAAAACTGTAAGGCAGTACTGGAAGAAAACAGAAGAAACTTACACCAATGGAAAAATCTACCTTGTTCATGGATGGGAAGACTCAACATTGTGAAAATGTCTATTCTACCCAAAGTTATTTATAGGTGCAATGCATTCTTGATCCAAATTTCAACCGTAATTTTTAAAAAGATAAAAAAACAAATCACCAACTTCATGTGGAAAGGGAAGATGCTCTAGATAAGTAGAGCACTACTGAAGAAGAATGAAGTGAGAGACTTCACACTACCCGACTTTAGGACCAATTTTAGTACCACAGTACTCAAAACATGCTGATACTAGCATCACGACAGATAAATAGACCAGTGGAACAGAATTGGGAATCCAGGTTTTAAATCATCCATTTATGAGCACCTGATATTTGACAATGGCCCAATGTCCATAAATTGAGGAAAAAAGTCTCTTTAACAAATGGGGTTTGCAAAACTGGACATTGTCTGTAAAAAATTAAAATAAAGCCCGTATTTCACACCAATCACAAAAATTAGCTCACAGCCAATCAAAGACTAAATATAAAATCTAAAATGATAAATATCATGGAAGAAAAAGTAGGGACAATGCTGGGAGCCCTTAATAAGTGGTATAAACAATATGAAACATTAGTAACAATGCACAAATACCAGAAAAGAAAATAAATAAAAACCATCCAATTGTGGTATTTCTATAAAAGCAGCAATAGACAACACAGACAACAAGAATTATTTTAGGTAAAGTGAGGGAAAACACACAGAAGAGGAAAGGCGGCACAACTGGACTAAATTAAAGAGCTTTCTAAACGCAACCAAACAATTTGAGAGACAAAATGCAGTGTCAGGAGTTTGGGGACCTTGGTTTCAGGGGACATGTGGGTCAATTGGCATAAAAAAGGTTATTAAGAAAACATTCTGCATTTCACTTTGGTGAGCGGTGTTTGAGGTCCTAAAAGCTAACAAGCAGCCATCTAAGAAGCATGAATTGGTCCCAGTCCACCTGGAGCAAAGCAGAATGAACATCAAAGATTTTAGGAAAATATGAACCCATGAGACAGAGAGGGCCAAATAAACCAGAGGCTACATCAGAATGAGACTTGAAAAACTAGATGGTTCCTGGCTACCACCAATGACTTCCTTGACAGGAAACACAACAAAGAGTATGTGACGCAGCAGGAGGAACGTGGTGCGCAGAATTCAAACTCCAGTAAAGACCAGACTTGATGGTCTGACAGACTGGAGGATCACTAAAAGATATGACCCCCAGACTCTCTGTTAGCCCCAAACTGAAATCATTCCTGAAGCCAACTTTTCAAAGATTAGACTGCTCTATAAGACACAAAATGATACTTGTGAGGAGCATGTTTCTTGGCTTAAGTAGATACACGAGACCAACAGTGTAGCTGCTGTCCAGAAGCAAGATGAGAAGGCAAAGGGGGACAGAAGCTGCTTGAATAGACATGGGAAATACCAGGTGGAGAGGACAAGCGTGCTGCCATAGTGTAGGGAGAGCAACTAGAGTCACACACTTATGTGTATGTAAGGTTTTGTGAGAGAACCTGACTTGAATTGTAAACTTTCACTTAAAACACAATTTAAAAAAATCAGTTGACTAAGTCAGGACTGTAAACGCTCTCAAACCCATGCTAAGTAATTTGGGCTTCATCCTTTGAGCAATAAGGACCAGTGAAAGAACAGGGTCAGTCTGTGACTTAGGCTGAGTTCTCTAGAAAAGCAAAATCAGTGTAGCACATATAAGAGGACTGCTAATTAAGTATGAGAACTCATCCTAGAGAAAGTGCTACATAGCTCATTGCTATCACTACGGTCACCTTTGAAGTACTTCCCTTAGGAAGCTATGAACTGATGCCAGTGTCTACTCTATCCTTCAAACCAATTTTGGAAATTTTTTCCTGGAATGGCCATCAGAGCTGTCGTTGTATTATCCTTGATGTCCTGAATTCATCAGTGTCTTCCTTTCAATACTTCCTTTAAAAGTCACTGGGGGCCAGATCAGGTGAATAGGGAAGGTGTTTACTAGCTAAAAACTCTCTTACAGACAACTATACAATTAACTTTGCAAATGTGCCACCATAACACAATGGCCATTCCAGAAAGAGTTCCAAAATTGTTTTGAAGGTTGGGCTGGGCACTGGCAGCAATGCATAGCTTCCCAAGGGAAGTACTTCAAAGATGACTGTAGTGATATTCAGCAGTGAGGTATCTAGCACTTTGAATAATTAAGTTCATAGACAACTGTCATACCTAGGATATATATTTATAGCCAAGCCAAACGCCGTCGATATATTTATAGAGAGAGGGATTTATCTCAAGGCAATGGCTCACGTGGTTGTAGAAGCTGGCAAGTCACAAGTCTTGGAGGCAGATATCAAGCAGGAGGCTTCTCATGACTTGCATAGCTGCTGGGCCTAAGAAACTCCAGATTGGCAGGTCAGATGGTCACTAGTAGCTCATGTACTGTGGAAACTGAGAAATCTAAGATCAGCAGATAAGACAGCAGGCTGCTGGCTTACAGGCTGTGGAGGATGAGGAATCCCACTATTAACAAGTTGCTGGCTGAAGTACCAAGAACTAAGATCACATGACCACAAGCCAGTTTCAGAGCAAGAACCTTGCTGGAGCATCCATTTCTATAGTGGAGGCAGGCCACACCCTCAAGGAAACTCCCTTTTAACTCATTGGTTATTCATAGCACATGTTGTCATGTAAATGATTACATTATACCAGATCTCATCATGGGATTGGTTTCATAATTACATAACCATCAATCTATATCATAACTGCTAAACCACTGAGAATCATGGCCCAGTCAAGATGACACACAACCTTAAACATCACAATCCATCCTTTATCAACTTGGCATCTATATGTATCTCCTTAAATCAATACAATCTCTAAATAAAGACAAAGTTATACGTGTGTATAACATAGTACAACTAATGTAACACTGTACAACCAAAAATGCAGTAGCTCTGTTTACGTCTTATGCGTTGTATGTGGAGAAAATAAACTATTTGCTGCTTCTGTTCAGGGAAAAAGTACTCATAAAAATTACAATCCTCTTTGCTGTAACTGGTCACCTGTGCATAACAGCTATTTAGAACTATCTTCTTCCACCACACATTCCATATTCCCTTAGCCTCAGCAAGCAGCTTAGATAGTCATGGTTCTTTGCCTGGTGATGTGACCCAAACTTTCATTCTCGAAGGGTCTGGGTCATTAGGAGTCATGTGGGAATTGGGTCTTTTGCATTGACTTTAATCTCCAGGCATGGTACTACTAAAAAATACCCTAAGTAATCTATATTCTAGACACACTTTTGTTTACATCCACAGTGTAATATCAATCTAATTTCCTCTTTAATCTGAATCAGTGACATCAGCCAACATGGTAACTCTCCTCTTTTGTTGTTCTAGAGCCCAAAGTGACCAAGTAGCATTCTGAACTTCTAGCTAAATGGAATCAGTGATGTGTGTCGAGGTGAGAGCATTCCTCTGTTCGTAACTAAGATCTCAGAGACCTCAGAGCACAGGGTCATTGGGATAGGAAGCAAAAATCTTTAAGGGTGAGCACTAGGGATAGTAAGTGGTGCTTTTTCTATTTCTACTTCTTGATTCCTGGACTCAAATCTTGGATATAATCTCATATATACCACTTTCATTTAGTGATGAAGTGCTGCTGTACACATCTGACATTATGACTTTTAGGTTATAAAACACCCAGTACGTGACGGGCAGCTCAGACCACATGGTGTCCCATGGTTAAGGATTCAGTCTCTACTAAGGCATGGTAGCAAGCCCAAAGATGTTTCTCAGAAGGACAGTAGTAGTGATCTACAGTGGAAGGCAGGACTTTGGTCCAAAATCCTGAGGGTCTGTACTGTGATTCACCAGTAGGGGCCTTCCAAAGACTGCAAACATCCCTGTCTGCCATAGATACTTCAAGCACTGTTGGATCAGCAGAACACATGGTCTAAGTGGCAGGACAACTTGCCCAGCAACCTGAACCTGTTAACAGAGTTTTCTCTTATTCTGAGCCCCAGTCAAAATGAGCAGCTTTTTGAGTCACTTGGTAAAAAGGCTGGAGTAACACACCCAAATAGGGGATATGTTGCCTCCCCAATCCAAAGGGGCACATTAGGTACTGTGCATCTTTATTAGGTGTGGGAGCAGCCAGATGCAATAATTTATCCTTCACTCTAGAAGGAATATCTCAATGTACTCCACACCATAGGACCCGTAGAAATTTCATAAAAGGTGTCTAAATTTTTGTAGGATTAATTTCCACTCTCTAGCACTAAATGTTTTAACAATAAGTCCAGAGTCACTGATACCTCTTTTTTACTAGGTGTTAGAGTAGTACTAGCTGACTTAAACAGAATTTGGTACCAGGACTGTGGGGTGCTGCTCTAGCAAAAGCATAAAATGTGGGAGCCATTTTGAAACTATCAATGGGTAGAAGATTCAGAAAGAACTGAAGAAGGTGCAGATGGTGAGAAACAAGCAGCAGAGGACTGGTGGCAGCAGCAATGGCAGCAGCAGAACCAGAGGCAGTGCTGGAGCTGACCCATGGAGAAAGAGAGCTAAGTGCCTGTACACAAAGTTTTCCTGGCAGAGTGGGGTGCCTCTGGGCACTTGAATCAGTAGAGCTAGCCTTGCTGACCCACAGAGTGAGAGAGCTGAGTGCTTTTGTGCAGGAGGCTTCCTAGCAGAGCAGGGTCTCTCCAGGCACTTGTATCTGTGGAGTTACAGAGCTTTGAACACTTGACCCAGCAGGGCATAGGTAGGCCTGAGGCTAGTGCCATGTGGCCACAGAAAGCAGAAGCTGAAGAGATAGACAGCATGAAAAGCTGAGCTGCTTCAGTCTCAAAAGGTATAGCCATGACCTCGGGGGTTTGAAAGGGTGGAGCCAGGGCTTTTTGTGTTTGTAAGGGTGGAATTGCCACTCATCTGGGCTTAGGGTGCACCTAAAGCTGATGAGACAGAGTTTCTATCCAAGAGGGCCTAGGAGGCAGAGTAGTAGCACAGGGCCGGGGGTCTTCACTTAGAATCCCAAGAGTTTGGCCAATACGTAGAGTCTGGCGGGCAAAAGGAAAATTATTTTCAGAGCTTTGAAGGCTAATGTAATGTGTTCTGCTGACTTGCTTGGTGTCTGTTAATGCCTTCTTTCCCTGCAATTTCTCCCATTTGTAATGGAATGTATAACTTGTGCCTGTTCTGCCATTGTACCTTTGGAAGCAGATAGCTTGTATTCTAGCTTTCATAGATGTAAAGGAATTTGTGAATTTTGGGCTTGGAATTGATTTAAGACTTGTATCATATGGGATGGACATAATTTTGCTGTGATTGGATGAATGTGTTACATGTTTCAAAGATGTGATTTTGGGGTTGCCAAAGCTGGGATGTCATGGACTCCATGACGTTCCCCAAAAAATGTGTGTAGCCATGTGACTGGGCCGTGCTTCCCAATGTTTTGTGATTGTCCTCCACTTTGTGATTTTCCTATGCTGTACACTAAAGGATTAGCATGGGACTGTAAATCCCATCATAAGGTCTCCTCCCTGCTCCACCGTAATAGGAGTTTCCCTGGAGTATGGCTTGTCCCACCCTTAATCCTTTCATCCTACAAAAGATAAAAGGGAAGCAAGCAGACAATTGGGAACCTCATACCATCAAGAAAGCTGCACTGGTAGAACAGCATGTCCTTCAGACCTGAGGTTCCCACATCAAGGTGCTCCCTGAACAAAAACTGATGAAACACAAGGACTTTACTCCAGAGCCGACAAGGGGGAAAGCCCTCCCCTGGTGAAGACACTTCAAATTCAGACTTGTAGCCCTATCAGACTGTATAAGAATAAACTTTCCTTCGTTAAAGTCATCCACTGTATGGTATTTCTGTTACAGCTGCGCTAACTGACTAAAACACTAAGTTCACTCAGCATAACATCATCAGTGTAATGGACCAGTGTGACATCTTGTGGAAGCAAAAGGCAATCAAGTTGCCCTCAGACTAAGTTGTGACAGTGCTAAAGAGCTGACATATCCTTGAGGTAGGAAAATGAAGTTCTATTGTTGGCCTTGTCTGCTGAAAGCAAATGACTTCTAGTGGTCCTTTGAAACAGGAATGGGGAAAAAGCCATTAGATCAATAGCTGCATATCCAGTACCAAGAGATGTATTAATTTGCTCAAACAGTGAAACTACATCTGGAACAGCAGGTGCAATTGGAGTCACCACCTGGTTAAGCTTTTGAAAATCCACTGTCATTCTCCAAGGTTCATTTGTTTTTGGCACAGACTAAATAGGTGAGTTGAATGGGGATGTGGTGAAAATCACCACCCCTGTATCCTTCAAGTTCTTAATGGTGGCAGTAATCTCTGCAATCCTTCCAGGAATGTGGCAAAAGTTTTGTTTACTATCTCCTAGGTAGCCAGCCAAGTGCCAAGTGCCATCGAGTCGGAGCTGACTCATGGCAACTCTAGGGGTAGAGGTAGTTCCAATGGCTTCCACTTGGTTTTGCCCACCCAACAGCCCTTACTCCAACTGTCAGAGACCTAATATGGGGGCTCAACCAGTTGCTGATTATATTTATTCTCGCCATGCATTCTCAAACTGGGAAAATCACCACAGGTGATTTGTGGACTCACTGGACCCATTGTGAGATGAACCAAGTTAAGACTACATTAATAACCTGATTCCTACAAGTCCCTAGTCTGACTGGTGAGCCACAGTGACATTTTTCGTGATATTCAGAGCCAGTATCCAGTAGTTAGTGAAGAGTTTAATTATTTTCTTCTCCCTGGTGAACAGCCATTCTTCAAAAGGTCATATATCCTTCTGGGAAGGGAAGGAGAAAGATTAACAATATACATTTTTGTCCATGTAGTTGGATTCTTCCTCAAGGGGACACAGCCTCTCCTTCATTCAAGGGGTTTTGTGTTGTAAACTGGCTCAAGTCCGGGAATTGATTGAGGGGCCATGACTCTATTCTTGCAAATCAGGTTAGACTGTGTCTTAGGCTGGGTTTTCTAGGGAAGCAAAACCAGTAACATGTGTAGGTATAAGGAAAGATTTATAATATATATAGGTAGATATAGATATAGGAAACAGCTCATGCAATCACAGAAGCTGAATGTCCTAAGTTCTGGCACAAGCCTCACATGGCCACGGAAGCTGAGGAACCCAAAGTCAGCAGGTCAGAGACTAGAGTTCTAAATCACTGGTTGTGTAGGTTGGTGGATCCCAAGCTGGTGGTGAGACGGAGCGGCATAGGCTGGCAAACCTGGGATTGGCAGGTCAGGGAGCAGGACTCTCAAGTGCCGACTGTAAGGACTGATGAATCCAACAGCTGCTAACTCAAGTCCAGGAACCAGATGCCAGAAGAAGAGAGCAGGAGCTCCTGGCTACGTGAACAGACCAGCAGTAGAAGTGAAAGGTCAAGAGATGAGAGCCAAGGGGCGGGAAGCCGCCACAAGCCCCGCCCTGCCACTTAATACAGCAGCCAAATATGGAGTAGCCAAATTGACATAATCCTGACCACCACAGTCCACCCCTTGTCCACTTGGCATCTGCACACATCTCACCTTACCATCCACAGTCTCTGAAGGAATACAGTTACAAAGTCATACTTATGTCTAACATGATATAACTAACACATGTACAACTGAAAATGCATTAGCACATTTACATCTTATGTTTCATAAGTAAACAAAATATCCAATACACACATACAAAGCAGGAATACTCATAACAATTACAGTCCTCATTTCTGCAACTGGTCACGTGGCCGTAACTGATATTTACAACTACCTTCTTCTACAACCCATTCTGTATTCCCTTGCCCTCAGTAAGCACCTCAGCTGGTCGTGGCTCCCTGCCTGGTGATGTGACCCAAACCTTCGTTCCTGAAGGGTCTGGGCTATTATCACTCATTTTGGAGTTGGGTTGCTATAGTTTTCCACTGACCTTAATCATAGGACACAGTAGTACTAGGAGGCATCCTAAGGGATATCCTGCACTCCAAACATACTCTTCTTTACTTCCATTATGTAATGTCAATCCAATTTCATCTTTATAGTCAGGATCAATCACACCAGCCAGGATTGTAACTCCCTTCTTTGTCTGTTGATCCAGAGGCACAAGGATCCCAAAATGGCCTGGTGGCAATTTTAGCTTCCAGTTCAGTGGAATCATTGATGTGTCTCCAGGTGGCAGCATTCCTCCATTTGGAACTAAGACATTTAACTTTGCAGAGCATAAGGTCATGGGGACAGGAAGCAAAAATCTTGCAAGTGGGTCACTAGGGGTAACAGTGAGTAGTGCCACTCCCATTTCCACCCCTTGATTCCTGGACCCATGAATCCTGGCTACATGAGCAGACCAACAGTAGTAGTGGAAGGTTGGAAGATGAGAGCTGAGGGGCGGGAAGCCACTACAGACCCCACCCTGCCACTTAATACAGCAGCCAAATATAGAGTAGCCAATTGACGTAATTCTGACCACCACAGACTGCAATGTACTTGATCCTGAATTATTCTGCTGGTACAGTTCAAATAATTTTTAGTAGTGTTTACATCTATGTCACTCCTGGGGATACTATGACTAAGTAGTTAAAGCCATAAGTCCTTGTTAGTCCGACCATTCTAAATCACTGCTTTGACTTCATTAACACCCACTGTGTTGATCAAGTGCTGTCACTTGGCATCTACCACCATGGGGTCTAATCAGCCCCACTGTTTTTAGATGTCAGTTAGGAAGTTTCTGTTGTCAAATCTGACTGACATAAAATAGCAATCACAGCAATCATCAAGGATGTTGGGCCTCCCTTTACAACTTTGTTCTTCACAGTTGTACTAAAGGTATACCTTCTAAGTGTGTTATTTGTGGTTCTCTGTGTCTCAATCCGGTATAATACATCAATTTCCTTTGGATCAAGATAGGTCTGGTACTTCCACTTGATTTAATGTAGACCACTGCATAATCCATGCTTTAGAGAGGCAACCAAATAAACTATTAGATCCTTTTCTAATCTCTTGGGCTGAGACATTGAATAAAGAAGCTTTACTTAGTTGACCTACTTCAATAAACTAAGACTGATCCAATTTTATGTTCCTTGCATTATTATCCCACAGCTGTAATAGCCATTCACACACATATTCCACAGGGTTCTATTTGTACATATTAGAAAATTCAAGCAGTTCCTTTGTAATGTAGTGTACCTCCTCCTGGTTCATACTTTGTACCTTACCTTTTGAGGCTTGCTGGGACTTAAGTCTAGTTACAGGTCTAGAAATAAAAATGGGTGGTGGTGATATGTTCTGAGAACATTCAGCAATGGCTTATAAGCCATTTTGCTCAGGTAATACATCAGGAAATGACTCATACACCATCCTAGCTGGATTAATCTCTTCAAATAGGGGTGCAAGTGATAATGGTTTTACTGGGGAAGATGACTTAGCAAAGATGGTATTATCTCTTCAGATGGGAGTGAAAGGTCTGGTTCTGTTGGTGGAGAGATTCACCAGAACTTATGGACTGAACTTCCTGATTACCTGCCCATATTTCTCCATCCCAAGTTTCAGGATCCCATTTCTTCCCAGTTAATACCCTCACTTTAACTTTACAGACTATCGGAGGCTGGAAATTGAATTGGTATTGTAATTCAACCACTCTTATGATAACACTCTGGATTTGGTGTTCAGTGATATGAGCTCTGTTACTAAGACTTTCTTTTGTAAGCACAAGCAGCAACTCTGAGGTCATTTATGTAGCTCCTGATCTGTGGCTCTGAAACTCTGAGTTCATCTGCTTCTTTTATCACTTTGTCTAGTGAAAGTAGGACCAGTCAACTACCTTCCTTGTACTTCTAATTGATACAAAGATGTGGCAAAATATCAAACATACAATCACCCAGAGCCTTATCTCTTACCAATTCTTCATCTATTGTGCAATATCTAAATTGTGCTTATTTCTATTGCCACCTCACACCATGAAATAGCACAGCTCTGTTTCTTCCTGGAAACAGAGTCATCAACATCTTCAAGACTAACTAGACTTGAGGACCAGTTAAGAATACTCATTCTTGTTTCTCTAATGCCACTTCCAGGGTTTTCAAGAGGAAACCAGAAAAGTTCATCTATGTGGTATATGTATTGACAGAGTTATCTCAAGAAAAAAGGCTCATGGAGTTGTAGAGGCTGGAAAGACCCAATTCAATGGGTCAGGTGTCACTCTGGAAGCATCTCCTGGCTCACGTAACTGTAGGGGCTGGCAAACTCAAGATGGGTGAGTCAGACAGCAGGCTGCTGGCTGACAGGCCATGGAGGCTGACAGACCCAAGATCAACAGGTAAGCCAGCTGGCTGCTGGCTCACAGGTTGCAGAGGATTACAAACCCCAAGACAGGCAAGTAATCAGCTAGCGCAAGCTCCAGGAACCAGAAGTCAGGAGATGATGAGCTGGGTACTAGAGCAACAGCCTTGCTAGAACATCCATCCCTATACTGACAGCAGGCCATATCCTCAAGGAAACTCCTTTTAAACTGATTGGCTATTCTTGGCAGATCTCATCATAAAAGTGACTGCATTATGTAAGATCTGATCATGGAGGTGATCGCATTATTATACAACTGCCAAACTACAGCATAACTGCCAAACCACTGAGAATCATGGTTCAGCCAAGTTTACACACAAACTTATTCTTCACAATCACAAAAGATGTGGTAATGAGCAACTTAAACAAGACACAAGATGAAAATATATTACAGATATTTAAAAAGAGGTTTCTAAATGTTTATGAGGCAGTAGTGATTCAGTGGTAAAATTCACATCTGCCATGCAGTAGACCTAGGTTTATTTCCTCACTACCACACTTATGCACCATAAGTGGAGGCTGCAGGGCTGCTATGATGCTAAACAGGTTTCTTCAGAGTTTCCACACTAGGAATAAAGCCCTGGTCATCTACTTCCAAAAATCAGCCAATGAAAATCTTATGCATCACAAGAGTCCAGTCCACAACAGATCATGGGGCTAGCAGGTACCAGGTAGTTCATTTCATTATACATGGGATTGTTATGAGTCATGGCCAACATGACAGCAGCTAGCAGCAACAGCAAAAAAGGGTTATAAAAGTCTGGATGTTGCTCCAGGGGTCAAATCAACTTCCACATCCTGAAGCATACCCTGTATTCCCACTACTAAGATGTTTAGTCTGGATTTCACATTGATGCAACCCATCCTCCTAGTGAAGAGTGGATCTCATCCACCTACCAGCAGAAAGGACAACCAGTCAGGGCTTCAAGCCACCTGTTATGTTGGAAGAACTTTCTTCTTCTCTTTTTGATGGAAAGAACTCCAGATGATTTTATCGTCTTTGTGTTTCTTTGGAGGAGACCCTGCTGAACAGTTTACCATACCTTTCCTGAGCATTTTTATCATCATAGCAATAGGGATGATTTAGGAACCAGTAGGATTTTAACTAGTATAGTGCCACAAATAGAATAAAATGCATTTTCATATTTGCAATTTAACATGTGAACATGATGTTATGGAACGAGAACAAGCTGGAATGGGACAGAGGTAGACTGCAATTTTATCTCTGGCACTAACTTGCTCTGTGACTTATGAAGAGGTACTTCCCTATGCTTTAGTCTTCTTATGAACAAAATGAGGCTAATGATACCTGAGTCTAGAATGTTTTAAAGATTAAAAAGGAATATAAACTTACAGAGGTATGTCAAGAACTGTGAAGGTTCTGAGATTTTACCCTACTTTCAAAGTAACTAGAGAAGCACTGGTGGTGCAGTAGTTAAAAACTGCTGCTAAAGACCTGCAGTTAGAAACCACCAGTTGCTCTGTCCTTGAGGGTCACTATGAATCATAATCCACTCAATGGCTTTGGGTTTGGTTTAGTTTTTTTAGTCAGTCTGTAGTAGTTTCTTTAATGCTGACAGAAGACTCCTGAGTCAGAGACAACAGACTTTATCATTCATTGCCATGCAAGCAGCATGAATATTAGCATATTTGCACTCATTTTGGTTTCCTTAAAGTTGCCTGGGGCAAAATGTGTGATTCCTAGATGGGTGCCTATACATATAGTGAATTGAGTGACAGAAGAGGGGTTCTGAGTTAGAGAACCAGGATCTCTTAGGTAGTAAGCAAGCCAGTCCTTTGCTTAGAAGGCAGACATTATCTGCTTTACTGGGCAGCAGGCACATCTTCTCTTCATCCTCAAAGGAAATATTGTCTCTGTTTCCAAGGTTATTTTATCTACAGACTTTCTTGAAAAAATAGTCCAGAGCAAACAACAGTCTTTCACTCTCAATATGTGAGAAACACAAAAGACTCAAGAAGACTTGTCTTTCCAAAAGACAGTCACAGTGCATGGACCCCAGTGATTGCTCAATGAATATTCGTGGAATGAATGAGACATACATTAATCCCTAGCCATGTGCTAAATAACTGGGTTCATTACCTCTAATGTATTTATTCTAGCCTTCTCACTAGCAAACGAGAATGTATCTTAAGATGGACATTAGAGGGTAAGAAATTTGGGCTTTGAAACTTACCAGTTCCTACCATTTTGGGACACAATTCCCCATAGAAAACAAACACACTGCTGTTTAGTGAATTCCGACTCATAGCAACCCTATAGGACAGGATAGAACTGCCTTATAGAGTCAAGAACACCTGGTGGATTTGAACTGATGACCTGCTGTTTAGCCACCATAGCTTTTAACCATGCTTCATAGGATTCTTGTATTTCTCGCATCTGGAGAATGAGACACCAAGTAGCCACTAAGCATCTTTTCCAACTCTTACAGAAAAGAGCCTTGGAAGACAGAGAATGTATCTTGTGGTATGTCTGGCAGTTAAAGGCAGAAAGAACACTTTTCCCTGTCTCCTTTGGTAATGAAGAGAGAGAGGGCTGGGGCTACGTTACGGATCCACTGTGTTTATTGGGCTGCTATTACATGAAAAAGCACAAGCATATAATTTTAAGAATGTCTTAGTTTATGGGTACATTCATAAACTAAATTGGGTAATTTAACTGGGAAGAATTTGTCAAAACTGTATCTCTAGAGTCATCATGTAATCAAGAAGTCTCTCTTGCTAATATTACTGACCTCTGGGTCTTTATCTTCTAGTCAAACACATTGGCCATCTTTTATTTTATTTATCAAATAGATGAAACTATTATTATTTTTCCCTCAAAGTCGAAAGATATTTCAAGATAAAGTATCTGCGGGTCTGCAGGTAGATAAGGCTGTCCTTTCCTCTAGGATGGCCGTTTAGTTCATAGCTGTTGTTCACCAGATGACGTCTTCTTCAGGTGACACTTGAGATGTTAAAACACATCCTGACTTCAGCAGCCAGGTAGTGACACATACGATTCATTCCTTTATTCATCCCACAAGTGTTTTCTGTGCAGCAGGCACGGAGCTGAGGATTAGATCTAGGAAATGTGGCAATGGCTCCAGTTGCTGGGGGTCTGTGGTAGAAGAGTAGTAAGACTAACCAGCCTTATGACAGGGCAGGGAAGGCAGAGAAAGACTCCTGATGGAGCGAACTCTGAGCCAGGTTCTAAAAGTGTTAGCTAGGTGAGGGCATGACAGTGCAGAGAAACAGGCAAGTTCACAAGCCACTTGGGTGGTAATGTTCCTGGAGCATAGGGTGTGTGTAAGAGACTGAGGAATAGGCCAGACCTTGCAGTGAAGGGGCTGGTGCCAGACTGGGGAACTTGAATATCAGCATGGAGGTGCTGTTGGGGAGCCCAGGGGGGTGGGGGGCGCAAAACAGAAGGAGTGCTGCAGATCTGGTCAATCTTGCAAATCATTTTGGCAGCTGATGTTGCAAATGAGCTAGAAGGTTTTGTGTGAAGAAGGTGATCCAGAGGCTATTGAAGCCTGAATATGGAAAAGTACCTCAAAATCACATGCCATAAGCCTTAGTGTTAGCGGACAAAGCTCCAAGTTCTTGCTACCTGCTGCTAAAGCCAATCTCTGAGGCAGGTGTTTGGGTAAGAGATCAATTTTTTTTTCTTTTTTTTATTTCTGTGCTGCAGGCAACACAGGGGACAGACAGTATTTTCATCCTCAAAGCCTGTCTGAAGCTGCCAGGCAAGCTTGGGATTTTTCAAGGGTAGGCTACATGCAGTGCCAGTACAGCAGTGGGCATCAGGGAGCAAACAATGAGCAATTTGGGAGGGTCAGGCCAGCAGGAATATGCATCAAAACTGAAGTGAAGGAAGCTCTAATTTGCCACATGAGCAGGGGGTCCTCAAACTCGTTCCTCCACTGGTGCCATCACATGTTTGATGCTCTTAAAGAAGAAACTGTAAGAGGCTACAGAGATTTTATAGCAGTGGCTCCTGCAAGTCATTGTGTGATTTCCTGGGCCAGGTAATACTAGGCAGCCAGGAATTTGACAGAAAGCAAGGGAAGAGTCAATTCTGTAAAACAAGTAAAGAATTAGTCTGACTGCCTACTTCAGTTCTCTCTGTTGTTTGAGAAAACAAGCATTCCTGGTCTCTCAACATGCTAACTCACTGGGCTCAGAGTCTTTAGAGTATCCCAGCTTTGTTATCAGCAAATCAGAATGCATGGACTCTGGAGGGTCTTGGGACCACACTAATAAATTTGGACTTTGAAGTCTGGTAGCGCCCTATCTTGTTGAGAAACAAGATTATGTATCCGCATCTTGAGAGTTGGGGTCTTTGGTACTGCTTTATTTCCCAAGATGTTTGCTACAACATCCGAGCTTCTCTTGACACATTGTGAGTTTACGTAAGCCCAGCACAGGCTATGGAGCACACTGTAGACACAACCCTGGAGCTGGTGGAGGGAAGGTCCATGACAGAAATGTTAGGTCTGTAGATGGTTTGCTAGTGGGCCTTTGTGACTGAAATCTTCATGGAATTAACCAACTTTATCAGCATCCTACAGACAAATTAGTAGCTCTTCTCAGACAAAAGATGTTGACTAGAACTCCAGAGATGAAATAGAAACAACACAGAAGGGGTAGACCTTAAAGCCTGCCCTTATGAAGCTTTGAGATGGCTGGAAAAGCCACTATGTGCAAACTTTGAGCCCCTTGTTAAGTCACAAGTTCCACAATTCAAGCTTCAGTCATGGACAGGGGGTGGTATGGTCTCTGCCACGAACATCAATCTAGCAATAGGGTTGCAGACAGGAGCGTGAGGCTCAATGCCTGACTTCTGTGTCCAGAGCCACTTAGGGCAGCAAGAGCCTGGGAACGGGAGAGCAGAACGTGGTGCTTAGGCAGGTTTGTAAGTTGAGTGGAAATCTTTCCAACTGCACTACTTTGCCAAGTCTAAGCACTGATAACCTTCTCATGTGAGAACACCATCTTGCCCCCATGTGAGAATATGGTACAGAGAAGACTCCAAGCTTGAAAGGAGAGCAAACAACTGGGCATGTGGCCCACAATTTCATGAAAACCAATATGAGTACTTATGTCCAATTAACCTGTGAGACAAAGAAATGGGCTCTTGGAAACACCAGAGAGAGCAGACTCCGAGTGTATTGTTAAGTACTGGACACCCATGCAATACCGGCACCTGTGCAACATTGAGCACCTGTGCAGTACTAAACACCGGAACAATACCAGTACCTCTGCAGTACTGGCCACCTATGCAATACTAAGTACCTGTAAAATCTGGGCTTTTGTGCAGTACTGGGCACCTGTGCAATTCGGGGTATTTCTGCAGTTCTACCATGTCCTTTGTCCTTGGAAGACATTGCTTTATTGATCATGACACTTTCACGGAAGCCAGGCTGGGTTTCCCCATTCTTCTCCATGTTCTACTTCAGGCAGCCCTTGCCGCTTGACTGAGATGGACAATTACCCTGCACTTGTTGGTGTCCTGCAGTTGCTACCTTGCAGCTGTTGTCTTGCAGCTGAAGAAACAAATCATTTCCTGGGAGATGATGTGGAGTAGATTTAGAAGGCTTACCTCTCTGAGCCCCAATTTAATTGCTCATGAAGAACAGACAAACCAAAAAACCAGTTGCCCTTAAGTTAAATATATGTCAGAGTAGAGCTGGGCTGCAAGCTTTCAGAAACAGATTACCAGGCCTTTCTTCTGAGGCTCATCTGGGTGGGTTTGAACTGACAATTTTTCATTAGCAGCTGAGAGCTTCACCATCTGCACTACCCAGGGACTCCATTAATAAAAATTGGGTTCATAAATCCTATGCCTCTGTTCCTGTATGAGCAGCGAAAGCTCTCTACCACAGTATTTCTTCATTCTTTTTAATGTTCTGTTGAAATGTACCATCACAAATAAATTTTTTGATTGTCTATATGGAGTTTTTTTCTTCCTCCTGCAGATATGTTTGATTTTCAAAACAAGACTGGAGATTTTTAAACAGCAAAACTGAACTGGAATTCCTGACAGCTAACCATAGCCACCTGCTAGGGAGGTAACAGAAAGTTCTGTAACTTGTTTATTCCACCCTACTATAAATCACCTTTATTTGAAGACTGATTCTAACAGGAAAAAAGTACAACTGCATTACTAATCAGGAAAACACAAATATATATGTTTAACCTGTTGTGAACACACACATGTATGGTTTTAACCTAGTAATTAAAGCAATGATTATTTTTTAAAAAGTGCACACAAAGCCAGTGAGGGCCCGTTTGTACAAGCTCGGGAGTGTAGCCTTTGACATCTCTCTGGCTGTAGATTTGAGACTGTGTCATGAGTCTTGCAAGTGTTTACATTCCTTGACACAGCAATTCTACCACTAAAAAGTCTATCTTGAAAAAATATGCTGAAATACAAAGATTTAAGTATTGAAAGTTCCTAACAGCTCTATTTAACATCAGGAAAAACAATGCTCAAGTGTTCATCATTAAGGGAATGTTATAAGAGAATTATGGCACAGACTTAAAATTAGATGTTCTATAGCCAACAAAATAATGTTACCAAGAAGCTTTAATATGATTAAAAACTGCTTATGACAAAACCTTAAGTGAAAAATATTAAAATACACAGTATATCCAGTGTTGACCCAAGCATATTAAAAAGGCACAGAAGAGGTTGGAAAAGCCGATCTGCAGTTGTAGGTAGGGTGTTGAGGTCCTGGAGAAAGCTTTCACTACACTCGAGAGAGCTTTCACAGGACTCTTTCCGTCCAGAAGCCAGGGCATGCAGCTTCAGTGAATGCGTTGTCCCTCTTTGCCGTGCAGGATGAGGCACTTTTATGGAATCCCTTGGTGTCCTTGTGTGGTGCAGTTAAGCACTAGATGACTGGCCCAACATTTTATAATTCAAACCCACCTAGAGGCATCTCAGAAGCAAAGCCTGGTGATCTGCTTCCAAAGGTCAGAGAGAGCCTTGAAAACCCTGTGGAGCACAATTGTACACTGTACATATAAGGTTGCTATGAGTCTTAATTGATTTGATGGCAACTAACAAAGCAACATGGCGTCCCTTTGAGTGCTTAGATGTTCCAAAATGTTAGTTCTTGACTGTTAATCAAAAGGTTGGCTGTTCAAATCTAGCAAGAAGCACCTCAAGTGACACTTGACTATGGAATGAGGCTTGGAGGCATTTGCTCCCACACCCAAGTATCTTCTGATAAATTGTGGAGTCAGAACCCCATGGTGATCTACTTCCAAAAAATCAGTCATTGAAAACTCTGTGTTCCACAGGAGTACAGTTCTACTCTCACACAAATGAAGTCACCAAGAGTCTAAGTCAACTTGTTAGCAACTGGATGAAATCCTTCACCTGGGTGTGTACTTTCTGTCAAGCTGGTCCATACAGTGGATATGCAGTTCATTCATGGGCTGCATAAGTCTTTAAGATTCTGCAGAGCAGATCCATTTCCGTCATTGTCCCACTGACTCTATATACAACTTAGCTTTTGTACCACAATAAACAGCAATGTGCAATTGCTTTCTTAAGGCTTTGGATACTCTACTATCAAGTATTTTCAAGATAAATCTTCTACCAAAAAGACATAATCAGAAAAAAGAACATAAATTAAATGATCTTCACTCTAAAATCAGCACACACTTAAAATGCAGAGACATTGTTAGCCATTTCATTGCTTTGGAAGAGGATTTCTCAAGGCCCCTCTCCCCAGAAGCCTGTACTAGTATAGGAAACTGGCTCACTGGTGAAAATCTTAAGAATTTCAGGGGTTTTGACCCCACAGTTTAGCAGAAGGTGCTTTAGAGTGGGAAAAAATGACCTCAGGCCTTGTTAGTAATGCTACCATTTCACACAAAACTGCCTTGGGTCCTGTTCATGGGAAGAGACCTGACTCTTCTCTGTGCAAACAGGTGCCATGATAAAACATTTATCAGGGTTTTGTGAAATGCTTCTTATTTTCTACACCTTCACTCCCAAATAATATTGTTTAGAGAAGTGAAGTTTCAAAATGAGTCTGAGAGAAAGAAGAGACTTGAGAGTCACAGAACTGTGTCCTTGCAAGCCCTGCGACAGATAAGGGCACAAATGACCTTATGCAATCTCATTGTAGCCTTGTAAAGGTGAGGAAAGCAAAACTTGGAGGGCTAGGCCACTGGACCAAAGTAAGAATCAGTTGTACATGAATAGAGTTTTCTGATAAAATAAATGCTTTGTCTAAATCAGAGACATTCTCCTCAGCTACTTCACCCTTGAGTTTAGCTGTTTAAAACTGAACAGACATGTGCATCCTGTTCTGAGCTTTGCAGATGTAGATGAGTGTAATGTTTCTTCTCATAAATAGTGAAAGTTTACTGTAGTCCTGTGAATTGCTTACTATAGGCCATCTATAGCCATAGTCTTTGTGACTCCGACACAATGATTAGGTGGAATGGCATCCTATCAGGGTGCATGGAATCCTGTCAAGGTGTGGTGGTTGGAGTTGTGTGCTGGTTTGGCAAGGCCAGGATGCCCAGTATTGTGTGGCTGTCCTTCATTTTGTGATTTGATGTAATTGTCCTAACTACCCTCCATTTCATGGGTTGTAAATACTAACCTCTACATACCAATAACAAAAAGATCAGCAGCTCAAATCCACCAGGGGCTCCTTGGAAACTCTTATGGGGCAGTTCTACCCTAACCTATAGGGTCACTATGAGTTGCAACTGACTCAGTAGCAGTGACTATATATCAATGAGGCAAGATTAGTGTACCATATGTCTTGAGTCACAGTTTTGCAGGAGGGTGTGACTCAAGTCCCACACTTGTAAGTCCCATCCTTCCCTGGAGTGTGGTCTGCATCCAAAGTATAAATGTAGGTGTTCTGGTGGGGTCCTTTCTCTGGAGCTTCTTAGCACAGGGATCCCAGGTTAAAAGGACTTGCTCCACTTCTGGCTCTTCTTTCTTGGTGGTGGTGAGATCTTCCCTTTGCTCTGGAATTGGCTCTTTTTAAGTCCAGCAAGATGGTAAAACTGACAAATCCCTTCATATTGGTCATATGTAAGTGCAATGTTTCTTCTCATGAATATAGAAAGCATATAGTGATTTCTCTCCATATATATAAGTAGTAAAGTATAAATTCGGGAGACCTTTGATAAATCATAGATTTGACAAACCTAGGAAGAAATAAGTAGCCTCAATGGCAGTGCCCCATAGGGCCCACCCGTGTGCTCCAAGATGATTAAGTAGCCAAGCATCAAAAGAGGGTTCTAACAGGGAACTTGATCCCCTGCTCCTACAAGCTGACCCTACAAACTCTGATAAGATGGCACTAAGACGTAACAATAGTTTCACAAGTAAAACCTGTGAAAGACACAGTCTGTGTCATTGGAATCTGGAGCCTTAGAAAGGAGGGATGTTAGGCACAAAATTGTTGGGCAGCACTGAGGTTAAAGAGTTAATGCATACTTCATTCTGACTGTGCTGCAGCAATCCCTGTAAGAATTTCCCCAGTAAAGGTTTCCATTTTGTAGTTATGATTGGATTTTAATGGTGACGGTGGTAGCCATGGTGGTGCTGATGGTAGTCTTGAGTTAAGGGTGCTAACAGTGACAATGAAGGCAGTAGTGGTGTTGATGATGGTAATAGTAATGGTGATCGTAGTGCCAGTCTTGGGATTGGGGTAGAAACTGATCATGATGGTAGTGGTGATGATAGTCTTGAGGTTGGGGTAGACACTGATCATGATGGTAGTGGTGATGATATTCTTGAGGTTGGGGTAGACACTGATCATGATGGTAGTGGTGATGATATTCTTGAGGTTGGGGTAGACACTGATCATGACGGTAGTGGTGATGATATTCTTGAGGTTGGGGTAGACACTGATCATGATGGTAGTGGTGATGATATTCTTGAGGTTGGGGTAGACACTGATCATGATGGCAGTGGTGATGATATTCTTGAGGTTGGGGTAGACACTGATCATGATGGTAGTGGTGATGATATTCTTGAGGTTGGGGTGACACTGATCATGATGGTAGTGGTGATGATAGTCTTGAGGTTGGGGTAGACACTGATCATGATGGTAGTGGTGATGATAGTCTTGAGGTTGGGGTAGACACTGATCATGATGGTAGTGGTGATGATAGTCTTGAGGTTGGGGTAGACACTGATCATGATGGTAGTGGTGATGATAGTCTTGAGGTTGGGGTAGACACTGATCATGATGGTAGTGGTGATGATAGTCTTGAGGTTGGGGTAGACACTGATCATGATGGTAGTGGTGATGATAGTCTTGAGGTTGGGGTAGACACTGATCATGATGGTAGTGGTGATGATAGTCTTGAGGTTGGGGTAGACACTGATCATGATGGTAGTGGTGATGATAGTCTTGAGGTTGGGGTAGACACTGATCATGATGGTAGTGGTGATGATAGTCTTGAGGTTGGGGTAGACACTGATAATGATGGTAGTGGTGATGATATTCTTGAGGTTGGGGTGACACTGATAATGATGGTAGTGGTGGTGATAGTCTTGGGGATGGGATGAGCACTGATGATGGTGATAACTGTAAGGATGGAGGAAACACTGGTAATGGTGACAGTGATGCTGAGGGGCAGCAGAGGTAGCAGTGGGGACAGGGATTAGAGTGATGAAGATGGTGGGCACTACATTTGGAATATTTGTGTCTAATCTCAGATCACTAAGCTAACAGAGCCACCTGAATCTTTCTTACAGACTCACCTAAATCACTATCCAGTTTGGATAGCCCAGAAATACCACCATTCCTAAGGTCCTTGAGTCCCTCAAGAGTCGGGATAACTTGGGATGTATTGGTCAAGGAACATGCAGGATTTAGGTGTGAAAAACCTGTGAATTCTTCCAAGGTGAGGTGTTGAAAAAATCCACTGCATTACAAATCCAGGTTCCACTCCCACTCCCAGTGCCTTTCTTCAGTTCCACCTCCTCAAAAGCTTCCCACTGTAACCCAGTTTATAGAGAAAAGAAGGAATTAAATTGCTTGCTGTGCATTGTTCCAAGGCAGCTGACAATGTAAAAATAGTTCAGCTAGCACTGGCAACAACTGGCCAAAAATGCAGGCAGATGCTGTTAGTAATCTGACTGCAGAATCTCAGTCCTGAGAACATCACCTAAAGTCCCCTGAGAGCATAAAGTGCCCATATATGGAGTGGGTGCAAGGAGTGTATCTTAGTTATCTAGAACTGCCATAGCAGAAAACCACAAGTGGGTAGTTTTAAAGAAAAGGAATTTATTTTCTCCAGCTCTAGAGCCTAAAACCCCAAATTTGGCTCTCAACTGTATTAATTACTTCTGTAAGCCTCTTTCCTAATTTCTGGTATTGTCCAGCCATCTATGTCATTGCTTCGCTTGTAGACAAGTCCTTACATGACATCTGTCTTCTCTCTGTTTGTGTCTCTTTGTCTATTCTGGTCTTTTTATAACTGAGAAGTGGACGGATTTAAGATCCATCTTACATTGGTACAAAATTATTAACGTAACAAAACTTTTGTTTCCAAACAGGGTTGTATTTGCAGATACAGAGGTTAGAACTTCAACATGTAATGGGCTGGATGCGAACTTAGTAAAACAAGGGGCTCCAAGAAGCCTATTTGCAGCTAGCCACATTCAGTCAATAACTGAGCAGATCAAACCAAATAAAGCTTACTCAATGTCAAACACTGCATAAGGAGAGAAGAGGACCAAGGGGGGAAGATGAAAGTTAGTGACCAGGCTTTGACTGTTTTCTGAGGGAACTAAGAGTTCTGCAATCACTGATTCATTCTTTTATTCATTGGCTTGTTTGTCAGCCTACATTGATCCATATAACATCCACTTTTTCTGATTCCATTTCCTCAACAAATCTAATACTTGGCTAGTTGTTCTAAGAAGTGAAAACAGAGCCTAACGAGAGGTGAGTCCCCTGACATTTAGCTATAAGTAGTGCATAGTAAAGTTCAACTAAGGGATGAAGTCTGCAAATATGAGAAGTCAGAGAGTTGGTATGAAATTACCAGGGACAGTTTCTTGAAGGAAAAGATCCCTAGGTCCTCCAAACTGAAATGCTATCTGCTGTCATAAGGAAGGGGTAGATGCAGAGATGAACAGGGTATATTTAAGGTGAATGGAACAGACTCCAGCAGTGCTAAGAGTGGTCAAACTCTGGTTACGGATGTGAAGAAATGAAGAAGGGGATGCCACGCCAGCACTCTGGCTATGCTGATGACCTGGCTGGAACACCAGGATTGGGGTGATAGCCTGATGCATCTGGATTACCCAGGAAAATGGCCAGGTTCCATAGCACACTGCAGAATCAGAGTCCCTAGGGGTGGGCCTAAGCATGTAAATTTTGGAGAAAATAACTCCCAAAGTGATACTAAAACATGGTGATTGAGAAGCACTGCTCTCAGAAGAGAAGAAGAGATATGGAAAGGCTAAGTTCACAGAGGAAATCCCAGGATGGTGTCCTAGTGACCACACCCCTTGGTATGAGGCCTTACCAAGACCTAAGACACACTGCGCAGTGTTTCAGCCTCAGCTTTCCTTAAGTGGAAGTCAAAGCACCAGAATGCCATTCACACTGCCTTCCCAGAATGCTGACTCTGACTGGGAGCTGATGTAAGTGGCTGTGGAGCTGCCCATTAGCTCAACTTCCTCATCTGTGAGCGCACAGAGAGCCTAGGCTCTGCCTAACACCCAGGGAATGAGCATCTACCACAAAAAACACCAGTTGGCCTTGTAAGAAGTTCTCTCCTCCCCTTTAGCCCCCATAGGTCGTGTTCTCAAGGTTGCAGTACCTTCCAGTGGTCACAGCCTGCAAGGACTTGAGCTGAGGGAGGCCTACGTACTCCCTGCTCATCTACAGCGAAGAGGAGCTCACGGCCCTTCACTAGAAAGTGGAGGTGGAATCACAGGGCAGGGAGGAACAGGACCCAATTCACACCTGGTAACAGCCACTAGGCTTCTCTGGATAGATTCAATTTCACACTGAAGCCCCTCTCCCCTCTTACCCTGTCTCCCTGGGTAAAATGAAATGGTTGAATACTGAGCTCTCCGAAGTCTTCCCAGCTCCCAGACTCCATGTGAGCTGGGGAAAGCAAAAGTCTTGGGTCACCAGCAATTTATTCACTTAGCTTTGGGGACTAGTACTCTCTATCTTAGTTATCTAGTGCTATTATGACAAAAGTACCGCAAGTGGAACAGAAGTTTATTGCCTCCAGTCTAGGAGGTTAGAAGACCAAATTCAAGGCATCAGTTAGGGGAAGGCTTCTTCTCTCTGCAGGAAGGTCTCTATTGTCAATCTTTACCTGGACTAGGGGCTTCTCAGTGAAGAGACTCTGAGTTCAAAGGACACACTCTTCTCCTCCACTACTTTCTTGATGATATGAGCCCCGCATGCCTCTCAGCTCAGTTTTCTCTTTTATCTCTCAAAACAGATCGGCTTGAAATAGAACCCAATCTTGTAGATTGAGAGCTGCCCCATTCACATATTTGCTGCTAATTCCACCTCTTGAATATCATAAAGGTACAATTTACAACACATAGCACATAGGAAAATCATATCAGATGACAAAATGGTGGCCAATCACTTAATATTGGAAATCATGTACTAGCCAAACTGACATACATTTTTGGGGGAGGACATAATTTAATCCATGCACTCTTCAAGTGGGTAAACTCTTCAACTGGTCAAGCTTAAATCCTCTTCTAAAAAGAGGATGTGGAGATTGGTATACTGTATTGTGACACAAGAGGCTGTTTGCATTGGACTTGAGAAAATATTAGGGGAGATGAGGAGATTTATGAGAGGGACCCAGGTCCTGTAGGTAGGAATAAGTTAACTGGCTATCTCTTTCTTCCAAACTTGACAATGAGTGAGGATCCTAGAGATTCAGGGCTAGAGACAGTCTCTGTGGGGTTACAAGTTGGCACCTGCAAAATTGCAGCCACTTGTGACATAAGAAGGGCCCTGTGAAGGCTTCTACATTAGAGGAATAGTGGTGTCTGACTTTGTGTTTGATTAATTGACTTTGAAAAGGGAATATATGCACAATACGCTCAAGTTGTGAGGATGACTCAGGATTGGGTAGTGTTTCATTCTGTTGTACATAAGGCCCCTGTGAGCCAGAACAGACTCGATGGCACCTAACAACAATAAAATTTAAGTACAAAATTCAAAAAATTTAGACTGAAAAGGAAATTTCTCTCTCATCCCGAACAACCTAATCCCCAATTAGTCTTAGCAGACACCATGCATCCATCCCAAGATGCATGTGCGTGTGCATGTGACTCAGTTTTCAGTTTCCCTGTTTTGCAAAGTAATCCCCCAGGTCATCTCTAAGCTCATAGGAGTGCCGGTAAAAGATGTGATCTTAGTGTTAGTTGTGCTTTCAGGAAGTAAGGGAAGAGTCTGTTTCTATGCTCTGGGGAAAGAGGTAAGGAGAGAAGTACAGCAGTGGGCAGGAGAGACTAGCCAAAAAGGCTCAGCATCATTGTGAGTGACAGGAGGCTCCCAGAGCAGATCTACAGAACATTGAGTGATCTCAGGATTCTCATCAGTGCTGGCTAGGGTGATCCTCAGAGGCCTGGGCCATTCTGTAATTTTTCCTTATAACAGCCCCAACAAAAACTGGGGCATCTGCTGAGACCACCTAAATGTTTTCAGAAAATACTAATAATAACAACAAATGTAATACTCACATAACTCCACTCCAAGCTGGACAAGGGGAATGTGGAGTGATAGCATCTTTCCAGAGAATTCAGCACCTTGTGCAGATTCAGGGTCATATGGGAACACTGTGGGTAATGGCTAGAGAGTAAAACAGACAAGGAGGCTATCTGCCAACAGGTAACAATAGGAAACCTTTAATATTCACTGGAAAAACAGATAAAATAATCATGCCCACTTGGCAGGATTAGGATCAGAGGTAAAGTGTGCAAAGAACTCAGCACTTTCTGGTGCATAGCAGTCCATCAAAACTTGATCTGCTGTTATTTATCCCTGTGGCTAAGCACTGTTCACCTCACAACGTTGTTTGGTAGCTGAATAAACCTCTGATTTACTCAGGAGTCTAGGAGGGTATCACAAGGGCCTCTTCCTTCCTCCCACAGAGTCAGCTGCTTTCTTGTTCTCAGTGGACTGGGTAGTCAGTGGTTCGGTGGTCCTCTGGGACTCCCCAAATAGGCTGCAAAGCAGGTCACTAACTCTCAGCACCCTTTCCTATGAATCAGGCTCCCCATGATTGTAGGAACTTCAACGTGAACCTTAACATGGAAACAATACACAGAGCACTGGGCTTCTGTTAAGGGTGATGGGAAAAATTGGAAATGGATAGTGGTATAGCACAGTGAGCGTAAAATATGCAGAAATGGCAAAAGCTTTGTTACATATACATTTACCACAATAACAATGGGGGGGTGGACAGCAAGGAAGGAGCAGCTTTTCCTGATGCCTCAAAAGGCTACAGTCACCTTGCATCTGATTACAGGTTTCATAGTCAGGCAGAGGGCGGCTGAGGGGAGAGATGGAGAATCCCTCGTCCCTGTGGACTTCTGGGTCATTATGCATCTGTGGTCTTGTTATGGCACATAATAAATGTCCTTGTTCTTTATGCCACTTTCCTTAGGTCTTCTTTTGCTTGCAACTAAAAGCCTCCTGAATGGTTTATCTTCACTGTTTGTTTCCAGAGTGATCTTCCTGGTCTTTGGTCTCTGACTCCACTACTTGGGGGAACTGGAGAGTGGCCTCCAACTCTATTCCCTCCTTCTTTATGATGAGACTTAGTATCAACCCAAACCCAGCTTGCCTCCCTCCTGGAGACCAAAGATGCTATTAGATGAGTGTTTAAGTAAGAACCAGCTTCGTGGCCCCAAACCTTAAGTGAGTTATATAAACCTTGAGAGAGAGGTCACTGTAAAATATGCATCTGACTGTATCCTGTTACCAGTTACTCTCCTTCAGTAACTCCCCAGCTCGCACAAGAAATTTGAACTTGAGCATTCTATACGGCAAGTCCATTCATGATCTGGCCAACAAGGCAACACCGAAAATGTCTGCTGGAATGTATCCTGTGGTGGGTTGGCAGTACAGAGTTGAATAAAATACAGTCTCAGTTGCTCCAGCTTTCCTTGTCTGGTGCATTAGATGTGCATAGGTGACCCCGCAACCCAAGGGAGGATGATGGGAAACTTTCAGACAAAAGTGAAATGAATCATGGAGGATAAGTCATTTGCCAAGTCAACTGTAATAATTCCTGACAGCAAGGAAACAAATGCTGGAGAATGTATGGTCCCTTTGCCTCCTGTTGTGCCTTTGCACAGCTGTGTCTTCTCCTGGAACCTCTTCTCCAGGGCTATGTGTTCATCCTTCAAGACCCACCTTCAAGACCCACACGAGCTCCTCCCTATCCATACAGCTTCCCCCGCCCCGCTCAGACCTTTCCCTCACCCCCTCATCTGTGCTGCCAAGATGACAAAGGTACTTTCACAGGTACTGTGTATCTTTATGATACTTCAGATAGTGATTTGTGTTCCTCAGCTCAAGGTCAGAGACATGTATGTATTTACCTCTGAATCCCCAGAAATGAGCATGCAGTTTCCCACAGATTGTGCGTCACACAGAATTGAAGAGACAAAAGATGAGACAGGAAGGCAGGCAGGCCTATACTGTGGGTCTCATGTTCATATAGACTGCCCTCTAACCATATAGAAATCTGAGATAATTCTGAGGAGGCATTAACATATCAAGAACTTCACACATTAGTAAAAACATGTGCTACATTTTCTCTTTGAGGTCGAGGGGCAGAAACTGTAACCAAGTTCATGGTTACAAACAGGAGGGCTCTGTGGATCACATGGGCCCCCAGGCTCCTACTGAGTCTGCGCTACAGACCCTTGTAGGTCAGGCTTCCCAGCATAACACACAGAGGGGCAAAGGGCTTCACAACTCAAGGGCACTGGCAAGAGCACACTTGCAGTTAGGGCAGAGACTCACTGCACAGAAAATACTTGCAACACCATCAGTATTAATGAAGGAGCCAGTACAAGTTCCCCTAATTTCATCTTTACCCATGAGTCTGTAGACAATGCTTACAGGAACCACTGAGCTCTTGTCCCCAAAACAAGATTTATAGAGGTCAAGAGGAAGTGGCAAAGTTACAGGGTCTCTATTACAGCTATTGACCATCTCCTACTCTAGTTTTCTATTTGCCTGTTCAGAGAAGCGTGTGTGGTATGATGCATATAATAGTAATGGCTGAGTGGGTTAAGTGCTACATCTGCTAACCAAAAGGTCAGCAGTTCAAACCCACCAGGGGCTCCTTGGAAACTATGTGGCAGTTCTACTCTGACCTCTAGGGTCTCTATGAGTCGGACCCGATTGACAGCAGTGCGTTTTTTTGTTTTTGTTTTGTTTTTTTAATTATCCAAGACTTGCTGTGGTTTAGCCCTGAGCTAAATGCTCTAATAGATCCACTTACTAAAATATTATTCAGTGTTATCCCATTTTACAGAGGAAAAACCTGAGAGGGAAAACTTGCAATTCAGCCAAGGTCAGACAATAGCTAGAGGGTGGGGTAGAGGGCAGAGCCAAGACTCAGATTTAGGCAGCTTAGCCCCAGAGCTACCCACCAACCCTGAGCTCAGCCTCTAGCCCCTACTACAGAAATCAGACCCCATAGAAGACAGGTGGGGAAAAAATGCCAGTTCCACTGGAACTTAAGACTCACCCCTGCTGATTCTTTGACTTAAGTAACTTTTGCCATAGTGGTTTGGATTTCCTCATTAAGAAAACCAAAAACCAAACCCACCACCATTGAGTCAGGTCTGACTCACAGCAGCCCTGGAGTTGTCAATATCCTAAGTACTTGCCTCACATTATGCCTTTGGAAGAAACATATAAAGTAATGAACATGAAGGTGCATCTCTGATCCTTTTGGTTGGAATATTTCCTGGCCCCTTACCTCTTCAGCACTTTATCTGATGGTTGCCATACTCCCTGGGCCCTCACTTCTAGGCCCTCTTATCTCCTGATGCTCTTACCTTCTGACCTGCTGGGAGCCAGCCCCGACAGCTTTTTTGGGGCCCCACGGAGGGAGGGAAATGGCGTCGGCGGAGGAAATGAGACAGGAGACAGGAAAGAGTTTTGGAGAAAAAATGGCAGCCCATTAAGGTCTGTCTTTCTTTATTTTTTATAGTCGAGGTGACGTGATTTTCACCCTGCCCCCTGACCACACAAGCTATTGGCTAACTTGAAGCCATACCTCGTGGTCTCCTTTTTTTCATGTTAATTATTAGGGCCTTCTGGATAATGGCCCAAGACAAGTGGTCTTTTTACAAGTGTGTTGTGGTGATAATTGACAGTGAAAACAAAGTTACGCCCTGAGTTCAATCACCCCTACCTATACCTCAAGGTTAAAAGGTACAGGAGGAGGGGCCTAAAGGTTATAATCTCTATTCGTTCCTACTTTGCTCTTTATTTTATCTCTTCCTGTGGAGGCAGTAAACACCTACAGTCCCCCACCCTATGCCTTTCTTAAACTGTTCTAAGAAGGGTAATTCTTTTCACATGGGGGGGATGTGCAGTTGGGGGAAGTCAGTGGGGCTGGGCCGGCCTTGGCATTCCCGGGCTGGGCGTTCCCAGGCTGGGCGTTCCCGGGCTCAGCGTTTGTCCTTGTGCCAGGAGATGAGGGGGTATTTTTGAGGAGAGTTTAATTAGATGAAAAATATACTGCCAGAAATATGTCAGGGGTGAGATGTGTCCGCCCGCCATCACACAGGCTTGTGGCTTTGCTCACAGAGGTCTTTGTGGGTGACAGGCTTTGGCACTGACCTATACTCCTGGGGCCTCAACTCCTGGTCCTGGACCCTTACCTCCTGACAGTTTACATGCTGGGACCTTGCTCCCTAGGGCTTTACCTCTTGACCTCCTTAAATCCTGACCCATTACCTCCTGGTTCCTTACCGTCTGGTCTCCTTAGCTCTCCCATTACTTCTTGAGCCCTTATTTTCTGGTCTTCTTACTGCTGCCCTTTACCTTCTGGATCTTTACTTTTTAGAAACTTACATAATAGTTGCCTTACCTCCCTCTTACCTCCTGGATCTTATTTCCAGGAACTTTATCTTCTATCCCCCTTATCTACTGATGATCTTGCCTCCTGGTCCTTTAACTCCTGGTCCCCTTACCTTCTGATCCCTTACATCTTGCACTGTTACCTCATGGGCCAATTCCTGCTGGTCCCATTACCTCCTTGTCCCCTTATAACCTGGTCACTCTACCTTTCCACTGAACTCTAGGCTCTCACCTTCTGACTTCTTACTTCCTGGTCTCTTTTCTTCCTGGACCCCATATCTCCTGGTCTCCTGGTCTGCTTACCTCCTGGTTCTTATGTTCTGGACCTTTACTTTCTGGGCCCTTACCTCTTAGCCCTCTTACTTCCTGCCCCCAGCTTCCTGGACTGAACTCATGGCCAATTACCTCCTGGTCCCCTTACCTTCTAGCTCCCTTACCTTCTGGCACCCTACCTCCTGGGCACTTATCTTCTGGTGCCCTTAGCTCTGAGTCCCCTTTCCCTCTAAACTCTTACCTCATGGCCCTCTAAGTTCCTTTGCTTCCAGGATCCTTAACCCCTCTACCCTTACTTACTAACTAGTTACTTTCCAGGTTTAGCTAATTAAAATACAGGATACCTAATTGAATTAGTACTGCAGATAAGCAGCAAAATAATAGTAATGATAATAATAAATGTGACCTGTAAGTGTGCCCCATGCAATATTTGTAATATACCAGAAAACTATTTGTGCTCATCTGAAATTCAGATTTAATGGGGAATCTTGAGTTTTATCTTTAGTTCACATGAACTTTTTCTCTCCTGGATCCTACCTCTAGGTACAGCATCCAGGAAGTTTGTAGATCTCTGAGGAGGATCTAAGAAGTAGAACCTCCTTGTGACCAAATCCTTCTCCTATATAAAACAGAGACATAGCTGTCATGTCAACATTTGTAGACTGACCCCAGAGGCAGCCATGCATCCAGGCCTGATTGATATGTAATGGCTAGCTCTCTCCACCAGGACTAGCCAACTGAAGCTGACCAGAGCAAGGCCTATTTTGTGGGGGTTCAGCCCAAGGCAACTGACTCAAGTCATAGTGAAGCAAAAGGCCTTTGAACAGTCTATGCAGTGGGTCTCTTGACTTTCACAGTTTCTGCTGCCCTGAGGTGCAAGGTTTGTATGGAGTCATTTACTTTAGTGAGCAGAGCCAAAGCAGAGTAAGCAGAACCAGGTCACATGAGAGAACAAGAAACTGGCCCTGTTGAGGGCAGGCAGGGACCATCAGTGGCACCTGCTAGTCTAGCAAGAATAGTCAGAGTAGGGGAAATTTCTCCCCAGGTTTGATTTTCTTTCCTCTCTCACTTCCTCTCTAGTACTTTAGTTACCCACTTTCTCATTTGTTTCCTCTCCCTTGCATTTTGGTTTTCTCTGTTCATAGGAAAGAGGTCCTAAGGTGACCTATTGGGAATCTGCCTGCAGCTTCCATCACCCAGAGAGATTGTGGGATCTATCATCTGGCTGAGTCCTAAAGCTGCAGTTCCTAATAACTGTGTCAGACATAACAAGGCAGCAGGATGCTGAGTTGGTAGTTTGTCTGAGCTGTCAGGATAAATGAATACCAGAATCAAAGAATCAAATTGATTAGAAGATAACCCACCACAATTCTCCTTTCCAAAAGAAATATTCAAGACCAAGTGAAAAGCAGGCCTTCACTCACTTTGAGCATATGAAAAAGCAGAGAATTAGAAAGAAAAATGGAGAAAGTGTTGTGAGGCTTTGGGGAGGGAACAGTTAGAGTGCCAATCCTAGGGGAGGCAGGAGAAGTCTTGACTTCGAGTCTGGTTTGGTATCCAGACAATTACAATTACCTATTGGAGACTGTGTGGCTTACCAGACAAGTATAGCTTGCTGGCCTAAGTATCACCTAGGGCAAAGGAAGGACAGTATTGTCTGAATAAGACTGAAGGGGCAGTGGAAGACAAAACTAGAGTGGTTCTTCTAACCTCTCACAGTCTTGCTTGCTCAGTGTAAGCACCATATAGACCCTCCCTAGGTTAGGGTTAGGCACACTTGTATGTTCTCTGCAAGTCTCAATAGGTCAGCACTGACTGGGAGTCTGCTCTGTTCACCATTTCCCTCTTCTGCAGTGTACACTCTGTTTCCCTCCTTCTGCTGTCTGATAACTGCAGGCCCTGGGTGCATGGTCAGGTCAGTGTCTGGTGTTCTTTGTGACCATATAAGCCCAAGCCACCATAAGAGGGGTATCTGGGCATATAGAAAAGACAGTGAGAGATGGTCTCCTGTTGATTGGCTTGCCAAGAGAAAAGGCCAACTGATAAAAGGAACAGAGAAACAGAGAGAAGTTCCATTAATTGAAATACACAAATACAAGCTAGAAAAAATAATTCAAGAAGTCTTTAAGTACAGGGGGCCAAGATGGTAGAATGGTCACACATCTCCTTGATTCTCTCTGAAAACTAAGGCCTAGAAAAACAACTGAATGGAGCAGAGTCGACATTTTGGGACCCAAGATCAGGCAGACAGTTGTGAGATCAGACTGGGTGACAGGAAGGGGAGAACTACCTTTGTCACAGGCAAGAGGGCAGTGCAAAGGGTCCCTCTTCTAATGGTGTAGCAGTGGAGAGGTTTACAGGTACAGACAAGATATTTGTCTGGGACTCGGACTGCTGTACCTGAAATCCTGGCTGGGGCCAGCTACCATGCTGAACTCCAGTGCCTGAGTAGGCACGTCTCTCACAGGAGAGAGGCTGTACTTAAGACAGTCACATCTAGAGAACCCAGCAGTAGCCAGTGGCTGAGAGTACCAGTATTCTTCCCCTCCCATATCTCTGAGCTGTGCCATACATTCTGCTGGTGCAGCACAGGAGAGACGGCAAAGGTAGGATGCCATCTAAGAGGCAGAACCAGCCATGCCTGACAGCCTATCTGGGGCTGGTTTCCATGCTGAGCAACAGTTCCTAACTAAACAGTGCTTCTCTCAGTAGAAAAGATGTTTTGGAGACAACTGCACCTAGAGAACACAGCAGTGGCATGCAACTGAGTGTGGTGGCATTCTTTCCCCCTCCCTTCTCTGTGACATATCACAGCATCTGCTGACACGGCCCTGGAAAGACTCCACAAATAGGTCACTATGGTTTTTACTAGGAGGTGGGACTTGCCACCCCTGAGCATCCAGGTGGGAGTGGCTGCCACAGTGCCTCTCGCAGCAGAGAAGAAGTTTTTAAGACAACTGCACATAGAGAACGCAGAAGTGGCTGGCAGCCAAGTGTAGCATTCCCCTCTCACCTTCTCTTCTCTGAGCCACACCATAGCATCTGCTGATGCAGCCCGGGAGAGACATCACAAGTAAGTTATCATCTTTGCCACCAGGATGCAGGGCCTGTCACCCCTGTGGGCCTGCCCAGGACTGGTTGCCCCTGGACAATGTTTCTCTCAGCAGAGAAACTGTTCTTAGACAGTTGCTCCTAGAAAATTCATGCCTAGAAAATGCAGCAGCAGCTAGTGGCACAGTGCAGCAGTGCCCTTTCCTCTTCTCTTCGCTGAGTTATACTGGAATATCTGCTGGCATGACTCCAGAGAGTTAGCATAAGTAGGTTACCATCTTTAGCATCCTGGATGTCGGGCCTGCCACCTTTGAGAGCTCAGCTGTGGCCAGCCACCAGAAGCTGAGCAGTATCACTGAGCTGGACAGTGTCTTTCTCACCAAACAAGCTGTACTTAAGACAGCTGTATTTAGAGAACATGGCAGTAGCTGGTAGTCAAGTCCAGCAGTGCCCTTCCCCACAGCTTTTGTAGAGCTACACTATAGCTTCTACTGATGTGACACTATAAAAGCTGATCAGCTTTCTAATGGTGCAAAGACAACAATCATTATCTAACCATTTAAAGAAGCAGACCACCATGGCTCTGAACACTGCAAAATAAAGAATCAAAAAACTTCCCAGATGAAGAAGCATTCTTGAAATTATCAGAGGTAGAATAGGAAAGAATGACGTATAGACCCCTTCTAGATCTTAGGATAGAGATTAAACAAAGTGCAGCAGAACAAAATGAAAAATAAAACAAGCTATATGAACTGCTAGAACAATGATCTGAAATTCTGCAGATCAATAATAAAATTACAGAGTTAGACAATTCAATGTAAATCCAAAGGAGCAGATTTGAGGAAAGAGAATACAGAATTAGCAAGACTGAAGATAAAGCATCTGACACCAGCATTTAGGAAGAGAAATCAGATGAAATAATCAAGAAAAATAAAGATTCATTAAGAATTATGTGGGACTCTATCAACAGGAACAATTTACAAGTGATTGGAGATCCAGAACAGAGGTATAGCAGAAAATACAGAGAAAATTGTGGAAAAGTTTCTAACAGAAACTTCCATGACATCATGAAAGAGAAGATGCTCACCAAACTCCAAAAAGGTAGATCCCAAAAGAAAGGCACCAAGACATATTATAATAACGTTTAATAAAATGAACCATAAGGTGTGGCTCTTAAAAGCTGCTAGGCTTAAACTAAAACTGACGTACAAAGGAGAGTCTGCTAGAGTGAGTTCCAACCATTCACCAAAACCATATTGGCTCAAAGACAATTAGATGACACATACAAAGACTTGAAGGAAGAAAACTTCCAACAAGAATTACATATCTAGCAAAATTTCCTCTCAAATACAATGGTGAAATTAGGACATTCTCAGATAAATAAAAGCTTAGAGACTTTGCAAAAAACAAATAAAAATTACAAGAAATACCAAAGGAAGTTCTTCTATTAGAAATTCAATTAACACCAGATGTATACTCAAGGATATAAAGCAGGGCACAGCATGCACAGATCTATTTAGAGAAGTCACAGACATTAAAATTAGGGAAACAGCTTACCATGTAAACTATGACAACATTACACTACAAAAAGAGATATATTACAGCATTCATAGCCCTTTCAGATGGAAAAGAAGTTAAGGAGATATACAGAAGTTAAAGAGTGCTTTAACTCTAGAATGTAAGAGAGGAACAAAGGGGTAGGCACAAAGCAAACTAACAATACTACATATCAAAACAAGAAACACAGTACAGGAGTCTCAGCAGACACAAAATCAACATTGAAAAGGATAAAAAGAAAACCCATATAGAAAAATGACCAAGAACAGAATATTAAGTGGGACAAAGAAAACGTCAACAACACAAAGTTAAAGGCAACAAAATGACAGCATTAAATACATATCTACCAATAATTACACTAAGTGTAGATGGATTGAATGTTCCAATAAAGAGGCAGAGAGTAACAGGCTGGATCAAAAAACATAATCCATCTATTACCGCTTACACAAAACACACCGTAGACTCAAAGATATGAACAAACTGAAAATCAAAGGATGGAAAAATATATATCAAACTAACAACATGCAAAGAAGAGTAAGAGTGGCAATATTAACCCACAATAAAATAGATTTTATAGTGAAATCCACCGTCACAGACAAGGATGGTCACTACTTATTGCTTAAAGTTTCAGTATAGAAGGAGGATAGGCACTTGGCTGGATTGGCATGATAATTTCAAATATTTATGCATCCAATATCACAGCGTCTAAATACATAAAAGAAAAGCTGACAACATTGAAAAATGAGATAGATCATGCCACAACAACAGTAGGAGACTGCACCACTCCACTTTCAGTAATGAACAGATCATCCAGAAAAAAGATCAGTAAGGATACAGAAGATTTTATTGCAGCAATCAACCAACTCAACCACATAGACATATACAGAACTTTTTACCCAACAACAAAATATTATACCTTCTTTTCCAGTGCACATGGAACATCCTCCAGAATGACCACATATTAGGCCATAAAGCAAGTCTGAGCAAAATCCAAACCATGAATTATTGTAAAGCATCTTCTCAGACCATAAAGCCAGAAAAGTTGCAATCAATAGCAGAAAAAACATGGGTAGAAATTCAAACTCATCAAAAATGAATAACACCTTGCTCAAAAATTCATGGGTTATAAAAGAAATCAAGCTAAAAACAATGGAACATTCTCAAATTCACTTTATGAAGCCAACATAGCCCTGATACCAAAGCCATGTAAAGATCCTACAAAAAAAAGGAAATTACAGACCAACAAAGAAATTTATGGACTCAAATGAGAATGAAAACATATCCTACCAGAAGCTATGGGATTCAGCAAAAGCAGTGCTCAGAGGTCAATTTATCTCTATAAATGCACACATTTGGAACAAAGTGTCCAAACCAAAGAATTAACCGTACAACTAAAACAAGTAGAAAGGGAACAACAAAAGAGCCCCTCAGACACCAGAAGGAAACAGATAACAAAAATTAGAGCAGAACTAAATGAATTAAAGAATGGGAAAACAATTGGAAGAATTAACAAAACCAAAAGCTGTTTTTTTGAAAAGATTGACAAAACTGACAAACCATTCACTAAACTCACAAAAGAGAAACAAGAGAGGAAACAAATAACCCAAATAAGAAATGAGACAGGAGATGTCACAACAGACCCAACTGAAATTAAAAGTATCATAACAGAATACTGAGAAAAATCGTACTCTAATAGGACTTGAAAACCTAGAGGAAACAGAAAAATTTCTAGATTCATATCACCTACCAAAATTAGCACAAACAGAACAATTTAATAAATCTATCACAAAAGAAAAGATTGGAAACAATAAAAAACTACCAACCAAAAAAGTCCTGGCCCAGATGGCTTCACCAGAGAATTCTATCAAACTTTTAGAGAGAGGTTAATTCCAATAATAATGAAGGAATTTTACAACATAGAAAACAATGGAACATTCCCAAATTTAATTTTATGAAGCTAGCATAGCCCTGATACCAAAGCCGGGCAAAAAGCCTACAAAAAAAGAAAATTACAGACCAGTATCACTCATGAACCTAGGTGCAAATATCTTCAACAAAATCTTAGCCAACAGAATTCAGTTAATATATTAAAAAAATAATTCAATGTGACCAGTGTTGGTTCAACCTCAGAAAAATGTGATCAATCACAAAATTAACACAACAGATAAGAATCAGTTGATTTTATCAACTGACGTAGAAAAGGCATTTGACACAGTCCAACACCCATTCATGTGAAAGACTCTGAGCAAAATAGGAGTAGAGGGGAAATTTTTCAATATAATATGGGGCATCTATGAAAAGCTAACAGTCAACATCATCTTGAATGGAGAGACACTGAAAGTATTCCCCCCTGAAAATGGGAACCAGAAAAGGATACCCACTGTCACTGATTCTATTCAACTTTGTGCTAGAGGTTCTGGCCAGAGCAATCAGACAAGACAAAGAAATGAAGAGCATCCACATCAGTAAACAATAAATAAAAGTTCCTGTATTTGCAGATGATGTTATCATATACACAGAAAGCCCTTAAAAATCAATAAATAGACTACTGGAACTAATAGAAGAGTTCAGCAAACTATCAGGATATAAGATAAACATAAATCTGTAGAATTCCTCTACATCAACAGAGTTCATCAAAGAGGAAATCAGCAAATCAATACCATTTATAGTAGCCCTCAAGAAGATAAAACACCTAGGAATAAATCTAACCATAGATGTAAAAGATTTATACAGAGAAAATTATTAGACCCTGCTATAAGAAGCCAAAAGAGATTTACACAAGTGGAGAAACCTACCTTGCTCACGGATAGGAAGACTTAACATTGTGAAAATGTCTATTAAACTCAAAGCAATCTGCATATACAGTACAATCCCACTACAAATTCCAATGTCATTTTTTAATGAGATAGAGAAACAAATCATCAACTTTGTTTGGAAAGGGAAGAAACACCAGGTAATTAAAAACAAAAACAAAAACAAAAACATTCAATTAAACAATGGGCAAAGGACATGGACAGAAACTTTACCAAAGCAGATATCCAGGCAGCCAAAAGACACACGAGGAAATGCTCACGATCACTAGGTATTAGAAAAATCCAAATCAAAACTACAATGAGATACTGTCTCACCCCAATGAGGTTGGCAATAATCCAAAAAACACAAAACAACAAATGCTGAAAAGACTGTGGAGAGATTGGAACTCTCCTGCACTGCTGGTGGGAATGCAAATTTGTACAACCTCTTTGGAGCAACTTGGTACTTTGTTAAAAAACTAGAAACACCATATAATCTAAAAATCCCTTGCCTGGAATATATCTTACAGAAATAAATGCTGTCACATAGATACATGCACACAAATGTTTATTGCAGCACAATCCACAAGAGCAAAAAGATGGAATCAACCTAGGTGCCCATCAACAGATGAATAGATAAACATTCTGTGGTATATATACACAATGGAACACTATGCAATGATAAAGAACAATGATGATTTTAGGAAATATCTCATAACCTGGTGTCAGCTAGAAGACATGCTAAGTGAAATTAGTCAGCTGCAAAAGGACAAGTATTATACGAGACCACTATTATAAGGGCTCAGAAAAGGATTTATGCACAGAAGACTCTGATGGCTACAGGTGTGGGGAGGGAAGGAGAGAGTTGTTCATAGATTAGATAATCAACAGAAATTTGTTTAGCTGAAGAGTGTGACAGCACTCAGTAGAAGGCACGTCAGCATAACTGGACTATACCATAAACTAAAAGGTTTTCTAAATTCAATCCAACATTTCAAAGGATAGAGTAGAAGGGGACTCTGTTTTGGGGGGACATTGAGGTCACCTGGCGTAACTAGTCTTTTGGTAAGAGAGTCTTCTGCACCCTGTATTGGTGAGTGGTGTCTGGAGTCTTAAAAGCCAGCAAGCTGCCATCTGGACACAATGCACCTGGAACAAATGACAACAGAGAACATCAAAGATATGAGGTAAAGTGAGCCCAGCAGACAGAAGGACCCCTATCATTGGAAGACTACATCAGCATGAGACCAGAAGAACCAGATGATGCCCAGCCACCATGAAAGACAGCTTTGATACGGTATACAGTGTAGAGTCCCTGATGTAGTACAAGAACAAGAGATGGGTGGATCAAGAACTCTATTAAAAGACTAGAATTGATGGTCTAACCACCTGTAGGGTCCCCTGGGTACATGGTCCTAGACTTGCGGCTGCCCCAGACAAACAGGTGCTGAGGTCAACCCTTCATACAAAGAAAGGACAAGACTCAGGTACACAGAGTGAGTATGTGGTGTGTGTACTTCATGGTTTTAGACATCTATGGAAGGTTGTCCTACTGGTGTCTTTTTAGTGGGGAGAGGGTGGAGAGGACAGGTGTTCATTGAGAGGACACTAGAAGTGAGGAGAGAAAAGGAAGAGTGTGCTGTCACAGAGTGGAGAGAGCAGACAGTTGTAGAGAGGCAGGTATGCAAAATTGACTTGGATTGTATACTTTCACTTAATCATAATTAAAAAAGTAACATTGAAAAATAAAACTTCAAGTACAGGAGGTACAAAGAACGTTTCAGCTTGTGTTTCATGTTCACATATCTCTGGCAATTCCCAACATAGAAAAGCTCCTCCGGGATGAACCTCTTGGCCAGGCGCTGTGGTATACCAGTTTCGGAGAGGAGTAATTGAGGGATAACTGACCTTCCCAATGTGGCTTGACCAATCTGGACAGAGAGGTCCCCGATAGACCAGCTTTGGGGGACTCACCTTAAGGATTCTGAGTAAAATCTGATCCCAGGTGTTAGGGAGGTGTGTCCACCATCTTTAGGGACTGCTTTCTGCACCATCACCACTCCACAGCTTTGAATCTTTCTTACCCTCTGGAATCTGCCCATTGTAAACGAGTGAGTCTCCGGTGTCTGGGGCCACATGCCTGAACTGTGGAATTTCAGGCACAGGGAAGAGTACTTTTGAGGGAAAACTTTTCCTCAAACTCTGGATTCCATCCACAGGGGAGGTGCTGTGCTTTCTCTCAGCTCTGGGCCCCATGGATATAAGCCCAGGTCTTCCAGGCTCTTCTCCTGGTTTCAAGGACATTCATTGACTGGGCAATGGGAGTTCTGGCAGCAGGCTCAGGGTAGACTTATGCCTACTGTGCCCTCAGCAAAAAAGCCTGGTAGAAGGCTAAGTTTCTAGAAGCCCAGAGTACATGCTCTTCGAAGTAGGGACTATTCCTAAAAACGAAGGCGCTGAAGTTCAGTCTGTGATTCTAAACATGTTCCCTCAAGCTGATGACTAAGAAGGAAGCTCATGCTGGGCATTTTACTTTTATTCTGTCTTCCAAGGCCAGAGATGCCTGGTTCTGTGAAGGATCTCCCAGCAACTCCATAAGCTGAAGAGTATCTGTACATGCAAGTCACCAGGATTGAACAGGATGAACAGACTCAGTCCTGTGGCTAGCAGCTTACACAGGGATGTCAAGGCTCCATGAAGGAGTAAGGAGATGATCAATCTGGTGGCCCTCTGGAAACCATGACAATCACTGTCCTCAAGCCCTTGTCTACTACCGAGCAACGAGCCAGACCCACATAAATAAATGGAGCACCATAGCAGAAGGGCTGGGAAGGAGGCCAGGATTAGGCCAACAGGAGTCTGGAGACAGCAGTTATAAGAGATGGGTGATGGGGGATGTTTGGGGGCCCTGGCACCTGTGAGTAAGAGCAGGTAGAGTATGGTTGGGGATGTCCTAGTACCTGTGAGGGAAGGGTGATAGGGAATGGTCGGGTGTCTCAGTACCCGTGAGTGAGGGTAGGTGGGGGATGTTCAGTGGTCCTGACATCTGTGAGTGAGGACAGATGAGGGATGATCAAAGTATTGTAGCACCTGTGAGTGACAGCAGGTGGGAAATGGTCAGGAGTCCTAGTACCTATGAGCAAAGACAGGTGGGGAATGTCTGGGGGGGACCCAGCACATGTAAATGAGGACAGCTGGAACATAGTCAGATGTCTTAACACTTACGAGTGAGGGCAGGTGAAAGATAATCAGGGGTCCTAGCACCTGTGAATGAGAGCAACGGGAAATGGTCAGAGCACCCTGACATCTGTGAGTGAGTGCAGTGAGAGATGCCAAAGCACCCTGGTATCTGTAAGTAAGAACAGTAGGGGATGGTTAAAGCATCCTGACCAAGTCTCAGAATGTGCTTTTATAGGCCAGGGGCAGTGTGCATACAGCCTGAGCCTCTGCCTGTGCCACACCAGTACAGTGGAGGTGGCTCACAGTCCAACAATATGGGGCTCTAGAGCTGTAGGAAATGCTCACAGAGGGAGACTGGAGCTGCTCTGGGTGCTCAGGGGCTGGCCATGCAAGTTCTAAGGTGAAAGTGCAGTCCTCTTGTCTGTCATTCATTCCCATCCTCTCTGCTCTGAGTCTTTTTATACCTATCCACAGATCTGGAGGAATTATTGTTGAGTTTTCAAAGGAAAGTCACACTTCCAGTGACATGTCTTACTTAAAAAAAAAGAGGGTTTTGCCCACCCTGTTGGGTGTTCTGGGATTAAACCTCACTCTTCGAGAGCCACAGGACCTTCCACGTGAAATAATTCAAAGGTAAGCCGACAAGTCATAAGCAAATTCTTTGCTGGGAAAACTGCAGCTCACTTGGCTGCTTCTGAATGAAGATCTCAGACTCGTCCCCTGGCACAGGGTAAGAGCACCACTCACATGTGCTGACTGACCTCTTGATAGCTGACTGGACAGTGTCATTTCCCCAGAACAGCTGATATGACATAGTAACAGCAGTAATTCATACTGGGCAAATGCCAGGTGCCCAGCTATGGAGACACCAAGTGAATCAGGCAGCTTAATATGGTCTTGGACAACCTAAGGACATCAGTGAGTGGGGACCTAGGTGGTAGGCCCAGCACTGGTGTCTGGGATATAGTAATCTCATTTCCCTGTGAGAAACTCTACAATTATCTTGTATGCAAACTACAGAGATGACAGAGGCTCTCCAATAGCAGACTGGCTTAAGACACTGTCTAATCTTGTACATCCCATCACTGTCTAATCTTGTACATCATAGTGATAGAATATATAACACATAGGGAAGTCACATCAGACGACAAAGTGGTGGAAATCACACAATACTGGGAATCACGGTCCAGTCAAATTGATACACAAATTCTTAGGGGACACGGTTTAACCTATGACAGGGTGCCTAGACAAATGTAGCCTGGAAACCTAACAAGTCCAATTGGCATCAGCATCATACCTAGCTTTCTGAGAGAGCTGTACATGATTTTTAACCAACCTATGTGGAAAGAATTATTGCTTTCATTTTTACGTGAAGAAAGCAGAGGCTCAGACACAGTCACAGGGCTCTGAGAGCAGGAAGTTTGAATCAGGAACCACCTGAAACCTACTCATCTGTCTTGGTCTGCAAGGAACTCCCTGCCAACCCATGGAAAAATGAGAAAGAAGAAAGTAGGTCTCAGAAACTGTACTCAGTGAACATTTAACAGTTGTTGATTTAGCTTTTTCTATTGTCCCAATTTGTCAAAATTAACATTGAAAATCCCTAATTTACCTAATTTTTAAATTTCACTGCCCTGTAACACCCCACAAATGTCTGTGTCCCCATCCCAAGGTGGTGCGCTCCTTGTGTGAGTTGCTTGTTCCACGCTGTGAGCATCTCTGTGCACCAGCACAGTGGGAACACCTGCACAAGGCAACTTTCAGCCTCAGGGAAAATCTGTGACCATCTAGGGATAGGCAGCAGAGGCCTGGGGCTTCCAAGGAGGAGGGACCTTCAACCTGGAAGATTCCCTACCTTTTTCATTCTCCCTACAACCACACCCCACAGTGTTGTTCATTCTACACAGCATCCTGAGTAGGCCCTTCAATGACACATTTTACCTCTAGCCCACAGCCACTGAATTAAGTCTAGAGTTTAACATCTAGGGTCTTAATTTCATAGCATGTCTACTCCCAGCTGATGGCTTTGGGTTGCTGCTCATAAAGGACTCCCTGCCAACCCTCCATATCATGTTCTTTCAGAATCATCAGGGCACTTGTGCTCCTGGCTTCAGATCTACCACACACACACACACACACACATGCACACATGTGCAGGCACACATACTGGAGTCTATTTTCAGAAAAGGACTGCTCTTGTCATAGTGTGGTTCCCTGGACTGAGGATCATACCTAGGCCCAGCAGCACAACAAGTTGTGTGACCTGTGTGACCAGGTGCAAGTCCCAGTACTTCAAATGGAGATCATAATACTTTCACTTCCAAAGCTCAAATATGGCCAGATGGAAGCAAAAAATATACATACATATATATACTTATATAATGTATACATATATGTGTATATAGAGAGATATAATTGCTTTGTGATTCAAAATTTCTGTTTTAATTTCATTTGTGGAAATACTTGTATCCCACCCAGGCTTCTCACACACGTATAACTACTAACCACATCATCACTCTGAGGATGACTCTCTGTACTGTAACAATGGTGCTGTGCTATTCCTAGATGACCCTGGGCCTTAGAAGGAGTGCACTTCCCTTTACAGCAAACCATCTTGGGGTTTTGCCCTGCCTGGGGCTCCAGAGCACCCAAGAAGTGACGTTTGGGATGAAGGGACTTTTATTTGTGGCATATGGCACCATGTAATGTGAGAGAGCAGGCTTGGTGAGCTAAGTTACTTGCTCAGGGCCCCACAGCTTGTAAAGCACAGAGAGAGAATTCACTCCAAGGTCATTCTGACTCCAAAGCCCTTTTAGTCTCTTTCTACTGCTTCATGTTGTCTGCACATATTGGGTAGATCTCTAAGCCAGCAAGAAAGCATTATGGAAATCACTGAAAACCCTTACCACGAGTCCTAAGAAAACACAGTTCAGCTGAAGTAAGAGAGATTCCCTACAAAATAAATAAAGAAGTAAGGCATTAGTTTGGAAAACTGTTTGGCAGAATCTACTAAAACTAAATATCCTAGCCCACTCCTAGGTACATTCACGACAAAAACAGGTGTATGTGTATGTACATATATGCTAAATATATCAAACATAAATGTATGCTAAATGATGTACTCAAATGTATGCTAAATGATGTACTCAAATGTATTCATTGTACAATTACCTGTCATATTCCCAAACTTCAAACAACTGAATGTCAGAGTGGATATTTAAATGTATACACTCACACACTGCAGTGCACTAGCAATGAGAACCAGAGCCTACTGCAGAGAGTCAGAGCCAGGAGTTGACATCAGAGTCCTAATCTCCCTGGGTCTTTTCATATCTTTACTGTGTCTCCCTACCTGGCCGAGGCCTTCTTGAGAATGAAGAACAGCTACTTTTTCCCTACAGTTGATTTTGAACTCCCCAGATGCCATCACCTTTGAAAACATTCCCAGAATATCCCAGTCCCTGGCTTAGTTAATTGTTTCATTTTCGTGTCTCCAAGGCACTCCACTCATCTTTCTGCTCTGCTTATTGGTGTTGTTGTTAGCTGCACTGGAATTGGCCACCAACTCATGATAGCTCCATGCACGACAGAATTAGACCACAGAGTTTGCATTCAAGTTCCACTGAATCCTATGCAGTGGCATAGCAACACCCAAGCCTCCAGTGACGCATGGAGGGCGGTGGCTGCACTGACGTGCATTGGTCAGAAATACAGTCCCGTTCTCCACTGCCTCCTACTCTGCTTATTAGACAGTATTAAACTCATCTTGTTTCTTGTCTGTCCCTTGGAGCTAGAATTCAGTCTTTTATCTCTGCAGTTCCTAGCCTATGAGAACTGACCATCAGGAAGAACATAGTATTTGTTGAAAAAAAAAAAGTGATAATTCCTTTTCCATACATTTTCATAATCTTCTCAACTCTCATAAGATATGTCACATTCTACATTCTAAATACATATGTAAAATCACTGATAATTTGAATTTAGAAATAAAAGTACATGTACCTTTGTAAGGTTTTCCAACATTGTAAGTCATTAGAAATCTGCAGGTCATAAGAAAGTCTTTTAGAAAATTTCCAGATTTGAACACTGGAATATAAAAGTATACAACCTTCCTAATTTCTAATCCTAGAGTGATGTGTCATTTGCCTTCTTTCTAACAAAGAAGAAAAGATATGACATACCAGTATTTGATGGCCCTTGTCATGTGGAATCAAGGGGACAAATTCACATATAAACCCCAAATATCTGCTTACTCATTGAGAAAAGATATAGAACCCGATATTCTGTCTGCAGCCCCTGACTTTGGACCCTCACTATGAAGGACCTCTGTTGAGTTTAAGCTTTGGTTACACCTCTTTCCTGAGACCTCTTCTTAAAGGTAAAAGTCTGAAGCCTAAATAGTTGTATTCTAATCATCACTGAACTAACATTGCAGTTGTAATTATTAATTCTCATTCTGTAATTCTGAATGAATGTTGAGGTCTTACTTTCACAATTTACCATGACTAGCTTGCAATTAACTGAATTTATGATTGATACGTTCGTTTTCTTTCCTTTTTTCTTTTTGCTGTGATTAACTGAAAGTATAAAATCCAAATTAAGTTTGCATGCCCACCTATCTGCAGCTCTTTCTCCTCTCCTTGCCCAGTGACAGCACGCTCCTTTCTGTTCTATACATGTCATATCCTCTTGACAATCTCTTGTTCCCTCCTCTCTACCCTCTCCTCTCCTTTCTAGTAAGAGTCAGTAAGACAGTATCCTATAGATGCATAGAACCAAAAAGTGCACACACCATATGGTTACATTGTGTACCTGAGTCTAATCCATTCCTGTCTGAGGAGTTGACCTCAGTAATGTTTTCTGGTTAGGGGCAGTAGCAGGTCTAGGGGCCATGCTCCCAGGGGAACCCCCAGGCCTTCAGACCATCAATTATAGTCTCTCAGTGGAGTTCTTGAGATGCACCCCTTTTCTCTCATGTTGCCACTGGGGCTCGACTTTGTGAGCCCTATCACAGCTGTCTCTGGTGGTGGCAGGGCATCATCTGTTCTTCAAGGGTCCTTCTGTCTTCCGGGCTCTTCTTCCCTTGTGTCATTGTTGTCCTTGGTGATCATCTGTTCTGGCTGAGTTGAGACCATTTGGTGTACCTCAGATGGCAGCTTGCTAGCTTTTAAAACCCCCGACGCCACTCACCAACATGGGGTGCAGAGGACTCTTTTTACAATAGGCTAGTAATGCCAGTTGGCTGTGATGTCCCTTGAGAACACGATCCCCAAACCCCTGTCCCTGCTACTCTATCCTTGCAACATTGGGTTAAGATTAGAAGAGTTTTCAGTTTAGGTTGAAGTACAGCTAAGTTGATCTTTCTAGAGTATGCTGTCACTGCTTTCATCCAACCAAATTTCTATCAACTGTCTATTCTATGACCAGCCTTCTCCATCCCTCCCCTCCCTTGCAGCCATCAAAGAGTCTTTTCTTCCATACATGAGTGTCATGGGTTGAATTGTGTCCCCGCCAAAATATGTGTAGCCATGTGGCTGGGACATGATTCCCAGTATCTTGTGACTGTCCTCCATTTTGTGGTTTCCCTAAACTGTATGTTAAAGGATTAGGGTGGCACTGTAAATTCCTTCATAGGATTACTTCCCTGCCCTGCTGTAAAGGGAGTTTCCCTGGAGTATGGCTTAATCCTTTCAGCCTGAAAGAGATAAAAGGAAAGAGTACCAAGCAGAGAATTGGGAACCTTGTTAGCATCAAGAAAGCAGCACCGGGCGAAGAGCGCGTACTTCAGACCTGAGGTTTCTGCGCCAAGACGCTCCCTGGACAAAGACCGATGCAATATCAGACTTTCCTCCAGAGCTGACAAGGGGGAAAGCCTTCCCCTAGAGCAGACACCCTGCATATGCACTTGCAGCGTACCAGACTGTGTAAGAATAGACCTTCCTTTGTTAAAGCTACCCACTCGATGGTATTTCTGTTAGAACAGCCCTAGCTGACTGTTAGTTGCAAAATGGTACAACCTCTTTGGAAAGCAATCTGGTGCTTCCTTAAAAAGCTGAAAATAGGTATACCATTTGATCCAGTAATCCCACTGCTCAGAATATATCCTACAGAATCAAGGGCAGAATCAAGGACTAAAACAATGAGTCTGTTTTTAAGTCCTTATAGGAGGGATCTCATATGTATTTGTCCTGTTGCCGCTGACTGATTTCACTCAACATAATGCCTTCCAGTTGAAACCAGTTTATGAGATGCTTCCTAAAATCATCATTATTCTTTATCATTGCATAGTATTCCATTGAGTGTATGTACCATAGTTTGTTTATCCATTTGTCTGTTGTTGGACATTTGGGTTGATTCCATCTTTTTGCTATTATGGACTGTGCTAAAAGAAAAATTCATGTGCACGTATCTGTTCATGTGACTGCCCTTGATTCTGTAGGATATATTCTGAGCAGTGGGATTACTGGATCAAATGGTATACCTATTTTCAGCTTTTTAAGGAAGCACCAGATTGCTTTCCAAAGAGGTTGTACCATTTTGCAACCCTACGAACAGTGTGGGAGAGTTCCAATTTCTCCACAGCCTCTCCAGCATTTTCTGTTTTGTGTTTTTTGGATCATGGCCAATGTTGGGGTGAGATGGGATACATTCATTTTCTAAGACAAAATCCTACACAAGAATTCGAAAGTCTAGAAAAATATAAGAGCTGTAGAGCAATATAGGAGAACATCATTAATAAGACACTCAGAGGGAAGACATTGCAGCTGAAGCCTCACTTCTTCTGAAGTCTGACTCTGGCCCCACATCCACAACCACCATCACCTCAAAATCTGTTTTAACAAAATATCCCCAGCAAGATTTCAAGCTGGTATTTTGGCAGGTGGGCCCAATTTGTTCAAGTAGGAATTCTGCAAACTTTAATAAGTCATAGTAGAAAATTTTCCATTTAACACAAATACAGGTCCCCGCACTTAGCACAGGTACCAAGTCATCAGTGAATGTACTTTCAGATTTCCCCAAACCAGTACTGCTCTGTATGGAACACTAAACAAAGGAAACTTTGCTGGCCTCTCCCACATTTCATTTATATTTTGCTGCACAAACCACCTTAAAATTTATTGGCTTACATCAATAATTATTTCTAATTATTTTATTTGCTAACAATGCTATGCGTTAGCAATTTGACCCAGGCTGGGCTGGGAGGTTAGTTGGTCATCTTGCCCCAGCTTATGTACATGACTGTAGTCACCAGTAGTTTAATGAGGTTTGGATGGTCAAAATGGCTTCAGTTCTGTGTCTATCGGTTGGTGATGGCTGTGGGCTGGTGAATTAAGGAAGTCTCAGCTAAGAAGGTTTAGCTTCCTGGGATCTGTCATCCTCCAGGAAGAGGGACCAGGCTTTCCTCACATGGTAATCCCAAGAAAACATCATAAGGAAATAAGAACAGACACTGTAAATCATTTTAAAGCTTAGGCTCACAAGTAAACAACCTTGATCCTTGATTTGGTTTCTTTCTTCCTTCCAGATGTGTGCATTTATGGAGATAAACAGACCTCTGAGCACTGCTTTGGCTGTATCCCATAAGTTCTGGTAGGAAGTGTTTTCGTTCTCATTGGAATCCATGAATTTCTTTAAGTCATCCTTGATTTCCTCTATAACCCATGTTTTTTTGAGCAAGATGCTGTTCAGTTTCCAAGAATTCCACTTTCTATCTATGTTTTTTTCTGCTATTGATTTCAACTTTTATGGCTTTATGATCTGAGAAGATGCTTTGCAGTAATTCAATGGTATGGATTTTGTTGAGCATTGCATTATGGCCTATCACGTGGTCCATTCTGGAGAATGTTCCATGTGCACTGGAGAAGAAGGTGTAGTTGTCTGCTGATGGGTGGAAAGTTCTGTATATATCAATGAGGTTTAGTTGGTTAATTGTGTCAATGAGGTCTTCTGTATCTTTACTGAGCTTTTTTCTAGATGATCTGTCTAGTAATGAGAGTGGAGTGTTAAAGTCTCCCACTATTATTGTGGAGTCATCTAACTCTCTTTTGAGCGTAGTCAGTGTTTCTTCGACATATTTAGGTACTCTGACATTAGGTGTATAAATATTTAATATAGTTAAGTCTTGCTTGTGTACTGAACCTTTCAGCAATAAATAGTGTCCATCTTTGTCCACGATGGTGGATTTGACATTAAAATTGATTTTGTCTGAGATTAGAATTGCCACCCTGGCTCTTCTTTGTTCATTGTTAGCTTGATATATATTCTTCCATCTTTTAATTTTCAGTTTGTTCCTGTCTCTAGGTCTTGTAGACAACATATGGATGGGTCGTGTCTTTTGTTCCAAGATGACACTCGGTGTCTCTTTACTGGAGCATTCAGTCCATTCACATTCAATGTAATTATTGATAGGTATGTGTTCACCACTGCCTTTGTGATATGTTTATTTTTCTGTTGATGTTTTCTCTGTTGTTCTTAATAGTCTGTTCTGGGACACTCTTTTTTGTGAGTTGATTTTTCACCTTTTTCAGAGCTGGTTTTATAGTTGTTGAGACTCGTGTGTTAGATTTCTTGAAATGGTATGATACATCTTTGTTGTGCTTTACAGCTGCCCCTATGAACCCCCTTAATAAACTATTTATAAACCCAATTTTAATTACTACCAGTCTGGTCATTTTCCTCTCCACCTGGAAGGACTATAACGACTGTAGTACATCCCTCTTTTTAATATGATGACACTATAGTTTTCATGATGATCACTGGATTGCTTCTTTCCATATCAAAGCTGTGATTTACTTTGGAGCCTTCCCTAAATGAGTAGAGTATTGAGTAGTGTGTCGTTCTAAAATATAAAGTTAGTCGTTTTGTTCTTCTAAGCCAAAGCCAAGAACTTCTTTCAGTATTTCTTGAAGTTTGGGTTTGGTTTTTACAAAGTCTCTGAGTTTGTTTATCTGGGAATGTCTTAATTTCATTTTCGTATTTGATAGTTTTGCAGGATACATAATTCTTAGTTGGAAGTTCTTCTCCTTCAAGACTTTGAATGTGTTGTGCCACTGTCTCCGTGCCAGCGTGGTTTCTGCTGAGAAATCTGACGAGAGCCTACAGGGTTTCCCTCTGAATGTTAGCTTTGCCTTGAGTCTTGCTGCCTTTAAGAGTTGCTGCTTATGTTTCATTTTGTTAAGCTTGATTATAATATGTCTTGGAGTCTTTTGAGATCTATATTGGGTGGCATGCGATATGCATCTGAGATGTCTATATTCTCTTCCTTCATGATTTCTGGGAAGTTTTCTTTCAGCAGCTCAGCAACAATACTCTCTGTGTTCTCAGATGTCTCACCCTGTTCAGGGACTCCAATTAATCGAAGGTTGTTCCTCTTAATAGAGTCCCACATGCTTCTTAATGTTTCTTCATTTTTCTTATTTCTTTTTTCTGATTTCTGCTCATAGACGCTAGCATCAGTAGCTCTGTCTTCCAAGTCAGAAATTCTTTTTTCCATTTGTTCCATTTTGTTTTCTTGGCTTTGCACAGAAGTTTCTATGTCTTTGATTTTCTTCTTGATCTGTTGGATTTCAGAGTACTGGTGTTCCATCAGATCGAACAACTTGCTTAATTTTTCATTTTGTTCTGCTGCATTTTGTATAAGGTCTAGAAGGGCTCTGTATATAATCAATTTGTATTCACTTCCAGATGCTTTCATAAAAGTTTCTTCATCTGGAAAACTCCTTGTTTGCTTTGTTTGGGAGCCTTCTGAAGCCATGAGTGATGGTTTGTATGCTACAATTGTCTGTTGCTTTTTGGGTCCCATGTGAGTATATAGAGGCTGGAAGAGGTACTGTGAGGATGGACTGCAAATGTTTCTCTAGGCTGTCTTCAAATGTAAAGCAAAAGGTATCTGACCAGTTCACGCGTCAGTTAGGTTTTCAGGTGTAGAGGTCCCTCTTCTCATCTGACAAAGTAAGCGCCACTATATCCAACCCCAGATGATAACAGACTAGTTCAGAATACAGCAATGCTATTGCCTTGTTGGCCTCTGCTGACAGGGCCTAGCCTTAGCCAACACTGCGTCGAGTACTGGTTTTGTGATAGAAAAGCGCTCTCCTGTGGGCAGGCTCTGGTTCCCAAGCTAAGAATTAGGTCCAGCTGCGGCCACTATATCCAAGATGGCGTTTTCCACACAGGCAGCAGACAGAGGGGCTAAAGGCGCCGAGAGGTAGTGCTTCCTCTGCTTCTGTTGCAGGGCCCCCAGTGTAGGCAGCACTGTGAAGCTCACTACTTTTCTGTCGGAGAAGCACTGTCCCATTTGCAGGCGCTGGCTCCCAGGCTAAGAACGAGGTCCCACTAAAATCTCAGTACCAACATAGCATCCCACACACTGACCGCGAAGCTCCGCACAAACCCTGCTGAGGCAGCTACAAAAAGAAAGGCTCAAAGTGGCTAGATTAACAGAGTCCCAAGCCTGGCTCTCAGAATATGGGAATTTCGCCTGCCTGTCTCCCCAGCAGCGCGTCTGAGTCCAGCCGCCAGGCAAGACCCAGCTCCACCCGTGGCCAAGACAGAGAAAAAAAAGTCAAAATGGTGCGTTTACCTTCCGTCCGTGAGAGCTGGGGCTAGCCAGGAGCGGGAGTCAGCGAACGAGAGTAGGTTTTTCACTGAGTGGTATGAAGTCCCAATTAACAGCTCTGTGCCGTGTCCTGAGGCTGATTAGGTGATCAGAAGGCTCTGTTTGATTGTCAATTCAGGTCTTGGTTTCCAGAGGGATATAAGGAGACATGTGCTTAGTCCGCCATCTTGACTCCGCCCAACCCAACATTGCTTAGTCTACATTTTTCTGGTCAAAACAAATTACATGGCCAAGCCTGGAGTCAGTGTAAAAAGAAATTATACAAGAGCAGTCATTAAAAGGCAAGAAATAGTGGCAGCCCTTCCAGAGGAATCAGAGTAAGGTCTGTTTATGGTCATGATTTGATAAGGGCAGAGCTTTGCTTAAGAGGGTGGAAGTGGTAGGCATAAAGTTTTGTTTGTGGTCAAATTCCTGTGGGCTGTTTTTGGGTAATGGTGGAGGATAGCTTATGCTAAACCTCTTTGAAATCCGGGGACAGAGTTCTCTCAATTCCCAACTTTTGGTTTAGGGATGGAGAGGCATCGTTATCTTTCTAGCTGCTTCCTGCTTACAAGGCTTGTTGACTTATCATAGGATGTGTGGTTAGGCAGGGGCAGCGGGGAAGGTGTCTTTGGCCTTCTGGCATTCCGTAAAGAAGCAGGTCTGTTAGTTGTTTTAGGGAGATTTGGTACAGTTCCTGCCAAGTCTCTCAGAGGAACAGAATCTGTTTCACTTGTTGGTGGATAATAGTGCAGATCAACTGATGGATCAGTTGTGTTATGGCTCTAAATAGGGCTTGGCTGAGATACAACCCTAAAATAAGTAGGACAAGAGGTGTTATAAATGGAAGAAGCCATTTTTGTGACTATAGCAAAGTATCCCAGTAGCCTCCTTGCTGCCTTCATAACTTGGCCACTCTGAAAGTTTTTTAGCTGCATCTCAGACCAGGCCTGACTGTTTAACATAGAGACAGGATTCCTCATCTAGAAAGAGACAAGTACCACCCTTCTCTGTGCAGAGGTCTTAGACTAGTCGGTAGGACACATCTGACTTGGGGACCACTAGAATAGGAGTGCTACATGGTGACAAGGCAGGCTGGAGGACCTGGTGGGTTAGGAGGCATGTTATTACAGGCTTTAGGCCTCTTATGGCCTGGGGCTTAAAGGGGTATTGGGGTTTGTTAGGGAATTTAGTATAGTCAATGAGAGTAATTTTGGCTGGAAGATGGTGCATAGCTATGGAGGGGGCAGAGATGTCCTAGACTTGGGGATGTACCTCTTGGAGAATTTTAGATGTTGTCCCTTCTTGTGGGTTAGGAATCTCTCTAGGGTTAGACAGTGATAGAAGTAAACTGTTGGGAGCTGAATATGTTCATCCAAACTGGATGGGTATAGCTAGAAGGTTATCTGAAGCTTGCTAAGAAGGCCTCTGCCTAATTAGGGAGCGAGGCATTTGGGGATGACTAGAAAGATGTGGGAAAAAGTTCAGTGATCTAATTGGCAGGTTAAAGGAGGGTGTTTAAGAGGGTTTGATAGGATTCCATCTACAGCAACAATAAAAATGGAGGAGAGGAGAAGCTTTCTTGAAAAGTCGGGCAATATTGAGTAACATGCCCCAAGTCTAGTAGAAAAGAAATTTGCTTACTGGCAATTCTGAGGACAAACCTGAGACTCCATCAGTGAGATGTTAATGGTGGGGACCTTAGACCTTGGGCCTTCTCAGTGATCCGTGGCCAGTCCAAGGAGATCTGGCAGAGTAAACCTTAACTCAGTCACAGTATTTGAAGGAGTACCCTGACCTAGAAGTCAGAGGACACTTGTCCTTCCAGTGGCTTTTGACATCATAAGCTGGGCATGGCTTGAGTGGAGCTCCAGAGTTTGGGCAGGATTGGGTGCAGTGGCCTTCTTCCCTGCATTTGAAGCAATGGCCTGGAGGCTGTGAGGAGCTACACTGAGGTTTTTCTGTAATGTGCTGGGCAATCTCCACTTTTTCCTTGAAGGGCTGAAACCAGCATTTGGTATTTTGCCTGATTTGCCCAGGCAGACTCCTCCTCCCAGTTATTAAACAGCCTGAAAGCCAGTTTTTAAAGATCCCTCTGGGGAGTCTGTGGATCATTCTCAAGCTTTGGGAGATTTTTTAGGCATGCCTGAGGTGGATGGGAGATAAAGTGGGTGTTTAAATACAGTTGTCCCACCTCAGAAGTGAGATCTAGATTAATATATTTGATTAAAGTTTCTGTTAGTCTATTTAGGAAGGTGACAGGGTTATTTATCAGCCTTCTGGGTGATTTCTTTCATTTTTTTCATAGTTCACTGCTTTGTACACCACTTTTTCCATCCCCTTTAGAAGGCGAGTGATAAGAGGGCCAAAGCGGGCAGGTTGGGTGAGTCAGATTGGTAGTTCCACTTAGGGTCTGTGGAGGGCACTGCTATCACCTCAGGGGAGTCAAGGTTAGGGTTTGGGACATGAAACAAATCAGCAAAGGCCAAGGCCATGGCCATGGACCAAATGCAAGCCTTTTCCTTTGAGATAATCATGGAGAAGAGTGTCACATAAGGTCTTGCCGTGTGAGATTGTAAGATTGGGTTAGATACCAGAATTCTTTATGCAAATGAGAGAGGTTAGATGGAAAAGACCCAAGGCTCTATTCAGTTTGGAATAGGTAGGCCAGATTGAAGGGAACATGTACCTGGACAATGCCTTCAATTCCCACTACTTCTTGGAAGGGTAAAATGAATTTGGGGAGTTGTCCCCAAGACTTAGTTTGTGGGGGTAATAAGGAGTCAGTGGAGAGATCAGAGGAGACCCTCAAGCAGGTGGTAGGTCATGGAATGCACAAGGAGGGAGGGGGGTTCCTGTAGAAGGAGAAAGTGAAGTTTCAGAAGAGGAGGGAGAGTCTGCCAGAGCTGAAAGGAGAAGGAAGGTACAAGGTGGGGAAGCAGCATGGTCAGAAGGATCAAAATCAGGTTCAGGAAGTGGTGGCTTAGAAGACTGAGGTTTTTTGTTAAGGAGGAGAATTTGAAAATTGGTACAGGTTTAGCAAAGAGATGGGTGATTACGAAGGAAAAATAAAGTCTGGATATAAGGGGCCTCAGACCACTTGTCATTGTTGGTTATGAAATTATCTAAATTGTGGAGAATTGTGAAGTTAAAAGTGCCATTTTGGGGCCATTGGCTCCCGTTATTCAATTTGTATTGGGGCCAGGCTGTATTGCAAAGAAAAAGTAATTGTTTGGACCATATTTGGTCCCAAGTACTTGGATGCCTAGGTTTTTTAGGAGGCCTCCCAAGGGGGTGTCCTTAGTGGTTTAGATTGGCTAGTCCCTATAGTATAGAGCATGAGTAGGAGGAAGACAGAGGGGGAGGAGATTAGTCTGACCAGGAAGAGGCAGTCATCCCTGCATCTCAGTGGGGCCAGGTTCTGATACACCCAACTCACAGTTCAGGCATCCCCAGAGAGCAAAGACGAGGGGCCAGGAAGCAGTCTTCCAGTGCCCTGAGGGAAGTCTCAGCCTAGTGCTGAGATCTGTGCAAAACAGAATCAACAGAAACAAGAGAGACATATCAAGCCTTCCCAGTGAGGAAGATGCCCCCTCCAACTCACTGGTTTAGAATTTTGTCAGTGTGCTTTTGGTCACTCAGAGTGCTGTCAAGGATCAGAGGGAGGTGAGAACCCTGGAGTTGGTGGCCTCATTCACCTCTGTCCCAGGTTTCAGCACCAAAATGTTTCAGAGAGAATGATGTGAAACAGAGGCAGAGACACACCAGTCCAAGAACTCAGTGAGGTTTTTTCAAAGAGAGAGATATTGGGGTCTGAGCTGAGGGGTGATTCAGCCCACCCCTAGCCAGTAGGGCAAGATTTTTCAAAGGGTTTTAAAGTTTTGACGAGGTAGTGTAGGGTGAGGGAATCTATGGATTGGTAAGTGAAGACTGTTAATTAAGAGAAGAGAGGGGAGTGCAAGAAATTCCAGGAAGAGGATTTATGGTTTGATAGGGAAGAAGTGTTGATCAGAAGAGGGAGGAGGTAAGGTTTGTTTATGGCCATGGTTTGATAAGAGAAGAGCTTCGCTTAGGAACATGGAGGTGGCAGGCATAAAGTTTTTCACTGTTTTTTTCTTTTTTGTGATTAAGTATACAATCCAAATTAAATTTACATGCCTACCTATCTATAGAATCTTCCACTCTTCTTGGCTGGTGATGGCACACTCCTTTTTGTTCTGTATATGTCATACCCTCTTAAAAAAATTCCTGTCCTCTCCCCTCCACCTTCTCCTCTCCATTCTAGTAAGAGAGCAGTAAGGACAGCATCCTATAGATGCACAGAACCATAAAGTACACACACCATATGGTCAAATTGTGTCCCTGAATCCAGTCTATTCTTGTGTGAGAAGTTGACCTCAGTAGTGTTTTCTGGTCAGGGACAGCAGCAGATTTAGGGACCATGCTCCCAGGGGAACCCCCAGACCACTGGACTATCAGTTATGGTCCTTTTCTTGAGGTGCACCCCCTTTTTTTTTCTCATGTTCCCACTGGGACTCGGTATTGTGTACCCTATCACAGCTGTCTTTGATGGTGGCCAGGCACCATGTTGTTCTTCTGGTCAAATGTTGATATAGTCACTCTTTCATAGGGGCCCTTCTTTGTCTTGTTCTATTTTTCCTTCGTGTCTTTGTTGTTCTTGGTGATCATCTGTTCCAGCTGAGTAGGGACCATTTGATGTACCTAAGATGGCAGCTTACTAGATTTTAAGAACCCAGACATCACTCACCAATATGGGATGCAAAAGATTCTCTTAACAATAGGCTAGTAACGCCAATTGGCTTGATGTCCCCTGAGCATGGTCCCCACACCTCTGCCTCTTCTACTCAGTCCTTGAAATACTGGGTTAAGATTAGGAGAGTTTCCAGTTTATATTAAAGTTCAGTTAAGTTGATCTACTTTCTACTGCATGCTGTCACTGCTTTTACCCAACCAAAATTCTGTCAACTGTCTAATTTGTGTCCAGCCCTCTCACTCCCTAGGCATGCCTGCAGCCATCAAAGAGTCTTCTCTTCTGTACATGAGTCTACTTTTAAGTCCTTATAACAGGGGTGTCATACAATATTTGTCCTTGTGCCGCTGACTGATTTCTCTCAACATAGTATCTTCTGATTGAAACCAGTTTATGAGATACTTCCTAAAATCATCATTGTTCTTTATCACTGCATAGTGTTCCATTGAGTATATGTACCATAGTTTGTTTACCCATTCATCTGTTGTTAAGCATCTGGGTTGATTCCATCTTTTTGCTATTATGGACTGTGTTGCAATAAGTATCCATGTGCATGTATCTGTTCTTGTGACTGCCCTTGATTCTGTAAGATATATTCCAAACAGAGGGATTCATGGCTCAAATGGTGTATCTACTTCCAGCTTTTTAAGGAAGCTCCAGATTGCTTCCCAAAGAGGTTGTACCATTTTGCAACCCTACCAGCAGTGTAAGAGCGTCTCAATTTCTCCACAGCCTCTCCAACATTTGTTGTTTTGTGTTTTTTAGATTATGGTCAACCTCTTTGGAGTGAAATGGTATCTCATTGTAGTTTTGATTCGCATTTCTCTAATAGATAATGATCGTAAGCATTTCCTCATGTGTCTTTTGGCTGCCTGGATGTTCTCTTTGGTAAAGTGTCTGTCCATCTCTTTCATCCATTACTTAATTGGGTTATATACCTTTCTCTTGTTGATATTTTGAAGCACCTTGTAGTGAGTCAGATTTGGCTTGTAGTTTGTGGAGATCAGAAGTCCATCAGACATGTAGTTGCTCCAAAGTTTTTACCATTCCACAGGTGGTCTTTCAATTTTTTTGAAAAAGTCTTTGGATAAACAAAAGTGTTTTGTTCCTATTGTTGTTAGGTGCCGTCGAGTTGGTTCTGACTCATAGCGGCCCTATGAACAACAGAGAAAAACACTACCAGGTCTTGCACCATGTCCACAATCATTGTTATGCTTAAACCCATTGTTGTGGCCACTGTGTCAATCCATCTCATCAATGGTCTTCCCTTTTTCACTGACATTCCACTCTACCAAGCATGATATCTTTCTCCAGGGACTGATCTTTCCAGACAACACGTCCAAAGTATGTAAGATGCAGTCTTGCCATCTTTGCTTCCAAGCAGCTCTCTGGTTTGATTCCTAGTAGTTCTAATTTATCTATTTTCTCTTCTGTTGATCATGCTTTGTCTGTCAGATTTTGAATTCTGTCTGTGTATTACAACTTCCTTGTTGACTCTATTTTTTCTTGCATGATCTTTATCATTTTAGGTTTGATATTTAGGTCTTTCATTGAATTTTAGTTAGTTTTTGTGTGAGGTGTGAAATATGGGTCTTGTTTCAATTTTTTGCAGATGGATATCCAATTCTGCCAGCACCATCTGTTAAAGAGACTGTTTTTACCCCAGTTTACAGTTTTAGAGCCTTTATCACATATAAACTGTTCATAAGAGGATGGTGGCATCTCTGGGGTCTCGACTCTGTTCTATTGGTCTATATGTCTCTTTTTGTACCAGTACCAGGCTGTTTTGACTACGGTGGCAGTGTAAAAAGTTTTAAGGTTGGGTAGTGTGAGGACTCCCACTGTGTTCCTCTTCTTCAATAGTACTTGACTTAGCCAGGGTTTCTTCCCTTTGCAAACAAAGTTGGTGATTTGTTTCTCTATCTCATTAAAAAATGTCAGTAAAATTTGTATTGGGATTGCATTGTATATGTAGATCCTTTTGGGTATAATAGACATTGCCACAATGTTAAGTCTTCCTGTTCATGAGTAGGGTAGTTTTTCCATTTATGTATGTCTCTCTTGGTTTCTTGCAGTAAGGTCTCATAGTTCTCTTTATATGGGTTTCTTATTCTCTAGTTAGAATTACCCCTAGGCATTTTACCTTCTTGGGGGCTATAGTAAAAGGTATTGATTTGATGATTTCTTCTTTGATGATTTCTTTGTTGGTATAAAGGAATCCTAATTATTTACTTATGTTTATCTTATATTCTGATACTTTGCTGAACTCTTCTATTAGTTCTAATAGTTTACTTATGGATTCTTTAGAATTCTCTGTGAATTCAATCATATCATCTGCAAATAGGGAGATTTTTACTTCTTCTTTGCCGATGCAAATGCCTTTTATTTCTTTGTGTTATCTAGTTGTTCTGGCCAGAACTTCTAGTACAATGCTGTATGGAAGTGGTGAGAGTGGACATCCTTGTATAGTTCCCATTCTCAAGGGGAATTCTTCCAGTCTCTCTCCATTCACGATGATGCAGACAGTTGGCTTTTTATAGATGTCCCTTATTGCCTTGAAGAATTTCCCTTCTATTAATATTTTACTGAGAGTTTTTAGCATGAATGGGTGTTGGACTTTGTCAAATGCCTTTTCCCTGTCAGTTGGCAAAATCTGGTGATTATTATCTGTTTTAGTCAGCTAGTGCCGCTCCAACAGAAATACCACAGAGTGGATGGCTTTAACAAAGAAAGATTTATTCTTACACAGTCTGGTAGGTTGCAAGTCCATATTCAGGGTGTCTGCTCCAGGGAAAGACTTTCCCCTTGTCGGCTCTGGAGGAAAGTCTGGTATTGCATCAGTCTTTGTCCAGGGAGCATCCTGACGCAAGAACCTCTGGTCTGAAAGATGCGTTCTGCTTCCGGTGCTGCTTGCTTGATGGTAGCGAGGTTCTCAATTGTCCTCTGTTTCTCTTTCCTGTTATCTCATGCAAGCTGAAAGCATTAAGGGTGGGGCAAGCCACACTCCAGGGAAACTCCCCCTACTGCAAAGCAAGGAAGTAATCCTATACAGGAATTTGCATCTCCTTTAGCATACAGCTTAGCAAAACCACACAATGAAGGACAGTCCCAAGATACTGGGAACCATATCCCAGCCACGTGGCTATACATATTTTTGGGGGGACACAATTCAAACCATGACATTATCTTTTGTATTATTTATGTGGTTGATCACATTGCTTTTGTGATGTTGAACCAGACTTGCATCCCTGGTACAAATACAACTTGGTCATGATGAATTACTAATTTGATATGTTGTTGAATTCTATTGGTTAGGATTTTGTTGAAGATTTTTGCATCTAGGTTCAAGAATGATATTGGTCTATAATTTCCTTTTTTTGTGGGATCTTTCCCTGGCTTTGCAATCAGGGTTAAGCGGCCTTCATCAAATGAATTTGGGAGTATTCCATCCCTTTCTGTGTTATGAAATAGTTTCAGTAGTATTGGAATTAACTCTTCTCTAAAAGTTTGGTTAAAATTGTCTGATGAAGCCATCTGAATTAGGACATTTTTTGGTTGGTAGCTTTTTTATTTTTATTTCTTTTATTGTGGTTCAGTGAAAGTGTACAATCCAGTTTAAATTTGCATGCCAACCTATCTGCAGCTCCTCTGCTCTCCTTGCGCAGTCACAGTACACTCATCCTTTCCATTCTAAACATATCATATCCTCTTAACAATCTTCTGTCCCCTCTTCTCCACTCCCCTGTAGTAAGAGGCCAGTAGAACAACATCCTATAGATGCATAGAACCATAAAGGACACACACGATATGGTCACTCTGTGTCCCCGAGTCCAGTCCATTCCTGTCCAAAGAGTTGACCTCAGTAAAGATTTATGGTTGGAGCAGCAGAAGGCCTAGGGGCCATGCTGCTAGGGGAACTCCTAGGCCTTTGGATTGTCATTTGCAGCCTTTTAGTGGAGTTCTCAGGGTACATCCCTTTTTTATCATGTTGCCACTAGGACTCAACATTGTGAGCCCCATCCTGGCTGTCACTGGTGGTGGCCAGGCACCATCTGGTTCTTGCGGTCACATGTTGGTATAGTCACCCATTTATGTGGGTCTTTCTGTTTTCTGAGTTGTCTTTCCCTCATGTCATTGTTGCCCGTGGTAACCATCTGTGTCAGCTAAGTTGGGACCATTTAGTGCAGCTCAGATGGTAGCTTGCTAGCTTTTAAGACCCCGGATGCCACTTACCAATATGAGGTACAGAAGAATCTCTTAACAATAGGATACTTATGCCAACTGGCCCAGATGTCCCCTGAGAGCATGGTCCTCAGACCTCTACCCCTGCTACTCTGTCCTTGCAATACTGGCTTAAGACTGGAAGAGTCTTCAAGTTATATTGAAGTCCAGTTAAATTGATCTTCTTTCTAATGTGTGCCGTCAGTGATTTCACCCAACCAAATTTCTATCAATTATCTAATCTATATCAGCCCTCTCTCTTCCTCCCTCCCATCCCTTGCAGCCATCAAAGAGTCTTTTCTTCTGTACATGAGTCTGTTTTTAAGTCCTTATAGTAGAGGTCTCATGCAATATTTGTCCTTGGCCACTGACTGATTTCACTCAACATAGTGTCTTCCAGTTGAAATCAGGTTATGAGATGCTTCCTAAAGTCATCATTGTTCTTTATCATTGCATAGTGTTCCACTGAGTATATTTACTACAGTTTGTTTATCCATTTATCTGTTGTTGGGCATCTGGGTTGATTCCATCTTTTTGCTATTGTGGACTGTGTTGTAAGAAAAATTCATGTGCATGTATCTGTTCATGTGACTGCCCTTATTTCTGTAGGATATATTCCAAGCAGTGGGATTACTGGGTCAAATGATGTATTTCCAGTTTTTTAAGGAAATGCCAGATTGCCTTCCAAAGAGTTGTATCATTTTGAAATCTCCACAGCCTCTCCAGTATTCATTTTTATGTGTTTTTTGGATCATGGCCGACTTTGTTGAGATGAGATGGTGCCTCGTCATTTTGATTTCAATTTCTTTAATAGATAATGATTGTGAGCATTTCTGCATGTGTCATTTGGCTGCCTGGATATCATCTTTAGAGAAGTGTCTGCCCTTCTCCTTTGCCTAATGCTTAATTGATCATTTATCCTTAACTTGTTGATACTGGTTGGCAGTTTCTTGACAAGTTTTTCAATCTCTTCTTTTGTGATGGTTTATTAATTTGTTCTACTTCTTCTTATGATAATTTTGGTAGGTGACTTGAATCTAGAAATTTGTCCATTTCCTCTAGATTTTCAAATCATTTAAGAGTACAGTCTTTCATAATATCCTGTAATGATTCTTTTGATTTCAGTTGGGTCTGTTGTGACATCTCCCATCTCATTTCTTATTCAGGTTATTTGTTTCCTCTCCTGTTTTTCTTTTGTAAGTTTATCCAATGGTTTAACAATTTGGTTGATCTTTTCAAAAAACCAGCTTTGAGCTTTGTTAATTTTTTCAGTTTTTCTTGTATTCTCTAATTCATTTAGTTCTGCTCAAATCTTTATTATGTTTTCTTCTGGTACCGAAGGGGTTCTTCTGTTGCTCTCTTTATACGTGTTCAAGCTGTAGGGTTAATTCATTCAAGGGCTTTCTTCCTTGTAGATGTGTGCATTGGTAGAGACAAACTGGCCTCTGAGAACAGCTTTGGCTGTATCTCATAAGTTCTGGTAGGATGTGTGTCATGGATTGAATTGTGTCCTCCCAAAAGTAATTGTAGTCATGTGGCTGGAGTATGATTCCCAGTATTTTGTGATTGTCCTCCATTTTGTGATTTTTCTATGCTGTATGTTAAAGGATTAGTGTGGGACTGTAAATCCCTTCATAAGATTACCTCCCTGCTCCACTGTAAAGGGAGTTTCCCTGGAGTATGTCTTGCACCACCTTTAATACTTTCATCTTACAAGAGATAAAAGGAAAGGGAAGAAAGCACAGAATTGGGAACACCACACCATCAAGAAAGCAGCACCTGGAGAAAAGCGTGTCCTTCAGACCTGAGGTTCTCAGCGTCATACATAAGCAACATACAGAGCACCAAGATGCTCCCTGGACTGATGCAATATCTTACTTTCCTCCAGAGCCAACAAGGAGGAAAGCTTTCCCCTGGAGAGGACATCTGAATTTGGACTTGTAGCCTACTGGACTGTGTTAAGAATAAACTTTCCTTTGTTAAAGCCATTCACTCCGTGGTATTTCTGTTAGTGCAGCACTAGCAGACTAAAACAATGTGTTTTCATTCTCATTTGATTCCATAAACTTCTTTATTTCATCTTTGATTTCTTCTATAACCCATGGGTTTTTGAGCAAGGTGTTGTTCAGTTTCCTTGGGTTCAAATTTCTGTTTTTTCTGCTATTGCTTTTGACCATTATGACTTTACGGTCTGAGAAGATGTTTTGCAATAATCCAACAGTTTGAATTTTGTTGAAATTGTCTTTATGTCCCACCATGTGGTCTATTCTGGAAAATGTTCCATGTGCATTGGAGAAGAAGGTGTACTTAATCTGTTGATGAATAAAAATTTCTGTATATATCTATGAGGTCTAGTTGGTTAATTGTTGTAATAAGATCTCTGTCTTTACTGACCTTTTTTCTGGATGACCCATCTTCAACTACATTTTTCAATGTAGTCATTGTTTGTTTGATGTATTTAGATGCTCTGGTATTGGGTGCATAAGTATTTAATAACGTTAAGTCCTGCTTATGTATTGAACCTTTCAGCAATAAATAGCGACCATCCTTGTCCATGATGGTGGATTTTACATTAAAATCTATTTCATCTGAGATTAGTATTGCCACACTTGCTCTTCTTTGTATATTGTTAGCTTGGTATATATTAATCCATCCTTTAATTTTCAGTTTGTTAATATCTTTAAGGCTAGCATGTGTTTGTTGTAAGCAACATACAGACAGGTCGTGTCTTTTGATCCAGGATATCACTTGTTGCCTCTTTAACAAAATGTTCAGTCCATTTACATTCAGTGTAGTTATTGATAGTTGTGTGCTTTGGGCTGTCATTTTGATGCCTTCATTTTTGTGTTGTTGATAGTTTTTATGTATTTCTTAGTATTCATTTCTGGGGCATTCTTTATGGGTTGACTTTCCATCTTTTTCAGTGTTGGTTTTGTGGTTGTTGAGACTCCTGTACTACATTTCTTGATTTGATATAAAACCACTGCTGTCAAGTGGGGTCTGGCTCAGAGGTCAGATTTTGATATGTTGCACTATTATTGTGCTTTGCAGCTACCCTGATGATCCTTCTTAGTATTCCAATTTTAAACGCAATATTTACTTCTGCATATCTTTTTAACTGCCTCTCCAGGTGAAAAGGCTATAACTACTGTATTGTATCCCTTATTTTAGGGTTATGGTGTCATACTATTCATGAATGCTCACTGGTTCCCTTCTTTTACTATTGTAGTTTTGATAGAGTTTTGTGACTTCCCTAACTGATGCTGTTTCTAGCATTGCCTGCTTAAATATATACTCAATGGTTTTGTTTTTCCAAGCAAAGGGCTTCTTTCATTATTTCTTGTAGTTTGGGTTTGGTTTTTACAGTCTCTAAGCTTCCATTTATCTGCAAAATCTTAACTTCATCTTCATGTTTGAGAGACAGTTTTACAGAACATATAATTCTTGGTTGGAAGTTCTTCTCATTCAAGGCTTTGAATGTGTCTTCTGACTGCCTCTTTGCCAATATTGTTTCTACCAAGAAGTCATACAAAAGCATACAGGGTTTCCCTCTGAATGTTAGCTTTACTTTTAGCCTCTCTGCCTTTAGGAGAATCTGTTTATCTTTCATTTTATTAAGTTTGATTATAATATGTCTTGGTGTCCTTCTTTTGGTTTCTGGTTTTTGCAGTGTTCAATACACATCTTGGATATCTATATTCTCTTCCTTAATAATTTCAGGGAATTTTTCTGTCAGCAACACAACAACTATACTCTCTGTGTTTTCAGCTATCCCTCCCTGTTCAGAAACTCCAACTAAGTGGATAGGGTCCCACATGTTTCTTAATGCTTCTTCATTTTTGTTATTTTTTTTCTGATTTCTCCACATAATCACTGGTGTCAGTCACTGTATCCTCAAGGTCACTAAGTCTGACTTCTATCTTCTCAATTCTGCTGTTTCAGCATTGGATTGAATTGTCTAATTCTGTAATTTTATTAGTGATCTGTTGGATTTCATATCGTTGATATTCCATCAGTTCAAATAGCTTGCTTAATCTTTCATTTTTATCTGCTGCATTTTATTTAATCTCTAAAAGGGATTTATATATAATTCTTTTGTACCCAACCTCAAGTAGTTTCAGAAAGTCTTCTTCATCTGGGAAAGTTTTTTATTATTTTTGGAATTTTCTGGAGCCATCGTGGACTGTTTCTTTAAATGGCTAGCAACTGTTTGTTGCCTTTGGGGCATCTAGAGGCTATTTAGTTTCTCTCATGTTACCTCAACAGGAGTTAAGGTGTAGTTCTGAGAAGGGAGTTGGTCACAAGCTGCCTCTGTGCGCTCTAGTGACTGGCCACAGTCATTTCATTGAAGCAGCAGTCTCTGCCTCCTGGCTGACAAAGACAGTGCCCTACTTATGGAGTCACTGGACCACTTCAACTGACTGTTATGATGTGGGTCATTAAACGCTGGAAGAGATGTCACCAGGCTGCTCAGTAGGTATTTCTCCAGGCAGTCTTATTTTAAAAAGCTTGGAGCTATCCAACAGCTGTCAGAATCAGTCAGGCCATGAGGTGTGGTAGGCCCTGCCTTCTGGCTGACAACAGAAGCACTTCTTCTGCCATCCGCAGATGCCATGACATAGTTCAAATTAAGGAGGGGTTATGGCATTGCTGCCATCCTCAGTCAGGCCCTACCGGTAAGGTAACATAGTGCTAAACACAGCATTTCTGTGGAAAAGCATTTTCTGGCCTGGCACTGATTCTCAGACTGGGAATTAGTCCCTGCTGAGGCCTCCAGTTGGATAACTCTCCCAGCTGATTAGGATGGCATCCTGGCTAAGCTGGCCTTCTTGCCAGTAAACAGCAGAATCTATGGAGGAGCTCTGAAAAGAGAGGGTGGAGGGGCAGTGATACTCTCGGTTAGCAACCGGGCTCTCAAATTGTGGCTATCCCATGCACTCTCTCTCTGCTCTATACTCTGTTTACTTTAGCACTGTAGTTCAGCTATTTGCCAACTCATGCACAACCCCACCTCTCAGAAAACAAAGAAAACAAGCGTCAGCACCTGAAGTCCACCCAAGTGGTGAGTCAGCAGGAACAGGACTCAGCATGTCCTGGCTCGTGCCAGAGAGACATAGTTGCCCATTTAGTGGTGCATAGTCCAGTCTGACAACTCTACACTATATCCTAGGTCTCCCTGGATGTCCAGAGTGCTCCATTCAATTATTAGTCCAGGCCTTAGTCCTCAGAGGGAATTGAGGAAGATGTTTGTTTAGTCTGCTATCTTTGCTCCGCCCCACCAAGCATAAAGTTCTGTTTGGGGTCAAATTCGTGTTGGGTTGTTTTGGAGTAGTGGTGGGAGAGGACGGCTTATAGTAAAGTCTCTCTGAAATCCAGGGACATGGCAGGAGAATATGGCTTATGTTAAGTTCCTCTGAAATCCAGGGACAGAGTCCCCTCAATCAGGACCATGTTGTCTTAGAAGGTTCTTAAAGGAAGATCTTTAAAATATATATATATTATTTTGTCTCTCTTAGCTTCTGGTAGCCCCAGGCATTCTTTGATTTGTAGCTGCAGTGTGATTCCACTGTCACACGACCTTCTTCCCCTTATTTCCAAACATGGTTACCCTCATAGGTGTCAGGGGTTTAACACCTCAATATGAATTTTGGGGGAACACAACGCACTTCATAACAGACACCTTATTTAATTTCTACCATGCAAGAAAATTCTGACTCCTTGCAACTGTGAGTAACTACACTGAGAAGATGGCAGATTGGCAGATACAATCTTGGGAGTAGAAATAAAAAATGTGGATTAAGGCCTGTTCAGTTCCAGATGTAGCCACTGTGTAAATTCTGTCAGGTGTACATGAATCTATAACTAAGATTCATATTAAATGATTCTTAAGATTAAATCATAGAAGGAGATAAACATTATAAGTCAACATCACATAGATGCTGATTCAAGACACAGGAGTGGTTAAAATCATGAAGAATATGAATGAAGACAGGAAAGTGAAGTGATCCCTGATGGAGCCCTGGGGCATGCCTACATTAAATTATTATGTTATAGTAAAACATGAGTTTAGACCACCTACCACAAAAGCCAATACTGAGATAGGGATAAAATAAATGCCCAAGAGGTCTATTATGTGGTGGCATGTAAGGGGCAGGGGGAATTCCAGTTCTCAGAGCCTGTCTACCTCCTACAGGAGGGCAGGGGGCTTATGTAGGTAATGGTAAACATTAGGTGTGAAGGAAGAAAGAATGTGGGCAATTGGTGGACGTCTGGTGAGAAGATGTGTATCAGGAAATAGGGTTCAGAAAAGATACACATCTTGAACTAGGAGAGTCCATATCTCAATTATTATCTGAGCAGGTAGTCACGGAACTGGTGCCTCCACTTGTTTGATGGTTCTAAGAAAATGGCTGTAAGGACTACAAAGATTTTATCTCGGTGGTTAGTACAAGTTAATGTGTGATTTCCTAGGCCAGGCAGTGTTAGAAAGCCAGGAATTTTAAGAAAACAGGTAAATAATTGGAGTTAGCCCTGACTTCCCACTTCAATTAAAGAATTAAGGAAGAATTAGCAAAGGAGACTGAAAAGTAATAACCATTGACACAGGAGAAAAGCAACAATGTGGTGCTCTGAAAGCCAAGTAAAGAAAATGCATCAAGAAATAATCACTTTGTCAAAAGCCCCTTAGGAATCAACTAAGACATAGATCAGAAATTTAGTTCTTTGCATGGCAAAATCTCTTCCCAACTCTAGGTGACCTTGGGTTTGGTTACAAGTTTTCAAATACAACACTGAAAGCACAATCCATGAAATTAAAGAATGTTACTTTACTTTATTGAAATAGAAAAAAAAAAAACTTCTACAAAATACATTGTAAAGAGAATAAAATACAAGCCACATACTGGGAGAAAAAAAAAGAAAGCATATGTGGGATAAAAAGTTATATCCAAAATATGCAAAGAACTCCTAAAACTAAAAACACTTAAAGCGAACTGAATCAGAAACTGGCAAAAGATCAGAGCAGATAATCATGGAAGACAAACAGATGGCAAATAAGCACATGACAAGATTTTCAATTTCATTAGGCAACTGCAAAATAAAATGGAATTGGAAAAACTTGTAGTACCAGAAATGCCAAATAATAAATAAAGAAATAATATAAGCCCGAAATGATGGAGGATTGTCAAAGGGACAGAACAACCAACTAACAGAGTTCCCAGTGAGCAAACTGGAGCAATCTGAACAGTTTAATAAATTAATGTTTAACTATAACCCGAAGTATAAAATTAAAATCGTTGAGTCCATGCTGATATAAATAAATGATTAAATAAATTTTTAAAAAAGTGGTGGACAAGAGACAACTGTTTCATGTAGAAGGAATTCCAAGTAATTTATGGAGATACCACTCCCTCAAGGAAACCAAAAACCAAACTCACTGCCATAGAGTCACTTCTACCCTCATAGATATGGAGCATAAATTCTTACTCCTTTCACATACTTCAAGTACAATGACTTCCTTCCAAAAGGTACAGTACTGAAGGAGCAGAGAAACCTGACAAACACTGCTTTAGCCAAGTTAATAAGCTCAACATCAACCATGTTAATTTATATTTATAGTGCATGAGTTGGATCCGACTCGACGGCACTTGGCTGGCTTGACCCTTGATATGATGTAATGAAAATGTCCATTTATCTCTGTGGTCTTCCATCCTAAACCCAATCTAATCATGCAAAAGACATCAGATGAATCACAATAGAAAGATATTACATAACATAACTGACTAGTCCCTTTAAAACTATCAAACTTGTTGCTTTAGGGTTGATCTGACTCATAGTGACTGTATAGGACAGAGGAGAGCTGCCCCATAGAATTTCTGACTGCTGAATTTTTGAACTGCTGACTTTTTGTTTAGCAGACAGCATTTAACCCACTGTGCTGCCAGGGCATCCTAAAATTGTTAAGATCATAAAAAACAAGGAATGTCTGAAGAAGTGTTACAATCAAGAGGCACTGTGATGGATTGAATTGTGTCCCCCCAAAAATATGTGTAGCCATGTGGCTGGGCCATGATTCTCAATATTTTATGATTGTCCTCCATTTTGTGATTTTCCTATGCTGTATCTTAAAGGACCTGACTCGATGGCAGTGGGTGGGTCTGTTAAAGAATTAGGGCGTGACTGTAAATCCCTTCATAGGAGCAGCTCTGTGCTCCACTGTAAAAGAAGTTTCCCTAGAGTATGGCTTACACCACCCTTTATCTTTTTATCCTGCAATAAATAAAAGGAAAGAGAAGTAAGCAGAGGTTTGGAAACCTCATACCATCAAGAAAGCAGTACTGGGAGAAGAACACGTCCTTTACACATGAGGTTCCTGCGCCAAGATGCTTCCAGAACAAAGACTGATGCAACACAAGGACTTTCCTCCAGACTTGACAAGGGGTAAAGCCTGTCCCCTGGAGTGGACACTCTGAATTTGGACATGTAGCCTACAAGACTGTGTAAGAATAAACTTCCCTTTGTCAAAGCCATCCATTCATGATATTTCCATTAGAGCAGCCCTAACTGACTAAAACAGGGACCTAAGGAAACATGATGATTAAATGTAATATGAGACTCTGGATGGGATCCTCAAATGGAAAAAGGATATAAGGTAAAAACCAAGGAAACCTAAATAAAAAACGAATGTTAGTTAATACTAGTATATCAGTATTAGTTCACCAATTATAACAAATGTATCAGATTAATAAAAAATGGGGAAACTTGGTGTGGGATATATACAAATTCCCTATACTAACTTCATTAATTTTTTGTAAATCTAAAACTCTCCTAAAATTAAAAGTTTATTTTTTATAAAATTCTTCCTCCAAAGTAACAGTTTTGACAAACGTGACAACTTCAAGGAATTATGCTGAGTCAAATAGACCAATCCCAAAGATTACATATTATGTGATTCAATTTATATAATATCCTTTTTATAAAGATCATATTTTTTAGAAAGGAAAACAGATTAGTGGTTGCCAGGGGTCATAGGGATGTTGGGAAAGGGTGGGGGGAGGTATGTATAATCATAGAAGAACAACTGCTAACCAAAAAGATCAGCAGCTTGAATCATCCAGGTGCTCCTTGGAAACTCTATGGAGTAGTTCTATTCTGTCCTGTAGTGTTGTTACGAGTTGGAATCAATTCAACAGCAGTGGGCTTGGGTTTTGGCTTTATATAAGAGATGAAATTGTATAGAACTAAATGTGCACACACACATACACATACACACCAACACAAGTAAAACTAGGGAAATCTGAATAAGATGTGTGGATTATACAACATCACTACCCTTGTTATGATACTGTATTATGGCTTTGTAAGATGTTACCATTGAGTAAAAAGTACACAGGTCTCTATGTATTCTTTCTTGCAGCTGCATGTAAATCTAAAATTATCTTAAATAAAGAAATTTTGTTGGAAAAAAACCCTCCTCTCCTTCAAACTTCAGTAATCCACATTTTCGGGGCAATTGAGAAACTCATGTAGTGTGATGTTATTTTTCTCCCTGTGAAAAGCAAACAGCTCTCACACTGAAAGGTTCTCCATGAAATTTGGAAGGCACCCTCTGATTTACCACCCCTGTGTGATGTAGTTTGAGCTTGACAGTAATGGTTGACGGAAACCCTGGTGGCATTGTGGTTAAGTGCTACAGCCGCTAACCAACAAGTTAGCAGTTTGAATCCACCAGGCACTCCTTAGAAATGCTACAAGGCAGTTCTACTCCGTCATATAGCATCACTATAAGTCAGAATGGACTCGACGGCAGTGATTTTTTTGTTTGTTTAAAATGGCTGGTGGTTAGAACCCATTCAGAGATAATAAAAAAGAAAGAAAGAAAGCCTTCTTCCATGAAGATTACAGCCAAGAAAACCCAATGGAGCAGTTTTACTCTATCACTCATGAAGTTATCATGAGTCAAAATTGGTCCAATGGCAAGGCCTTTTGTTAGTGAACCTCGAAAGGTGGTTCCTAGTCTGTCACACACAGACTTGCTAATTGTCTAGACACTGGTCTTTCAGAAAGCAAAGGTGACTTTACTGCAATGCACAGAGCAAGGAGGAAGTTCCCAGATCCAGGTTTCCTGAGAAATGTGTCAGCAAGGGTTATACATGATTTGGGCAGCAAGATGATGCCTGCAGAGGTGTTCAAGGCAAGGAAAACTCTAGAAGACAGCCAGGAAACAGGAGATGATCTGGTTCTTGTTGGACTTCTCACTTCAAATTAGGAGCAAGGTGATGATATTCCTTCTCATTCATCTCTGCTGTTGTTGCATCCTCTGTTGAGGTCAATTAGTGATTACAGTTGTTTCTTCTGTGTGTATGGGGCTAGCTAAATCTGATTTGGGCTACATTAGGACTAATAGAAATTTACCAGCATTAGTAAGGTCAGGTTACGATCTCTATCTTGAGAGTTTACAATACCTTAATCTTAAGGGATAAGGGCCAGTGGGTCATCTGGCTATTTTCTGCTGCCATACGGTGAAGTCTTTAGTGACCTAGAAATAAACACCTCCATTTATCTGTCAGTTTGCGTTGTATGGGAGCTTGGGTATTGTTGTGATGCTGGAAATTATGCCATTGGTATTCAGATACCACTAGGGTCACCCATGGTAGACAGGTTTTAGCTGAGCTTTTACAATGAGATTGACTAGTAAGAAAGGCCTGGTAGTTTACTTCTGAAAAGAATTAATCAGTGAAATCCATGTGTGATATAGTGTCAGAAGGTGAGCACCCAGGGTGGAAGGCACTCAAAAGACAACTCAGGAAGAGCTACCTCCTTAAAGTAGAGGTGACCTTAAAGATGTGGATGGAATCACAATCTGGAGACCTTCATTTGCTAATGTGGCATGACTCAAAATGAGAGGAAATGGATACAAACATCCATTAATAATCAGAAAGTGTTAGCAAATATAAGAATCTAATAAAAGATAGTGGAGTAGACACACATCTCCTAAATTCCCTCTGAGAACAAAGGCCTGGAAGGATATTAGTATAGAGTACTGCACATTCAGGGAGCCCTAGGACCTGGGATATTTGGCTAGGTACCCATATCAGACTAAATTTCCCCTCTCAAAGATGAGGCAGTGGCCACTGACCTCCACTCCTGCTGTTTCACCATACTGGAGAACTGCAGCTTCTGCTAACACTTGATAAAGTACTTTCATTGTCAGCTGGAAGGCAGGGTATCCTGCTCCAGAGGGCCTGACTACTTTTGGCAGCATTTGGAGAGCTACTCACTTCAAAGTTCTCTGCTTTTCAGCAATTGAACAGTTCTCTGCACAGAAGTAAAGTTTACTTTTAAGGTTGAGAGTTCTATGAATTTGACTGGAGATCTGCCTGTTGAGAGGCCTGGCAGCTTTTTCCTCCACCCTTGACTGACCCACACTGTAGGGTAGGCTGACAGACTCCTGTGTCTCGATAAGTAGGCAGAGACTTCTACCCCACAGAGCCCACCTGGGGCCAATCCTAGAGTACATAGAGATTGCTGATGACCAACTCCTCTCTTAGAACTATGTCTCAGCTCCCGTTGAGGTAACATCAGAGAAATCAGACAGCTTATAGATGGCATGCAGACAGCAGACCATAGTTAATCATTAAAAGAAGCAGTCCACCTTGACTCCAGAAAACTCTCAAAATACAGAATCAAAAAGCTTCCCAGATGAAGAAGGCTTTTTGACATTATTGGAGATCAAATACAAAAGAATTATATATAGAACCCTCTTAGAAATTAAACAAAATGCAGCAGAAAAAAATGAACAAATTAAGCAAGCTATTTGAACTGATGGAACATCAATGATCTGAAATACAGCAGATCAATAACAAAATTACAGAATTAGACAATTCAATCCAAAGCCAAAAGGGTAGAATTGAGCAGACAGAAGTTAGACTTAGTGACTTTGAGGACAGGACAACCAACACTAGTGTTTATGAGGAAAAATAAGAAAAATGATGCAGCATTAAGAAACATGTGGGACTCTATTGAGAGGAATAATTTATGATTAATTTGGGTTTCTGAACAAGGGGAGATAGATGACAATACAGACAACACGGCTGTAGAATTGTTGACAGAAAACTTTCCTGAAATTATGAAGAGAACATAGATATCCAAGTTGTGTATCAAACACTACAAAAACTAGACTCCAAAAGAAAGACTCCAAGACATTATAATCAAGTTCAATAAAATGGAACATAATGTGTTTAAAGGCATCAAGGCTCAAAGCAAAGCTAATATTCAGATGAAAACCTGTAGGCTTTCATCTGACTTCTCTGCAGAAATGATGTTGGCTAGAAAGGAGTGGGATGGCACATTCAAAGCCCTGAAAGAGAAAAAATTCCAAACAACAATTACATATCCTACAAAATTGTATATCACATATGATGGTGAAATTAAAATATTTGCAGATAAACAGAAGCTTCAAGACTGAAAAACTAAGTTAAAACTACAAGAAATACTGAAAGAAGCTCTTTGTTTAGAAAACAAAACCACTAAGTGTATACTTAAGGAGGCAATCCAGGAAGCAGCATCCAGAATCCTACTCATTTAGGGATATCACAAAAGTAAAAGCTACAATAATAAAAGAGTAGAACCAGTGATCATATCATGGGAACTATGCCACCATCACACTAAAAAAAAGGATATGCTACAGTAGTTATAGTCCTTTCAGACAGAGAGGAAGTTAACAAGATATGCAGAAGTTAAAATTGGGTTTAAACTTACAATATTAAGGGGGATCACAGGGGTAGCTGCAAAGCATAATAACAAGGGCAACATATCAAAACAAGAAACACAACACAGGAGTCTCAACAAACACAAAATCTGCACTGAAAAGTCAACCTATAAGAATGACCCAGAACAGAATATTAAGAACAACAGAGAAAACATCAACACAAAAATAAATGCATCAAAATGACTGCACTAAACACATACCTATCAATAATTACACTGAATGTAAATAGACTAAATGCTCAAATAAAGAGACAGCGAGTGACATCTTGGATCAAAACACAGGACCTGTCTATATATTGCTTACAAGAAACATACATTAGACTTACAGATGAGAACAAACTGAAAACTAAAGGATGGAATAATATATACCAAGCTAACAACATACGAAGAAGAGCAGGAGTGGCAATACTAATCTCAGATGAAATAGATTTTAATGTAAAATCCACCATCATGGACAAGGATGGTCACTATTTATTCATGAAAGTTTCAGTACAAAAGCAGGACTTACCAATACTAAATATTTATGCACCCAATACTGGAGCATGTAAATACATTGAACAAACACTGACAACATCAGAAAATAAGATAGATCATTCCATAGTAACAGTTGGAGACTTCAACACTCCCCTTTCAGTTATGGATAGATCATCCAGAAAAAAAGCTCAGTAAAGATACAGAAGTTCTTATTGTAACAATCAACAAACTTGACCTTATTGACATATACAGATCTTTTCACCCATCAACAGAGTAGCATACCTTCTTCTCCAATGCATATGGAACACTCTGCAGCATAGACCATATGTTAGGTCATAAAGCAATTCTCTACAAAATCCAAACAACTGATTTATTGCAAAGCATCTTCTCAGACCATAAAGCCATAAAAGTTGAAATCAATAGCAGAAAAATCATAGGTAGAAATTTGAACTCATGGAAACTGAACAACACCTTGCTCAAAAACCCATGGGTTATAGAAGAAATCAAGGACAAAATAAAGAAATTTATGAGATCAAATGAGAATGAAAACATATCCTACTAGACACCAGAAGAAAACAGATCATAAAGATTAAAGAAGAACTAAAATGAATTAGGGGATAGAACAATTCAAAAAAAATTAAAAAAATCAAAAGCTGGCTCTTTGAAAACATCCAATAGAATCTATGGGATACAGCAAAAGTGGTGCTCAGAGTTCAATTTATCTCTACAAATGCACACATCCAGAAGCAACAAAGGATCTAAATGAAAGAATTAACCTTTGAAAAGATCAACAAAATTGATAAACCATTTAATGAACTTCCAAAAAAGAAAAACAGCGGAAGATACAAATAACCCATTTAAGAAATGAGATGGGAGATGTTACAACAGACCAAGTTGAAATCAAAAGTATCATAACAGAATGCTATGAAAGTCTGTACTCTAATAGATTTCAAAACCTAGAGGAAATGGACAAATATCTAAATTCATATTACTTATCAAGATTATTACAAGGAGAAGTAGAACAAATTAATAAACACATCACCAAAGAAGAGACTCTAAAAGTAATCAAAAAATTGCCAACATAAAAGAATCCTGGCCCAAATAGCTTCACCAGAGAACTCTACCAAACTTTCAGAGAAGTATTAACTTCCATACTATTGAGTCTATTTGATAGCATAGAAAGGGATGGAATACACCCAAATTCATTCTGTGAAGCCAGTATAACCCTGATACCAAAGCCAGGAAAGAACCCTCACACACAAAAAAGAAAATTATAGACCAATATCACTCATGAACCTAGGTGCACAAATATTCAACAAAATCATAGCCAGTAGATTTCAACTGCATATCAGAAAAATAATTCATCATGACCAAGCTGGATTGATACCAGGGATGCAAGGCTGGTTCAACATCAGAAAAATGATTAATGTGATGTAGCACTTAAATAGCACAATAAGACTCACCTGATTTTCTCAATTCATGCAGAAAAGGCATTTGACAAAGTCCAACACCTATTCATGCTAAAACTCTTCTCAAAATAAGAATAGAGGGAAAACTCCTCAACACAATTAGCAGTATCTACGCAAAGTCAACTGCCTTCATTGTTCTGAGTAAAGACTGAAAGAATTCTCCTTGAAAACGGGAACCAGACAAGGATGCCCACTCTCACCACTTCTATTCAAATTGTACTAGAAGTTCTAGACAGAGCAATTAGACAAGACAAAGAAATAAAGAGCATCTATATCGGCAAGGAAGAAGTAAAAATGTTTCTATTCATAGATGATATGATTGTAATACAGAGAATCCCAAGAAATCCATAAGTAAACTACTGGAACTCATAGAGGAGATCAGCAAAGTATTAGGATACAAGATAAACATAAGTATATCAGTATGATTCCTTTATACTAACAAAGAGATTATCAAAGAAGAATCACCAAACCAATGCCATTTACTATAGCGCCCAAGAAGATATAATATCTAGGAATAAATCTAATTACAGAAATAAGAGACTGATATAGAGTGAACTATAAGGCCCTACTGCAAGAAATAAAAAAAAAGACTTACAAAATTGGAGAGACCTACCCTGCTCATGGATGGTAAGACTTAACATCTGTGAAAATGTATATTCTACCTAAAGTGATCTACTTATACAAGGCCATTCCTATACAAATTTCAGTGACATTTTTCAATGAGATGGAAAAACAAATCACCAACTTTCTTTGGAAAGGGAAGAAGCCTGAGCTAAGTAAAACACTCCTAAAGAAGAGGAAAACAATTGCAAGGCCTCACACTACTCAACCTTAGAAACTATGACACTGCCACCGTAGTCAAAACAGCCTGGTACTGGTACAAAAACAGATATATAGACCAACGGAACAGAACACAGAATCCAGAAATATTACCATCGTCCTATGAACAGTTGATATTTGGCAAAGGCCCTAAGATTGTAAACTGGGGTAAAAACAGTCTTTTTAATAAACGGTGTTGGCAAAAATGAATATCCATCTGCAAAAAAACTAAAACAAGACCTATATCTCACACCTTACATAAAAACTAACTCAAAATGGATGAAAAGCCTAAATACCAAACCTAAAACAATAAAGATCAGGCAAGAAAAAATAGGATCAATGATGGATGTTATAATACACAGCTCAGACAGACTTCAAAATCTAACAAACCACAATTAATGGAAGAGAAAATAGATGAATGAGAACTACTAAGAATCAAACACTTTTCTTCATCCAAAGACTTTGTTAAAAGAGTTAAAAGACCACCTACAGAATGGGAAAAAATGTTCAGCAACTATGTGTCAGAACATTATCTGATCTATAATCTTCAAGGTACTGCAAAATATCAACCAGAAAAAGGTCAATAAACACAATTAAGTGATAGGCAATGAGGCAGACACTTCACAAGAGAGGACATCCAGGCAGCCATAAGACACCTGAGGAAATGCTCACAATTGTTAGCTATAAGAGAAATTCAAATTAAAACTACAATTAGATATCATCTTACCCCAAAAAGGTTGGCCATAATACAAAAAACACAAAACAAATGCTGGTGAGGCTGTGGAGAAATTGGAACTCTCCTCCACTGCTGGTAGGATTGCAAAATGGTACAACCTCTTTGGAAAGCACTCTGGAGCTTCCTAAAAAACTGAAAATAGATATATCATTTGACCCAGAAATCCCACTGCTTGGAATTTATCCTTCAAAAACAAAGGCTGCCACATGAACAGACACATGCACAAAAATGTTTATTGTAGCACAGCCGACAATAAGAAAAAGAAGGAATCATCCCAGATATCCATCAACATATGAATGGATAAACAAATTATGGTACATACACTCAATGGAACACTATGCTCTGATAAAAAAAAAAAAATGATGATTTTAGAAAACATTACATAACATGGTTTCAATTGGAAGATATTAAGCTGAGTGAAATCAGTCAGCAGCAAAAAGACAAATATTGTATGAGACCCCTGTTATAAGTACTTAAAAATAGAATTATCTACAGAAGGAAAAAGCTCTGACAACTACAAGAGTGGAGACATGTTTTAGTCAACTAGTGCTGCTCTAAAAGAAATACCACAGAGTGGACACCTTTAACAAAGGATAGTTTATTCTTACACAGTCCAGTAGGCTATGAGTCCAAATTCAGAATATCCACTCAAGGGGAAGGCTTTCTCCCTTGTCAGCTCTGGAGGAAAAGTCTGGTGCTGCATCATTTCTTGTTCACAGAGCATTTTGTTGCAGGGACCTCAGGTCTAAAGGACACACTCTTCTCTAGGTTCTCCTTTCTTTGTGGTGTGAGGTTTCCAATTCTCTGCTTGCTTCCCTTTCCTTTTAACGCTTATAAGGTGAAAGGATTAAGGGTGGTGCAAGTCATACTCCAGGGAATCTCCATTTACAAGGAGCAAGGAGGTGATCTTATAAAGGGATTTACAGTCCCATCCCAATCCTTTAACATACGGCATAGGAAAAATCATAAAATGGAGGACATTCATAAGATACTGGGAATCATGGCCCAGCCACATGGCTACACATATTTTTTGGGGGACACAATTCAATCCATGACAGCGAATAAGGGTTTATTATAGATGAGATGGTTGATAGATGTTAGAAATTTTAGGTGGAGTCATGATGGCAGACTAAGGACATGTCTCCCTAAATTCCTCTGGAAACCAAGACCTCGATTGATAATTAAACAGAGCCTTCTGGTCACCTAGTGAGCCCTAGGACACTGCATAGCACTGTTAATTTGGACTTCACACCGCTGAACAGAAAACCTCCTCTATTTAGCTGACTCCCAGTCCTGGCCAGTCCTGGCTTTCAAAGAATGAAGATAACTCACCATTTTGACTCTTTTTTCTCTGTCTTGGCTGACCAGCAGAGCTGGGTCTTGACTAGCGGCTAGTCTCAGACTCACTGCTGGTGGGATCGGCAGGTGAAATTGCCATGTTTCAGAGCCCAGATTAGGACTCTGCATCTTGCCAACTTTGGCCTCTCTTGCTGCCTCTGCCATACTGTAGTTTGTACAGGAGGCAGCGGCCAGCTAGTGTGGGACACCATCTTGGATATGGAGGCCTCAGCTGGACCTAATTCTTAGCCTGGGAGGCAGCGCCTGCCCTCCAGAGAACACTTTTCCAGCAGAAAAGCAGTAGTTTACACAGTGTCGCCTACAGCTGGGGTCTGGCAACAGAGGCTGTGGACTCTGTGCATCTTGGCACCTTTGGCCTCTCTTTCCACCTCTGCTGCAGTGTAGTTTGTATGGAGGCAGCGGCAAGCTTGTGCAGGATGCCATCTTGGATATGGAAGCCTCAGCAAGACCTAATTCCTAGGCTGGGAGGCAGCGCCTGCCCACAGAAGAATGCTTTGCTGGTAGAAAAGCAATATTTTACATAGTATTGCCTATAGCTGAGGCCTGTCAGCAGAGGCCAACAGGGCAGTAGCCTTGCTGCATTTTGAACTAGTCCATAGCCTTTGGGGTTGGATATGCCAAGCCAAGTGCCGTAGAGTCGGATCCGAATTTTGCCAGTTGGAAAGAGGGCCCTGTACACCTGAAAACCTGACGGACTTGGGAAGTGGTCAGATACCTTTTACCTTTCATTTTAAGACAGCCTAGAGAAAGCGAAACAACTGTGGTCCATCCTCACAGCATCTCTCCCAGCCTTCACTGACTCACGTGAAGCCCCAAAAGCAACAGACTCTGTAGAAAGCCATAACCAAGAAATCACCCATGGCTTCAGAAGGCCCCCAAAAGAAAGAACCAAAGAACTTACGAGAAGAAGCAGCCTTTCTGAAACTTTCAGGAGTTGAGTACAAAAGAATTATATAGAGAGCCCTCCTACACATTATAAAAAATGCAGCAGAGCAAAATGAAAAACTAAGCAAGCTGTTTGATCTGATGGAACACCAGTAGTCTGAAATCCAACAGAAACAAAATCAAAGACATAGAAACTTCCTTTCAAAGCCAAGAAAACAGAATGAAACAAATGGAAAATAGACTTTCTGACTTAGAAGACAGGGCTACTGACTCCAGCATCTATGAGGAGAAATCAGAAAAAAGAAAGAGGAAAAATGAAGAAGCATTAAGAAGCATGTGGGAATCTATTAAGGGGAACAACCTATGATTAATTGGAGTCCCTGAACAGGACGAGATGAGAACACAGAGAGTATTGTTGGTGAGCTGCTGACAGAGAACTTCCCAGAAATCATCAATGAAGAGACTATAGATATCCAAGAGGCATATCAAATGCCACCCAATGTAGATTTCAAAATAAAGACTCCAAGACATATTATAATCAAGTTTAACAAAATGAAACATAAGCAGAAATTCTTAAAGGGAGCAAGACTCAAAGCAAAGCTAACATTCAGAGGGAAATCCTGTAGGCTTTTGTCAGATTTCTCAGTAGAAACAATGCTGGCACTGAGACATTGGCATATTATATTCAAAGCCCTGAAGGAGAAGAACTTCTAACCAAGAATCATATATCCTGCAAAACTGTCTTTCAAATATGAAAATGAAGTTAAGACATTTACAGATAAACAGAAGTTCAGAGACTTTGTAAAAACCAAACCAAAGCTATGAGAAATACTGAAAGAATTTCTTGCCTTTGACTAAGAAGAACAAAACCACTAACTGTATATTTTAGAAGGACATATCATCCAGAATTTTACTCAGTTAGGGAAGGCTCCAAACTCAGTCAAAGCTATAACAGTGACAAAAATAATCCAGTGATCATATCATGAAAACCATGATGTCACCATATTAAAAAAGAGGGATGTTCTATAGTCATTACAGTCCTTCCAGATGCGGAGGAAGTTGACAAGACTGGTAGTAATTAAAATTGCATTTATATATAGTTTATTAAGCAGGATCACAGGGGTAGCCATAAAGCACAATAAAGATGTAACATACCTTATCAAGAAATGTAATACAGGAGTCTGAACAACCACAAAACCAACTCTGAAAAGGATGAAAAATCAAAGAATGTCCCAGAACAGATTAATAAGAACAACAGAGAAAACATCAACACAAAAATAAACATATCACAATGGCAGCACTGAACACATACCTGTCAATAATTACACTGAATGTGAATGGACTGAATGCTCCAGGAAAGAGACATCGAGTGACATCTTGGATCAAAAGATACGACCCATCCCTATATTGCCTACAATAAACTCACCTTAGACTTAAAGATATGAACAAACTGAAAATTAAAGGATGAGAGAATATATATCAAGCTAGCAATGAACAAAGAAGAGCAGGTGTGGCAATTCTAATCTCAGATGTTAGAAATTTTATTCACTTACTGTAATAAATAAATAATTTAATAATAAAAATAAATTTTAAAAAGAATCTAATAAAAGTCACTTAGATTGTTAAACTACATTCCATCCCCTGCCCCAAATCAAATTATTTTGAAATGGCTGAATGTCAAATCAGATTCGCAGGCCTACATTCCTTTCCCTGTCTCTGGGGTAGTAAATCTATTATCCCAAGACCTTATGGAAATAATGAAATTTTGGGTAATTTACATGAGTCGGGAGTCAGATCCGACTCGACGGCACTTGGCTTGGCACACTGTTTGGTAAGATGTAATGGAATCTTGTCACTCCCTGTTAAAGTTCTGTGACAATTTTCAGATGCAAATCCCTTTGAAATCTTGCTATAAAAACTGCTGGAATTATAACACAAGTTGGATAGTCTTGGAGAAATCATTCCCACTGTCTCCCAGGTTTGCATACTTATCTGTTAAGAAAGCATCGCTTGAACCTTCTGGCGGCAGTGACAGGTGGAATGAACTTGTTTGGTTCAACAACATTTCATATATATGAAGTATGTGTTTAAGAATATTGGAAGCGGTAAAAAATCAAACAGAATACATAAATACTGATATCTTTGGCATTAGCGAGATGGAGTGAAGTGGTATCAGCCATTTTGAATCTGACAGTCCTATGAACTACTGTGCCAGGAAAGACAACTGGAAGAGGAATGGCATTACATTCACCATCAAAAAGAGCATTTCAGGATCTATCCTGAAATTCAATATTGTTAGTGACAGGAATATATTCACATGCCTACAAGGAAGACCAGTTAACTGTTATGCAAATTTATGCACCAACAACTAAGACCAAAGGTGAAGAAACTGAAGAGTTTTACCAACTTCAGCAGGGCAAAAGTGGTCAAATATGCAGTCAAGATGCATTGATAATTACTGGTGATTGGAATGCAAAAGTTGGAAGCAAAGGATTGGTATTTGGAAAATAGGTTTTGGTAATAGAAATGCTGCCAGATATCACATGATAGAATTTTGTAAGACCAGCGACTTCATCATGCAAATACCTTTTCATCAACATAAATGGGAACTGTATATGTGGACTTCACCAGATGGAATAACAGGATCAAATTGACAACATCTGTGGAAAGTGACAACCAAAAAGCTCAATATCAGCTGTCAGAACAAGGCCAGAAGCTAACAGACCATCAGTTGCTCATACAGAAATTCAAACTGAAACTGAAGAAAATTAGAGCATGTCCACAAAAGCTAAAGTATGACCTTGAGTATGTCCCAGCTGAGCTTAGAAAATATCTCAAGAATAGATCTGACAGACTGAACATTAATGACAGAAGACCAGACAAGTTGTGGCATGACATCAAGGACATCATATATGAAGAAAGCAAGAGATCATTAAAAAGACAAGAAAAAAAAGACCAAAATGAATGTCAGAAAAGACTCCACAATTTGCTTTTGGTCATTGAACACCTAAAAAAACAGAATTGATGAAATAAAAGAACTGAACAGAAGATTTCAAAGGGTGGCTTGAGAAAACCAAGTAAAGTACTACAAAGACATATGCAAAGTGCTGGAGATAGAAAATCAAAAGGGAAGAATCCATTTGTCATTATTCAAACTGAAAAAAATGAAGACAAAACTTTAACCCTCAGTTGCAATAATGAAATATTAAATGAGAGAAAATATTAAACGATACGATCAAAAAATATAGAAGGAGTATACAGAGTCACTATAGTAAAAAGGTTGCTTGACATTCAGCCATTTCAAGAGATAGCATGTGACCCAGAACTGATGATACTGAGAGAAGAAGCCCAAGCTGCAAAGTCATAGGCCAAAAAACAAACAAGCCCCAGGAATTGACCAAATATCAATTAAGGTGTTTCAACAAACAGATGTAGCACTGGAAGTGCTCACTTGTCTAGGCCAAAAAATTTGGAAGACAGCTAGCTACCTAGCCAATATATTGAATGAGATCCATACTTATGCCTATTCCCAAGAAAGGTGGTACAACCAAATGCAGAAATTATTGAACAACATCCTTAATATCACATTTCAGTAAAATTTTGCAGACAATCATTCAACAGTAGCTCTAGTAGTATACGGAAGGGAATTGTCAGAAATTCAGGACATGGAACCAGGGATATCATTGGATGATGTCAGTTGGATCTTGGCTGAAGGCAGAGAATACCACAAAGATCTTTACCTGTGTTTTATTGACTGCAAAGGCATTGGACTATGTGGATATGCAGAGAATGGGAATTCCAGCACACTTAATTTTGTTCCTGAGGACTCTGTACATGAGTATGAGGCAGTGGTTCAAACAGAACAAGGTGATACTGCGTAGTTTCAAGTCAGGTAGCATATAATCAAGAACTGATGGTAATAAAGGAAGAGGTCCAAACTACACTGAAGACACTTGCAAAAAAACAAAGTTCCAGGAACTGATAGAGTGTTAGTTGAGGTATTTCAACAAATGGATGTAGCTTTAGAAGTGCTCACTGTTCTATGCAAAGAAATTTGGAAGACAGCTACCTGGTCAACCAACTGAAAAGGATCTGTATTTGTGCCTATTCCAAAGAAAGGTGGTCCAACCTAGCGTGGAAATTATAGAACACTATTACTAATATCCTCTGGGGGTCAGTTCTACCCTGGCCCCTAGGGTGGCCATGAGTCGGATCCGACTCGACGGTACTTGGCTTGGCATTACTAATATCACACATGAATCAGATTTTGAGAAGATCATTCATAAGTGGTTGTAGCACTACATTAACAGGAAATAGCCAGAAATTCTAACCAAATTCAGAAGAGGACATGGAACCAGAGATATTATTGCTTATGTCACAGGGTTGTATACTTTCACCATACCTATAAGCTGAGCAAATAATCTGAAAAGATGGACTACATGAAGAATGGAGTATTAGGCAGATGACACAGTCTTGCTTGCTAAAAGTGAAGATGATATAAAACACTGATGAAGATCAAAGATTGCAGCTCTCAGTGTAGATTACACCTCAACAAAGAAAATAAGTTTTGTCACAGCCGGACCCTTACGCAACATCATGATAAATCACCATGCAAAAAACACAAAACAACAAATGCTACAGAGGCTGTGGAGAGATTGGAACTCTCCTACACTGCTGGTAGGACTGCAAGTTGGTACAACCTCTTTGGAAAGCAATCTGGCACTTCCTTAAAAAGCTGGAAATAGATATACCATTTGGTCCTGTAATTCCACTGCTTGAAATTTATCCTTCAAAAACAAAAGCTGTCACATGAACAGATACATGTATACGAATGTTTATGCAGCACAGTCCACAACAGCTGAATAGGTAAACAAACTATGGTACATTTACTCAATGGAACACTATGCTATGATAAAAAACAGCGTAGATTTTGGAATAGATCTGGTTTCAATTGGAAGATATTATGCTGAATGAAATCAGTCAGTGGCAAAAGGACAAATTGTATGAGACCCCTTGTCATAAGGACTTAGAAATAGAATTATCTACAGAAGAAAATAACTTTGTTGGATACAAGGGCAGGGGCGCGGGGGTTTATCATAGATGAGATAATTGATAGATGTTAGAAATTTTATTCATTTATGGTAATAAATAAATAATAAAAATTTTACAAAAAGAAATCAAAAGACACAAAGCATTGGGCAAATCTGCTGCAAAGGACCTCTTTAAAGTGTTGAAAAGCAAAGATGTCCACTTGAAGACTACAGCTGCGCCTGACCTAAGCCGTGGCATTTTCAAACGTATCACATACATGTGGAAGCAGGACAATGAAGAAGGAAGACAGAAGAAAACTTGATGCCTTCAAATTGTGGTGTTGTAGAAGGATATTGAATGTACTATACACTGCCAAAAGAATGAACAGATCTGTCTTGGAATGTGTACATCCAGAGTGCTCCTCAGAGGCACAGATGGCAGGACTATATCTTGTGTACTTGAACATGTTGTCAAGAGAAATCATTCCCTGGATAAGACATCATGCTTTGTAAAGTAGACGGTCAGTGAAAAAGAATAAGGCCCTCAAAAACATGGATCAATACAGTAGCTACAACAATGGGCTCAAGCATAGTAACAACTGTGGGCATGGCACAAGACAGGGTAGTGTTTCGTTCTGTTGTACACAGGGTCACTAAGAGTCGGAATTGATTTGAAGATGCCTAACAACAACACAACAAGATATGATTAGTTCCTAACAGTAGTAGGCAAAGAATACTTTCAGTGGAAAAGTGTTATTTATCTATTAAAAAAAAAAAAAAACTCCACTGCCCTCAAGTTAAGCATTTAACCACCATGCCATCGGGGTTTCTTATTTATTTTTTGGCTGCTTCTTAAAGAGTAGTCTTAAGTCTTCTAGTGGCTCCCAGCCCCACTGTACTTCGGTGAGCTGTGCCTATAGGGAAGCCTTTAAATTTACCTCTGGATCTAAGAGCTCATAGTTCACCCCAGTGTAGTAGATCCAAGGTGTGACTCTGGCTACTTTCACTGAGGACTGTGTGACTAGAAGAACTTCATAATGATCAATCCACTTGGGTTGAAGCTGGCCGTGAGGACAATTGTCCTCCCTCTTTTTTATGAGAACTAGGTTTCCTAGAGCAAAAGCATCAAGACGAGTATCTATAAAAAAGAACATACGAGTGGAAGCACAATGGTTAATGGCTTTCAGAGTTATGGGCAAATGATATGAACAGATACTTTACCAAAGAAGATACTAGGCAGTTTAACAGATACTTGAGGAAATATTCAGGATCAGTAAACATTAAAGAATTGCAAATCAAAATTAAAATGAGATGCCATCTAACTCCAACAAAGCTAGCATTTTTTTTTAATTACAATTGTGTGAAAGTGTACAATCCAGTTTCAGTTTGCGTGCCTGCCTATCTGCAGCTCCTTCTGCTCTCCTTGCCTGGTAATAGCACACTCCTCTTTTCTGTTCTACGTGTCATTTCCTCTTAACAATCTTCTGTCCCCTCCTCTCCACTCCCCTCTAGGAAGAGGCCAGTAGGACGACATCTTATAGATGCACAGAACAATGAAGTGCACACATGATATAGTCACTCAGTGTCCCTGAGTCCAATCCATTCCTGTCCAAAGAGTTGACTTCAGTAAAGATTTATGATCGGGGCAGCAAAAGGTCTGGAGCCATGCTCCCAGAGGAACTGCCAAGTCTTCAGACCATCAGTTGAGGTCTTTTAGTGGAGCTCTTAGTACACATCCCTTTTTTTCTTGTGTTGCCACTGGGACTCAACATTGTGAGCTCCATCGTGGCTGTCATTGGTGGTGGCTGGGCACCGTCTGGTTCTTCTGGTCACATGTTGATAAAGTCACCAGTTCACATGTGTCTTTCTGTCTTTGAGGTTCTTTTTGCTTCATGTCATTCTTGGCGATCATCTGTGCCGGCTGAGTTGGAACCATTTGGTACACCTCAGATGGCAGCTTGCTAGCTGTTAAGACTCCAGAGGCCACTCACCAATATGGGGTGTAGAAGACTTAGCAATAGGCTACTTACGCCAATTGACCTCAACATACCCTGAGAGCAGGTTTCCCAGATCCCACACTTACTACTCTGTTCTTGCAATACTAGGTTAAGATCAGAAGAGTTTTCAAGTTATATGGAAGTCCAGTTAAATTGATCTTCCTTCTAATGTGTGCTGTCACTGATTTTATCCAACCAAATTTCGATCATCTAATCAATAAGTAATACTCTTCCTCCCTCCCTCCCCTCCTTTGCAGCTGTCAAAGAGTCTTTTCTACATGAATCTGTTTTTAAGTCCTTATAGTAGGGTTCTCATACAATATTTGTCTTTGTGCCGCTGACTAATTTCACTCAACAAAATGTCTTCATATTGAAGCCAGGTTATGAGATGCTTCATAAAATCATCATTGTTCACCATAGTTTGTTTATCCATTTATCTGTTGTTGGACATCTGGGTTGATTCCATCTTTTTGCTATTGTGGACTATTCTGCAAGAAACATTCATGTGCATGTATCTGTTCGTGTTATTGCCCTTGCTTCTGTAGGGTATATTCCAAGCAGCAGGATTAATGAGTTAAACGGCATATCTATTTCCAGCTTTTTAAAGAAGCACCAGAGTGCTTTCCAAAGAGGTTGTATCACTTTTCAATTCTACCAGCAATATAGGAGCATTCCAGTTTCTCCATAGCCTCTCCAGTATTGGTTGTTTTGTAGTTTGGGGATCATGGACAACCTTGTTGGAGTGAGATGGTATCTCATCATCATTTTGATTGGGATTTCTTCAACAGCTAATGACCATGAGCATTTGTACACGTGTCTTTTGGCTGCCTGGATATCCTGTTTGGAGAAATGTCTGTCCATCTCCTTTACCCAGTGCTTAATTGGGTCATTTATCCTTTTCATGTTGATATTTTGCAGTACCTTGTAGGTTATGGAAATCATATGTCAGTCTGACATATAGTTGCCAAATACTCTTTCCTGTTCCATGGGTGGTCTCTTAATTGTTTTGATAAAGTCTTTGGATGAGCAAAAGTGTGTGATTCTTTGTAGTTCCCATTCATCTATTTTCTCTTCTGTTGATCATGCTTCATTTGTCAAATTTTGAAGTCTGTCTACATTGTGTGTTAAAACTTCCATTGTTGATCCTATTTTTTCTTGGATGAGCTTTATCATTTTACTTTTGGTATTTAGGTCTTTTATCCAATTTGAGTTGGTGTTTGTGTAAGGTGTGAGATATGGGTCTTGTTTCAATTTTTTGCAGATGTCCAGTTTTGCCAGTACCTGTTAGACTGTTTTTACCCCAGTTTACAATCTTAGGGCCTTCATCAAATATCAACTATTCATAGGAGGATGGTGGCATCTCTGGGGTCTCAACTCTATTCCATTGGTCTATATGTCTCTTTTTGTACAATAGCAGGCTGTTTTGGCTACTTTGGCAGTGTAATAGGTTCTAAAGTCTAGTAGTGAGAGGCCTCCTAGTCGGTTCTTCTTCAGCAGTGCTTTGCTTATCTAGGGTTTCTTCCCCTTCCAAACAAAGTTGGTGATGTGTTTCTCCATCTCATTGACAAACGTCACTGGAATTTTTATTGGGATTGCATTGTGTATGTAGACGGCTTTTGGTAAAATAGACATTTTCACTATGTTAAGTCTTCCTGTCAATGAGCAGGGTAGGTTTCTCCATTTATGTAAGTCTCTCTTAGTTTCTTACAGTAGGGTCTTGTAGTTCTCTTTGTATAGGTCTCTTATTTCTTTAGTTAGATTGATTCCTAGGTATTTTATATTCCTGGGGGCTATACTAAATGGTATTGATATGGTGATTTCTTCTTCTTAGGATCTCATTGTTGGTATAAAGGAATCCTACTAATTTACTTATGTTGGTCTTGTATCCTGATACTTTGTTGAACTCTTCTATTTGAGTAGTTTACTTATGGATTGTTTGGGATTCTCTGCATATATACTCATGTAATCTGCAAGTACGGAAATTTTTACTTCTTTGCTGATGCAGATGCCCTTTATTTCTTTGTCTTGTCTAAATGCTCTGGCATTCTACTATAATGTTGAATAGGACAGGTGAGAGTGGGTATCCTGGTCAAATTGCCATTCTCAAGCGGAATTCTTTCAGTCTCTCTCCATTCTGGATGAGTAGGTGGTTGGCTTTGCACAGATGGCCCTTATTGTATTGAGGATTTGCCTTCTATGAATGGGTGTTGGACTTTGTCAAATGCCTTTTCTGCATCAATTGATAAGATCAGATGGTTCTTATCTTTTGTGTTATTTATGTGGTTGATCATATTAATTGTTTTTCTGATGTTGAACTAGCCTTGCATCCCTGGTATAAATCCAGCTTGGTTGTGATGAGTTATTTTTTTGATATGTTGTTGAATTCTATTGGCAAGGATTTTGTGGAAGATTTTTGCATCTAGGTTCATTAGTGATACTGGTCTGTAATTGTTGAATCTATCCCTAGCTTTAGTATCAGAGTTATGCTAGCTTGATAGAATGAATTTGGGAGTGTTCCATCCCTTTCTATGCTGTGAAATAATCTCTGTACTATTGAGGTTAAGCTTGGTAGAATTCTGCAGTGAAGCCATCTGGCCCAGGGATTTATGGTTGTTAGTTTTTTCATGACTTTTTCAATCTCTTCTGTTATAATGGATTCATTAAGTTGTTTGCTTCTCCTAGCTATAATATTGGTAGATGATACAAATCTAGGAATTTGTCCATCTCCTCTAGGTTTCAAATCAGTTAAAGTCTTTTGTGGTATTCCATTATGATACTTTTGATTTCAGTTGGATTTGTTGTCACATCTCCCATCACATTACTTATTCAGGTTATTTGTTTCCTTTCCTGCTTTTCTTTTGTCAGTTTAGCCACTGGTTTGTCAATTTTGTTAATCTTTCCAAAAAAACAGCTTTTGATTTTATCAATTTTTTCAATTGTTCTTCTACTCTGTAATACATTTACTTCTGCTCTAATCTTTATGATCTGTTTTCTTCTAGTGCCTGAGTGGCTCCTCTGTTGATCTCACTATTTGTTCAAGCTGTAGGGTTAGTTCTTTGATTTGGTTTCTTCTTTCCAGATGTGTTCATTCATACAGATAAACTGACCTCTGAGCACTGCTTTGGTGGTATCCCATAGGTTCTGGTAGGAAGTGTTTTCGTTCTCATTTGAATCCATAAATTTCTTTATTTCATCTTTGATTTATTCTATAACTCATGGCTTTTTGAGCAAGATGTTCAGTTTCCATGAGTCCCAGTTTCTGTGTTTTTTCTGCTATTGATTTCAACTTTTATGTCTTTAAGGTCTGAGAAGATGCTTTGCAATAATTCAGTGGTTTGGATTCTCTTGAGATTTGCTTTATGTCTTAACACATGGTCTATTCTGGAAAATGTTCCATGTGCAATGGAGAAGAATGTGTACTTATCTGGTGATGGATAAAAAGGTCTGTATGTGTCGATGAGGTCTAATCTTTTAATTGTTGTGATAAGATCTTCAGCGTGTTTACCAAGCTCTTTTCTAGCAGACCTGTCCAATACTGAAAGTGGAGGGTTGAAGTCTCCCACTATTATTGTGGAATGATCTATCTCATTTTTAAATGTAGCCAGTGTTTCTTCAATGCATTTAGATTTCCTATTATTGGGTACATAAATATTTAACATTGTTAAGTCCTGCTTGAGTGTTGAACCTTTCAGCAGTAAATAGTGACCATTCTTGTCCACAAGTAGACTTTACATTAAAATCTATTTTATGTGAGATTAGTATTGCCACACCTGCTATTATTTGTATATTGTTAGCTTGGTAAATATTATTCCATCCTTTAATTTTCAGTTTATTCATATCTTTAAGTCTAAGCTATCTTTCTTGTAAGCAACATATAGACATGTCGTGTCTTTTGATCCAAGATGTCACTCACTGTTTCTTTACTGGAGCATTCAGTGCATTTACATTAAGTGTAATTATTGATAGGTGTGTTTGGTGCTGTCATTTTTATGTATTTATTTTTGTGTTGTTGTATTTTCTGTTGATCTTAATTTTCTGTTCCAAGTCATTCCTTATGGGCTTATTTTTTTATCCTTTTCAGTGTTGATTTCATGTTTGTTACATTTCTTATTTTCATATACTGTATCTTTATTGTGTTTTCCAACTACTCCAATGATCCCCCTTAATAATTTAAGTTTAAACCCAATTTTAACTTCTATATATCTTACTAACTTCCTCTGGAAGAACTATAATTACTGTAGTATATCTCTCTTTTTAATGTAACAGTATCTTAGTTTTCATGATATGATCACAGGATCCCTTTGAATATTATAGCTTTGATCGAGTTTTGTATCTTCTCTAACTGATTAGGTTTCTGGATGTTGTGCCCTGCATTGCCTCCTTAAATATAAACTTAATGGTTTTGTTTATCTAAGCCACGAGCTTCTTTCAATATTTCTTGTATCTTTGGCTTGGTTTTTACAAAATCTCAAAGTTTTTGTTTACCTGTGAATATCTTAATTTCATCTATTATTTTGATGTATTTATTTTTTCTGTTGGTGTTTTCTCTGTTGCTTTTAATATTCTGTTCTGTCATTCTTTATGGGTTGATTTTTCATTATTTTCGGTGTTAGTTTTTTGTTTGCTGAGACTCCTGTATTACATTTCTTGTTTTGATATGTCGTATCTTTATTGTGCTTTGCAGCTACCCCTATGATCCCCCTTAATACTCAATTTTAACTTATTTATCTTATTAATTTCCTCTCCATGTGGAAAGACTATAACTACTATAGTACATCCCTCTCTTTAAAATGATGGTATCTTAGTTTTCATCACATGATCACTGGATCCCTTCTTTTAATATTATAGTATTGATTGAGTTCTGTGCTTTCTCTAACTGTTTAGGCTTCTGGATGTTTTGTCCTGTGTTGCCTCCTTGAATATACACTTAATAGTTTTGTTTTTCTAAGCAAAGAGTTTCTTTCAGAATTTCTTGTAGCTTTGGTTTGGTTTTTACAAAGTCTCTAAGTTTCTGTTTATCTGCAAATGTCTTAATTTCATCTTCATATTTGAAAAAGTTTTGCAGGATATATAATTCTTGGCTGGAAGTTTTCCTCTTGCAAGACTTTGAATGCGTCATCTCACTGTCTCTGTGCCAACATTGTTTCTGTCAAGAAGTGAGAGAAAAGCCTACAGGGATTCCCTCTGAATGCAGCTTTGCTTTGAGCCTCCCTGCCTTTAAGATTTCTGCTTATGTTTCATTTTGTTAAGCTTGATTTTAATGTGTCTTGGTGTCTTTCTTTTCAAGTCTACTTTTTGTGGTGTTCGATACACATCTTGGATATCTATGTTCTCTTCTTTCATAATTTCAGGGATGTTTTCTATCAGCAACTCAACAACAATCCTCTGTGTTTTCAGGTATCCTTCCCTGTTCAGGAACTCCAATTAATCATAGATTGCTCCCCTTGATAGAGTCCCACATGTTTCTTAATACTTCTTCATTTTTCTTTCTTTTTATTTCCCCCTCTGATTTCTCCTCATAAATGCTGGTGTTAGTAGCTCTGTCTTCTAGGTAGTAAGTCCATTTTCCAGTTGTTCAATTCTACTCTTTTGGCTTTGAATTGAATTGTCTAGTTCTGTAATTTTGTTATTGATCTGTTGGATTTCAGAATGTTGATGTTTCATCAGTTCAAAAAGCTTAATTTTTCATTTTACTCTGCTGCATTTTGTATAATGTCTAGGAGGGCTCTATATATAATTCTTTTGTACTCAACCTCTGATATTTTCAGAAAGTCTTCTTCATCTGGGAAGTTCTTTGATTCTTTATTTGGGTAGTCTTCTGGAGCCATGGCTGGATGTTTCGTTAAATGTTTGTCTAGTGTTTGCTGCTTTCTGGACCTCCAGAGGCTGTTTAGTTTCTCTGGTGTTGTCTCAACAGGAGCTGAGGTGCATTTCTGAGATGGAAGTTGGTCACCAGCCACCTCTATATAGTCCAGGGACTGGGCCCTGTGGACTCTTTGGGATAGCAGGCTCCACCTGCTGGCTAGCAAGGAAGTGGCCCTATTTTTGGTGTCACTGGCTGATAGGATGATGTGGATCATTAAAAGCTGAAAAAGATGCCACCAGGCTGCACTGCAGTTATTTTTCTAGGTAGTCTTATGTTAAAAAGCTAAAAGCTATCTGAATCTGACAGCTTCCAAAATCAGTCAGGCTGTCATGTGCTGTCAGCCCTCCACTTAGCTGACAGTGGGGGCACCTCTTCTGTTGTCCCCAAATGATGTGATGTATTTCAAAGTAGGGACAGGTTACTTGCCCGCTGTCATCCCCTGTAAGTCTACGCTATGCTAAACACATCTTTTCTGCTGGAAAACCACTCCCAAGGCTGGCACTGCTTCCCGTCCTGGGAATTAGCCACTGATGAGCCCTCCAGTTGGTTAACTCCACCACCCAGTCAAACAAGATGACATCCCAGTCAAGCTGTCCTGTCAGCCACAAAATAGCGGAATCTATGATGAAGGTCTCAAAAGAACGGGTTGAGCAGTTGTGGTGTTCTGAGTGTGGAGCCAGGCTGTCAAAATATGGTTATTCCACCTGCTGATCACGTCAGCATTGTGGCTCAGCATAGCAGCCAGTTAAGTCCATCCCCTACCTGCCAGCCAACAAAAAGAAAAAAAAGTGTTAAAAACACCAGTTACCTTCAGTCTGCAGGAGCCAGCCAATTCATGAAGAGGAGGCAGGGCTCAGCAAAAGACAAGAAGTTTCCCATTCAGGGGCATGTAGTCCAAACTGACAGCCCTAGCCATATCCTAGCACTCACTGTGTGTCCAGAAAGCTCTGTTTAACAATCATTCTAGGCCTTAGTTTTCAGAGGGAATTACGGAGATGTGTGTCTAGTCTTGCCATCTTGACTCCAACCCTCTCTCTGCTCTAATTTTTGTTGTTTGCTTTTTTTTTCTATGACCCAAGGGCTTCTTTTGCTGCTCTCTTTCTACTTGTTCAACATACAAGGTTAATGCTTTGATTTGGATCCTTTCTTCTTTTTGGATGTGTGTATTCATTGAGATAAACTGACCTCTGAACACTGCTTTTACTGTATCCCAAGAGTTCTGATAGGACATGTTTTCACTCTTATTTGCTTCTGTGATTTTCTTTGTTCCATCCTTGATGTCTTCTATAACCTAGTAATTCTGAGCAAGGTATTGTTCAGTTTCCATTTGTTTCATTTTTATGCCTCCTTCTTCTATTATTGATTCCTACTTTTATGGCCTTATGGTCAGAAAAGATGTTTTGTAATAAGTTGATGCTTTAGAGTTTGTTAAGACTTGCTTTTTGGTCTAATATGTGGTCTGTTTTGAAGAATGTTCCATGTGTGTTGGTAAAGAAAGTATATTTGGCTGCTGGTGGCTGGAGAGTTCTATATATGTCTGTGACAGTCAAGTTGGTTGACTGTACCATCTATCTTTTCTATGTATTACTTGAATTTTTTTCTGGATGTTTTGTCCCTCACTGAAAGTGATGTGTTAAAATATTCTACTATTATTCTGGAGCTGTCTCTTCCTCTCTTCAGTGCAGTTAAAGTTTGTTTTATGTATTTTGGATCCCTATAATCAGTGTCTAAATATTTAATGAAATGTCATCCTAGACTATTAATCCTTTAATCATTATATAGCATCCTTCCTAATCCAACGTGGAGGATTTTACTTTAAAGTCTATTTTATCAGAAATATATATTGTCACTTCGATTTTTTGAATGCTGTTTGCTTAATATATTTTTCCATCCTTTGAGTTTTAGTTTGTTCATGCCTCTAAGGTGTGTCTCCTATAGGAAACATAGAAATGGAGCACTTCTTTTTCAATCTGACGCTCTCCATCTCTTTATTAGTGCATTCAATCCACTTACAATCAAATGTAATTATTGACAGGTATGAATTTAGTGCTTTCATTTTTATGCCTTTTTGTGTGATGTAGACAATTCCTTTGCTCCACTTAATTTTTTGTGGTGAGTCATTTTTTTCTGTGTGTTTTCTTTTTCATCTCTTTCATTGGTGGTTTTGCATTTGTCAAGACTTCATATTTTTCCTGCTTTATTTTGATTTCTAGGATGGTTAATTTCCTTTGGGGTTACCTTAATATTTAACTCCATTTTTCTAGATTTAAATCAGATTTTAATTTCTTTATATGGCCTTGACTTCCTCTCTGTATGAAAGATATATAACTACAATTTTTAAGTCCTTTTTTGTCATACTGTTTTCATTTTTCACATAATGATATCTGTTATCCTATTTTCTGTGTTTTGCCTTTAATGTATTTTTGTGATTTCCCCATTTGGGTTCATATACAGTTGCTCTGTTCTGCATTCTAGTTTTGGGTGGTTATGTAATGTTGTTGATTTTTTAACTGAAAGAACTTCCTTTAGTATTGCTTGTAATTTTGGTTTGGTTTCTGTTTCTTTGCAAATGTTCTAATTTTGCCATCATATTTGAGTTTTGCTGGATATATAACTTTTAGCTGGTAATTTTTTTTCCTTCAAGGCTTTGTATATGTTATCCCATTGCCTTCTTGCCTGCATAGTTTTGGCTGAGTAGTCCAAATCTAGTCTTACTGATTCTCCTTTGTAGATTTTTTTTTATTATCTATAGCCAGTTTTAAAATTGTCTCTTTATCTTTAGTCTTGACAAGTTTGATTATAATATACCATGGTGTCTTTCTTTTGGAATCTACCTTGTGTGGAGTTCAATGTGTGTCTTGGATAGATATCTTCTTATCTTTCATGATATCAGAGAAGTTTTTTGTCAACAAACATTCAACAGTTCTCCCACACACACACACCTCTACCTTGATTCTGACACTCATAGCTTATTCCTCTTGATAGAGTCCCACATAATTCTTAGTGTTTCTTCATTTCTTTTAATTCTCTTATCTGTTTTTTCTTCAGATATGTTGATGTGATGTATTTCATTTTGAATGTCACTAATTTGGCATTTCATTGTCTCATTTCTGCTCATTTGGCTTTCTATAGAGTTGTCTACTTTTGTAATTTTATTCTTACTTTTCTGAATTTCTAGTTCTTGTGTCTGTAAGCTTTTTGCAGCCTATTAATTTGTCTTTATGTCTTGATGTATTTTTCCTCAGCTCCTTTCTGATCTCTTGAAGAGCTCTAAATATTAATCTTTTGTGTTCTGCCTCTGATAATTTCAAGAAGTCCGACTTGACGGCACTTGGCTTGGCTGTCTTTATATGGAAAACTTCTCGATTCTTTGGGGAGCTTTGTGAAGTCATCACAATCTGCCTCTTTAGTGATTTGATATTGGCTGTTATCTCAAGCCATCAGTGTGTTGTAGAACTTATTTATTTTATGTTTGCTTATTGATGGCATAGTGGTTAAGTGCTATGTTTTCCAACCAAAAAGTCAGCACTTCAAATACACCAGGCACTCCTTGGAAACTCTATGGTGCAGTTCTATTCTGTCACTACAAGTCAGAGTTGATTCGACAGCAGTGGGCTTGTTGTACTGTGTTCTAGGTTCTTTTGTTTTGTTTTGAAATGCCCAGATAGGCTGGTTGCATGTGCTAATTTGGTCACTGGCACCTTTGAAACTTTAATGTCCTGTTACCAGGCAGTTAGAGCTGTTACTAGATATGTGAGCCCAGGAGTCCATTTACTTTCTTGCATGGATTCATCTCAGGTATTCAGGTTGTCAGTCACCAAGTGTGTGTTACAGGCTCTGCTACTGTCCTAGATGATGATTGCTGTAGGCACAAGTATCTGGTTGCATATGTTAAGAAAGGCAAGGGGATGAAAACCATCCTTGAGTGTATATGAGGAAAGCATGTCCCCTTATACCCAGTACTATGTGAAGAGACTGTTTCTGCTGTGCATTTCCATCTCAGGGGAGTAGGCATATTTTCCCCCTTCCTTCACTGAAAAAATTTTTCCCTCTCTGAGTCTAGTAGAATGGCTCAGGGTACACTTAAGCAGTCTGACTTTTGGCTCAGGTAATGGCATCGGACTCCAGAGCTAGGCACAGTGCAGAGAAGGGAGGGGGGGTAACAGAAAGGGAGAGAGGTTTATCCTAAAGAAAAATTTTAGATCTGTGTGTGATAGCTTAGATGTAAGACAATTAGCTTTCTACAATTGAGTGCCACTTTCACTAGTCTGGGAGGCATGAGTGTACTCTCCATTGCAGTTTCTCCTGCTGAGGAAGACACCCTCAGGAAAGGCTATTTCTCCCTTTACCACACTTGCTGCAGCTGATTCCTAGTAGGTTACATCTGGCCTGTCGTAGGTATTTCTGGACCTAATCTCTCATCTCACTCAGTCCAATTTCTCAACGTTCCATCTGATGTTCAGGGGTCCCAGAACGCCATGTATAGTTAATGCATTTATTCTTTTGAGCCTTTGATTTTAGAGGGAGAACATGAAATATTTGACTACTGTAGCATTTTGGTCCTACCTCCTTGTTCAGCTCTTTTACTTCATCACTTTTTCATTGTGCCTTAGTAAACTTACTTTTGAGATGAAGTTCCAGAATCTCTTCTGACATCCTATTAGGTCTTTTCCTTCTCTCCTGTCTTTTTAATGACCTTCTTCTTTCTTTATGTGTGATGTCACTGATATCATTCCACAGCTCATCTGATCTTCTTCAGTCAGTAATGTTCTACATGTCAGATCTACTTCTGTGATGGTCTCTAAACAAAGTGAGATATAACTAGCATTGAACTTTGACTCTCATAGGCTTGTTCTACTTCTCTTCAGTTTCAACTTGAACTTGCATTTGATAAATTGATCACCTGGCCTTGTTCTGACTGATAATACTGAGTTTTTCCATTACTTCTTTTCACCACTATAGTCTATTTGTGTATTCCATCTAGTCAAGTACACATGTATAGTTGCTATTTATGTTGGTAAATTAACAGTATAATGTAGAAGTCACTGGTCTTGCAAAATTCAATCATGTGATCACTGGCATCATTTCTATCACCAAGGCCATATTTTCCAACTACCAGTCATTGTGCTTTTTTTTTACAGCATTGGGATTCAAATCTCCAGTAATTATCAATGAATCCTGTTTGCATGTTTGATCCATCTCAGATGCAGGACTTGGCAAAAGTATTCAATAATTTTTTATCCTACAGACCTTATTAAAATTTCACCTTCTTGACTACTTTCTTTTTTGCTTTTATCTGGTCCAGAATTTTCATGTCTTTTTAGTTTTCCTTAACCTGAAATGATAAGGAGCCCTAGTAGTAGCATAATGGTTAATCTCTTGGCTGCTAACAGAAAGGCTGACAGTTTGATCCCATATAGCAGCCCTGTATCAGAAAGACTTTGTGATCTGCTGCCATAAAGATTACAGCCAAGAAGATGCTATGGGGACATTCTAACCAGTCACAGGATGCCACTATGAGTCATAACCAACTCAATGGCATCCAACAATAATAATACTCTGGAGTGATGCCTCAGCCTTTCTTTGACTTTAACATACTGATATGGTTTAACATTATAGGGTTGCTGCTTTTCTCAGAATTTCTCTCATTTTGGACTATTCTAGTGTTTTCCCACTACTAGATCCAGGTTAGATATTTCTAGCAATAATGCTTTGGAAATTATGGTATTTTCAGTAAATCCTATCAAGAGTCCTTTTGATTTATTCTGTCTGATGATGTTAACATTAATTATTTGGTTAAAGAGATAGCTGCTGGAGTTCTCCATGATAAAGCTGCTATTCTTTATAAGTAATTCATAGAGAGATACTTTGAAAACATGTAAGTAGCCTGTTTAGCATTAAAAAAAGTCCTACTCATTTAACCATACACAATGTTTCTTACCTGAATTAGGTGGTTTTCTAATGGTCAGGTACTGTTACTTACGGAAAAGTAGGCTTGCCCTGCCCACTGCTGACCTGCCCACCTAGATAATGTGGTGATATCTGTCACACCCAATAATAAGCAAGCAGTAAAGCACATCTGGCCCATCTGCCTTGACATATCAAAACAAACAAAAAAGAAGAAATGAAACAAAAGAAAGAAACATAAAATCATTAAATAAATAATACCTTAATGTCTCAGAGACAACAGATAATATCAAACATAAGGAAGACAAGATGACTCCAGCAAGCGACCAATGTGCAGAATCAGATAACATTCTGGTAGGAACATAGGCACTGGAATCACCTGATATAGAATTCAAAAGACTAATATTAAAGGCTCTTCAAGAGATTAGGAAAGCGGCTGAGGAAAATACAGATGAGGCCAAGAAGAAAACAGTCAAAAACATGGAACATAAAGACAAAATCAATGAAAACATACTCAAATGGAAGAAAACACCAACACAATGGAAAAATTCAGGAAAATAATACTAGAACAAAACATAAAAAAGGAATTAGAAATCATGCAAAACAAGCAACTAGAAATTCTAACAATAAACAAGAAAATTTTAGAACTGGACAGCTCAATAGGAAGTTTCAGGAGCAAATCTGGAACAGCAAAAGACAAAGTCAGCAAGATGGAAGACAAATCTATGGCTGCCACATTGAGCAACAATAAGGGGAAAGAATAAAGAAAATCTAAAAATTACATGGGACATACTCAAAATCAAAATTTGCACATTATCAGAGTTCTACAACAGGAGAGGAAAGTGAAAAACACAGAAAAGGTGGTTGAAGATTGGTTGGCAGAGAAGTTCCCAAATATAAAAGACAGAAAGTTGACCACCCAAAAATCTCAATGAACTCCATATACGACAGAATCAAAAACAATGTCACATTTGCCAAAACCTAAAACAAAGAAAGAATCCTGAGATCTGTCAAGAAAAAGAAAAAATTACATGCACAGGGAAATAAGAAGACTGAGCTCTGATGATAGAGCAGAAACTATGAAGACAAGTAGGCTATGAGATGACATGTAAGAAAAACATAAAAGAAAAAAAATCATGCCAAACAAGAATAATATAAACCTAAAAAAAACCTATTGCCATCAAGTCGATTCTGACTCATAGTGACACTTTAGGACAGGATAGAACTGCCCCACAGTATTTCCAAGGAGCACTTGGTAGATTTGAACTGCTAATGTTTTGGTTAGCAAATGCAGCTTTTAACTACAATGCCATCATGGTTGCCAAGAATAATGTACACTGCAAAAGTCTCTTTCAAATATCACGGCCACATTAGGACATTCTAGATAAACAGAAATAAAGGGAACTCATAAAAAACAAACCAAACATCCATAAAAATATCAAAAGGAGTTCTTTGGTTAAAGAAACAATAATATCAGACAACACCCAGAGTCTAGGACACAGGACAGCATCAGCCAAATACCAACCTCAATAAAGAATTACCAGTAATTGATAAGCCCAAAAGACTTAATGGAGAAACAGAGACATCAACCTGTAAATGATGACAACATCAAAACAATAAAACTGAGGACTAAATGTCATAAGTATAGAAATTTCAAATGCAGAAGAAATTAAGGTGATATCAAACAGTAAAAACTGCTTCAAAATTAGAAAGAAAAGGGTAAAATTTAAAATAACTACAAAGAAAGTTAACAAACTTATTTGTCAAAAGAAAAACATAAAGATTCAGTAAACAAAAAATCTATAACAAAAGAAAATCCACAAACAAAAGGAATTCAGCACAGGAAAGTAAAAAGAACAAAGACAATATCAGCACCATTTAAAAAAGTAAGAGGATACGACAATAAATTCATATTTATCAATTACTGCAGAAACCTAGGTGCATAATGGTTAAATGCTAACCAAAAGGTTGGTAGTTTGAAGCCATCAGGTGCTCCTTGGAAACTCTATGGAGCAGTTCTACTCTGTCCTATAGGGCCACTATGAGTCAGAATTGACTCAATGACAGTGGACTTGGTTTTCTGGATAACTAACTACAGTGAAGACAAATGACTTCAATACACCCATAAGGAAACAGAAAGTGGCAGAGTGGATAAAAAAATAACCCATCAGTAGGCTGTCTACCAAGACGTGCTTTAGACACAAATATATTAAGAATCAAATGATGGAAAAAATCTATCAAACAGTTACCAAAAATAAATAAATAAATAAATAAACTTCAATGCAAAATCTACCATAAAAGACAAGGACAATCAACCATGAGGACACAACTATGATAAATATTTATACCCACCAACAACAAGGTTCCCAAATACATAAAATAAATTCTAACAGCACTGAAAAGAGAAATAGTTCCACAGTGATTGTAAAAGAGTTCAACATACCACTCTCAAAAAAGGAAGGAACATCTAGACAGAAACTCAAAAAAGATACCAAAGACCTAAAGGCCACAACCAACCAAACTGACCTCATTGACATATATATAGACTACTTCATCCAATAGCAAAAAAGTATACTTTATTTTCCAGTACATATGAAACATTCTCTAAAACACTACATTTTAGGCCACAAAACAACTCTCAATAAAATATAAAACACTGAAACAATACAAAGTATTCTCCCTAATCATAATACTATGAAAGCAGAACTCAATAATAGAAAGGAAGGGAGAAAATCAATTAAATGGAAACTATTGTCTTGCTTAAAAATCACTGAGTAATAGAAGAAATCAAAGATGGATTCAAAAATTTCTAGAATCAAATGAAATTGAAAACACATCATACCAGAATCTTTGGGACAAAACAAAAGCAGTGCTCAGAGGTGAATCTACAGCAACTTATAAATGCACACATCAAAAAAGAATGGACCAATATGAAAGTGTTAGTTCTACAACTTGAATGAATAGAACGAGAACAGAAAACGGAGCTTATAGTCATTAGAAGAAAGGATACAATAAGGATTAGAGCGGAAATAAATGAAATAGAGAACATAAAAATAATAGAACAAACCAACAAGACTAAAAGGTTTTAATGCGTTTGCTTTTTTTTTTTTTTTTTTTTTTTTTTGCTGTTGTGTTGTTGTTTTGCTTTGTTTGAATGAAATCAACAAACTATTGGTCAGCCTAACAAACGAAAAACAGGAAAGGATGCAAATAATAAAAGAATGGAGATGGAGGACTTTACAAAAGACCTAACTGAAATACAAAATATCATAATAAAAACTATATGTGTTTATGCAGTCAACAACAGGGCTCCACAATATACAAAACAAACTCTACACTGGAAACAGACAGCTCCACAGTAATAGTACAGAAAAAAGGGCTGTGAACTGATCTGACACATGCACACCAATGTTTACTGCAGCAGTTCTATGACAGTAAAAAGGTGGGATGAACTCGGGTGCGCACCAATGGATGAATGGATAAACTACGGTATATTCATACAATGGAATACCATGTAGTGATAAATAACAATGACAATCTTGAGAAACATAACATGGAAGAATCTGGAAGGTATTATGCTGAGTAAAATTAGTCAGTGGCAAAAGGACAAATATTGTAGGAAATCACTATTATAAGAACTCAATAAGAGGTTTAAAAACAGAAGGAAACCTTCTTCGATGGTTATAACGGTAGAGAAGCAGGAGCAGGGTTTTCACTGATTAGACAGAAGATACAAATTGAGTTAGGTGAAGACAGGAGCAATGTGCAATAGAGGGAGATTCAGCACGGCTCAATTAAACCAAAAGAGTAAGAAGTTTCATAAATACAACCCAGTACTTCAAAGGACAGAATAGCAGGGGCAGGGGTATAGGGAACTTGGTTTTAGAGGACATCTATGTCAAGTGGCATAACAAATTCTTTTTTCAATCTTCTTTTTATTTTATTTATTGTACTTTAGTTGCAGGTTTACAGAGCAAACTAGCTTCTCTTTAAACAATACATACATTATTTTGTGACACTGGTTGCCAACCCTATGACATGTCAACATCCTCCCATTTTTTTTCTTTAGATTGTGATTAAGTGAAAGTATACCATCCAAATCAGTTTTGCATACCCACCTATCTGCAGCTCCTTCTGCTATCCCCACTCAGTGACAGCACACTCCTCCTTTCACTCTGTATTTCTCGTATACTCAACACACTGTCCACTCCTCTCCACCCTCTTCTCTCCCATCTAGAAAGAGACCAGCAGGACAGCCCCCTATAAATGCATAGAACCATGAAGCACACACACCATATGGTCCCACTGTGTCCCCAAGTCCAGTACATTCTTGTCTGAAGAGTTGACCTCAGTAATGGCTTCTGGTCAGCGGCAGCAGCAGGTCTAAGGGCATGCTCCCAGGGGATCCTCCAGGCTGTTGGAACATCAATTCTGTTTTTTAGTAGAGTTCGTAGGCTGCATATCTCTTTTTCTCATATTGCCACAGGGACTCTATGTTGTATCCCCCATCACGGCTGTCTTTGGTGGTGACTGGGCATCATCTGTTTCTTCTACTCTCATGTTGATACAGTCTCCCATTCCTATGAGTCCTTCTGTCTCTTGGGCTCTTTTTTCCTCATATCTTTGTTGTTCTCCATGATCATCTGTTCCAGATGAGTTGGGACCACTTGGTGTAATTCAGATCGGCAGCTTGCTAGTTTTTAAGACCCCAGATGCCACTCAACAATACGGGGTACAGAAGACTCTCTTAGCAATAAACTAGTTTTGTTAATTGGCCTCGACATCCCTTGAAAACATGGTCCCCAGACCTCTTTCCATGATACTGTATCCTTTGAAATATTGGGTTGAGTTTAGAAAACCTTCCAGTTAACAGTGAAGTCCAGTTTTCTACTTTCTGCTGTATGCTGTCACTGCTTTCACTTAACCAAATTTCTATCAACTATCTAATCTATGACTAACCCTCTCCCTCCTTCCCCACCCTTGTAACCACTGAAGAGCCTTTTCTTCTGTACACAAGCATATTTTTAAGTTCTTATTGCAGAGGTCTCATACAGTATATGCCCTTTTGCCATTGACTGATTTCACCCAGCATAATGTCTTCTAATTGAAACCAAGTTACAAGATGCTTCATAAAATCATCATTGTTTTTTATCATTTAATAGTGTTCCATTGACTATATGTACCATAGTTTGTTTATCCATTCATCTGTTGATGGAAACCTAGGTTGATTCCATCTATTTGCTATTATGGACAGTGCAGCAATAAACATTCATGTACATGTATCTGTTTATGTGACTGCCTTTATTTCTGTAGAATATATTCTGAGCAGTGGGATTACTGGATCAAATGGTATTTCTAGCTCTAGCTTTTTAAGGAAGCACCAAATTGTTTTCCAAAGAGGTAGTACAATTTTGCAATCCTACCAGCAGTGTAGGAGTGTTCCCATCTCTGAGCAGCCTCTCCAGCATTTACTGTTTTGTGTTTTTTGGATTATGGTTAATCTTTATGGGGTGAGATGGTATCTTATTGTAGCTTTGATCTGGACTTCTCTAATAGCTATGATCATGAGCATTTCCTCATGTGTCTTTTGGCTGCCTGCATATCTTCTTTGGAGAAGTGTCTGTCCATCTCTTTTGCCTATCATTTCATTGGATTATTTACCTTTTTCTTGTTGATATTTTGTAGTACCCTGTAGATTATGGAAATCAGACATTGGTCTGATACATAGTTGCCAAATATTTTTTTTCCCATTCTGTAGGTAGTCTTTTAATTCTCTTGATTGTCTTTGGATGAGCAAAATTGTTTGATTCTTAGTAGTTCTCATTTATCTATTTTTTTGTTGTTCATGCTTTGTCTTGTTTTGAAGTCTGTCTAAACTGTGAATTAGAACTTCTATTGTTGACCCTGTTTTTTGTGTAATGTGTGAGATACGGGTCTTCTTTCAGTTTGTTGCAGATGGATATCTAATTTTGCCAATGTCATTTGTTAAAGAGACTGTTTCTACCCCGGTTTACAATCTTAGGGCCTTTGTTGAAGATCAACTGTTGATAAGAGGATGGTGATGTTTCTGGGGTCTCAATTCTGTTTTATTGGTCTATGTGTCTCTTTTTCTACTAGTACCAGGCTGTTTCGAATGTTGTGGCAGCATAGTAGGGTCTGAGGTCAGGTAGCATGGGGCCTCCTGCAGTGTTTCTCTTTTTCAGTAGTGCTTTACTTATCAGAGGTTTCTTCTCTTTCCAAAGTTGATGATTTGTTTCTCCATCTCACTAAAAAATGACAATGCAATTTGTGTTGGGATTGCATTGTATATGTAGACTGATTTGGGTAAAACAGACATTGTTACAATGTTATCTTCCTATCCATGAGCACGGTAGGTTTCTCCACTTATCTGGGTCTCTTTCGGTTTCTTGTAGTAAGGTCTTGTAATTCTCTCTCTATAGGTTTCTTATTTCCCTGGTTACATTTATTACTAAGCATTTTATCTTCTTGGGGGCTATAGTAATTTGTATTGATTTGGGGATTTCCTCTTTGATGCTCTCTTTGTTGGTATAAAGGAATCCTACCAATTTATTTCCTCTTGATAGAGTCCCACATGTTTCTTAACACTTTTTCATTTTTATTATTTCTTTTCTCTGATTTATCCTCATAAATGCTGATGTCAGTTGACTTATCTTCAAGCTTGCTAATTGTGCCTTCCAGTTCCTCAGTCCTGTTCTTTTGGCTTTGGATTGAACTGTCTGAGTCTGTAATTTTATTACTGATCTGCTGCATTTCAGATCATTGATCTTCCAGAAATTCATATAGCTTACTTAATTTTCATTTCATTCTGCAGCATTCTGTTTAATCTCTTGAAGGGCTCTATAAATAATTCTTTTGTATTCTACCTCCAACAATTTCAGAAAGGCTTTTTCATCTGGGAAATTTTTCTACTCTTTAGTTTTGGAGTTTTTTGAAGCCATGGTAGTCTGCTTCTTTAAATAGGTAGATACTGTTTGTTGTCTTCATGTCATCAAGAAGCTGTTCAGTCTCTAGAGTGCTACTCCAACAGGAGATGTGACATAGTTCTAAGAGAGGAATAAGGGCACTGCTAGATTTGGTCACCTGCCGCCTCTGCATTCTCTAGTGGCTGGCCCCAGCTGGGCTCTCAGGGGTGGGAGCCCTCACCTCTTCATTGCTAAAGGTGTCAAGTTACTTGTGGTGACCCTCTTCATCACATCAGTCAAGCCCATGGTGTAGCTCAGGGAAGGGAAGAGAGAAGGATGCCATCACATTCAGCTGCCTGGACCACTGCACTCTCCAGATTCATTTAACTTAAAAACTGCTTTTCTGCTGATAGTAGTGTTGTCTAACAGCCACCCAAAGCAGCCAGACCTGCAGGTTTGGCAGGCCCCACCTCCTGGCTGGCAAACATGGCACCCTACCTATGGAGGTTCTGGGGAGCTGTCAGCTGATATTATGATGTGGCTCAGTGAAGGGTGGTGGAAATGCCACCAATCCACTCATCCACCAGTCACTGCTGCATTCTCCAGCTGGTCTTATTCTGAAAGCTGCTTCACTGCTGAGAGAGGCACTGTCCAGCAGCCACTGAAAGCAGCCAGGCCCACAGGGGTGGCAGGTCCAGCCCCTGGCTGACAACAATACCTCAAAGGCTGTCCATAGATGCTATGGCATGACTCAAAGAACGGAGGGGTTAGGGAACTACTGTCATCAGTCTACAGCCCCATCATGAACCCTAGGTAGGATCATTTTAAAGAAAGCTTTTCTGCTGGAGAAGCATTAACTATACAGGCACTGATACTTAGCATTAGGATTAGCCCCAGCTGAAATCTCAGGCATGGTTAACTCTGCCTCTCCACTGACGAAGATGGCATCTTGCCTGAGCTGCCTTTCCTGCAGTGAGTCAACAGAAACTATACCACAGCTCTGAGAAGAAGGGGGAGGGGCACTGGCACCCTCAGTTGGCAGCCGAGTTCTCAAGATGCTGCTGTCCCAAGCACAGTTTCTCAGTTGTGGTATACTCTGTTTACTTAAGCACTGCAGTTCAATATATTATCTGGGCCATGCCATGCTCACAGGCTCAACAGACCCAGCCCCTGCCTGCAGGATAACAAAGAAGGCTTCTGTACCTGTAGTCTTCTCAAACAATGCATCAGCAGAAGCAAGACTCAGTGTGCTGCTGCGTCGCCTCTGACAGGGGTAGTTTGCCCTTTCCTATTGCCCAATCCAATCTCACAACCCTACACTATATCCTGGGGTTCCCAGGATATCCACACTGCTCCATTCACTTACTATTCTAGGCGTTAGTTTTTAGGGGGATTCAAGGAAACGTGTGTCTAGTCTGCCATCTTGGCCCCACTTCCACAAAATTTTTTAAGAAAATATTCAACATCCCACTTTGGTGAGTGGCATCTGGGGTTGTAAAAGCTAGCAAACTGCTGTATAAGAAACATCAGTTGGTCCCAATCCACCTGGAGCTAAGAAGAAAAACATCAAAGACACAAGGAAAATATGAGGCCAGGAGACAGAAAGGGCCACATAATGAAAAGACTATATCAGCATGTGACCAGAAGAACTAGATGGTGCCTGGCCACTACCAGTAACTGCCCTGACAGGGAATACAACAGAGTCCCTGAAGGAGCAGGAGAAAAATGGGCGTGGAGAACTCAAATTCTGTTAAAAAGACCAGAACTGATGATCCAACACACTGGAGGGTCCCCAGAAGATATGGCCTCCGGACTCTATTAGCACAGAACTTGAAACCATTTCCGAAGCCAATTCTTGAGACTGATTGGACTGGATTATAAGATATAAAATATTAGCGAAGAGTGTGCTTCTTGCCTTAATTAGACACATGAGGCTAACTGGAAAACTCCTGTTAACAGGTGAAATGAGAGGATGGAGGGGGACAAGAGTTGACTGAATGGCCATGAGAAATATATGGTGGAATGATGAATGTGATGTCACAGGGTGGAGAGTGCAGTTAGAGGTACATAGTAGTATGTGTGTAAATTTTTGTGTGACACATTGATTTTGATTGTAAATTTGTACTTGAACTATAAGAAAATACTTAAAAAAAAGTCACTTGGGTTCCAACCAACAAATGAAACTTTGAAAAGGAAATGAGGAAAACAATAAGATTTATGTTAAACAAACAAACCTGTTGTCACAGAGTTGATTCTAACTCATAGTGACCCTATAGGATATATACTAGGATACTGCTCAATAGGGTTTCCAAGGAGTGACTGGTGGATCTGAACTGTTGATCTTTTAGTTAGCAGCTGTGCTCTTAACCACAGTACTATGCAGTCTCCGCTACTTATAACAGTTCCTTAAAAGATAAAATACTTAGGAATAAATTGAATCAGGCACACAAAAGACCTAAAGAAAGAAAACTATAAAACTGTACTGCAAAAAAAACAAAGGAGACCTACACAAATGAAAAAAAAAATACCATGCTCATAGTTAGAAAGGTTCAACATTGTGAAAATGTCAGTTGTACCCAAAGTGATCTACAGGTACAATGCAATCCCATTCCAAACACCAATAGCATTCTTGAGCAAGATGGGAAAACTTACCTCCACTTTATATGGAAGGAAAAGATTTCCCAGATAAGCGAGGCATTACTGAAGAAAATGAGCAAAGTACAAGGACTCACATTACCTGATTTCAGAACCTACTGCATAGCCACAATAGTCAAAACAACCTAGTACTGGTACTAGGACAGACACATAGTTCAGTGGAATAGAATCAAGAATACAGACATAAATCTGCTGATCTACAGTCAGCTGATCTTTGACAAAGCCCCAAAGTTTATTATACAAAGAGTCTTTTTAACAAATGATGCTAGCAAAATAAAACAGGACCCATAACTGACACCATGCAATAAGAACTAACTCAAAATAGATCAAAATGTAAATATAAAATATAAAATGATAAAGATGATGGAAGAAAAAGTAGGGACGATGACAGGGGTTCTAATACATGCCATAAATAGAATACAAACCAGAACCAACAATTCACAAATACCGGAAGATAAACTAGATCACTGGAAGCTCTTAAAAATTAAACACTCATGCTCATCAAAAGACTTCAACAAAGGAGTAAAAAAGAACCTATGGAATGGTAAAAAAAAAGATAATAATAATTATTTATTTATTTGTTTAATTTAAACAAAAATTTGGTTATGACATATCCAATAAGGGTCTAACCTCTATAAAATACTTCAACACTTCAACAACAAAAAGACAAACAATCCAAATAAAAAATAAGCAAAGGATATGAACAGACACTTCACTAAAGAAGACATTCATGGAGCTAACAGACATACGAGAAAATGCTCTTGATCATTAGTAGTTAGAGAAATGAAAATAAAAATTACAGTGAGATATCATCTCAACCTGACATTACTGATACAAAAAACAGAAAACAGTAAATGCTGGAGAAACTGTGGAGAGATTGAACTCTTATGCACTGCTGGTAGAGATGTAAAATGGTATGGTCACTATGGAAAACAATGTGGCACCTCCTTAAACAGCTAGGAAGAGAAAGATCACAAGATACAACAATCCTACTCCTAGAAAAATAAAGAGTCATCACACAAATAGGAACATGCACACTCGTGTTCATTGCAGCATGATTCACAATACCAAAAACATGGAAACAACTTTAATGTCCATCAACGTATGAATGGATAAAGAAACTATGGTACATACACACAATGTAATACAATGTAAGAATAAAGAACAGTGATAACTCCACGAAATACCTCACAACAGAAACACAAATATTGCATTAAACCACTACTATAAAATCCAAGAAAAATTTATACATAGGGAAAAGAAAAATCTTAGATAGTTATGAGAGAGGGGAAATCACTGATTTGATAGTAGACAACTGTTAATTTTGGAGAAAGGAAAGATAACACATACTATAGGTGAAGTCAGCATGACCTGACAAAAACAGACTCATAGAAGGTTCCTAGACACATCCAAACACCTTGAGGGACTGAGTTAATAAGTTTGAGGATTGGGGACCATGGTCTCAGAGGACATCTAGGTAAATTAGCATACTATAGTTCACAAAAAAATGTTCCACTTCTTACTTTGTGAGTAGCGTCTGGGCTCTTCAAAGCTTGTGAGTAGCCATCTAAGAAACATCTATTAGTCCCATCCCATCCAGAGCAAAGGAGAATGAAGAAAACCAAAGACACAAGGAAATACTAGTCCAAAGGACTAATGGACCATCTGAACCACAGATTCTGCCATCCTGAGCCCAGGAGAACTAGATGGTACCAGATTGCTGCCACTGACAGATCTAATAAAAATCATAGAGTCCAGGACAGAGAAGAAGAAAATTATAGAACTTCAAATTCATATACAAAGACCAGACTTACTGTCTGGCAGAAACTGAAAGAACTCCCGAGGCTACAGGCCCCAGAGACCCTGCTAATTTGAAACTGAAACCCGTCCTGAAGTATACCTTTCAGCCAAAGATTAGACAGGATTAAAATAAACAGTAACACATGTAAGGAAAGTCCTCCTTTGTTCCATCAAGCATATGAGACCAAATGAGCAACACCGACCAAAGAAGGCAGGAAAAGACCAGAAAATTGGATGAATGGACATGAGCATGTGGGATAGAAAGGTGGAGTGTACTGACATTTCGCAGGGACTGCAACAGTGCAGCCAATGTCATAAAATAATTTGTGTATAGATTTTTGAATGAGAAATTAATTTGTGCTATAAACTTCCACCTAAAGGACAATATTTTTTTAATCAACAAAAGTAATATACTGCACTAATAAAATGAAGGGAAAAAAATAACACAAAAAAAATCTTAATTGATGAAGAAAAGCATTTGACTGAATCAAATACTTTTCACGAGAAAACACTCAGAAAACCAGGAATAAAAAGAATTCATGAGCGACATTATACTCAATGGTGAAAACCTCAAAGATTGAAAATGAGACCAAGATACTTGCTTTCACCACCGCTATTGAACATTTTCTTGGTCATCTAGAGCTGCTATAAAAGAAATACCACAAATAGAAGGTTTCAACAAAGAGAAGTTCTCTATCTCATAATCCAAGATGCTAGTAGTCTGAGTCTTGGGTGCCAGCTCCAGAGAAAGATCCTATCTCTCCTTAGGCTCTGGAGAAAGATCCCTGTCATCAGTCATCTCCTAGCCTAGGAGCATCCCAACACAGGAACCCCATGTCCAAAGTACACACTGTGCTCCCAGAAGTGCCCTCCTGGTGTCATGAGGTTCCCAACCCTCTGCTTGCTTCTCTTTCATATCCTGTATAAAAGGTGGTACAGGCCACATTTGAAGAAAAATCCTTTACAATGAACAAGACAACTGACCTGAACAAGAGTGTTACATCCCGCCCCAATCCTTTTTAACCAGAAGCAGATACTACAACACACAGGAAAATCATGACGGAAAACAACCCTACAATATTGGGACTCATGGCCTACCCATGTTGACACAGATGGTGAAGGGGGATAATGTAATCCTTGACAACATATTACTAAGTTATAGCCAGAAAAATTAGTTCAGAAAAAATAGTAAGAGTCATCCAACTGGAAAGAAAGAAGAAATACTATTTCTATTTATAGGTGGCATGATTCTATAAGCAGAAAACCTAAAGAATCCACACAGAAATCTGTTAAAGTTAATTAAAATTTCAGCAAAGTCACACGGTACAAAATCAACACATAAATATCAGGTGTATTTCTACACACTAGCAGTGACCAACATGAAAAGGAAATTAAGAAAACAATTTCCTTTATAACAGCATCCAAAATAATAAAATTCTTAGGAACAAATTTAATCAAGGAGCTAAATGACTTTGACACTGAAAACTACTAAACATGTTGAAAGAAATTATAGAAGACCTAAATATATGGGAAGACATCCCATGTTCATGGATTAGAAGACCTAATATTGTTAAGATTATAATACTACCCAAAGTTATATCATCACTGCAATCTCAAGCTGAATGGGAAAAAAAGCCTAAAATTCTGTAATAAATACAGGAGTAATACAAAGATGAATCAATCATGAATCCTGAAGTTAGGTAGCTTATGGTCAGTCTGGAGATATAAACAATACAAATACACTGAAGAATGAAAAATAAAAAAAGAATGAAATACATGATATAATATAAAAACAAAGTGAGAAAACAGTTTCTAACTGAGAGAATTTGTTTGATGAAGGCCTTGGAAATATGAGGAATGCCAGTTAAGTTGGTGAACTCATCCTAGAAAAAGTGCTACATCCCTCATTGCTGAATATCGTTACAGTCACCTTCAAAGTACTCCTCTTGGGAAGCTGTGCACTGATGCCAGCATTTAGTCCACTCTTCAAAGCAATTTTGGAACTCTTTATCTGAAATGGCCATTAGAGCTGTCATTGTATTACACTTGATGTCCTGAATGTCATCAAAATGTCTTCCTTTCAATATTTCCTTTGTCTTTGGGTAGAGAAAAAAGTCATTAAGGGCCAGATCAGGTGAGCAGGGAGGGTGTTCCAATACAGTTACTTGTTCACAACTATACAGTTACATTTGCAAACTTGTGACCGTGCCACCATGCTCAATGCCCATTCCAGAAGAAGAGTTCCAAAACTGCTTTGAAGAGTGGACTAGCCACAAGCATCAGTGCATAGCTTTCCAAGCGGAGTACTACAAAGGTGACTTTATCGATGTTCAGCTATGGGCTATGTAGCATGCAGAACAATTAAGTTTGCAGACTTAATTGTCAGGCTGCATAGAGTAAACATCATGAACCAAAGCACAAAGTTAACGGAAAGTGTAAGAAGTTTATTTTAACTGAAGAGGCATCAGAGAGAGAAGTTGAAAAGTTTAAAGCAATTCATTTCTCCACTGCCTGTTATTAAACACTTATGTACATGGTTGTCTCTTCTGCCTTGAACTGCTTTAGTCACTCTCACTTGAGCTCAGTGTGGCTCCAGAGGCTCTCATTTACATGTTGGCAGGAAATCTTTCTGTGCTAGAGAAGACAGAGTGAGATGTAGTCTGAAAAGGATCCCTCTTCATCTCTACTATATTGTCTTATTAAAATATCAGAAATTAATTTTCTGTCTCCTTAAACTCTGAAATGAGAATCCTAATTGCCCCCCCAAATTGCAAGATAAATGATTCTTAAAAACATAACATGAATTTTAGAGTTAAATATTCAAAAGAACTTCATAACAGAATAACTTTAAATATTATAAGTTGAATTTCTAGGCAACCACATCAAGGGAAACACATGCTTTTTGGAATAATATTCTATATTTAATGTTAAAATATGGTAAACCTGTAAAAAAAACAATAGAAAGAAAGTAGACAGCAAAAGAAATGAGGAAGGGAAAGAGAAAGCAAGCAAGCTACATTACCAGCCCTTAATGAATGAAAACATCAATGAATAAAGCAATAGACTAGCAAAAGTAGCAGAATAAACATGCACTCATTTTGTTATTTCTGGGTGAGTACACCAGCGTGAAAACCATTTGCATTGTAAATATTCTTGTTTCGGCACCAAGTTTCAGTTTATTGCCTCTGTTGAATCTCTCCGCTCACCCCAGCTCACCAGGTGAACACTTCCACCTCTGTTTACTCGCCTTGTCCTGTTGAATAATTCACTGCCTGATGCAAGAATTTTCAGGGGCTGCAGAGCAGAACTAGGAGCTGGGGAAAGCTGCGAGACCCAGAAGTGCCAACTTTTTGCCTTTAATTAAAGCACCTGCTTGTCACTAATCCCAAGGCTCAGCCAGAAGAGAAGCTACTCCTTAATATTCTCCATGAACACAGCTTTACACACCTCAGTGCTATCTCCCCTCTTAATCACCTGAACTCTGTTGTGTTCTTGCCTCTGCTACCCCAGTGTACTGTGAGATGTTTTGTAAGTTGGAAAGATTTATGAGGAGTCATGCTGACAGTAAAGATTGTCAAAAATCATGTCAGACGTGCCTCACTGTCTGGATATGCAGAATAGAGAAAGTCTGAGGTCAAATTTGGGAATGTGCTTCTTTAGTACCAGTTAAGTCCATGAGCACACACAGGAATGGTCTGTGTGTCTCACTTGGGACTATCACTTAGTGAGCTGTGGAGTGCATGTCTGAGACACTTTCATTTTGCAAGTTTAAAAATCACTTACCCTACCACACTTCCACTGATAGAACATTTGCTGTAAGCTGACTAAGTGTGAAGTGCTGTGCTGGGGATGCAAAGATAAGTGAGGTACAATCCACCCCTTGAGGAACTTAACATTTGTTCTGAGTAAACAGACAAATACCAAATACCAGATGAAGTACAGGGGACCTGGTGGGACATAGAGAAGAGGCTCCTTTCCACCGAGTCAACTCTTAGTTAGGGGAAAGAGCCAGGCTAGGATAGGCAGATGACGGGACATCACCAATAAAGAGCCAGAGTTGAGAAATGAACTGACTGGGGAAAGGGTAGGATAGGCACATGTCTGTGTTGTGGGAGACCGGAGTTCAGACAGGGAGAGGAGAGAGCGGAGGCTGAAGAGGTAGGTTAGCAACACTGTACTCAAGGCTGAATGCTATAATAGAGGATCCAAAGCAGCAAACAGAAAAGTCTGACTCACAAGGACCTATGACACTAGCTATCTGATTACAGCTTCCTAGTGTTACAGATTGAATGTTTTCCCCCCAAATAAGTGTCCACTTGCTAGGCCATGTTCCCAGTATTGTTTGATTATCCTCCACTTTGTGATCTTATGTGATTATCCTATGTGTTACAAATCCTAACCATTATGATGTTAATGAGGCAGAATTAAAAGTAGTTATGTTAATGAGGCAGGACTCAATCTACACGATAGGTTGTATCCTGAGATGATCTTTTTTTGAGATATGAAAAAGAGAAGAGAGAGGCCTCATACCACCAAGAAAAGAGCACTGGGAGCAGAGTGCATCCTTTGGAACCCCAGGTCCTGTGCTGAGAAGCTTTTCAGTCAGGGGAAGATTGATGACAAGGGCCTTCCCCCAGAGCTGACAAAGAAAACCTTCTCCTGGATTTAGACTTCTAGCCTCCTAGGTTGTAAGAAAATAAATTGTTTGCTAAAGCAGCACCAGCTAACTAATAAAAACAGAAAAGAAATAGGTAAGCAATGTTTGAATTTATTGCTTGACCTGTATAAAGAGAAGAGATCTAGGTGCACTTGAATTGCCAAAACAGATTTGTGATTCCTCAGCAAATTCCCTGATTTGTATCTGTTGACAGATGCTGTCCCCTTAAATACAGGGGAGCCAATTTCCCATAAGGAAAGACCCTGCTACACTTTCAAAAATTTATAGTTAATCTATCTTTCAGTCTTCCCCAAAGGGACATTCAGCCTTTTTCCAGGGTTACTGTGCATTAGAAGAGAAATGATCAGATATTTTGGGAATTACTAGACACTAACTCTGAACTAACATTAATCACAGGAGAACCAAAATATCACTGTGGTACACCAGTCAGAGTATGAGAATATGGAGAACAGGTTATCGGTAGAGAATCAGTTCAAGTCTGTCACACAGTGGATCAATCCAATGGGTCCCTGAACCCATTCTGTAGTGATTTCACCAGTACCAGAATGCATGTGGGATAGATACAGTCAGCAACTGACAGAATCTCCACAGTGGTTTCCTGATCCACAGAGTACTATTTTAGTGGGAAAGTTCAAGTGGAAGCTACTATAACTCTTTCTACAAAAATGAAACCACAGCTGTTGAGTCAATTTCCTGCTCACAGTGGCCCTAAAGGACAGAGTAGAACTGCCCCATAGGGTTTTCCAGTCTGTAATCTTTATTAAAAGTAGACTGCCACATCTTTGTCCCAGGGTGAGCTTTAACAGCCAACCTTCTGGTTAGTAGCCAAGTGCTCAATCAATGTATGCATAAGTCAGATAAATTCTGAAGTATGACAATGGATTATGGTAAACTTAATCAGCCAGTGATTTCAATTACAGCAGCTGTCCCAGTTGTAACTCTTCTGAATGTCATTTTTGTGTGTGTTATGTGTAAACACATACATGCTATACATACATATATACATATATAAATCATTAGTGAAGACCACCAGAACAGTTTGCTTTCAGCTGGCAAGATGTGCCATATACCTTCACTGTTGTACATAAAGGACATATAAACTCTCCAGCCTTATGTCACAATTTGGTCCATAGGGACCTGATCATTTTCCTTTCCGCAGGACCTCAAGCTGGTTCACAACAGTGATGACATTATACTGGCACAGTGCAGGATACTACATGAATGTGAATAGTACATTGTTGCATCTAGTCCTTCTGCGACCAAGCAAGACGCTTTCTGCCTAGTGGACCTCTTTAGATTTTGAAGGCAATACATACCTCATTCAGATACACTACTCCGGAATATTTACCAAGTGACCCCAAAAGCTGCTAGTTTTGAGTGGGTCCCAGGGCAAAACAAGGCTCCGTGACAAATCTAGGTTGCCATGCAGGCTACTCTGCCACCGGGGGCATATTGGTGTTAGATTTATGGGCTTCGAGACACACTAACTGAATATAATTAAAATTAGCCAGCCTGACCCTAGCTGTCCTCAAGCCTGTAAGACAGAGATTTTATATTTTTCTGCCAACAAGACAGTGCTTTGGAACCAACTCGGTTTCATGGAGAGTATTTTTGCTTCAGTCAGAGGAGAAGGGAAGAGAATATATCTGCCACATTTTAAAGCCCTTATCCAACTTTCAGAGGCATTTTTCTGGCTCATTCTGATAATGTAATGTTCTTTTAAAAATTGCTGGGGAGGCAGTGAAAAAAAGGAAAAAGATTAATCAAAAGATATCTGCTCAGGGGCTTCCAGTCACATTGTCTGATAAAAACTGCATCACTGAGTTTCCCGCCCACTGCCTAATAACAGAAGCAAAAAAATAGTGAAAGCACAAATTAAAGGTCACGCCTTTCTCTTTTATATCTTTTTTTCACCAATAGCAAGGAAACAAGGTGTGCCTATAATTCAGTGCAGTATAATCCCCAAATAGGAATCCAAGACAAGAGGCAGAGGTGGTGTGGTACACATCAACACCTTGTTTAACCTGTCCCACCTCAAATAACACACAGGTGACACTACATAAATAAATAGTTACTATGAAATTGATTCTAACTCATAGCAATTCCATGTGTCTCAGAAAAGAGTTGCGCTCTGTGAATTCTCAATGGCTGATTTTTATGAAATAGAGTCCTGGTCCTTTCTTCCAACCTTTCAACTATGAGCAGAGTATGTCAAGCATTTGCATGAAATCATGAACTTCTGAGAATTCTAGCTCACATCTCAAACCCAGAATGCAGCAAACTGGGAGGTGAAAGCTTAGCTTACATCTATTACTGAGAAAAAATGGAAATATTTGCTGGCTATACGGGAATAACAGGTGAACTTGGGGACTCTACCTGCAGGAAGCAGGGGTACACTGATGAACAAAGATCTGTAATTATCCTCACAACAATGGGGAGTGCCCTTGTGTCATGTGCTGTTTATTCCTGCGTTAAATATTTCAGCAATCTGAGGTAAGCAGTGGACCCAAGGGTTCTCAGAGAGGCACTCTTCCAGTTCATCCCTTCTCCATGCCCTCAAGCTATAAAAACTCAATAAAATACTGAAACACAGGATTTCTGAGGGCAAAGGAGATGGGTCTTGGATGACAGAGAAAACGCTAAAAAGTCACCCATAGTATTAGGCAGAACAGGTAAAAGCTCTGATTGTCGCCTGAGAAGAAGCAAAGAAGAAAAAGTTCAACTACTGAGACGAACAATGGAATGTGAGCATTTCTTACAATAATAGTAATAATGACATGAAAGGGAACACAGCATGTGACAGCACATAAAGAACTCAACCTAGAAGAAAACATAATTCTGGGAGCAAAAAGAAGTACCTCATAATTGATATAAACTAAAGAATAACTTAAAAAAGACTAAAGTCTTAGTCATACTGACTCACAGTAATCCTATAGGACAGAGCAAAACTGCCCCATAGAGTTTCCAAGGAGCAGCTGGTGAATCTGAACTGCCAAACTTTTGGTTAGCTGCGTACTTCTTTTTTTTCTTAACAATACTTTATAGCGCTTTAAGTGAAAGTTTACAATCCAAGTCAATTTGTCATACAAAAGGTTACACACGTTACTATGTAACTCTAACTGCCCTCCCCATACTGCGACAGTACACTCCTCCTTTCCACCCCACATTTCCAGTGTCCCTTTAATCAGCATCTGTACCCTTCTGTCCTCTCATCTTACTACTGGACAAGAGCTGCCCAGTTAACCTCATGCATCTATTTAAGCCAAGAAGCACACTTTTTACCAGTATCATTTTTATGTCTTACAGTCTAGTCCAATCTTTGTCTGAGGAGGTGGCATCAGGAATGGTTTCAGTTCTGGGCTAACAGAGTCCAGAGGCTGTGTCTTCTAGGGGGATTCTCCAGTTTGTCAGACCGTCAAGCCTGGTCATTTTAATGGAGTTCAAGTTCTGCACACCCATTTTTCCCTTGTGCAGCCATAGTTCACTATGTCACTAAGTCTTATGAGTCAAAATTGACTTGACACCAATGGGTTTGTTTGTTATCTTTTGGAAAGTCTTAACAGGAGCCCTGGTGACACATTGGTTAAGAATCTGGCTGCTAATGAAAAATTCAGCAGTTAGAATCCACCAGCAGCTCCCTGGAAGCTCTATGGGGCAATTCTGCTCTTGTTCTATAGGGTTGTCGTGAGTCGGAATTGACTCAGTGGCAGTGAGTTTTGTTTTTTTTTGTTAAACTCTTCACAAAGGAACTCAAAGACAGGAGGATAAAAGATTGAAATGAAAAAATAGATTGCAGACAGAAATTAATTGAGTCAGAGTAGCATCTCTTTTTTGTTGTTTAAATTAAAGACAGCAAGAATCGGAATAAACACCACTTAAAATAACTGTTCATAGGCAGGAAAGACTTAAGAAGATGTTTATTTAACAGTTACTGGAACCCTGGTGGCACATGGTTAAGTGGCTACTAACCAAAATGTAAGCAGTTTAGATTCATCTGTCTCTCCTCAGAAACACTATGGGGCAGTTCTACACTGTTCTACAAGGTTGCTACAATTTGGAAATATCTTGACAGCAACAGGAAACACTATGCAGCCAGCACTGTTATAAGCACTTTACTAATATTAGCTAAGTTAATCCTTACCATAATCCTAGGAGACAGGGATAATTATTATGTTCATTAAACATGGCAAATAAGACAAAAAAGATTAATTGTCCAAGGTCACACAGCTAATATGTGGCAGTCTGGTTCACGGTAGTGCTAGCACTATTGACTACTACCCTATTAGTAATAACAATAAAAATCCACAATAATTGTAATAATCATTACCATCTTTACATGATTTGTTATATTCTGAGCACTGTTTTAAGAACTATGCATATATTAAGTCATTTAATCCTAGTAATTGTCATGTGAGCTAAGTATGTCATCCTGACTTCAGGGGGAATAAACCAAGGCTCAGTGAGGTTAAGTGACCAGTAAATACAGATGAAAAAAGAGAAACAGAAGATGAGTCAGTAATAGCTACGTAAAACAGATAAAAACATGTCCCAAAACACAGAAAAAATACTCTTTTTAAAAAAGTATCATAAATTAAGGAGGAAAAATAAACCTTAGATTAAAAACTGCGTATAAATTTGCTAATCAAGAAAAATTCAAATAAAGCATTAACATTGAAATGCTTTATTTCCTAATTAGCTACTAAAAATTAAAGGATAGAGAAAAATCCTTCAGGTATCCTGGAAGACTAAGTAGAAACTTAGAAGGATTAACAACAACAAAAAACGTCAGCCTGCCTTTAAATTTCTCTACACCAACAGCACTGTCAAAAGAAAATAGGGTGGTGATGTCACAAGAAAATGATGGACTAGGGAGGATGCATGTGTTGGTCCTTCCACTGAAGCAACCATTAAGTTAGCAACAACTGACAAGATCAACTTTTTTTTGAATAATTGAATATAACAAAGAAAAACTTACAGTAATTAGAGAATTGCTTAATGAAGAAAGAGTCTCCTAAATTTTAGTAGGAGCACTGTGGTATTTTTACTCGCCTGCATTTTCCTACCATTCCCAGCTCCCTCCAGCTCTGCAACAACCACGGTATGGCTCACTGGTGCCACAGTCATCACTATAAACCTGTTCTTAAAAAGCTACAATTTAGCATTTTGACTTTTGTGGTAGTTTCCTTAGGTACAAGCACAAAGGTCTGCCTTAATTTCCTGCCGGTTTTGCTCGAGCAGCTTCCCAAAGATGTCTGTCAAAATAATTTAAAGATATATGTCCCACAGCCATCTAGGGCAAGGGATGGCACACTGGATAAACAACAGAATAGCCAAACAGTCTGGGTAGCAGGAAACTAGAAACAGTTGAGGGGGAAAACATTTATGAAGGGCTCCAAACTATACCAGGGGATTTCTCAGTATAATATACATACCAAGAGCTGGAAAAGAGTTTCAACATCTGGCTGATCATTGGTCTCCTTACAAGCTGGAGGTGAAGGCTGAGGTAGAATTGTAGGTGACTTAGCTAACACTAAAGAGGTGCTCCATCTCATAGCCAATCTGAAAAATCTTGGGAGAATGTTTTTTATATTTTCTATTTTGCTCTTGTTTTTTCTTTTTATTATTTATTGATTACAGTGGATGAATAAAATTTTTAACATCTATCAATTATCTCATCTATGATACACCCTCACTCCCACACCCTTGTAGCCAGCACAGTTATTTTCTTCTGCAGATAATTCTATTTTTAAGTCCTTATAACAGGGGCCTCATACAAATTTGTCCTTTTGACACTGACTGATTTCACTCAGCATGGTATCTCCCAGTTGAAACCATGTTATAAGATCTTTTCCAAAATTTACGTTGTTTTTTATCATAGCATAGTGTTCCATTGAGTAAATGTACCACAGTTTGTTTCATCTGTTTCATTTGTTTCATCTGTTGGTGGGCATCTAGGTTGATTCTATCTTTTAGCTACTATGGACTATGCTTCCATAAACATTCAGGTACATGTGTCTCTTCACGTGACAACCTTTGTTTCTGAAGGATACATTCCAAGCAGTGAAATTACAGGATCAAATGATAAATCTATTTCCAGCTTTTTAAGGAAGTGCCAGATTGCTTTTAGAAGAGGTTGTATCAACTTGTAATCCCACCAGCAATGTGGGAGAGTTCCAATCTATTCACGGCATCTCCAGCATTTGTTGTTTCATGTTTCTTGTGTTTGATTTTTTTTTTTTTTTTTTTATTTCTTGGGTATTGATATTTAATTTCAGGTCACTAGCTGACTGCTGAGATAATGGAACAGAGACTTCAATGACTATAAAATGCAAAGAATACAGTCTTTGCAAAACAGGAAAAGTCACTAAACAAATGGATGGGCAAGAGAAGCCCTCAATAAGCAATAACAACAAACCTGGAGAGGAGAGAATCCAATTCCCAGAGTAACCACAACCAGGGTATATATCTAAAAATTTCATTTTAACAACAACAAAAAGTTATACGGCATTACCTAGGAATAAATGTAACCAGAGAAATAAGAGACCAATACAGAGAGAATTACAAGACCTTACTGCAAGAAACCAAAAGAAACTTACATAAGTGGGGAAAGCTACTATGCTCATGGATAGGAAGACTTAATGCTATGAAAGTGCCTATTTTACCCAAAGAAATCTACATATACAGTGCAATCCCAATACAAATTCCTTTGTCATTTCTTAAGGAGATGGAGAAACAAATCACCAAATTTCTTTGGAAAAGGAAGAAACCTCGGATAAGCAAAGCACTACTAAAGAAGAGGAACACAGTGGGAGGCCTCATGCTACTCAGCCTTAGAACCTATTATACTGCTACAGTAGTCTAAACAGCCTGGTGCTGGTATCAAAAAAAGATAGATAGACCAATGGAACAGAGCTGAGACCCCAGAGATGTCGCCTTCCTCTTATGAACACTTGATATTTAATAAAGGCCCAAAGGTTGTCAACTGGGGTAAAAACAGTCTCTTTAATAAACGGTGTTGGCAGAATTGGATATCCATTTGGCTTGGCTGGCTGGCTCTGCAAAAACTGAAACAATACCTATTTTTCACACCTTATATAAAAACTGACACAAAATGGATCAAAGACCTAAACCTCATACCTAAAATGATAAAGATCATGAAACAAAAATAGGATCAACAGTGGAAGTTCTAATACACAGCTTAGATAGATTTCAAAAACTGAAAAACAAAACATGATCAACAGAAGAGAAAATAGATAAATGGGAACTACTAAGAATCAAAAACTTGCTCATCCAAAGACTTTATCAAAAGAAAAGACCACCTACAGAATGAGAAAAAATATTTGGCAACTACATGTGAGACTGACATCTGATCTCCCTTATACACAAGGTTCTGCAAAATACCACAAGGTAAGGGTAAATGACCCAATTAAGCAATGGGCAAAGGAGATGGACAGACATGTCACCAAAAAGGACATTCAGGCAGCCAAAAGAAACATGAAGAAACGCTCAAGATCATTAGCTATTAGAGAAATCCAAATCAAAACTACAATGAGATACCTTCTCATCCTAATGAGGTTGGCCATGATCCAAAAACCACAAAACTACAAATGCTGGAAAGGCTGTAAAAAGATCAGAACCCTCCTACACTTCTGGTGGATTGCAAAATGGTACAACTGCTTTGGAAAGCAATTTGGTGCTTCCTTAACAAGCTGGAAATAAATATACTGTTTGATCCAGTAATCCCACTGCTCAGAATATGTCCTAGAGAAGTAATAGCTGTCACATGGACAGATACATGCACACAAATGTTTACTGCAACACAATCCACAGTAGCAAAAAGATGGAATCAACCCAGATGCCTAGCAACAGATGAATGGATAGACAAACTATGGTACATCTACTCAAGGGAACACTACACAATGTTAAAGAACAATGATGATTTTAGGAAGCATCTCATAACTGTTTTAATTGGAAGACATAATGCTCAGTGAAATCAGTCAGCATCAAAAGGAGAAATATTGTATGAGACCCTTGCTATAAGGACTTAAAAATATACTTATATATAGAAGAAAACACTCTTTGATGGCTACAAGGGTGAGAAGGGAGGAAGAGGGTCAGTTATAGATTAGATAGTTGATAGAAATTTGGTGAGGTGAAAGCAGTGATAGCACAGAGTAGAAAGCAGATCAATTTAACTGGCCTTCACCATAAACTAAAAGCTCCTCTAATATGAACCCAAAATTTCAAAGATAGAGCAGCAGATGCGGCAGTCTGGGGACCATGCTTTTGGCTGATGCTGAGGCCAATTGGTGTAACTAGCCTACTGCTAACAGTCTTCTGCACCCCATGTTGGTAAGTGGTGTCTCTAAAAGTTAGGAAGCTGCCATCTGAGGTATATCAAATGGTCCCAACTCATCCAGAACAGATGATCACCAAGAATAACAAAGATACAAGGGAAAAAGAGACCATGAGACAGAAAGATCCATGTGAATGGGATATTGTATCAGCATGTGATTAGAAGAACCTGCTGGTGCCCACCCACCACCAGACAGCCATGATGGGGCACACAATGTAGAGTCCCTGAGGCAACAAAAGAAAAACAGGGTTCCAGCTCAAGAACTCTATTAAAAGATCAGAATTAATGGCCCAACAGCATGGAAGATGCCCTGGGAGCACAACCCCTAGATCTGCTGCTGCCCCTCGCCAAAAAACTCTACCGAGGTCAACTCTTTGGACAAGAACAGGCTGGTCTCAGTGACACAGTGTAACCGTATGTTGTGTATACTTTATGGTTCTATACATAATAGGAGACTGTCCTACTGGTCCCTTTCTAGATGGGTGAGAAGAGGCTGGAAGGGAGGGGGCAGGAGCTTGTTCGGAAGATACTAGAAGCAGAGAATGTAAAGGAGGAGTGTGCTGCCATTGTGCAAGGAGAGCGAAAGGAGCTGCAGATAGATGGGCATGCAAAATTAATTTGGATTGTATACTTTCACTTAATCACAATAAAAAATTATATGGTATTAAAAGACAGGAAAGGGTGGCCCTTTCAGAAGAAAAAAAATTAACTAACAGAAATCATCCCTGAAGAAGTACAAACATTAGCCCTACTAGACAGAGACTTTAAAGCGATTGTCTTACCCACGGTTAAAGATCTAGAAGAAAGAATTGAGAAGAAAGACTCAATGAACTTCAAGATTTTGTCATTGTTGGGTGCTGTCAAGCTGATTCTGACTCATAGTGACCCCATGTGATTGAGAAAAACTGCACCATAGGGTTTTCTTGTAGAAGTGGACATCCAGTTTTTTCTCCTACAGAGGTATTAAGTGGATTTGAAATGCTAACTTTTTGGTTAACAACCATACCCTTAATCATTGCCACCAGGACAACTGAAACTAACCACTCCAAAGAACAGAAACAAAAAAGAAAGAAGAAAAATAAACATAGCCTATGCAATCTGTCGGGTAGCATCAAGCATACCAATACCCACATTATAGATGTATCAGAAAGAGAAGAAACTCACAAAACAAGAATATTAGAAAAAATAATAGCTCAAAACTTCCAAAGCTGACAAATAATACAAAAATTCACATTCAATAAACTAAACAAACTCCTGGCAGAATAAACCCTAAAGATAAATATTGAGATACATTATAGCCAAATGATTGAAAGCCAAAAGAGAGTCCCAAAAGCCAAAAGAGAGAACCAACTTATTATGTACATGGATCCTTAATAAAATTAATAGTTGATGTCTCATCAGAAACCACAGAAGTCAGAAGACAGGGCTGAAAGCAAAAACTGTCAACTAAGAATTCTATAGTTGGCTGAAATATACAGAAGATTAATTTTTAATAGTACCTAAGAGTATAAAATAAAATACTGAGGAATAAATTTAATCAAGAATGTGAAAGATTTACATAATGACTATTATGAAACACTCCTGAAAGGAGTTAAAGAAGATGTCAATGAATAGAAACATGTTTTGTGTTCATGGATTGGAAGACTTAATATTGTAAGATGTCAATACTACCCAAAGTGGTCTATAGATTGAATGCAATTCTGATCAAAATTCTAACAGCCTTCTTTACAGAAATAGAAAACCCAAGTCTCTATATGGAATGGAGGGGATGCCCTAAACAATTTATAGCAATTTTTGCCCCGGCCTGTGGGGCAAATCAGCGGAGGACGGGGAAGAACCTGTGAAAAGGAAAACGGGGCAAGAGATGCGAAGAAATGGAGGCAAGACAAGATTCTGATCAAGCCTCAAAAAGTTTTTATTTCAGCAGTGGATATATACATACAGCGGGAAGGGGAGGGATTTAGAATCGGGTGATATCTGGTGTGAGGCACTTGGCGTTTTATGATTGGTTAGGCAGTATGCCTGGACAGTGATGCTGGGCAGTGGCGTGCGGGTAGTTTTCACGCGTGCGCGTTTTCAGGGGCTTTCCAGACTTCCTGTTTTTTGGGGGCCTGAAGTTTTTCATGGCCCCCGACAAATTTTGAAGCTATAAAGTACAACTCACATTTCCTGTTTTTAAAACATATTATATAGATACAGTAATAAAAAGAGCCTATCAAAGGTATAGTAATAGACACATAAATCAATGGAATAGTATTGAAAGTCCAGAAATAAACCCACACGCCTATAGTCAAGTGATTTTTGACAAAGGTGCTAAGTCCATTCAGTGGAGAACAGTCTCTTCAAAAATGGTGTTGAGAAAACTGTATTTTCACATGCAGAAAAATGAAACAGAATTCATGCCCCACACCATAAATAAAAACAAATAAAAAATGGATCAAGAACTCAAATGTAAAAACCAAAACCATAAAATTCTTAGAAGAAAATACAGGGGAACACGGTTGGGACAGCTAACAATGGAAATGGATTATCTGATGTAATAACAAAAGCACAAACACGAACAATCAAAGACAAGATAAACAAATGGGCTTTCACAAAACCAGATGCTTTTGTTTATCAGAAGACTTTACCATTTGCTAAGTAGCATTTGGGGTCTTAAAAACTGGGAAGTGGCCATCTATCTACTGGTCTCACCCTCTCTAGAGGCAAGGTAAAATAAAGGAAATCAAAGACATAAGGGAAAGACAGTCCAAAGCACTAATGGACTACAACTCCTCCACCAGACCGAGTCCAGCACAAGTAGATGATTCCCAGCTAACCCTACCAACTGCCTTAACAGGGATCACAATAGAGAGCCACACAGCCAGAGAAAAACATAGAAAACTCAAACTGACAGAGTGTGGCCCTCAGGCACTGTTTTAATTGAGTACTGAATTCACACCTGAGGCTTACCCTTCAAGCAAAGATTAGGCTTACACAATAGACAATAACAACATTGTTCATCCTTATACGCAAAACTAAGTGGGCACACCAGTCCAGGAGCAAGGATGAGAAGGTAGGAGGGGCCAGGAAAGCTGTACAAATGGGAACAAGGAACTAAGAGAAAAAGACACTGTTGACATGTCACAGGGCTGGAAACCAATGTCACAAAACAATATGTATTAACCGCTTAATGAGAAGCTACTTTGCTGCATAAGCTTTTACTTAAAGCACCAAAAGAAAAGAAAAGAAAAAGAAAAAGACAAAAAAGGCTTTACTAGACAGTTAAAAAGATAAGCTACTGAGTGGGAGAATATCTTCCCAAATCACATGTCTGATAATGAACAAGAAATTTAACCCCCCCCCTTTTTTTTGAGCCACCTAACCCCATTCTGATAGATCCCCTTCCCCCCCTTTCCTTTACTCTCGATTCTCCGCATCCCACAGCCACAGCTGCTCCGTTCCCACCTCTCGACCTTCCGTGCCCCCAGCCACTCCACCCCCACCTACAGTCAACCCCATACAACACCTAAGCACTTTGGAGCGCATTAACCCCCGCTGGCCAGCTAGCATAATAAACCGCAAATGCTTCTCTAACCTAATGGTGCCAAGTCATTTTTCCACATCAGTTAGAAACTAATAACCAAAAATATATCTTAAATTAGAGAACTTAACATCAAAAAGACTATCCAATCAAAACAATGGGCTAAGGACCTGAATAGACATTTCACCAGAGAATATTCAGATGGTCAATAAACATATAAAAAGATGATTGACATCTTTAGCCATCAGACACATGCAAATCAAAAATATAATGAGATCATTTCACTTGCACTAGGATGGTTACAAGTCAGAATTGACTTAATAGCAATGGGTTTGGCTTTTTTTGTTTGTTTTAGTTTAGGATGGCTAAGATTCTTTAAAAGGAAAATAACAAATGTTGGCAAGGATGTTGGAACCATTGCTGGTGGGAATACAAAATGGCACAGCTATTGTGGAAAACAGTGTGATGGTTCCAAAAAAACCTAAAACTGGAATTACTATCTCCCCTAAAAAAAGAAACTCACTACCATCAAGTTGATTCTGACTTACAGCAACCCTACAGGTCAGAGTTGAACCACCCCAGAGAGTTTCCAAGGAGCACCTGGAAAATGTGAACTGCTTACCTTTGGGTTAGCAGACGTAGCACTTAACCATTACACCACCAGGGTTTCCAGACAATCAAGTAATCTCACCAGTAGTGAAATAAGAAAGGGATTTTAACACACTGATGCAAACTGTCATATGTACCCTAACATTCACTGAAGTACTGTTCATGATGGTCAAAAAATAGAAACAACCTAAATCCTCAATAGATGAATCAATAAACAAAATGTAGTAAAACATACATATAATATTCAGCCAGAAAGAAAAATGAAGTCCTCATACATGTTACAACATAGGTAAAGCTGCTGAAACTGTTTATATATAACCAAACACCTCATGATATTTGGTTTCTTGATTTGGTGAATTAGGGCGATAGTTTATGGGACATCACAATTTATTGGCTTAGTAACCTCTTCAGTGATTTTATTCTGACTCCTGATTTGTTTTATAGTGCCTGAGATTTTAAAACCTTGCAAGTATGCATTCAAAGTGCAACAGTTAGTTTCTATTTGGTTAGAATAATAGAGGAAGAAGAGTTAAGAACAGGAGGAAATTAAATGTGTGGCTGATTACCTCCTTTGCCATAACACTATAACTGGATGGCTCCTGGTTACCATTATTGAAGATTATGATCAAAGCATTTTTAGAAGAATTTTTATCAAAAAGGGAAAAACCATAGAACAGAATTTTAAATCTTCATGAAATACAGACTACCTAGAGCCACTGAGGTAACCCTGGTGGCATAGTTAACTGCTACTGCTGCTAACCAAAAATTCAGTAGTTCGAATCTGCCAGATGCTCCTTGGAAACTAAGGAGCAGTTCTACTCGGTCCTATAGGATTGTTAGGAATTGGAATTGACTTGACAGCAGTGGATTCTGGAGCCACTGAGGCTGTATTAACCCCTAATATGAATGCCTGAGCTTAAAGCAAAGCTCTCTCCCCTGGAGTCTTCTGTAAACCAAAACTAGAGATTTAACAGTAAAGAACTATCCTGAAATCCAAGTCAATTTTGCATACCCACCTCTCTGCAACTCTATCTGTTCTTGTCACCTGTGATAGAATACTCCTCCTTTTTACTCTTCTAGTATCCGCTGAATGAACACTTCTCCCCTCTTTTCCACTTCCTCCTCTCGCCTCTAGAAAGAAAATCATAAAGTATACACACCACATATTCATTCTGTATCCCCAAGTCCAGTTCATTATTTGTCTGAAATGTTGACCTTGGTACTGGTTTCAGGACTAGGCTAGCCGTAAGTCTAGGGCTCATGTTCTCAGGGGACCATCCAGGCTGTCTGTCTATCAATTCAAGTCTTCTAATAGAGTTCTTGATCTGCACACATCTTTTTCCAATGCTATGTCAGGGACTTCACATTGTATTGCCTCTCAGGGCTGTCTTTGGTGGAGGCCAGGCATCATCTGGTTCTTCTGGTCTCCTGCTGATGTAGCCTCCCAGTCATATGGGTCCTTCTGTCTCCTTTACTCACATGTTTGATGTTCTCAGTTGTCCTTCATTCCAGGTGGTTGGGACCAATTAATGTTACACAGAGGCAGCCTGCTGGCTCTTAATACCCAGATGCCACTCACCAATACGAGGTGCAGAAGACTCTCTTAGCAAAAAACTAGTTATGTCAGTTAACCTTGATGTTCCTGAGAACATGATCTCCAGACGCTTGTCCTGCCTACTCTCTCCTTTAAAATTTTGGGTTCAATTCAGAAAACTTTTTAGCTTATGGTGCAATTACGCTGACCTGGATTCTACTGGTCACACCCTTCACCTATGCTAATTCCTATTGACTATCTAATCTATACACAAACCTTTCCTTCTCTTTCCACCCTTGCAGCCATCAAAGAGTCTTTTCTTCTGTGCATAAGTCCTTATAATAGTGGTCTCATAAAATATTTGTCATTTTGTGGCTGACTGATTTCACTCAACATAATGTCTTCTAGCTGATACCAGGTTATGAGATGTTTCCTAGAATCATTATTGTTCTTTATCATTGCATAGTGTTTAATTGTGTATACATACCATAATCTGTGTATCCATTCATCTGTTGATGGGCACCTAGGTTGATTCTACCTTTTTTTGCTCTTGTGGATTGTGCTTCAATAAAAATTTGTGTGCATGTATCTGTTCATGTGATTGCCTCTTTTTCTGTAGGATATATTCCAAGCAGTGATGTTTCTGGATCATGTAATATTTCTATTTCTACTTTTTTAAGAAAGCACTAAATTGCTTTCCAAACAGGTTGTACCATTTTGCATTCCTACCAGCTGTGTAGAAGAGTACCAGTTTCTCCACAGCCTCTCCAGCATTTGTTGTTTTGTGTTTTTTGGATTATTGCCAACCTCACTGGGACGAGAAGCTGCTGGGCTGCTCAGTGTTCCAGGTGATCTTACTTTAAAAACGTACCTTACTGCTAAGCAAGGAGCTGTCCAACAGCTGCTGAAATCAGTCAGGCCCTCAGATGTGGCAGGCCCTGCCTTCCAGCTGTCCTCAGATACTATGCCAAGCCAAGTGCGTCGAGTCAGATACTATGATGTGGTTCAAATGTTACAGAGTTGCTGCCATCCTCTGCCAGGCCCCACCCATAACTCTAGGCAGCACTGTCCTAAACATACCTTTTCTGCTGGAGAAGCTCTTTCCAGACAGACACTGCTTCTCAGCATAAGAATTAGCCCCAGTTAAGGCTTCTAGGTGGGTGACTCCACCTCCTAGCTGACTGAGATGGTGTCCTGCCTGAACTACCCTTCCTGCTGTGAAACAGTAGAATCTGTGGTGCAGCTCAGAAACAAGAGGGTGGAGGGGCTGTGGTGCCCTCAGTCAACAGCTGGGCTCTCAAAATGTGTCTATCCCAAGCACAGTCTCTCTGATGTGCTATATGCTGTTTACTTAACCAGTGCAGTTCAACATATTTGCCAGTTCATGCCCAGTCCCTGCCTCCCAGATAACAAAGAAGGCATCAGTACCCGCAGTCCTTTCAAATAGTGAAGTCAGCAGAAGCAGGACTCAGCAAGCCACTACCTCATGTTAGAGAGAGGTAGTTTCCCTGTTAGTGGTGCATAGTCCAATCTGACAATCCTATATCAGATCCTAGATTTCCTGGATGTCTATGCTGCTCTGTTCAGTTATCATTCCAGGCCTTAGCTCTCAAAAGGAATCAAGGAGATTGTGTCTAGTCTGCCACCTTGACCACACCCCTCTGAATTGTTTCTCTTTATGAGTTTTCTTTTTATCCTTTTCAATGTTGGTTTTGTGTCTGTCAAGACTTCTGCATTGTGTATCTGATTTTGATATGTAGTATTGTTAGTTTGCTTTGTGGCTACCCCACTGTTCCCTTGTAATGTTCTAAGTTTAAACCAGTCTTTAACTTCTTTGTATCTCCTTAATTTCATTTTCATCTGAAAGGTCTATGAATACATTAATGTCTTTCTTTATAGTGCAATGTTGTTATAGTCTACCTGTTGAGATCTCTGTTTCCCTAATTTTAATATTTTAGCTTTGCTTGAGCTTTGTGACATCCTTAGCTAACTAAGACTCTGGATTCTGTATCATTTGCTTTATCTTCAATGTCACTAATTCTGCATTCCATTTCCTCAATCCTGCTCCTTTGGCTTTCAATCGAATTGTCTAACCCTTTAATTTTATTATTGATATGCTGGATTTCAAACGCTAAGCTGGACTTTTTTATCTGTTTCCTCTAGCACACAACACCAAGGTTGCTTTGTCAGCTTCACTCCAAGCCACTGCAAGGCACAAAGCCCTTGCTGACCATGGTGGGCAGAAAGTATGTGAGAAGTAAACTTCTGATGCTGTAAGGCACTGGACTTTAAAGTTCTGGACACAGCAAGAACTAGTGTATCAAGACTAGGCTGTCACTGTTTCTGGCACCAATGAACTGTCAGTTAATTTTGAAAGTCAACTTTGCTCTGGGGTGCTCATTGGCTAACTGCCTTTTCTTTGAGGAGCTTTGGATTGAATGGATGTTCTGGCTTTCCCCATTCACCCATTTCAACAAATTGTCTCTGAGGCCCTGCTCTGTGTCAGTCCCCTGTACAGAAATGATGAAAAGACCTGGCCCCCACCTCAGAAAGTGTTCTGTCTAACCAGGAGGCCAGAAGTAGGTCAGTGCTGCAGCAGAGCAGTGGGACAATGGAGCCAGGTGAGGGCACCTGACCTACACTCATGGTCTAGCCAGCTTCCTGGAGGAGGTGATGAGTGAGTTGATTCCTGAAACTCAAGAGAATTAGGCACAAAAAAGGGTGGGTAAAGCACGTTGTAGGTAAGTGAAAAAGTCCAGAGGAAATAAAACAGCAAATTATGAGAGCACATGTATGCATACAGATGTACATTTATTTGCACAGGTGTGCACATTTTGGAGTAGATATACATGTGTTACAGGTGTGAATATGTGTACATACAAGGACTGCCAATTTTGTTCACAAACTCATCCTAGAAAAAGTGCTACATACCTCAGTGCTGAATATCACTATGATCACCTTTGAAGTACTCCCCTTGGGAAGCTATGCACACTTCAAAGCAATTTTGGAACTCCTTTCCTGTAATGGGCATCAGAGCTGTTGTTGTGTTACCTTGGTGTCCTGAATATCATCAAAATGTCTTCCTTTCAATAGTTTCTTTATCTTCAGGTAAACAAAAAGCTCAATGGAGGACAGATCAGGTGAGTAGGGAGGGTATTCCAATACAGTTATTTGTTTACTGGCTGAAAACTCCCTCACAAACAACTATACAATTAAGTTCACGAACTTGCCACCATGACACCATGTGTGATTGTCATTCCAGAAAGAGTTCCAAAATTGCTTTGAAGGGTGGACTAGGCACTGGTGTTGCTACATAGCTTCCCAAGGGGAGTAGTTTCAAGGTGACTGTAGTGATATTCAGTAGTGAGGTATGTAGCACTTAGAACAATTAAGTTCACGGAACGTAACTGTCAAACCTTCTACATGGAAGCACACTGTGCACTGTGTATATGTGCACATGGGTGTGTATGTGCATATGTAAATGTGTTTTGGAATAGACAAGTATGCACAGTATGCATATGCACCATTCATGGGTGTGTGCAAATGTATGTGCATGTGTAGGAGTAGATGCATGTATGCACTGTGACTGTGTATGCATGTATGTGTGGGAGAAGACACACATGTGCATTGTGCATGTGTGCACATGAGTGTGTACACATGTATATGAATTTGTGGGAGTTAATATGCATGCTTGCCCATATGTGGGTATGTATGCATATTTGTGTGTAGAAATACACATGTGTGTGCACTATGCACATATTCACCGTTGTGGACACAGGGGTATGTGTGGATGCTTTGCATTGGGGGGTAGACAGGACTTTGGATCCAGAGATGAGACGAAAGGTGTTTTTAACTTGATCCCTGAAGGCATTGTGGAGCTACAGAAGACATTAGGCAAGATGAGCGTTCAGGTACCTTCCTGCTTGATAAAAAGCCTCTGGCTGCAGTGATATGGACTGGTGTGCCAGGCTGGGCTGGGGGCTGAGGCCAGCACTGAGGCCAGAAGAGGAGGTGGAGCCAAGAGTATGGCAGCAGCAGGCAGGATGTAGTGCACCAAGCATCCCTGTGATGTCAGGTGGACTGGCTAGTGCACTGGAGTGGGCCTTGGGGCCCACTGAGGCAATAATAACTGACCGTCTTTAATCTCCTTGACTCTGGTCAAAGCTGTCAAGAGCATAAAGGGCAGCATTTCACGGAGGTGAATGCAGGCAGTGAGGCCACACACAGCACACCCCCAACCCACCTGCCTCTAGTCCTGCTGCACCCGCATCTCCCCGCAGCTCTGCCCCTCACTTTTGCCAGTTTCCTTACCCCCTTCCCTGCGTGGTCAATCTCTGTGTAAGTAGAGGCTCATTTGCTCACTACAAGCCACCTGGCTGGCTAGAGGGACTCTCAGCACTGAGACCCATGGGGCAGGCTGTTTGTCATAGCCTCCCTAGTCCTGTTACCACTCCTAGGATCCACTACTCCCTTAGGTTGGAAGGTTGGAAGGTTGGAAGGTTGGAAGGTTCTAGGCTCCTAGAAAGTTTAGCCACTGCTTGCTTTTCTGCTGCGCTGACTTGGGCAAGTCGCTTGACCTCTCCTCATTTGGTACTCCTCTACAGTTAAATGAAGACAGCAGTTTTTACTGGAGAGGAAAACGTGAGGGCTCTGAGGTCCTGGGCCACAGGAAGTGGGAAGTGATGGGCACGGAATGCGGTAGCGCTGAAACCTGTCACTCTAACCAGGCTGGCAGTCTGCCTCCGCACCGCCCGTCCTAGGGTCTGCGGGGAGAGGGGGCGCGGTGGTGGTGGTGGTGGAGGCCTGCCTCAACTCCTGCTTCTTCCCAGAGAAGCCATCAGAGCTGATACAAGCCACTGCCAATGCCTCAGGTCCTACAGTGCCCTTTGTAGTCAGTGCCCGGCCACTCCATCTGCACTTGTCCAGTAAAAAGGCTGTTGGACTATTCCCAGCAGCTATCTTTGCTCCCACTCCACGGCCCTTCTGCACTACACAGAATGACCATCGTCCTTTCCTTCTCTGTGGGATCAGTTCTCACTCACACTGAGACCCTAGGCAAGCAGTGCCCCGCCTCCGGGCCTCAGTTTCCCTCTGAGCTTGCTAAGGGACTGAAAGATCAGCAGTACTTGGGAGCCTTGGCAGCACAGAAAACACGGGGGTCTTCCACTGGCTTTCAGGCTCAAGGCTGAGAACCCGATGACTATTCATGTGCCGCGCTCGCCCTCTAGTGTCCAACGTCGCCTCTGCAGAGTCCCCTTGGCTTGAACCAGATGGGGACCTGAGCAAGAGAGTCAGAAGGGGGCAAGAGGAGAGCAGAGAAGGAAGCCAGAAGCTAGTGCACCCTTGAAAGCAATTTTGGAACTCTTTTCCTGGAATGGCCATAAGAGCTGTTGTCGTATTACCCTTGATGTCCTGAATTCATCAAAATGTCTTCCTCTCAATACTGTCTTTGTCTTTAGGTAAATAAAAAAGTCTTTGGGGGTCAGATCAGGTGGGTAGGGACAGTGTCCCAATACAGTTATTTGTCTACTGGCTAAAAACTCCCTCAACATACAGTGCTGTGTGCGCTGGTGCATTGTCATGATGCAAGAGTCTCAAGTTGTTGGCAAATAATTCAGGTTGAGATCATCGAAGAGTAAATCGCTATATCCCCCAAGAAGACAAAATATCTAGGAATAAATCCAACCAGAGAAGAGACCTATACAGACCCTACTGCAACAAATCAAGAGACTTACATAAGTGCAGAAATCTACTTTGCTCATAGATAGGAAGACTTAACATTGTGAAAATGTCTAGTTTACCCAAAGTTAGCTACATACACAGTGCAACCCCAATATGAATTCCAGTGACATTTTGTTAATGAGGTGGGAAAAAAAAATCACCAACTTTGTTTGGAAAGAGAAGAAACCCTGGATAAGTAAAACACTACTGAAGAAGAGGTACACAGTGGGAGGCCTCATACTACCCAACCTTAGAAACGATTACACTGCCACAGTAGTCAAAACAACCTGGTACTGATATAAAAACATATATAGAGACGTATGGAACAGAATAGAGAATCTGGAAATATCACCATCTTCCTATGAACAGCTGATATTCGACAAAGGCCCAAAGGTTGTAAACTGGGATAAAAACCGTCTCTTTAACAAATGATGTTGGCAAATTTGGATATCTGTGTCAATCCATCTGTAAAAAACTGAAACAAGACTCATGCTTCACACCTTACACAAAAACTAACTCAAAATGGATCAAAGATCAAAATTTCAAACATAAAACGATAAAGATCATGCAAGAAAAAATAGAGTCAATGATGGAAGTCCTAATACACGGCTTAGACACACTACAAAATCTGACCAACAATGCACAAACAACAGAAGAGAAAATAGATAGATGGGAACTACTAAAAATCAAGAACTTATGCTCATCCAAAGACTTTAACAAGAAAGTTAAAAGACTACGTACAGAATGAGAAAAAAATATTTGGCAACTACATATTGGATGAACATCTGGTTTCCATAATCTAGAAGGCACAGTGAAATACCAACAAGAAAAAGACAAATAACCTGATTAAACAATGGGCAAAGGACATAAACAGACCCTTCACTGAAGAAGACATCCAAGCAGCCAAAAGATACATGAGTAAATGCTCATGATCATTAGCTATTAGAGAAATCCAAATCAATACTACAATGAGATACCATCTTATCCAATAAGGATGGTAATAATCTAAAAAACACAAAACAACAAATACTGGAGAGAATGTGGAGACTGGAGCTCTCCTACACTGCTGATGGGAATGCAAAATGATACAACCTCTTCGGAAAGCAATATGGTGCTTTTCAAAAAGCTAGAAATAGAAATACTATATGATCCAGAAATCCCACTGCTTGGAATATATTCTACAGAAATAAAGGTGGCCGCATGAACAGACACATGAACATGAATGTTTATTGCAGCACTGTCCACAATAGCAAAAAGATGGAATCAACCTAGGTGTCCATCAACAGATGAACGGATAAACAAACCATGATGCATATGCACAATGGAACACTGTGCAATGATATAGAACAATGAGGATTTTTGGAAGCATCTTGTAACCTGGTTTCAACTAGAAGACATTATATTGAGTGAAAATCAGTCAGCTGCAAAAGGACAAATATTGTATGAGACCTCTGCTATAAGGACTTAAAAATAGACAGAAAAAAAATAGACAACTACAAGTGTCATGAGGGAAGGAGAGGGATAATCACAAATTAGTCGACAGGAATTTTGTTAGGACAAAGGAGTGACAGCATGCAGTAAAGGACAGATCAGCATAACTGGACTATACCGTAAACTGAAAGGTTTTCTAAACTCGGTCCAACATTTCGCAGGATAGAGTAGCAGGGAAAGGAGCCTGGGGGCCATGTTTTCAGGGGACATCAAGGTCAATTGGCATAGCTAGTCTTTAGTTAAGGAGAGTCTTCTGCACCCTGTGTCGGCAAGGTGACGTCTGAGGAACACCAAATGATCTCAGCCCATCTGGAACACATCAGAACATCAAAGACATGAGGAAAAATGAGCCCAGAGGATAGGAAGACCAGTATGAATGGGAGACTGCATCATGATGAGACCAGCAGAACAAGATAGTGCCCAGCTACCACCAAAGGCAGGTGTGATGGGGGACACAATGCAGATTCCACAACGTAGCACAAGAAACAGAGGTGTACAGTTCAAGAAGTCTACTAAAAGACCATACTTGATGGTCCAACAGCCTGGAGGGTCCCCTGGGAACATGCCTCCTAGACTTGCTGCTGACCCTGACCTGAAATCAGTATTGAGGTCAATTTTTCAGACAAGAATGGACTGGACTCGGGGACACAGTGTGAGCATGTACTATGTGTACTTCACGGTTTTATACATTTATAGGAGTCTGTCCTACTGGTTTCTTTCTAGATGGAAGATGAGAGGGTGAAGAGAAAGGGACAGGTGTTTGTTAAGAAGATACTAGAAGTAAAGAGTGAGAATGAGGAGTGTGCTGTCACAGGGTGAGGAGAGCAGATAGAGTTAAAGATAGGTGGGCATGCAAAATTGATTTGGATTGTACACTTTTACTTAATCATAACAAAAAAAAAGTTCAGATTGTTTTCGTCTATTTCACGCAGCCTTTTCAGCATTTTTAAGTAGTAAACTTGGTTAACTGTTTGTCCAGTTGGTACAAATTCATAATGAACAATCCCTTTGATACTGTGACTCATGATTTGGACTGACAGAAATTTTTTGGTCATGGTGAACTGGTTGACTTCCGTTTTCCATTTTAATGCTTTGCTTCAAGGTTATAGTGGTATGCCCATATTTCATCACCCATGATAACATAGCCCCAAACAGCGCCTTGCCTCTCCAAAAGGTCTTGGCAAACTTTGACTGTCCTTTGTGTTTATTCACTGGTGAGCTCTTTAAAGACCATTTTTGCACACACCTTTCTCATGTCAAGATTTTCAGTGGAGATTTTCATTTCTCTATTGATGTTTAATTGGTCTGCTATGCTTCTCACAGATAGCTAGTGATTTTGACAATTCAACAAGTGTTTATAATGTTTTTATCAGTCTGCTCTGATTTCCACTTTTGTCAAGTTCAATGAGAAATTTAATTATTGTTCATTGCTCAAATTCAAGCTTTGATATTCTTGCAATAGCATACAAAAACACAAAACAACAATGAATGCCACTCAGCAAGATGCCTCCACATGTCGACACCAACACAGCTGTGAGACACTGATGTACAAAGATTACAAAACATTACTGAGTTGTTTGTACAGTGCTGCACACAGTGGTAAGTTTGTAAACTTAATTGTCAGACCTCATGGTACGCATTGCCAGACCTAGACAAACACTTAAAGGATTAGCACAGTAAACTGCCTCTTCCAGCAGTTCAAGTGAACAGGCTGCTGCAGGGGCCATGACAGAAAACAGGGACACCGTTATCCTTGGAATCTTGTCTAGAATCCAGACTCTGGTTAAAGATTTGAGTCCAGCACCTGTGAAGCAGATAGAGAACTATTCAATTTGATGTTGACTCCCAAGTAAGGTTCTTTAGCACAGAGATGCCTCAAAGGGAGCCCAGATCTACAGAAATAGCCCTCAAGGAGGAAAGAGAAGAATGTCCATACTGACACCTCCCGCCTCCACTTAACCCTGTGTGCCATACAAATGTTATTATGTCCTATGTCTTCTGTAACACGAAAAACAAAACCAAAAAAAGTTGCCATCAACTCATTTCCAACTCATGGCAACTCCATGTATGTCAGAGTAGAATTGTACTCCTTAAGGTTTTCAAAGGCTGGTTCTTCATAAACTGATCACCACTAGGCCTTTCTTTCAAGGTGACTCTGGGTAGATCAAACCGGTAGCCTTTCAGTTAGCAGCTGAGCACTTAAATTATTTGTGCTGCAGTATGGAAAAGGATAGAAAATAGAGATATAGTTTTCCCACAAACTACTTGAATTGATAGAAAAATGATAGTAACTAGCTTTTACTGGGAGTCTAGAATGTGCTTGAGTTTTTTTTCTGTAAAATATGTCATCAGACTGGAAGTCAGGAAGGAACAGAAAAACTGGATGTGGTGGTCAGGATTATGTCAACTTGGCCACTACATATTTGGCTGCTGTATTAAGTGGCAGGGCGGGGTTTGTGGTGGCTCCCTACCCCTCGGCCCTCATCTCACGACCTTTCACTACAGCGGCTGGTCGCTCACTTGGCCAGGAGCTCCTGCTCTCTTCTTCCAGCATCTGGTTCCGGGACTTGAACTAGCAGCTGTTGGACTCATCAGTCCTTACAGTCGGCACTTGAGAGTCCTGCTCCCTGACCTGCTCCTGGGTTCGCCAGCCTCTGCTGCTCCTGCTCCCTGACCTGCTGATCCTGGTTTTGCCAGCCTCTGTCAATTCACCAGCTTTGGATCCACTGACCTACACAACCGGTGATCTAGAACTCTGGTATCTGAAGTGTTGACTTTGGGTTCCTCAACTTCTGTGGCCACGTGAGGCTTGTGCCAGAGCTTGGGACATTCAGCTTCTGTGATTACGTGAGCTGTTTCCTGTATCTGTATCTATCTATCTATCTATATATTATAAAACTTTCCTTGTACCTACACATTGTTACTGGTTTTGCTTCCCTAGAAAACCCATCCTAAGACACTGGACAAGTAAAAAACATGCATTTCAGTGTCAAGAAAGGGGTACACTGCAGGGCTGGATTCTAACTGCCACCCTTATGTTTAGCAGCTGTAGCTCTTAACCACTGTGCCACCATGGTGCTGAACCACCCACAGGCAAGCCCTTATTCTTGCCCATCTCTCCCCTTTTTCCCCCACCCTTATCCCACACTTGTGCCCCCTCCATGAGATTGCCCATTGCCCATCCCTCACCCTTCTTGACTCAAAGGTAGCATTTACCTCCCCTTAGGGAAAAAGGCATGGGTGTATGGCTGTGGTGGCAAACACTCAAGGTGGTCTATATTTTCTTCTGATTCCTGGTATCTGATCACTGGCATTTACTCATTAGACTCAAAAGTCTCCACATTCCAGGAGGAGTTCCCTCTCAAGCTTGAATCCATAGAGAACTGCTCCAGACCTGAATGACCCACAGCTGAAGGGCCCTGTGTCTACTAAGGGCCTGTCTCAGTGCCTATCTGACCAGAGGAGCTCAAGCTAATGAGACAAATTCTGAAGTACGTGTTTTCCCTGAATATCTCACAGTTCCATTTAGTGTTATATTCAGGGCTGGTCACATATGAACAGGAAGTGGGGGCCCAGCCTTATCCTTATGTAATGGCACTGTGATGAAGAAATTCAGGCCTGTACTAGACAAGGGAGGGACTCATGCTGGGGAGATGGTCTGTGTAGTAAGCATGTGTGTATCAGTGTGAGTGTATGTGTGTGTGCACATGGATACATTGAGGGTCCATGTGTGTGTGTGGTATGTGCATTGTGTATACACATGTGTGTACCTGTGCATGTGTGTGCATATGTGTGGGTCCATGTGTGTGAGCATGCATGGTGAGTGTGTTGCTGGGGCTATATCAAGAGGGCAGAAACCCTGGTGGCATAGTGATTAAGAACTACGCCTGCGAAGCAAAAAACTGGCAGTTCAAATCCACCAGGGATCCCTTGGAAACTGTATGGGGCAGTTCAACTCTGTCATATAGGGTCACCGTGAATTAGAATCAGCTCAACAGCAACAGGTTTGGCTTTTTATTTTATCGAGAGGGCTGAGTCAGGTTAAGAAAACCTTGGTGGCACAGTGATTAAGTACTATGGCTGCTAACCAAAAACAAAAGTTAGCAGTTCAAATACACCAGGCACTCCTCAGAAACTCTATAGGGCAGTTCTACCGTGTCCTGTAGAGTCACTATGAGAGGTTTGAATTAGGTGATAAATGAAATGAGATCAGGATGGTGGGGAGGGAAGAAAGGGGAGGCATCTATAAATACACTAACACAGAGCGGCAGAGTTTTTCTCTGACCACTATATTTTAGCTATGTGCCTTTGGGCAAGTTACTGACCTCTCTAAGCCTCTGTTTTATCATCTGTAAAATGTCAATAACCACATCCACCTAACAGGGTTACCCTATAGCTTACGTAAGATGCTGAGGAGAAGCACCTGGGTTGTGCTGGCACTCTGCAGGGTCTGGTCCCCGTGGCAAATATTGAGCCCATAACCTAACAGGAAATGGGAAACTGAACAGCCAGCCATCATCCCACCCAGGAATGGAGCACAAAGAACTGTGATTTGAGGTAAACATCCTGCCCATATTTCACCCAGAGAGCAAGAACACAGCCAGACTCAACTCAGTGCTGGAAACTTGTAAATGAAGTGTTATCGGATCCGACTCGACGGCACTTGGCACTTGGCTATTATGTAAAGTGCATAAGCAATTTTCAGTATAACTGAGATGGATGATTCTAATAATCCTTCAGAGCCCAATTCTGAGCCACATTACCAGGCATTGATGGGGAGTTTTTGTTCACTTTGTCTCAGTGAGCACAGAAGCCCATTAAAGGGAGTGCGTGGAAGTCAAGGTCCTCAAGCCAGCCACCCTGGAAGAAAGCCAGAGGGGCCTTAAATCAAAGCCCACGGAACCTTTGTGTTCCAGGAAAATCATCCTCCATCCTCATCTCTGCTAAAGTTTACCTATCAGAGAACCGTGTCCTCTCAAGACTGGAGGAGTCTCTGTTCTCCTCCCTACATCACATTTTCCCTTCTGTCTCCATTTTGGAGGCCTTCTACCTTTAACCCATGCTGAGATGGGCAGGCTGTTTCTCCCAATCCCCAGTGCCAGACTCAGACATGCTAACTCTGTTCTTTCCCACTTGGCCTCATTTCCTGCACCCATCCACCCACCCAACCCCCTGTCTTTGCATCAGTTCCAACTCATAGTGACCTTACAGGACAGAGTAGAACTGACCCCATAGAGTTTCCAAGGATCATCACCTCATGGATTCAAACTGCTGACTTTTGGGTTAACAACCATAGCACTTAGCCACTACACCACCAGGGTTTCCCCTGTGCCCACAGAGCCCACCAAACCTCTGGGCTTCCTGTCTTCTCCTAGAGCTGAGGCACACTGACTGACATAACCTGGAGTCACTAGGTGGCCTTGGACAATCCACCATCATCTTCCTAAATCTCAGTTTTCCCATCTTAAAAAAGGAGATAGACTCTCACATCATTTGAAGATTACAGAAATAATGTTCACAAACCTCTGTAATCTCTATTGCGATCCTCCCCTTCCTCCTTCTTCCATGAATCCTCCTGGGTCAAAGACGGGTGAGAATGGAAGGGGCAGGAGGGACCATACTCCAAGGAGTATAGTGTATACAAGGAGTATAGTTTTTTGCCCCTGCAGTACGTGCCTGCAGTTGGAACTGTAGATGGGAATGCTAGAGAAGAAGACAAAGAAAGGTAAGTTCAGCTGTAACCATTCAATTCCTCAGGTCCTAGTCCTGCTGATGGGCCTCCTTGCTGCAGAGGGGTGTTCAGTGACAGTAGCTCCAACTCTGACTCCAGCCTTGGACACCACACAGACTACAGGGAAGACGACTGGGTGGAGCCTGGATCTCTAACACACCACACCCCCACTCTCTACTTCCATAACCCATAGAGGTCCTAGCGCCTAGTCTGCCTCTTGGTACTGGATGTTGCCTCTGGCTCCCCAGGGACACATCAAGCCCCTAGGCTGCACCCCAGGCAGTCAGAACAGAAACTGCCAACACATGTCATGTCCCATCATCTCTGCAGGATTCCTACCACAAACCTTGGCAAGCAGTAGACTTCAAATAAATGGTGTTTCAGAGAAACATGGGAGGAGTTTTACAAAGGTCAGCATTTAGGAAAGCTCACTCATCAGCCATGGGCATGGGCTTCTCCTCTGTCGTAAGGCCTCCTCTTAGACGCTAGAAGTCTCTGTGGCTCCTAGCCCACAGTAGCCCCATTTTCCCAGGCTTTGATGGCCGTTAGCTCTGGCATAGTGTGTTTGATTTCCAATGTTCTGCTGTTATGAATGCTTAAATGACCTGTTCCCAGACACAAACACCAGTGATGGTCAGCTCCAGTGATATGTGTGAAGGACCGTGAAGTGAGAGCATTCCCTGATCATACACAAAGGGCTGTGTGTACAAATGTGTGCAACTTCCAACAGGAAAAACTCAGTGCTACTGTCCCGTATCTAATGTTGATGCCAAGGAGGCCACCAATGGGCTTCTCTGTGAACCGGCCAGACTCTCTACAGGCTCCCTTTCACTGACTCAGTCCTCAGTTACACCAGAACACAGGTGTCCAGCTGGAGGATTAGCATCATTATGCATGTCTGATGCCATCAGCGATTTGAGTGAAGTTCCTGGCACATGATACATGCATAACAATGCTTAGCTACTGTTATTGGGTAACTGAGGCAGCTGTATTCAAGTACTTCCAAAGCGAAGGGAAAGAATTAGTCCTTAGTACCTACATTATGCTATGCACTTTGTGTACATCTTTGCAATAGCTCCAGCTAATGGTGATATAATTATCCCGTTTTAAGGATGAAGAATCTAATGCTCAGAGACGTGAAGAAAGTAGCCAAGATCATAGCAAGGAAATCACAGAGCAAATTCAGCTAAAAGAATGTACATACAGTCTTCTTTATCAACCTTCCCAACAAGGAGAGAGGGTTGTAATGAACCCAGGTTTTTTTTTCTTTCTATCTCCCTTGTTTCTTGGATAGCGGTGAGGAGATGGGACTGATACAATTTCCATTATCCCGGGGGTCTGGGCCCAAGATTCCCTGTGTGGTGGACTGGATCTCCATAATCAGAGTCCACTGGTTACTGCTCCTCACATATAAGTGCCAGGGACCAGGAACTCGCAGGTAGGGATAAACCATAACCAGTTTGCTTTCATGTCCTAACCAAGCTCTTTAACCTTACTTTGCGGAAAACCTTCAACTATGTGGACCATTTATAGAATGAGGTGCTTTTTCCTGTTAACGGCAAGTCTTGGTTGTGTATTTGCTACATAAAGCCATGTTCCAACTGTCTTCTGCTGTGTAAAGCACACAGTTCAAGTGATGGCTATTCTCTGTTCTATGTCTTGACTGGAAGGTTGAACGGCTAGGGCTAGAATCATCTGGTGGCTTCTTCACTTACAAACCTATGTACCACTTAGGGTGAACTCAGAGGGGACTTTAGACCAGAGCTCCTACACATGGCCTCTTCATGTGACTTGGACTTCATCCTAGCATGGCAGCCAGATTCTGAGGAGCATTCCAAAAGCCAGCATCCAAAGCAGAAAATTTCCAGCAGTGCCCGTGGAAAAAAGGACTACAAACATTTTCTGACCAAGCCTTGGAAGTCACAAAGTACCTTTCTACTGTGTTCTGTTAATTACAAGCAAGTTATGAAGACTAATCCAGATTGAAAGGAGGAGGATTAACTACAATTCTTGATGGACGAGTGGTCAGTCACACTGCAGAAGAGGATGTGGGTGGGAGATGTTATAGTCTTCTTTGGGAGAGTATCATCTGCCACATCCTGGAAGGGAGGAAGTGTAATTAACAAGATTCTGGAACTGAATGCTGCTAGCTCCATTAGAGTATCCTAACTGCTGTCCATCTTGCCCCATCAAGAATCACTATCAGAGCCCTGCCTGTCTGACCAAATGTCACTCAGCTGTGCCAGGAAGATCCAGACCCTCTACAGCATCACTAGCCTCAAGGCATGTGTGTAGGAGCCCTGAGCTTTACTCTTTCCAGATGTGGGAAACACATACTAGCAGAGGAGGATGCTGGCAAGTTTGCTCAGGGGTCCCCTTAGTTCTTCAGAGACACCCCCATGCTCTTGACCTTAGGCATCGACCATGTCAGCCTCTATGGTCAGCTTATCAGAAAGGAGAAAAGATATCCTTTTCCCTGTTGTATCTTGAAGTCCCTGGCCTGCCCGGAGCTAACCCCACACCACAAACTCACTGCATCCACAATAGGATGGAAACACACAATACCAGGAACTTCTCTCTAGTCCTGCTTCCCTATGGAAAACCAATACTCCCTTTGGGAGCCAGAGCCCCATCCCATTCAGACCACCTTGAGCTAGCATAAATACAGCCATAGTCAGAGTTATCACATTAGCCTTAGAATTCAGATCTAGCTGCAAGACTTCTATAAAGGCTCCAAAGGAACTCATTTTGAGGGAATGGTCTGCCTCTACACTTCCCATTCAGGCTGCCTAAATAAAGTCCTTTGGCTCAGGGCATTCTCTGATAAGGAGGCTGGAAACTGAGTCACCTTCTCTGTACCTGTTCCTTCCCCTCATCAGAGGGGCCTGTTCCCTGTTCTGGACACACAGTAACTACTTGTCTCTTGCACATATGAGAGCATCATATGGCACCTGGCAAACTCTGCTTCTATATCTGTTCCCAGAGGTGAGGGAACACTGTCTCTCTTACTGTGGCACTAGAGGAAGGACACGCCAGATCATAAAAGTCAGCCTCAGGGAGTGATGAACTGAAGGGGAAACAAGCTTTATAAGGCTAAACATGGGCACCCATGTGGTCCATTAGTTCACTACAGTTTACCTTCTTACATAAGCTCCTGAGATGAAGCCACTGTTGCCCACCACGACTGTAAAATCTGTGCCCTCCCACTGCTGGGTGCAGAGATCTGCTCTGGTCCTACTGCCAGCCAGGATTTGCCTTCATATTTAAGTCTCCTGGCCCCGTGGGGACATCTCCTGAGTGCTGCCCAGGTAGTGATGGTACAGGAGCCATAGAAACTGAGACCTTGAAAAAAGGAGATAACTCACAGAGATGTTATTGTGATGTGACCCCAGTCTTAGGAGCAGGCTTGTAGTGTCTGAAGAAAGCACAGATTCCACCAGATTTTAATACATTTGAAATCAACAGTAGAAATCCTGTTACAAATCAGCACAAGACTAATTGCCTAACAAAAATCTAAAACATGGACTCTCATGGAGACCAGAGGACTTGTAAATGACTCTTGGAGGAAAGACCTGAGGAAGCACCACAGATGAAGAAGCTGAACCCAGTGACCATTAAGTGGAACAAAACTTGAAAGGAAAGGGAAGTGGGTGTGGGTGTGGGTGTGGGTGTGGGTGTGGGTGGAGAGACCAGTCCACAAGACTGAAGCTTGGAACTTGAACTTTCATCAAATTCCTCCTAACCCTGGGAAGAATGGACAGCCACAATGAGACCTAGTCATGACCATGCCTAGCTCTGGCCCCAGAAGATTCTTGGACAGCAGCAGGAGAGTGGCTAGAGAGTCCTGTATCTTGAGTGTGGTTCATGAGCTGCTCATTTGCAGACTCTTGGTCCAGCAGCAGGGATGGCCAAGGAGTATCCTACTGATAGATACCTCACTTTTCTTCCTTGGGCACTGAAGGACAATGGCTCCACTCTTTCCCAGAAGTATTTCACCTTAAATTCCTCCCAATTCCAGTCAAAATTCTTTTGATAGCTCATTCATGCAATTTTAATGTTCTCTGCCAACAAATTTTACAGTAGCTATCCCCCAAGGGGTCGCCATTGATTATTCTAAGTAGATACAACAAAATATTTCGAGGCACAAATTTTAACTAGAAAGAAAATGAAACAAATATTTTGTTTGTGATGAGTGATCTGAAAAGGACTTTTTCTTTCTTTCTTTCTTTTTTGTATTTTTTTTAAATTAAGAATTCCAGTAACAAAATTCGACTTCATGTAAAGGCGTTGACCAACCAGATACCAACCTTTTGGATTTCCCAAATACTGTTTCAACTAGGGTTTCTTGTAATAATTATGCAAGATTTAAAGGTCAATGACCTGTAAAACAGTCTTGACATCCAAGTAAGTTAGTCTGGTTGTTGACTTGGCTAAGAGAAATGCCTCATAATGTTCCACTTGTCCCTAATCTCTCATTCTCACTGTCCTAACATTCTTACAACTGAGCACGTGTGAAGCAAAATCTTGTGCCTGGGACTCAAGAACCCCCAAGAAAATTCCAGGACACCTGTGTCAAGTCTAGAAGCATTACAAATTCTGAACCCAGGTAAATTCATGCCAAAGTGACAACAGGTGATGGTGATTTTATATGCTGTGCCTCCAAGTACTTTCCCACAAAGATGCTTTGTTGTTAGTTGTCATCAAGTTGACTCCCACACATGATGACCTTGTGTACAACAGAACAAAATATCGCCTAGTCCCGCATCATCTTCACAATCACCAGCATGCTTGAGTCTATCATTGTGGCTACCGTGCCAGTCCATCTCACCAGGGGTGTCTCTTGCCGTCATTGGCCTTCTGATTCACCAAACATAATGTTCTCCTCTAACAACTGATTCCTCCTGATGATGTCTTCAAAACAAACAAATTGGAATGTTCTGTTGTGATCCATAAGATTTTCACTGACTAATTTTTGAAAGTGAATCACCAGCCTTTTTTTCATAGTCTGTCTTAGTCTGGAATCTCCAATGAAAACTATCCACTATGGGTGACCCTCCTGGTATTTGAAATACCACCAGCATAGCATCACAGCAACATGGAAGCCACAGCAGTATGACAAACTTAAAGATGGGTAATGAAAGAAGGTTTAGAGAGACACAATTTCCAGATCCAAACAGGCGACTAATGAGAAGAGACTTCTAACAACAGGAAAGGTTTGACAGGTAGGTATTAGGAGTTTAGCAGTGTCACAGGCAAAATTCTGAAGTGGTCCCAAAGCTTTCCATCCCCTGACATACACAATTGTCTCCCCTTGAGTGAGGGTGACACCATGAATACAAAGGATTTCACTCTTGTGATTAGATTATGTTATATAACAAAGGTGAAGTGTTTTAAAGGTGTTACTGAGTTTCCAAATCAGTCTTACCTGAGTTAATCAAAAGAAAAATTATCCTGGGTAGGCTTGATTTAACTAGGTGAGCTTAGAAAAGAACTGAGTCCTTCTTGGAGGAAGAGATTTAAAGCATGAAGGCACCTCTGAAGGGCATCACCTAGCAAGGAACTGAGAGTGGACTCTAGTATCCTCATCTGATAGTCAGCAAGAGTGGGAACTTAATCCTACAATCACAAGGTTCTGCCAACAACTACAAGAGGATTAAAAAGAAACCTGAGCTTCACACATGCACACAGTCCAGAGTACAGCATGATTTCAGCCTTACAATATTCTTAGCAGAGAGCTCAGCTTAGCTGTGCCCAAACCTCTGACCTATAGCCATCATGAGAAATTCAGTATGTTTTGTTTTAAGTCGCTGAGTTTGCGCTAATTCGTTATGCAGCAGTAGAAAGCTAAGACAAGGGTAGAATGTGTTCCAGGAGGAAAAGCAAGGGAGTATCAAACCCAAACTGTGCCAACACCAAAGGCCACCTAATCTTAAATTCTGCCTCTGCCAAAGAAAGGGAGGAGTAGTATGAGAGGAGGGCAATCAGAATGCAAGGGAGGTGTGATATCAAGTTGTAAGGTAGAAATATGAAAGAATTCTTGGATCAGAGAGGAAATGTTTGCCTCAGAGGAAGTAGCTTGGTTTCTGTTTTTAAGTGGAACAGGTGTCTTTTAGCAGGAGTATTGGATATTACTCAGGTGACACAGCAAGATGGGTGTGATCTCAACACAAGAGAGATTGTAATACCTTGAGGTAACTAGGCATAAATAGGCATGTCTTTATTACTTAGATTTCTAACTTGTTCTCAAAATTGTATATATGTTGCTTAATAAATTAAAAATCAGAGGAGAAATCAGGGTGAAAAACTATACCTGGAAAACCAGTGGCTTCAGATCTACCAAAAATAGCCAGTGGGCTGCAATTTTAAGGCTCCCCAGGCAGCAGTCTCTGAGAGTCTGTGTTTAAATGCCCCTTTAGTCAGTAGACACCAAGGACGTAGGGATAAGCTGAGATGGTATTGGACCAGGGAGAAAGTTACACCTGAATCCTGTCCCCCTCACAAGTTTCCCACAGGAAAGCATAATTTAGATCTAAACTCATAGCTGACCACTACACATTGCAGAAGACTCCCTTTAGCTAAGCTAGGACTTGATGACCTACAGTGAAAGTACTGGCTATAATTGTTATTGTTGTTGTTAGGTGCCATCAAGCCAGTTCTGACTTATTTGTGACCCTATGTGCAACAGAACAAAACTCTGCCCAATCCTGTGCCATCTTCACAATTATAGTTACGCTTCAGTCTATTGTTGTAGTCCCTGTGTCAATCCATCTCGCTGAGGGTCTTCCTATTTTTTTAACAACACTCTATAAAGCATGATGTCCTTCTCTGGGGATCAGTCCTTCCTAAAAACCCTGGTGACGTAGTGGTTAATTGATATATCTGTTAACCAAAAGATTGGCAATTCAAATCTGCCAAGCACTTCTTGGAAAACCTATCGGGTACTTCTACTCAGATCTATAGGGTCATTATGAGTCAGAATCAACTCGATGGCAGTGTGTTTGGTTTTTGCTTAATAACATGTCCAAAGTACACGATGAGGTGGAGTCTTGCAATCTTTGCTTCTAAGGAGCATTCTAGATGTACTTTTTTCAAAGATAGATTTGTTTATTCTTTTGGCAGTCCACTCTATAGACCATATTCTTCACAACACCATGACTCAAAGGCATTGATTCTTCTACAGCCTTCCTCATTCATTGTCAGTTTTTGCATGCATATGAGGCAATTGAAAATGTCATGACTTGGGCCAGTCTTCAAGGTGACATGTTTACTTTTTAATATTTTAAAGTGGTCTTTTGCAGCAGATTTACCTGATGCAATACATTGTTCAGTTCTTTACTGCTGCTACTATGGGCATTGATCATGGATCCAAAAAAATTGAAATCCTTGACAACTTCAATCTTTCCCCTGTTTATCGTGATGTTGTTTATGGGTCCAAACCAAAAAAACCAAACCCTGCACTGCTGAGTCATTTCCAACTCATAGTGACCCTATAGGACAGGGTGGAATTGCTCCATAGAGTTTCCAAGGAGGGCCTGATGGATCTGAACTGCCAACTTTTTGGTTAGCACTTAACCACTGTGCCCTCAGGGTTTGTTTACAGGTCTAGCTGTGAGGATTTCCGATCTCTTGTGTTGGGGTATAATCCATACTTAAGGCTGCGGTCTTTGATCTTCATTAGTAGCTAGAGCAAGCAAAGTTACATCATCTGCATGACACAGGTTATCAATGAGTCTTCCTCCAATCCTGATGCTTCATTCTTCTTCATATGATTCAGCTTCTCAGATTACGCTCTGAGCATACAGATCGAATAAGTATGGTAAAAGGATACAACTCTGACACATACCAGTATCCTCTTGTTCTGTTTGAGTGACTGCCTCTTGATTTATGTACAGGTTCTTAATGAGTATAATTAGATGTTCTAGAATTGTTCTGACTATTTCACTCCTAAGACCAAAATCCAAGTCTTGGGCCTTACCTCCCTGTTTTAGGAAAGATCATACCAGCCAGTGAAAATGCAAAGTAAGTATGTAAGACCTAAGAAAACCAGGTAAGTAACCCAGTGCCCTGCTGATCTTGGCCACTCACATCAGGCTTTTCTCCACTGAGGAGAAGCCAAACAGTTTGGGCTGCTGTCCTCCTATGGCTTCCCTTGATCCTCACCACGTGGATTCTCCTCCCCTCTCTGCTTCGCTACAGCTTCTTTTAGTGACTTTCATGTCATCATCATCTTTCTTGCTTTGTTCTCTCATTTAGTTGGAGTACATATCCTGATAAAGGTGGGATGTCACAGAGGTTAATGACCTCTAAGATGTTAAATAATAATAGTAATTTTAAACCTTGCCTGACTGAGATACTGCTCTTCTTCCTTTACCCTTGATGTTTACTGAATATAGAATTCTAAGTTGGAGATAACTTTTCCTCAGGATACGAAGGCAACTTCCAACATTGCTCTTGAGCAGCCTATCGACATCCTGACCACCTGCCCTAGATTCGTGGTTATTTCTCCTGTTTTTGGTGTGATATTTCTTTCTTTTTTTTTTTTTTTTCATCATGATTGAGTGAAAGTGTACAATCAGTTTAAATTTGCATGCCCACCTATCTGCAGCTCCTTCTGCTCTCCTTGGCTGTTCTACATAAATCATATCCTCTTAACAATCTCCTTTCCCCTTCTCTCTACCCTCTCCACTCCCCTCTAGTAAGAGGTCAGTAGTATGACATCCTATAGATGCATGGAATCATAAAGTACACACATGATATGGTCACTCTGTGTCCCCGAGTCCAATCCATTGCTGTGTGAAGATTTGGCCTCAGTAATGATTTATGATCAAGGGCAGCATCAGGTCTAGGCACATGTACCAGGCCTTGGGGAGTTCTCAGGGAGGTGGCTGGGTACCATTTGGTTCTTCTGGTCACATGTTGATGTCGTCACCTGTTCACGTGGGTCTTTCTGTCTTCTGGGTTCTCTTTTCTCTGTGTTGTTGTTGTCCTTAGCGATCGTCTGTTCCAGCTGAGTTGGCACCATTTGGTGTACCGCAGATGGAAGCTTCCAAGCTTTTAAGACCTTTGGTGTGATATTTCTTATTTCTAGCACTGAATGCCTTCTTGGTGGGCCTTTTTAATTCAGAAACTAATGGCTTTCATATTTAAACTATTGTTCTCGATCATGTCTGCTATGTCTCTGTTCTGTCCTCCCATACACATACTAGGTGTGACGATCTTGGAAGTGATGGTAAGGGTAGAGAAAACATAGAAAGCAGCAAGCTGCCCGTATGACTCAGAGCCTTACCCAGAGCATCAGGTAGGGAGCACCTACCTTTGCCAGCATGACTTCAGATTAGGTGCTCTTTTCCCATATTGTTGCCTGAGTTGAGAAGAGCAGCAAAGTGGATGCACTTATTCATTAACCCTGACTCTAATCAAAGCCAGTGGAAGAACAGTGAAAAACTCAGCAGTCCTTAGAAGGACCCTCCCACACCCGTTCTCATCTGAGAGCCCTGAGGACTATTGCGGGCCTCAATTTACCAACTCAGTTGCTGTTTTTTCTAACCAACTTTGATTCCTGCACACCACATCCCTTTCCATGTACAATAGAGTTCATCCCTTTGTATAATTCCTACCCAACTTATGTTGTAAATAATTTCCATCCCACTAGTTTTTCTGTTCTTTTGTTATGAAACTTCTATTATCAGATGTAGATTTCCGGGATTGATTATCTATTTCTATTAACTTTTCCTTTCTATTTCCAGCTCTGTCTCTGACTGTTTCTAATTCTATCTGGGAGATATCTTTATTGCCCCCACATTTCCATGGAATTAATTTCTACTGTCATATTTTTAATCTCCAAAGACTCTTTCTTCTCCTCTGAATTTTTCTTTCACTTAGCAGCCTTCTCTTACTTGAGGAAAGCAATATTTTTTCTGTTTAATGATACTCACCCCCAAAACCTACTGCTGTTGAGTCAGATCCAACTCACGGCAATCCTAGAGGTCAAAGTAGAACTGCCCCACAGAGTTTCCAAGGAGCACCTGATGGATTTGAACTGTCAACCTTTTGATTAGCAGCAGATGTAGCACTTAACCCACTATGCCACTGGGGTTTCTTGTTTAATGATAGTAGAGTTTCAAGGCCTTTTTTATGCTTTACACAGCATCTCTGCGTCATTCCCTTTTCCTGTGGATCTTCTTTGTTTTGTCTTAAATTTTAACCATTGTTTCTATCTCATTTTCACACTGAGAGGTGAAAAAGTATCTGGTGGTCTCTGGCAGCCATCACCAAGCATAGCACTGAACACAGACTAGAAGCACTGCCAGAAGGGCAAAGTTGCCAGATGAGGCAGTGAAGACCTAGTCAACTTACTGCTTACCACAAAGTTGGGACTTTTGCTTTCTTTCAAAGCACATTGCACAAGAAAACTGCTGCCCCAAAGACAGCTTATCTCTCTACATTTCCGCATACTGCTAGTTGGAGCACTCTCTGCAATCTCTGTCTGTACTGTGATAGGAGGAGTTGTCTAAGCCCCTATGACTTAGTCAGACACAGGTAGCTGTTAGTTTGTATTATTGCTGTTGTTGTTGTTGCTAGCTGCTATTGAGCGAGCCCCTGATTTGTGACAACCCCATGCACAAAAGAAGAAAATACTGCCTGGTCATATGCCATTCTCAAGATTGGTTGCAGATTTGACTATTGTGACCTATAAGGTTTTTATTGGTTAATTTTGAGAGATAGATCACCAGGCCTCATTTCATAGTGTGTCTTAGTTTGGAAGTTCCACTAAAATCTGCTCAGCATTCTTGCAACAGGCAAGCCTTCCCTGACATACTATGAGAGGCATTTGTTAGCAGTTGAACCTGGGTCTCCCCATGAAAAGTAAGAATCTACCACTGATCTACCACCAACCTCACCCATTCATATCCTCCATGAAAAAAGTGAGTCTCCACAACCTATTTGGGTGGCTGGCCCATAAGAGGAGACTGAAGCTGTCTTCACACACTGAAATTCACTGTGCCATGCTCTCCTGACCTCACAGTTGTCTGTGTGGCCAAGCTGGTCCATTCAAGATAGACATGGTCCTGATGCTGAACATTGACCTGATGCCAGTACAGCCCAGATCAATGACTCCTACAGTAATCCCTTGAAGAGCAGCAGTGACTCCATTTCTCAAGAAGGACACTGAGGGTCAGACCTCATAGTGGTGCCAATGACTGTGTCCATGGGCTGCACTATGGCTTGCTCTTGCTTTTTCTTATGGAATGTACTTTTGTTTTGGAAACCAAATGCAGTTTCCAAGGGAACAAGCACCCAAGTTCCCTGTGGAACTGCAGGCTGGGTGACGAGGGCACAGAGAGAAGCACCTAGAAGATGCTGTTCTTTCTGCTTGGTTGTCTACTGTCTGCCACCGATGGGGAGAGCTGCTTCCGCTGCTGGCCTGAGCTGCCTGCACTAGTGGACTATGACCTGCAGGTTCTCTGGGGTACCCCAGGACCACCTGCAGAACTGTCACAGAGCCTCCACATGATCTTTATGGAGGAGCATGTCATCACTGACCCCTGGTACCTTGGTGAGGCCCAGCTGGGAGACTAGGATGAGGGCAGCCCCCTTCACCCAAACTGGGGTCTCCTTCTCTAACCACATTCTGTCTGCATGTCACATCCTCAGATCGTGACCACTTAGAAGAAGAAGCAGCCAAATTCTTCAATAACATTGACCTAGCCATTAAAAAATCAAGAAATGGTGAGAAAGACACATGGCCCAGGGCCCTGGAGTTTGGTTGGCACAGCCTGTCCTCCCAGGCATTCCCTGAGGAACCACTGGCCATGGGGTGTGGGGCTGGTGAAGGTGGGGTGGGTGCAGCCCTACTGTCTACATATCCTGCTTCAAAAATTGAGTATAAAGTTCTACCACAAGGAAGCTATAGAACTAATTTCATCCAAGGAGCAATAGTAGGTTCCTGTCCCTCTAACCTCTCTCAGATAAATTAATACTTTTGGATGAAATTGACACATTCAAGAAGCTCTTTTCTGAGAGACTGAACAAGATATCAGAGGCACTGAAGGAGAAGGGTGAGAGGTGGGGCTGGCCCCTGTCCACACCTGACCTTCACTCTCCCTGGACACCCAAGGAGTCAGGACTCAAGTCTGTAGACCCTTTGCTCCCTGAGCCCTACTCGAGCTGCCCTGAATCCCTCCCCAAGGGCCTCTACCTGCTCATTCCTCCTGCCCAGCCATTCCACACCTCCTCCTTGCTCACATCCCCACCCCCTCCCAGCTGTATCTGCCTCCCCAGCTCCTCAGTCTCTCTACCATCTCACCTTCTTGGGAAGTCTGCAACAAGTCCTGTGGTGAGTACTGTGGGCACCTGGCCAGGGTGGGGGATGAGGGTCCATGGATCCTTGTAAGATGCCTACCCTTCCCTCCCTCATAGACCTACGACCCCACATGGAAGTCACCAACTGTATCAACTGCAAGAAACACTACCTCTCTTGCCATGACCCCACCCTCTGTCCAGGTTAGTGGCCATCACCCTGGCCCCAGCCTCTCTCATTCCAATACCTCTGTCTAGCCCAAGCTCTTTTTACCTTCATTCTCATTTGTGGGCATCTTCCATAGGGCCATCTGCCAAGAGGACCTCTTTCCAGAGGTTCCTTGGGTATTGAATGTCTGTATACCTGGAAAGTACCCAAACTCGTCTCCACTCTTAGCCTATTCCTCTGTCACCCAGCTTAGTGTAATGACCCCATTCAAGCCTCAGTGTCCTAGAGCAGGAATCTCCCTCTCCCTTACATAGCACACTAAATCACCACGTTTTGCTAGAAAATTCTTAAACGTGAACTATATTTCAATGTCCACAGCTCAACCTCAGGCCTCCCTATCCCTCATTTGGATTGTGATAACCTGGCCTGCCTGTCTCCTGTCCCTCCTGGCCACATCATACTCTGCACTCTGCTCTCAAGGAGCAAAGTGATCCATGTTACTTCCTGTTTTTAACCTTCAGTGGCTTCCTTCTGTCCACAGACAAAAGCCAAGCTCTTTAGCCCTCAGTCTTCTTTTATTATCCTCTTGATTCCCTGGCCCCACTGATGAACATACAGGCAGCTGCATGTTTCTTTCTTTGAATATTCTTTCTTTTGCTTGTTCGAACATGTGCTGAGCTGAATATTACTTGTCTTTCAAAGTTCAGCTCGGGGATCTTGCTCCCTCAGCTGCTCCAACACTCAGTGGAGGCTCATCGCCACTGCCCACGACTATTCTTACCATGCCTCAGTGCCACACCACTCCACAGTTGTTCACTTGTCTTTCTCCTAGAGAGTAAGTCCATGTCTTATGATGCCACCAGCACCTATTCTGGGTGCCTGGCATACAACTGATGTTCAGTCAAAAACCAAATTCAAACCTATTGACATCAAGTTGATTCTAACTCATAGATGCTGTATAGGACAGAGTAGAACTGCCCCATACAGTTTCCAAGAAGCACCTAGTGGGTTCAAACTGCCAACCTTTTGGTTAGCAGCCATAGCACTTAACCAATACACCACAGGTTTTCCGTAAGTGCCTGCAAATGAATGAATGAACAAAAGAAAGGAAGATTGAGTGTGTGACCTTCTCCCTGAGCCCACCCTGCCTTGACAGCTCTTCAAACACCAGTCTCTCACCTTTCATGCCCCCAGGCTGGACCTCCACAATCAAGTGGGGCACAAGCGTGGGAATCATTCTGCTCATGGTAGCCATAGCTGGAGGTGGGTGAGTGACTTCTCCAAACCTCAATACCCCAAAAGGAAGACACACTTATTCCCTGAGCGACTCACTTCCACCCTGTCTCCTGACCCAGACTTTACCAGCTCTGGTACAAGAGGAAGAATCAAGGTGTAGAAAAGGTATAGTCAAAATCTAGAACTCCCGAGGTGAGGAAAATCAGAGTCTGCATTTTAGGATGACTGAGGGTGGCAGGGCCTGCCGGTCCTAACTTTGGCCTCCTAAAGATCTAGAGTGGTGCATAGCAAGCACCAAGGCTTAGGAAGGCCATACATCAGGCCTCTTGGGGAACCAAGCCCATCTCAGCATCAAAGTTCCAGGGCCCATCCTGATCCACATAGTGGCTTCCCATAAACCAGCACAGGGTCTACCCCTGGGTTTGCCCTGCTGGTTCAGGCAGTGGTAAACTCAAAGTTTCACATTAACCTCACCTATTCCCAATACACCAGACCAGTGCAGAAGTTGTCCAGGCCTCTCCTGGGCCCAACGCACTGGGCGTGAAATGGAAGAGTAAAGAGACCAGCTCTGCAAGAGCTGTACCCGCCCCACCCTTTACCTCCTCCCCTCTGCTCCCAATCTTTACAGTCTCAGCATGACTCTCCGGCCCTCTGGCTTCTGCATGGTCCAGCCTGTAGGGTATCCAGCAGGGTGTCAGAGGGATGGAGGCAAGCAGGCAGGAGGATGTCAGAGTGAATCCCCTGCTTCTGGTCCACAGAGACAAGGCCAGCCAAGTGTGTCCTTCAAATGAACCAAGGTTGCAGCTCTCGTTAGAAAGTTCTCACTCATCTCCAGGCTCTGGTAACTCTCCCTCTCTGACACCTTCTGACCTGCGGTGGTACCAGCTCTGCAGTTCTGAGGTCCTGGAAGACTACTCGATCTCTGTGATTTCCCCACACCCATGGCTATGTAAATTTTTCCTTTATTAAAACATCCAAATTAGTATTATAATGAGACTGTGACACCTATTTCCTGCTGGGACCTGGACAGCACTGCAAGCCCTGAGACATGTGCACAGTATAATGCTATGGAGTAGTTACTGTTCCATCACTCTTCCAATGACCTGCCTCCTTCTCCTGTGAATAAACTTAGATTCCCCAATGTCCACCTACCTCTTTCTTCAACAACTTTCCTCTCCTACCAATCCAAAACCTAAAACTCAAATGTGACTGCTGTCAAGCTGATTCCTATTCATAGCTATATCTCTTAACCATTGTGCCACCTGGGTTTGCCCTGCTGGTTCAGGCAGTGATAAACTCAAAAATTCACATTAGCCTCACCCAGTCCCAAGGCACCAGACCAACGCAGAAGTTGCCCAGGCCTTTCCTGGGCCCAGCACAGTAGGGCATGAAACGGAGGATCAAAGAGACCAGCTCTGCAAGAGAAAAAGCAAGCCGAAGAGCATCAGAGAACAGGCTCCAGTCACATCAACAACAAAGCCCTCGCTGTATACCAGAGACAGGCTAAGACTACCTAAAATAGCAGCTGGAGTAGGAGAGCCACACAGAGAAGCACAAGGAGTAGAAGGTCCCTCTCTGGTACCCAGCTGAGGCAGTCGAAGGCGGCTTTCCTGAGACGCCGAGCAGCCAGCTGGGGCCCAGGAGGAAAGGGGGTGAGGGAATACTTCTGATTGAGGGTTCAGCACTGAGGAAGGAGAGAAGTATTAAACGCTATGATGGAATCGGGAAAATCATGCTCCTCCACAGCTGGAACATGAGGCCATGGTGGCTCCCACAGACTTGACAAACTTGTGACTTGACCTCTGTGAGCCCCAGGAAGCAGGAGAACACAGACAGTGTGATGAACAGCAGTGCTGGGGGAGGCCCAGGCTGGTACTCAGGGAGACCAGGCCCCTCACACAGCAGTGGACATACCTAATCCTACCCTCCTCTACCACCCTCCCGACTTCACAAGATGAAGAGGAGCGATGGGACCTCAAGTATTTTTAGAACATTTAAACCAATCCAAGCACACAAGGACTAACCTTAACAATTCTGAATAAGCAGCCCAGAGAACACTGGGCTGCCCTAGATTTCCAGGATATGCATGATACTCCTTGCATGTATGGAAAAGCCAGACTCTCTCTTGGTAGGGATTTTACTTACTTGTATTTAAATTGGGCTGTATGCTGTTACCTCAAAAGCATCCAGGACAACTATTTTCTGATGTTTGCAGTAAAGACAAAACCCTGGGTATAATGATAAATTCTGACTGTGTATCTCTTATCAATAGGTTTTTATTATTTGTGCACACATTTGCATGAAAACTAGATAGTAATTTCTGCTAGAGTAGAGACATCAAGGAAATTAGAATCAGGCAAACCTTGGTTAAAATATAGACTCTTCTAACTACTACAGTGCAGCTATAGCAGACCAACACTGCTGCCAAGGGTGACTAGAAAAACTGGATAAAATACACACATACACAAGTCAGCAGTTCAAATCCACCAGGCTCTCCTTGAATACTCTAGGGGGCAGCTCTAGCCTGGTCTCTAGGGTCACCATGAGTTGGACCCGACCTAACAGCACTCTAAGGTGAGCCTGGTATTTGGCATGCCTTCCCCTAGTCGCAGGCCAAGCCTCAAGAGCTAAGTTGAAAGAAGAGGTTGGGCTGATGATAAACTCAATATGTGGATAAAGAGCTTTCAGCAATATCATGGGGCTGATAGACAAAAACTGGTTTTCTAGTTTGCTACCTTAAGTTGGATTCTCAAAAGAAGCAAAACCTGTAAAACATATGAATATATATAAAGAGAGATTTAAAAGGCTAAAAACGTCTCAAATCCTTGGGTGAGGCTAGAGATGTCCCATAACTTAGGTAGTGACAGGGTGGGGCTGGCCAATCCAAGATCAACAGGTCAGAATGCAGGACTCTGTTGTCTGTAGAGCTGTGGAGACCAACAAATCCCAAGATAAGCAAGCTAATAGCTCAAGTCCCAAGAACTGGAGGTCAGATAAACAGGAGTCAGCTGCAGGATTCAAAGGGAGCAAAAGCCAACTATCCCTACCAAAAAGACCACTTATATTGGATCAGGCCACACCCACAAGGAAACTTCCTCTCAACTAGCTGACTATCCACAGCAGATTTCATCATGAAGGTGATCACATTATATCAAATCTCATCATGTGGGTGATTACATCATCATACAACTGCTAAACTATATGAAAACTGCCAAACACTGAGAATCATAGCCCAGTCAAGTTGACATACAACCTTAATGATCACATTTGCCAAGACTAGGAATGAGGGGGTCCAGATCCCCGAAGGAAGGTGAGAGAAGTAAAACAAATACATAGGCATCCATTTCCTCCTCAAGGCACTTGCCTGTTCTTAGGTAGCACAAGGCTAAAATATATCCGAAACACAATTTATAAGAATTGGGATGCTGGGGAAATAAAAATTGGAGTTCATGATTGACATAGTAGGACGAACCTGGATAAATACTTCCAGGAACCCTAAGAAGCACAGTTCTACTCTAATACACATTAGGTCACCACGAGTCAGAGTCAGCTCGAGAACAGTTGCTGGTGGTGGTGGATTGATAGATTCAAACTATCAATCTTTTTGGTTAACAGTCGAACACTTAAATCACTGCACCACCAGAGCTCCTTTCACATACCTATTACAGCAGCTGAAATAAAAAATAGAATACTAAGCGCTGATGAAAGAGCAAGTGGATATCTCAGACAATGCCGGAGAAGATGTAAAATGGTACAGCTGCTTTGTGTTTGTGTATCTGTGTGAACAAATGCACAGACACATATGTAAAGCCCCCAGATTCACTGGTTTCTAGGAGATTTCACCAGCAGGACTCCTAGGTGGCCCTCCTCTTGGCCAGCAAGTAGAGGCCATTAACATTTCCACTGAAGTAATTGCCATATTTCAAGGCTCTGTAGGCATTCTTGCGTGTCCTTTGGTGCAGACTTGACAGGAAAGCTCCTCAGAGGGCTCCATCCAGAGCCTTGTCACAGCTCTACTCGCCATCACTAGCACCTTCTTTCCCTAGCTTTGACTGACTGTCTTGCCTTTTGCCCTCCAAACACGCCATAAGCACTCCTATCATGGTTGGATTACCCAATAAGCTAGGTAAGCACACGCTTACGGTGTCAACAAAACAGCAACACTAGTTATCCAAAGCAAAGGTTTATGGATATCAGACAGAGCACGAGTAAAAGCAAATTCTATGGTGGCAGGGCAATCAGTGAAATCGGTACCAGCTCCAGTATGTGAAATGTGCTGGCTGGAAATAAAAAACATGCAAAATTAACAAGGACATTCACATTCAATGTTTAAGCTATGATGCCACAACCATTTCAACATGTTCACTGAATTCTCCTACAGTTGTCTCCTATCTAACTGAAACTGCTTATCTCAGTGAGTCTCTTGAGAGTACACTTTATTTCTAATAAAGAAGAGGTGGTGGGCTATCAAATCAAACTCTTGCTAAATTCACCCAAACATCAAAATTTAAGTATGAGCAGTTTCAAGCAAAATTGATGAAAGTCAGTTTTTCAGTGTGAGTGATCAACAGAAGTTTGTGTTTGTTGCTGAAACGACTAAGTTCACTGACTCATTTGCTTTGTTGTAGAACACATAAAATTCTCTTTTTGTAGAAAATGTACATAATGAAAATCTTAGAACCCCACATCCACTAAAAAGTTTACAATCCAGTTGATGTCCTTTGGCTAAAACAGCATATGCCCATTTTGCATTCAATCACTAATACTATAGTTCCATTTAAAACAAAGTTATGTCATAGATCACTAACACATACACATATAAACACACATTTGTGTTTATACAACATAAACTTATATTGTGTAAATTGATACAATTTATACTGTATAAATTTACACAATTTATATTATGTAAATTTATATTCATATAATATAAATATATAGTGTATAAATATAAACATATATTATATTTATATAATTCATGTATCCATTTTGAATGAAGGGGTAAACAGAGGAGAGAGCACCACAGATTATCAGTGTTTAGGGCTTCCATACGTCATACCTAATCCAGCCCTGTCATCTACCTCTTTTCTATCATGACACTGAGCTCTACTCTCAGAGAAATTACCTCGTATGTGTCCTAGTTTTACTCTGTGGCCACTAGAGACTCTATTGGCTAAGAGGAAAGGAATCTGACCCTCTCTCTTCTACTATGGGCCAGGTATTTGCTACTTTATCATTTAACTGTAAAAACACAGAGTAAACATTATAACTTTTCTTTTTGCAGATGAGTTTTAGTGAGGCTATTACTTACTCAGACACTTCTTTTTTCCAAAGACCATTCCAGATTTTTCTATGGAGTCTGAAAGCTGGAAAGTAGATGAGAAAAATGAAAACTGTGTTTAAGTTTCCCCCACCCCTTTCTTGCATTTCTACCCCAACAGCTATAGTATATTTCCTCTGCAGGTGGCAATTTTTAGTAACTGCAAGGATGAAATCTGACTTGATTCCACATGTAATCTTTGTTGTGCCATTGTGTCTGGTGGGAAATTCCACTTGACTGTGTTAATTATTCTTGTAAATCAATTTTCCTGTCTATCTTTTTAAATTTCTCACTTATTGAGAGGTTATTCACTTGTCAGGCACTGTTGCATTATATAAATCAATCCACAAAATAACTCCAGGAGAGAAATTCTTTTCCCATTAGGCCAAGTGCTGCCAAGTGCTGTCGAGTCGGATCACCCCAACGTTGCTCCCATCAGCTGGCACACTAAAGTGGAAGCATGTGTGTGCATACATCCTGGCATACACACGGTCAGAACCCACAAGATTCATAGATGTTATATCTCAGATCAAGGATCAGAGAGGTTAAATGCCATAGTTCATCGAACTAGCTCATGAGCTGAGATTCAAATCCTCTAGAGATCCTGTACAAGTTTTTCTTCTTATACCCTGACCTCATGGTGAAACTGCTGTATATTAGCAAAAAACAAAAAAACTAAACCCAACTGCCATTGAGTCTCGACTGACTCAGAGCGACCCTACAGGTCAGAGTAGAAATGCCCCATAGAGTTTCCAAGGAGTGCCTGGTAGATTAGAACTGCCTACCTTTTTGTTTAGCAGATGTAGCACTTAGCCCACACCACCAGAGTTTCTGCTATATATGAGAAGGGCACCCGAAAGACGTAGAAGCAGTGTGAGGAAATAGAACCTTAGCAGAAGCAAGACCAACCACTGAGAAATAAAACATCATACAGTGTTAACTGACTAGGATCCCATTTCCTTCATGAAAGAGACATTTAAACATGATGAAAGAGATCACATTTATTTGCAGCTGAGCATCAGTATTACTCTTTATTTGGTAAATTCAAAAGACTTTCATCTATGTTTGTAGTCTGGGAATCGGGGATAGGAGCACTACCTTTATCAAATTGTCTGTGTAGAGACTGTGGCACCATCAGACACTCCTGGATAGAGTCCATGTTCTGCAAATGCATAAAACTCCTGCCAAAGGAGAAAGTCTTCTAGGCAACCAGGGTCCCCTGACAGGAGTGGCCTTGATGTGGCAGTGAAGATCTGTCATTGTCTTCTCCCCGTTGCTGCTGACTGCAGGAACAACATCCGGCACCTTTGCAGCCTGGTTTGCACTATCATAAACTCCCTATGGAATGTATATTCTTTGTGAGAGCAGACACATTCTAGCTCTGCCTTCACCCTGGGACCCTTTTCCTTGTTTCTTAGTGTCAGTGTGACATAGCAAATCTCCACTCTCTAACTAGGAAAGGAAAATAAAACCTGTGTGATCTGTCTTGGGAGAAGTACAGCCAGGGTACTTCTTATAAGACCAGGTGGTGAGACTCCATCTTCACAATCTTTGGACACGTTATCAGTAGGGACTAGGCCCTGGAGAAGGACATCATGCTTGGTAAAGTGAGGATGAGCAAAAAGGAGGAAAACTCTCAACAAGATAGACTAACACAATGGTGACAACAATATAGTCTTTGTCCTTTGTCCCTTCTGTTGTGCCTCATTGCTTGAAGCACTGGCCCCCAGCAGTGGGCTAACTGTCTCTGGGAAGTGACTACACATCCCAGGAAGGATCAGGAAGAGGTAAAATGGACAGGACTCAAGGACTGGAAGCTCATTCTGACTCTGATCCTTTGGCACAGCAGTTGGAGGCACAGGCACTGGAGCTAGATTATAAAGGCTCTGAGCCGGGACAAGTTACTGAACTTCTGCTGACTGCTGATGCTGCGAAGAGATGTTGATCAAGCAAAGACAGATGTATTGCTGCTGAGTGTTGGGGCCCCCTCTCAGAAGGAGAAAAGCAAAGATAGGATATTTATAAGGTTTGGTGGTCAGGTTCATAGATCTTTCAATGCAGGAGGGTCTAATAGAAGTGGGAAAAATTCATAACATAGTAATTTCAGTTTGTGGACACGACAAGGACATGTTGTGAAGCAAGTCTTTAAAAGATAAGCAGTCCTGCAAGGAATCCAGTTGAGCAATTATTTTTCCTAGAAGGAGAAATTTAAACATTTGAGAGAAAGTTGGGTAGTCTATTTTCAGATAAATGGGTTTTTCAGGAAGTTCCTAAAACAAATAAATTTATTTGCAAGCTGTTTTAGTTATCTAACACTGCTATCACAGAAATAATGTAAGTATGCAGCTTTAACTAACGGAAGTATCTTTTCTCACAGTTGAAAGTCTGAAAGTCTGAATTCAGGATGCCATCTCTAGGGGAAGACTTTCTCTTTGTGTCAGCTCTAGACGAACATCCTTGTCTTTTCGAGCTCTTGATCTTACAGTCTTCATTGGGCTTAGCATTTCTCTTTCTTCATCTCTTTCTTCACTAACTTTCTTGTCTAATCTCTTTTGTGTACCAAAAGAGATTGATTTAAGACAAACTCTATACTGACCTGCATCACTAACGTAACAAAGAAAATCCATTTCCAAATGGGATTATAACTACTATAGGGGTTAGGATTTACAACATATGTTTTGTAGGGACACAACTGAGTTCATAGCATCAGTTCTTCCTCTTGGGCAAGAATTTTCCTTAGTAATAGAACAATATTAATATCAAATGTGGAACAGTAAAGTCATATCACTGTAGACACTCAGCTGTGGTTATAGACAGCGTCAGTTTTCACCACCTATTCCTCAATTTCTTCAACAGTAAAATGGGAATAATGATAGAACTACTTCTTAGGGTTGATTGTTAATTCAGATAATATGTATAAAGTACTTGGAGCAATATCTGGCACTTAGAGTGCCTCAGCTACCATGTCTCCAGCATTAGTCTAAAACCTAGTTAGGCTGAGCCTTTTTTCCCCACTGTTTTACTGTAGTAAAATATATATAACATAAAATTTTCTATTTTAATTATTTTTCAGTGCAGCAGCATCCCCAGGAGAATGTGGGGTTGCAGACTGTACTACCAACACTATCAGAGAGGGTGATACCAAAATGATCCTAGGGTCCAGGTAGGGGCAGGTATCATAAGTTACCACACCGGATAATACTAACCCTAGTTATGCCACTGCTCATGTATACAATTTAGTGGCGTAAGTACCTTGACAATATTGTATAGCTATCATCACTATTTCTAGAATTCTTTCTTCACCCCAAACAGAAACTCAGTACTGTTGAGTAATAACTTCCCATTTCTTCCACTCTGGTCACTGATAACCTATATTCTACTTTCTATCTTTATTAATTTGCTTATTATAGATATCTTATACAAGGGTAATTATGCAAAATTTGTCCTTTTGTGTCTGCTTTATTTCACTTAATGTTTTCAAGAGTCAATCATGTTGTAACATGTGTCAGAACTTTATTCCTTCTTAAGACTAATATTCTAATGTATGTATATACCACCTTTTTATCCATTCATCTACTTACGGGCATTTGTATTATTTCCATCTTTTGGCTACTGTGAATTATGCTGTAATGAACATTGGTGTACAAGTATCTATTTGAGCCCCTAATTTTAAGTCCTTTGGGGACATATCTAGGAATTGAATTGCTGAGTCATGTGTTAATTCTTTGTTTTCCACAGTGGCTGCACTATTACATTATCCCATTTGAAAGACAGTTCCAATTTTTCAATAGCTTTGCCATCAGTTGGATCTGACTCAACAGAGCTTGGCTGGCTTGGCTTGCTAAAATGCTGTATTCCACATTTTTTTAAATAGCTATCAAGTAAGCATCAAGTAGTGTCTCATTGTGGTATCAACTTCATTGCCTTAATGACTAGTGATGTTAAGCATTTTTTCATGTGTTTATTGACCATTTTTATGTTTTCTTTAGAGAAATATTGATTCCAGTCCTTGGCTCACTTTTAATCGGATTCTTTTTTTGTTATGGTTAAGTTGTATAAGGTCTTTATATGTTCTAAATACTGATCTCTTACTGCGTATATGATTTGTGTAAGTATTTTCTCTCATTCTGCAGGTTGTCTTTTAGCTCTCTCGATACTGTCCTATGATATGTGAAATTTTTAATTTGGATAAAGTTTATCTATTCCTTTCTTTTGTTGACTGCACTTTTCATACCATAGCTAAAAACCCACTGCCAATTTCAAAGCTATGAAGATTTTCCCCTATGTTTTCTTCTAAGAATTTTGTAGTTTTGGCTCTTAGAGTTAGATCTTTAATCGATTTTGAGTTGATTTATGTTTATAATGTAAGATTGTCATGGATTGAATTATGTCCCCCAGAAATATCTGTCAACTTGGCTAAGCCATGATTCCTAATATTGAGTGATTGTCTACCACTTGTCATCTGATTTTCCTGTGTTGTAAATCTTACTGCTATGATATTAATGAGGTGGAAGTAGTGGCAATTATGTTAATGATGCAAGACTCAGTCTATAAGAAAAAGCTGTGCCTTATATTAATCTCTTTTGAGATATAAAAGAAGCAAGCAGAGAGATAGGGCAAACCTATATCACCAAGAAACAAAAGACAGGAGAATGACGTGTCCTTCAGACCTCGGGTCCCTGTGTTAAGAAGCTCCACCCAGGAAGATTAATAACAAGACTTTTCTCCAGATCTGACAGAGACAGAAAATCTTCTTTTGGTGATGGCACTCTGAATGTGGACTTCTAAACTCTGAGAAAGTAAATTTGTTTGTTAAAGCCATCCACTTGCAGTATTTCTATTATAGCAGACCTAGATGACTAAGCAAATGTTCAACTTAATTCTGTTGCATGAGAGTATCCAGATTTTCTAATACTATTTGTTGAAAAGATTGCCTTTTCCCCCACTGAATAGTCTTGGCACTCTTGTAAAAAAACTCTATTGGTTGTATGTGTGAAAGTTTATGTTTATCTATTTATGTCTATCTATACATTTATCCTTACGATAGTACCTCACTGTTTTCATTACTATACCTTAGTGGTATGTTTCAGGATCACTGATGGTATAATGGTTAAGCATTCAGCTGCTAACCAAAGTGTCAGTAGGTCAAATACACCCCACAGCTCCGTGGGAGATAGATCTAGCAATCTGCTTCTACAAAGACTACAGCCAAGAAAACCCTATGGAGCACATCTACTCTGTCACATAGGATTGCTATGAGTCAAACTTGATTCAAAGGCACCAAACAACAAAAAGAAACAAGTGCGAAAATTGGGAGGTGTAAGTCCTCTACCCTCTTCTTCTTTTTCAAGATTGTCTTAGTTACCTGGGGCTCCTTTCATTCCCATAAAAACACTGGTGGTACAGTGGTTAAGTGCTATAGCTGGTAACCAAAAGATTGGCAGTTTTAATCCACCAGGCATTCCTTGGAAGCTCTATGGAGAAGTTGTACTCTGTCCTGTAGGGTCACTAGGATTCAGAATCAACTCAGTGGCAATGGGTTTGATTTGGTTTGGGCTCTAGTTTTTTTTTTTTTTTCATTTCCATGTAAATTTGAAGTTTCAATTTTTCTTATCTGAAGAAAAAAAATGGTTTTTTGAATTCTGGTAGGGATTACCTTGAACCTTCAGATTTCTTTGAGTACTATTAACATCTTACCGAGTCTTCCAGTCCATGAACACAGAATGTCTTTCCATTTGTTTACAACTTTGATTTCTTTCAGTTATGTTTTGTAGTTTTCAGTGTACAAGACTTTGATTGCCTCAGTTAAATTTACCCCTCAGTATTGTCTCTTATTTGATGCTGTTGTAAATGGAATTGCTTTCTTAGCTTCCTTTTGAGACTGTTCATTGCTAATGCATGGAAATACAACAAATTTTGGTAAGTTTGTTTTGTGTCTTACAACTCTGCTGTAATTACTTGTTAGCTCTAACAAAACTTTTATGAAGTTTTTACAGTTTTCTAGGTATAAGATCATGTCATCTGAAAAAAAAATTTTCCTTCTCCATTTCCAACTCTGATGGATTTTCTTTCTTTCGTTTTTGTGTTTGTTTGTTTAACTAATTGCTTTGCTAGAATTCCAGTGTTATATTGAATAGAAAAGTAATCATCTTTGTCCTCTTCCTGATTTTAAGAAAAAGATTTTTGAATTTCACAGTTAAGTAGATGTTATCTGTTGATTGTACACACACACCTCTTTTACGTTGAGGAAAGAAGCCACTGCCATTGAGTTGATTCTGACTCACAGTGATCCTACAGAAAAGCTCCCGTTTATTCCTAGTTAATTGCTATTATCATGAAAGGGTGGTGAATTTTGTCAAGTGCTTTTTCTGCTTCAAGTGAGATGATCGTGTAGATTCTTTCCCTTGTTTCTACTAATATATGTACATATTGAATGATTTCTGTATGTTGACTACTCTTGAATTCTGGGCAGTGTCATAGATTTATGACCTTCAAAAAATGTGTATGTCAATTTGGCTAGGCCATGATTCACAATATTGTGTGGCTGTCCTTCATTTTATGACTTTAATTTTATTTTTAAAAAGATAAGAGTGAGATTGTAACACCCAGGACACATTCCTAATTCATTGTAAAGGGAATTGCCCTGGGATGCAGCTTGTACCACCTTTTACCTTTCATAATGTAAAAGGAAAGAGAACCGAGCAGAGTCGTGGAGCTCATAGCACCTTGAAAGCAGTGCCAGGAGCAGAGCATGTCCATTGGACCCTAGATTCCTGCACCTGAGATGTTCCCAGACCAAGGGAATATTGATGCATCATGAAGACCTTCCTCGAGGGTCAACCAAGATAGAAAGCTTTCCCCTGGAGCTAGTGCCCTGAATTTGGACTTTAAGCCTGTGAGAGAATAAACTTATCTTTGTTAAAGCATTTCTGTTATAGCAGCACTAGGTGACTAAGATAATCAGGTTTATATGCTGCTGAATTTGGTTTATTAGTATTTTGTTGAGGGTTTCTGCATCTATATTCATAAGGGATATTTGTCTATAGTTTTCTTGTGGTATCATTGTCTGACATTGGTATCAGGGTAATCCTGGCTTTGTAGAGTAAGTTAGACAGTTTTTTCTCCTCTTCTATCTTTTGGAAGAGTTTTAGAAGGACTGGTGCTAATTCCTCTTGAAATGTTTGATGGAATTCACCAGTGAAGTTATCTGATCCTGTGCTTTTCAGTTTCCCCATTTGTTATAGATATATCAAGATTTTTTATTTCTTTTGAATTCATTTTGGAAGTTTACTTTCTTGTTGAATTATTTTTATTTCACCTAAGTTGTATTATTTGTTAACATACAGTTGATTACAGCATTCTCTTGTAATCTTTTTGTATTTCTGTGAAATTGTTAGCCATGTTCCCACTTTCATTTCAGATTTTAGCAATTGAGTCTTCTCTCTCACTCACTTTCTTCTCTTTTTCTGTCAATCTAGCTATATGTCAGTTTTCTTGATCTTTTCAAAGAACATATTTTGGTTTGATTCATTTTCTATATTAATTTTATATTCTCTATTTCATTATCTCCACTATGATCTTAATTATTTCCTTTCTTTTCTCATTTTGATTTTTTTTTAATTTTTTTTCTACTTTCTTCTTAAGGTATAACCCTACCCATTGCCCCTGAGTTGATTCTTATGCACAGTGATCCTACATAGCAATGTAGACCTATCTCACAGAGTTTCTAAGGAGCATCTGGTAGATTTGAACTGCTGACCTTTTGGTTAGCAGCCAAGCTCTTAACCACTTATTTATTTAAAATATTTTCTAATATAGCTGTTTACAGCTACAAATTTCTCTCTTACCACTGTTATCACTGCATCCCATAAATCTTTCACTTGTCTTGAGATATTCTCAGATTCCACTTTTTTGTTTGTTTTCCTTCATTTTTTTGATGTAATGATTGTTTGCAGTACTTTAATTTTCACGTGTGAATTTTCCAGCTTTCCTTCTGCTTTTGATTTCTAATTGCATTCCATTATAATCCGAAAAGATATTTTGTATTCAATCTCTTTAAACTTATTGAAATTTGTTTTGTTGTCTGACGTGGAGAATGTTTCATGCACACTTGAAAAGATGTATGTTCTGCTGTAACTGGGTAGAGTCTTCTGATACAAGGTCTGACAATTACGTTTGAGAATTCATCCTAGGAAAAGCGCTACGTACCTCACTGCTGAATATCACTACGGTCACCGTCAAGTTCTTCCCTTGGGAAGCTAAGTGCCAACACCAGTGCCAAGTCCACCCTTCAAAGCAATTTTGGAACTCTTTTTCTCGAATGGCCATCAGAGCTATAGCCATATTACTGCTGATGTCCTCAATGTCATCAAAATATCTTCTTTTTAATATTTCCTTTATCTTTGGGCAGAGAAAAGAAGTCATTGGGGGCCAGATCAGGTGAGTAGGGAAGGTGTTTCAATACAGTTATTTGCTTACTGACTAAAAACTTTCTCACAGACAATGGCAAGTGAGCTGAGTTGCAAGAGCCATGAGTTGTTGGCAAAATGTTCAGGCTGTTTTCATGTAACTTTGTCATGTAGACTCTTCAGCACTTCCAAACAGTAAACTTCATTAATTGTTCATCCAGCCAAGCCAAGAGCCGTCGAGTCAGATCCGACTCATGGTGACCCTATCATCCAGGAGGTACAAATTTTTGCAAGTTTTCATCAGTTCTGCTCATTACTGACCACTCTGACCTCTCTGTATCAGTGACACTTTCTCTGCCCTCAGAAAAATGTTTAATCTGTACACTGCCATTTGCTTCATGGCATTACTCCCATAAACTTGGATTAACATGTCCCTGATTTTACTACCACTCTCACCAAATTTAACAAAAAAATTTAATGTTTGTTCATTGCTCTCATTCAAGCTCCAACTTTCTCATAATGGCACACAAAAACATGCAACAACAATACTGAAAGCCAGTCAGCAAGACACTATCACACATCAACACAAACACAGCTGTAAGACACTAATACGAAGTTATGAAGGTTTACCAAGTTGTTTCTACACTATGCCAAAAATGTAAGCACACGGTAGAAAGCTTGTGAACTTAATTGTTCTAAGTGCTGCATATCGTATTGCTGAATATCAGATGATCACCTTCGAAGTACTTCCTTTGGAAAACTATGAACCAATGCCAGTGCCTAGTTCACCTTTCGGAACAATTTTGAAACTCTTTCTGGAAAGGCCATGTGGTCACCGGCAAGGTGGCAAGTTTGTGAACTTAATTGTATAGTTGTCTGTGAGGGAGTTTTTAGCTGGTAAACAAATAACTGTATCAGAACACCCTCCCTACTCACCTGTTCTGGCCTCCAATGACTTTTTTTCTTTGCCCAAAGACAGAGAAAATATTGAAAGGAAGACATTGTGATGACATTCAGGACACCAGGGATAATACAATGACAGTTATGATTGCCATTCCAGAAAGAGTTCTAAAATTGTTTTGAAGAGTGGACTAGGCACTGGTGTAGTTACATAGCTTTCCAAGGGGAGTACTTTGAAGATGACTGTAGTGATAGTCAACAATGAAATATGTAGCACTTTTCCTAGGATGAGCTCATGAACTTAATTGTCAGAACTTGTATGGCTTTACAACTGTTCTATCTTCTTGATGGTTTGAATCTTTTATCTATATATAATGTTCTTCTAAGTCTTTTGTAAACATTTTTACTTACTCTGTTTTTTATAGCAGTAATATAGCTACTTCAGCTCTATTTGAGGTACTGTTTGCAGGCCATGACTTTTTCTATCATTTTACTTCCAGCCTCTTGATATCTACGTGTCTATAGTGAGTCTCTTGAAGACAGCACATAAACGGACCTTCATTGCTTTTTGTTTCGACACTTTGCCTTTTAATAGGTGAATTTATTGTATTTACATTTAAAGTAATTAATAATAAGGAAGGATTTACTTCTACCACTTAGCTCTTCGTTTTCTGTCCCTCAGTTCTTCCATTACTACCTTTTTATATTTAGTTGATTCCATTCTTTTTCTGTATTTTTTTCTGGTTACTTTCTTTTTGGTTGCCTTAGAGATTAAAAACAGCATCTTACACTTTTAACAACCTGTTTGAATAATACCAACTTGGTTCTACAAACATCTGCTCCTATACATCTTCATCCCTCCCCCTTTATATAGTTGTCACAGATTACAACTTAATATATTTTGTGCTCATTAACATAGATTATGTATTATTTATAACATTTTAATACACTATTCTATACGTTAACCTTCATATCATATAATAAAAGAAACAACTACAAACCAAAAATACAATAATGCTGGCTTTTGTATTTACCTATGTAGTTACCTTTACCAGTGCTCTTTGTTTCTTCTGTTGCTTCAAGTCACTATCAGTGTCATTTTACTTTTACCTGAAAGACTGTCTTTAATCTTTTGTACAACATGTCTACTGGTAATCAGTTTCCTCAGCTTTCATTTATCTGCCAATGTCTTAATCTCTGCTTAATTCTTTAAAGGACAGCTTTGCTAGATATAGAATTTTTGATTGACTTTTGTGTTTTGTTTTTCCCTTTTAGGACTGTATGACATCCTACTGCCTTATGGTTTCTGTAATTTCTGATGAGAAATTAGCTGTTAATCTTTTTGAAGATCTGTTGTACATGACAAATCACTTTTATCTCGATGGTTCTAAACTGCTTTCTTTATTTTGAGGCTTTGGCAGTTTTGACTACAGGTGTCTCAATGTGGATCTCTTTGAGTTTATACTGCTTGGAGTTCATTAGGACTCTCAGATGTGTGGATTAATGTCTGTCGTCATATTTGGGGAATTTTCAACTATTGTTTCTTCAAACATTTTTTCTTCCCCTTTCTTTTCCTTCTCTTTCTCAGACTCCAGCATCATGTATGCTGTTTCTCATAATGTTGTCTCATAGGTCTCCAAGTCTCTGTTCATTTTTCTTCATTCATTTTTCTTTCTGCTCCTCAGACTCAATAATTTCAAATGTCTTATCTTCAAGTATGTTGATCCTTTTTCTATCTGCTCTTATCTTCTGTTGAACCCTTCTAATAAATTTTTTATTTTAGTTATTGTACTTTTCAGCTCTGGAATTTTTATTTGCTTCCTTTTCATCATCTCTGTCCGTTTATAGATACTCTAATTTTGTTCCTGCATCATTTTCCTGATATTCTTATATCATTTTCCATGGTTTATTTTAGCTCATTAAGCATACTTAAGATAACAAATTTAATATCTTCAAGTAGTTAATTCGAATACCTAGCTTTCCTCGGGGAGAGTTTGTCAAACTCTTTTTTCCTATGAGTGGGGAATACTTTCCTATTTCTCTGTATATTTTATAATTTTTTTTTGTTGAAACTTAGACAGTCTAGTATTATAATCTGCTGGAAACCTGATTCCCCTACTCCTCAGGAATGTTGTTACTTCATGAAGGCTGCAATCACATGTTTAGTAATTTTTCCAAACTGTTTTGGAAAACTGTATGGCCACTGGAGTTACTGTCTGTTAACTCTATAACCATCCAGTGATCTGGCATACTTTAGCAAACATAAAACAAAAGAGGACTGGTGAGCATATGCCCTTTAAATCTTCTGACAAATGTCACCAGTAGAAGCTGCTACTGCCACCAGAGCTGAATTCACAACAAGTATCTGCACTAATCCCTCAGGATACCATCAGTCCCATCAGAATGCACAACTCCAAACCCTTGGAGGACAAGGTCCCCACTACATGCCCTGGCACCTGCCAGAAACCTTAGGAATGCTGGCTACTCGCCTCATCACTACTGCAGGATTGAAGAATAGGGTCAATGGTTGATTTGTACACAGAAGTCACTTAGGTAAGATCAGCAGCCAGTTGTTTCATCAGGAATTCCTATGGTTATTTTTAAAGTCCAAGCAGATTCCAGAGTTCCAAAATAATTTGTTTCAATTACTCTTTCCAGTTCAGTTGTTACTTCTGTGGATCATCCTGTTCTGCCATTTTGTGTGACGTCATTTGGATGATTTAATTCCTCAGTTGTGCCATTTGCCGGTACCACTCTTTCCCTCTAGACTCCTTCAGCTGTGTAATTCTTACACAGCTAAACTCCTAGTTTCCCTAAGCGGTCTGTACTCAGCCTTCTAGACCCCAGAAGACTCATGCGACACACAGCCATCCCTACTCCACTTCTCCTCATAGACTTACCACCACTGAAATGAAATAACAGTGGATCTGCTGGATGTTGTCTGTCTTCACCACAACACAACGCCAAAAGCAAGCTCTGTAAAAGTCAGGATCTTCCCTGTCTGCCACACTTCTCTATCTCTAGTCCCCAGTACCAGTCTTTACAGGTAGTTTGGACTCAATGAATATTTTTTGAGTAAGTGAGTAAATGAATAAGTATTTTCATTGATTTAGTAACTTCTTTGATTGAATTCATTATTGATTCATTTGGATGAATGTCAGACTGATCAAGAAAGGAACAATATGGAGAGTTTCTTGAGAGTGAAAAACTCAATTCCTGGTTTTGCTTAAGACTTGAACTACTACACATCAAATTCTTTCCCAGGGTAGGTTAAATGTCGATCTTCAGAAGAAAGGGCAAGGATCAGGTAACCAGGCCCTTATACAAGATTTGGGGCTTTAAACAAGCATTTTGTTCTCACCAGGCATTCATATTCTCATTAGTAGATTGAGGGTTTTGATCTCAGTCAATACACTGAGAATTTGACCTCAGTGCATGAGCTCTAGTAAGAAGAAAAGGATTACTGAAAGTATGATGGGGGTAGTGGTGTCACAAAACCCAGAGGCAAGAGCCCCACCTGGCTTCATTATAGAAAGGAAGGCAGACTGACCCAAGCCCAGAGCATAGAGAGCAACTTTTAAATTGTTGAGTGTCATGGATTGATTTGTGAATCCCCAAAAATATGTGTAGCCATGTGGCTGGGCCATGATTCCCAGTATTTTGTGATTGTCCTCCATTTTGTGATTTTCCTGTACCATATGTTAAAGGCTTAGGGTGGGACTGTAAACTTTCATAGGATTACCTTCCTGCTCCACTGTAAAGGGAGTTTCCCTGGAATATGGCTTGCTCCACCCTTTATCCTTTCATCCTGCAAGAGATAAAAGGAAAGGGAAGCAAGCAGAGAATTGGAAACCTGGTACCATCAAGAAAGCAGCACCAGGAGAAGAGTGCACCCTTTAGACCTGAGGTTTCTGTGCCAAGATGCTCCCTGGACAAAGATCAATGCTATGCCAGACTTTCCTCCAGAGCCTACAAGGTGAAAGCATTCCCCTGAAGCAGACACCCTGAATATGGACTTGTAGTCTACCGGACTATGTAAGAATAAACCTTGCTGTGTTAAAGCCATCCACTCTGCGGTATTTGTGTTAGAGCAGCCCTAGCTGACTGAAACAGTGAGTGTTTCACACATTCCAAGGGTGTTTCTACCTCTGGATCTAGGGGGGAAGAGAATGGACAAGGTGCACATGAGGCTCACATGGAGGAGATCAGTTCTCAAGCAGTCTTAATATGCATCTGCTACTAGCAAGTAGAGCTTCCTGGTATCAGAAAAGGTAACCCTGGTTTGGGATGGGATGGGTACTCCTATGCATAAAAGTTCTTCCCAAGATGGATGGAGCTTCCATCTGTGGAACAAAAGACCGAGGTCAGGGCTCCACGCTCAACCTGTTGCTACCAGTCCTGTGAGGTGATGAAACTAGGAAAACATCTCACCCTGCTGTGTAAATAAAACATATGTGAAGTGTGGTTTGACTGCTTATTAACATCACCTTTTCCTGCTGGAGCAGGAAGCAGCCTGATCTCAAATCCTCTTACTCCATTCCCGATACCCATTCAATCTATCTCCAGATCTGGAAGAGAATTGATCCACACTCAATACCAGCTCATTAACCCAGACAGGCATCTTTGGCTTCAATTCTGTCACCCAAAGTCAATGCTCCAAATGGCTGTGGCCTTGAGGTCTCCACTCCTCACCTGGGTTGAAAGTAAACCTAGGTCTAATAAATTGCCCTAAGCTTGTTAATGGTCATATGGGCTGCTTCCTACAGCCTTGCCTCACACCTGTCTCAGTGCACTTCTTCCTACCCCAAAATGCAGCATAAACGGTTGAGTAATCCACTCTGTAGATCATTACTACAACTCATTGGCTTCCTTCTTCCACCTGAAAATCACAATGACATTGTACTGCCCACAACAATTCTTCTGCTCTTCAGGTTACTGGTGGTGATTTCAGGGTCTCATTTGCCATATCACTAAGCACTGGGTTATAGCTAAAACATCAGATAGAACCAGCTCACAGAGCAGCACTGCTGAGAGCATCACGGAGCCTTCACACCTGATTTTTTAGAAGTTCAGACACATGCCATTCCCAGCTTATTTATCAGTAGACATATGCAAGAAGACTTATTGAAATTAACTGTAATGATTTTTAAATGTGTCAGCTTGGATAGGTAGAATCAGCAATGGTTTATGTCAACTTTTGTTTGTCAGAATTTCCTTTTCTGCATGTTTCAGGTTAAGATGAACTACAAGAAATGGTTTGCACACGTGTTAAGGGCAAAACTAAATTAGCAATCATTTTGTGTTTTACATTCAGAAGGTCAGAGCTGACAGTTTTGAAATAAATCAATGTTGTTTATTAACTGACTTGCATTGCTGACTTTAGGCAGCCACTGAGCTTGGAACTACTCTGCCTTACGCTGGATCTTCCTTCAGCCCAGGTGTGTATTTAGCTCTGTGACAAAGGGACCAACTTCTCCTACAAGACATCCACACCATAGAGATTAGAGACAATGAGAAGTGATACAGATGTCATCTATTCTTGTGAACTCCAAATTGTCCTTGTTCTCCCCCACTTTACATCCACCTTCCTTCCTGATTGCTTGCCCTGTGGACATAAAACTTCAGCGTCAGAGAAGACAGGCTCACTGAGATAGCTTAGCCACTAAGACAGTCAAGTGCCTAGTGGAACAGTGGTTGATGCTACATCTCTGATTGAATCCTGACTGACTGATAGATGACACATGTATGAACACAAAACTAATTTACCAGTGTATAGGAAAAACCATAACTGCCAGGGCACAGAATGCAAAGGTCAGGGCAAAGGGAGTCAATTGTGTGCCCTTGGTAATCAGTGGCCTGAACTTTTGACTGTCTGATCCCATTTCTCTGGAAACACCAGCCAGTCCTGAGGAATACAATGCAATCCTTGTCCTCTAGATCATTCAGGACACCCTCTTCTACACTCCATCGCCCACAAGTTCTTTTCACACATATGTTCTATGGACTACGTCAGGCCACAGCTCTGGGCCCCATCAGTCATGCTTTCCTGGAACTCTGAATGTCAGTGATTACTAGCATGTTGAGTGCTTGCTTCTATGTGTCAAGGACAGCCCCAGAGCCTTTCACCAATGATGGCGTCTAATTGCCACATCAGCCCTAAGATGAGACGGCTGTTCTTTTTTAATCCCCATTTTATGTAAGAAAACTGAATCTTAGAAAAGTTAGGTGATTTGATCACCGTCACACAACAGTCATAGTCATACAACTTAGCACCCTCAGCAAGCTTATCAATAGGCTTCAGAAGAAAAATTTAAATTAACCATAGTGACTTTTTAACGTGGCAGCTGGCTAGGCAGAATTAGGGATGATTTGTGTCAAATAAACAATCAGGGGTAGTTTATGCCAAATTGTGTTTCCCAGTATTCCCTTTTCTGCACATCACACAAGGAAGTAGCAAAGCTTAGATTCTAGCCCAGAACTGTCTTTCCTAGTCTTCTTTGTCACACGTTTCTGGACAAACTTTTGGATTCCATTACATATACCTGAATCAACTTACTACATAAGGATGCATCTGAATTACTCTCTCATACTTGGAGATATCTGAGATTTGATATAGTGTCCTTTCCCAGGTGAGAAGATGTTATCCTGAAATGTAACCAATAGGCCTCACACAAGTCACCCTCAGAGGGAGCAGTGGTCACGATTGAGGGGATGATCAGGAAATGCCTATTTGGTGAGTTGACGTTTAAGCTGAGATCAGAAGGGTGAAGAGATACAAGCCAAGAGGAAGAGCTAGAAAAGAATCTCAAGCCAAGGACCCACTATAAGCAAATACTCAGAGCCAGGAAAGCTCTTGACTTACGAGAGGAACAGTAAGTGTGGCTGGCCTACACTGGATGAGGGGAAGAAGGTACGAGACAAGGAGGAAGAGATGACCAGAGCCCAGATCATGCAGAGCCCAGATCTCCTGTCAGAGAGTTTGAATTTATTTTTACAAGAAATGAGAAGTTACTGTAGGATTTTAAGCACGGTAACAATAGGATCTTATTTATTCCTTAAATGAATGGTAGTAGAGATTGGAAAACAGGGTGCTAACAGTGGGAAGGATGAGTATGGCCTATTCTCAGTAAAGAGCCCAGGGGCCCCACAAAGTATCATAACTCCTTGTTCCAAAATGTGTAGTGCTCTAAGTTCATTATCTTTTACCTCAATGTCTAGTGAATGATACACTCAAGATCTGAATTGGGAAACACAACAAGATGGTGAAGTAGACAGTCACTTTCACTTATCCCCCTACAACTAACATGCTGAGCAATTAATAAAAACAGGCACAGACTGAGATTTTAGAGCTCTGGATGGCAGTCAGTGTGTTGGAGAGCTGAAATGAGTCTCAAAACAAGGGAGAGGAGTGGCAGGGTTGTCAGAGAAGCTGGAAGTTTCCGCCTACTAGCATATAGAACACTAGCCTCACTGCAGTCATTCGGGGACAGAAATGTGTAATAACCTGAATAACAAAAAACCTAAACTTAATAAAGTATTGTCCAATTATGCTGGTACAAATTGGCTATGGGAATTTACAAGCCACACAGCTAGGAAGGGGCATAAGGAAACTGAGACCCTGTGAGTGAATCTTACAGAAACTTGAGGCCAGTGTGTACACTAGAATCTTGAACCATCCTTCAACTAAGGCAAAAGAATACATCAAATGGGGAACATAGTGGGATACAATTGGGTTTTTGCTCATAAATAGGTACTGTGGGACAGACTGTTCAGCATTTCCTGTGAAGAAAGGACATATGAGGTCTGACAAATACGTTTACGAACTTGACACTGTGTGCTTACATTGGTAGCACTGTACAAACAACTCAGTAAGGCTTCCTAACCTTGGTATATCAGTGTCTCACAGCTGTGCTCATGTCTACATGTGGTGGTGTCTTGCTGAGTGTCATTCATTATTGTTGTTACATGTTTTTGTGTGCCATCATGAGATTGTTGGAGCTTGAATTAGAGCAATGAACAAACATTAAATTTCTTGTTACACTTGGCGAGAGTGGAAGTGAAATCAGGGATGTGCTAGTCCAAGTTTATGGGACTAATGCCATAAAGGAAAATGCAGCGTGCAAATGGATTAAACATTTTTCTGAGGCGTGAGAAAGCATCACTGATGAAGAGAGGTCAGGGCAGCCAGTATGAAACAGAACTGATAAAAATATTGCAAAGTTTTTTGCGTTGTACCTCAAAATCATGAGCTGACCATGACAAGCATAGCAAACCAAATAGATGTCTATAGAGAAACAGTTAGGAAAATCTGAACTGAAAATCTTGCCATGAGAAAAGTGTGTCCAAAAATGGTCCTGAAGGAGCTCACGGATGAACAAAAGCAAAGGATAGCTGAAGTTTACCAGACCTTTAGGAGAGGCAAGATGTTGTTTTGGATGGTGCTATCATTGGTGATGAAACATGGGTGTTCCAATATGACCTTGAAACAAAGCATCAAAGTGAAATGGAAATCAGCCAATTCTTCATAACCAAAAAAGTTCTATCAGTCCAAATCAAGAGTCAAAGCAATTTCTGTAATCTTTTTTGATATCAGAGCCCAGCCAAGTGCCGTCAAGTCAGATCCGACTTGTGGTGACGCTAGGGGGGATTGTTCATTATGAATTTGTGCCAAATGGACAAACAGTTAGCCAAGTATACTATTTGGAAGTGATGAAAAGGCTGCAAGAAAAAGTTAGATGAAAATGACCTGAAATTTTTGTCAACAACTTGTGGCTCTTGTATTATGACAATACACCAGCTCACATGGCACCGTCTGAGACAGAGTGTTAAGGCGGTAAACAAATAACTCTATTGGCACACCCTACCTGCTCAACCTAATCTGGAGCCCAATGACTTTTTTCTTTACCTGAAGATAAAAGAAATATTTTGATGACATTGAGGACATCAAGGGTGATACAACAACAGCTCTGATGGCCATTCTAGTAAAAAAGTTCCAAAATTTATTTGAAGGGTGGACTAGGCACTGGCATTAGTGCACAGTTTGCCAAGAGGAGTGCTTCAAAGGTGACCTTAGTGATATTCAGCAATGAGGTAGGTAGCACTTTTTCTAGGATGAATTCATGAACTTAATTGTCAGGCCTCATAAAGCACTTCATACTCTCACCTCATGAATGTTGAGCACCACCAATTCCACCTACAGCCAGTGGGAAAGACTCATGCATGCTCAATTAGTCACAGAAGGAAAGCTGTGCCCCAGTCCTGTGAAGAGAAGTTAAGAAATCCAGTCCTAGGAGTGCAAGCACCTGGGGAAGTCTTCAGCCAAACCACTGTAGACAGAGGGGTTTTCACACACTGGTAAAGTCAACCACCTTACAGAAAACCAGCTAGAGTAAGCAACTAGGGACTTAAAACTTTCCAAAATACCTAAAACCTGTGGCAATAGGCTAGCTGCCAATAATAAGTATCAGAAGATCCTCAGACAGAATGGTTCAGTGTTGAAAGAACCAGAAGATCAGAGTACCCTCTAGTGGAAGTTAGAGAAAATCCCCAAACCCAACTCAACCCAGTGCTGTGCAGTCAATTCCAACTCTGGCCATCCCATAGGACAGAGCAGAACTGCTCCATAGAGTCTCCAAGGAGTACCTGGCAGATTTGAACTGCTGACCTTTTGGTTAGCAGACATAGCACTTAACCACTATGCCACCAGGGTTTTCTATGCCACAGGTAAACCAAGAAAAATAATTCCTTGAAGTACAGAAAACTCCAAATTCCAGAATGCCACAATAAGATACTAAAATGAATCATGTCCAACAAAAATTACTAAGGCATACAGGATCACAAGAGTATAGATAATACAATTAAAAGAAAAATAAAAAGAGGCAGAAATTTCTTCTATGGAGGGCAGGATAATGAAAAAAATAGAACAGTTCCAGACAGTAGTGCTAAATATATTCAAAGAACACACAGAAAACAAGTTAATGGAGATCAGGAACCAAAATTAGATACAAAATGAGAAATAGAAAACAAACAAACAAAAAGAATGGAACTTAAGACTAAAATAATTTAATTAGAAAATGCAAGAGAAACATTCAACAATAAATTTGAGTGGAGTATAGCACACGTAAACTAAAAGACATAATAACTTAACTTACTAAGTCTCAAGATAAACCAAAGAACAAAGAAAAGAATATAAAGCCAAATGAAAATGTGGGATTCAGTTCTTAAAACTTGTATAACATGCAACATGAGAAAAAGAGGGGAGCAGCTCAAGAACTCTACTAAAAGACCACAACTGATGGTCAGACAGCCCATATCATCCCCTGGGAGTATGGACCCCAGATCTGCTGCTATCCCTGTCTAGAAAACACTACTGAAGACAACTCTTTGGACAAAAATGGACTAGACTAGGGGACACAATGTGACCATATGGTGGGTGTATTTTATGATTCTATGCATTTATAGGAGACTGTCCTACTGGTCTCTTTCTAGATAGGAGAGGAGAGCAGAGGAGCTGTGATAGGTGGGTATGCAAAACTGATTTGGATTGTGTATGTTCACTTAATCACAATAATAAAAAAAATTTTAAACTGCACAAATATGACTATAGTTACTGAACCAACTGTCAAATGGAAATCCAATTTGACACATAAATTTTCCCAAAAATCACAATATTAGCTTTAAAAACAAGAATTTAGGGTAAATTTCTCCCCCAGAAAAACAATAGGCCAGAAGACAAGGGAGCAACAGTAAAATATTAGTGGAAAATATTGCCAACCAAGAATTTTTACCCAGCAAAGTTGTCATTCAAAAAATGAGAGGTAAATCAAGGCAATCCCAAATTAACAGAAGCTGTGGGGTTTTGCCACTAACAGATTAGCTCTGCAAGAATTATTTAAGGGAGTTTTTCAAATGGAAAGGAAAGAACATTAAATAAATATTCAAATCTACACATGGGTTATAAAAAAAGAGAGAGACAGAGATCTTCACAAAACAAAACAGCATGGGAAAATATAGGGACAATATTTTCAGGGAATAAACATAATAGTTAAATTCTGAAGCAATGTATCAGTGCCTAAAAAATAAGTACAAATTAGAGGGCAGGGCTAAGTGGCTGAGCTTAGACACTTTTATGATCCCCTAACAACAAAGATCCACCCAAGATGAATTGATTATATATGAATTGATTATATATGACATTCTAGGACACCTAAACATCAAAGGGAAAGTTGAGAAATCAAACTGAGTGTCAGGGAAAAAATAACTTCTGAAGTACCCAGGACTGATCAGACCTGACCCAGCAGGAATTAGCACCCCACGGGTGGATTGAGTAGCAGTGAGTATGGTGAGGGGAATAGAAAGTATCTTGCGTATCAGAGAGACTAAGCAGCAGAGAGCCCACTCATGCCTGTAGAATCTGTGAAAAACAGCATTCCATCGTCAAAAGCTGCATAGCTTGTGTCTAACCTACTACACATGGATCTAAAACTTTCCTGTGGAATAAACCTATCTCCCTTTCACCAGTGCTTCCACCTTCCTTCTCCGCATATTGCAGGCTCCATAGACTGACGCATTCCCTTAGCTAGAAGTAGGACCCCTTACATGTTCCCTGAGTCACTGTCTCAGCCTTGGAGAGGGAACAATTTAACAAACAAGGAAAAAAAAAATCTACCAGATCCTCTAAGCTGGGAAATCAGTGCACAAGCAGTCCTTTTGCCTAGGACAGGCATAAAGGGTCCACAGAACTTGAATGTCTCTCATCTCTGCATATAGTATCAAGTACCCATAGTCCAGCTGGAAAGCCTATCCACCCATATGCCTTAGGAAATGCATGTGGGAAATCATGTTAACTCTCTTGACATGAGTGCAGCCATCTTGGCTGATGTACCGTTATTTCAACTCTGTATAACCTCTTGTACTGTTTGTGTACTGTAACCTAGAGGCAATATGGAAACACTTCCAAGTCCTTAGCCCGAACATGCGGAACAGTGTACAACCGAAACTGTAAACAACTGGCTTAGTTACTGAATGTTTCAGTTCCTTGTATTCTAAGTTACCAAAAGGGTACAAATACTCTAATAAAACTTTGCTCTGGGCTCTTGGCTAGGGAAAGCTGTTAGCCCCCTGATTCCAAACTGTTTCATGTCTATCTTTTCTCAGTTGTCAGTGCAAGCCTCCTCCGCCCATGTTCCTGTCGGAGAACTCTCAGACCCCAACAAACGCACACTTTCCCTTTCTCTGACACTCAGGGACAGCTCTCAACCCACTTCCTTATTCAGCACTTGAAGCCAAATACTTATGCCTACACCAATCATCCTTGCCCATCTAGTACTATAGGGGAAGTTTCGTGCTGCATACTTGGTAACCTACTACCTGGATGCCTGAGTTGAGAAGATACCGAAAAGGTAAATGGACTCCTGAGCTCATATACCTAGTAACAGCTCTATCTGGTGACAGGATGTTAGAGCTTCAAAGGTTCCAATAATCAAACTGGCTGTCACACACAGCCAGCCTAGTTAGGCATTTCAAAACAGAACAAGTACAAATTAAACCTATTGGCTATAAGAAGTATAATGGTGTCAATGGAGACTCACCAACAGAAAGGGGGACAGAGGAACAAAACAGGCATGATTTTAGTATATTCATGTTGTATGTTGTTTGTAATTTAAATGTTGTTGTAAATGCAAGTTTGTAATGTATTATTTGTGGTAAACATTAACAAAACGTCTAGAAAAAAACACATAAAAGAAGGGAGAAGTCAAAAAGATTCATCACAACGAAAGCGCTAAACATAAAAGACAACAGAAAGATGAGAACAAAAAGTTAAAAACAATCAGCAAAATGAATGAAGTTGATACTTCATTTTCAGTAGTAACTTTAAATATAAATGGTTTAAATTCTCCAAGCAAAAGGCAGAGAATAACAGAACGGACTTTAAAAGAAGAAAAACAAAAAGTGATCCACCCTTTTTCTGCCTACAAGAAACATGCCTTGTCCATCCTTATGCTGCCTGCAAGAAACATACCTTGAACATCAGGACATAAACACACTGAACATGAAGGGGTTGGGGGGAAAAAAAAAAGCAGCTGGCATGGCCATGTATCAGATAAAATAAATTGTAAATCAAGATTTGAGTTGATGGATAGGGACTTTCAACTGCTGTGAGTTAAAACATCTTTCTGGATTAGGTTCTGTGGATCCAAAATGCTCTAGAGAAAAACTGAGGAGATGAGAGTAGTTTATGAAAAATAATTCCTAAAGTATCTTCTGACTTCTAATGGTGGATTAAACACATCTATCTAATTTTACTACCTCCTGAAGATCCATTAAAAATATATTAAAGATATTTTAAAATCACAGGGATGGGGAAAACAGGAAAAGGTAAAGTAGCAATTAAATTTGACAGCTGGAGACAGACATTAGGATAGTGTTACTGTACTGTCAGGTCTGAGACAGACAAATTGAAAACTAGCAATAGTGAACACTGAGACAGTCCCAAATTATGCCACAGTGTCCTGAAAGGCTATAGTAACCCAAAGAGAAGTGGAGAAGAGAAGAGTTTATTAGCTGCAACCAGCCAGTGACACAGGCAATAAAGAGGGCCATTACGTGTAACTTAAAATCAATAATAAAACTGTCTAAAAGTTGATCTTCTGGCACCATCTCTATGTATGGGCAATATTAAATAATGTTACTGATAAAATACTCATTACTTCCTGGATGGACCTCCCTTGCCAAACAGACTTTCCCAGTGTCTCAGGAACTGGCAGCACCAACATCCTCCAGACTTCAGAAAAGGATGAGGTTATGTAAAAACAGCTGGTGATGTGGTGACATTTAAGAAGCCCTGTACCTACTCAATACCCCAGGAGATTCCACCCCAATTTCAGCAGAAGCTTGTAGGTTCATTCCCTAGTATTTTACTCATCTAGTGCTGCGTTAACAAAAACACCACAAGTAGATGGCTAAAAGTCCAAATTTAGGATGCCAGCTCTAGGAGAAGGGTTTCTCTGCTGGCTCTGGAGGAAGGTCCTTGTTATCGATCTTCCCCTGGATGGTAAGCTTCTGAGGAGCAGAGACCTCAGTCCTTTCCAAAGGGTGTGCTCTGCTCCCAGTGAGCTAGCAGGCAGGATCATCTGTGGGGAAACATACAATGAAAATGGTCCTCTATTTTGTGATTATAATTTTACGTTAAAGAGATTTAGGGTGTGATTATAGCACCCTTACTAAGGTCACACCCCTGATCCAACGTAACAGGAGTTTCCCTGAAGTGTGGCCCATACCACCTTTTATCTTACATGAGAGAAATGGAGAGGGAAGCGAGCAGAGAAGGGCAACCTCCTACTACCAAGAAAGCAGTGCAGGAGCAGAGCACATCTTTAGGATCCAGGGCTCCTGCACGGAGAAGTTCCTAGTCCAGAAGAGTGATGACAAGAATCTTCCTCCAGAGCTGACATAGAATGCCTTCCCTTGTAGCTGACATCCTGAATTTGGAAGTCTATCCTACCAGATTGTGAGAAAACAGACTTTTCTTTGTCCAAGCTTTTTACTTGTGGTATTTCTGTTACAGCCGCGCTAAATAACTAAGACACTTGGTGTAAAAATGTCCTAATTTAATCAGTTGCTCTGTCTATTTTCCCTCTCTTTTTCTGGATATTGGGTATTCTGTACTAGTCCTTTATTATTATTATTATTTTAATCTGTTCTTTCCTATTTTCCAATGTTTTATCTTTATACTCTGCTTTCTGGGATATTTTCTTAACTTTATTCTCCATTTTTTTTTTATCATTTTTGTTTTTAATTTCCCAGGAGTACTTTTTTGTTCCCAAAATATGGTTCTTCTATAGCATTGTATTCTTGTTTCATGGATGTCTCTCACTTCTCTGAAAATGTTCATAATAGTTTTTTGTTTCTTTGTTTGCTTTGCATAGTTTCTATTTTCTGTAAGTTGCTGCTTTCTGTTTGTTTTGGTGTGCATTTTGCATGTTAGAGGCTTTCTCAGTTGTCTGTTCATGATTTAAAACAGGAATCTAAAAAAGCAGTGAAAGTCTGAGGGCTTGAGTGAGGCTTGCCAACTCGGAGCTTCTTTACAGAATTTATTGGCTAGCGCCTGATGACAATGTCTTCAGGTTTTTCTTGGGTTAAGTAGTATCCACAGAGAAGAGGCTTTTATTTCCCTATACGGAGGGTCAGAGCTCTACTGTCAGCATTCTGGGTGCAGAGGACTGCAAGTGCCAGATGCCATCAATTCAATTCTGACTCATGGTGATCCCTTGTGTGTTGGAATAGAACTTTCCTCCATGAGGTTTTTCAAATGCTTATTTTTCTAAAGTAGATCACAGACCTTTCTTCTGAGATGCCTATGACTGGACTCAAACCTCTAATCATTCAGTTTGTAGCCTAGTGTGTTAACCTTTTGTGTTACCCAGGGGACTCCACGGGGCGGGTGGGCTGTATGTTAAGCACCTTATGTGCCTATGATCACCTAACCATCTATTTTGGGGTCGGTAATTGTGTTCTCATTGTGCTTGGCATGTCCACTCCAGCAACCCTCTGTTTTAGTCTCTCTGGGTGTCATGGATTACATTGAGTCCTCCCTAAAATATATGGCAGTTCGGCTGGGCCATGATTCCCCTGTATTGTGTGATGTTCCTGTATGTTGTAAACACTGCTTCTGTGATAGAAGCAAAGACCGTGTATGTGCAACACCCCATAATGAGTCCTATTACCAATCCCAGAAACCCCCATGTTGTTGGCAAGCTAAATTCAAGTTTGTTCCACTGTAGCCAAAAATTCAGAGACAGCGTGGGGTTCAAGGAATAATTTATTGGCAGATATGCTCGCGGTCTGTGAGACAACAAGCCAAAAGTTGTTCCCCCTTTGGGTTGCATTTCTAGTGGTTTTTATAGCTAGAATTCAATGGAGAGGGGGTTTGTCACAGAACAATCATCAGGAGTCACAAGATTTCATTACATCATGAGGTTTCATAACAAACCGTGTGAATTGCCCAAAAGTTTGTGAAGGGTAATGAAATAGCAGACCCAAAAGTTTGTCATAGGATAATCAAACTAGGGAAACCCAAATGTTTGTCACAGGATAATCAAACAGAGCAGACCAAAAACTTTGTCACAGGGTAATCAAACAGAGTAAATTATCCAAAAATCTTTACATCTTTCTGAGGTCTTAATCAACTCTATAGCCTCAGAGATACAGAGAAGAAGAGATAGGGAGAGGAATGCAGACCTGTTAGTCTGATTATTAAGGCCAAAAATGGAATGTAGCCTAATAACCTAAGTGACCTTTCTTAGGCCTTTACGTTTACCATCAATGTCACTAACCATCTTGAAATCCACATATGTGTGCGACTAAGTATCCACTTGCCAGAAAGGAAATATTTCAGATCCCATCACTGATCTTTTGTCCCAGCTATACCCTGGACATAGATGGCTATGAGAAGCTAACCCTTAACTTTCTCAGTAGTTCAGCCTTCTGGAGTACTATATTATATACTCTACTGTTGGCTCCACTTCCAAGTGCTTTCATTTTCCAATGAAGATTTCTCTCATGGGCCAGCCAGTTCTCTCCAAGTAATTCTTTCTCTTGGGTCTGACAAGGGTCCTTTAGGGTCCTCAGAGACTCATGGTAACACCAGCACTGCTTTCTTGGTGGTGTGAAGTCTCCAAATCTCTATTTGCCTCCTTTATATCCCAAGAGGTTGCTCCAAGGCACATGAAATCTTATACATTGAGTCCTGCTCTGCCAGCACAACTGCAGCCCTTTTGCCCTCATTAACATTACAGAAGCAGTGTTTATAAAATAAAGGAACATCACACAATACAGGGGAATCATGGCCCAGCCGAACTGCCATATATTTTAAGGAGGACTCAATGCAATCCATGACACCCAGAGAGACTAAAATAGAAGGTTGCTGGAGTGGACATGCCAAGCACAGTGAGTACACAATTCCCGACCCCAAAATAGATGGTTAGGTGATCATAGGCACATAAGATGCTTAACATACAGCCCCCCCCACCCCTCTGTGGAGTCCCCTGGGTAACACAAAAGGTTAACACACTAGGCTACAAACTAAATGATTAGAGGTTTGAGTCCAGTCATAGGCATCTCAGAAGAAAGGTCTGTGATCTACTTTAGAAAAATAAGCATTTGAAAAACCTCATGGAGGAAAGTTCTATTCCAACACACAAGGGGTCACCATGAGTCAGAACTGACTTGATGGCATCTGGAGCTTGCAGTCCTCTGCACCCAGAATGCTGGCAGTAGAGCTCTGACCCTCCGTATAGGGAAATAAAAGCCTCTTCTCTGTGGATACTACTTAACCCAAGAAAAACCTGAAGACATTGTCATCAGGCGCTAGCCAATAAATTCTGTAATGAAGCATTGAGTTGGCAAGCCTCACTCAAGCCCTCAGACTTTCACTGCTTTTTTAGATTCCTGTTTTAAATCATGAACAGACAATTGAGAAAGCCTCTAACATGCAAAATGCACACCAAAACAAACAGAAAGCAGCAACTTACAGAAAATAGAAACTATGCAAAGCAAACAAAGAAACAAAAAACTATTATGAACATTTTCAGAGAAGTGAGAGACATCCATGAAACAAGAATATAATGCTATAGAAGAACCATATTTTGAGAACAAAAAAGTACTCCTGGGAAATTAAAAACAAAAATGATAAAAAAAAAAAAAAAATGGAGAATAAGGTGAAGAAAATATCCCAGAAAGCAGAGTATAAAGATAAAATATTGGAAAATAGGAAAGAACAGATTAAAATAATAATAAAGGACTAGTACAGAATACCCAATATCCAGAAAAAGAGAGGGAAAATAGACAGAGCAACTGATTAAATTAGGACATTTTTACACCAAGTGTCTTAGTTATCTAGCGCGGCTGTAACAGAAATACCACAAGTAAAAAGCTTGGACAAAGAAAAGTCTGTTTTCTCACAATCTGGTAGGATAGACTTCCAAATTCAGGATGTCAGCTACAAGGGAAGGCATTCTATGTCAGCTCTGGAGGAAGATTCTTGTCATCACTCTTCTGGACTAGGAACTTCTCCGTGCAGGAGCCCTGGATCCAAAAGATGTGCTCTGCTCCTGCACTGCTTTCTTGGTAGTAGGAGGTTGCCCTTCTCTGCTCGCTTCCCTCTCCGTTTCTCTCATGTAAGATAAAAGGTGGTATGGGCCACACTTCAGGGAAACTCCTGTTACGTTGGATCAGGGGTGTGACCTTAGTAAGGGTGCTATAATCACACCCTAAATCTCTTTAACGTAAAATTACAATCACAAAATAGAGATGACACATATGTTTTTATCAACACAATTCAATCCATGACACTAGGGATTGCCAAGGGCAGGGGAGGTCAATAAGTGAAGCACAGGGGATATTTAGGGCAGTGAAACTATTCTCTGTTATACTGCAGTAGTGGACTCATACATAGCACTGGGAACTTGCCAAAACCCATAGCACTATATAACACAGTAATCCCTGATGGAACTATTAAAAAAGAAAAAAAATGCTATTGAATTAGGTCCAACTCATAGTGACCCCAGAGGTCAAGGTAGAACTGCCCCATAGATTTTCCAAGGAGAACCTGGTGGATTTGAACTACAGGCCTAGGATAATAATAATGTATCATTATTGGTTTATGAGTTGTAATGAAATCAACCAGAGGAATAGAAGATGGTAATAGGGGAAACTGGGCAGCGGGAGGTGGGAGTGTTTGGGAACTCTCTGTACTGTCTGTTCAATTGTCTTATGAATCTAAAACTGCCCTAAAAATGCATTGTTGTTATTGTTACTGTTAGTTGTCATCAACTTGGTTCTGACTCATAGCAACCTTATGCACAACAGAGCAAAACATTACCTGATCCTGCACCATTCTCACAATTACTGGTATGTCTGAGCCCCGTGTTAGGGCTATTGTGTAAATCCACTCACAGTTTCCTTCACTTTCATTGACACTCTGCTTTAGCAAACACAATGTCTTTTTTCTAGCGATGTTCCAAAACACACATTCTATTGATAAAAGAAAGACACAGTGAGGAGGGAGGGAGGGAGGGAGAGTAGAAGGGAGGAAGGGAGGAAGCTGAAAAAAAAGGACATGCCACACCTGGAGCCAATCCTACATTCCTGGGTAGGTAGAGGCCTCAGCCCACCATCCTAACCCTGGGAAATCAGCAGAGCCCTCTGAATAGGCCTTTCCTGTAAACCAGCAAAGCTCCCCATGCCCACAAGCAACAAGCCCATAGCTTCTACAAAACTGTCACTGCACACCACAACCAGATTTCTCCAGTGTTGGGAATGAAGAGTTGGTGCACTTGAGTGATCTAAAGCCTCCTTCTGTTTCTCCATGTGAAAATGAATTGAAGTATTTAGGAGACAGTTACATGGAAATCATTTTCTGATTAGAGACATCATAACTGAACTTGTAAATTCAGAAGTAAACATAAGGTCCTCAGAGCCAGGGCCTCAGCTGCAGCCAATAATGAAAAATTCTGCCTAAGGATCTAATGACGTCCACAGGCTGAACGCCAGAAGACATCACCCTCACCACTACCACCACCACCACCACCACCACCACCACCACCAGCCTTCTGTGGTTGACAGCCAGCTTCCCAGCTATAGTATTCTAACTCAGCATGGTCCCCAGAGGCAGAGCACACCCAGGCTTAAAAGGGACAAAGAACTAACTACTACACACATACACAAACATACACACACCAGCCCAGGCACTTGACCTTGACCCGCCAAGCTATTTGCAAGGCTCTCGGTGCCCACTCCTTCAGGACACTCTGATTGCTGAAGCACACACTGCCCTACCTAACACCAATTGGGGTTTTTTCTGAATTGCTCCTAGGGATTCACGGGGGCCAAGTGGCAGACTGTAACACTGTCTTAGGAACAACAGAGATGGAGTCTTTGAGATGGAGTTGACTGACAACAGCAGTAATGATACACACTTCTTCTGGGTGTGCATTTTGTATCATCTCATTTCATCCCCAGTGACACTGAGGGATCAGAAACTGGTGTTCTCTCTTTATAGATAAGAAAACTGAGGCTCAGAGAGATTTGGTAACTTGCTCCACAGTTGGTGTCAGGGAAAGGGGTGAGTGGCTATTATTTTAATTTCATTCCTTTAAGAGGTACCTGAAACAATGGGAAGTCAAACATCTGAGTCTGCCAATCCACGTCAGCATCCAGCACTCTGCAGAAAACAACAACAACAAAAAAAACCCTCATTATTGTTTAGTTCGTTCCAATTCCTGGTGACCCCAGGTGTTACAGAGTAGAACTGTACTCCACAGGATTTTCAATGGCTGTAATCTTCACGGAAGTAGTTTGCCAGGCCTTTCTTTTGAGTGTTAATTGTCATATGCAGACCATTTGTACAACCCAGGGACCTTGGCAGAAAGCAAGTTGGGTTCATTCAGGTGTTTGTTTGCTTGCTTGTCCTTGCAAACCTTCCTGTGTCTTGGGTTTACTTCCCAAACCAATGTGAGATTAGGATGTGGCAATGGGCTAGCTCCCAATACTTCCTAAATTCTTGCAGACCTGGCGGTTTAGATGGAGTCAGCCTTAGCAGGGGAATGTGAGGCTGCTGTCCTGCCTGTCACATTCAGCCTCATCAGCACACAGGAACATATCCTCCACTGTATGGGAGTAATTCTGTGACACCAGGAGCAATATTGCCAGGCCTAATGTCACATCCCATGCCCTAATATTCTTGCAGTGCCAGCATCTGGGCATTTTCACCTTGTTCAGCTGATGAATGGATAAACAAACTATGGTATATATATATATATATATATATATATATATATATATATATATATATATACATACACAGTGGAACACTGTGCAATGATAAAGAACAATGATGATTTTAGGAAGTATCTCATAACCTGGTATTACTTAGAAGACATTATGCTGAGTGACATCAGTCAGCTGCAAAAGGACAAGTATTGTGTGAGACCACTATAATAGGGACTTAAAAAAGGATTTACACACAGAAAAAAAGACTCTGATGGCTACAACGATGGTAAAGAAGGAAGAGGGTTCTTAACAGATCAGATAGTCAGTAGGAATTTGGTCAGGTGAAGGAAGTGACAGCACCCAGTAAAAGGCAGGTCAGCATAACTGGACTACAGCATAATAAAAGATTTTCTAAACTCAACCCAGTATTTCAAAGGATAGAGTAGCAGGAATGGAAGCCTGGGGACCATGTTTTCAGGGGACATTGAGGTCAATTGGCATAACTAGCCTTTTACTAAGACAGTCTTCTGCACCCCATATTGGTGAGCACCATCTGGGGTCTTAAAAGCCAGCAAGCTGCCATCCGAGGAACATCATTTGGTCCCAATCCACATGGAAAGTATGACAACATTGAAGACATGAGGAAATGTGAGCCCAAGAGACAGAAGAACCCATGTGACTGGGAGACTACATCAGCATGAGACCAGAAGAAATAGATGGCATCCAGCCACCACCAAAGACAGCCTTAATAGGGAACACAATGTACAGTCCCTGATGTAACAAGAGAAAAGAGATGTGCCGAGCAAGAACTCTACTAAAAGACAAGAACTGTTGATCTAACAACCTGGAGGGTCTTCTGGGAACAAGACTCCTAGACTTGCTGCTGCCCCAGACCTGAAACCAGTACTGAGATCAACGCTTCAGACAAAGAATGTACTAGACTCAGGGACACAGAGTGATCATGTGGGGTGTGTACTTAATGGTTTTATACATTTATAGAAGACTATCCTATGGGGTAGGAGGTGACAGGTGTTCATTGGAAGGATACTAGAAGAGTAAAAAGGAAGAGTGTGCTGTCATGGAGTAGGGAGAGCAAATAGAGTTCCAGAGAGGCAGTATGCAAAACTGACTTGGATTGTATACTGTTACTTAATCATAATAGAACAATTAGGAGTTAATATGGTGGAGTAGACACACCTCTCCTTAATTCCTTCTGAAAACTAAGACTTGGATTGATAACTGAATGGAGGTTTCTGGACACCCAGTGACCCCCTAGGACACAGCATAGGACTGTCACTCAGGAATATATACCACTAAATTTCCTCTCTACCACTGAATCCTAATCGGGCTATAGGGACATCTGCAACTGACTGGACGGTACTTCAGGCTTTTAACTTTTTTTCTCTCTTTGCTGGCTGGTGGGTGGAGGAGGGGTGTGTGCCAGGGCTACTCTGAAATGCAATCCTGAAGTGAACTGCCTGTCCCTGCAGCAGAGGGGCATTGGGTGGGATACCCACATTTTGAGAGCTCTGTGGTGGGGATACCACAATACCCCCACACTTCCCCTTTTGGAAGTCCACCATAGATTCACCTCTTTCTCAGTGGGAAGGGTAGCTTGACCAGGACACTAGCTTGCTTACCTGAGAGGTGGAGTTACCCAATCGGAGCCCTCACCAAGGGTGGATTCTCAGGCTGGGAGACAGTGCCAGCCCAAGGAGTGCTTTCCCAGCAGAAGGGCTGTGTTTAGTGAGGTGTTGCCTCGCAGCTGGCACCCAGTGGCAGCATTTGCATGCTTTGTAGCGCAGTGCTCTGTCCCTGTGGTGATCTGTGCTATAGCATCTCTGGATGATCAGGAAGCAGTTCCCCTTGTCACCCAGAAGGAGGGGCCTGCCACACTCGGCAGCAGCCTGGCAGGATTCCCCCATCAGTCAGCAGGAGGGGCATTCCAGACCAGGTGCTCTCACTGACTTTGGTTAACAGGCAGGTAGCTTTTAGCTTTTAAAATAAAACTTCTGGGAGAAATAATTGCAATGTAACCTAACTGCATCTCTTTCAGCTTTCACTGACCCACATCACAGGGTTGTCTGATGCCACCCCCCATGTATCCATAAAGAAGAGCAGTGTCTTTGCCAGCCAGGAGGCAAAGCCTGCCACTCCAGAGAGTCCACTGGGCTCAGCCACAAGAGGACAGAGGTGGCTGATGACCAGCTTCCTTCTAAGAACTATAGCTTAGATCCTGTTAAGGAAAAACCAGAGAAACTAAACACCCTCTAGATGTCACATAAGCAACAGACCAAAGCCAAGCATTTAAAATGTATTCAAACATGTATCCAGAAAGCTCCCGAAATTCTGACTCAAAAAACTTCCTAGATGAAGAAGCGTTTCTGAAACTATTGGAGGTAGAGTACAAAAGATTTATATATAGAACCCACCTACAGATTAAACAAAATGCAGCAGAACAAAATGAAAACTTAAGCAAGCTGTTTGAACTGATGGAGCATCTACATTCTGAAATCTAACAGATCAGTAACAAAATCTCACAGTTAGACAATTCAATTTAAAGCCAAAAGAACAGACTCGGTGTAATAAAAATTAGATCCAAAGATACTGTAGACAAAGCTACTGACACCAGCATTTATAAAGAGAAGTCAGAGAAAAGAAACAAGAAAAATGAAGAAGCTCTAAGAAATATGTGGGACTCTATCGAAAGGAATAATCAACGATTAATTGGAATCCCTGAAAAAGGAGGCATAGCTGAAAATACAGAGCGTTGTTGTTGAGTTGCTGACAGAAAACTTCCCTGAAATTATGAAAGAAGAAAACATAGATATCCAAGATATGTGTCAAACACCACAGAAATCTGATCCTAAAAGAAAAATATGAGCCAAAGCCAAGTAGCCAAGTGCCGTCGAAGAAAAATATGAAGACACGTTAAAATTAAGCTTAATAAAATGAAACACAAGCAGAAAGTCTTAAAGGCAGCAAGATTCAAAACAAAGCTAACATTCAGAGGGAAATCCTACAGGTTTTCATCTGAATTCTTGGCAGAAATTATGTTGGCATCAACGCAGTGAGATGACACATTTAAAGACTTGAAGGAGAAAAGAATTATATATCCTGCAAAACTGTCTTTCGAGTATGAAGATTAAATTAGCATATTCTCAGATAAACAGAAGCTGAGAGACTTCGCAAAATCCAAACCAAAACTACAAGAACTACTGGAAGAAGCTCTCTGCCTAGAAAAACAAAACCCTTAACTGTATATTTAAGGAGACAAACCAGGACACAACACACAGAAACCAAGTCAGGAATGGCACAAAATTCAATCAGAGCTACAACATTTAAAAGAAGGGAACCAGTGAACTCATCGTGAAAACTAAGATACCATCACGATAAAAAGAGGGATATACTACAGTTGTTATAGTTCTTTTCAGTGGAGATGAAGTTAATATGATTTGCAGAAGCTAAAACTGGGTTTAAACTCATATCAGTAAGGGGAATTATAAGGGTAGCTGCAAAGCAAAATAACAAAGCAACACATCAAAACAAGAAATGCAATACAATGGTCTCAATGAATATAAAACCAACACTGAAAAACATGAAAATTTAATGCATGAAGAAGAATATCCTAGAACAGAATATTAAGAGCAACAGTGAAAAGTCCAACAAAAAAAAATCACATCAAAATGACAGCAATAAACACATACCTGTCAATAATTGCATTGCATATAAATGGCCTGAACATTCCAATAAAGAGACAACGAGTGATATCTTGGATGAAAAAATATGACCCATCTATATGTTGCTTACAAGAAACACACATCAGACTTAAACATATGAACAAACTGAAAGTTAAAGGATGGAACAATATAAATCAAGCTAATATTGTACTACAAAAAAGAGCAAGTGTGGCAATATTAATCTCGGATAACATAGATTTCAATGTAAAATTCGCCATCGTGGACAAGGATGGTCACTATTGCTTGAAGGTTCAATACACAAGCAAGATTTAACAATATTAAATATTTATGTACCTAACACTAGAGCACCTAAATACACTGAACAAATGTTGACTACATTAAAAACTGAAATAGATCACGCCACAATAACAGCTAGAGACTTCAACACTCCACTTTCAGTAATGGACAGGTCATCCAGCAAAAAGCTCAGTAAAGACACAGAAGATCTATTGCTACAGTTAACCAATGAGACCTCACTGACATACAGAGAAAGTTTTATCCATCAACACATAACTACACCTTCTTCCCTAATGCACATGGAACATTTTCCAGAATAGACCATGTGTTAGCACGTAAAGCATATCTCAACAAAAGCCAAACCACTGAATTATTACAAAGCATCTTCTCAGACCATAAAGCCATAAAAGTCAAAATCAATGGCAGAAAAAACATACATAGAAATGGGAACTCATGGAAAATAACAACACTTTGCTGAAAAAGCCATGGGTTAAAAAGAAATCAAGATGAAATAAAAAAATTTGTGGATTGAAATGAGAATGAAAACACATCCTACCAGAACCTATGGGATATACCCAAAGCAGTGCTCAGAAGTCAGTTTATCTCTATAAATGCACATATCCAGAAAGAAGAAAGCACCCAAACCAAAGAATTAACCCCACAATTTGAACAAATAGAAAGAGAGCACCAGAGCAACTCTTTAGGCACTAGAAGAAAACACATAATAAAGATTAGAGCAGAACTCAAAGAATTAGAGAATAGAAAAACAATTGAAAAAAAAGTGATAAAACTAAAAGCTGGTTTTTTGAAAAGATCAACAAAATTAACAAACTATTGACCAAACTTATCAAAGAAAAACAGGAAAGAAAACAACTCAAATAAGAAATGAGAATGGAGAAGTCTCAACAGATCCAATAGAAATCAAAAGTATCATAACACAGTACTACAAAAGACTGTACTCTAACAGATTTGAAAACCTAGAGGAAATGGACAAATTCCTAGATTCTTAGCACCAACCAAAATTATCACAAGGAGAAGTAGAATAACTTAATAAGCTCATCAGAAAGCAAGAGATTTAAAAAGTCATCAAAAAACTATCAACTCAAAAAAGTCCTTGCCCAGATGGCTTCACTGCAGAATTCTACCAAGCTTTTAGAGAAGAGTTAACTCTAATACTGCTGAAACTATTTCACAGTATAGAAAGGGATGGAGTACTCCAAAATTCATCCTAAGAAGCCAGTATAACCCTGATACCAAAGCCAGGGAAAGATCCCACTAAAAAGGAAAACTGCAGACCAATATCACTCCTGAACCCAGATGCAAAAATATTCAACAAAATACTAGCCAATAGAATTCAACAGCATATCAAAAAAATAATTCATCATGACCAAGTGGGATTCATAGCAGGGATGCAAGTCTGGTTCAACATCAGAAAAACAATTAATGTGATCAGCCACATAACTAACACAAAGGACAGGAATAACATGATCTTGTCAATTGATACAGAAAAGGCATTTGGTGAAGTCCAACACCCATTCATGCTAAAAAGTCTCAGCAAATTAGGAATGGAAGGCAAACTCCTCAATGCAATAAGGAACACCTATGCAAAGTCAACTGCCTACATCAACCCGAAAGCAGAGAAACTGACAGAATACCCCTTGAGAATAGGAACTTGACAAGGATGCCTGCTCTCACCACTTCTATTCAACATTGTACCAGAAGTCACCACTTCTGTTCAACATTGTACTAGAAGTTCTGGCCAGAGCAATTAGACAAGACAAAGAAATAAAGGGCATCAACATCAGCAAAGAAGAAGTAAAAAAATCTCCCTATTTGCCGATGATAGGGTTGTATATGCAGAGAATCATAAAGAATCCATAAGTAAACTACTCAAACTAATAGAAGGGTTCAGCAAAGTATCAGGTTATAAAATAAACATAACCAAATCAGTAGCATTACTTTATACCAACAAAGAGATCATCAAAGAAGAAATCACCAAATCAATACCTTTTGCTATAGCCCCCAAACAGGTAAAATATCTAGAAATAAATCTAACTAGATATATAAGAGACCCATACAAAGAGAACTACAAGTTTACTGCTAGAAAGTAACAGACACTTACATAAATGGAGAAACCTGCTTTGCTTGTGGATAGAAAGACTTAACATTGTGAAAATGTCTATTTTACCCAATGCCTCTACATATATGATGCAATCTCAATACAAATTCCAGTGACATTTGTAATGAGATGGAGAAACAAATCTCCAACTATGTTTGGAAAGGAAATTTAAAAACCTAGATAAGAAAAAACACTACTGAAGAAGAAGAACAGTGTGGGAGGCCTCTTACTACCTGATTTTAGAACTTATTACACTGCCACAGTAGTCAAAACAGCCTGGTACTGGTACAAAAAGAGACATAAAGGCCAATGGAACAGATTTGAGACTCCCGAGATGCCACTGTCCTCCTGCTAACAGCTGATATTTGACAAAGGCCTTAAGATTACAAACTGGGGTAAAAAGAGTCTAACAGTCGTTGTCGGCAAAATTGGTTATCCATCTGCAAAAAACTGAAACAAAATCCATACCTCACACCTTATACAAAAACCAAGTCAAACTGGATAAAAGACCTAAATAGCCAGTATCAAACCTAAAATGATAAAGATCATGCAAGAAAAAATAGGATCAACAATGGATGGATTAGTACACAATTTAGACAGACTTCAAAATCTAAGAAAGCTCAATTAACAGAAGAGAAAATAGACAATGAGAACCACTAAGAATCAAACACTTTTGCTCATCCAAAGATTTTCTCAAAAGAATTAAAAGACAACCCACAGAATGGTAAAAAAAAAAAAAAAAATTGGCAACTGTATGTCTGATCAATATCTAATCTCCATAATCTACAAGGTACTGCAAAATATCAACAAGAAAAAGAAAAACAATTCAATTAAGCAACAGGCAAAAGAGATGCACAGACATTTCACTAAAGAAGACATCCAGATAGCCAAAAGACACATGAAGAAATGTTCACGATCATTAGTTATTAAAGAAATCAAAATCAAAATTTCAGTGAGATATCTTGTCACTGCAACAAAGCTGGCCATGCTGGAAAGACTGTGGAGTAATTGGAACTCTCCTACACTGCTGGTGGGATTGCAAAGTGGTATGTCCTCTTTGGAAAGCAATCTGGCACTTTCTTAAAAAGCTGGAAACAGATATACCATTTGATCCTGTAATCCCACTGCTTGGAATATCTCCTGTAGAATTAAAGTTAGTCACCCAAAGAGATACATGCACACGAATGTTTACTGCAGCAAGGTCCACAATAGCAAAAAGATGGAATCAACCCAGACACCCAACAACAGGTGAATGGATAAGCAAACCATGGTACATACACTCCATGGAACACTATGAAATGATAAAGAACAAAGAAGATTTTAGGAAACATCTCATAACCTGGTTTCAATTGGAAGACATTATGTTGAGTGAAATCAGTCAGGAACACAAGGTCAAATGTTGTATGAGACCTTTACTATAAAGACTTAAAAACAGACTCATGAACAGAAAAGACTCTTTGATGGCTACAAGGGAGGGGAGGGAGGAAGGGTAACAGATGCATATAGATTAGATAGCTGATAGAAATTTGGTTGGGTAAAAGCAGTGACAGCACACACTAGAAAGATGATCATCTTAAATGGACTTCAGCATAAACTGAAAACACTTCTATTCCTAGCCTAATATCACAAGGATAGAGTAGCAGGGGCAGGGGTACAGAGACCATGCTCTCAGGGGACATCGAGGCTCATTGGCACAACTAGCCTATTGCTAAGAGAGTCTTCTGCACCCCATATTGGTGAGTGGCATCTGGGGTCTTGAAAGCTAGCAAGGTGCCATCTGAGGTACACCAAATGTTCCCATCTCGACTGAATCAGACGATCACCAAGGTCAACAAAGACATAAGAGAAAAAGAGCCCAAAGGACAGAAGGATCCATGTGTATGAACAACTGATGTGATCAGAAGAACTGGACGGTACCTGGCCATTACCAATGACAGCTGTGACAGGGAAAACAATGTCAGATCCCAGTGACAACACAAATAAAAAGAGGGTGCACCTCAAGAACTCCACTAAAAGACTGCAATTGACTGTCCAATGCCCTGGGACTTCCCCTGGTAGCATGGCCCCTAGACCTACTGCTGCCCCAGATCATTATTCATTACTGAGGTCAACCCTTCAGACAGGAATGGACTGGACTTGGGGACGTGGGGTAACCATATGGTGCGTCCACTTTATGGTTCTATGTATCTACAGGATGCCACCCTACTGGCATCTTACCAGAATGCAGAAGAGAGTGTAGAGAGGAGGGGATAGGAGATTGTTAGCAATATGACATACATAGAACAGAAAGGAAGAGTGTGCTGTCACAGGGAAAGGAGACGAGAGGGAAATGCAGATAGCTGGGCATACAAATTTGACTCGGACTGTATACTGCCAATTTCACTCAGTCACAATACCAAAAAAAAAAAAATTAAAAAAAGAAGCACCAGGAGAAGTTCTGCAGTCTAATTTGGTCAGAAAGGGTAGTGTTGTTAAGTGTCATTGGATCAGCCCCTGACTCATCATGATCCCATGAATAATGGAACAAAATTCTGTCTGGTCCTGCGTCATCCCCATGAGTGGTTGTAGATCAGACCACTGTAATTCATTGCCTTTCCTTCCGGTGATTTTTTAGAAGTAGATCACCACGCCTTTCTTCCAAGTATATCTTAATCTGGAAGCTCCACTGAAACCTGTTTAGCATTATAGCAACATGCCGAGGCCTGTCACCCACAAAGGCCCCTGTGAACAAAGTTATAAGCCTACGTGATGACAGGCGGAGGCATCTCACCTGTGACATATTTTTGGCCTACTGTCCCTGATAGTATTTTGCTTCCTAATTAAATCTTCCTCAAAAAGTAACCCCTCCTCTCCCAGCACGAGGATCAAGGAAAATGCCTTCTAAGAGGGGCTTTACGACCCCCTTGGCTTATGAAATAATATTGGGGAAAACCTGACCGGGAACTCCTAGAGAAAAGGGCTCATAGGAATGAATTCCAATGCAGCATGCCCCGCCTGAGAGCACCGAGGCCGGCCCAACCCCGCTGGCTTCTCCCAACTGCACATCCCCCTTCACAGGTGATAAGCAGATTGCAGGAAGGCCCTGGGAGGCTCCCCAGAGACAGCCCCCCCCCCCAGCTCTTAGAAATGAACATTCCACTCCTAGCATCAGGAAGATGGATAGGCTCCCAAGTTTATTATATTTGGTATTGGCAAATAGACAAATACTAAAGAAATACTCTTCTTAGAACAGCTTGAGAGAAGCTTAGAGTGAGGGACGGTGGACACTTATTGTCCCCACAGGAAGAGATAAAAAAGAACAAAGAAGGAACAAATAGAGACTGTCAGAGTATAACTTTTTAAGATGAGTTTATTCTCTCTTCCTGCACCTTTGACCTTGAGGCATGGGTAGAGTTAATAGAGTTCCAGGATTAGCCTTGTTCCGACTGTTGATTATAATTACAATATACTGGTCTTGAACTATTATTTACAGGGCCCTAATGATTAACAAGAAAAAGGACTACAAGGTATCGGCTCTTTACTAGCCGACAGAGAGGACCTTAATAATTAACATGAAAAGAGACCACTGTCTCGGGCCATTATTTAGAAGACCCTAATGATTAACATGAAGAGAGACCACGAGGTATCCACTTCTTGCTAGCCAACCGCTTATGTGGTCAAAGTACAGTTACCTCATTGACTATAAAAAACAAAGGAAGATAGACCTTAACAGGCTGCCATTCTCCAAAATTCTTTCCTGTCTCAGTCTCATTTCCTCCGCTGACGCCATACCCACCCTTAGTGGGCCCGAAAAAGTTGTTGGGGCTGGCCCCTGTCAGCAACATGCAAGCCTCTGCTGACAGACAAGTGGTAGATGGCCTGAGGTACACTGGCTAGAAATTGAACCTGGTCATCCACATGGAAGGTGAGAATTCTACCAATGAACCACCACTGCTCTGTAGAAAAAAAGGTATGTGAATATAAAGCAAGTGTTAAATGACTTTTAAAATAGTGCTTAATCAATCCATGAGCCCTATAACGGTTCAGGGATTTCAGATGGAGATGGGTAGTGTCTTAGTCATCTAGTCCTTCTCTAATGGAAATACCATGAATTGATGGCTTTAACAAAGGAAATCTTATTCTTCCACAGTCCAGTAGGCTACAAGTTTGAATTCAGGGTATCTGCTCCAAGGAAAGGCTTTCTCTCTTCATCAGCTCTGAAGGAAAGTTCCTGTGTTGCATCAGTCTTTGGCCAGGGAACATCTTGGCAAAGGAACCTCAGGTCTGAAGGACATGCTGTACTCTTGGTGCTGCTTTCTTGATGATATGAGGTTCCCAACTCTCTGCTTGCTTCCCTTTTCTTTTATCTCTTGTAGGATAAAAGGTGGTACAAGCCACACTCCAGAGAAACTCCCATTACACTGGAATATGGAGGTGACCTTAGGAAGGGTTTTACAGTCCCACCGTAATCCTCCTTAACATTGTCCCGCCTATTAACCACAGGCAGAGGTTAAGATTTACAGCCTGAGAAAATCACAGAATGATGGCAAGCACGTTACTGGGAATCCTGGCCCATGTTTTTTGGGGTAACACAATTCAATCCATGACAGGTAGATATAAACTTTACAGCTGGGACTTGAGTTAGATGGTGAAATGTGGAAATTGTGATGAGGGCAGTGGGAGTCTGAGGGCATTCAGAATACAAGAAAAGCATTTTTTGGATCTCTACCCCTGCCCTGATACTGAAGCCCTGACGCCATGGCCTTTCAGCCCTGTCTTCAACAAGTAGGTTGGAATAGCAGGGAGTAACCACAGCAGTGAAAAATATAAGCCCAGGATCTAGGACTCCGTTTTGTTTTTTTTTGTTTTTTTTTTATTGTCAATGCTTGTATACATTTTCTCTCATGTTCACCCTTAACTCTGATAAATGGAAGTCAATAATAATTGTGTCCCATAATTGTGTTCCTGTCAACCATTGCCCTCATAAATTAACTACAGGATACAGTTCTGCTCAACAACTTCTGAGATTACATGTGCACTAAATGTGAAGATAATGCAATTCCTACTTTGGAAGTTTACAGTCTAGAAGGAGACATGTGAGAGTAAATAACACAGAAAGTGAAAAATACCAAAACTCCTACTTAAGCAATATTACATCATTATTCGTCTTATATGTAACAGCTGGACTAGGCAAATGAATAGAGATCAAAGTTTATCAGTGGTTTCCAGGGGTAGGAAGGAAAGGGAAATAGGAAGCAGTGAATTTTAATGGTGATGAGAAATCTGGCAAAGCATACTGTGTGGTTGCACAGCATTATGAATGCTAGAAATGTCACTGAATTGTACATGTAAAAAATGTTCAGTTAGTAAAAGTTGTGTTATGCATATTTTGACTACAATTTTAAAAGTAATAATAAATTTTTAAAAGTCCTATTTCATTCTCTCTGAAAGAACTCATTGCTGGGCCTGACAGGGGTATGCCTTATAAGGACCTAATCAAAGAAACCACAGGCAGATAGTGACAGAAACCAGGGAAAAGGCTTAAGAATATATATATATTTAAGGCTAATGCTAAATTTCTTTTAAGGTCAGGTTTCATCTAATTAATTGTCTATGAAAATAAGATAACTTTAATTAGAATTTTGTTAAATACATGGTTTGCAATAAGTTTTAAAGAGGTCAGTTTTTGAGATATATTTAAAACTATAATTTTACTTAAAAGCATGTGTTGGGATCCAATAAATCTGTTGTGTGTCTGCTTTTTCAATCAATCAAAAATCCCTTCAGTAACTCAAAAATAACACTAGCAAAAACCATCTGATTGGAGCTTTAATGGCACTGTAATGAGAACAGTATACAAAGCATGTGACAGTTAATAACATTGCCTGTAGTCAGGAAAGCTGATCAAGAAGATGTTTATTATTTCTATAATGGAAGACAGCAAGTCATAATTCATCTTCATTTGAAGAAAATGATTGTGTTAATGTGTTTATGTTAACCCATGGACCATAATCACTCCTCCTTTTGTATTATCCTCTCAAAATAGCTTGCAGAGTCCTAGACTGAAGCTTTGAATAACCAAATGAAAACCCAGAAGAGAAGGATTCTTGCTCCAAGACAAAGGACCATGATTCTTTCTACTTCTTCTGCAATAGAAGAAGCCTCTTTGGTCATTACTCCCTCCCAACCAGGAGGTATATAACACCAAACCAAACCATTGCCATTCAGTCAATTCAGACTCATGGCAATCCTATAGGACAGAGCAGTACTTCCCCATTACATTTCCAAGGAGCATCTAATGGATATGAACTGCCAACTTTTTGATTAACAGTTATAGCTCTTAAATCACTCTACCATCAGAGTACAGTCTCAGAAAATAGGCCAGTGACCAGGCTGTTATTTCTGTTTACCACCTGTTCTCAAGGAATGAAGCTTTATCAGACAGCTATTGCTGCATAGCACACAACTGCAAAACAACTAAGGCTGAGTAAAAAAAGCAACATAAGTAGCTGTTTGCTCCCATTGCACCTGAACAAAACCTGAAAAAATTAAGCAGAAACTGGCTGAACCAACAGCCTTAGAACTCTGGAAAACAGCCAGAGGTTACAGAATCCAAGCAAAATAGTTTATCAAGAAAAAGACAAGTTATAGACTTAGAAAAATGTTTGTTCTCCACCCGTTCATGCCCCACTCTCACACGAACTTGGTGGCACCTCTTGGGGCAGATGTAATCACCAGAGGTCCCAGGCAGGGTGTCTTGTGTTAAAGCAGCAACAACCAGTGCTTCTAGGTAGGAGACCTAGTGTTGAAGCAAACACAACCAGCACTCCCAGGTGTGAAGCCTAGTGTTAGAGCAGTGACAGCTAGTGTTCTTAGACAGAAAACCTGCCTCAAATGTCAAAAGCTAGCATTATTGAGTGAGGAAGGAAGTCTAGTGCTGAAGCACTGAAAGCCAGTGCTCCCACAGAGAGAGTCTGGTGGTAAAGCAGATAACTACAACCTTCAGCAGTTTAAAAAAGAACAAAAGGTAAAAGAAAAAAAAACCTAGGGAAGGGGCAAAATCTGATGTCCAGAGTTAGTACTATCTGTAAGAATCAATTTTTCAAGTTTCAACAACAAAAATGACAAGACCTACAAAGAAAGAAGCAGAAAAGAATGGCTTATGCAAAAGAAAAAAAAAATAAGATGATATAAAATGTGTTTTAGTCAGCTAGGGCTGCTCTAACAGAAATACCACAGAGTGGATGGCTTTAACAAAGAAAGATTTATTCTTACACAGTCCGGTAGGTTGCAAGTCCATATTCAGGGTGTCCGCTCCAGGGAAAGACTTTCCCCTTGACGGCTCTGGAGGAAAGTCCGGTATTGTATCAGTCATTGTCCAGGGAGTGTCCTAACGCAAGAACCTCTGGTCTGAATGACACGCTCTGCTCCCGGTGCTGCTTGCTTGATGGTAGCGAGGTTCTCAAATTGTCCTTGGTTCTTTTTCCTTTTATTCCTTGCAAGCTAAAAGCGTTAAAGGTGGGGCAAGCCATACTCCAGGGAAACTGCCCCCATAGCAGGAATTCACAGCCCCACCCTAATCCTTTAACATACAGGTTAGCAAAACCACACAATGGAGGACAGTCCTAAGATACTGGGAACCATATCCCAGCCACGTGGCTGCACACATTTTTGGGGGGACACAATTCAAACCATGACAAAATGTCCCAGAGGAAGGATCAAAAATGGACTTACTAGACTAACAGTAGTATTAATGATGTTCAAAGAACTAACGGAAATTTAAAAAAAAAAAACTTAAAGACATATAAAATGAGAATTTCAATAAAGAGAATTTTTTTTTTAAAGTACCAAACTGGAGATAAAAAAAAATACAATAATGGAAATAAAAAATCTATTGAACATGCTTGGTATAGATAGAATTATGTTCCTAAAATGTACGCTGAAGTCATGGCCCTCTATGAATATGTATATCATCCTATTTGGAAATAGGATTTTTCTTTCATTATATTAATGAAATCACATACCACAGTATAATAAATCCTAAACTTAAACATTCCTGAGTTACGAAAAGAAAAGAATAGACATAGACACACAAAGAGGACAAGGTAAACACCAAGGATTGCCAAGGAGTGACAGTGAATGCCAAGAGCTAATGGCAATGATCAGAAATGACAGAAACCCATAGAAGAAATCAATACAGCTTGCACCCTGGTTCGGACTTTTAGCATTCATAACTGTGAGAAAATAATTTCTGTTCTTTAAAGCCACCCACTTGTGGTATTTGTTTTATGACAGTACTAGCAAACAAAGACAGGGCTCAACAGCAGACTTCAGCTGGCAAAAGAAAGGATCAATGAACTGAAAACAGAAAATTAAGATAATCAAGTTTGACCAAAAAGTAAAATAAAGTAAAAAATGAACAGAGCCTAAAGGACTTATGGGACACCATTAAGTGGACAAACATACTTATTATGGGAGTTCCAGAAAAAGAAGAGAGAAAGAAACAGAAAGAATATTTTAAAAAATAATGGTCAAAAACTTCCCAAATTTGGTGAAAGACATTAATCTAAGCATTCAAGAAACTCAACAAAATCTTGAAAACAAGAGAGAAGTGAATCATCACAAATGATATTAAGTGCCTGTTTCTCTTCAGAAACCATGGAGGCCAGAAGACAATAGAATAACAAATTTAAAGTTCCAAAAGAAAATTACTGTGAACAGATAATTTTATATCCAACAAAACTATACTTCAAAAATGAGGGCAAAATTAAGACATTCCAAAATCAGCAAAAACTGAGGAAATTTTTACCATTAAACTGACCCTCTAAGAAATGCTAAATAGGGTCCTCCAAGTTGAAAAGACACTAGACAGAAGGAAAAACAATCTCCAGTAAAGGGCCTAAGCAGTAGGTTCACACATACCAAAGATCAACAGCATTCCATTCAATTATACACAAGGTTGACATGAGTCAGTGTCAGCTGCACAACTAATAGCAACAATATGACAGTCAGTTTTGGGATATTTCTGTAATGTAACTATAGTTGTTATGCCTCATAGGACTTAAAATATGTTTATAAAATATAATTATAGATCAGTATATTAGATACACAATGGATAAACAAGTAATTTGTGACAATAATAATATAAGGGACTGGAAGAGCAGTATAAAAACATGGTTTATGTATGCTGTCAAAGTTTAAACACATTGCTGTCCAGTCAATTCCAACTCAAAGCAACCCCACCAGACAGAGAGGAACTGCCCCCATAGGGTTTCCAAGCCTATAAATCTTAGAAGGTGACTGTCACATCTTTCTACTACAGAGATCCTGGTAGATTGAAAGTACCAACATTTCAGTCAGCAGTCAAGCACTTAACAACTATGCCACTAGGGCTCCTTTTTTTATTGAAGTCTAATTAGTATCAACTTAAACTAGGTTGCTATAAGTTTAGAATGTCAAACATAATCCCCACAGTAACCACACACAAAAAAAATCTAAAAAATATGTACACAAAAAGAAACAAGAAGAGAATCAAAATGCCTTGCTATATAAAATCAACTAAACACGAAACTAGGTAGTATTGAAGAAAATGAGAAACAACAACAACAAAAAATTACAACATACCGAAAACAAATACCAAAATAGAAGTGAGTCCTTCCCTATCAGTAACCACTTTAAAGACAAACAGATTAAACTCTTTAAACAAAGACAGAGGTTGGCAGAATGAATAAGAAAACACGATTCAACTACATGCACAAAACACCCCCTCTAGACCCAAAGACACAGGCAGGTTGAAGGTGAAAAGCTGAGGAAAATAATTCCATGTAAATAGTCAAAAGACATGAGAGATGGCTGTATTAATGCTAGACAAAATAGATCTTAAGTCAGAATCCATTACTACAGACAAAGAAGGACACTATATAGTGATAAAACTGTCAACGCATCAAGAAGATATAACAATTATAAATATACATACACCTAACAGATCCCCAAAATATATGAAGTAAATATTTACAGAATTGAAAGGAAAAATAGCACTCTACAATGGTAGTTGTATACTTCAATATACCATTTTCAATAATGGATAATACACTTAGACAGAAGACCAATAAGGAAATACATAATAAGCTATACACCTAATGGACGTAGACAGATCGTTCCACCCAACAACAGCAGAAAGGAAATTTTTCTCTAGTACGCATGGATCATTCTCCATGATAAACCATGTTTTAAATAACAAAGCAAGTCTCAATAATTTTTTAAGATTAAAATGATTCAAAGTATCTTTCCTAGCCACAACAGAATAAACCTAGAAATCATATGAAAAGTGGAGATTTCACCAAAAAAAAAGGAAATTAAACAACACACTACTGATCAACCAATGAACCAAAAATAAATCAAAATGGAAATTAGACAACTTAGAGAAAATGCAAGTGGAAGCATAACATGCAAAAATCTATAGGCTGAAGCAAAAAGTAATGCTCAGAAGAAAATTTACAGTGGTAAATGTCTACGCTAAAAAAGAAGAAAGATCTTAGAGGTCATGGACTCAATTATGTGTCCCCAACAACATGTGTAGCAATTTGGCTAGACCATGATTCCTGATATTATGTGAAGTTTCTCCATGTTATAAATCCTGCCTCTTTGACATTAATGAGGGAGGATGGGCAACATTTGTGTTGGTGGTTCAGGATTCAATGTGTAAGACTCTTTTGTGCCACAAAGCAATTTCTTGGTATATAAGGGAAAGGGCAGCAAGTACAGAGTTAGGGACCTCATACCACCAACAAGCAGTGCTAGGAGCAGACCATGTCCTTTGGATACGACTGAGTGGGGAACCTGTGCACAAGAAGCTTCCAGTCTAGTGGAAGTTTGGTGACAAGGACCTCCCACCTCCAGAGCCAAGAGAAGGCCTTCCCCTGGAGCTGACATCCTGAATTCAGACTTTTAGCCTTCTGGACTCCAACAAAGTAGAATTTCTACTTTTAAACCATCCATGTGTGGTATTTCTGTTAAAGCAGCACTAGATGACTAAAATATCAAATAACATGACTTTACAATTTGAGGAAATGAAAAAATGAAAGACTAAGTCCACAGTTACCAGAGGAAAGTAAAAAAAAATAAGAATAGAACAGAGATATATGAAGTAGCAATTAGATAAACAGTAGAGAAAATCAACAAAAGCAGAAGCTATTTCTTTGAAAAGATAAATAAAACTGACATATCTTTAGTTAGAGTGCCTAAGAGAAAACAAAAAAATTCACAAATAGGTAACATCAGAAAAGAAATAGGGGACCTTAGTTCTGACCCTATAACTATAAGAAACATAAGAGAGTACTATGAGCAACTATAATTAAACAAAATAGCTTAGATAAAATAGACAAATTCCTAGAAACACATGAAAACCATACTGGCTTGGGGACGGAGTTAAGATAGCAGACTAAACACATGTCTCCTTAATTCCCTCTGGAAGCCAAGGCCTGAAATGATAACTAAACAGAGCCTTCTGGACACCTAGTGAGCCATAGGACACAGCATAGCACTGTCAGTTTGGACTACGTACCACTGAACAGGAAACTTCTCCTTCACGGACCCAGCCCGTGTTGAGTGTCAGCTCTCGTGGTCTGATGGTAACACTCCATTTTAACCCGTTTTCTCTGTCTTAGCTGGTGGGTGGGGCCAGAGCTTAACTGGCAGCAAAGCTCAGATATACTGCTGACTGGACTAGCAGGTGGAATAGCTACATTTTGAGAGCCTGGCTCGGGACTCTGTGCACAAAGGCCCTTCCACCCTCTGTTTCTGAATCTCTGCCACTAATTTTGCTATTTCACGGTGGGAGGGAGAGCTTGTGTGGTACACCATCTTGTTTGACTAGGAGGCACAGTTACCCAAACAGAGGCCCCAGTTGCACCTAATTCCCAGGCTGGGAGGCAGTGCCTGCCTAGTGAGCACTGGTCCAGCAGAAAAGCAGTGTTTTTCACGTGTGGCCCTACAGGTGGGGCCTGGCAGCAGATGACAGCACAGCAGTAACTTTCCTGTATTTTCAACTAATTAACAGCATCTGGGGATGGATGTAGAGGTGCTTACTTTGCCAGCAGGGAAGAGGGACTTGCACACCTGACAGCCTGACTCATCTTGGAAGCTGTCAGATAGCTTTTACCTTTCCATATAAGACTGCCTAGAGAAATATCTGTGGTGTATCCTGACAGCATCTCTTCCAGTCTTTACTGGCTCACATCCTAGAATCATCTGACGGCCCCCCAGTGACTCTATAAGTAGGGCTGTGTCTTTACCAATCAGGAGGTTGGAGCCTGCTATCCCAGAAATTCCACTGGGCCCAGTCACTGGAATACATAGAGATGACTGGTGATCACCCTCGTTTTCAGACTGAGCTTTAGATCCCATTAAGGTAACACAGGAGAAACAAAACAACCTCCAGATGCCCAAAAAGCAATAAACTTTGGACAGAAACATAAAGCAAAATTCGTCAATGGCTCCAGAAGGCCCCCAAACAAAAGAATCAAAGAACTTCCCAGATGAAGAAACCTTTCTGAAACTATCAGATGGAGAATACAAAAGGATTATATAGAGACCCTGCCTAGACATTATACAAAATGAGGCAGAGCAAAATGAAAAATTAAGCAAAGCTGTTCCATCTGGTGGAACACCAAAACTCTGAAATCCAACAGATCAAGAACAAAATCAAAGAGACAGAAAATTCAATTCAAGGCCAAGAAAACAGAATTGAACAAATGGATAATATATTTTATGACTTGGAAGACAGAGCAACTGACTCCCACACCTATGAGGAGAAATCAGAAAAAAAGAAACAAAAAAAATGAAGAAGCAATAAGAAGCATGTGGGACTCCATTAAGAGGAATAATCTATGATTAATTGGAGTTCTTGAACAGGGAGGGACATCTGAAAACACAGAGAGTATTGTTGCTGAGCTGCTGACAGAAAACTTCCCTGTAATTATGAAAGAAGAGAAAATAGATATCCAAGACACATATCGAATACCACTCAATATAGATCCCAAAAGAAAGACCCCAAGACATATTATAATCAAGCTTCATAAAATGAAACATAAGCAGAAACAGTGAGACTTAAAGCAAAGGTAACATTCAGAGGAAAGCTACACAGCAAAATGATGCTGGCACGGAGGAATGGGATGACAAATTCAAAACCTTGAAGAAGAAAATTTTCCAACCAAGAATTATATATCTGGCAAAACTATCTTTCAAATATGAAAATGAAATTAAGGCACTCCCAAATAAACAGAAATTCAGAGACTTTGTTAAAGTCAAACCAAAACTACAAGAAATACTGAAAGAAGCTCTTGACTTAGAAGTACAAAACCATTAACTCTGTATTTTAGGAGGAAATACAGGACCCATCATCCAGAAACATACTCAGGTTAGGGAAGACTCTAAATTTAATCAAAGCTATAATATTAAAAGAAGCGATCCAGTGATTGTATCATGAAAACTATGATATCATTATATTAAAAAGAGGGATGTACTGCAGTAGTTACAGCCCTTCCAGATGGAGAGGAAATTAATAAACTTGTAGTAGTTAAAATTGTGTTTAAACATAGATTATTAAAGGGAATCACAGAGGTAGCACAAAGCACAAAAGAGATGCAACATATCAAATCAAGAAACATAATACAGGACTCTCAACAACCACAAAAGCAACACTGAAAACGTGAAATACCAACTAATAAAAAAGAATATACCAGAACAGAATTGTAACAACAGAGAAATCATCAACACAAAAATAAATACATCACAATGACAGCACTAAACATGTACCTACCAATAATTATGTTGAATGTAAATGGATTGAATGCTCCAGTAATGAGACAACAAGTGACATCATGGACCAAAAGACATGACCGATCTATATGTTGCTTACAAAAAACTCACCTTAGACTTAAAGATATGAACAAACTGAAAAATAAAGGATGGAAGAATATATACTAATCTAATAATACACACAATGCTAATCGCAGATAAATTAGTCTTTAATGTAAAATCTACCACAGTGGACAAGGATGGAAACTATTTGTTGATGAAAGGTTCAATACAAAAGCAGGACTTAATGATATAAAATATTTATGCACCCAAATACATTGAAGAAACACTGACTGCACTCCAAAATGAGATAGATCACTCCACAATAGCAGTGGAAGACTTCAAAACTTCACTCTCAATACTGGACAAATCTTCTAGAAAAAAAATCTCAATAAAGACATGTAAGATCTTATTGCCACAATTAACCAACTAGACCTCATTGACATATACAGAACTTTCTATCCATCAGGTGACAGCTTCTCCAGTGCACATGAAACATTCTCCAGAATAGACCATGTGTTATGACATAAAGCAAATCTCAACAAAATCCATACCACTGAAATATTGCAAAGCATCTTCTCAGACCATAAAGCCATAAAAGTCAAAATCAATAGCAGAAAAAACATAGATAGAAATTGGAACTCATGGAAACTGAAAAACATCTTGCTGAAAAAGCCACGGGTTATGGAAGAAATCAAAGGTGAAATAAAGAAATGCATGGATTCCAATGACAATTAAAACACTTCTTACCAGAATCTATCAGATACAGTCAAAGCAGTGCTCAGAGATCAAGTTATCTCTATAAATGCACACATCCAGAAGGAAGAAAGAACCCAAATCAAAGAACTAATCCTGCAGCTTGAGCAAGTAGAGAGACAGCAACAGAGGAACCCCTCAGGTCCTAGAATAAAACATGTCATAAAGATCAGAGCAGAACTAAACAAATTAGAGAACACAAGAACAACTGAAAAAATTTAAGACCAAAAACCGGTTTTTTGAAAAGATCAACAAAATTGACAAACTATTGCCTAAACTTACTAAAGAAAAACAGGAAAGAAAACAAATAACGCAAATAAGAAATGACAGGGGAGTTGTTACAACAGATACAATAGAAATAAAAAATATTGTAACAGAATACTATGAAAGACTGAACTCTAACAAATTTGAAAACCTAGACGAAATGGACAAATTCCTTGATTCATATCACCTACCCAAATTATCACAAGGTGAAGCAGAACAACTTAATAAACCCATCACAAAGGAAGAGATTGAAACAGTCATCCAAAAGCTACCAACCAGAAAAAGCCCTGTCCCAGATGGCTTCACACCAGAATTCCACCAAGCTTTTAGAGAAGAGTTATCCCTGGTGGTACTGAGACTATTACATAGCATAGAAAGGGATGGAATACTTTCAAATTCATTCTATGAAGCTAGCATACCCTTGATACCAAACCCAGGGAAAACCCAACAAAAAAGAACTACAGACCAATACCACTCATGAACCTTGATGCAAAATCTTCAACAAAATCCTTGCGAATAGACATCAACAACATATCAAAAAAATAATTCATCATGAACAAGTGGGATTCATAGTAGGGATGCAAAGCTAGTTCAACATCAGAAAAACAATTAATGTGATCAATGACATAAATAACACAAAAGACAAGAATCACCTGATTTTGTCTATTGATGCGGAAAAGCCTTTTGATAAAGTCCAACACCCATTCCTGCTAAAAACTCTCAGCAAAATAGGAATAGACAGCAAATCAAATTCCTTGATGCAATAAGGTCCATTTATACAAAGCCAACTGCCTATGTCATCCTGAATGGAGACAGAATTAAATAATTCCTCTTGAGAAAGGGAACTAGACAACGATGCCCACTCTCACCTCTCCTATTCAACATTGTACTGGAATTTCTTGCCAGAGCAATTAGACAAGACTGAGAAACAAAGGGCATCTGCATTGGCAGAGAAGAAGTAAAATCTCCCTCTTTGCAGATGATATGATTGTATACGCAGAGAATCCTAAAGAATCCATAAGTAAACTATTCAAACTGATAGAACAGTTCAGCAAAGTCTCAGGATACAAGATAAACATAAGTAAATCAGTAGGATTCCTTTATACCAACAACGAGATTATTAAGGAAGAAATTACCAAGTCAGTACCATACACTATAGCCCCTAAGAAGATAAACTATCTAGGAATAAATCTAACCAGAGAAATAACAGACCTTTACAAAGAGAACTACAAGTCCTTACTACAACAAACTAAGAGAGACTTAATAAATGGAGAAATCTATGCTGTTCAAGGAAAGGAAGACTTAACATTGTGAAAACATCTATTTTACCCAAAGCAATCTACTTATATAAAGCAATCCCAATACAAATTCCAGTGACATTTTTTAATGAGATGAACAAACAAATCACCAATGTTGTTTGGAAAGGGAAGAAGCCACAGATAAGTGAAGCGCCACTGAAGAAGAAGAACACACTGGGAAGCCTCTCACTACCCAACTTTAGAACCTATTACACTGCCACAGTTCCCAAAACAGCCTGTTACTGGTACAAAAAGAAACAGATAGATCAATGGAAGAGAGTTAAGACCCCAGAGATGACACCATCTTCCTATGAACAGTTGATATTCGACAAAGGCCCTGAGATATTAAACTGGGGGAAAAAACAATCTCTTCAACAAATGGTGCTGGCAAAATTGGATATCCATCTGCAAATAAACCAAAACAAGACCCATATCTAACAACCTTATACAAAAACCAACTGAAACTGGATAAAAGACCTAAATATCAAATCTAAAAAGATAAAGCTCATCCAAGAAAACGTAGGAACAAGAAAGGGAGTTTTAATACACAACGTAAACAGGCTTCAAAATCTGTCAAACAAACCACAAACAATAGAAGAGAAAACAGATAAATGGGAACTACTAAGAATCGAACACTTAGGTTCATCCAAAGACCTTATCAATAGAATTAGAAGGCCACCTATAGAATGGAAAAAAATATTTGGCAACTATACGTCAGACCAACACCTGACCTCTGTAATCTGTAAGGTACTACAAAATATCAATAAGAAAAAGATAAATTATCCAATTAAGTGACAGTCAAAGGAAATTGACAGACACTTCTCTAAAGAGGAGATCCAGGCAGGCAAAAAACACATGCAGACATAGCTCACAATCATTAGCTAGTAATGAAATTCAAATCAAAACCACAATGAGATACCATCTCACCCCAACAAGATTGGCCATGATCCAAAAAATGCAGAACAACAAATGCTGGAGAGGACGTGGAGAAATTGGAACTCTCCTACACTGTTGGTGAGATGGCAAAATGGTACAGCCTCTTTGGAAAGCAATCTGGTGCTTCCTTAAAAAGCTGGATCTAGATATACCATTTGACCCAGTAATTCCACTGCTCGGAATATATCCTACAGAATCAAGACCATTCACATCAACTGATACATGCACACAAACATTTATTGCAGCACAGTCCGTGATAGCAAAAAGATGGAATCAATCCAGATGCCCAATAATAGAGGAACAGATAGGTAAACTGTGGTATACATACTCAGTGGAACATTATGCAGTGATAAAGAACAATGATGATTTTAGGAAACATCTCATTACCTGGTTTCAATTGGAGGACATTATGCTGAGTGAAAGCAGTAAGTGACAAAAAAGACAAATATTGTATGAAACCCCTATGATAAGAACTCAAAAACAGACTCATGCATAGTAGAAAAGACTCTTTGACAGCTGCAAGGGTGGGGAGGGAGGAAGAGTAAGGCAGGGAGGGTTTAGATTAGATAGTTTATAGAAATTTGATTGAGTAAAATCTGTAACAGCACACATTGGAAAGAAGATCAATTTTAACTGGGCTTCAGCATAACGTGATTACTCCTCCCATCTTAACCCAATATTGCAAGGACAGAGTGGCTGGGGCGGGGGTCTGGGGACTATGCTGTCAGGGGAAATCAAGGCCAATTGGCATAACTAGCATTTTGCTAAGAGAGCTCTCTGCACACTGGTGAGTGGCGTCTGGGATCTTAAAAGTTGCCAAGCTGCCATATGAGGGTGCAGCAATGGTCCCAACTCAGCAGGAACGGATGATCATCAAGGACCAAAAGCACATGGGGGAAAGAGAACCCAGAAGACAGAGAGACTCACATGAGTGGGTGATGACCACATCGACTTGTGAACAGAAGAACTGGATACTGCCAGGTGACCACCAATGATAGCTGTGATGGAGCTCACAAAGTTGAGTCTCACTAGCAATAAAAGAATAAAAAGGGGTGCACCCTGAGCTCTCCACTAAAAAACCACAACTGATGGTCCAGGGGCCTCAGGGTTCCCCTGGAAGCATGGACCCTGGCCCTGATGCTGCTCCTGTCCATGAATCATAATGGAGGTCAACTCTTTGGACAGGAATGGATTGGACTTGGTGACACAGAGTGACCATATCATGTGTACACTTTATGGTTTCATGCATCTATAGGATGTCGTCCTGCTGACCTCTTACTGGAGGCGGGGGAGTGGGTAGAGAGGAGGGGATAGGAGATTGTTGGGAGGATAGGACGTGTATGGATTGGAAAGGAAGTATGTGCTGTCATGGGGCAGGGAGAGCAGCTGCATATAGGTGGGCATGCAAATTTGTATCGAGTGTACATTTTCATTCAATCATAATAATTAAAAAAAAAACAATGAATGTTTAAAATTGATCAGTGTCCATTAAAGGAATACGAAAAACAACCAGTAACATTTTCTTAGTTAAACAACCTCAAAGGATGAGACCCTCATCTAGCTCCCCTGGTATCTCACTGCTTGCAGTTACTCTTCTTAATTAAACAATCTTGAAGGGTGGAACTCTCATTCTGTGTTCCTTTTTATCTCTCTGCCTGTAAATTACTCCTCTTAGCTAAATAACCTGAAAGGACAGAACCCTCATCCCACTACCTTATCTCCCCACTTGAAGTTACTCTCAGGGTCAGGTTGCCCAGAGCTGTACTAACACAAGATTTGGGCAACTGCTGAATGACTCCATCCCATAACAAGTACTGCCTGCGAACCAAGGAGCTCATGCAAAGGAACTAAAATGCCAGACATACATCACCAAGATATATAGCTGGACCCTATTTGAGAGCGAAGGGTCCAACCCTCATTTCTGTGCCAAGTCTCCACCCAGCTCCTTTTCACATGTGTGCTATTTCCCAAGAACTTAGTGAATACATATGAATAACTCTCCTTTTCCTACCTAGTGTAAAAACTTCTCAGAGCCCTTTGTTCAGGGAGGTAGTCTTTGAAAGAATGTATCCCTCTGTCTCCTTGCCTACTAGTATCTTGCTTCTGACCTCACATCTGCCTCAGATATGGCTATCTGCAGCAGGTGAGATGAACCCTGCTCAGTTTTATGGTACCAGTTGAACCATCCCACAGAGTTTCCAAAGGGTGCCTGATGCATTGGAACAGCCAACCTTTTGGTTAGCAGGTGTAGCACTTAACCACTATGCCACCAAGATCTCATGTTAGTCATTAACCTACTACCAAATGTACTGCCACTGCCACTGAGTGGACTCTGACTCATAGCGTTAATGCAAATCAAAGCTACAGCGAGATGCCAGCTCACACCTATTCAGATGATTACTATCACAAAAATGGTATTTGGTGAGTGCCAGCCAAAACATGGCGAAATCAGAACGCTCTTGCTTTACTGATGGGAATGCTCAATAGTGCAGCCATTATGTAAAAACAGCACAAGGACACCATCTGACTGTGCCTCTAATTTCATAAGGGTAGGAGAGAATCAAGATTAATGGCCCAAAGCTGATTCTTATGAAGCAGGGATCACATATGACTTCTCTCTCTGCTATCTTTACCAATTTTGACACCAAATGTCCCTGCCGCAACACTCTGTACTTCTCCCCTGTGGTAGATAATTCATTGTAGTGGCCACAGGGAACTCACAGATCATATTCATGATTATGGGATTTGTTAGGGATGTAATAGGTTACAATTCAGGCTCAGGGACACTCAAGTATACAGTTCTTCCATCATGACAGCCTCTTGGCAGCTGTGCTTGCAGGCATGCTTCTCTCTGGCCCTGAGTCTCTACTGAAAGACACTCAGGCTTTATCTCTCCTGCTAGTCTCTCTGCCAGTCTCTCCCTTCTTGGTTGTGGTAAGCTCTTCCTTTTTCCCCACCTCTGGGGTGGTTCATTTTAAGCCCAGCAGGATGGCAAACTTATCAATCCCTGTGGTGGGCCACAGTTACCCTATCACACAGTTCTGCCCAATCACTTGGGTAGGAGTTATAAGACCATGGCTAGGATAGCCACACAAAAGTTATCTATGGCACCACACACCATGGAAAATAGTTTTGTTGTTTCTCAAAAATTAAACATTGAATAACCTTATGATCCAAAAATTCCACTCCTAGTGATATCCCCAAGAGACTTGACAACAGGGACTCAAACAGATACACGTATACCAATGTTCACTGCAGCATTCTTCAAAATTATCACAAGATAGAAACAACTCATGTGTCCAAAAACAGGTGAATGGGTAGAAAAAAATGTGGTACATACAAATAATGACACACTATTCAGCCATGTCATAGATTGAACTGTGTTCCCCCCAAAATGTGCATAGCAATTTGGCTGGGTTATGATTCCCAGTACTGTGTGATTGCCCTCCATGCTGTGATCTTCCTATGCTGTAAATCCTCATCTCTGCCTGTAGTTAATAGACTGGATTCTGTTAAAGAGGATTAGAGTAGGACTTTGGCTTAACACCTTTCCTAAAGTCACTCCCTGCTCCACTGTAAATGGAGTTTCCCTACAAGAGATAAAAGGAAAGAGAAGCAAAGAGTGGGAATCTCATACCATTAAGAAAGCAGCAATGGAAGCAGACTGTATCCTTCAGAACTGAGGTTCCTGTGCTGAGATACTCTCAGACCAAAAAAGACTGGTGCAACACAATGACTTTTCTCCAGAGCCAGCAAGGAGAAAAAGCCTTTCCGTGGAGTGGACACCCTGAATTCAGCCTTGTAGCCTTACTGGACTGTGACAGAATAGAATTTCTCTTTTTGAAACCATCCACTTGTGGTGTTTCTATTACAGCAGTGCTAGATGACTAAGACAAGCCACTAAGAAAAATAAAATTATGAAATACTCTATGATATGGATAAATCTAAAAACAGTATGTTGAGTGAAATAAGTCAGAGACAAAAGGACAAATGTTACATGATCTTATTTATGTGAAGTATCTAGAACAGGCAAATTCAGAGACAAATATGGTTACAGGGACAGGACAGAGAGAAAAGCTATTCCTTAGAGGGCATTGGGTTTCAGTTAGGGTGATAGAAAATTATGAAAATGGATAGTGACGAGTGTTGCACAACATGGCAGACATAATGAATGTCACTAAATTGTACACCTTAAATGACCTCATGTGAATTGCTTGTCATATATATTTTACCACAATAAAATAACTTTTAAAATAAATACATTGGGGCAGTAAAATTGGAACTAAAAGATGGAAGGCCCTTTAGGGTCAGATGAAAAATTCCTATAGTCAATAAACAGCCACTGAAGATCTTCAAGAGAAAAGAGTCATTAAGTCTAATCTGTCATCAAGGGTGAAAACCATGTTCTTTCCATTCCAAAGTATGCAATAAACCAACCCACAGCTCTAATTTAGGGAAATAAAAATCTGTATTATTGCTCACATGTCTGCTGATTAGTTGGGGAAGTCAGGGCTTGGGTAAACTGTGGGTCTGTATGGACTAGCCTCTTTCCTCCCTCTATTAGGCTTAAGTCTGTTTCAGGTATGTTCTGGGCCCCAATTTAAGGAATAGCAGCTATGAATGGAAAGCTGTCTTCATGGAGACAGTGAAAGGATAAACCCAATACCACAAGCACATTTCAAGCCTTTGCTAATATTTCATCTGCTAACATTCCATTGACTAAAGGAAGTCATGTGTCCAATTTCAGCATTCATGGAACTAAGAATATATTCTGCCTCTTGAGGGAGAAGAAAGGATATTTACATGCTGGACAATAATCTAAACCAATAAACATGTCTCTTTTTCACAAATATCACTAACTTCATACATACTGAATGTACCCATCACCTTTCCAAAATATCTCAAAGTCTCTCCCAATCACAGCAGCAAGCTTGAGGTCCAGAATCCTATCAGGTCCATAGGTCTCTTCATTTTGTGGAGACCTATAGACCAAAAAAAAAATGTTATTTTTGGTGCCCCTTGACACACACACACTCAACATACATGGATATAAATAGGACAGGAATAAAACATAGTAAAAACTCTCATTGGAAAAAACGAAACATACAGCTGTCAGTGGTCTAGAAAATTTGGAAATGCTACTGGGAGTATTGCCAGATGCCCTTACCTTGAGGGGAGAAAACATCCTTTGATTAGGTCTGGGAATGGCTCTCTTTCTATAGTTCTCTACAACTCTTAAATCTAGTCATGGAAAGCCCTTCCTTTCCCATTATCTTTCATAGTCTTATCTGGAGAGTACTGTTTTAGCCATCTGGTACTGCTGTAACAGAAATACTATGAGTGGATGGCTTTAGCAAAGAAAAATTTATTCTTACACAGGCCAGCAAGCTACAAGTAGAAACTCAGGATGCCTACTCCAAGAGAAGGTTTCCCTCTGTCAGCTCTGGAGAAAAGTCCTTTTACTACATCAGTCTTTCGTCAGGGAGCACCTTGGCATAGGACCCTCAGGTGTGAAGGACATGCTCTTCCCTCAGTGGTGCTTTCTTGATGGTATGAGGTTCCCAACTCTACTTGCTTCCCTTTGCATTCATCTCTTGTAAGATAAAAGGTGGTGCAAGCCACACTCCAGGGAAACTCCTTTAGCAAAGGTATTGCAATCCCACCCTGATTCTCTTTTAGCATAATTATCCTATCTGCTAGTTCCTGAGGTGCACCCCTCTTTTCCTCATACTGTCACAGGCACTCAACATGGTGTGACTCATCACATCTGTCTTTGGTGGTAGCCAGGCACCATCTGGTTCTTCTGGTCACATTAATACAGTCACCTAGTCCCACGGGTCCTTTTGTCTCCTGGGCTCTTCCCCCCACCCCAACTTTTTTATTTTTATTAACTACAGGCAGAGATTAGGATTTATAGCATAGGAAAATTACAAAATATTGGGAGTGATGGCCCAGCCAAATGGCTACCCATTTTTGGAGGGACACAGTTCAATCCATGGCAAAGACATTGGAAAAGAGACCCTTTACAGAACTAAACAGCTTTCTCAGCCTGTGGACAGTTGGGTTCCTTGAGGGCTTTTTACATCTGTCAGGCTGCACTGGTACCCCTTTTGACAATATGTTGTTGCTTTACTTTTTTTTATTGTGATTAAGTGAAAGTATACAATCCAAATTAAATTTGCATGCCCACCTATGTGCAGTTCCTTCTGCTCTCCTTGCCAGTGACAGCAAGGTGCTCCCTTTCGTTCTATATATGTCACGTTATCTTCACAATCTCTCATCCCCTCCTCTCCCTCCTCTCCTCTCCCCTCCAGTAAGAGGTCAGTAGGACAGTGTGGTGGTCAGGATTATGTCAACTTGGCTGCTACATATTTGGCTGCTGTATTAAGTGGCAGGGCGGGGTTTGTGGTGGCTCCCTGCCACTCAGCTCTCATCTTGCGACCTTTCACTACAGGGGCTGGTCGCTCACGTGGCCAGGAGCTCCCGCTCTCTTCTTCCAGTGTCTGGTTCCTGGACTTGAACTAGCAGCTGTTGGACTCATCAGTCCTTACAGTCGGCACTTGAGAGTCCTGCTCCCTGATCTGCCGATCCTGGGTTCGCCAGCCTCTGCCACTCCTGCTCCCTGACCTGCTGATCCTGGTTTTGCCAGCCTCTGTCACTTCATCATGCCACCAGCTTGGGATCCACTGATCTACACAACTGGTGATCTAGAACTCTGGTCTCTGACTTGTAGACTTTGGGTTCTTCAGCTTCCGTGGCCACGTGAGGCTTGTGCCAGAACTTGGGACATTCAGCTTCTGTGATTACGTGAGCTGTTTCCTATATCTGTATCTATCTATCTATCTATCTACATATTATAAATCTTTCCTTGTACCTACATGTGTTATTGGTTTTGCTTCCCTAGAAAACCCAGCCTAAGACAATCTGGTACCGGGAGTGGTTCTAGGGAAACAAAATTGTAAAAATGAATCCTTTCAAGTGGTTCTTGAGTCTGGCTAATAGTGACACTGTTGCTAACTCTGCTCCTACCGGTAAAAAGTGCCCTCTTAATCCCTGGGCTGAGGTAGCGGTACACATCCGCAAAATAGCCCCACCAATAGATCAGATATTGGAGAAAGGTGACCCTCAGGGTGAAAACATGTGTGATAACTTTTCGAAATTATGTGCAGATGAGCAGTATAAGGAAGGTGGTTGGCTGGTCCTACTTGCATTAGATAAGCTGGTGAAGGAAAAAGATGAGCTCAGGGCCTTGGAATCAAAGCTCTCCTGTCGTGTAAAAGACCTCAAAGCTTTGGCTTGTGCTTTAAAAGTAAACCTCATTACCTGTAATAGCAGAGCCGATACTGCTGAAAGCCAAACCCAGATGCTTATCGTTAGAGTGGTGGAATTGCAATGCCAGCTCAATTGCCAATCTTGAGAAGTATCTGAAAATAAAGTGAGGGAATTGATTGGGAAGAAATGGGACCCTGAAACTTGGAATGCAGACATATGGGAGGATGATATGGAAGCTGGGGACGCTGAGCCCCTCACTTCCAGTAAAGCACTCCTGCCAGCTGAACCACACCCGTGTGAAGGGATTACTTCCCCTTTGTCTGCGAAACCGCCCCACCCAGTAAAGCCATTATCCCCTCCTCTCCAATTTAATGAGATTAGCTGTAGCCCCCCTGCCACTGGAGAGCGCCTGCCAGAGCCATTGCCTGGGGCACGACCTAAGGCAGATGCTTTACCAGAACATGCTGAAGATTCTAAAAACACTTCAGCACTGCTGATTTTGGCTTCTAGATCTGTAACTAGACTTAAGTCCAAGAAGGCTCCAAAAGGTAAAGTACAAAGTGTGACCCAGGAGGAGATACGCTATACTGCAAAGGAACTACTTGACTTTCCTAACACATACAAACAGAAACCTGGGGAACATGCTTGGGAATGGCTGTTAAGGGTGTGGGGTAATGGTGCAAGAAACATAAAGCTGGATCAGTCTGAATTTCTTGACCTGGGTCCACTGAGCACAGACTCTTCATTCAATGTTTCAGCTTGAGAAGTTAGGAAAGGGCCTAATAGTTTGTTTGACTGGATTGCTGAAGCATGGCTGATGCGGTGGCCTACATTAAATCAAGTTGAATTGCCAGACTTGTCTTGGGGTACTGTAGAAGAGGGTATCCAAAGGCCTAGGGAAATTGGCATGCTAGAGTGGATTTATTCTTTTAGGCCTTCAAATCCACACATAGCATGTCCAGAGGACACAACTTTTACCACAACTGTGAGAAACAAATTTGTGAAGGGAGCTCTGGGATCCTTGAAGACTGCTGTGATTGCCATTTTATGTAAATCAGATATGACAGTGGGAGCTGCCCTAGCTGAATTAAGACACCTATCTACAATGGGGCTGACTGGACCACGTGGTGGCAGGGGTCAAGTGGCTGCACTCAGTCGACAAAGACAAGGTGGGCATGCTTACTGTAATGGACAGTAGAGGCAAAACAGTAATCGTAATAATCTGACTCGTGTGGACATGTGGAACTGGCTCCTTAGTCATGGTGGCCCTAGCAGTGCAATAGATGATCAGCCTACTAAGTGTTTACTTGATATGTATGAAAGGATGAATTCTAGGTCAGGTGAACAGCAGTCTAACTGAAATCGCCAGAAGAGAGAGTCGCGGTCCCTCAATCAATTCCCAGACTTGAGCGAGTTTAAGGACCCACAACCCTTTGAATGAAGGGGAGGCCAGGTCCCTTTGAGGAAGAATTCTGATACCCTGCCAAAAACTTATACTGTTAATCTTTCTCCTGCCCTTCCCCAAAGGGATCTACGGCCTTTTACGAGTGACTGTTCACTGGGGAAAAGGAAATAATCAGACTTTTCGGGGACTACTGGATACTGGCTCTGAACTGACACTAATTCCAGGAGACCCAAAACATCACTGTGGCCCACCAGTCAGAGTCGGGGCATATGGAGGTCAGGTTGTTGATGGAGTCTTGGCTCATGTCCGTCTCACAGTGGGTCCAGTGGGTCCCCAAAACCATCCTGTAGTGATTTCCCCAATTCCAGAATGCATAATTGGAATAGATATACTCAGCAATTGGCAGAACTCTCACATTGGATCCCTAACAAGTGGAGTGAGAACTATTATGGTGGGAAGAGCCAAATGGAAGCCGCTAGAACTGCCACTGCTGGGGAAAATAGTGAACCAAAAGCAATACCGCATTCCTGAAGGGATTGGTGAAATTACTGCCACCATTCAGGACTTGAAGGACGCAGGGGTGGTGATTCCCACCACATCCCCATTCAATTCGCCCATTTGGCCTGTGTGAAAAATGGATGGATCTTGGAGAACTACAGTAGGTTATTGCAAACTTAACGAGGTGGTAACCCCCATTGCAGCTGCTGTTCCAGATGTAGTTTCACTGCTTGAGCAAATTAATACATCTCCTGGTACTTGGTATGCAGCTATTGATCTGGCTAATGGTTTCCTCTCCATACCTGTTTCCAAGGACCACCAGAAGCACTTTGCATTCACCTGGCAAGGCCAACAATACACTTTCACTTGCCTGACTCAGAGCTACATCAACTCTCCAGCCCTATGTCATAATTTAGTCCGCAGGGACCTTGACTGCTTCTCTCTTCCACAAGATGTGACACTGTTCGATTATATAGATGACATTATGCTGATTGGACCTAGTAAGGAAGAAGTATCAGTGACTCTGGACTTCTTAGTTAAACATTTGTGTGCTAGAGGGTGGGAAATTAATCCCACAAAATTTCAGGCACCTTCCAACTCAGTGAAATTCCTAGGGGTCCAGTGGTGTGGGGCATGTCACGATATTCCTTCTAAAGTGAAGGATAAGTTATTGCACCTGGCTGCTCCGACAACTAAAAAAGAGGCACTGTGCCTAGTGGGTCTCTTTGGATTTTGGAGGCAACATATTCCTCATTTGTGTGTGCTACTTTGGCCTATTTATCATGTGACTAGAAAGGCTGCTACTTTTGAGTGGGGCCCAGAACAGGAGAAGGCTCTGCAACAGGTTCAAGCTGCCCTGCCACTTGGGCCATACAATCCAGCTGATCCAATGGTGCTTGAGGTGTCAGTGGCAGATAGAGATGCTGTCTGGAGTCTTTAGCAGGCCCCTATTGATGAATTACAGCGCAGACCTTTAGGATTTTGGAGCAAAGCTCTGCCATCCTCTTCAGATAACTACTCTCCTTTTGAAAAACAACTTTTGGCTTGTTACTGGGCCTTAGTAGAGACTGAATGCTTAATTAACCATGGGACACCAGGTCACCATGTGTCCTGAGCTGCATATCATGAACTGGGTATTGTCTGACCCACAGAGTCATAAAGTTGGATGAGCACAGCAACACTCCATCATTAAATGGAAGTGGTATATATGAAATCGGGCCTGTGCAGGACCTGAAGGCACAAGTAAATTGCACGAGGAAGTGGCCCAAATGCCCATGGTCTCCACTCCTGTAACTGCCTTCTATCTTTCAGTTTGCACCTATGGGCTCATGGGGAATTCCTTATGACCAGCAGACCGAGGTAGAGAAAACCCGTGCTTGGTTTACAGATGGTTCTGCGTGATATGCTGGCACCACTCGAAAGTGGACAGCAGCAGCACTATAGCCCCTTTCTGGGACCTCCCTCAAGGACAGTGATGAAAGCAAATCCTCCCAGTGGGCAGAACTTCGAGCAGTGCATATGGTTGTTCACTTTGCTTGGAAGGAGAGGTGGCCAAATGTGCGGCTGTATACCTATTCATGGGCTGTGGCCAATGGCTTGGCCAGTTGGTCAGGGACTTGGAAGGAACATGATTGGAAGATTGGAGACAAGGATTTATGGGGGAGAGGTATGTGGATAGGCCTCTCTGAATGGGCCAAAGAAGTGAAAATATTTGTGTCTCATGTGAATGCTCATCAAAGAGTAACCTCAGCAGAGGATGAGTTTAACAATCAAGTGCATAGGATGACCCATTCTGTGCGAACCAATCATCCTTTTTCTCCGGCTACCTCTGTCATTCCTCAGTGGGCCCATGAACAAAGTGGTCATGGTGGCAGGGACAGTGGTTATGCATGGGCCCAGCAACATGGACTCCTGCTCACCAAGGCTGAGTTGGCTGCACCCACTGCTGAGTGCCCAATCTGCCAGCAGCAGAGACCAACACTGAGTCCTCGATATGGCACTGTTCCTCGAGGTGATCAGCCGGCAACCTGGTAGCAAGTTGATTACATTGGACCGCTTCCATCATGGAAAGGAAAGAGTTTTGTCATTACTGGGATAGATACTTACTCTGGATATGGATTTGCCTACCCGGCATGACATGCTTCTGCTATAACTACCATCCGTGGACTTACAGAATGCCTTATCCACCGTCATGGAATCCCACACAGCATTGCCTCTGATCAAGGGATTCACTTCACAGCAAATGCAGTGTGGCAGTGGGCCCATGCTCACGGAATTCACTGGTCTTATCATGTTCCCCATCATCCTGAAGCAGCTGGCTTGATAGAACGATGGAATGGTCTCCTGAAGACACAATTACGCTGCCAGCTAGGTGGCACTACCTTGCAGGGTTGGGGAAGTGTTCTCCAGGAGGCTGCGTATGCTCTAAACCAGCATCCAATATATGGTACTGTTTCTCCTATCACCAGGATTCATGGGTCCATGAATCAAGGGGTGGAAATGGGAGTGGCACCACTCACTATTACCCCTATTGACCCACTTGCAAGATTTTTGCTTCCTGTCCCCATGATCTTGTGTTCTGCAGGATTAAATGTCTTAGTTCTGAAGGGAGGAATGCTGCCACCTGGAGACACATCAATGACTCCACTGAACTGGAAGCTAAAACTGCCACCAGGCCATTTTGGGCTCCTTGTACCTCTGGATCAACAGACAAAGAAGGGAGTTACAGTACTGATTGGTGTGATTGATCCTGACTACGAAGATGAAATTGGATTGACATTATATAACGGAAGTAAAGAAGAATATGTTTGGAATGCAGGTGATCCCTTAGGATGCCTCCTAGTACTACCATGTCCTGTGATTAAGGTCAATGAAAAGGTACAGCAACCCAACTCCAAAATAAGTGATAATAGCCCAGACCCTTCAGGAATGAAGGTTTGGGTCACCTCACCAGGCAAGGAACCACGACCAGCTGAGGTGCTTACTGAGGGCAAAGGAAATACAGAATGGGATGTAGAAGAAGGTAGTTCTAAATATCAGTTGCGGCCGACACGACCAGTTGCAGAAACGAGGATTGTGATTGCTATGAGTATTCCTGCTTTGTATGTGTATATTGGATATTTTGTTTACTTATGAAACATAAGATGTAAATGCGCTAATGCATTTTCAGTTGTACATGTGTTAGTTATATCATGTTGACATAAGTATGACTTTGTAACTGTACTCCTTCAGAGACTGTGCACAGTAAGGTGAGATGTGTGCAGATGCCAAGTTGACAAGGGGTGGACTGTGGTGGTCAGGATTATGTCAACTTGGCTACTACATATTTGGCTGCTGTATTAAGTGGCAGGGCGAGGTTTGTGGTGGCTCCCTGCTGCTCAGCTCTCATCTCACAACCTTTTACTACAGCGGCTGGTTGCTCACGTGGCCAGGAGCTCCTGCTCTCTTCTTCCAGTGTCTGGTTCCGGGACTTGAACTATCAGCTGTTGGGCTCATCAGTCCTTACAGTCAGCACTTGAGAGTCCTGCTCCCTGATCTGCTGATCCTGGGTTCACCAGCCTCTGCTGCTCCTGCTCCCTGACCTGCCAATCCTGGGTTCACCAGCCTCTGCCACTCCTGCTCCCTGACCTGCTGATCCCGGTTTTGCCAGCCTCTGTCGCTTCATCTCGCCACCAGCTTGGGATCCACTGACCTACACAACCAGTGATCTAGAACTCTGGTCTCTGACTTGCTGATTTTGGGTTCTTCAGCTTCCGTGGCCGCATAAGGGTTGTGCCAGAGCTTGGGACATACAGCTTCTGTGATTATGTGAGCTGTTTCCTATATCTGTATCTATCTATCTATCTATGTATTAGAAATCTTTCCTTGTACCTACACGTGTTACTGGTTTTGCTTCCCTAGAAAACCCAGCCTAAGATAGACGGCATCCTATTAATGCATAGAGCCATAAAGTACACACACCATATGGTCACATTGTGTCCCCAAGTTCAGTTCATTCCTGTCTGAAGCACTGACCTCAGCAATGTTTTCTGATGAGGGGAAGCAGCAGGTCTAGAGGCCATGTTCCTAAGGGAACATACAGGCTGCTGCTGAGCCATCAACTGTGGTCTCTTAGTGGAGTTCTTGAGGTGCACCCCTCTTTTCCTCAAGTTGCCACAGGCACTCAACATTGTGTGACCCATCACATCTGTCTTTGGTGGTAGCCAGGCACCATCTGGTTCTTCTGGTCACACGTTGATACAGTCACCTATTCGCATGGATCCTTTTGTCTCCTGGGCTCTTTCTCCCACCACCACAAATTTTTTATTTTTTATTAATTACAGTAAAAGAATAAAATTCCCAACATCTATCAATTATCTCATCTGTGATAACTCCCCAGCCCTGCACCCACCCATGTAGCCAACACAGTCATTTTCTTCTGTGGATAATTCTCTTGCTAAGTCCTTATAATAGGGGTCTCATGTAAAATTTGTCCTTTTGACACTGATTGATTTCACTCATCATGATCTCTTCCAAATGAGACCATGTTATGAGATGTTTCTAAAATTGTCATTGTTTTTCTCCTGGGCTCTTTTTTATTTGTATCTTTGTTGTTCTTGATGATCATCTATTCCAGATGAGTTGGGACCATTTGCTGTACCTCAAATGGCAGCTCACTAGCTTTTAAAACCCCTATTGCCATGCACCAATATGAGGTGTGGAAGACTCTCTTAGCAACAGGCTAGTTATGCCAATTAGCCTCAACGTCCCCTGAGAGCTTGGTCCCCAGACTCTCATCCCCGCTACTCTCTCCTTGCAATATTAGGTTAAGCTTAGAAGAGTTATCAGTTTATGCTGAAGTCCAGTTAAGCTGATCTATTTTCTGCTGCATGCTGTCACTGCTGTCACCCAACCAAATTTCTATCTACCATCTAATCGATGACCAGCCCTCCCTTAGAGTCTTTCCTTCTGTACATAAGTCTATTTTTAAGTCCTTATAGTAGGGGTCTCATACAATATTTGTTGTTTTGCTGCTAACTGACTTCACTCAGCATAATGTCTTCCAGGACATTATGGAAACCAGGTTATGTGATGCTACCTAAAATCGTCATTGTTCTTTATCATTGTATGCTGTTCCACTGAGTAGATATACTGTAGTTTGTTTATCCATTCATCTTTGTTAGGCATCTGGGTTGATTCCATCCTTTTGCTGTTGTGAACTGTGCTGCAATAAACATTAATGTGCATGTATCTGTTCCAGTGACAGCTTTTGTTTCTGTAGGATATATTCTGAACAGTGGGATTACTCGATTAAGTGTTATATCTGTTTGCATCTTTTTAAGGAAGTGCCAGATTGCTTTCCAAAGACGTTGTACCATTTTGTAGTCCTACGAGTAGTGGAGGAGAGTTCCAATTTCTCCATAGCCTCTCCAGCATTTGTTGTTTTGTGGTTTTTTGAATCACATCCAACCTTGTTGGGGTAAGAAGGTTCTCATTGTAATTTTGATTTGAATTTGATTAATAGCTAATGATCATGAGCATGTCTGCATGTGTTTTTTGGCTGCCTGGATTCCTCTTTAGAGAAGTGTCTATGCATCCCCTTTGGCCATCGCTTAATTGGATTATTTACCTTTTTCTTGTTTATGTTTTAAAGTACCTTGTAGGTTATAGGGATCAGATGTCGGTGTGACATGTAGTTGCCAAATATTTTTCCCCATTCTGTAGGTGTTCTTTAATTGTTATGATAAAATCTTTGGATGAGCAAAAGTATTTGACTCTTAGTAGTTCCCATTTATCTATTTTCTATCGATTGTGCTTTGTCAGATTTTGAAGTCTAAGTTGTATATTAAAGCTTCCATTGTTTATCCTATTTTTTCTTGCATGACCTTTACCATTTTAGATTTGATATTTAGGTCACTGATCCGATTTGAGTTAGTTTTTGTGTAAGGTGTGATACGTGGGTCTTGTTTGAATTTTTGCAAATGGATATCCAGTTTTGCCAGCACCATTTGTTAAAAAGATTGTTTGTACCTCAGTTTACAATCTTAGAGCCTTTGTAAAATATAAGCAATTCATAAGAGGATGATGGCATCTCTAGGGTCTCAACTCTGTTCCATTGGTCTATATGTCTTTTTTGTAACAGTACTTGACTGTTTTGACTAGCATAGCAGTGTAATAGATTCTAAGGTCAGGTAGCGTGAGGTTTCCCACTGTGTTCCTCTTCTTTAGTAGTGCTTTACTTATCTGGGGTTTCTTCCTTTTCCAAACAAAGTTGGTGATTTGCTTCTCCATCTTATTAAGAAATGACACTGGAATTTGTACTGGGATTGCACTGTACATGTAGATTGCTTTGGGTAAAATAGACATTTTCACAATATTAAGTCTTCCTATCCATGAGAAGGATAGGTTACTCCATTGGTAGATTTCTTCTTTGATGATCTCTTTCTTGGTAATAAGCTTTTGTTAAGTGCTGTTGAGTTAATTTTCTGCTCAAAGTGACCCCATATAACAAAGTAGAACTATCTGTAGGGCATACTAGTGTTAATCTTTACAAGAGTTGATTGCCAGTTTTTTTTTCACCTAAGTCTTGTGGTGGTTTTGAACCACTATTCTGTCTGTTAGCAGTCCAGCACTTAACAATTGTGCCTCCCTTGCCTAATATATCTTTCAAAAAACAAAGGTTTTGAATGTATTGGAGTCTATAAGCTCCATATAACAACAGTCACAACTGTGATTTTTTTTTTTTTTTTGGAGACATGCTGTCTTAGTCATCCAGTGCTGCTAAAAACAGAAATACCACAAATGGATGACTTCCACAAGGAAAAGTTTATTGTTCCTCGGTAAACTAGGTTAGGCATACAAATTCATGGGGAACCCACTCTCTCTCTGTAGATCAGTCTTCCTTTGGTCTGAAAGCAACCTCAAGTCAGAAGGACACGCTGCTCCTGATGTCAGACTAGACAAGCATGAAGTCAGTGCTTGCCTCAGGAAGCTCGCTCACCAGACAACTGAGAAGAGTAACAAGAAATAATTTTCATAGCATGTATCTGGACACAAGGGAAGCAGGAGCCCAGAAAACAGTTGGATAGTCACGTCTGAGGGTGTGGGACCCTGGCCATGTCTCCTTCCTTAAATCCTAGCTCCAAAATGAAGACTACAAGTAAGAAGCCTACTCTTTTGTTCCAGCATCACTAGGATTCACTCCTTAGAGAGGTAGTAATAAAGGAGAAGAAAGGGAAAGGATGTATGAAACCATTTACAAGGTGTTTGTTATCAACATTTCAGCCAAAGCCAAGTGCCATGGAGTCATTTCAGAGCAAGGCTCAAGATGGAGGTTCTGCTCTATCACTGACTATTGGGTGCACTTAGGAGAATGCCTGAAGATGGACAGGCTTGTGCATGTGAGAAATACTTACAGGCACTGGGATGACTTAAAGGACTATAGGAACCCTTCTTGAAAACTCCCACAGACCTAAGTCCCTGTCTTAGCTCTACCACTTATCAAATGGTCACCTGAGGCAAGTCATTCAACCTTTGAAACCTGTTTTCTCATCTGAAAAGTCAAGGTAATGTCACCTAGCTCCCAGAGCTGTCTTCAGGATTTAAGAAAATTGTCAATGAGTGTTTCTAACAAAATGATTTGTATGTAGTGGTCCTGGCTGATAAATAGGTTGCATTTCTTGTACCAACTCTATTTACTGTTATATCAAGAAATACTTTCTAGAGTGTCGTATGATTCTCTCTAGATTACACAGTTGATAAATGGCGAAAATGAAATTTGAAGGTATATACGTCTTCCACCAAAGCCCACCTTCTTTCCCATCTCTGAAAAGGAAGCTGAAGAACAATAGACACAAGAGATACCAACTGTCGTTTCCATCTCTTTTCTGTGCAAGAAAAATCACTATGCGGTAGTTTTAGAGAGTTTATGATCTGTATAGAGGATTTTCTCAAGTGACCCCATGGATTGTTAGTGATATTAAATGAGATAATGCATAAAACAACACTGAGCACATGGTAGGTCAATAAGTGGCAGCTACTACTATGTTTGTGATGACTAAGTCTGCCTCTCCTCTCCTGTATTAGTTTTCTATTCTGCATAACAAATTACTACACATTTAGTGATCTGAAACAACACAAATGTATTGTTTCATGGTGTCCATGGGTCAGGTGTTCAGCAGTGAGGAAGCTGGGTCCTATACTCAGCATCTCTCAAAGATTGTAATCAAAGTGTCTACTGGGGTTTTGGTCTCATCTCAGGTTCAGTCTCTTCTTCCAACCTCACAAGGATGTTGGTAGCATTTAGTTCCTTTGTACCATAGAACTAAGGCCTTTGAGTTCTAGAGACCATTCACTTATTCTCTGCCACTTGGTCTGTCCATAACAGAGAAGTTTGCATCTTCAGGGTCAACAGGAAATTTTGTACTGCTGCTTCTATCTCGGACATCTTTTTAATTTTATGCTGTCTTAGGTGAAAGTTTTCATCACAAATTCATTTCTTATTTAAAAATTTATATACAAGTTGTGTGAAGACATTGGTTGCAGTTCCTCCAATATGTCATTAGTCTCCTTATTTCCCTTTACAGTTCATGTTCCCCATTCCAATTTGTTCAGGTTTCCAGTCTCTTTCTGACTTGTCTGCTTTTATGCATATGTTGACCATGTGCTATTGTATACCAGACTGAATTAAAAGGCATGCTCCACAGATGTGTTACTGTTTATTTTATAGGCATGTCTAGTATTTGGCTGAAAGGTTTCTTTGAGAGGAGCTTAATGTCTGGATTAAGAGTGTCTGGGAGCCATCGCCTTGGGGCTTACTCCAGTCTCTGTCAGGCAGTGAGTCTGGTTGTTTTTGGTGAATTTGAATTTTGTTCTGCATTTCTCTCTCATTTCATCCAGATCCCTCTGTTTTAATCCCTGTCATAACAATTGTTGGTGGTAGCCAGATACCATCTAGTTCTTCTGGGCTCAGGCTGGTGGAGGCTGCAATTTATGTGGTCAGTTAGTACTTAGGACAAATATTTTCCTTCTGTTTTCGGTTTTCTTCATTCTCATTTTCTCAGAACATGATGGGACCGCTAAACATATTTTAGACAGCAGCTCACAAGCTTTGACGACCCCAGATGCTACTTACCAAAGTAGGATGTAGAACATTTTCTTTACGACCCATGTTATGCCAATTGATCTAGATATACCCTAAGATCACTGTCCCCAATCCTAAGCTCCTCAAGGTGTTTGGATGTGTCTAGGCAGCTTCTATGGCTTTGCCTTGGTCAAGTTGTGTAGACATCCCCTATATTGTGTATTGATATATACACTTCACCACAGTTAACACTTGTCTGCTATCTACTGATTTCCCTTTTCTATCCCTCCCCTATCTCACGACTATCAAAGTATTGTTTGTTTGTTTCCTATGGTAAACCTTTTCTTGAGTTTTGATAATAGCTGCTTTGGCTGGCATACAATATTTGTCCTTTTGTGACTGACTTACATAACACACCACAATGGCCCCCAGATGTTGAGCAGATTCATCATTCTTCTTTATCATTATCTAGTACTCCATTGTGTGTATGTGCCATAATTTTTATACCCATTCGCCTGTTGATGGGCACTTAAGCTGTTTCCATCTTCTGCCATTGTGAATTATACTTTAATGGACATTGGTGTGCATATGTAAATTCATGTTATGGCTTTTATTTCTCTAGGATATACTCCTAGAAATGGGATTGCTGGATCATGTGATATTTCTAATTCTAAAACAAACACCTGAAGATAAACTAGGTCACTGAGAGTTACTACAAATTAAACAATTATGCTCATCAAAAGACCACCACAAGAATAAAAAGTAATCTAGAGAAGGGAAAAAATAGACTAAAGCTTGTGTAACAAGGGCATAATCTCTAAAATCTACAGAACAGTCCTGCACTTCAATAACAAAAAGATGAATAATCCAATTACAGGAGATGAGGCCAAGACAGCAGAGTAGACCCTGGTAACCCCTATAACAGCAAAGACTGAAAAGGACAAACGAATCTAGTATGTATGATATCCTAGAAGCCCTGAACATCAAAAGGAAAGTTAAGAAATTGAATGCAGCAATAGAAAAAGGAGAGTAGTGCCAGAAATACATAGTATTCCACAAACTTAACCTGCTGGGACACATGGTGAGCCAAGTGGTAGAGGTTGGTCATATGCTCCTTAGCAGCGTAAACTACCTGGAGAATCCACTCATGCTTCCAGAGTCAGTGGGAAGCAGCCCCAGATCTTCAAAAACTATGTCTTTTCATGTAAACTATGTTCACGTAGATCTAAATCATTCCTTCGGGATATGCCCATCTCCCTTCTCCCAGCACTCTCCCTTTCCTTCTATGCACTGCATCCAGCTCTGAAGTCTGATGCCATTAACTGAGGCAGAAGTAAGACTCCTTAAGTTAACCCTGAGCCATTCTCTGAGACTCAGGGGTGGGGAGCAAGTTACGAAACCCAGGGAAGGGGAGGAAAATTCTGCTGACTCTCCTAAGCAAGAAAATCAGAGCAGAAGCTGTTCCTTCACCTAGAGTCAGACATAAGAAGGAGATACACCATCCTCAAAGAGATTCAGGGACAACTGTTAGCTGCCTGCCTTTCTCAGATGTAGCAGCCAGACAGTTGCTCCTGTACCAATCACTCCTGCCCATCTAGAACAGTAGGCAAGAGCCTGTATCCCACACCTGGTGACTGAATAATGGAAACCTGAGCTGAATGCACATAAAAGGAAATGATGGGCAAGGCAAAGATGGCAGACTAGGCATATGTCTCCTCAATTCCCTCTGAGAACTAAGGCCTAGAACAATAATTGAAAGGAGCAGTGTGGACATGCTGGGAGTTCCAGAATCAGGTATAGGGTGGTGAAATTGGGCTGCATAATAAAAGGGAGAAAATACCTTATCGGTGGTGAGACAGCATCACAGTGAGTACTGTTTCTGATGGTGCAGCACCTGGGAGTATTGGAGGTACCAATACCTTCTTTGTCAGCTGGTAGTCTGGGTCTGCCAAGCTTGTGAGTCTGTCACAGCCCAGCTTCTTTGCTGACAGTATCCCATAGCAGAGGGATGGCTCTTGGGACACTCACAGTTAAAGATCCTAGCAATGGCAAGCAACTGAGGGTGCCAGTGCCCCTCCCTGCTCTCTTCTTTGACCTGTACCATAGGATCTGCTGATTCACACTGTAACAAAGGTGGCTCAGGCAGGACACTATTTTGGTTAGCTGAGAGGTGGAATCAGCCTCACCTGAGGGCTCAGCTGAGGCTAATTTTCACACTAAGCAACACTGCCTGTCTGGTTAGTACTGCTCCTAGCAGAAAAACTGCTCTTAAAATAAACCTACATAGACAAAGTACTGGCAGCTGGGAGCTGAGTGTGAGGGAGCCCTAACCCCTCCTTTCTTTAAGCCACACCATGGCATCTGCTGACTGCCAATGAGGCACCATCTTTGTCAGTCAGGAGGTGGGGCCTGCCACACCTGCGGGCCCAACTGCTATTAGCTATGGATGCTCAATGCCTATCTCTGCAGCAAATAAGCTTTTAACACCTACCCCACAGCTCCAATTGGTACAACACCAGAGAAAATGATCAGCTCTGGATGGCACAAAGACAATAATCAATATCCTAACCATTTAAAGAAGCAGACTATCATGACTCCAGGAAAAAAAAAAAAAAATCCCAAAATAAAAATTCAAAGAACTTCCCAGATAAAGAAGCCTTTCTCAAACTATCAGGTAGAATACAAAAGAATTACATATAGAGCCCTTCTAAAAAAATAAACAAAATGCAGCAGAACAAAATGAAAAACTAAGTAAGGTTTATGAACTGCTAGAACACTAATGATCTGAAATCCAGCATATCAATAATAAAATTACAGAATTAGACAACTCGACACAAAACCAAAAGAGCAGATTGGAGGAATTGGAACACAGAATTAATGAAATTGAAGATAAGGCAACTGATACTAGCATTTATGAGGAGAAATCAGAGAAAAGAAATAAGAAAAATGAAGAAGGGTTAAGAAGCACGTGGGCGTCTTTTAAGAGGAACAATCTACAATTAGTTGGAGTTCCTGAACAGGCAGGGATAGCAGAAAATGCAGAGAGGACTGTTGAAGAACTGCTGACAGGAAAATTCCAAATGAACATAAAGAGAGGCTGTTAAAGGCAGCAAGGCTTAAGTAAAACTAACATACAAAGGGAAGCCTTGTAGGCTTTGGTCTCATTACTCAACAGAAACCATGTTGGCATGAAGAAAGTGTGATGATACATACAAAGACCTAAAGGAGAAAATTTTCTGAGAATTAAAGATCCTGCAAAAGTGTCTCTCAAATATGACAGTGAAATTAAGATATTCTCAGACAAACAGAAGCTTAGAGACTTTGCTAAAACCAAACTAAAATTACAAGAAACACTGGTAGAAGCTCTCTGTTTAGAAAAACAATAATAGGGCAGAGTCAAGATGGCAGACTAAACACATGTCTCACTAAATCCCTCTGGAAGCCGAGAACTGAAATGATAATTAAAAGGGGCCTTCTGGATACCCAATGAGCCCTAGGACACAGCATAGGGCTGTTAATTTGGACTTCATACCAGTGAACACAAAACCTCTTTCTCTGACCCCACTCTTGGCGAGAGTGGGCTTGTACAGACTGAAAGTAACTCACCATTTTGAGTTTTTTTCCCCCTGTATTGGCCAGTGGGCAGAGATGGTACTTAGCTAGCCGCTGGTCTTGGATGCATGCTGGTAGGACAGGCAAGCACAATTGCCATGTTCTCAGAGCCTAGCTTTGGACTCTGTGCATCTCGGCTCCTTTATCCTATCTTTCTACCTCTGCCATGTGGTAACTGCACTGATGAGGTGGGGAGCTTCTTCGGAACGCCATCTTGATCCACTGGGAGATAGAGACGCCCAGGCGGAGGCCCCAGCTGGACTTGGTTCCTAGGCCGGGAGGCGGTGCCTGCCAGGGGGAGAGTGCTTTTCTGGCAGAGAAGGAGAGCCTTGCACAGTGTCATCTGAGGCTGGGGCCTGGCAACAGAGGCTGTGCATTCTGGGGATCTCGGCACTTTTGGCCTCTCTTTCCACCAGTAGCCTGCTCCCAGCTGGGTGCCGAGCTTGTGCGGGATGCCACTTGTTCCGCTGGGAGGTGGGGATACCCGTACAGAAACTTCAGCTGGACCTAATTCCTGGACTGGGAGGTAGTGCTTGCCCAGAAAAGTGTGTTTTTCTGGCAGAAAAGCAGAATTTTACACAGTATTGCCTAAAGCTGAGGCCCAACAGCAGAGGCCAGCAGGGCCTTTCTGTACTTTGAGCTAGTTCATAACATCTGGGTTTTGATATAGAGGAACTTAATTTGCCAGCTGGGAAGAGGAACCTATACACCTGAAAACCTGACTGACTTTGAAAGTTTTCAGATACTTTTTACTTCTCATTTTACGACAGCGTAGAGAAACACCTGTGGTTGACCCTCACAGCATCTCTCCCAGCCTCTATTGACCCACATGAAGCCCCCAAAACAGGAAACTCTGGAGAAAACCATGGCCAGGAAATCACCGTGGCATCAGTAGGCACCAAAAGAAGCCACCTCAGAACATCCCAGATGAAAAAACTTTTCTGAAACTATCAGAAGGTGAAGATGAAAGGATTATATAGAGAGCCCTCCTAGACCTTATACAAACTGCAGCAGAACAAAATGAAAAATTAAGCAAGATGTTCGATCTGATGGGATACCAGTACTCTGAAATCCAGCAGATCAAGAACAAAATCAAAGACATAGAAACTTCAGTTCAAAGCCAAGAAAACAGAATAGAACAAATGGAAAGCAAACTTTCTGATTTGGAAGACAGAGCTAGTGATTCCAGCATCTATGAGGAAAAATCAGAAAAAAAAAAACAAGAAGAAGCATTAAGAAGCATGTGTGACTCTGTTAATAACAGAGCAGTAATCTATGATTAATTGGAGTTACCAAACAGGGTGAGACACCAGAGAACACAGAAAGTATAGTTGCTGAGCTACTGACAGAAAACTTCCCCGAAATTATGAAAGAATATAGATATCCAAGATGCATATCGAATGCCACTCAATATAGATCTCAAAAGAAAGACTGCAAGACATGCTATAATTGAGCTTAACAAATGAAACATAAGCAGAAACTCTTTGGGGCAGCAAGACTCAAAGCAAAGCTAACATTCAGAGGGAAACCGTGCAGGCTTTTGTCGGATTTCTCAGCAGAAACAATGCTGGCACGAAGATAACAACATAACATGTTCAAAGCCTTGAAGGAGAAGAAATTCCAACCAAGAATTACATATACTGTCAAACTATCTTTCAAATATGAAAGTGAAATTAAGGCATTCGCAGATAAACAGAAACTCAGAGACTTTGTAAAAACCAAACCAAAGCTACAAGACATACTGAAAGAATCTCTTGACTTGGAAAAACAAAACTGCTAACTTTGTATTTTAGAGGGACACATTATCCAGAATCCTACTCAGTTAGGGAAGGCTCCAAACACAATCAAAGCTATAATAGTGAAAGTAATGATCCAGTGATCATATCATGAAAACTGTGATGTCAGATTAAAAAAATGGATGTACTACAGTCATTATAGTCCTTCCAGATGGAGAGGAAGTTGACAAGACTGTTAGTAATTAAAATTGGGTTTATACATAGTTTATTAAGTGGGATCATAGGGGCAGCTGTAAAGCACAATAAAGACTCAACATACTATATCAAGAAGTGTGATACAGGAATCTCAACAACCACAAAACCAAACCTGAAAAAGGTGAAAAATCAACTCAAAGAAGAATGTCCCAGAACAGGTTAATAAGAACAAAGGAGAAAACATCAACACAAGAATAAACATCTCACAATGGCAGCACTTAACACATCCCTACCAATAATTACATTGAATGTGAATGAACTGAATGCTCCAGTAAAGAAACATTGAGTGACATCTTGGATCAAAAGACGTGACCCATCTGTGTGTTGTCTACAAGAGACTCACCTTAGACTTAAAGATAGGAACAAACTGAACATCAAAGGATGGAAGAATATGTATCAAACTAACAATGAACAAAGAAGAGCAGGGGTGGCAATTCTAATCCCAGATAAAATCAATTTTAATGTAAAATCCACCATCATGGACAAGGATGGACACTATTTATTCCTGAAATGTTCAGTACACAAGCAGGACTTGAAAATATTAAATATTTATGCATCTAATATTAAGCCAGTCAAGTGCCATCGAGTCAGCATCTAATATTAGAGCACCTAAAAATACATCGAAGAAACACTAGGCTCAAAAAAGAGATAGACTTCTCCACAATACTAGTGGGAAGCTTTAACACTGACTCTCAATATTGGACAGATCATCCAGAAAAAAGCTCAATCAAGATACAGAGGACGTTATTGCCACAATTAACCAACTAGAACTCATCGACATATACAGAAATTTCTATCTATCAAAGAAAAACTACACCATCTTCTCCAGTGCACATGAAACATTCTCCAGAATAGACCATGTGTTAGGACATGTTTTAGTCATCTAGGGCAGCTCTAGCAGAAACACCATAGAGTGGATGGCTTTAATAAAGCAAAGTTTATTCTTACATAGTCTGGTAGGCTGCACGTCCATATTCAGGCTGCCTGCTCCAGGGGAAGGCTTTCCCCTTGTCAGCTTAGGAGGCAAGTCTGGTATGGCATCAGTCTTTGTCCAGGGAGCATGTCAGCACAGGAACCTGAGGTCTGAAGGACACGCTCTTCTCCCAGTGCTGTTTTCTGATGGTACAAGGTTTCTAATTCTCTGCCTGTTTCTCTGTCCTTTTATCTCTGATAGTATGAAAGGATTAAGGGTGGGGCAAGCCATACTCCAGGGAAACTCCCTTTATAGTGGAGGAGGGAGATAACCCTATGAAGGGATTTACAGCCCCACCCTAATCCTTTAACATACAGTTTAGGAAAACCACAGAATGAAGGACAGTCACAAGATACTGAGAATCATGGTTACACATAATTTTGGTGGAACACAATTCAATCCATGACAGGACATAAAGCAATTCTCAACAGAATCCATACCACTGAATTAATGCAAAGCATCTCAGATCACAGAGTCATAAAAGTCAAAATCAACAGCTGAAAAAACATAGATAGAAAGTGGAACTCATGTAAACTGAACATCTTGCTCAAAAAGCTGCGGGTTATAGAAGAAATCAAGAATCAAACAAAGAAATGTATGGATTCCAATGAGAATGGAAACACTGCCTACCAGAACCTATGGGATACAGCCAAAGCAGTGCTCAGAGGTCAGTTTATCTCCATAAATGCACACATCTGGAAGGAAGAAAGAAACCAAACCAAAGAACTAACCCTACAGCTTGAACAAGTAGAGCGAGATCAACAGAGGAACCCCTCAGGCATGAGAAGAAAACAGATCCTAAAGATTAGAGCAGAACTAAAAGAATCAGAGAATAGTAGAGCAATTGAAAAAAATGGAAAACACTCAAAGCTGTTTTTTTGAAAAGATCAAAAAACTTGACAAACCATTAGCTAAACTTAGTAAAGAAAAACAGGAAAGGAAACAAATAACCCAAATAAGAAATGAGAGGGAAATTGTCACAACAGATACAACAGAAATAAAAAATATTGTAACAGAATACTATGAAAGACTGTACTCTAACAAATTTGAAAACCTAGAGGAAATGGACGAATTCCTTAATTCATATCACCTACCAAAATTATCACAAGGTGAAGCAGAACAACTTAAGAAACTCATCACAAAGGAAGAGATTGAAAAAGTCATCAAAAAACTGCCAACCAAAAAAAGCCTAGGCCCAGAAGGCTTCACCGCAGAATTCTACCAACCTTTTAGAGAAGAGTTATCTCCAATACTACTGACACTATTTCAAAGTATAGAAAGGGATGGAATACTCCCAAATTCATTCTATGAAGCCAGCATAACCCAGATACAAAAGCCAGGGAAAGACCCAACCAAAAAGGAGAACTACAGACCGATATCACTCATGAATCTGAATGCAAAGATCTTCAACAAAATTCTTGCCAATAGAATACAACAACATATCCAGAAAATAATCCATCATGACCAAGTTGGATTCATACCAGGGATGCAAGGCTGGTCCAACATCAGACAAACTAATGTGATCATTCACATAAATTACACAAAAGACAAGAATCACCTGATCTTGTCTATTGATGCAGAAAAAGCATTTGATAAAGTCCAACACCGATTTATGCTAAAAAGTCTCAGCAAAGTAGGAATAGACTGCAAATTCCTCCATGCAATAACGGCCATTTATACAAAGCCAACTGCCTACATCATCCTGAATAGAGACTGAAACAGTTCCCCTTGAGAACAGGAACTAGACAACGATGCCTGCTCTTCTCATATTCAACATTATACTAGATGTTCTAGTCAGGGCAATTAGACAAGACCGTGAAATAAAGGGCATCTGCACTGGCAAGGAAGAAGTAAAAATCATCTTCTTTGCAGAAGATATGATTGTGTATGCAGAGAATCCTAAAGAATCCATAAGGAAACTACTCAAATTGATAGAAGAGTTCAACGAGGTCTCAGGACACAAGGTAAAGATAAGTAAATCAGTAGAATTTCTTTATATCAATGAGATTATTAATGAAGAAATCACCAAATCAAAACCATTTACTATAGCCCCTAAGAAGATAAAGTACCTAGGAATAAATCTAACCAGAGAAATAATAGACCTTTACAAAGAAAGCTACAAGTACTTACTACAAGAGAGACTTACATAAATGGAGAAACTTACTCTGCTCATAGGTAAGAAGACTTCACATAGTGAAAATGTCTATTTTGCCTAAAGCAATCTACTTATATAATGTCATCCCAATACAAATTCCAGTGACATTTTTTAAAGAGATGGAGAAACAAATTCCCAACTTTGTTTGGAAAGGGAAGAAGCCTGGGATAAGTAAAGCACTACTGAAGAAGAAGAACACACCAGGAGGCTTTTTGTTACATGACTCTAGAACCTATTACACTACCCCAGTAGTCAAAACAGCCTGTTACTTGTACAAAGAGAGGCAGATAGACCAATGGAACAGAATTGAGACCCAAGAGATGCACCATCATCCTATCAACAGCTGATGTTTGACAAAGGCCCTGAGACATTAAACTGGGAGAAAAATTCTCTTCAACAAATGGTGCTGGCAAAATTGTATATCCATCTGCATAAAATTGAAACAAGAACCATTTCTAACACCTTATACAAAAATCAACTCAAACTGGATAAAAGACCTAAATATCAAATCTGAAATGATAAGCCTTATCTAAGAAAAAGTAGAAACAACAACAGAAGTTTCAATACACAACTTAGACTTCAAAAATCTGTCAAACAAGCCACAAACAGAAGAGAAAATAGATATATGGGAACTATTAAGAATCAAACACTTTTGCTCATCCAAAGACTTCATCAAAAGAATTACAAGACCACTTACAGAATGGGAAAAAATATTTGGCAGCTGTATGTCAGACCAATGCCTGATTTCCATAATCTGTAAGGTACTACAAAATATCAGCAAGAAAAAGATAAATCATCCAGTTAAGCAACGGGCAAAGGAGATGGACAGACACTTCTCTAAAGAGGAGATCCAGGTAGCCAAAAAACACATGGCAGACACGCTCATGATCATTATCTATTAAAGAAATTCAAATCAGTACTACAATGAGATACAATCTCATTGGCCCATAATCCAAAAAATGCAAAACAACAAAAGCAGGAGAGGCTGCAGAGAAACTGGAACTCTACTACACTGTTGGTGGGATGGCAAAATGGTGCAACCTCTTTGGAAAGCAATCTGGTGCTTCCTTAAAAAGCTGGATCTAGAGATACCATTTGACCCAGTAATTCCACTGTTCGGAGTATATCCTACACAATCAAGACCTTTCACACGAACTGATACATGCACATGAATGTTTACCGCACCACAGTCCACGATAGCAAAAAGATGGAATTAACCCAGATGCCCCAATACAGAGGAATGGATAGGTACACTGTGCTATATATACTCAGTGGAACACTATGCAATGATAATGAACAATGAAGATTTTAGGAAACATCTCATAACCTGGTTTAAATTGGAGGACATGTTGAGTGAAAATAGTCAGCAACAGAAGGACAAATATTGTATGAGACCCCTACAATAGGAACTTAAAAACAGACTCATACATAGAAGAAAAGACTCTTTGACAGCTGCAAGAGTGGGGAGGGAGGCAGGCAGAGGTGGGGAGGGTTTAGATTAGATAGCTGATAGAAACTTGGTTGAGTGAAATATGGGACAGCATACGTTAGAAAGAAGACCAGTATTAACTCAACTTCAACATAATACGATTACTCTTCCCATCTTAAAACAATATTACAAGGACAGAGCGGGGGCGGGGCAGGACTGTGCTCTCAGGGGAAACTGAAGCCAACTGGCACAACTAGTATTTTCCTAAGAGCCCTCTGCACCCTACATTGGTGAGTGGCATCTGGAGTCTTAAAAGCTGCCAAGCTGCCATCCGAGGGTACAGCAAATGGTCTCAACTTAGAACGAGTAGATGATCACCAAGGACCAAAACAACATGGGGGAAAGAAAACCCAGAAGACAGAGAGACCCGCGTGAGTGGGTGATCACATGAACTTGTAACCAGAAGAACTGGTTGGAGCCCAGCCACCACCAGTGATAGCCATGATGGAGATCACAAAGTTGAGTCACTGGCAACACAAGAATAAAAAGGGGTACAATCTGAGACCTCTATGGAAAAAAACTGCAATTGATGGTCCATGGGCCTCAGGGTTCCCCTGAGAGCATGGCCCCTGGCCTTGATGCTGCCCCTGTCCATAAACCATAATGGGGGTCAACTCTCAGACAGGAATGGATTGGACTTGATGACACAAACTGACCATATGATGTGTGCACTTTATGGTTCTATGAATCTATAGGGCATCATCCTGCTCACCTCTGACTGGAGGAAGGGAAGTGGGTGGAGAAGAGGGGATAGGAGATTGTTGGGAGGATAAGACATGTATAGAGTAGAGAGGAAGAGTGTGCTGTCACTGGACAGGGAGAGCAGTAGGAGCTGCATATCGTTCGGCATACAATTTATATGGGAATGTACGTTTTCATTCCATCATGATAAAAAAATACAAAAAGAAAAATAAACAATAGCATCAGTTGTATACTTAGGAGGCAATGCAGGACAGAGCATCCAAAGTCCCACTCAGTTTTACAGAAGTCACAAAGCTCAATCAAATCTAAAATATTATAAGCAGGGAACCAGTGGTCTTAACACCAGAATTATGACATCAACACATTATAAAGAGGGATATATTAAAGTAGTTATAACCCTTTCAGATGGAGAGGAAATTAAAAAGAAATGCAGAAGTGAAAGTCTGGTTTAAACTTAGAATATTAAGGGGGATCAATGAGTTAGCTGAAAAGAAAACTAATAATGCAACATATCAAAACAACATAATACAGCAGTCTCAAAAGACACAAAGCTAAAACTGAAAAAAGCAAAAAACTACACTGATAAAGAAAAATGACTCATAACATAATATCAAGAGAAGCAAAGAAAACATCAACAACAGATTGAGCTGGGGGCAGAATCAAGATGGCGGACTAAATGCATGCCTCTCTGTATCCCTCTGGAAACCAAGACCTGAAATGATAATTAAACAGGGCCTTCTGGACACCTAGTGAGTCCTGGGGTGTGGCATAGGGCTGTTACTTTGGACTTCATACCACTGAATGCAAAACCTCCTCTCTCACTGACCCCACTCTCAGCGAGCACAGCCTTGCACAGACTGAAGATAACTCACCATTTCGATTGTTTTTTCCTCTGTCTTGGCCAGCAGACAGAATTGGGACTTGACTAGCTAGTCTCGGCCGCTCCTACTACTACTGGTGGGACCAGCAAGCATAATTGTTCTGAGAGATTCTGAGAGCCTGGCTTTGGACTCTATACACCTCAGCTCCTCTGGCCTATCAGGAAACAGAAAAGCCCAGGCAGAGGCCCCAGCCAGTCTTGGTTCTTAGGCTGGGAGATGGTGCCTGCCAGGGGGAGAATGCCTTTCTAGCAGGGAGGCGGTGTTTTGCACAGTGTTGCCTGGAGCTGGGGCCCAGCGGCAGAGGCTGTGGACTCTGGGCATTTCAGCACTCTTGGCCTTTCTTTCCACTGGAAGCCAGGTCCCGGCCAACTGGCAAGCTCGTGCAGGTCGCCATATTGTTTTGCTGGGAGGTGGGGTCATCCATAAGGAAGCCTCACCTGGACCTAACTCCTGGGCTGGGTGGCAGTGCCTTCCCAGAAGAGACTGCTTTTCCAACAGAAAAGCAGAATTCTACACAGTATCGACTACAGCTGGGGCCTGACAGCAGAGGCCAGCAGGCCAGTAGCCTTTCTGTATTTTGAAATAGTTTATAACATCAGATGTTCAGTGTAGAGGTGCTTACTTTGCCAGCTGGTAAGAGGGATGTATACACCTGAAAACCTGACTGACTTTGGAAATTGTCAAATACTTTTTATTTCTCATTTTAAGATGGGCTAGAGAAACAACTGTGATACATCTTCACAGCATCTCTCCCAGCCTCTATTGACCCCAATGAAGCTCCAAAAGCAACAAAAATTGGAGAAGACGGTAACCCAGGAGTCACCCATGGCATCAGAAGGCCCCCAAAAGAAACCATCTCAGAACTTCCCAGACAAAGAAGCTTTTCTCAAACTATTGGAAGGTGAATGCAAAAGGATTACATATAGAGCTCTCCTAGACCTTATACAAAATGCAGCAAGTTGTTCGATCTGATGCAACATCAGTACTCTGAAATCCAACAGATCGAGAACAAAATCAAAGACAAAGAAACCTCAATTCAAATCAAGAGAATAGAATGGAACAAATGGAAAATAGACCTTCTGATTTGTAAGACAGAGCCACTGACTCCAGTATCTATGAGGAGAAATCAGAAAAAAGAAACAAGAAAAATGAAGCAGCATTAAAAAGCATGTGGGACTCTATTAAGATCAATCTACAATTAATTGGAGTTCCTGAACAGGGCGAGACATCTGAGAACACAGAGAGTATTGTTGCTGAGCTGCTGACAGAAAACTTCCCTGAAATTATGAAAGAAGAGAATATAGACATCCAAGATATGTATCAAACACCACTCATATAGATCTCAATAGAAAGACTACAAGACATATTATAATCAAGCTCAACAAAATGAAACATAAGCAGAAACTCCTAAAGGCAGCAAGACTCAAAGCGAAGCTAACATTCAGAGGGAAACCCTGTAGGCTTTCATCAGATTTCTCAGCAGAAATGATGATGGCACAGAGACAGTGGTATGACACATTCAAAGCCTTGAAAGAGAAGAACTTCCAACAAAGAATTATATATCCTGCCAAACTATCTTTCAAATATCAAAATGAAATTAAGACATTTGCAGATAAACAGAAACTCAGAGACTTTGTAAAAACCAATCCAAAGCTACAAGAAATACTGAAAGAATCTCTTGACTTGGAAGAACAAAACCACTAACTTTGTATTTTAGAATGACACATTGTCCAGAATCCTACTCAGTTAGGGAAGTCTCCAAACACAATCAAAGCTATAATAGTGAAAGAAATTATCTAGTGATCATATCATGTAAACTATAATATCATCATATTAAAAGAGAGGGATGTACTACAGTCATTATAGTCCCTCCAGATGGAGAGGAAGTTGACAAGACTGGTAGCAATCAAACTTGGGTTTATATATAGTTTATTAAGTGGAATCATAGGGGCAGTTGCAAAGCACAATAAAGAAGCAACATACCATATCAAGAAATGTAATACAGGAGTCTCAACCACCACAAAACCAAACCTGAAAAAGGTGAAAAATCAACACACAAAGAAGAAGGTTGCAAAACAGATTAATAAGAACAACAGAGAAAACATCAACACAAAAATAAATCACAATGGCAGCACTGAACACATCCCTAGCAATAATTACATTGAATGTGAATGCATTGAATGCTCCAGTAAAGAGACATCGAGTGACATCTTGGATCAAAAGACATGACCCATCTATATGTTGCCTACTAGAAACTCACCTTAGACTTAAAGATATGAACAAACTGAAAATGAAGGATGGAAGAATGTATATCAAGCTAACAAGGAACAAAAAAGAGCAGGGGTGGCAATTCTAATCCCAGATAAAATCGATTTTAATGTAAAATCCACTGTTGTGGACAAAGATGGACGCTATTGCAGAAATGTTCAATATACAAGCAAGACTTAACAACATTAAATATTTATGCACCTAATATTAGAGCACCTAAATACGTCAAAGAAACACTGACTACACTCAAAAAGGAGATAGATCACTCCACAATAATAGTAGGAGACTTCAACACTCCACTCTCAATATTGGACAGATCATCTAGAAAAAAGCTCAGTAAAGACACAGAAGACTGTATTGCCCCAGTTAACCAACTAGAGCTCATTGACATATACAGAACTTTCTATCCATCAGCAGACAACTACACCTTCTTCTCCAGTGCACATGGAACATTCTCCAGAATAGACTACATGCTAGGACATAAATAAATTCTCAACGAAATCCACACCACTGAATTAATGCAAAGCATCTTCTCAGATCGTATAAGCCATAAAAGTCGAAATCAATAGCAGAAAAAACATAGATGGAAAGCGGAACTCATGGAAACTGAACAATGCCTTGCTCAAAAAAACATGGGTTATAGAAGAAATCAAGAATCAAACAAAGAAATGTATGGATTCCAATGAGAATAAAAACACTTCCTACCAGAACCTATGGAATACAGCCAAAGCAGTGCTCAGAGGTCAGTTTGTCTCCATAAATGCACACATCTGGAAGGAAGAAAGAAACCAAATCAAAGAACTGACCCTACAGCTTGAACAAGTAGAAAGAGAACAACAGAGAAACTCCTCAGGCACCAGAGGAAAAGAGATCATAAAGATCAGAGCAGAACTAAATGAATCAGAGAATAGAAGAACAATTGAAAAAATTGAAAAGACCAAAAGCTGGCTTTTTGAAAAGATCATCAAAATTGACAAACCATTAGCTAAACTTACTAAAGAAAAACAGGAAAGGAAACGAATAACCCAAATAAGAAATGAGAGTTGTCAACAACAGATACAACACAAATCAAAAATATCATAACTGAATACTATGGAAGACTGTATTCTAACAAATTTGAAAACCTAGAGGAAATGGACAAATTCCTTGATTGATATCACCTAACGAAATTATCACAAGGTGAAGTAGAACAACTTAAGAAACTCATCACAAAGGAAGAGATTGAAAAAGTCATCAAAAAACTGCCAACCAGAAAAAGCCTAGGCCCAGAAGGCTTCACTGCAGAATTCTACCAAGCTTTTAGAGAAGAGTTATCTCCAATACTACTGAGACTATTTCACAGTACAGAAAGAGATGGAATACTCCCAAATTCATTCTATGAAGCCAGCATAACCCAGATACCAAAGCCAGGGAAAGACCCAACAAAAAAAAAGGAGAACTACAGACCGATACCACTCATGAATCTAGATGCAAAAATCTTCACCAAAATTCTTGCCAATAGAACACAACAACATATCCAAAAAATAATCCATCATGACCAAGTTGGATTCATACTAGGGATGCAAGGCTGGTTCAACATCAGAAAAACAATTAATGTGATCAACCACATAAATAACACAAAAGACAAGAATCACCTGATCTTGTCTATTGATGCAGAAAAGACATTTGATAAAGTTCAACACCCATTCCTGCTAAAAACTGTCAGCCAAATAAGAATAGACGGCAAATTCCTCAATGTAAAAAGGGCCATTTATACAAAACCAACTGTCTACATCATCCTGAATGGAGAGAGACTGAAACAGTTTCCCTTGAGAGCAGGAACTAGACAAGGATACCCACCCTCACCTGTTGTATTCAACATCGTACTAAAAGTTCTAGCCAGAACAATTAGACAAGACCAAGGAATAAAGGGCATCTACACCGGCAAAGAAGAACTAAAAATCTCCCTATTTGCAGATGATATTATTCTATATGCAGGGAATCCCAAGGAATCCATAAGGAAGCTATTCAGACAGATACAAGAATTTGGCAAAGTCACAGGATACAAGCTAAACCTAAGTAAATCAGTAGGATTCCTTTATACCAACAAGGAGATTATTAAGGAAGAAATCACCAGTCATTACCATTTACTATAGCCCCTAAGAAGATAAAGTACGTAGAAATAAATCTAATCAGAGAAATAACAGAGCTTCACAAAGAGAACTACAAACCCTTACTACAATAAATTAAGAGAGAGTTACATAAATGGAGAAACCTACTGTCATGGGTTGAATTGTGTCCCTTCCAAAATGTCTGTGTTGATTTGATTTGGCTGTGAGTCCCAATATGATGCCTTTCCTCCCATGTGCTGTGAATGCTGTCTCTGTGAGCTTGATGATGGAGAATAGGCAACAGTTATGTTAGTTAGGCAGGTCTCAAGCTACAAGCTTGTGAAATATAAGGGAGAGAAGTGAGCAGAAGAAGTGGGGGCCTCATAGCACCAAAAGAGAAGCACCAAGAGCAGAGCACATCCTTTGGATCCGAGATTCCTGTGCTGAGATGCTCTCACTGGATTTGGACTCAGCCTACCAGACTGTGATGATTTTTTATACGGAATGGACTTGTAATTTACAAATGGATCTGCAGCTTACCAGACTATCTCAATAAAACTTCTCTTCATGAAAACTTCCACTCATGATATTTTCTTTTAGAGCAGTACCAGGTGACTAAGACACCTACCCTGCTCATGGATAGGAAGAGCTAACATTGTGAATAATGTCTATTTTACCTAAAGCAAACTGCTTATATAATGCAATCCCAGTAAAAGTTCCAGTGATATTTTTTAATGCGATGGAAGAACAAATTACTAACTTTTTGTGAAAAGTGAAGAAGCCCTGGATAAGTAAAGAATTACTAAAGAAGAAGAACACACTGGGAGGCCTCTCACTATCCAACTTTGGAAACTATTACACTGCCACAGTAGTCAAAACAGCCTGGTACTAGTACAAAAACAGACAGATAGTTCAGTAGAACAGAATCGAGACCCCAGAGATGACATCATCTGCCTACGAACAGTTGATATTTCACAAAGGCCCAAAGACATTAAACTGGGGTAAAAACAATCTCTTCAACAAATGGCACTGGCAAAATTGGATATCCATCTGCAATTAATTAAAACAAGACCCATATCTTACACCTTATACAAAAACCAACTCAAACTGGATAAAAGACTTAAGTATGAAATCTAAAACAAATCTCATTCAAGAAAAAGTAGGAACAACAATGGAAGGTTTAATACACAATGAAGACAGACTTCAAAATCTGTCAAACAAACCACAAACAACAGAATAGAAAATAGATAAATGGGAACTACTAACAATCAATCACATATGCTCATCCAAAGACTTTATTAATAGATTTAAAAGGCCACCTACAGAATGGGAAAAAATATTTGGCAACTCTATGTCAGACTGATGCCGCATCTCCATAATCTATAAGGTACTACAAAATATCAATAAGAAAAAGATAAATCATCCAATTAAGTGATGGGAAAAGGAGATTGACAGACACTTCTCTAAAGAGGAGATCCAGGCAGTCAAAAAACACATCCAGACATGCTCACAATCATTAGCTATTAAATTCAAATCAAAACTAAAGTGAGATACCATCTCACCTCAACAAGTTTGGCCATGATCCAGGAAACACAAAACACTAAATGCTGGAGAGGCTGTGGAGAGATTGGAACTCTCCTGCACTGTTGGTGGGATTGCAAAATGATGCAGCCTCTTTGGAAAGCAATCTGGTGCTACCTCAAAATAATGGATATAGATATACCATTTGACCCCACAATTCCACTGCTTGAAATATATCCTACAGAATCAAGGCCATTCACACCAACATGCACGTGAATGTTCATTGCAGCACAGTCCGCAATAGCAAAAAGATGGAATCAACCCAGATACCCAACAACAGAAGAATGGGTAGGTAAACTATGGTATATATACTCAATGGAACACTATGCAATGATAAAGAACAACAATGATAGCAGGAAACATCTCTTAACCTGGTTTTAACTGGAGGATATTGTGTTGAGTGAAAGTAATCAGTGACAGAAGGACAAATATTGTTATAGACCCCTATGATAAGAACTTAAGAGCAGACTCATACATAACAGAAAATACTCTTTGATGGCTGCAAGGGTGGGGAAGGAAGGAGGGGGAGGGGGGAGGGTTTAGATTAGATCGTTGTTAGAAATTAGGTTGGGTGAAATTGGTGACAGCACATACTAGTAAGAAGATCAATATTAACGGGACTTCAACACAACTTGTGTACTCCTCCCATCTTAACCCAATATTACAAGGACAGAGTAGCTGGGGTGGGGGGCCAGGGAGCGTACTCTCAGGGGAAATCAAGGCCAATTGGCACAACTAGTGTTTTGCTAATGAGGACTTTCTGCACCCCACATAGATGAGTGGTGTCTGGGCTCTTAAAAACCACCAAGTTGCCATCTGAGGGTACAACAAATGGTCCCAACGTAACAGGAATGGATGATCACAAAGGTCCATAGCAACATGGGAGCAAGTGAATGCAGAAGACAGGGAAACCCACGTGAGTGCATGTCTACATTGACTTGTGACTGGAAGAACCAGATGGTGCCCGGCTACCACCAGTGATAGCCACGATGGAGATCACAAAGTTGAGTCTCACTAGCAACACAATTATAAATAGGGATGCACCCTGAGATCTCCACTAGAAGACCACAGTTGATGGTCCAGGGACTTTAGGGTTCCCCTGGGAGCATGGCCCCTGGCCCTGATGCTGCCCCTGTCCATAAATCATTATGAAGGTCAACTTTTCAGACAGCAATGAATTGGACTTGGTGACACCGGGGGACCGTATTGTGTGGGCAATTTATGGTTCTAGGCATCTATAGGATGTTGTCCTGTTAACCTCATACTGGAGGAAGGGGAATGGGTGGAGTGGAGCTTCTGGGAAGATAAGACATGTATGGAGCAGGGAGGAAAAGTGTGATGTCACTGTGCAGGGAGAGCAGTGGAAGCTGTATATAGGTCAGTATGCAAATTTATATGGGAATGTACATTTTCATTCGATCATAATAAAAAAGAAAACATAAACAACACAAAAATAAAGGCATCAAAATGACAGCACTAAACACATACCTATCAATAATTACACTGAATGTAAATGGCCTGAATGTTCCAATAAAGAGACAGATAGTGACAGCTTGGATTAAAAGACATAACCAATCTATATACTGCTCACAAGAAACACACTTTAGACTCAAAGATATGAACAAACTGAATATCAAAGGCACATACCAAGCTAAGAATGTACAAAAAAGATCAGGAGTGCAACACTTATTTCATATAAAATAGATTTTAATGTAAGCACCACCATTGTGGACAATGGTGGTCACTATTTATTAGTGAAAAGTTCAAAGCAAAAGCAGGATATAACAATACTAAATATTTATGCACCCAATACGAGAGCACCTAAACTCATTGAACAAACACTGACAACATTTTAAATTGAAGACTACTCCAGTATAATAGTAGGAGACTTCAGCACTCCACTTTCAGTAATACAAAGATCATCCAGAAAAACTTCAGTAAAGACACAGAAGAAATTGATGCAAGAATCAACCAACTAGGCATCATTGACCTATACAGAACTTTTTACCCCAAACATATAAGTATTCCTTCTTTTCCAAAGCACACGGAACATTCTCCAGAATAGACCATGTATTAGAATATAAAGCAACTCTCAACAAAATCCAGTCCATTCAATTACTGCAAAGCATTTTCTTGGACCATAAAGCAATATAAGTTAAAATTAATAGCAGAAAAAACATAGGTAGAAATCTCTGATTTTGTCAACTTATGCAGAAAAGGCATTTGACAAAGTCTAACACCTATTCATGTTAAAAACTCTCAGGAAAAAGAATAATTCCTTAAGGCAATAAGGGGCTTCTATGCAAAACCAACCACTTACATCACCCTGAATGGATAGAGACTGAAAGAATTCACCCTAAGAATGGTAACCAGACAAGGATGCCCACTGTCACCACGTCTATTCAGCATTGTTCTAGAGGTTCTAGGCAGAGCAATCAGAGAAGACAAAGAAATAAAAGGCATCTGAGTCAGCAAAGATAAAGTAAAAATCTCCCTGTTTGCAGATGATATGATCATATACACAGAGAATCCTAAAGAATCTGTATGTAAACTATTTAAACTAAATCAGCAGGATTCCTTTCCACCAACAAAGACAACATCAAAGAGGAAATCACCAAATCAATATCATTTTTGATAGCCCCTGTCATGGTTTGAATTGTGTCCCCCCAAAAATGTGTGCAGCCATGTGGCCGGGATATGGTTCCCAGTATCTTGGAAATGTCCTCCATTGTGTGGTTTTGCTAACCTGTCGGTTAAAGGATTAGGGTGGGGCTGTGAATTCCTGCTATGGGGAAGTTTCCCTGGAGTATGGCTTGCCCCACCCTTAATGCTTTTAGCTTGCAAGGAATAAAAGGAAAAACAACCAAGGACAATTTGAGAACCTCGCTACCATCAAGCAAGCAGCACCGGGAGCAGTTCAGACCAGAGGTTCTTGCGTTAGGACGCTCCCTGGACAATGACTGATGCAATACTGGACTTTCCTCCAGAGCCGTCAAGGGGAAAGTCTTTCCCTGGAGCGGACACCCTGAATATGGACTTGCAACCTACCAGACTGTGTAAGAATAAATCTTTCTTTGTTAAAGCCATCCACTCTGTGGTATTTCTGTTAGAGCAGCCTAGCTGACTAAAACAGCCCCCAAGAAGATAAAGTACCTAGGAATAAATCTAACTAGAGAAACAAGAGACCTATACAGAGAGAATTACAAGACTTTACAGCAAGAAACCAGAGACTAACATGAGTGGAGAAACCTACCTTGTTCATGGATAGGAAAACTTAACATTGTGAAAATGTCTGTTTTACCGAAAGCAATCTACATATGCAGTGCAATTCCAGTACAAATTCCAGTGTCGTTTTTTAAAGAGATGGAGAAACAAATCACCAGCTTTGTTTGGAAAAGGAAGAAACCCCAAATAAGTAAAGCACTACTGAAGAAGAGGAACACAGTAGAAGGCCTCATACTACCTGACCTTAGAACCTATTGCACTGCTATGGTAGTCAAAATAGCCTGGTACTGGTACAAAAAAGACATACAGACCAATGGAACAGAGTTGAGACGCTATAAATATCACCATCCTCTTATGAACAGTTGACATTCAACAAAGGCCCAAAGGTCATAAACCGGGATAAAAGCAGTCACTTTAACAAATGGTGTTGTTAAAGTTGGACATTCATCTGCAACAACCTGAAACAGGAACCATGTCTCACACCTTACACAAAAACTAACTCAAAATGGATCAAAGACCTAAATATCAAACCTAAAAGATAGAGATCAGTGGAAGTTCTAATACATGGCCTAGACAGACTTCAAAATCTAACCAACAAAGCATGAACAACAAAATTAGAAAACAGATAAATGGGAACGACTAAGAATCAAACACTTTTGCTCATTCAAAGACATTATCAAGAGAATTAAAAGCCTACCTACAGAATGAGAAAAAATATTTGGCAACTACAAGTCAGACTGACATCTGATCTCTTGTAAAATATCAACAAGAAAAAGGTAAATAACCCAATTAAGTGACGGGCAAAGGAGATGGGCACACACTTCACCAACGACAACATCCAGGAAGACAAAAGATACATGAGGATATGCTCGCAATCATTAGCTACTAGAGAAATCTATGTCAAAACTACAATGAGATACCATCTCACCCCAACAAAGTTGGCCATGATCCAAACACAAAACAACAAATGCTGGAGAGGCTACAGAGAGATTGGAACTCTCCTACACTGCTGGAGGGACTACAAAATGGTATAATCTCCTTGGAAAGCCATTTGGCGCTTCCTTAAAATGCTAGAAGTAGAAATACCATTTGATCCAGCAAGCCCACACTTGGAATATATCCTATAGAAATAAAGTCAGTCACATGAACAGACACAAGCACACTAATGCTTATTGCAGCATTGTCTGTAGTAGCAAAAAGATGGAATCAATCTAGACGTCCATCACCAGATGAATGAATAAATAAACTATGATACATATACTTAATGGCATACTATGCAATGATAGAAAAAATGATGATTTCAGGAAGCATCTCATAACCTAGTTTCAACTGGAAGACATCATGCTGAGTGAAATCCATCAACGGGAAAAGGACAAATATTGCATGAGACCTCTGCTATGAGGACTTAGAAATAGACTTACGTACAAGACTATTTGACAGCTACAAGGGTGTGGAGAGAGGGAGAGGCTGGGTTATATGTTAGATAATTGATAGAAATTTGGCTAGATGAAAGCAGTGACAGCACATGATACAGAGTAGAACAATTTAAATGGACTTCATCACAAACTCAAAGATTTTCTAAACTCAAACTAATATTTCAAAGAATAGACTAGCAGGGATGGGCTCTGGGGACCATGAAAATGAATCATAGGCCTGATCTCCAAAATATCAATAAGAAAAAGTCATCCAATTAAGTGATGGACAAAGGAGATGGATAGACACTTCTCTACAGAGGAGATCTAGGCAGCCAAAAAAACATGTGGACATGCTCACCATCATTAACTATTAATGAAATTCAAATCAAAACTACAATGAGATACCATCTCACCCCAGCAAGGTTGTCCATGATCCAAAAAACACAAAACAACAAATGCTGGAGCTGATGTGGAGAAATTGGAACTCTCCTGCACTGTTTGGTGGGATTGCAAAATGGTACAACATCTTTGGACAGCAATCTGGCTCTTCCTTAAAAATCTGGAAATAGATATACTGTTGGACCCAGTAATCCTACTGCTTGGAATATATCCTACAGAATCAAGGCCATTCACACCAACTGATACATGCACACAGATGTTTGTTGCAGCACAGTCCACAATAGCAAAAAGATATGATCAACCCAGATGTCCAACAACAGATGAATGGATAAACAAGCTATGGTAATATATATGCAGTAGAACATGATGCAATGATAATGAACAATGATAATTTTAGGAAATATAACCTGGTTTCAATTGGAAGACAATATTTTGAGTGAAATTAGCCAGTGGTACAAGGACAAATATTTTAGGAGACCCCTACTGTTAGGACTTAAAAACAGTCTCATATACAGAAGAAAAGATTCTGACAGCTGCAAGGGAGGGGAGGGAGGTAGGGAGAGGGCTGGTTATAGATTAGATAGTTGATAGAAATTTCACTGGGTGAAATCAGTGACAATACACATTAGAAAGATCAACTTAACTGGACTTCAAAGTAACCTGAAAACTCTTCCAATTGTAACCCAATATTGCAAGCATGGAGTGGCAGGGGTGGGGGTCCAGGGATCATTCTCTCAGGGGACATTGAGGCCAACTGGCATAACTAGCCTATTACTAAGAGAGTCTTCTGTACCCCATATTGGTGAGTGGCATCTCGGATTTTAAAAGCTAGCAAGCTGCCATCTGATGTACATGAAATGGTCCCATCTTATCAGGAACAGATCATCACCAAGGACAACAATAACATGGGGAAAAGAGAACCCAGAAGACCAACAGACTCATGTGAATGGGTGGCTGCATCAACATCGGACCAGAAGAACCAGATGGTGCCTGGCCACCACCAGTGACAGCTGTGATGGAGCTCATAAAGTTGAGTCCCAGTGGCAACATGAGAATAAAATGGGGTTCACTCTGAGAATTCCACTGAAAGACCACAACTGATGGTCTGAAGGCCCCAGAGTTCCCCTGGGAGCATGGCCCCTAGACTTGATGCTGCCCATAATCATAAATCATTACTGAGGTGAACTCCTTGGACAGGAATGGATTGGACTTGGTGACACACAATGATCATATCATGTATGCTCTTTATGGTTCAATGCATCTATAGGATGTATTCCTACTGGCCTCTTACTAAAAGGGAGTGGCGAGAGTGGGGAGGAGGGACAGGAGATTGTTAAGAGGATACGACATGTGTAGAACAGAAAGGAGGGGTGTGCTGTCACTGGGCAAGGAGAGCAGAGGGAGCTGCATATAGGCGGGCAGGCAAGTTTAAACTGGATTGTACACTTTCACTCAATCACAATAAATAAATTAATTTTTTTAAAAAAGAAAGAGTGATTTTAATTTAGAAAAATAGGGATAAGTATTAAGGTAACCACAAAAGAAATTATCAATCTTAAGCACCAAAAAGAAAAAAACACGAAGTCTCAGCAATTATATTGCCAGCAACATTGGAAAGATGAAAAGAAAACACATAAAGAAGAAAGACTCAGCACAGAAAATGAAAGAGAACAAAGGAATTACCTACAACACAGAGAAAAAGACATCAGAATGACAGCACTAAGGTCATACCTATCAGTAATCAGACTGAATGTAAATAGACTACATGCACAAATAAAGAGACAGAGTGACAGATTGGATTTTTAAAAAATTGACCCACCTATATCCTGCCTACAGGAGATACACCTAAGGCTCCAAGACACAAACAAACTATACCTTAAAGCATGGAAAAAAATGTATCAAGCCAACAACATTCAAAAAAGAGGAGGAGTGGCAATATTAATCTGTGATAAAATAGACTTTAATGTAAAATCCACCACATTGGAACACTGGATAACAAATGATGTCGGCATAACTGAGTATCCACCTGCAAAAAAAATGAAACAAGAACCATATCTTACACCATGCACAAATATAAATTCAAAATGGATCAAAGATCTAAATATAAGATCTAAAGCAATAAAGATCATGGAAGAAAAAACAGGGACAACACTGAGAGCCCTAATACATGTCATAAACAGACTACAAAATATGACTAACAATGCACAAATACCAGAAGAGAAAATAGATAACTAGCAATTAGTAAAAAGAAACACGTTCATTCAAAAACTTCACCAAGAGAGTAAAAAGACTACTTACAGACTGGGAGAAAATTTTTGGCTACCACAAATCCAGTTTGCATCTAATCTACATAATCTACAAGGTACCTCAAAACCACAACAAGGACAAATAACCCAATAAAACGATGGGCAAAGGATGTGAACAGGCATTTCACAAAGGAAGATATCAAAGTGGTTAACAGATATATAAGGAAATGATCATGATCATCAGCCATTCAAAAAAAAAAAACCAAGCCCATTGCTGTCAAATCAATTCCAACTCATAGTGACCCTACTGGTCAGAGTAGATCTGCCCCATAAGTTTCCAAGAGCACCTGGTGAATTTAAACTGCCAAGTTTTTGGTTAGCAGATGTAGCAGTTAACTACTACATCACCAGGGTTTTCCATCAGCCATTAGAAAAATCCAAATCAAAACTACAATTAGAAACCATCTCCCCCCAACAAAGTTGGCAGTAATCCAAAAAACACAAAACAATAAATGTTTGAGACGTTGTGGAGAGACTGGAACTCTTCTACACCAATGATAGGAATGTAAAATAGTACAACCATTTTGAAAAATGATTTAGCCCTTTTTTAAATAGCTAGAAATAGAAATACCATATGATTCAGCAATCCCTACTGCTTGGAATATATCCTAGAGAAATAAGGGCTGTCACACAAATAGATACACGCACACCAATGTTTATTATAGCACTGTTCACAATAGCAAAAAGTGGAATCAACCTAGGTGTCCATCAGTAGATGAATGGATAAACAAACTATGGTATGTTCACATAATGGAATACTATGCAATGGTAAAAACAACAGTGATCTTAGGGAACACCTCATAGCATGGAGTCATCTAGAAGACATTATGCTGAGAGAAATTAGTCAGCTGCAAGAGTACAATTATTGTATGAGACTGCTATTTCAAAGCCTTAAGGAAACAGTTAAACACAGAAGAAAATAATCTTTGGTGGTTACAAGCGTAGGGAGGGAGGGAGAGAACTATTCATAGATTAGATAGCACATACTAATTGGGTTAGGTGAAGGGAGTTACAACACGCAAGAGATGGGAGGTTAGCACAACTGGAGTACACTAATAAGAAAAAGATTTTCTAAATATAACCTAACACTTTGAAGGACAGAGTAACAGTAACAGGGGTCTGAGGACTGTGGTTTCAGGGGACATATAAACTAACTGGCATAGCTAAGTTTTTAAATTTCTTTTTTAAGAAAATGTTCTACATACCACTTTGGTGAGTGGCATCTGGTATTTTAAAAGCTAGCAAGAAGACACCTAAGTAGCATCAATTGGGCCCAAACCACCTGGAGCATTTCACCCCAATGGATGTTAATCAAAAGAAAAGAAAAGAACCAGTGTTGGAGAGGTCGTCATGAGAGTGGAACTCTTATTGACTGCTAGTGGGAATGTAAAATGGTACAACCACTATGGAAAACAATACAGCACCTCCTTAAAATGCTGTATATAAATCAGCTTCTTTTAAAGGACTCACTTGATTAGGTCAGCCTGGCCCACCCGGAATAACCATCCTTTTGATTACATTTATAAAATACATATTTTAAAAAAACTAGCAATGTAACCTAATTATGGCAGTGCACTCATACTTATAAGTCCCACCCACACTCAACACAAGGGGACTCCACAAAAGCCTGACACACTGGAGACCCTCTTAGAATTCTATTTAGTTATCTTTCATCCTCATTTGAACAAAACACAAATCTCCTGCCAGAAGGATGAAACTCAAATGGTGTGCCTTAGTCAAGGACCCTAGGGCAATTTCCATTCAGGATTTCCCAAACAGCATTTTAGATCATAGCCCGGGTCCCCTTTGTTACTGGACTGTCCCCCAGAAATGAAGCTGCTGACACAACTTACTTATAGCAATAATTTGAATTTAGACAGAATGGCATAACGGTAAGATAAAAGTGTGGTTGGCAGCAGTGTATCTTAAATGTATGAGACAGTCTCTGTCCCTAGGTTGGGGCAGGCCAGCTCTGGAAGACCTGGCTACTCCCCATGATAGTCAAGATTTTTTACCCAGGTGGCCCAATGACCAGAGAGGAACCAATGGACTGCTAAGTCTCATCAATACAAGAAGAAAGCAAGTTTTTCAGAGCTGCAAAAACTTTTGGAGACTCTCACATATGGCTACAGGAACAGCTATATCCTGATAGGGCTGTCGCTGCTTCTAGCCCCCATTTTATCTCTTCATTCTCATTTTTCTGCTGTGTAAATCTCCTTATAGAAAACACCAGTAGCATCCACTACAGAGAGGAGCCCTCTGAGAAGTAGAACAAACTTAATTTTTTTATTTTGTCTTGAGGAAGATAAAAAATAATTAAATGTAAAAAAAATTTAATGCAGTAGAACATACATTTTATATCCACTACCAGTCACCCTCACTAATACAACTGATTAATACTTACAGAAATAAATATTCTCTTTTGGCATTGTCTTGAATGCATCTCACTATTGCAGATGGGCCTAGCTTTACAGAACCGTGGCCCTCTAGCGGAGCCCTGGTGGTGCGGTAGTTAAACACTTAACTGCTAATCAAGACTTCAGTGGTCCAAACACACCAGCTTCTCCATGGGAGAAAAGTGTGGTAATCTGCTTCCTTAAAGAATTATACCTTTGGAAATCTTACAGGCCTGTTCTATCCTATCCCATAGGTAGGAATCAACTCTATGGTAATAGGTCTGTTTTGGTAGAGGTTTGAGCCCTCTGGTTAAGGAAACCAAAGCAGAATCAAGGCAAATGAGTGTGGTAGGGAGTTACCGCATGCCTATCACTGGTCACCAGCCCTGGAATCCTACAGTAGCCTTGCTGAGGATTGTTATCCCTCTTTAATGATATTATCATATCATATTATAACATGATAATAATTATATTGGTCATATTATTCGATGAGGTACTAAGATTACAGAGGTTAAGAAATTCGTAGCATATCACAATTGTAATTCCAATGCAAGTCTGGTTTACACTTACACTACTCTTTCTGCTCCATGTCATCATGCTGTAAAGTACAATTGCTGCTGCAGAGCCCAGTTAGTCTCTGTTCCAGGGAGTTTTTAAAGGGCCACTTTCATGAAGAAGGACTCATAAGCTAAGCCATGCTGTCCAGATGTGCTTGGACATTGCCAGGGCTGGAATTTGACAAGTAAAGCCTGTATTTAAGTATCAGGAAGGGAAGCAGTGGATTCGCTCAAGCAAAAAAAGTAAGGGCTCCATTCTCAAATCTTCAGGTGCCTTCTAAGAGCTGCCAAAAAGCAGCTCCTCACAGAGATTTGGATACACAGATCTACCCATGTATCTGCAATGGTGAACATTGTTGCTTACCTACCTAGCATTCAGGATGACTAGACATTCTGGTTTTCCTCGGACAGAGGGATTCCTGGAAGCTGAGCTTTCAGTGTTGAAATGGGAAAAGTTCCCAGGCAGACTGAGAGAAGTTGGTCACTGTACCAGATTCTGTTCCTCCTTTTCCCTTCCTATTTCACTGGGCATCTGCCTCTGCCTTCTACATCTCCCTGATTGTGCTAGCTGAGCTTCAGTCATTAGGTAAGAGGTGGGCATATAGCCTAATCAGGTTTGATGCAGATGAATATAAGTATGCTAGCTTAGAACAGTGGGACAGCAGTGTTCTCCAGAGCATGTGCTATAAGATATGACATCTGGAGCAGAGGCAGCCATTTTGCTACCTTTAAGTCAAGACCACAAGAACCAGGAGTGAATAGATCAAAAGCTGAGTCCCTGATAACCTGGAAGCTCACTCAGCCCTGGAACATTCCCTACTTCTAAGGCTACTTCTCCCTTAGTGGCCTTAAGAACAAAAACTGAGGTTTCCTAGAAAAGAATAAATTCTGCCTCAAAACTGGAACATCAACTCTTGCCAAATTTCCAGCTTAGTAACTGGTTCTATGGACTTCAGACTTGTCAGCCTCTGCAGTTGTTATGAGTCAGTTCCTTAAAATAAATTTCTTTAGGCAAATAGAACTATAGACAGAGATACAGATGGGCACATGTATGTTCTATTGATGTCAGCTGTCATCAAGTCTTTTCTGATTCATGGCAGCTTTATGCATAACAGGATGAAATGCTACCCAGTGCTGCATCATCTTTATAATTGTTAGTATATTTGAGTCCATTATTGAGGATATTCTGCATGTATTCCTATATATAAAATACATATATACATATGTATGTATATACACTCACATATTAAGCAGAGATTTGGGGGGGTTATGTATATGTGTATATGTATATACAAGGACAGCAAATTAAATTTGCAAACTCCTCCTAGAAAAAAGTGCTACATACCTCATTGCTGAATATCACAATGGTCACCTTCCAAGTACTGACCTTGGGAAGCAATGTACCAATGCCAGCACCTACTCCACTCTTCAAAGAAATTTTGAAACTCTTTCTGGAATTGCAGTCAGAGCTTATCATCGTAATACACTTGATGTCCTGAATGGCCAAAGTGTCTTCCTTTCAATATTTCAAGAGTAGTGTTTAGAGCTCTTCAAGATGTCAGGAAGGAGATTAGGCAACATGCAGCACAGCAAAAACAAAAATTAAACAGTCTGTAAGAAACACTGGAGCAACAACAATCTGAAATTCAGCAGATTAACAATAAAGTTATAGAATTAGACAATTCATTAGAAAATAAAAGGAGTAAGACTGAGGCAATGCAGTGGCGAATTTGTGAGACTGAAGATAAAGCAATTGACACCAGTACATATAAGGAAAATCAGACAAAAGAATTTTCAAAAATGAAAACTTACTAAGAGTTATGTGGGACTCTATCAAGAGGAATAACTTACAAGTGACTAGAGTACTAGATTGGGGAGAATAATAGGAAATACAGAGAGGATTGTTAAAGCTGTGTTGACCGAAATCTTTCCTGGTATCATGAAAGACAAGAAGAAATCTAAGATGCCCACCAAGCTCTATATAACCAAAACCAAAACCAAACCCACTGCTGTTGAGTTGGGTCCAACTCATAGCAATCTTAGAGGTCAGAGTAGAACTGCCCCATAGAGCTTCCAAGGAGTGCTTGGCAGACTTGAACTGCCAAGCTTTTGGTTAGCAAACATAGCACTTAACCTGCTATACCACCAGGGTTTCTAACTCCATACAAGCTAGATCCTAAAAGAAAGATCAAGACATATTATAATCAAATTTACCAAAACTAAAGACAAGGAGATGCTTTTAAAGGCAATTAGGTTTAAACAAAAAATAACATACAAAGGAGAGTCATACAGACTGAGCTCAGATCACTCAGTGGAAACCATACTGTCAAGAATGTAAAGGAATGACATAGACAAAGTCTTGAAGGAAGAAAACCAGCCAACCAAGAATTATATATCATGCGAACTTTTCTCTCAAATATGATTGCGAAATTAGAACATTCCCAGAAAAACACAAGTTTAGACAATTTGCCAAACCCTAACTAAAATTACAAGAAACAATCAAGGAAGTTCTTTGATTAGAAAATCACGAACATCAGATATATTCTCAAGCATACAATGCAGGAGAGAGCATCCAGTTATCAACATGGATGGGGAATCTACACAAATAAATCAAAGCTATAACATTTAAAATAGGAAAACAGTGATCTCAGTATGTAAATGATGAGAACATTATGCCTGAAAGAGAAACAAATTAATGTATTCACAGGCCTTTAAGAAGGAGAGGACTTCAAGGCAATACAAGAAGTTAAAGACTGGTTTAAACCTAGAATACTGGGAGTAAATATTAAGGGAACTACAAAGGAAGTTAACAATCCTACACATCAAAGCAAATAATAAAATCAATTATGTCATAACAGATATAAAACCAACAACAATGAAAACATAAAACGAAAACCCATAAAGAAAAACAACTCAGCACAGAAAATTAAATGGAACAAAGAAACTGTCAGTGACACACAGTCACCAAAATGATGGCACTGAATTCACACCTATCAATAATTACACTGAATGGGTTAAATGTACCAATAAATACACAAACAGTAACTGAATGGATTTTTTTAAAATGCTGTGTCTATACGCTACTTACAAGAGACACATCTTACACTTAAAGATACAAATAAATTGAAACTTAGAGGATGGCAAAATATATACCAAGCTAACAAATTCAAAAAAGAGGAGGAGTGGCAATATTAATTTCAGCTAAAAAAGACTTTAAAGTAAAATCCACCACAGAGGACAGGGAAGGTCACTATATATTGCTTAAAGGGTCAATATATCAGGAGGACACAACTATGTTAAATATTTATGCACCCAACAACAGAGTTCTAAATACATCAAACAAACTCTAATAGCCTTGAAAAATGAGAGAAATAGCTCCAAAATAATAGAACGAGACTTCAACACACTACTTTCAGGGACAGATAGAACACCTAGAAGCAACCTCAGTCTGGTTGTGGAAGATCCAAATGCCACAATCAATATACAGAACACTCCACTGAATAACAGAAAGTATAGATTCTTTTCCAGTGCACATGGAACATTCTCCAGAATAGCCCACATATTAGGCCAGTAAGCAAGTCTTAACAAAATCCTAAGCATCTTCTCAAACCTTAAAGTCATAAAAATTGAAATCAACAAGAGAAAAAGCAAGGGTGAAAAAAAATCAAACAGGTGGAAACAACTGAACAACACCTTGCTCAAAACCTTCTGGATTATAGAAGAAATCAAGGACAGGATAAAGAAATTCATAGGATGAAAACACATCCTACCAGAACCTACAGGACACAGCAAAAACAGTGCTCAGAGGTCAATTTATCTCAATAAGTGCACATATCAACATAAATAAAGGTTGCTAATAAAAAAATTAACCCTACAAGTAGCACAAATAAAAAGAGCAACAAAAGAACACCTCAAGCACCAGAACAGTTCATCAAAATTAGAGCAGAACTTCTCAGCGGACATTGAGGCCAACTGGCATAGCTAGCCTATTGCTAACAGAGTCTTCTGCACCCCATATTGGTGAGTGGCATCTGGGGTCTTAAAAGCTAGCAAGCTGCCATCTGAGGTACACCAAATGGCCCCAACTCAGCTGAACAGATGATCACACAGGCCAACAATGACATGAGGAAGAAAGAGCCCAGAAGACAGAAAGACCCACATGAATGGGTGACTGTATCAACATGTGACCAGAAGAACCAGATGGCACCCAGCCCTCCACAATGACAGCCATGATGGGGCTCACAATGTCAAGTCCCAGTGGCAACATGAGAAAAAAGGGGAGCACCCTAAGAACTCCACTAAAAGACTACAATTGACGGTCCAAAGGCCTAGGAGGTCCCCTGGGAGCTTGATACCTAGACTTGATACTGCCCCTGATAATAGATCATTACTGAGATCAACTCTTTGGATAGCAATGGATTGGACTCAGGGACAGAGTGACCATATCATGTGTGCACTTTATGGTTCTATGCATCTATAAGATGTCACCCTACTGGTCTCTTACTAGAGCAGAGTGGAACAGGTGGAGAGGAGGGGACAGGTGACTGTTAAGAGGATATGACATGTATAGAGCAGAAAAGAGGAGTGGGCTGTCACCAAGTAAGAAGAGTAGAAGGAACTGCAGACAGGTGGGCTTTCAAATTTCAAATATATTGTAAATTTTCACTAAATCACAATGAAAAAATCAGAGCAAAACTAAATGAAAGACTTAACAAGAACAAAAGCTAGTTTTTTGAAAAGAGCAACAAAATCAATAAACCAATGTCCAAACTGACTAACGAAAAACAGGAGATGAAGCAAATTACTCAAATAAGAAATGAGGTGGGTGATATCACAGCAGACCAAACAAAAATTAAAAGAATCATAACAGAATACTATGAATAATTTACTCCAATAAATCTGAAAACCTACAGAACATGGACATATTTCTAGATACACACTATCTACCAAAACTAATACAAACAGAAGTAGAAAAACTTAATGCAGTAGAATAACTTATAAGCCCATCAGAAAAGAAGACATGAAAAATTAATTTTAAAACTCCCAGCCAAAAAATGCCCTGTCCCAGGAGGCTTTACTGGACAATTCTACCAAACTTTTAGAGGAGACTTAACACCACTATTACCACTAAAGGTATTTCATAGCATAAAAAAGGATGGAATACTCCCCAAATTCATTTTAAGGAGCCAGCATAACCCTGATACCCAAACCAAGTAAAGATAGTACAAAAAAGAAAAATTACAGACCATTATCTCTCATGAACTTAAATGCAAATAATCCTCAACAAAATCCTAGTCAACAGAATTCAACAACATATCAAAAATAATAGAGCATGGCCAAGTAAGATTCATACCAGGGATGCAGGAATGGTCCAACATCACAAAAACAGTTAATGTAGTCAACTTTAAATAAAACAAAATATAAGAGTCAGGAATAGAAAGGAAATTCCTCACTGTAACAAAGAGCATCTAATGCAAGACCAACAGCCAGCAACATCCTAAATGGGGATAGACTGACAGCATCCCCTCAAGAAAAAGAAGCAGATAAGGATGCCCATTGTTACCACTTTCATTCAGCACTGTGCTGGAGGTTCTAACCAGAGCAACCAGGCAACATAAAGAAATAAAAAGCATTTAAATTGGTAAGGAAGAAGTAACAGTATCTCTATTTGCAGATGATAGGATCTTATACACAGAAAATCCCAAAGAATCCCCAACGGAAATTCCTAGAACTAACAGAAGAATTCGGTAAGTACCAGGATATAAGCAAAGCAATTAAGTCAGTTGGATTTCTTAAAACCAACAAAGAGGAAATCACCAAATCAATACCATTTACAATAGCCCCTGAGAAGATAAAATATCTAGGAATAAATCTAACCAGAGGTGTAAAAGACCTATACAGAGAAAATTATAAGACTACTGCCAAAAAAAAAAAAAAAAAAAAAAAGAAGAACAAAAAAAAACCAAGAGACCTACATAAGTGGAGAAATCTACCTTGTTCATGGATAGGAAGAGTCAACGTTGTGAAAATGTCTCTTCTACTCAAAGCAATCTATATATACAAGCCAATTCCAGTGTCATTTTTTGAGATGGAGAAACAAATCACCGACTTCATATGGAAAGAGAAGAAGCCCTGAAGTAAATCATCACTGAAGAAGAACAAAGTGGGAAGCCTCCCATTACCTGACTTTAGAACCTATTACACTGCCACAGTAGTCAAATCAGCCTGGTACTGTTACAAAAACAGATACACAGAACAATGCAACAGAAGAAAGAATTTGGTTATAATACCACTCACCTATGAGCAGCTGATATTTAATAAAGGTCCAAAGTTAGCGAACTAGTAAATAAACAGTCTCTTCAAAAAGTGACATTGGCAAAACTAGATATCCATAGGCAAAAAAATGAAACAAGACCCATATCTCACACCATATGCAAAGACTAACTTGACATATATCAAAGACCTAAATATAAAATCTAAAACTACAAAAATCATGGAAGAAAAAATATGGACAATGCTGGGAGCCCTAATACATGGCATAAACAGACTACAAAATATGACTAACAATGCCCAAACACCAGAAAACAGATAAATAGAAACTCTTGAAAATCAAACACTTACGCTCATTCAAGGACTTTACCTAAAGAATAAAAATACTATCTACAAAGCGGGGGAAAAAATTTAGTAACCACAAATCTGAATATCTAATATCCATAATGTATTGGGTACTGCAAAAACTCAACAAGAAAAAGACAAATAACCCAATTAAAAATTGGGCAAAGGATATGAACAGGCACTTCACAAAAGAAGGCATCTGAGTAGTAAACAGATACTGCCATCTGTGAAATGCTCAGTCATCTTCATAGTATTCGCCTTGGAAAACTATGTACCGATGCCAGAGCCTAGTACACCCTTCAAAGCAATTTTGGAACTCTTTCTGGAATGGCCATCAGAGCTATCACCGTATTACCCTAAACGTCCTGAATGTTATCAAAATGTCTTCTTTGCAATATTTATTTTATCTTTGGGTAAAGAACAAAGTCATTGGGGGCCAGATCAGGTGAGTAGGTAGGATGTTCAGTAGAGTTATTTGTATACTGGTCAACAACTATGCAATTAAGGAAATGCTCGTTATCATTAGAGAAATCTAAATCAAAACTAAAAAGAGATACAGTTTCACCCCAGTAAGGTTGGAATTAATCCAAAAAAACAATAAATGTTGGAGAGGTTGTGGACAGACTGGAACTCTTCTACACTGCTGGAGGGAGTGTAAAATGGTACAACCACTTTGGAAATCGATTTGACATTTTGTTAGATAGCTAGAAGTGGAAACACCATGTGGTCTAGCAATCCTACTGTTTGGAACATAGGAGGACTGACAATTAAGCTAGTGAATTTATTCTAGAAAAAAGTGCTATATACCTTATTGTCAAATATCATTGCGCTCACCTTCAACGTACTCCACTTAGGAAACTGCACCAACACCCGCACCTGAAACTCTTTCTCTGAAATTGCCCTCAGAGCTGTCCTCATATTACCCTTGATGTCCTGAATGTCATCAAAATGTCTTCTTTTCAATATTACCTTTATCTTTGGGTAAAGAAAAAGTCATTGGGGGGCAGATCAAGTGAGTAGGGAGGGTGTTCTAGTGCAGTCATTTGTTTACTGCCTAAAAACTCCCTCATAGACAACGATACAATTAAGTTCATGAACTTGCCTCTGTGTGCAATAGCCATCGCAGAAAGAGTTCCAAAATTGCTTTGAAGTGTGGACTAGGCATTGGTGTCAGTGCATAGCTTCCCCAGGTGAGTACTTCAAAGGTGAAAGAAGTGATATTCAGCAGTGAGGTATGTAGCACTTATAATAATTAAGTTCACGGACTTGTCAGACCTCATATCCTAGAGAAATAAGGCCTATAGCATGAACAGATGGATGGATAAACAAACTATGGTATACTCACACAATAGAATACCTCATAAAGAACAATGATCTCAGGAAATATCTGATAACATGGAGTCATCTTGAAGACATTATGCTGAGTGAAATTAGTCACGAAAGGACAAATATTGTATGTGACCACTATGATAAGGACTCAAGAAAAAGTTTAAGCTCAGAAAAAAAAATCCTTGATGGTTACAAGGAAGGGTTGTGGTGAGATTGGTATTCATAGGTTAGATAGTAGGCAGGAATTAGTTTAAGTGAAGGAAGTGATAGCACACAGTAGAAAAAAGATTATCACTGCTGGACTACACCAAAAGTTAAGAGGTTACCTAAATACAATCCAATATTTTGAAGGTCAGAATAGCAGAAGCAGAGGTCTGGAGACCATGGTTTCAGAGGACATCTAGGTCAATTGTCATAACTAAGCTATTTTTTTAAAATTTTTTATTTAATATAACTGAGTGAAAATGTACATTCCCGTATAAATTTACATACCCACCTATATGCAGCTTCCACTGCTCTCTCTGCCTGGTGACAGCACACTATTCCTCTCTGCTCCATACATGTTTCATTCTCCCAACAGTCTCTTTTTTCCCTCTTCTCCACAAAATCTCCTTCCTCCAGCCAGAAGTCAGCAGGATGACATCCTATAGATGTACAGAACCATAAAGTACATCCAATATATGGTCAGTGCATCGCCAAGTCCAATCCATTCCTGTCCGAAGCCTGGACCTTCGTTATGATTTATGGTCAAGGGCAGCATCAGGGCGAGGGGCCATGCTCCCAGGGGGACCCCGAAACCACTGGACCACCAATTGAGGTCTTTTAGTGGGGATCTCAGGGTGCACACCTTTTTATTCTTGGGTTGCCAGTGAGACTCAAATTAGTGAGCTCCATCGCAGCTATCACTGGTGGTGGCCGGGCACCATCCGGTTTTTCTGGTCCCAAGTTGATGTAGGCACCCACTGATGTGGGTCTCTTTGTCTTCTGGGTTGTCTTTCCCCCATGTCATTTTGGTACTCGGTGAGCATCCGTTCCTGCTGAGTTGAGACCATTTGCTGTGCCCTCAGATGGCAGCTTGGCAGCTTTTAAGACCCCAGATGCCACTCACCAACGTGGGGTGCAGAGAGCCTTCTTAGCAAAATGCTAGTTGTGCCAATTGGCCTCGCTTTCGCCTAAGAGTATGTTCCCCTTCCCCCTGCCCCAGCTACTCTATCCTTGCAATATTGGGTTAAGATGGAAGGAGTACTCATGTTATGTTTAAGTCCACTTAATATTGTTCTTGTTTCTAATGTGTGCTATCACCGATTTCACCCAACCAAATACCTAGCAACTATCTAATCTAAACACTCCCCCCCTCCCCTCCCTTGCAGCTGTCAAAGACTCTTTTCTTCTATACACAAGTCTGTTTTTGAGATCTTATCATAGAGGTCTCATACAATATTTGTCCTTTTGTCGCTGACTACTTTCACTCAACATAATGTCTTCCAGTTGAAACCAGGTCATGAGATGTTTCCTGAAGTCATCGTTGTTCTTTATCATTGCGTAGTGCTCCATTGAGTATATATACCGTAGTTTACCTAACCATTCTTCTATTGTTCAGCATCTGGGTTGATTCCATCTTTTTGCTATCATGGACTGTGCTGCGATAAACATTCTGGTGCATGTGTCCGTTGGTGTGCAAGGCCTTGATTCTGTAGGATATATTCCAAGTAGTGGAATTACTGGGTCAAATGGTATATCGATACCCATTTTTTTAAGGAAGCACCAGATTGCTTTACAAAGAGGCTGGACCATTTTGCAAACCCACCAACAGTGTAGGAGGGTTTCTCTTTCTTCACAGCCTCTCCAGTATTTGTTATTTTGTGTTTTTTGGATCCTGGCCAACCTTGTTGGGGTGAGATGGTATCTCATTGTCATCTTGATTTGAATTTCGTTAATAACTAAAGATCGTGAACATGTCCGCATGTGTTTTTTGGCTGCCTGAATCTCTTCTTTAGTGAAATGTGTATCCATCTCCTTTGCCCATCACTTAATTGGATGGTTTATCTTCTTCTTGTTGATATTTTGTAGTATCTTAAAGATTATGGAAATCAGGCGTCGGTCTGACATAGAGTTGCCAAATATTTTTTCCCATTCTGCAGGTGTTCTTTTAATTCTATTAATAAAGTCTACAGATGAGCAAAAGTGTTTAATTCTTAATAGACCCCATTTATCTATTTTCTCTTCAGTTGATTGTGGTTTGTTTGACAGATTTTGGAGTCTGTCTATATTGTGTATTAAAACTTCCATTGTTGTTCCTACCTTTTCTTGGATGAGCTTTATCATTTTAGGTTTGATATTTAGGTCTTTTATCCAGTTGGAGTCGGTTTTTGTATAAGATGTAAGATATGGATCTTGTTTCAGTTTATTGCAGATGGATATCCAATTTTGCCAGCACCATTTGTTGAAGAGACTGTTTTTACCCCAGTTTAATGTCTTAGGGCCTTTGTCAAATATCAACTGTTCATAGGCAGATGGTGTCATCTCTGGGATCTCAGTTCTGTTCCACTGATCGATCTGTCTGTTCTTATACCAGTACCAAGCTGTTTTGACCACTGTGGCAGTGTAATATGTTCTAAAGTCAGGTAATGAGAGGCCTCCCAGTGTGTTCCTCTTCTTTAGTAGTACCTTACTTAACCAGGGCTTCTTCCCTTTCCAAACAAAATTGGTGATTTGTTTCTCCATCTCATTAAAAAATGATGCTGGAACTTGTATTGGGATTGCATTATATAAATAGATTGCTTTGGGTAAAGTAGACATTTTCACAATGTTAAGTCTTCCTATCCATGACCAGGGTAGGTTTTTCCATTTATCTAAGTCTCTCTTTGTTTTTTGTAGTAAGGGCTTGTAGTTATTTCTCTGGTTAGATTAATTCCTAGGTACTTTATCTTCTTCGGGGCTATTGTAAATGGTATTGATTTGATAATTTCTTCTTTAACAGTCTCGTTGTTGGTATAAAGGAATCCTACTGATTTCCTTATGTTTATCTCGTATCCTGAGACTTTGCTGAACTCTTCTATCAGTTTGAGCATTTTACTTATAGATTCCTTGGGGTTCTCTGCATACACAATCATATCATCTGCAAACAGGGAGATTTTAACTTTCTCTTTGCCAGTGCAGATGCCCTTTATTTCTTGGTCTTGTCTAATTGCTCTGGCTAAAACTTCTAGCACAATGTTGAATAGAAGAGGTGAGAGTGGGCATCCTTGTCTAGTTCCTGATCTCAAGGGAAAAATCTTTCAGTTTCTCTCCATTCAGGATGATGTGGGCAATTGGCTTTGTATAAATGGCCCTTATTGTGTTGAGGAATTTGCCGTCTATGCCCATTTTGCTAAGAGTTTTTAGCATGAATGGCTGTTGGACTTTATCAAATGCCTTTTCTGCATCAATGGACAAAACCAGGTGATCCTTGTCTTTTGTGTTATTTAGGTGGCTAATCACATTAATTGTTTTTCTGATGTTGAACCAGCCTTACATCCCTGGTATGAATCTTACTTGGTCACGATCGATTATTTTCTTGATATGTTGTTGTATTCGATTGGCAAGAATTTTGTTGAAGATTTTTGCATCTAGATTCATGAGTGATATCGGTCTGTAGTTCTCCTTCTTCGCTGGGTTTTTCCCTGGCTTTGGTATTAGGGTTATGCTGGCTTCATAGAATGAGTTTGGGAGTACACCATCCCCTTCTATACTGTGAAATAGTCTCAGTAGTACTGGAGATAACTCTTCTCTAAATGCTTGGTAGAATTCTGCAGTGAAGCCATCTGGACCCGGACTTTTTTGGTTGGAAGAGTTTTGATGACCTTTTCAATCTCTTCCTTTGTAATGGATTTGTTAAGTTGTTCTGCTTCACGTTGTAATAATTTGGGTAGGTGATATGAGTCAAGGAATTGGTCCATTTCCCCTAGGTTTTCAAATTTGTTAGAGTATAGTCTTTCATAGTATTCTGTTATGATGTTTTTAATTTCTGTTGGATCTGTTGTGACCACTCCCCTCTCATTTCTAATTTGGGTTATTTGTTTCCTTTCCTGCTTTTCTTTAGTAAGTTTAGCCAGTGGTTTGTCAATTTTGTTGATTTTCTCAAAAAACCAGCTTTTGGTCTTTTCAATTTTTTCAATTGTTTTTCTATTCTCTAATTCATTTAGCTCTGCTCTAATCTTTATGATCAGGTTTCTTCTGGTACCTGAGGGGTTCCTCTGTTGTTCTCTTTCTACTTGTTCAAGCTGTAGGGTTACTTCCTTGATTTGGTTTCTTTCCTCCTTCCAGATGTGTGCATTTATGGAGATAAACAGACCTCTGAGCACTGCTTTGGCTGTATCCCATAGGTTCTGGTAGGAAGTGTTTTCATTCTCATTGGAATCCATGAATTTCTTTAATTCATCCTTTATTTCCTCCATAACTCATGTTTTCTTGAGAAAGATGTTCAGTTTCCAAGAGTTCCACTTTCTATGTTTTTTCTGCTATCGATTTCAACTTTTATGGCTTTATGATCTGAGAAGATGCTTTGCAGTAATTCAGTGGTATGGATTTTGTTGAGCATTGCGTTATGGCCTATCACATGCTCAATTCTGGAGAATGTTCCATGTGCACTGGAGGAGAAGGTGTAGTTGTCTGCTGATGGGTGGAAAGTTCTGTATATATCAATGAGGTTTAGTTGGTTAATTGTGGCGATGTGGTCTTCTGTATCTTTACTAGGTTTTTTTCTAGATGATCTGTCTAGTATTGAGAGTGGAGTGTTGAAGTCTCCCACTATTATGGTGGAGTCATCTAACTCTTTTGAGCGTAGTCAGTATTTCTTTGACGTATTTAGGTGCTCTGATATTGGGTGCATAAATATTTAATATAGTTAAGTCTTGCTTGTGTACTGAACCTTTCAGCAATAAATAGTGTCCATCTCTGTCCACAATGGTGGATTTGACATTAAAATTGATTTTGTCTGAGATTAGAATTGGCACACCTACTCTTCTTTGTTCGTTGTTAGCTTGATATATATTCTTCCAACCTTTAATTTTCAATTTGTTCCTATCTTTAGGTCTCAAGTGAGTTTCTTGTAGACAACATATGGATCGGTCATGTCTGTTGATCCAAGATGTCACTCAATGTCTCTTTACTGCAGCATTCAGTCCATTCACATTCAATGTAATTATTGATAGGTATGTGCTTAGTGCTGCCATTGTGATGTGTTTATTTTACGTTGATGTTTTCTCTGTTGTTCTTATTAGTCTGTTCCGGGATGTTCTTTTTTGTGAGTTGATTTTTCACCTGTTTCAGAGTTGGTTTTGTGGTTGTTGAGACTCCTGTTACATTTCTTGAAATGATATGATACATCTTTGTTGTGCTTTACAGCTGCCCCTATGATCCCCCTTAACAAACTATATATAAACCCAGTTTTAATTACTACCAGTCTTGTCATCTTCCTCTCCATCTGGAAGGACTATAACAACTGTAGTACCAAGCCAAGTAGCCAAGTGCCGTCGAGTCGGATACGACATCCCTCTTTTTAATATGATGACACCATAGTTTTCATGATGATCACTGGATTGCTTCATTCTGTACTAAAGCTGTGATGGACTTTGGAGCCTTCTCTAACTGAGTAGAGTTTTGAGTAGTGTGTCGTTCTAAAATATATAATTAGTGGTTTCGTTCTTCTAAACCAGAGCCAAGAACTTCTTTCAGTATTTCTTGTAATTTTGGTTTGGTTTTTACAAAGTCTCTGAGTTTCTGTTTATCTGGGAATGTCTTAATTTCATTTTCATATTTGAAAGATAGTTTCACAGGATATATAATTCTTGGTTGGAAGTTCTCCTTGAAGGCTTTGAATGTGTCATGCCACTGTCTCTGTGCCAGCATAGTTTCTCCTGAGAAATCTGATGAAAGCTACAGGGTTTCCCTCTGAATGTTAGCTTTGCCTTGAGTCTTGCTGCCTTTAAGAGTTGCTGCTTATGTTTCATTTTGTTAAGCTTGATTATAATATGTCTTGGAGTCTTTCCTTTGAGATCTGCATTGGGTGGCGTACGACATGCATCTAAGATGTCTATATTCTCTCCCTTCATGATTTCTGGGAAGTTTTCTGTCAGCAGCTCAGCAACGATACTCTCTGTGTTCTCAGATGTCTCACCCTGTTCAGAGACTCCAATTAATCGAAGGTTGTTCCTCCTAATAGAGTCCCACATGCTTCTCAATGCTTCTTCATTTTTCTTGTTTCTTTTTTCTGATTTCTGCTGAGAGACACTGGGTGTCAGTAGCTCTGTCTTCCAAGTCAGAAATTCTTTTTCCCATTTGTTCCATTCTGTTTTCTTGGCTTTGCATGGAAGTTTCTATGTCTTTGATTTTCTTCTTGATCTGTTGGATTTCAGAGTAGTGGTGTTCCATCAGATCGAACATCTTGCTTAATTTTTCATTTTGTTCTGCTGCATTTTGTATAAGGTCTAGAAGGGCTCTGTATACAATCATTGTGTATTCACTTTCTGATGCTTTCATAAAAGTTTCTTCATCTGGGAAACTCCTTGATTGCTTTGTTTGGGAGCCTTCTGAAACCATGGCTGATTTCTTGCATGCCACAAGTGTCTGTTGCTTTTTGAGTCCCATGTGAGTAAGTAGAGGCTGGGCGAGATACTGTGAGGATGGACGGCAGATGTTTCTCTAGGCTGTCTTAAAATGTAAAGCAAAAGGTATCAACCACTTCCCAAGTCAGTCAGGTTTTCAGGTGTAGAGGTCCCTCTTCTCCGCGGGCAAAGTAAGCACCACTATATCCAACCCCAGATGATACAAACTAGTTCAGAACACAGCAATGCTACTGCCCTGTCGGCTTCTGCTGACAGAACCCAGCCTTAGGTGACACTGTGTAAAGTACTGCTTTTCTGGTAGAAAAGCACTCTCCCGTGGGCAGGCTCCAGCTCCCAAGCTAAGAATTAGGTCCAGCTGTGGCCACCGTATCCAAGATGGCATCCTCCACACAGACAGCAGATAGAGGGGCTAAAGGTGCCGAGAGGTAGTGATTCCTCTGCTTCTGTTCAGGGCCCCCAATGTAGGTGGCACTGTGTAAATTACTGCTTTTCTGTTGGAGAATCACTATCCTGTTTGCAGGCACTGGCTCCCAGGCTAAGAATTAGGTCCTTCTAAAATCTCTGTACCCAACATGGCGTCCCACACACTGACTGTGAAAGTCCATACAAACCCCACTGTGGCCGAGATAAAATGACAGGCCCAAAGTGGTTAGATTAACAGAGTCCTAAGGCTGGCTCTCAAAAGATGGGAATTTTGCCTGCCTATCCCCCCAGCAACACGTCTGAGTCTAGCTGCTAGGCAAGACCCAGCTCCACCCACCGGCCAAGATAGAGGAAAAAAAGTCAAAATGGTGCGTTTACCTTTAGTCCGTGAGAGCCAGGGCTAGCCAGGAGCAGGAGTCAGTGAAAGAGAGGAGGTTTTTCGCTCCGTGGTATGAAGTCCAAAGTAACAGCCCTGTGCCTTATCCTGGGGCTGATTAGGTGATCAGAAGGCTCTGTTTTATTATCAATTCAGGTCTTGGTTTCCAGAGGGATAGGAGATGTGTGCTTAGTCTGCCATCTTGACTCTGCCCCCCTGTTAATTATTCTTTTTAATTACATGTGAGAAGGGTTTCTGCTTAGTGATGTGCTCATCCACATGATCAAGACAGGGCCTAAAATAGTACTGATGCAGTCTGCTGTGGCCTTGAAAGGCCCACAGTGCTTCTTCTGTAGGGTCTGAGGACACACAGCAGACCCTGTAAGGCCAGTACCTTTAATGTCTTCTTTTTCCTGGGCCTGACCAGCCACACATGGTTTCTTCGGGAGGGCACTCTTCTTAAAGGAAGGCACTTAGTAGCCCTCAGGAGCAACCTACACCATCAAATCCCTTCTTTCTCCTTTCTGTGTATGTTAGTGAGTGCTGGCCACCACCTTGGGCCCTCCTCTGTCCTCCACTACAGCTCACCCTCATCTGTTCTAGCTTCCAGTTGACATCTCAGTGTCCGTGAGCTCTCCTCTGAGCACCAGCTCAACTATCCTCTCCCCAGCAACAGCTTGCTTCTATGACTCAATTAACTTTCTTTGGTCTTGCTTACTCTTCCACTTGCTTCTTTCTTCCTGAGATGTGCCTCCCACAGGTCCCCCTCACACATCATCCATATTAACTGCACAGGCTCTGCTGAGATACCTCCTCCTTTACATCTCAGGAAACTTGGACACAGCACTGTGTCCACACTTGCTGTGGTATTGACTCTTTCTGTCTGCTCTCCCCCAAAACTGTGAGCTCTGATGGGGCTCATTTTAACCTTCTCTGGAACCTCAGTGCCTAAAAGAGACATGGTGTGTGAGCGAGTGAATGAATGAACGTTCAAGGGATAGATCCAAGTAGATGCAGGTGCATCCTCAGTCACACAAGTCTCCAAATCCCTAAAGAAGCTCCTATGCTGTAGTGGGACATTCTCTGGGACTAGGAGGTATGGGGGATAAACAGGTAAGATGAACATTCCTCTGGAAAATGGAGGACAGACCTGACAGGCCCAGCCCTAGATAGACCAGAAGGAGTACATAAAGCAAAGGCCTCCCAAGCTTTACACATACATACACACACACAGGTCTCCCAAACTTCACACACACACACACACACACACACACACACACACACACACACACACACACACACACACACACACACACACACACACACACAAATACACTTCTCTTACACACAGTCACACCTACATATATTCTCACAACTTAACCACACATACACAAACACATACAGAGAGACTCCATCCAGTCAAGGTCACTGGTTTTATGGCCCTTCCTGGAAGTCTGGGGTAGACATCTACTCCATGGTATGAACCGCCAGAGCCATTCCCCCCTTCTGCTTAGAAACCATGCCCCTTTGTTCAGGTGTCACCTCGTGCAGCTCGGCTCCATCTCTATAGCTTCATGCCCTGCTTGTTTGGGCCAGTCAGCAGGTCACACAGCAACTGGCTCAGGAACGAGGAGCTAACCCAACTCTGACCAATGGAACTAAAGAGACGGTTACTGGAGACCTCTGAGCAAAAAAATAAAGAGGACCTGTTTCTCCACAGTGTGCACATGTAAAACCTGGAGCTACTACAGACCTCCTCAAATCAAGGCTGACACCACAAAGGCAGCAAAGAGAGGGAATCACACAACAACTGGGCTGTAGCCTGAGCATTCTCCACCTCAGATCCTGAAGGGCACACAAAGGGGGCTTGCAGGCTGAAGGAAACAATGGCGGGCACTCTTCACAACACCACTGCATACAGGCCGGTGCTAGAAGTCAGTAAGAGTGGCAGGGTGTAGGTTCTTCAATTCTCAGACAGGTGGAGGGTTGCTGGGCCAGCAGGACTGAGAGAAGAAACACCAAACCAATCCCAAAACACAAATGTGCTACAATCGAGTCAATTCTGACTCACAGTGACCCTACAGGATAGAGTAGAACTTACTGATGGTGTTTCGAAGGATGTAATCTTTAGGGTAACAGACTCACACCTTTCTTCTGAGTAGTCAGTGTGCGCAAAGTGCTGACCTCTTAGCTAGCGGCCAAGCACTTAACCACTGTGCAACCATGGCTCTTTACATGCAACACTAAGTGGTTACAAATCCAACTGGGAATGAGACGCCAAGGGCCCAAGCCAATGGCCAATCAGAACTGCTGTGTGGTCTGGAAGCTGGGTGGAGACAGGGACCAGGGAGCCCCCTGAGCTGGACCTGGGACTTCTGAGACACACTGGTAGCTATTTATATGGAGTCCTGGCATGCCCTAGGAGGACAATGGACATTTGTGAGCTGTTCAACTCCCAAAACCTAGTTTTCTGCCAGCAAACTGGTTGGTAACTTCAAGTTACACATAAGTAATGCAATTTCCTAAAGTTTATCATGGAGTTCCAAAAGAGACCCTCAACTTACAGGTAGGCTTGACTCCTGCAGAGGCCTTCTTGGAGTTATCTCCCCAAGCCCCTGGAGATCTTGCACACACTCCCTAGTCCTCTACTCCAAGTTACTGACTCAGTCTCACCAGTCCTGGCTCTAACCTTCCAGCTGTCTTGCCCACACTCTGGCTAATGAAGGCTGGAGGGGAGTGGAGGAAGGACGGCTGACTACAATTGGCCTCTCCAAAGCCCTAGGGCCCAGCCCCTCCCCCAGGGCTTTGGGGAGTCTGTGAAAGGCACAAGCCATGGTGTGGTCCAGCTCTCAGAGACCTTGGCCCTGATCTACCAGTACCAATGCTGCTGCCATCTGGGAAAAGTCTGCCCAAAGGAGCCCTGTGCTGTGAGGGCTAGGCCTCCATGGCCACATATCAACCAAAATTGAACCAGAACCCACCAAGCCTCCAACTGCTGTGTAGACCAGCCATCTCCTCATAGCCTGACCAATGCCCACCTTCCAACCTGCCTCAGGCATTATTCCTGAGTCCATGCCAGCCTTAGCCCTGGTTTTGTCCAGCTCACTGACCTGGCTTCTCAGGTTGCCCACCAGTTCCTCTCAAATACAAGCCTGGTGCACTCAATTCTCAGATACATGGCCCAGCTCATGCCTTCAGACTGAAGCACCCTTACCCATGCAGGGCACCTGCCATCCTAGAGCAACTCTGGAACAATCATTCTTGGTCTGGTCCTGAGCCCCAGCCCCTCTCATCTGCCTACGATGAGCCCCCTGCAGGCCCCTTAGCAGTTCTCAGAATTCAAAAGAAACCATAGGGTCCAGAGCAGGACTTCTCCTACCAGTAACCCTTGAGGATTAGGCAGTAAAGCTCCGTCATTGAAACAAAACCTATCACAAATGCTTTCTCCTTGATGTTTTACAGGAAAATGTTTAAACTATTTCTTCATCCAGAAAAGTGCAGCTGTCCCATGTTAGCGTAAGGGCTGCACATCCCTCACCACCCCATACTCAGGGCACATCAGCCCAGGCTCAGAAGCAGCTGAGCCAGCCAATCCTGCTCCTCAGCAATTAGCTGCGTAGCCTTGGGCAGGTGAATTATCCTCAATGTAAGCTGAGCAAATGTTGATTCAGTCAACATATGAAAAGGTAAGACTTTCAAGGCTGGGGCAGCTAAAAATGGGCTCCCTGAGTCCTGTTGGTCTAAATTCCATTGTCATGGGAATTGCAGGCAGCTAGCCTACACTGCTAGATAGGGCCCACTAGGATCCTACCCCACTATAGCCAAGTCCATGGCTTCTACCCAAAAATGCAGCTGAGGTTCTGATATAAACCTGCTCACTTGCTGATACTGTAGCATAAATTCAGGTAAAGATAAACCTCTCCCATCTGCAGTCAGCTGACTTCCCAACCCCACAGTCCTGGGTCCAATCTAGGCTAGTAGGCCGCTCAGACCAGCATGAGACTGCTGCAAGGAATGGGAGAGCTGGGGCTGCCACAGTGATGGCCTTAGCATTGGAAGGGGCAGCAGAAAGAAGAGCAGGCCCTGGGCCACTGTGCTGGCCCTCAGCACTAACACTCAGGACCTGCCAGACTCAAGAGTATACCACACTTTTGGAGTCACATTGCTCAGGTTCAAGTCCAGTTCCACCCTCATGAACTATCAAGTCACTGGACCTCCCTAGGCCGCAGTTTTTTTTCATCTGTGAAATGGGAGTCCTGGTACCTGACTCCCAGAGTTCTCTTGGCATGGTTAGTTCTTTTAAGTCACTCATCTTACCCATACACACCAACTCCCCTCACCTCCATTCTACCCAGCCAACAGTAAGATGGCAGGTGAGAGGACCAGAGTCCTTGATCAGGTCACAACCCAGATGAACACAGAGTGTTTCTAATATGGCTGGGCTGGAGGCTGCAGGGAAACAAGTTTCTAGCCCACCAGCTCTGACCTAGGAGGATAGTGGGCCTTTGGAAACCCTGGCCCTTTGTCAGCTAACCTAGTCTTGGGTTAGCCAACCTCTGCGGCTACTGCAGGAGGTCCCACCACTGTTGTTCCATTCATCTTACACCCACCTTGTACCACCTCTATTTCCCCTAACTGTTCCAGAACAACAGCCACACAACCACATTCTGTCTAACCCTGACAGAAGAGGGAAAATAAAGATAAGCAGGCACCGAGTGTTTTTCATCAGTTTTTTTGTTCGTTTGTATTGTTTTCTTTTGAACACTAAGATTTATTTCAAACAACACACGGACATCTGAAGGGCTGGGCCAGGTGAGCTGGTATCAGGCCCCATGACCCTGGGCAGACCGAGCCCCCGACAGCAGTGCCAGGACAGGAGGGCATCTGCTCACGGGTGCAGCTGAAGCTTCAGGCAAGGGTGAGACCTCAGCGACCAACCAGCAAGATGCCCAGGCCCAGCCCCGCACACCGAGCAGCTGTAGGGCATACATGCTGGTAGCAGCCTGGGGCGACAGCACAGGGAGCTCTGTTACAGGGCACAGCAGCTTCATGAACACTGGTGAGCTCCACTGGGCAGCCGTTCCAGTCTCGACAGACAGCCTGACCTTTGGGCAAAGGCTTTTTTGGCTGCAGGCTCTCCTCTTGAGTCCCCCTTTGCCTTTCAAAGTTTAAAAACAAAAACAAAAACAACAAAAAAAAGAAACACACATTTTCGGGAAAAGGTGAAACTTTGCACACCCAGAACACATGGGCTGCCTCACTGGACCCGCTCAGTAAAGTTTTCAGGGAAGACACCCCGGCACTCCTCCAGCTCTTTGTGCTGGTTCCAGTCACTCTCCTTGATACCCATGAGCCAGCCTTCATCCTGTGGGAAGACAAGGAGCCAAGCCATGTCAAGAGGTGGACAAGTTTCCAGTTCCACAGTTTGTGCACCTTACTGGGGTCTGGTGGGAAGGCAGTCCCTACCTCACTTTCCAGTTATCTCTGAGCCTACCGAGCTACCTGAAGAATGCTTCTTCCAAGTAGCACTGCTGATATGCCCCTAAGCATACACTCACTCATCCCAGCCACCTTGCCCGTGGCAGGTAGATTTAACATTGTGTCTAGCTCGCTATGTTTTTTTGACTGACTGCCATGTGGATCTGACACTGGCTAAACAACTCCCTTTGCCCCACAAGAAGGAGCTTCCTGCCACCTGGCACCCATGGAGGACAAACCCTTGAAGAGAAGACCAGCTGTCCTTCCAGGCTTTTCTATACACAATACCAGAAATTTCTAGTGAACTTTAACCAGTTTAAAGCACTCAGAGTAACCTGATGCCACAACGGCCATCACTCCAATTATGTGCACTTGGTCTTGGCTTTGGCTTCAAAACTGACCCCTAGAGGGTACCTGCTGCCCAAGCCCTGACCCCTAGGATCACAGTAGCCATAAACCCTGCCTTATAGCAGGCCCATAGCTACCCCTAAAGCTGGAGTATGCTTCATACAGGCTGACCCAGCCAGGTCTTGCATCATTGGCTTGTCACAAAAATCATAATAGCCAAACCTACTGTTGTTAAGTCGATTCTGACTCATAGCAACTGCCCCACAGAGTTTCCAAGGAGTGCCTGGAGGATTTGAATTGCCAACCTTCTGGTATGCAGCCATAGCACTTAAACACTATGCCACCAGAGTTTCTTATCTTGTCACAGGCCCTAGTTGTACCCTATCTGAGCTCCCCTACCCATCCCAAAATGACTCCCGCCATGGTCAGGGGGTCAGGATTCTGCTTCTTGAAACCCTACCCACTGGGAAGACTGGTAGAGATCTACAGATTTAGGAGAATCAGGCAATTCAGCAGTAAGTTCAGGAGACCCCTGTTACTAGGCCTACCCTCAGCCTCTGGCCCTTAACTCTAGCCTAGCATCTCTCACTCAGATTAGCTATAACCCAAACCCAGTAAGACTGTTAACCAACTCTCACTCTGACAACTAATTCAGACTAATATGTTGATGACTGAGTGGACTCTCTTAAAGCAGGAGTGCAAGCGGGACTCCTGCACATGCTCAGCATATGCTCAGGGAACTGAATGAGATGTTAACTTGGTATTGCCGTGGCCAGCATCCCCATCAACAGTACACCCCACAAATGATCCAGGTACCACAGTCTCACCCTTCAACAGTGAGACTAATGCTGAGGGTCTACAGCCATATGAATAAGAGCACATCATCCAAACCTGGAAAATGCACCTCAGAGACAGCCGAGAGCAGTGTGCTAGCTTCATTCGTGAAAACTCACTAGGAGGCAGAAACTTTACCAGGAGAAAGGTGTGGAAGGCATCTGGGAACTCCACTGGGGTGATCAGGGGCCATAAGGGACCTATCCATGGACAGGGAAGCATACAGTGCTGTGTGGACAGGCGGCAAGGCCAACAAAAGGAACCCTGCAGGCAGTGACTTTGCAGGAGCCATGGTCTGGGAGCAAGGCAGGTCTCAGGGAGGGTGGGACAAAGCAGGGAAGAGAGAAAGGGAGAAACTGCAGTACAGAACCCAGAAGAAGACAGTCTGGCCTGGGGTAGGAGGCGGTGGGACCAAGCAGAGGGAGGTTCAGGAAAGGAAATCATGAAACCTGAGAGAAAGGAAGGCAATGAGAGACAGCAACCAATGAAGGAAATGTGGCCACATAGGGGAGGCAGCCTACAGGAGGAAGAGAGAAAAAGCTAAGATGACCGCAGAAAAACACAAAGGCAGAGACAAGGCTGCTGGATAGACGGAAAGAAGCCGTAGAATTGTCTCTCTCCAGCAAGTCTCTGCTGCCCCCTGCTGGCCCATCCCACTACCACCAGTTGTGGTCTCCAGCAAGTAAGCTCAGGGTGGTGCCTCTGTGGGCATCTTGCAGCCACCTGACTGCCCTCCCAGCCCTCACCTGTTCCTCAGGGTTCTGGAAAGGGATGACCAGCACAACGTCACCAGCCTTCAGCTGAAGTTCATCCGTGTCGGTGGCCGTGTAATCATGCTGGGCTTGCACCTGCAAGGTCGGGCTAACACTATAGCTGGGAACAGGGACCTCCATCTCATCCCTCCCTCAAAATCCTTGAGTCCCACCTTCAGCCCTGCACAATGCACAGGCCTGTGGTGTGCTTGGGTGTGAGGAGAGGCAGGCTGCCACAGGACCAGAACTATGTCCCACCCCAACTACAAGAAACCATGACCAGGACAACACCACAATCTCCTGGGGCTGTGTCCCCACTGCAGAAAAGGTGACCTACCTCCTGGGGTGTAGAGAAGGAGCAACACAGAACAGGCCCTCTGCCTTCTACTCACCTTGAACATGAAACCTGGGGGCAAGTCCATGCGCCCAGCCCCACTACTACCCTCCACGGCACCATTCACAGTTGCAGAGAAGGTCTCCACCACAACAGCTGGAAGGGAGCTCTGGGGACCAAAAACGCAGAGTTGAGAGGCACCACAGGAGGGCTGGGCAGTGGGGCAGAGGGTAGTGCCTAATATCAGACTAGCCTGCCTTCAGGTTCCAGGACAGGGCTCTGAATGGGATCAGCATGGGACAGAAGCACAGACATCACAGGGCAGGGAGCAACAGGCAGGGAGACAGCAGCAAAGAAAGACAGGGCGTTGGTCCCTGGAGTCTTACGGAGGCTGCTTCACTTGCTGTCGTCTCCCCAGGCTCCTGGGCGCCAGCTGCAGGTTGGGTCCCACCCGCCACCTCCGAGGTCTCACCTGGCTGGAACATAAATGCCACATGGGTCAAACACTGCCGTGACACTGGACTAGAAAAAGGAACTAGGCCACCAGAGGGAAACCTCTGAAGTGCTAGGACAAAGGCATTGGTCCTGGCTGGGAGCAGGGTGTCTACCCAACCCAGAAAGCCCCTTGTGGCAGAGGATCAAGCTCAGGCACAAGAAGCAGCTGAAGAGAAGGTGCTTATAGGCACGTAAGATGAGTGATATGCTGTGGAAAAGACTGGTGCAGGTGCAGAGATGCCACCCCAGCCATCCTCAGCAGGTCCGAGCCTCAGAGCCCTAGATCTTTCAAGCCCTAGCCCCTCCCACCTACCCCACCCTGCCCAGCGCTGACCCATGCTCAGGGACAATAGCCCGTACCTGTCCAGCCCTAACACAACTCTGCTCATAAGCCCAACCCTTCTGTAGTCCAAGAAGAATATGGCACAGGGTGAGCCACCTCAGTGGAGACCCCAACAACGTAGTGTGGACAGTCACAACCACTCACTTCCAAGATCTGGAACCTCAGCCAAATTACTCAACTTTCCTAGCCTACTCCTCATCCATCAAAGGGGCAATGCCTAGCTCACAAGGCTATGATGAAGCTTAAATGAGGAAATCCCGGAAGGTGTACAGCATAAGCCAGCAGATGCTCTGAGCAAGTGGTAAGGACTCAGAAAACTGAGCAGCCACTTGCCCAGAACTCAAGGTCTTGTACCTGTACAGCAAATGCTCCTGGAACCTCCAGCTCAGGGCCCTGTTCTTACCCTCAGGACCTCAATAGCTTTGCCTATCCTGTGCCCATCCTCTGGGCTCTTCTCCACAATACACTCTCAGAGACCATGGACATGCCAGAGGCAGTGGGCAGGAACTTACTTTAGCAGGCCCTGGCTTGGCTGTTGGACTGGGCCAGGACACAGCAAAGGTGCCCTCAGCTGTGCTAGGCTCCCCAGAAGGCAGGCTGCCAGCAGGACTCTCTGTGGACTAGCAATGGCCACAAGGAGAGAACAGGAAGGAGGTAGGGAAGGCCAGGGAAAGTGTTGGGGAGGCACGAGACAGAGAAGACAGTCAAGTCATAAACGCAGCAGAGCAGAAAGTGGGTGCTGACAGGGCCAAGGGCACCTGAGGCAGGTGTGACTCCCAGAGGGCTGCCGACTTCCTGCCCCCTTCCTCCCACCATCGAGAGGGACAGGAAGGTAGAAGGGCTGCACATAGCCAGCCCCCATGAGACCCACTACCAAACAGCCCTACCATCTCAAACCTCTAGTGCCTCAAACCATCTCCTCCCTCTAGTACCATGGGCTATCACGACAGTTGTGCTCCAGCCTCTGACTTGCAGCACTCCTGCTCCCACTGTCCCAGTCTTCCATGTCCATAGCCAGAGCAGCAGCCAGGGTGGGCTCTTCCACCTAGGCTCACCACAGCACATCTTTGTTTACCTGTGTCACCTAGGCAAGGTGGGGTTCTTGGGCTCCAGAGACAAAGCTGCAGGATCCCTAATGCAGGAGTCTGGGAGAGATTTTCTGAAAGGGTAGCCTTTCCACAGCCCCAAGGTTTAAGAACGACTTGGTCTGAAGCCTCCAGAGCTTAGCAGTCCTCACAGGGCTCAGGGAAGGTAGGCCTGGCTGTGACTGCAGCCTTTCCCTGTGCCTCTGCTTCCTGAGCTGGCAGCTGATGACACTGCTGCCCTGTGTGAGCCTATTTTGCTTCTGCTGGGCTAGCCCTGTTCCTGAACAACCTCTAACCTCACCCTGATTTCTCGCTTCCTCCATGTCACCCCCTCTCCTCAGCCCCTGACACCACCTCACTATGGGCTCCCAGCTGACAGAAAGCCCTGATCCACCCTCAACCCTCAGGTGACCACACTTGCAGATCTGACACTGTGGCCTGTGTCACTGGAAACCTCTCCTCAAGCTGTGTCACGGAACCCTCTCGCAGACCCAGTAGAGCAGCTGGCTGGGAAGGCTGCCACATGTGCAGGTGTGAGGACTCCTGTGCACACATGAGCACAAGCACCTGTGCATGTGCATTTCTCTAGAAATGGGCCAGTGGAGGAGGGCAGGTGGCTCTGCACAGAGCAAACATAGGCTTACCTCCCAGAGGTCCCACGGGATTGGCTGAGCGCAGCAGTGTAGGGGAGAAGGACAGAGTTAGCACAGAGGTTAGAGACAAGGGAAGGCGGGTAAGCGGCCTTCAGTAACCCCACCCCCCACTCCCCACCCTAGGGTCCTCCATTCCAGTAGTCATGGCAGCACAGTCAGCCTAGGGTCTGAGGTCTCCCAAAGGCTGAGATCTGGACACCATCCAAAAGCCTGCAAAACCCAGAGGTAGGAACGCCACTTGCCCACTGCTCCAAGGCCAGGACAGGAGCAGGCTGACAAGCAGTAGTGCCAAGGCACTAAGGGCAGTGTGTGGATGGCCCAGTGACCCCAGAACCCTACAGCCTGGCCTGGATGGTCAGTGGGCAGACTGAAGCCCTAGAAGGCCGGGAGGGCCTGGGGGCAGACCAACCTGACCAGAGGGTGTATGTGCTTTCACAGGGCTGGCCACAGGTGGTAGAGGGTCGAAGTCCAGGTCCAGGAGGCTGGCCTGCTCTGGAAAGTGCCCCAGGGTCTCAAACTTGGCAGCAGAAGCAGAGGAGGAAGGCAGTCAGTAACAGAAGCTGGGCACACTGGATGGCACGTGCACAAATATGTGTCCAAGGTCCACAGTGCACACATGTACACATACTCACGCACACAAGCACACACACACACTCACGCACACACATGCACACACACATAGATGTAGGAACGCTACAGAGAGCACAGAGCCTGCAGAGGCTCCCATCCTCACAACAATGCCACGTGGAATCCTCAACAGACAGACACCTGCCCCAGCATCATCCTGTCCTCTAGGAAGCTATCCCATCAGACCAAATGCCAAGTCCCCCACCAGAAGACAATATAGGCCACCATGCCTGTGCTCTCCCAGCTCCTGCCAGGATGCAGCCCCAGGCCACAGCAATGCGCTGGCTGAGAAAGGGCCCCAGAACAGGAGTTCCAGCTGGCTTTCCCTCATTACTCTATGTAGACAGGGCACTCTCAGGTAAGGCCCACCCCCCAGTCAGATGCAGAAGCATGCAAGAGCTGTGGCAGCCCACACTGCCAAGGGGGCCCATCTTGAAAACATAGGTCCCGACTACCAGCAAAACCACCTGGCATCTGTCTTCAAACTGCAGATCACCACCTCTACCCCGCCCCCAAGCACTGCTTCCTTTTGATATTGCCACCCAGTGGTCAGGGAGTAGCTCAGGAAGTCATGACATGGTGGCCTTGGACATGCTGAGAGAAACCTACCATGGGATGAGCCCAAACATTCTCAGAGTGTCTCTTCCAAACTTGGAGCAGGCCCTATCCAGGGCCTTAAGGCAGTAGCATAAAATGCCTTCTGAGGAGGGCTGCTCAGTTTCAGGCCTCCACCTCTTCACAAAGGCTTTTCCCTTTTAGGGCCATAAGGGACTCTGCCCAGGTCCACCAGAGGAGACATCGGGCTTGACTTGGGGGTCCTTCTATTCACCTTCCACAATACCAAAAGGGGTACAAATTTAAAAGAGGCCTGTCAGCATAGTCCCACATGCCTCAGGCCAGCCCAGCTCCATCTCCTCTCAACAGGCACCCAGCTGTGCCCATCCATGGCCTCCTCTTGAAGGGCTTAAGACCTTGGGTAGGAGGGACAGGCTCCCCAAAGGACCTTCAAAGCTGAGCTGCCCACCTGTCAGGGACCCTTAGTCCTGAGTATACATGGATCTGCTGACCCAAAGCTCAGGGGCAGAAAGTGTAAGGACCCACACTGGACCAGGCTCCAGGAGCCCAAGCCAAGGGACTTATTTCCCTGAGCCAGAACGGACCAAACCTTAGAGCTCTGCCCTAGCTCAGCTCCCGGCAACTGGTTTTCCTTTAGGTCCCTGTCCAACGATCCCCTGTGGCAGCCACTGGGCATCACAATTCATGGGCAATCAGGTTCTCTCTTTAGGTGACACACCATCCTGTCCTTGCCACCAACTCTGGCCCCATTCTCACTGCTTTTCAAGAGAAGTGCCCAGGCCCAGACCATGATTCCCTATCACACTGCCAAGAGATAGGGTCATTAGTCCAATGAGCAAGATCCCGCCACCCCACACAAGGACACAGGCTACTTACCACCCCAGGCAGAGGCCACTATAGAGAGATGAGCCCTGAGCCCACGCGCAGCACCCCATGATAGGGCACAGACCTGGTCCCGAGATGGTGAGAGGAGGCAGCCAGGGATACATGCAACAACTCTGCAGGACTCAGCACACATGGCACCAGCCAGAGCTGCCTCTAACTTGGAGGCACCTGGGCTGCCACACAGGAGGTACAAATCTGGCCCCAGGTTCTTCCCCACTAGATGGGGATAACGACCCCCTCCCAGAAGGCAATTAAAAACAAACACAAGGTTAAGTGTTTGCTAACAGTCATATCATACCTCTTTCCTCCCCTCTCCCCTCTTCTGCACACCCACTGGCACCCTGGGACAGACACAGGCTGGCATGGGGGATGAGTGACAGCAGAAAGCAGCCTTGGAGGCACCTCTGCCCTATTCAAACACTGCCTCTACCACCTTATGGAGGGAGGCTCAAGAGGCTCCCAGACCTCTGAGAGAGTGTATCACTTACCCACCCATCACCTAGCAGTCCTGTATTTCAAGAAGTCATGAAGCCCAGTCTCCTGGAGGCCCACTGTTCTGCCTCAGTGCCTCTTCTTTCCATGATTCCCCAAGCCTGGACATCTCCCAGGCCTCCAAGTTCATGCAGAGGAGCGTGTGGAGGCAGACAGCCCAGACTCTCAAAGTCAGCTCCAAATAGGACCCCACCATCCCTGATAGTCAGGGCCCATGTCCAAGTTCCACAGAAGGCAGAGGCTTAGAGAGAGATCTGGTTTGCCCATGGAAGGAGGACCCAGTCTAGCAGTAAGCATACTGTTTGGGACTGGTCAAGTTGTACCCTCTCTCGAGCAGATGCTGCTGATGTATCAGCCCATCCCAGTGTTAACATACGGGATTCCACCACAAATGAGTCACCCTTTCAGGCCCTCTTTCTGTAAAATGTGCATTAAATGCTTTCTTACGGGATTTACTGCCACCATTCAGCTGCTGTCAGTGGCTCTGGGAGCTGAGGTCCATAGCCCTCAGCCACACATGGAGACCTGCAAAGTTGTGGTCTTGCCACTACCTCTCACTACCACTCACAGTGACAAACTCAGCCACCCAAACTACTACAACTTTCTGAGCCTATTTCTTACCCCCAGGTCCCACAGCCTCTTCTGTCTAAAGCTTGCTCTGTTCTTATCTACCTGCTCCAGGAGCGTTCCCTGAGAGGACCCTGCTCCTCTGTGCTCCTTCAGTTATCTGCCACATTCCCCACTGTCACAGCCTCTGTCACACTGTGAGGCCATCATTGGCCTGACCACTTCTTCTCAGAGGGTGGGGTAGGCAGCTTTAATCACAGTGTCTGCCATAGAACATGCTCAGAAATGGATGGCTAGGAGGAGGTAGGGATGGCCAGAGGGATGGAGGGATGGTTGAATGGATGGACGGATGGACAGACGGATGAACAGATGGATGGATAAATGCAAGATGGGCCCATCGCTGCCAGATTCCTGGCCCTTGAGACAGGCACAGGCAGGAGATGAAGGCAAGGTCATGCACGTCCTGAACGAGCAGGAGAAGCTGGGCCGCAGCAGCCGCGGCTGACCTGGGAGGGGGTGGTCACGCTGATCTCAGGGACAAATGTGTCGTCAAACAGGCTGAGGATCTGTTCTTGCTTGATCTCCTTAGACGGGGTATGTTTGGGAGGTGGAGGGACTGGTGGGCCTTTCCGGAGCTGTGCGTTGGCAGCAGGTGAGGGGCCAGACAGGGAGGCACAGACAAGCAAGAGGGTGGGAAGGACAGACAAACAAAGCTATGGTTAGTCACACCCAGGTCACAGCTCCATCCAGGCGGCCGACGAAGCAAATGTGGACCACAGTACCACCTAAGGGAGATGAGAAAGAGGGCCTAGTAGAGGAAAAGAAGAGAGAGAAAATGGGACAGCAGAGACAGGAAAGCAGGGTGGGGCAGGACAACGTGGGGCAGAAGGGAGCCCAGGCTGTGGCCTATACCAGCAGGTGACTTGGCTCCCACTCACTGAGTAAAGAACCAGGCAAGAAAGAGTGTCCAGGGCATAGTCCAAGCCTCAGCCTCTCCCTGTACCCTGACCACTTTCCCTGTAGGCCCTCCCTCTTTTCCAGGTCTAGGTCAGCCCTGTAGGTCTCTCCTTGTCTCTTCAGGGGAGCTTGGGCTCAGAAGCCCAGGGCCTGCCCCTACAACCACCTCACATTCCCTGTCTGAGCCCTTTCTGTCTTGTAATGGAGGTCCTGCATGGCCACTGGGCTGGGGCCCTTCCCTCAGCTCCTGTAAGAGAGAAGTTAGCAAGTAGGAAAAACAGATACTTGAGAGACTCAAATGCTCCAGGGGTCTGAGAGTCCAAGCCTCTGCTTGGAAGGAAAGGCTGACAGAGAAAGAATCAGGCAAGCAGCCAAAGGCCAGGGAGAGAAAAGGGGGAGAATGCCATAGTGGGGTAGAGTGAGGGCATGCAGGCAGGGGTCCAGAGTCACCGAGGTGGGCCTAGGCTGGCAGGTGCAAGGGAGACAGAGGTTCAACCCAGCTACCAGTCTAACTCATGCTGGGCAAAGCCTCTGGCTTTAAATCTGCTCAGGCCCAGGCCTACATGGAGGAAGGGGAAACTACAGCAAGGCAGGGGTAGAGGGAAGGAGAGGAGGGGACAGGCCACTGGGTCATCACCCACCTGAGACGGAGACCTTGGGAGGGTGGCCCCAGATGCAATCATACTAGCTGGCTCGGGCTCATGATTGATTCTGATTTCTGGAGTGGCAGCAGGGGAGCCATCTGGTGGAGGCGAAGGGCTCTTGTTCCCTTTGGCAGGAGTGTCATCACTGTGAAGACAAGAAGAGAATGGAAGGACGACATAGCCTAAGAGGTGAGGTGCAGATATGCAGGCATGCCAGTAAAGATGTGTGTGTGTGTGTGTGTGTGGACTCATGTACACACATGTACATGTATACATACACATGTATATATACATTTGTATGAGTGTGCGCCCATGGGAGTCCATGTAAAAATGTATGTGCACATGTGCATGACAGTGTGCATGCCCTCAAGGATACACATGGAATGGTGTATATAAACATGCATGTGTATGTAAATGTGGTGTATACATCTGTGTGTGTGTGTGTCAAGGTCTGGAATTGCACACATATGTGCATAAGTGTGCACCTCATGTACCCATGTGTGAGGTTCTATGTATATGTGTCTGTGTGTTCAGAGCATACCCATGTGTAAAGCTGTGTGTATATGTGTGTGCCTAAGTATCCTGTGTGGAGCTGTGTGTACATATGTACTGACAATGTACTCAAGTTTCCACAGGTGAAACTGTGTGTGCGCGCACGCACACATGCGTGCACACACATACGCATGCACATATGTGCACCAGTGAGGGAAATGTGGGGCCATGGTGCCACCTTTCACATGTCCATGGAGTGTGTGGGCCTTGCCTTGGAGACAAAGACAGCACATGACAGAACACAGAGATGGAGGCCTCAGGGCCCCAGAGGAGTAGAGAAGGTCCCTGGAAACTGCCACCAAAAGCTATTGTAGCCCAGCAAACCCAAGGGACCCCAATGGGCTGTACTAGAAGCCAGACATCCTAGAGGGCAGTGAGTTTTATCACATACCTCACACAGCATCCCCTGCTAAGGGCAGGCCCCGTGCCACAACACCACCTCCGCCCCTCCCCGCTCACACATGGAGCCCCCTGCTTGCATTGTGACTCTTCCTCAGGCCTCTGCTCCCACAGCCTTCAGTCTGTTCCTCACCCCCCTGAACTGCTCCATCCCCTTCCTTGCTGAAAAGTTGTAGCCTTCCACAAGGCTTCTCAGCCTGGTGCCTTCTAGAGCAGACAGGCAGCTGCTAGAGGTCAAGAGGAGAAATCCCCCAAATCCCATACTGCTCAGTGCCAAAAACAAGGGCCAGAGGTGTGCAGACAGGCACACCTCTGTGCAACAGAAGAGAGAAGGACAAGCTCTGTGTACTTGCATAGAACTCTAGAATTGCACTGTCCAATAGAAGAACCACTAGCCCACAGGTGGCTATTTATATAAAATTAAACTAGCCACATTTCAAGCACTCAACAGCCTAACGCAGCTACCAGCAACTATGTGGGGCAGTGTAGGGACAGAAGGGTGAAAAAGAAATCAGTAATGAGGTTACCTGCTGGGGTGGGTGGAGATGAGATGATGGGACAGACATGGAAAGAACATTACTGTGCTCCCATTTGTCTTTTATAAAGGTGTTTCATAAGTACATATTATATATAAGTGGACATTTATCTATAATGCACACACAATTATTCAAGAACACTGCCACAGCACCTCTTACCCCTCCCTGGCCACCTTCTTCACTATACTGTACAAAAGCAATTTCTTGTCCCAGCTGCCGGACATGCCATGAGCACATAGGTATCAGCTGACTTGAACCAGCAGCTCCAATCAGCCCACCTACAGCCTCACTCCCTCCGGCAGCCCCCTCCCCTGCCCATCGCAACAGCACACACTCCACACCAGCGTCACCCTGATCCCACAGCCCTGCCAGCCGCCCTGATGGCCCTGTCCAGCACAGCACCCCACACACAAGGGGGGTGTGGTTAGTCATGCCCTCAGACTGGGCACCAGGCACATGCACAGGGGCTGGCCAGGCCACCACGATGCAGCACTCACTGCCAGTACCTGTTCTTCTTCCTGCGCAGCCTGGAGAACAGTTTAGTTTTCTTTCTGTGGATGGACGGGGTGTGGAGGCCTTCATTATGGGAAAATGTCACATGTGGCCTGGCCTGTCCCTTCCCCCACTGGCACCTCTAGTCAGAGGAGGGCACCCACGAGGCTGCAGAGGCCTGGCCCTGCCCTTGGCCCATTATTTAATGGGCAGATACTTTCCAGCCATGGGTGACCTCAGGTGGTGCTTGCTGACAGATAAACAGGAAAAAAAGGAACTTTCCAAGTCAGGCCCAGGTTTGGAGAATGGGAAACTTATGGTTTGAGCCTGCAGGAGCTTTGGTGGGTGTAGGACAAGAAGGGGTGAGAGGACCTAGAAGAGGAGATGGCCAAGCATGACCTGGCTGTGTACTCAACATCCAACCTCCAACCTGGGCTCAGGAGCCACTACTTCCATTCTGTTTCCCAGACCCCAGATGTTCTCCCAGAGGAGTATGGACCCAAGAAGCTGGCCACAGACAGGACCAGACCATTTGGCAGCTTTTCCAAGGAGCTGCACTGCCAGAATAGCTACCACTCATCACCCGCCTTACTCCATCTACGGGTGTCCACTATTATTCAGGAGGGTAGGTGCATTTCACTGACCTCAGCAACCATTCCCTGGCACTCTGACAGCCAGAGGGCATGCTGCGGACCCCTTCTCAGTCCCACACATTTTATTTTTAGGGGAGGGGAGAGGCAGTGACAGTCACTGAATGCCTTCTTAATCCTAGACAATAAATTTAAATGCCCCAAGAAGCAGATAAAGTCACCTGGTTTTACAGGTAAGGAAAAGATGAGTCCCATCAGTGGTCTCCATACTTTGGTGTAGAGTAAGCTGCACATGTGCACAGACCGACATGGGTGCACACACGCCCATCTGCACAGACATGGGTGCTCACACATACAGACATGTATGCACACACCGCACACACCACACACACACAAGCACATCTGCACAGACATGGAAGCACACACACACAGGCGTACACACACACACACACGTCTAGAAAGACAGGAAATCCTGACCTCTGCTAGTGTTCCCCAGGACCCACAGCCAGTAAAGAGCAAGGCACCTCCCCTTCCCCCATTCATGCTTTCCCCTCTGGAAACAAGGTTCTGCCCTGAGGCTGGGTCAGGCCTGGAGGGACAGGAACAAAGGAGGCTTCACAGGTACAGTGAATGACATCAGGGACTTGGATTTTCCTGGCAGCCAGGAAAGGGGAAGAGTTGCACTGCCTTCAATTTTGAAAGGACTGCTCACTTTCCAGAAGGTCCCACACCTGTGAGCACCTTCTAACTGAAAAGCTGAGCAGGAATCTCTATCCCACATTTGCTGCTCTTGCTCTACCAGTGAAGACTGAGCCCATAGGCCCTCGTGACCTGCAGAGATGCCAGGGAGAGATCTTTCCATGATGGGGTCCAGCCAAGGACTAGTGATATAGCACAGTGGTCACCCTCACCTGCTTCCCTGAGCACAGGGGCTGTCCAGGAAGGTGCCCAGGCCCCAGCGTCAGCCCACCCAGGAATGACGCCGGCCCAGCCTCCTTCCCAGACCACTCTTAGACCACACTTTCCCCTATACCCACCCACCTGGGCTGGGCCTTGACTGTGAAGGTGTTGCTCCCATGCTGTTTCTCCAGGCTGACCAGCACGTCGCTGAGGTTCTGGTTGAGCTGTTGGGAGCAACAGAAAGAAGCAGGTGTATGCCAGGCCACAACTGCCTCATCCCCAGTAGCACTCCCACTTCTTCTATACCAGGCCCTCCCTGGGCCCTTGCCTTCTGACCAGGAGCAAGCTCCTCTTTCCCATCAGGCAGAGCTAGGAACAACATCCCCAAATGACAAACCCACAAGGAAAACTTCAGCAAAGTGGGCCACTACTAACAGCTATTACTGCTGGGAACCATCTTTTCTCTTTTTTCTGCTTACAGTGATTTCCTAAAATGCCACTAAGGCTTGTACTGTTTTTAAGTTAAAAAAAGAAAAAATATTTTCAGAGGACTAATTGTTGATCCTAATTGTTGTTTTACAAAAATGTTTTCAGGCCACACCATGACTGCCAGCAATTTCAGCTCAAGTTCAGCCAAGTGAGGAAAGTTTACCACATGTACATAATGAGTCATTACTGAGATACTTCCTTCTTTGTTTTGCCCAGTAAGAAGCTCCGAGTTGAAATTTCTGCCATTTATAAACACTGTGCCTTGTGACTAACTTATATACAGTCAGTCCACTTTCATGGACTAACTACATAAGTGTTTTCTTTCCATAACACCTCTGTTTGTTTCTTAAACTGTCTGTAAGTTGTTTCAAATCTTTGAAGGGATGGAGGAAAGGCAAGAAAGAAAGGAAGGCCTAAAATGCAGGAAACCACACTAAGGGTGGTGAGTCAGGAGAGACCCCACACTGGCCCCTTGATTTGGAATCTAATTGATATCATTATATTCCTCTAGCCTAGGAGACAGAAAGACACGGCCACTACCTGGAGGACAGAGCTGCCCATCTAGGTGTCTTAAACCTGACTTCCTCATTTAACTGACCAAACTTAAAAAAAAAAAAAAAAACAACTCATTGCTGTCTTGTCAATTCCAATTCATGGCAACCCTGTAAGACAGAGTAGAACTACCCTGTTTCCAGGGAGTACCTGGTGGATTCAAACTGCTGACCTTTATGTTAGCAGCTGTAGCTCTTAACCACTACACCACAAAAGCTTCCATTTTACTGAAAGTACAGTTAAAATAAGAATGTAGTATAGGAATTTAATCTAATCACAGCCCTTTCCTACAGTGGGCTCTGGTAGATACAGTAAAGCTTATGTCAACATCTTAAAGAACACGGGAGAATAAGAAAAAATTGAGAAAATTCCACTAATTTAACAAACTGAGAAATTGCCAGTTTTCTAGTGCTGAGTTCCCTGGTCCAAGGTCCCCTGACAACAGTTACAGCCAGAAGGGGGCTGGTTTCCACCTTTCCACTGTAAGTCCGGAGAAGAGAGGACTGAGAGGGGCAGAGGGCCATGCTGGACACCAGTAACTCCCACCGGACTGAGCACTCCCACAGAAGGCTGTATGGTTACCAGCATATGCTGAACTTTAGGTAGAAAGGGCAGTTTCCAAGGGCAGGTGGTGCCCACCCATGCTTCCTTGTCTTCTGATTCTGGACCTCTGACCAGAGTGGGTACGGTTCAGAAGCCTACAACAGGGGTCATCGCTGTGTCTACCTTACTCATCTCTTTGTGGAAATTTTCCTCCAGGCCAGCAATGCTCTGAAATGTGTTGACATAGAAACCCACACGACTACAGGAGAAACAAGAAAAGAATAGTAATCACATAGGCTGCCCAGAGACCAACCCTGATAGCCACACATCCAGCTCAGAGGGGTATCCTCACCTACACATGGTGACCCACTCACACACCCACCCAAGAGAGCCATGCAGCCATGGGATGGGACACCTTCACCCACACACAGCAGCTGTCCATTCACACACCCAGCCTTACACATAGACACACCTGACACAGCCAGATGTTGAAGGGCACAGGGCTGTGTAAGTGCACAGAGGAGTGGGCAGACCCTGTGGGCCTGCCTCTCACTCAGCTGTGATGAGTGCCTGGAGCTCCCCTCCCAGCCCTCACCTATTCCACAGTGACGGCAGCTCCTCCTGCAGGTCAACATTCATCTCCTCAAAAACTTTCTGGGCTTTGATGAGCTCTTCCTCGGCCTAGGGGGCAGGGCAGGTCATTTCCCTCTGCGGGGCCTCTGTCCCCACCACCCCAACCCAGCTCTCCCCCGAGGCCTACACCCCCACTTCAGCCCAGCTCTCTGGAGCAGACAGGGCACCTAGAGTGCCCTCAGCCCAGACCCTCAGGAGCCCTACAGCCAATCCACTGCGGCCTACCCCAGGGACAGTAGGCCCAAATGAGCTATAAGGGAGGTAATGAGGGTGAAGGGTGTGTGGAAAAGGGCACTAGACAAAGACTCAGAAGGTTGCGGCACACGGAGGATACGTAGGCAGACCTCCAGACCCAGTCATGACATGACCTGCCACTTAACACTCGTCCATCTCTCAGGCTGTCAGTCCTGCTATCCAGCTCTCTAGGCCATTGTTTGGCTGTTCTCCTTCTGCCCCACATACTGGTCCTCCCCCTGCTCAGCCTCAGCTACAGTCTTTCCCACCACTGACTATACCTCCTCTCAGGTTTACCCTACCCAGGACCCCTCTCTGTGACACTTTCCCTTCCAGACAGGGGCAAGAGGCAGCACTGCAGGTCCATCAAAAAGAAAAGCAGAGAAGAGGTGGGTGAAGAAGGCTGGCCAGGGCCTGGGCTGCTGTGGAGGGTTACTATGACCACCACCAACATATCCCCGGCATAAGACATGCTCAGGCCTTCATCCTCCCCTCCTGCTCACACTTAGCCAGGCCATAGGGCCCAAGTCACCACTGCAGAGCTGATGAGAACATGAGTGTGCGCCCCACCAGGATGAGCACAGATCTGGGCTGGAGAAGGGGCTCTGCTAGCTCACCACTGGAGGGTAACACTGGTAATGGTGACTCAGGGAGATGACTTGGCCTCATGGTCTGAGTCATAGACCAGGGACATGCTGTGCCACGCCCATGGGAAGAAAACTGCCCACCAGCAATGCTGGCCTCATGTTCTCAGGATGGGGCAGGGCTGCCTTCTGGCAAAGGCAACTAGCTGGCCTGAACACATCTGCCACAAGCCCATTCTTCCGCCAGCCCACACACTGTTCAGTCCAGCTTCAGGCCCCAGGACCAGGTCCCCTGAACCCATGCCCCAGGGATTCTAGCCTGGACTGTGGTGACCACAAACGTGGGACCAGAGGTCAGAGCATCATAGTCTGATGGAAGTTACCTCCAGGTGCTTGGAATTTGCTATAATGAACACGAGCTCCTTCACTAAATTTTTAAAACCTAACAAAAATGTAAACATGCAACAGAGACAAATTTATCCACCTAAACATGTAAGCCTCGACCTCTTGGAATGGATCAGACCTGTGGGCACTTGAAGAACACCATTCCACCCTCAGTATGGGCTGGGAATATTGACTCTTCCTGTTCCTCCCCATACCCTGCACAGGCCACCCCTGCCCTGCTCCTCTGGGGTCCCCAGTGCCTGGTAAGGGAGGCCAGCTGCTAATGGAGGTTTGTTAAACCAACAAAATGAGTGGCTCCAATTGGCCAAAACTCTGGAGTCTCCCTGTACTACACATCACTCACCCTCCACTGCCCAGTGTCCGGCAAACCTCACCTCTTCCAGGTACCACCCTGGACCAGTCACTCAGCAGGGCTGAGACCACCTCTTGAAAAGGCTAGATCTCTGCTACGCACAGCTACTGCCTTACACACACTGTCCTGAACTCCCCAAATGAATGATCCCAGGAATGCAGGTGACAACAGATCAAACATCTCCACATGCTACAGTCACATGTCCCAGCACTGCTGCAAAGTGGCCTGTCTTTTATGCCTCACATTGTAGCTATTTCCGGAGGCACCTGAGGTGGCAGGGAATGAGGGAAGAGCAGCCCCCTGTCTTTGGCACCCTCGTAGCTGTGCTGCATGCTCAGGGGCAGGGCAAGAAACAGGTCTACTCGCTGCAAGTTCCAGAAGGCTGTGGTAAGTGGAGGGCCAGCTCCTGTGATGATGCAAGATGATGCAGTTTCCTCAAAGTTAGATCAGACTTACAAGGTACCCCAGGCACTGGGAGTCCCAGCTCCTGGGTCGCTGGCTGTCCATAGGACAAACCTTAAAGTCTTTTCATTTCCAGCCAAGCATGAGGCAGGGGTAGTGACAGAGGATTAAGCAGAAGATGCTCATATAAAACCCAGGTCCAACTGGGAAAGCCAACTTGGCAGAAAGGCCAAACATTTGCAGACCAACATCTCACGTAGCATGGTCCACCTGAGACTCTTCTCTGCTCACCAGGGTAGGCCAAGGGGCTGCACTCACCCCAGAGAGCCTAACAAGCCCCAGACTCTCTACTCACTAAAAACAGTCACCTTGCCTCTGCCAAGCCTATTAAAGGAAAAAATACGCAAAGACTCTTACTTGAGCCAAGTAGCCTTATTTCCTCTCCAGCTAGAAATCCAAACTCCAGAGCCAGAAGATACCAACTCCAGTTCCTTACTCTTCCTTCATCTCCTAAGGCAGCAGAGGACTTAGGTCTATCAAAGAACCTCCTAGGCCAATTCCCCTAGACCCTGGAAACCCAGTGTCAGCCCAACCTCAGGGTGAAACTGGCAGTGGCTCAATGCCTCCAAAGTCAGCCCTTAGCCTCAACCTAGAAGAAATCAGGCAGCAGGTAAGATAAGAAATTTGGCTGCAAGCCTATCTATACCTAGTCCAGAACTCTCTGCACTCAATATGTGCAGGTTAAAGATGATTAAATTGAGAGAAGCCCAGAAAACAGGAGCAGCTGCCCAGAGAAACTCGACCTCCTAAACTGGCCACCGTTCCTAACCCACATAGAAAGGGCACTCAAGTCAGTCAGGCTCTCTCTACTGCTGGCCTGAAACCTGAGTCAGTGTCACTGAAGAGAAAAACATCAGTCCTACTGTTCCCAGGTCCCCTGCACTCAGCAGTCCCTCACATGGTGTTGCCCAGAACCTGGCCTGTTTCAAGGGCAGGGGCCTAATAAGAGCTGAGATTAGCTAGGGTGCCTCTTCCAGGAAGCCCTCCCAGGATACTGTGACACATAGTTTTTTCCTTCTAAGAAGGACAAACCTCCCCAGGCCTCATTATCCTAGCCTGACCAAATACCTCCTGACATCCCCCCAGGGGCACAGTGGGAGTTCCCAAGAGTCTAGCTGATTATAGCAAGACCCAGAGGATAGGATAATGACCAGATGGCCCTGATTCAGATGAGCCCTAACCCTGCCACTAACCAGCTCTGTGACCCTGAGACCTAAACCCCTGGGCGAACATGTCTCTGGAAATACAAGATAACTGGACTTCTCGTGAGGCTGTGAGCCCACACACTCCAGAGAAGACGTGGTGCTATCCTACCCTGCCCTCAGGAGCTGTTACAGAAGACAGTGGTCAAAACTAGCTTGTGCTCCTGGAGGTCTAGGATCTCACTGGGGAATCCCAGCGACCACCACAAACCCTGGGCCCCACCCCATATCAGCCAGCTGCTCAACTTCCATCTGCCTTACTTGTCTGCTCTCAGGCAGAGGCCGCCAGGCTGCCCTTCAGTGGCAACAGGCCCCTAGGCTCAGGTTCAGGCCCAGCCTAGGGAAGAGGTTAACCCTCCTCTACACCAGGGTGGGCAGGTGAGTAGACTGGCATACCCGATACAGAGGACAGGACAACAGAACAGAAGGTGCCAGCACGTGCAAGGTTAGAAGCCAAGTCACCTGATTTCGGAGCAGGTTAGTTTGAGCTACCAGATGAGCCTGCAGTTTGCCTTGGCACCACTGGGGGGCAGCTTTCTCAAGCAGCGAGACAGGCTGAAAGCAGGTTGGGAAGAGGTCAAGGCAGAAAGTGGAGAGACAAGAGGAAGATGGGGAGAGAAAACAGAGACACAGATATTAAATGCAAAATCCAAATGCCCCAATGCAGTGACATACAAGCAAGACACCTCCCTATGAGGTGGCCTAGCAGGCTGAAAGAATTAATATGTAGCCCAAGGGGGGGGCGGGGCGCACTGTGAACTCCAACTGCAATGGCAAAATGTGAGAATCATTAGCAGGGTAGAGGGGCTCAGCAAGCACAGTCCTGCCCCAGCTTGATGTAGGGTATTTCAGCTGAAAAAGGGCCACATTGGTTATCTGAGACAAACTATGGGGCAGTTGTACTCTGTCTATAGGGTTACTGTGAGTCAGAAATGACTCAATGGCACATAGCACCATCATGCCAGGCAGAGCAGGTACCATTCCACCAAAATCCTCACCAAAAGTGAGGCCTGTGCTCATTCTAGAAAGCTGCCTCAGAGTGGACAGAGAGGCCAGAGGCAGGGTAACATTACAAGCGGGCTCTCTCACTCCCCTGCCCCACATTCACATTGGCACACCCCCGCGCGTCCCCCCTCCTGAGGCTCTTGAGCCTTGGACTAGTAGGTCTGTCTCTGTGAACAGGGCTGGTGAGTCCTTCAGGCCCACATCCCAGGCTGCAGAAGAACCAGATGACCCAAAGAAGCAGGGGAGTGTAGAAAAGAGAAGTGGACAATCCATTCTCACCCTTGGCTTCCTGGACTCCATTCTTCCCCCTGCCCAGCCCTCCACCTTACCTTGGCAATTTTGGCTTCATCCTTCTTTTTAGCAGTTTGGAGAGACTCATAATGGTGCCGGGCACTGTCATAGTCCACCAGCTTCCGCCCTCTCTTGGCAATGCGTGACTGAGGGGACAGATGGGGTGAGGGTCTGAACAGGGCCTGATGCCCAAGCAGGGCCCAGAGAAACCAGATTATGGTGAGAAGCACACAGGAAAATTCAGTGGGTCCAGAGCTATCAGATCCTGGAGCTCAACAGTTGGTGGTCAGGAGCTCACTCCAAGGAGTCAAACCATTTCCTTGGGACATTAGCCCATGTGGGCACCATCTGCCCCTACTGTGTTTAACTAACCTCTCGTCTTGGCTCCTGAAAGACGTCCTTATGTCCATCCTGTCTTCCCCATCCCCCTCAGACACCTCAGCCTCCCCAGTGGATCTTCATGGTTGAGCTCTGAGGTTTGCTGAGAGGACTTGACCACAGGCCAAGCACAATAGTCACCCTGTGGCTCTAGATCCCTCCTGCTCTAGGATGCAGCCTCTGGGATCCCACTCACCTAGTGCAGGCCTCGTACACTGACAATGCCTACAAGCACTCAGGCCACAAAATGAGCAGGGGCAGCTGACTCTCTGAACACAAATACACCAGTGACAGGCAAAGTTAAGAGGTGATAAACACAGATCATATATACACTCTTCTCAGCAGGTGCAGAACAAGCCTGGGTAGCTGCAGACACACGCATGTACATGCACACACACATGCACACACACGGCACACCTCAAACAGTCATCCTACAGCACACACACACCATACACACTCTACAATACATACACTAAACACACGCCATACAGATATAACTACATCTAGTACACACACACACACACACACACTACACATACACCATACCTACACACCACATGTATATACTATATACATATACCAGACACATCACACGCATACCAAATGCATATATACACATACACACACCATTCACATACCCCACACACAACAGACACACATGCACAAACCAATGGGGTCTCCTCCTACAGGCCTGAGGCCCAAAGAAACAGGGCCTGAAGGTCCCTGTGCAGGAAGGCCCAAAACTGGAAGTCAGGACCAGGAAGGCTATCTTCAGAGTGAATGGCGTCTAGGAGTGAAATGCCAGCCCCACAGAAGGTGCCTGCCTCAGTGGAACAGCTACCTTGGTCCCTGGCCCACCCTGGGCTGTACCCCTCACCCCTTTTTTCTTTCTCCAGCTGTCTGAATGCTGGTTGCAGGCCAGGCTGCAAAGGGAGGCCTCTCACCTTGATGTCAGGGAACTGGCCCAGGTATGTGTCCATGGTCAGCAGTGCCTGGTCTACCAACTTCTGGTGGAAATCCATCCACAGCAGGTCATTGTTCTGAAAGAGCCAAGAGCAGTGAGCAGGGCCACTGGGAGCCTTCACCTCCCAGGGGCCTGGAAGCACAGAAGTTGAGATCTGGGGGTCAGTCCAAGCCCATCACTTCATAGCTCCGTGGCTTCTCAGGGCCTCCATTTCCTTCTCTGTAAAATGGGGTGACAAATCCTGCCTTCTCAAGCTCCTGTAGGTGATTTTGAGGATCAGATAAGCCCAAGTCTGGTGGAGACTTTACAAGCCAAGAGATACAGTACACAGATGAAGGCATCACACCATGTTATGTCCTCTAATTCACCCTCACAATAGTTCACCTGAATGCCTACGGCTTCAGAGGAGAAGAACCCTCAGAGAAGGACAGAGAATTGCAGGAAGTGGCAGGTAGTGGGAGTCGAAGAGTGCACAAAGAGCTCTGTGAAGGGGCAGAGACCAGTGCCCACACGCACCTCAGCAATCTTGCTTGCCTCATCCCTGCCAGGCCAGTCAGGCTCATACACCTCCTGCAGACACTCATTCAGCTTCTTGGAGGCCTCATGCATGGCTGTGAGCAGAAAGGGTACACTGTAGCCACAGCTTTGGGGGGACTGGAATGGACAGCAGTCCTCCCCAACCCACCTCACTCCCAGAGACCAGGGAGGTTTTAACCCTTGTCCATCCAGCACAGATCCCGCCCTCTTGCCTCCTTCCAGCCCTGCAGCCTTCAGCTCTGAGTTGGGCAGGGCTTCTCACTACACTCAGGCCCGTAAGGGTACAGAGGGGGCTCCAGGCCAGGTCTCCTCCACAGCCCTCTCTTCCTCTTACCTTTGACAGAGGCCAGGTAGGTACGGAGGTCCTTCTGCAGTCGGGTGCCCTCAGTCTACAAGGGAAAAGAAAAAGACATGATCACGCTGGTCTGCCTATCCTACCCCAGCCTCTGTCCTTCCTACTGCATCTTCTACCCTCCCCCCACCCACCAAGAAAAAGCCCAGGCTGCTCTTCTGACAGCTCCATGGGTTAGCTGTCTTCTCATTTCTTATTGGAAGATGGTGATAATAAGACACACCCCGTGTTGGTTAAGACTGTCAACTTGACTGGACAATGATTCTACATGTTTGGCTGCTGTCTAAAGTGGCAGGAGCAGGGCCTGTGGTGACTTCCTGCCCCTCAACTCTCATCTCTCAGCCTTCTACCGCCTACTTCCTATCTGCTGACATTGCCAACAGCTCCTGCTCTCTTCTTTTTTTGCATCTGGTTCCTAGACCTAAACAAGCAGCTGTTGGATTCATCAACTCTTACAGATGGCAAGTGAGAGCCCTATTCCCTGATGTGCAGATCCTGGGTTCATCAGACCCTGCAGCTCCGAGAGTCAGCAGAGACCTTGCAGTCTTGCTGCCAGCTTGGGATCTGCCAACCTACACATCCAGTGATCTAAAACTCTCATCTCTGACCTGCCAACCTCAGCTTCACTAGCTGCCATGGCTACATGAGGCTTGTGTCAGAACTTGGGATGTTCAGCTTCTACAATTGCATGAGCTGTTTCCTTTACATAAATCTGTTCCTTGTACATATACATGTTAGTGGTTTTGCTTCCTTAGAAAACCCAGCCTCAAGGGTCTCTGTGAGTCAGACCCAACTCGACAGCAGTGGTTTTAAGACAATTTGGTATGAGGAATGGTTCTAGGGAAACATAATTGTAAAAATGAATTTTCTAATGTAGTTCTTAAGTCTGGGTAGTATGAACGCTGTTAATAACTCTGCTTCAGACAGTAAAGAGTGCAATGCTAGACCATGCAGTAAGGAGGTGGTATACATCCGCAGCACCACCAGCAGATCAGGCATTGGTGCAAAGTGAGGCTCACAGTGAACATACCTGTGGTTTCTTTTTGAAATTATATGAGGATAAGAAGTATAAGGAAGCTGGTTGGCTGATCTTACTTGCATTACACAAACTGGTAAGAGAAAGAAATGAACTTAGGGCTTCATAATCAAAGCTCAGATGCCATGTAAAGAGACCCTCAAATCTGCCACTTGCACTTTAGAAGAAAACCTCATTACCTGTAATGGCACAGATGATACTGCTTAACGCCAAATCCAGATGCTTATCATCAGACTAGCAGGACTGCAATGCTAGCTCAATTGTCACTCTCAAGAGATACATAAAGTTGAAGAAGTGCATAGATGGGAAAGAAGTGGGGCCCTGAAACTTGGAATAGGGACATATGGGCAAATGATAAGGAAGCTGGACAGTCTGAGCCCCTAACATCCAGTAAATCACTCCTGCAACCAGACCCACACCCATACTTCGTGTTTGTCTGCTAAACCACGCTGCCCAGAAAAGCCATTATCCCCTCCACTGCAATGTAATGAGATTAGCTGTAGCCCAGTCGCCTCTAAAGAGCCCCTGCCTGAGTCATTGCCTGGGGCATGGCCTGACACAGATGCTTTACAAGACAACACTGAAAGTTCTGAAAGTTCCGCACTACCAATTTTGTCTTCTAGACCTATAACTAGACTTAAGTTCCAGCTAGCCCCAAAAGGTGAAGTACAAAGTGTGACCCAGAAGGAGGTACCCTATACACCCCAAAAGAACTACTTGACTTTTCCGATACAAACAAACAAAACCTGGGGAATATGCATGGGAATAGTGCTGGGAGTGTGAGATAATGGTGCAAGGAACATAAAGATAGATCAGTCTAAAGTTACTGACATGGGTCTACTGAGCACAGATTCTTCATTCTTCCAGCTTCAGAAGTTAGGAAAGGACCTAATTGTTTGGTTGGATTGCTGAAGCATGGATGATGTGGTTGTTGTTGTTAGGTGCAGTTCCAACTCATAGTGACCCTATGAAAAACAGAACGAAACACTGCCTGATCTTGTGCCATGTCCACAATTGTTTTTATGCTTAAGCCCATTGTTGCGGCCACTGTGTAGCTCCATCTCGTCAAGGGTCTTCTTCTTTTTCACTGACCCTCCACTCTACCAAACATGATGTCCTTCTCCAAGGACTGATCCCTCCTGACAACATATCTAAAGTAAGTATGACACAGTCTTGCCATCTTTGCTTCCTAGGAGCACTCTGGTTGGACTTCTTCCAGAACAGATCTGTTGGTTCTTTTGGCAGTCCATTGTACATTCAACATTCTTTTCCAACACCACAATTTAAAGGTATCAATTCTTCTTCTATCTTCTTTGTTCATAGTCCAGCTTTCACATGCATATGATGTGACTGAAAATACCATGGCTTGGGTCAGGTGCATTTTAGTCTTCAAGGTGACATCCTTACTTTTGAATACTTTGAACAGGTCCTTTGCAGCAGATTTTCCCAGTGCAATGCATCTTCTGATTTCTTGACTGCTGGTTCCATCAGCATTGACTGTGGACCCAAGTAAAATGAAATCTTTGACAATCTCAATCTTTTCTCCATTAATGACAGCATTGCTTACTGGTCCAGTTGTGAGGGGTTTTGTTTTCCTGATGTTGAGGTGCAATCCATACTGAAGGCTGTGGTCCTTGATCTTCATCAGTAAATGCCTCAAATCTTCTCCATTTCCAGCAAGTAAGGTAGTGTCGTCTGCATAACACTGGTTGTTACTGAATCATCCTCCAATCCTGATGCCTCATTCTTCTTCACAGAATCCAGCTTCTCAGATTATTTGCTTGGTATGCAGATTAAAAAGGTATGGTGAAAGGCTACAACCCTGATGCATGCCTTTCCTGACCTTAAACCATGCAGTGTCCCCTTGTTCTGTTCACACAACTGCCTCTTGATCCATATACAGATTCCTTACAAGCACAATTAGGCACTCTCCAATTCCCATTCTCTACAACGTTAGCCATAGCTTAGTATGAGCCACACAGTTGAATGCTTTTGCATAGTTGGTGACACACAAGTAAACATCTTGCTGGTATTCTTTGCTTTCAGCCAAGATCTATCTGACATCAGCTGTAATATCTCTGGTTCCACAACCTCTTCTGAACCCAGCTTGAATTTCTGGCAGTTCCTTGTCAATATATTGTTGTAGTCACTTTTGAATGATCTTGAGCAGAATTTTATTTGCGTGTGATAGCAACGATATTGTCTGGTAATTTCTACATTCAGTTGGAATGGACATAAATATGGATCTTTTCCAGTCGGTTGGCCAGGTAGCTCTCCTCCAAATTTCTTGGCATAGACAAGTAAGTACTTCCAGCACTGCATCTGCTTGTTGAAACATCTCAATTGATATTCCATCAATTCCAGGGGCCTTGTTTTTTCACCAGTGCCTTCAATGCAGCTTTGACTTCTTCCTTCAGTGCCATTGATTCCTGATCATACGCTACCTCTTGAAATGGCTGAACATCGACTAGTTCTTTCTGGTATAATGACTCTATGTATTCCTTCCATCTTCTTTTGATGCTCTCTGAGTCATTTAAGAGTGTCCCTGTAGAATCCTTCACCAGAGCAACTCAAGGCTTGAATTTTTTCTTCAGTTCTTTTAGCCTGAGAAATGCAGAACGTGTTCTTCCCATCTAGTTTTCCATTTCCAGATCTTTGCACATATCATTATAATACTTTCTTTTGTCTTCTCAAGCTGGTCTGTGAAATCTTCTGTTTATGTCCTTTACTTCACCATTCCTTCCTTTTGCTTTAGCTGCTCAGCATTCAAAAGCAAGTTTCAAAGTCTCCTCTGACATCCAATTTGGTCTTTTCTTTCTTTCCTGTCTTTTTAACGACCTCTTGCTCTCTTCATGGATGATGTCTTGGATGTCATTCTACAATTCGTCTGGTCTGTGGTCATTAGTGATTAATACATCAAATCTGTTTTTTGAGATACTCTTTAAACTCAGGAGGGATATATTTAAGGTCATACTTTGGCTCTTGTGGACTTGTTCTAATTTTCTTCAGTTTCAATTTGAATTTGCATATGAGCAGTTGATGATCTGTGCCACAGTAAGCACCTGGTCTTGTTCAGACTGCTGATATGAAACATTTCCATTGTCTTTTTCCACAGATGTCAATTTGGTTCCTGTGTATGCCATCCGGTGAGGTCAATGTGTACAGTCAGTTTGTGTTGGTTAAAACAGGCATTTGCAATGAAAAAGTCATTAGTCTTGCAAAATGATGCGATGGCCTACACTAAATCAAGTTGAATTGCTAGGCCTATCTTGGCGTACTGTAGAAGAAGGTATCCAAAGACTTAGGGTAATTGGCATGTCAGAGCAGATTAATCAGGTTAGACCTTCAAATCCACACACAGGATGCCTAGAGGACACACCTTTTACCACAACTGCGAGAAACAAATTTGTGAAGGGAGCTCCAGCATCCTTGAAGTCTGCTGCAATTGCTATTTTATGTAAATTGGATATGACAGTGGGAGCTGCCCTAACCGAATTAAGACACCTAACTAAAATGGGGCTGACTGGACCCTGTGGGGGCAGGGACCCAGTGGCTATACTCAATCGACAAAGACAAGGTGGGAGTGCTTACAGTAATGGACAGAGAAGGCAAACTAGTAATTGGAATAGTCTCACTTGTATGGACTTATGGAGATGGCTACTTAGTCATGGTGCCCCTACAAGTGAAACAGATCATAAACCTACTAAATGTTTACTTGATCTGTATGAATGGATGAATTCTAGGTAATTCAAACCACCAGAATAGAGAGTCACGGTCCCTCAGTCAATTCCCAGACTTGGGAAAGTTTAAGGACCCACAACCCCTTGAATGAAGGGGAGGCCAGGTCACCATAAGGAAAGATTCTAACAATCTGTCAAAAATTTATACTGTTAATCTTTCTCCCACTTTCCCCAAAGGGATCTGACCAATTTTTATTACAGTGACTGTTTACTAGGGAAAAGGAAATAATCACACTGTTTAGGGACTACTGGATGCTGGTTCTGAACTAATACCAGCCAAAAAAATACCAGGAGACCCAAAACATCACTTTGGCCCATCAGTCAGAGTGGGGCATACGGAAGTCAGGTTATTAATAGAGTCTGGGCTGATGTTTGCCTCACAGTAGGTCTGATGGGGCCCCAAACTCATCCTGTAGTGATTTCCCCAGTTCCAGAATACACAGTTGAATAGATACACTCAGCAACTGGCAGAAATCCCACACTGGAACCCCAACAAATGGAGTGAGGGCTGTTATGGTAGGAAAAGCCAAACAGAAGTCACCAAAACTGCCAATGCCTAGGAAAATAGTAAATCAAAAACAATACCATAGTCCTGGAGGTACTGTGGAAATTACTGCCACCACCAAGGACTTGAAGGATGCAGGTGTGGTGATTCCCACCACATCAACACATCAACTTTCCTGTGTAAAAAACAGTCTTGGAGAATGACAGCAGATTATCACAGACTTAACCAGGTGGTGACCCCTATTGCAGCTGCTGTTCCTGATGTAGTTTCATTGCTTGAGCAAATTAATTACATCTCCTGGTACCTGGTATACAACTATTGATCTCGCTAATGCCTTCTTCTCCATACCTGTTTCAAAGGACCACCAGAAGCAGTTTGCATTCAGCTGGCAAGGCCAGCAATACGCTTTAACTTGCCTGCCTCAATGCTACATTAACTGTCTAGCCCTAGGTCATAATTTAGTCCACAGGAAACTTGATTGTCTCTCTCTTCCACAAGATGTCACACTGGTCTATTACACTGATGGCATTATGTTGACTGGACCTAGTAAGAAGAGGTGTCAGTAACTCTGGATTTATTAGTCAAACATTTGTGTGCTAGAGGAAATCAATCCCACAAAAATTTGGGCACCTTCCAGTTCAGTGAAATTTCTAGTGTCCAGTGGTGTGGGGTATGTTGTGATATTCCTTCTAAAGTGAAGGACAAGTTACCGCACCTACCTGTTCCAACAACTGAAAATAAGTTACACTGCCTAGTGCATTTCTTTGGACTTCAGAGGCAACATATTCCGCATGCAAGTGTGCTACTGTTTATCACATGACTCGAAAGGCTGCTACTTTTGAGTGGGGCTCAGAACAACAGAAGGCTCTGCAACAGGTTCAGGCCACTGCACAGGCTGCTCTACGACCTGTGCCATATGATCTAGCTGATGCAATGGTGCTCGAAACGTCAGTGGCAGATAAGAGATACTGTTTGGAATCTTTGGCAGGCCCCTATTGGTGAATCACAGTACACACCTTTAGGATTTGGGAGCAAAGCACTGCCATCCTCTGCAGATAACTACTTTCCTTTTGAAAAACAGCTTCTGGCTTATTACTGGGCCTTAGTAGAGGCTGAATGCTTAACCATGGGACAGCAAATCACCATATGTCCTGAGCTGCCTATCATGAACTGGGTGTTGTCTGACCCTCAGAGTCAAAGTTGGATGAGCACAGCAGCAATCCATCACTAAATGGAAGTGGTATATATGAGATCTGGCCCATGCAAGACCTGAAGGCACAAATAAGTTGCATGAGGAAGTGGCCCAAATGCCCACGGTCTCCACTCCTGTTACATTACGTTCCATCCCCCAGATTGGACCTATGGCCTCACATGCCTGGTTTACAGATGGTTCTGCATGATATGCTGGTACCACTCAGACATGGACAGCAGGAGCACTACAGCCCCTTTTCTGGGACCTCCCTGAAGGTCAGTGGTGAAGGCAAATCCTCCCAGTGGACAGAACTTTGAGCAGTGTACCTGGTTGTTCAGTTTTCTTGGAAGGAGAAATGGTCAGATGTGTAGCTGTATACTTATTCATGGGCTGTGGCCAACAGCTTGGCTGGACAGTGAGGGACTTGGAAGCAACACAATTGGAAAACTGGAGAACAGGATTTATGGGAAGAGGTATGTGGATAGACCTCTCTGAATGGGCCAAAGAAGTGAAGATATTTGTGTCTCATGTGAATGCTCACCAAAGGGTGACTTTAACATACAGGTGGGGCTGTGGGAACCAGTCATTCTCTTTCCCTGGCCACTACTGTCATTGCTCAAAGGGCTCGCGAACAAAGTGGCCACGGTGGCAGGGGTGGGGGTTATGCACAGGCCCAGCAACATGGACTTCCATTCACCAAGGCTAATTTGGCTACAGCCACTGTTGAGTGCCCAGTCCGCCAGCAGTAGAGACCAACTCTGTGTCCTCAATATGGTGCTGTTCCTCAAGGTGATCAGCCAGCAACCTGGTGGCAAGTTGATCACAATGGACCGCTTTCATCATGGAAAGGGGAATATTTTGTCCTTACTGGAATACACACTTACTCTAGATATGGATTTGCCTTCCTGGAACACCATACTTCTACCAACACCACCATCTGTGGACTTACAGAATGCCTTACCCACCATCATAGTATCCCACACAGCACTACCTCTGATCAAGGTACTCACTTCACAGTAAATGAAGTGCAGCAGCGGGCACGCACTCATGGAAGTCACTAGGCTTACCATGTTCTCCATCATCCTGAATCAGCTGGCTTTACAGAACAATGGAATGGCCTCCTAAAGGCACAATTACGCTGCCAGCTAAGTAGCAATACCTTGCATATTTGGGGAAATACTCTCCAGGAGGCTGTAAATGCTCTAAAATAGCATCTAATATGTGGTGCTGTTTCTCCCATAGCGTGGATTCTGGGTCCAGGAATGAAGAAGTACAAATGGGAGTGGCACTACTATTATGCCTAGTAACCCACTTGCAAAGTTTTTGCTTCCTTTCCCCATGACCTTATGCTCTGCAGGTCTAAATGTCTTAGTTCCAAAGGGAGGAATGCTGCCACCTGGAGACACATCAACGATTCCATTGAACTGGGAGGTAAAATTGTCACCAGGCCATTTTGGGCTCCTTGGGCCTCTGGAACAACAGACAGGGAAAGGAGTTACTACATCGGCTGGTGTGATTGATCCTCACTACCAAAACGAAATTAGATTGACATTACATAATGGAGGCAGAGTATGTCTGAAATGCAGGAGATCCCTTAGGACGCCTCTTAGTACTACCACATCCTGTAATTAAAGTCAATGGAAAACTACAAGAACCCAATTCCAAAATCACTGCTAATAGCTCAGACCCTTCAGGAATGCAGGTTTGGGTCACCTCACCAGGCATGGAACCATGACCAGCTGATGTGCTTGCTGAGGGCAAAGGGAATCCATGGAAGGAGTTGTAGAAGAAGGCAGTTCTAAATACCAGTTACAGCCATTTGACCAGTTCCAGAAATGAGGACTGTAACTGTTTGGAGTATTTCTACTTTGTGTGTATCATATATTTTTGTTTACTTATAAAATATAAGATGTAAGTGGCGCAAATACATTTTCAGTTGTATGTGTGTCAGCTATATCACAGTAGACATAAGTATGACTTTGTAATTGTATTCCTTCAGAGACTATGGATAGCAAAGGGAGATGTATACAGATGCCAAGTTGACAAGAGGTGGACTGTGGTAGTTAAGACTGTGTCAACTTGGCTGGACAATGGTTTTCCATGTTTGGCTACTGTCCCAAGTGGCAGGGGTAGGGCCTGTGGTGGCTTCCCACCCCTCAACTCCATCTCTCTGCCTTCCACTGCCTACCTCCTGTCTGCTCACATTGCCAGCAGCAACTCCTCTCTTCTTTTTTTGCATCTGGTTCCTTGACCTGAACTAGCAGCTGTTGGATTCATCAACTACTGAACAGCTGGCGAGTTAGAGTCCTGTTACCTGACCTACTGATCCTGGGTTCACCAGCCCTTGCAGCTCCATTAGTTAGCAGAAACCTCACAGTCTCGCCCGCCAGCTTGGGATCTGCCAACCTACACAGCTGGTGATCTAGAACTCTGGTCTCTAACCTGCCAACCTTTGATTCACCAGCTCCAGTGGCCACAAGAGGCTTCTGCCAGGACTTGGAATGTTTAGTTTCTACAATTGCATGAGCTGTTTCCTTTATACAAATCTTTCCTTCTACATACACATGGTACTGGTTTTGCTTCCCTAGAAAATCCAGCCTAAGCCACACCCCATCAGGTCATTGGGGGATCAGAAGTTGAGCCCTGTGTAAGTACCTGGCCAGACCTGGCATCAGCACCTAGAGGACACAGTTCTCCCCTTTACCCACAAACACCAGCTTGACTACACTTTTGGCACAAAGCAGAAGACCACAGACAAACACCATCCCCTCCCCAAGCCCTGTTCCTGGGGTTGCTCATTCACTGTAGTCCCACGAGAAGCTGTTAACTGCCTACTGACTATGCTGGATGCTTCCCCATGGCAGCAGAGAGGTTGTGTAGAGAGGGCTTATGGTCAACACATAAACTGTCGTGTAACAATTACAAGGGGAAAAAATGGGAGGATGGAGCTGTGGAGAGCAAAAAAACCTCTGAATTTTTCAAGTCCATTAAAGTACTCTACTTTGCGCACATAATTCTTATGAACATCAAGTTTAAGGTCTGTTGATCTAAGCATCAGAAAAAGATACAATGAGACACCACTTCACCCTGTTTATGATGGCAATGACCAAAAAGCTATAAAACTAGGTACTGGAGAGGGTGTGGAAAAACCCAAACCCTCATCTATTGCTGATGGGAATGTAAAACGGTATAGCCATTGTGGAAAAGTTTGGTGGTTCTTCAAAAAGTTGAACATAAAACTACCCCAACCCAGCAATTCCAACCCCAGGTAAATACCCAGAAGAGGTGAAAGCAGAAATATAAACAGAAACCTGTAGACTGTCATTCATTGTGGTACTTTTCACAATAGCAAAAAAGGTAGACAATCTAAATACTCATTAACAGACACATGCATAACAAAATGGGGTGTATATACACAACAGAATACTGCTCAGCCATAACAGGAAAGGAAGTCCTGATACACACCACCACAAAGAAGAACCCTGAAAACATTATGTTACGCAAAATAAGCAGTCAAAAAAGGCCAAATACTGTACAACCTCACTAGTATGAGATAAGCAAATACATACAAACTAAAGACTATTAGTGGTTACCAAGGTGGGAAAGAGCGGTAGTTTTTGCTTAGGGGTCACTGACGTTATGGATTATGGTAGTAGAATGATTTAGAAAAGGACAGTGAGAGTAGCTGCACAACTTACAGAACATAATCACTGTAGAAACTGATGAATTGGTATATGTTTTGTGGCTTGTTATGCATTCACAATAAAAAATTTTAAAAGTAAAGGATCAAAGCAAGAACAAATCCACAGCCCACAAGCATTCAAACTTCTCAGGAACTCTATCACTAGGGCTGATGTGGAGAGTGCAGGAATGGAGAATGAGGAAAGTATAACCCCACTTTTGACAAAGCCACCCACCATACAGGGCAATTCAGTGTTTTACTGGTTGAGATGAGGATAAAAGAATTCCTGATGTGATGCTATATTGTATTTATCCAATGTCATGGAATCTTCTAGGCCCAGCTTCCCCCTGCCTGGCATCCACCATCCCAGACAATTAAGCCTTCTCCACTACCACCATTCCCTGCCTCCACCCTAGCACCAACCTACCCTATGCCCCAGTGAGGGATCCCACTGTGAAGGTGGCTGTATTCACTAGAGCCCAAGCTGTATCAGGGCCCCTTGTGCCTCCCAAACAAGGCTGTGCTGTAGCAGACCCACAGGCAAAAACAGACATGCCACACTCTAAGTAGCATTCCCTTCCAGGGCCCCTTCAGCTGCCTCCTGAGGCCAGCACCCAAGCCAGATGGCCCAGATAGTGTGTGTTGGCTTCCAAACTGGCCCAGGGTCCCCTAAACAGGACTTTGAAGTCTGAGAAACAACTCTGGAGGTTCCCTGGGGTACTGAGCCACCTGGAGGCAGGTTAGATTCTAGAGCTGCTGCTCCCTGTGACCAGCTCTCCAGCACTGGCACTTGAGAGCCACAAGGCATGACCATCACAGGACCAATACCTGCCCCATCCTTTGCATCGGGAATGGGCTTGGCCAGCACTCCTGCCCCAGACGTACCAACTACAAAGGACCCTGCCCATCTCTGGCCTCAGTGTCAGTCAGACCTGGAGGACCAGGGTCCCCCCAGGAAGACTGTCCTCCTGCATGGACCACGTTCTGACTCCAGCTCTGACTCCTGCCCCTCTGCAATCAACGCCAAAATGGCATTGCCACATAATGCACACTGACCTACTTTTAGCAAACATCATCCTGGGTGAGCTCCTGGGACAGAAGAGACGAAGACCTACCCCACCTCAGTAACAGGTAAGCAGCAATGATGAGCCTGGGCACCTACAAGCCCCAGTCATCTTCCCAGAAAAGGACTTAGCCAGCCTCATAGTCCCTGGGAGGCTTCCAGGAGGGCCTGAACTGGGTCTATAGCTTTTAGGGGTATAAACAGGCCCTGTGGGCTTTCTTAGCATAAGACAGAGGACAAATGGTACCTGTAACTAGCATGGGGCAGTTGGGGCGGGGGGCGGTGATATTGTAGCTGTGAAGACTGGGTCTTTGTGAAAACAGGGAACAGAAGGGCACCCTATACCCTCTCCTAGGCCCAGCCCCATAGGAAGGGGTGGGAGAGCCACTTCCTTGAAGACAGTTCTGGTCATGCCTGCCTGACTTGTGCTGGGCCAACCATGTTTGGTGTGCACAGGTAAGGATGGAGGAGAAAGCTGAACTTCCAGAGTGTCCCATGTCAAACCAGCTCACCTTTCCCAGGGTCCCCCATGCTGTGCATATTTGCTGAAACCATGCCTACCATAGCTCCCTGAATTCACACCCTCAGCAGCCCTTGCACCCTTCCCAACCCCGACAGATGACTCAAGCCCCGGTCATCCCTACATACTATCACATCCAGAGTTGCCCAAGGAAGGGGCACCACAGGGAAAGAGTACCCCGAAGCCTCAAATGAGACTTCAGAACTCCCCACCCACCACCACCCTTGGCCCCTGAAAAGCCAGCCAACTCACCCAACCAGGAGGCAGAGCCCAAGATACTCCTTCTTGCCCACAGCTGGGGAGAGCCACTAGCTGGAAGCCAACAGCAATGCCTATCTTGAACCCTGGCCCCTCTCACAAAGATCAGTTAGTGACTCCCTGTCCACAGCCAGGACCCCAGGGGATAATTCTTGGGGGTGAGCAGGAAGAGCACTGCACTGGGGCCAGGCCACAGGGAGTCTCACCCTCAGGTTCCAGCTTTCCTTACTCTACACCAAACAGCCAGGTGCTCTGGAGAGGTCCTCCCAGCACTATCCATGAACCAGAGCCCAGGTAACAGGAGGGACTGCCGCCCTAAGGTATCTCCCCAGTCCAGCCAGCCACCTTCAGAACTGGGGAGTCAGCTCCATAGAGGTAACTAAAAAGAAGGCCAATCTGGATTTAAATACGCAAACTCCCACACCAGCTGAGTGGCCCTGGGAGATTTATTTAACTCTGAGTCTCAAGTTTTTCATCTGCAAAATTAAAACCCTATTAGTGCCACCTCAAGGACTACAAAGACCATGTATCTGAAATGGGTACAAGTAAAGCCAACATCTTAATCAACTAGTGCTGCTTTAACACAAATACCACAAGCGGATGACTTTAAAGAGAGAAAGTTTATTTATTGCAGTCTCATAAACTGAAAGTCCAAATTTAGGGTGTCAGCTCTAGGGGAAGGCTTTCTCTGCTACCTATGGAGGAAGGTCTTTGTTGTCAATCTTCCCCCGGACTGGAAGCCTCTGAGGCATGGGGACCCCAGAGTCCTTTCTGAAGAATGCACTAAACTCCCAGCACTGGTTTCTTTCTTGATAGCATGAAGTTCCCAAATGCCTCTGCCAGATCATTGCTTTTCTCAAAAGACTGCCTGAAGACACAACACAATCCTATACATTGAGTCCTGCCCCACCAACACTACTGCCACCTATCCACCCTCATTACATCATAGAGGCTAGATTTACAACATGTAGGAACATCACACGATACCAGGAATCACAGCCCTGCCAAACTACCACACACAACTTTTGGGTAACACAATTCATAACAGTCAATGCCCTAAAAGATCCTCAGTGCAGCCCTCAGCACAAGAAAGCCAGCTGGGGGAGAAACACATACCAGGCCTTCCAAGGGACAGATAAGAAGCCAAGACTTCGGGTTTCTTGTTCAAGCCTGTCATTCTGCAAGTGAGGATGGTGAGACCCAAGGGGCAGGTACTTGCCCAGGGCCACCAAGACAGCAGATGTCCTGCCATTACCTGGGCCACAAAATGTCTCCCATTACTTGCTTGCAGAGCCATGGCGGCCCCTGCCCTGCCCTGGGAGCCTCTCTGGATAAGACCTTCTGGCAGGCATGGTGGATTTTCTCAGCACCACTCCCAGCCCTGTCCAAATGGCTCTAGGGGTTTACCACAGGCCCTGTCCCCAGGTTTCAGTTCAGTGGCAGAGGCTTTGGGGGGCATTTCTTCACTTGCTGAGGCCTCCAGTACAGATGGAGAACAAAGACACCTAGTCCCACCCAGCATCCAGCCTGGGCCACCCATGCCCTGTTTCTGAGCACAGCTTAGAAATGGCTTCGTTCCCCATCCCCGTTCCCATTCCTGTGGCTTTCTCTGACCTGGCTCCCCATCGTTCACTCACTGGGGCTGGCCTGCCACAGCCCCAAAGCCAGTGGTCCAGCGACCGCCCCCCCTCTTGGCCCTTCCAGGGAGGGGGATACCAGGGTCATCTCACTCCCTCTTCCATCGCGCTCAGATACAACTACAAAAGGGGCTCATTCCAGACTTAGCGATCTCTGTGGGCAAAGCTTTAGAAGTGGCCAAAGAGGTGTACTCAGAGTCTTTGGCTTAGAAGTCCTCCCTTGTATCAAACCACTTCCCCAGGATGCTAACACGAGGAAGCCCCTTCTGTCACTGGCCCGATTTTGGTAAAAATGCCTTTAAAGTGCCTTCCAGGACCTGTAGCCTAACAATTATGAATCCACTTTTTAGGCTTGATGGCACTGGGAAAATCACTCAACTTCTCTGAGTCTCAACTTCATCATTTATAACAAAGGAACAGTAAAGCCGTCTACCTCACAGTGGAGCAGGGAAGTGCCCAATGACTATCTACAAACGGCCCGGCCTCAAGCCTTCACACAGTCAGTCACAGATGGAGATGATGCCCAAGCCAAGCCAGTCACCTACCCAAGACTAAACCTCACAGAGGCCATTTTCTTCACTAGGAGCTCCTGTAGCTCCCCTACCTAGACATCACGCTTTCCAGAGGCTGGCCACCATCGACTGCCTGCTTCCATGCTCTGTGCCCGTCCTGTGTCCTATAAGGACCTGAAGTACATTCCCACCCCCACCTACTCTTTTCATGTCAGTGCTCCTCCTCCAAGAATTCTTCCATGACCTCTGTCAGCTCGCCACAACCCCCTTCTTCCAGTCTCTCAACTCTACAAAGCTGGCTTTTGACACTGCCTGCTTGGTCACCACTGTTCATTTTCCCAAATTCCCTAAGGCCAGAGGCTGCCCACACTTACCAGTTGTTTGTTGAAATTCTGGACACACTGTTCAAACTGTTCATCTTTAGTCTCATCAGCTTTGCCCAGCTTCTGGAGGACCTACATATGCAGAGGTATGAGGAGAGAACATTACCTTGAGAGAGAGAATGTCAAAACTGAGTATCCAGTTACCTGATCACAGACACATGCCAACCCAAACCCAGGGCCTGGGGGAGGCCCAGCCAGTATCATTCCAGCCATCAGGAAGCCTCCCAGCTGTTGGCATTCCCAAGGGCAAGGCCTGACTACAGCAAATCTTCAGATTCCTTGTCGTTGTGCAGGGCTCTGCCAAGGGGAGGCACTTGGGACACGCTCAATGTGGGAGCGAAAGCAGGAAAAAGGAGTCTTCCAAACCAGCATGAGAGATCAGAGAGCCCTACCTTGCTGATCTCACACTGCACCCATGAGGTTCTACCCCGACATTGGCTGCTGAGAACAATCTGAGCATGAGAGGGGGCCAGGCCAGGGCAGCTACACCACCCCACATGACTCCATCTTCTGGGCCAAAGGCCCATGAATACCAGAGAGAAAAGCACAGCTGCCCTGGACTTGGAGGTGACACTCCAAAATGAGACAACCAGGAGAGCTCAAAAGGCAGCTTGCAACCCAGCAATCTGATTTGATTTTCAGATGCGACCCACTTAGCCACCTTCTCCCACCTTACATGGTCCAACAGAGAATCCCTAAAACCACTCTTTAGTGCACACAAGCATAACACATACACAGTTAAGCAAACAAAGGCAAACACATGGACTTACAACCACACATACTCCCTACTGGAACTCTCAGAGGTGGACTTTCCCCCGTGATGGGTCAGAGATGTCTCTTCTGAGCTGTGGCGAGAAGGGACAGAGGGCGAAGTGGGTGATGAGTGGGTAAAAGTAGAGAGGGAGACCTGGGGCCAAGAGAGAGGAAAAGTCCTAAAAAAAAGGAAGAGCTAGACCAGGAGCCAAAACAGAAACCCTAACCAGATGGGCTGGCCCACCAGATTTTCCCAAGGATCCCTCTCTCAGTCCCTCCAGCCCCATAGCTTTACATGAGGAGATGGGATGAGGGTGACAGAGGAGAGAAAGAGATGAGGGAGGTGGGCTTCCATAAAAGGAATGCAGATATGGGACAGGTTCTATAGAGGGAGGCCATCTCCAACGAGTAAGCAGAAGGTACAGCGGCAAGACTGTCGGAGGTCTCTCCAGAGTAAGTGGTCAAAACCCAACACGAGCAAGAAGGAAAGAGGTGCAAGTAGGTATGGGTGGGTGGAGATTAGGTAGGCCAAGAACAAAGGGGTACAGATAGGGCTGGGTCCAGTGCCCAGGCAGCCCACAAGCAATGGGGATATCCCGCATCTGCCCAAGAACACAGGTCATGACCAGCACTGCCCTCAGATACATCCTTTCTCTTAAGATCCTAGAACTCATCCCGCTCCGGTGCGAGGGATGCCCGAACCCTTGCCATCCACAACTCCCCTGGGAAGCCTGGCCCAGATTCACGATGCGGCCAGCCCCACTTAGGCCCTCTTTCCTATCGTTTAGTCCACCTGGTCCTCTCGCACCAGGTATCTGATCTGTGCCCAGCCTGGCCCGGCAGAGATCAACCAGACACACAACCGGCTCAGAGCCAGAGGGAAGCTCTGGGAACCGTGGTCTCAGACTCAGCATGGGAAGTCAGAGTAGACTTCCTGGGAAAGGTGGCCATCCAGACAGAGGGAAGAGCATGCAGCAAAGGCAAGATGAAGTACACTATCAGGGAATTTTGGACTGCTCCAGGTGACCAGAGCAAATGAAGGATGTTAAAGGAGGATGAAAATAGCAGGAGGAGTGGGCTGGGCACAGGAGAGGCAGTCCTATCAACAACTGTGAGCTGTAACTGTCAGAACACAATCCACCTGGGCAAGAGCAGCTGGCAAGGGCTGCCCACCAAGACTCTAGGGTGAGAGGCAGGAACCAAGTGCAGAGATTTAGAACTTTCCAGAATCCACGCTCCTTCCCGCCCTCAGACCTCACTCGCCTGTATTCACGTCCACAGGTTTGTGGAAGAGGGTAAAGCCTAGGAGGTACTGACCCAGTTCAGCACTGGGCCTGTGTGGGTGACTCACCCCCTCCTGTCAGATACCACTCGATAGCCTCCCCTACTTCCAGCCCTCCTCCACAGAGGAACGGACCATCATATGGAAAAGGACCTCCAAAAATCTATGGGAGGGGCCACCCAACGAAGCCCAAGGCCATCAGAGGGGATGGTAGGCCCTCACAGGCTCTCAAGGAAGGTGGAAACCAGGTCCACCTTTCCCTCTTCTCCCTGAGGTTGTGGGCTCATGTAGCAGAGGTCTCTAGTCCCCAACCCGTCACCAGGGTACACAGCTGTACAAAGACATGGAATACAGCTTCTCAATAGCTGAAACCATTGATGAGATCCATCGGTCCCTAGAAAGAGGCCAGCCCAGTGTGAGAGTAGGCCCTCACAGGCAGTAGGAAGGGCCTTGAGAAAAGGGACCCCTCCAGGCAGTGGGGAGAGCCTTGAGAAAAGAGACTCCCACTTTCCAGAGCCTCTTAATCTCTCCTACCCTTTACAGCCTCAAGCTTCTTGTCTGCAAATGAAGATACTATTAGTACCCACTCCAACAATTACAAGGATTGTATCTGTGGAACCCAGAGTAGTCCTTGGTCCAGCATGGGTACTCTGATAACATCAGTGCCCTAAAAGACCTACATGCAGCTGGGTTCCAGGACTAGTCCAGGCTGACAGCATCCCAAGGTGCAAGACAAAAGTCACATATACACACTAGACATGGCATGTACAACAAACTCCTATTCATCCTTCAAGTATAAGCTGTCCTAGATCTCTCCCAAACCACTCTGTGAGCCTTATGCCCAGGACCTCCTTTCCTCACTGCTGTGTGATGTGTGTCTGCTCCTCGCCCCACCCCACACCACCAAGACAGCCTCAGGTCAAAACAATTTTCCAGCCATCTCTGTGTCTCCAGCTCTACAGAGGACTGGACACAGTGTAGACATACACAATATTCCAGGTAGTCAGCTGGCTCATTAGAGCTAAGGGTTTTGAGGGCAGAGTCAATCTTAAGTGGAACACCTCATCTCTCAGCATCAGACTTACAAAAGACAGGAGAACTACCCACCAGGTGCTCCCCAGAAACTGTATGGTGACAGTTCTACTCTGTCCTACAGGGTTGCTAGGAGTTGAAATAAACTCAACACCATTTGGTTGGCTCTTTTGCTATAAGCCTAAAGTACTCAGCAAGAATACCTAGCACGCAGAAAGCACTCTGTAAGCACAAGCCATCAGAATTAGGATACAAGTTAGTATTCTACTCATATGAGGCTGGGACCTTTTGTTAAGACTTCCCCAGCTCTGAGAAGGCAATGGGGAGCGGAAGAAGTGCATGGAGGGCTGAGTATCCAAGCTGTGACTTATCAGCTGTGTGACCTCTGGCTAACCCCTCAGACTCCTTGTGCCTCAGTGTCCCCACCTCGGAAATGGGATAATAAGATGGGGCTCTGGGTGTCCAAGTAAAAGCACTGCATAGGCAAAGCCACAGCAGCCCAGGCCACAGAAGAGAGACTGGAGAAAACTTAGTTCGTCTAGGCCCAGCACTCACTCGGTGCCTTGTTTAATATGCTTCCTCCTAACTTCTTTTTCAAAAAACATGAGGCAGCCAGGCTCAGAGTAGCACTCAGCAGGTTGGTTGGCAGCCTTGGCCTTGGCTACACAGGACAGCACATACACAGGACAGGGGGTGATGATGTGCTGTTCAGAACAGCCCCAAGGAGTTCCTGTTTAAACAAGCAGGCTCCAGGTGCTTCAGGGTCCAGCACTGTCTATTGCAATACAGGGAAATGGGACAAAGGCATCCTGTGCCTGCACTCTGGAAGAGGACGCCTGCTGGTGAAGAGGCTTTTCTGATGGCCCTGGAATTCCTCTCTCTGCTACTAGTGGCTGTAAGCCACGTAGAGGTCTATCCCCACCTCCAGGGGAAGTCACAGGCTGCTCTCCCCAGCTGCCTCCAGTGCCTTCTCAGAGAGGTCAGTTTACCTAGGAAGCACATGTACACATGCAGCTGTCTATCTGCAGAGCAAGACGGCAACAGCAGGCCTTGGGAACTCAGGTCCTGCAACCACTCAGTCAGCAGCAGGCCTGCTCTGTGCTGAGCTCTGGGCAGGATGAAATCCAAGAAGGCCACAGAGGGAATGAGTTCTGGGTATCCAGAAGGAGCCTGGCCCAGAAGGATTAGGGAAGGCAGGATGTCAGGGTTCTGAAGGGTGAGCAGGAGTTGGATGAGGAGAAGAGCCTGGCACAGGGACAGGATTAGCATTGTCTGTCCAGGTTATATCTCATGGCAGGGGACAAAGATGCTCACACTTATCATGCATATATCACTTTGTACTAAATAAAGAGGCTTTCCAACAGTACAGACAGAAAACAGGCAAAAGACTCACGACATCTGTGTCCACACAGAAGGCACAGGCAGGTGAGGGTGGTCAGGGCCCACAGAGCCAACTGTCCAGGAAGCCTTATCAGAACCACTTTGCATCACTCCTATCAGTTTCTTCTTACAATATCCTCCAAGATAGGCCAGATCTGAGCAGGCTGAAGTGCCTCAGAAGGGAACATTTCCAGGGTAGGGCAAAGTTTTTATCTGGTGACAGGAACAACAGCGTGTCTAGAGCTCCCTCCTAAGAAATGCCACAGCTCAGTCTCTCTTTGACCTTCACGTATAATGACAGCTCCTCCCTGGGAGGATGGTGGGGCAGGGTGAAATACCATAGGAGGCCTCTTAGTGCATAGGAGAGGCTGGGGCTGGCAGTGAGCTTCCAGTGGCTGAAAGCCACCCAGAAGGGAGAGTGCCCCTTCCCACCTCCTATTGTACCTGTCTCTCTCACAGCCCCAGAATCCTAGGGGAAGGCTCTGGAGTCAGACCAGCTCACTACAGGTGTCAGGATGGGCCAGGTAATCCCCCAGGGTAGACAGGCCCAGGCCATTCACACCTTCCATATGTGGGTGCAGCTGGCCAACTCAACAGACAGGAAACAACCCACAACCACTTCAGTTAGTCTTGTTTGAACCAAGAGTTATTACTACTTGGGAGTTCTAAGTTGTCTTCACCTGTATGTGGCAGGAGGTAAACCACGTAAACCAGGACCCTTAGCCTAAGGTCATGTGGTGGAGCGTACAAGTTTTGAATAACCTCACAATCAGGAAGGACGGCTAGGGTGTGTGCACCCACCTGACCCTGAGCTCAGGGCAGTCCCCCCCTGGGGCTTCTGATCCCCTCCTTCACCCTCACTCTCACTCTCACATCTCTGAGGATACACACCTATACATGGACACTGCAAAAGGGCAGGGATAAGCACTTTCTAGAGAGCCAATCCTGTTGGTTACCACCCTTTGGGAAAAAAAGCCAAGTTCAGGTCCCAGGGTAGAGTACTGAATGATGGAGGCAGGGGCCAGGTGATCACAGTCCAGGATGATTATGACAGGCAGCAGGAAAATCAATAGCCCAAACACCATCCCTCAACACCCTAAGCCTCATTCATCACTAACTTCATTTCTCTGAGGCCCCCAAAGCGGCTCCTGACCCGAATGGATATGCCTTTGTTCAGAGATCCACATCCTGAGAGGCTGTGGGGGTGGGTGCAGCGAGGGGACAGTGTCTGCACAGGCCACACAAGGCAAAAGGCAAAGGATAAGAAGCCTGGAAGCCCACCTGCCATAGCCACTCCCGTACCCTTGAGCCTTAGTTCTTACCCCAAAGATTCATATTCCCAGTCACCAAGGACAGCAGGATATCCTGGATGCTCCACCAGGGCAGGGTACAAGTGCCAGCTAAGTCACTGCCATGAGCAGCAGAACCTATGCCACCCCCTGCTCAGCTCAGTCCCGCACCACCACACACCCCACACAGCCCCTGGCCTGAACCCAGTGAGCCCCATCCAGCTCACCCCCCTCAGGGGTACCCACCCCCCAGCTGCAGAGCCCACCTTATCCTTTCTCAGCATCTCCCCAGTGCCTACCCAGCTGGGTAAGGAAGGACCAGAAGTAGTGGAGCTCTGCAGGCTGGCTGGGTGTCACCACCCCACCTCTTTCACCCCAGCAAAGCCTGCAGATGGGAGGAGAAAGGATGCATACCCCAGCACCCTTGCCCTGTGCTCCCCAGGTGGGCAGGGCAGACAGACAAGCAGAGACCACTGTAAGACACTCAGCTAGGCTTTCCCATAGACTAGGCAGCTGGCTTTGTTTTGAGGGAGACAGTCCAAGAGGTTACAGTGAAGAAGGGGAATCCAGAATCTAGCCCCAGGCAGCTGCTCAGCAGTCCCCGCTACTCACCTAGCCTGCAACTCTTGCTGGCCTCAGCTGACTCGGTTCTCTTCAGTGAAGCCCCCCCTCTACCTTTTTCTGCTGTCTCCCCCTACAGAGCTGAGAGACTTGTGGCTGACAGCAGACAGCCCTCTGCTCCCTCTGTCTTGATGCTCAAGGACCTTGGGCCACCTTAGGCTTGCATGCGGCCTGGCCTCACCACCAAGCTCCAGAGACTTACAGCCTCCAGGGTCCATGTGAGCAGGCACAGGTAGGCACCCAGGCAGGAAAAGGGGTGTGATATCCACCTACCTTCCTGTCCCGCCCAGTGGCCTCCCACTGCCTGGACCACAAACATCGGGCAAGAGGTGGTGTCATCACTGGGCAAGAGAAATCTGTAACCACTGGATATAGAAGGGGGCTCTGGCTGGGACATTGTGCAGGCACTCAGTGCTGGCTCAGCTTCCCCTAACCCCTCCTCCAGGTTTCTATTCCAAATGCCAGCTGAACCTGCTTCTAGTAGCCTCTCTCCTGGCTGCTGCTGCTGCCATCCTCCATGCCTTGGTAGATGAGGAGCTGTTCCCTTTGTGAGGTCTCCCAAGCTCAGTTGCCTCAGCCTGCTCCATCTACTCACTCACATGGAACATCTGGGTAACCTCCAATGTGCTAAGTACTGTGCAGGAAGAGCCATAGCAGCATAGGCCAGAAGAGAGAGACAAAAGTCAGTCTCTCCAGGCCCACCATTTAATACACCTCCTCTCAATTCCTTATTTTGAAACCAGAAACCTCAAAAAAGGTGGAAAGAATAACATGATAAATTGCTACATACCTTTTACTTGTATACACCAATTGATATCATTTGGCATACTTGCTTTATGTTATGTCTTTATATACAAACAACTTGGTTGACTTGTTGGTTTGAACGCCAAACCACTGGAAAGCAAGTTACAGACATCATGACTCTTTACCCCAGAATTCTTCATCTCTAAATACTTCTGCATTTTCCCTAAGAATAAAAACATTCTACTAAATACCAATAATACTCAAATTCATTAATATTATCTAATGCCAGGCATATTCAAATTCCCCTAGTTATCCCCAAAAATGTCCCTTGTTTGGGTTGGTTGTTTTCAATGTAGGATTTAATCACGATTAACACACTGCTTTTGTTTGTTGTGTCTCTTGTCTACTATAATCCAGAATATCCCCTGCCCCCAAATTTTTATTTTTTTATTTCTGGTCTTTCATGATCATGTTTGTTTTTTTTTTAATGCAAAGCAGTCACTTGGAGACTGTCCCACATTCTGAATTCATCTGATTCACACTTTCTTCATGATTAAATTCAAGTTAAATGTTATTTTGCAAGAATGCCATAGAAGGTATGTTTAATTCTTCCAACTGCATGACACTGAAGGGATCTGAGGACATTTCTGTTCTCTTATTGTTTGATCACTTGGTCACAGAAGCGTATGCAGACCTCTGCTATAATATTTTTCTTGGTGATTACTTTGTAAGCATTGTCACCATGTGAATGTCCAACAACTTCACACCAGTACTTTTAGCCAGTTGCCATGAAGTCAGCTCCAACTGAAGGCAGAGTAGAACTGTACTCCAGATGGTTTTCAATGGCTGATTTTTTTCAAAGTAGATCACCAGGCCTTTCTTCCACAGTGCTTTTGGGTAAACCGGAACCATCAACTTTTCAAGCATATAAACTATTTGTACTAGCCAAGGATTTGCCAGTGCTTTTAGCATCCATTAATACCTCACTACCCACAGATGATCAAGCCCATGGGCATCTGGAAGCCTAACAGAAATAAACTGCTGTAGCGTGCCCTTGAATCAGGCTTTGCAAGTGAACGTGGCACCGGGTCCTCAAGTCTGAGACACTCCTCTGAGGTCTCTGCTGAACCAACTGTCCTATCAAAGACCAAAAAACCCCCAAACCCACTGCCTCAAGTCAATCCCAACTTACTGAGACACTAAAGAACAGAGCAGAACTGTCCTGCAGGGTTCCAATGAGCAGCTGGTGGATCCAAACTGCTGGCCTTTCTGGTTAGCAGCCTGAGGTCTTAACCACTGCACAACCGCTGCTCAGAGCTTACTAAATCGAGACCTCCCTAGTCCTCTTATTTCCTCCCAATTCCCTAGCACTCATCTACGAAGAAAAGGTGCGCTGGTAGTGCAGTGGTTAAAGTAATGGGCTGCTAACCTAAAGGGAGGCAGTTTGAAACCACCAGTGAATCAACGAGAGAAAAAAGATTTTCAGCCTCAGACCCCATGTGGTCACTATGAGTAGGAATTAACTCAAAACAGCAGTGGGTTTTTTCCCTTCTACCAAGAAGACCTCCCCCAGGCCTGCCTTTTGGGGAAAAGAGATCACCATGGACTCAGGGCTCCATTTTTATTCAATGGGTTATAATTTGTTACCACCATTTTTCTTTTTGACACTCAAATTGCCCCATGTTTGGCCATTGGAAGACTTTTGACACGTCCCAACTAGTCTGTGTGCACTCCCTTGCTTTCTTCACAGCAAGGCACTCCGGCTTAGTCTCACACTTTCCCTGCCCCAGCCCTAGAAAACCTCATCCCTCTCATAGTGCCAGGTTGGCCACACACAGTCTTTGCCTTAGGCAAAGGCAAGATGACATTTTAAGAAAGTGTAATCTTGAAATTCTGGCCTTGGACAAGAGCCAGGGATAGCATCTTACCTGAGCAAAGAGAATCAGCTTAGCTCTTGGGCTCCCACAGTACAGCCAGCTATACTTGACTCCAAAATCCAGTAGATTTCCCTCTCTCAGCCACACACTCACTGTGAAGTCAGGGGTGCTCTAGTCAATTCCACCAGCTAAGCACATCAGTCCAAGGAGACTAAGACCACCCACTTATGATGCAAAATTGTGTGGTGGATAACAAACCCCACCCCACATACCAACTGCACCTGGTGGAGATCTCAGCTTCCCTTCCCTGTTTAGTTCAGACCTCAGGGGCCCACACAGCCCCTACCTTCCCCACCCACTGGGGGACAGACAGAGCAGCAGGTACCAGCCACAAACTCTGCAGTCCACATGACCCGCCTACTTAAGAATGCCCAGCCCCAAATTTGGGGTTTTCCTCTGTCTACTCAGGGCACCAGCCATAAACCCAGGCATCCATCTGCCTCCCTCCACTTCAGGCCAACCAGTTCCTCACGCTTCTTTGGATCTGAGCTCATGGAAAACAGCATACATTGCACCATAAACCCTGAAACATAACAAAAATGGATACAAATGAGGAGATACATGAGTGAAGTCTGGAGAGGTCACAGCACAGAGCTTCTACATCCCTAAGAGGGACACATACACAGTCACTACTAGAAGCCCACCTGAGCCCTAGGGCTCAGAGCTCTCACTGTCCTAGAATCAAGCCCAGTGAGGCCTAGCATCAGGTCCCCAGTGGTGGTTCAGTCCCCACTCATTAGCCTCAGGTGTTGGTCCAGCCCTCAGGAACCAAGACCTAAGGCCAGATGGTTTTCAGCAAGATGATTTCACACCTTGCACTCATCCAGCCAAGCTAACCCACCCATTACAGCTGAGATCACTGCATTAGCCCTTGCAAGTTCCACAAAGATCAGGGAGCCTCTGGCCCAAGGACCCACCTTGAAGGGATTCTTCATTGCTTGTTGTCATCAAGTCAATACCAACTCACAGTGACCAGATAGGACAGATTAGGACTGTTCCATGAGGTTTCTGAGGAGTGGCTAATGGGTTTGAACTGCTGACCTTTTGGTTCATCAATGTAGCTCCACCCCCTCCTCGATATCTCTCACACTTGGACTCATATTACTATGATACTTTAAGGTGGTAACTGTTCCTCTCAACTTACAGAGGAAGAAACTGATGTTCAGAGAGATCACTTAGCAAATGACTGGCACAGCCAGGACCTAAAACCAGATTGTTTCCAAAGCCCAGATTCAACCTAGGATTTTCAAATTAAAGTAAAAGGCAGAGAGCAGGCTTGGGGTTTACTGCAGAAGTTTCACTCTGCATTTTCCTGTGTTCCAAAGATTTAACTGGCAAATAAAATACTTTTATACTATAACTAACAAAGACTGTGAACAAGGATGCAAAGTCTAAGGATTCTGCAATAAAATACAAAACTAGAAAAGCATTTCCAGGTTCCTGCTCCCTGAAAGCTCCCAAGCCTCACCTCCACTGTCTATCTAACCATCAAAAGATCCACCAGATGGGGCTGCAAGGAGGACTGGTGAGCTACCCTGTACAAATTTTCCAGTTGTGGAAGTAAGTCCCTGATCCCTGACCCAGTCCACAAAAGTCACTATACTTTTCCATGGGTCCCTGCAGACACCATGACAGAGAAAGCCTGTCACTCTGAAATAATCAGCTTCTCTGCTTTTAGTGATTTTTTGCTATTGCTTATGAAATACTGGCAAGGGTAAAGAGAGATATTTTGATTTGTTTGTTCTTTATGTCTTTTTAGCCAATTAAAGACACACACACAAAAAAACCCAAAGCACCACTCTTCACCCTCGCCATCAACAGGGAGTTGCCAGAAATTCAAGACAGATTCAGAACATGTGAAACAAGGAATAAGATAGCTGATATCAGAAGGACTTTTGATGAAAGCAGAATTCCAGAAAGATGTTTACCTGTGTTTTACTGACTGCAAAGGATTTGACTCTGTGGATCACAATAAATTATGGGTAACATTGTGGAGAATGGGATTCCAGAACACTTAATTGTGCTCCTGTGGAACATACACACAGGCCATGAGGCAGTTCTTCAAACAGAACAATGTGATTTAAAGTCAGGAAAGAGTATGGCAGGGTTGTATCCTTTCTCCACACCTATTCAATCTGTATGTTGAGCAAATAATCTGAGAAGCTGGACCATATGAAGAAGGAGGCATCAGAACTGGAATCAGACTCATCAACAATCTGTATTATGCAGATGACACAACCTTGCTTGACAAAAGAGGATTGAAGCACTTACTGATAAAGATCAAAGGCCACAGCCTTCAGTATGAACTATACCTCAACAGAAAAAAAAATAAGTCTTCAAAACAGGACTGTCTTAGTCATCTAGCACTGCTAAAACAGAAATACCACAAATACGTAGCTTTAAAAAGAGAAATCTTATTCTGTCACAGTCCAGTAGGCTACAAGTCCAAATTCAGGGTATCAGCTCCAGGGGAAGTCTTTTTCTGTTGGCTCTGGAGTAAGGTCTTTGTCCTCAATCTGCCCCTGGGCTAGGAGCTTCTGAAGTGCAGGAACCTTAGGCCCTTTCCAAAGGACATGTTCTGCTCCTGGCACTGTTTCTGGATGGTATGAGATCCCCAACTTCTGCTTGCTTCCCTTTTCTGTATGTCCCAAGAGATTGCCTCAAGGCACAATACATCTGACACAGAGTTTTGTCAGACCAACAAGACTGCCACCCATCTTCCCTCATTAACATCACAGAGGCAGGGTTTACAACATACAGGAATATCATACAACACGAGAAATCATGGCCTAGTCACACTGCTACACACATTTTGGGGGGAACACAATTCAATCCATAACAAGGACCAATAAGCAACATCATGATAAACAGAGAAAAGACTGAAGTTGTCAAGAATTTCATTTTACTTGGATCCACAATCAATAACCCTGGAAACAGCAGTCAAGAAATCTAATGACAAACTGCACTGGGGAAATCTGGCTGTAAAAGACCAAATGTGTCACTCTAAGGACTAAGGTACACTTGACCCAAGTTGTGGTTTTTTTCAATCACCTCTTATGCATGGGAAAGCTGAGCAATGAATAAGACTGAAGAAGAACTGATGCCTTTGAATTATGGTGCTGAAGAATATTAAATATACCATGGACTGCCAAGATAATGAACAAGTCTGTCTCAGAAGAAGTATAGCTAGAATGCTCCTTAGAAGCAAGGATGGTGAGACTATGCCTCATATACTCTGGATATGTCATCAGAAGGGATCAGTCCTTGGAGAAGGACATCAAATTTCATGTCTTTAGTCATCCAGTGTTGCTTTAACACAAACAGCACCAGCAAATGGCCTTAAGACATTTTGTCACAGTCCACTAAGCTGCAAGTCCAAATTCAGAGTGTCAATTCCAGGGGAAGTCTTTCTCTGTTGGCTCTGGAGGAAGGTTCTTGTCATCAATCTTCCCCTGGACTGGAAGCTTCGGAGCCGCACGGATCCTGGTCCTTTCAGCTCAGCTCACAGCACTGCTTCCTCATGGTATGGGGTTCCCAAATTTCTCTTGCCTCCCTTTCTTTTGTATCTCAAGAGACTGCCTCAAGGCACACTATAATCCTTCCCACTGAGTCCTGCCCCACCAACACAACTGCTGTGGACCTCCCTCATTAACATCAAAGCAACACAGAGGAACATCCCACAACATGCCACCACACAACGACCTAGACAAACCGCGGTACACATTTTGAGGGGAGGCACAATTTAATCCATGACATTTAGTACAGTAGAAGCTCAGAGAAAAAGAAGAAATCCCTCAATGAGATGGACAGACATAGTCACTGCAACAGTGGGCTGAAGCTTAACAATGATCATGGGACCGGCTTAGGACTGGACAGTGTTTTGTTTCATTTCGTTTGCACGCAGCTGCTAGGAGTTAGACCAACTTGATAGCACCTAACAACTGGCTAAATAAAAAAGTTGACCACTTACATCAGTCTCAAAACATTGCCTTGAAGTATGACTATCTGGTTAAATCCATGGCAGAGAGCCCAGACTGCCCTCCCAGGCCAGACCAGCCCTGGGAGCCTTTTCTGCCCTGGCCACACAGTCCTGGAACTGGAAGCCTAACCCCAGCCTAAGAAAGGGCCCAGCCCCCTCCTCCAGGTACAGGGAAAGCCTCAGCCCCACATAGCTGCCCGTGGGCTCCAGGCCAGGAAGGCCTACCTGCATGCTTTGTGATCTCCTTCTCTATTCCCTCCCGGGTGCCCAGGGGGAGATTATCCAATATACGCGGTAAGCATGGACTTACTTGTGCTTACTGATTAATCTGCAGCAAGCGATTTCACACAGATTTCACCCAGCTTACTCAGTCCTCCACCCCCAGCAGGGATTGTAAATTAGAAAAGAGGCTTTGATTCTGTAGGAATGTGCTACAGTGTTGGTAGACAGACAGATGCCAGCCATACCTAGAAGCAATGTCTGAAAAAAAATGAAGCAACGGTGAAAAAAAATGAAATTGTTCACCACAAATGATCTGTTAAGCAAGGTAAGTTCAGCTCAGTTCTGTAGATAAGCCTGTGGCTAACAGCCATGATGGGGAGGCTGGACAGCCCAGAAGAGGAAGCCCAGTGGAGAAGCAGCAGCAGCAGCATCTCTCCTAGACCCAAGCTACTTCATCCTCAGTGCTCCCATTTGACTTTATGCTCATACCTAGGTCCTCCACAGCAAGGAGGCCTACCTCTACCAGCTGGAGTCACATCCTTGGTGTGGGAGGGTTGGAGGTGGGGGATCTGGATCATGGTTGCACCCATGCTTCTGACATTCTGGGTGAGCTCATCAAATTTCCCCAAAGCCCAGGGACCCAGGGAGAGGGCACTAAAGCCCAAGATTTGGCCACCAGGCAGGGACCAAATGAGGGATGGTCCAGCCCATCTCCCACCTGTGCTCCACCCCTGCCCTGCTCACTCACTTCATGACGGACATTCAGTGACACTGATGTAGCCTAAGTGCTGCCATGGGCCAGGCTGCTCCCTGCCCGCAAGTAGCCACATCTATGGTGAAGTCAGTCTGTGAACAAAAAAGACAAGAGGGCACAGGAGGGGAGAGCATAAAACTGGCGAAAAAGCACGATGCACGCCATCTGGAAGAGAGAAGGTGCAGCAGGTACAAAGACCCTGAGGTGGATACGGGATGGCACCCACAGAACAGCAAGGAGGACTGTGTAGCTGAAGAAAGGTCTAGAGGATAGATAGATATAAGAGGATGCCCTAAAACACGACAAGCCAGCTTCTGTGCTGAGCCCTTGGTGAGAGTAATCAATTACTGTGCTTCGAAACTTCACCTGGAAAATACTGTTGTTATCACCAAATTGCAGATTTAGAAACTGAGCCATTAAGAAACTCCCAGGGTCATACAACCAGCAGGTAGGGTGGCTAGGATCTAAACTCCAGTCTATCCCAGAGTCTAGTGCTTTAACCACCAGCTTGACTGCCTTGGCAGCCAGGGCCAGACCATCCCCTGGGAGACTCAGACTTTTAAAATCCAGCAGGGATGGAAAGTCCCTCTGTGGTACAAATGGTTCATGTGCTTAGTTGCTAACCAAAAGGTTCAAGGTTTGATTTACCCTAGAGGCAACTCAGAAGAAAGGCGTACTGATCTAATTCCCAAAACTGAGCCACTGAAAACCCTTCGAAGCACATTTCAACTCTGACACACATGGGAGGAACTGCATCAATTTGATGCCAGCTGGGAAATGGATGGGGTGGACAGCACTGGAGAGCTGTGAGCGGCGTGTTGATCTGATTTAGGTTTTTAAAAGATGAGGACAGCTCTTCAAACCTGGAACTGAAACCACTCCCAGGAATCACATTATAGCCATACAATAGACAGACCTATAAAATAAACAATAACACCAGTGACAAACATACACCTCAAAACAATCAATTATATGTGACTTACAGGGCAGCAATTGGTCCAAAAGCAAAGTTCAGAAGGACAGTAGGAGCAGGAATGCTAGGTAAATGACACGAAACACTAAAGGAGAAAGTGGGGAAAGCGCTGCCACATTCAGGGGCTTGCAACCAATGTCACAAAAAAAGCTGTGTATAAATTATTGAGTGGGAAATTGATTTCCCCTGTAAACTATCACCTAAACAATAACATATTTAAAAAAGCAGACAGACTACAAGAGCAAAGATGCAGCAGGGACTGTATAGCAGGTGACTACAAGGACTCCGGTGAGAGGTGCAGTGGCTAAGGGCTGGGGCAACAGCAAAGAAATGGCAAGACATTGCCAAGCATAAGGTGACACAGAGGAGAATGAAGGAATCCCAGGATTACAGCAACTAGAAGGAGCTGCTATCACCTGAGATGAGGTGCCTACGGGAGAGCAATAGGGCATCACACTGAGTTTGAGGTATCCTCAGGAAACACATGTGTCACTTGGGCAGGAAGACCCCATTGTGTGACTCCTGCCACTCCCCACCCCCACTACACCTGTGGTCCCTCTCACTCCCAGTGACCACATGGAGGCAGAGGACAGTGATGGCTCAGGGCTTCCGATCTGGAGGATTGGCTGAGGGCGATGGAGAGGGAGGATCACTTCCTGCTGAGGGTGTCTTCTGATGGGAGACAACCTTAGGGCAGGAGGAGCACGAGCAGCCCAAGCTGTACAGCCCTGAGCAGGTAACTTAATCTCTCTGTGCCCCTGGCCCTCATTAGCAAAATAGAGCCAAGGGTGATTTCAAGGATAAGGTGTAACTGTGTAGATCAGAGGACCCAGCCCAAAAGTGGTAGTTGATGCTGCTCCTAACCCCTGACCCCATTCCTGTCCCAGGATCCCAGCACTCAGGCCGGAAAGCTCTGGTAGCCTCTTAAACCTACTCCCCTGCCCAGCTCATGCCCTACCCCCAGCGCACCTGTTCCCCATCACTCATCCATGAGGACACACATTCCTCATGAAGAACAAACACTAGTCTACCAGCTACCTTCCTTTCCTAGACCAAAGCCCTCTCAGTAGCCCCCTTACCCCAAAATTCTGCAGGGACCCTGCAGGCCCCCCAGACCCCATTACCCTCGTCACCTTGGGTAAAAGGGTAAAATGGCAGGTGGAAAAGCCAAGCAGAAATTAAGCAGCAGCTGAACCTCTCAGGAATCTCAGCCCCATGGCCTCTGTATGACACCCAAGCAAGGAGCACCCCGGAGTGGGGAGTTACACTGCAAGCCACCCAAGAGAGAAGTTCACAGAGGGGCTGGGCCAGGATGTCCCTGCCTCCTCTTATGCAGGGAACTGAAGACAGCCCTTCTTTGGAGGCACGCACCCCACCCCAGGTTGACACTCCACCATCTGCTCAGCAGATATCAGCATGACCACACCAAGACCCAGGAGGCAACAATTCCACCCACCTACCACCTGTCCCCTCTACACAAGTGTGGGTGCTATTCTCAGCCCAGGGCACAGGACACCAGTCTTAAGCAAAGGGTGAAATCTTTGTCCTTGTAGCCTCATAGTCCACCACCAGCCCTTCCATCAACTGCTGGAAGGGGCGGTGGGAGTGCAGCAAAGCATGGGCTCAGCCACACCCAGATCAGAGAGCATAGAGAGCACTGACTAAAAGTGGAAGCAGGGCCACAGTACTTCATCAAGAACATTGCTTCCCTATCCATGTCCTGCCATCCTGGACTCCACAACCACCTCCTCCAGGCAGCCTTTCCAGGGTCCACCTCAGGTAGAGAATACAACAGTCTCTCTGGATACCCTCAGCCCTTTGCACACATATGTTTCTGTCTAAGGAGTCTCTAACTGATACAAACAGTTAAACACATGGCTCTCCTTCCCAAGTTCCTAGAAAACACTCTGCATGAAGCCCCGACCCAGGCTCCCCAAATATCTAATGCCCACTCTCCACTCATCACAATCAGGCTTCCTCCAAAAGTTCCAGGAAAGGGGCTGAGGCAGTGAGAAGTGGCAGAAGAGGCACTCTGCAGGGAACCCATAAGAGGGCAGAGTCACCAGAAATCATAGCGAACACCAGCATGCCCTCCCAGGCTCTATAGACTTACACCTGCTGGGAAGGGGCCTCCCCTTCCTGGACTCACCCTGAACTATACTCCCAGGACCCTCTTGCCTCTTCTTACCCAGAAAAACAGTATTGCAATCAGAAGCTGAACAGTCAATTAACCAGTTATCATTGCATCATCTCCAACTCATGGTGACCCCATTATGTGTCAAAGGAGAACTGTGCTCCATAGAGTTCTCAACGACTGATTTTTTAGAAGATCACCAACCAGGCCTTTCTTCTAAAATGCCTCTGGGACTCAAACTTCCAAACTTTTGATCAGCACCGAAGGGCATTAATGGCTTATACCATTACTGAGGGTATCCAGAGGGACTCTGATAAACAGTTACCAATCCCTTTAAAAAGTAACACAGAGAGGTAGAGGGGAAGAGAAGTAGGGAGGAAGAGAGGGAGAGAGGGAAAGAAGAAAGAGGGAGGAAGGTAAGGGACGGAAAAGAGACGAAAGGGAAGGATGTGGAGACAGGAGGGCAGGAGAGGGGAGGGCAGGAGAGGGGAGGGGAGGGGAGGGCAGGGGAGGAGAGGGCAGGGGAGGAGAGGGCAGGGGAGGAGAGGGCAGGGGAGGAGAGGGCAGGGGAGGGAAGGAAGTAAATGCTGGATGTACACAAGGAGAAGCAGAAAGGAGAACAGTGGGAGCAAAGCATGGATGCCCTGCCTGACCCGGAGATCCTGGCAGCTGGTAGCAGAAAAGCCTGTTCAGCTCTGGGGCCCTCAACACTCTGAGTTGTATTAAGAAGCTGGGAGGCGTCCCTGAGAGCACTGGGAAGTGGCAGGAACACAGTGCCCCCATAATTCTGTCTCTTATTCCCTCCCCTCTGAAGCCTCAGGCCCCATCATCTGGATCCAAACTTCGTGGGGCAGGCCTGGACCACATACCCTAATAGGCAGCACAGCCCAGCTGGGACACATACAAGTGCTCTAAGGCTAAACACACCCAACTCCATGCTATAGTATCTGTACCACCCCCACTCCAGGGCAAGATTGGGGTTGAAGAGCAGGCACCCAATCCTCAGTTTCTCATCTGAAATGGAGACTCTCCCACTCTTTCCACTTCATTCTCATGACAACCTCCCATGTAAGATATTGTACCCACTTCACAAACAGGATGACAGAGACAAAGCAGGCATAACTCCCCTGCCCTCTCCAAGGGCTTAGGAAAAGTAGACCTGGGATTTGAAGGGTCAGCCAAAGTGAAAAGGATTAAATAATTGGCCCAGGTCCTGGACAGAAGGGGACAAAGCACAAGAGTCCCAGGGTCTCCTGGGTGCACTGAAGGGGCAGGCTACAGCCTGAGGAACTCCAGGTGGCCTGGGCCACTCTCTCATAAAGGAAGGGTACTGAGCCTGCTCCATGGGTCTGGAGCAGCCTCCCTTGGCCCCCAGCCGACAGCAAGCTGAGTGGTGGCTATAAGATCGGAACAAAGTTGTACTGTGGCATCAGGTTCCATCCATGAGCTGACTCAGCTCTCCCTCCCCACCTGCCCGCCCCGTGTGCCCACGCAGAGGCAAGACAACACTGCCCCCACATCCTCAGGAAAGGCCCAGACTCTTCAGCAGCTTCCACCAGCCCCACAGTCCATCTCACCAGAAGGGATGGGCCAGCTCTGAATTTCCAGAAGGATGTGACACTCTGGCCCTGCATCCAGGACAGACACTGAGTCTTTGAGGAAGGAGACACATAAGTTAATCAAAATAAAAAAAAAAACTCCTGGCTTGGTTTACATTTCAGGGAAAAAAAAAAATATTTGGGTGGGTCCTGTTCCAGGTGCAACAAATGCATCCAATTAATTGAAGATTCTGTTTCCCAGTTTAGATCACAACTCAGCTCACATTCCCTTCCATTAACTTGTCCTTGAGTCTGCCCCAACGCCTCTGCCATCCTCTCAGTCCCTCCAGCTCTTTCTTTTTGAGGCATGGTTTCTGTGCCCCACTGTCACCCATCTTGAGAATTCCCAGGACTTTGAGGCCAAGCCAGCTTTGTTCAAATCAGACACCTTGTCTTCTAGCCACCCTAGAGGTGTCATTGGGGGCTCACAGAGGCAAGGCCCCAGTTGCATAGGTTTCTCACCTTTGGTGTCTCCGCAACACACTTTTGTGTGTACCTAACAAAAGTACACATAGGTTTTAAGTTGAAACACTTCAAGCTCCAGCGTCCCCTTCACTAATCACACCAGCACCCCCTCACCATCACTGTCTTTCTACCTGGCTGACTAGAGGGGCAGTACCTGGGAAAAGTCACCTGAAGTCAAGTACTATATACAAGACAAAAATCTCTGAGGACCAGGGAGGGAGAAACTCTCAGGGCTTCTCTAAGCCTCAGTGCTCCTGTCTGTCAAATGGGATGATAACCTGGTCCCACCTACTTCATAGGTTACCAGAAGAAATGAATGCGAAATGATGGTGTGATACCCAATCTGAACCAGGTGCCTCTACCATCACAGGTGGTTAATGTTCACTATATGTCACTGGGGTTGTAGGAGGAAGTCCTCAGGCTTCCCACTTCCTCAATAGACACACCGAGGCTCTGTGGCCAAGCCAGGTTTGGTCCAGGCCTTTCAAGCCTTTTCTCTTCTGGTACATGTCAGGTTCCTTTACTGACTAAATAAATGGATGAGTGAATGATAGAAGATCCCACACCTCTGACACCAGCCCTGGCTCCTCATCTCTTGTTCAGTCAGGCTCTGGCTCAGGTGTGGCAGAGGGTCTCTGACTTCCCTCCTTGCGAAGGTGATATACCCATCTCCCAATTTAGCTTTTGCAGCCTGCATAGGGGGAAAAAATGTGCACTGTGGTCAACTCCAAGAATCCCTTCATAGCAAAGACAAACAGCTCAAACTACAAAAACCAGAACTGCCAACGCTAGCCAACTCTTCTAGGCATTCCCAAGATGGCTCTGCCAGGGAGTAGGCTAGCCCTATGGGCTCCTCATTCACCTCCTTCTGGAACCTCTGCAGGCATGTGGGGCTGCAGCACTTGTACCCCATTTTACCAAGGAGGAAATGGAAGCTCACACAGGGCAAACAACTTACAGGGACACAGAGCAGGCAAGGGGCTGTCCTGGGCCAAGGGCCTTCACCTCTCTGAGGATTAAAGCCCCTGTTCTCATCCATCTTCCTCCCACGACATCCCTAGATGTTTTTCTTGCTCCATATTCATTCGATGTTTCTCTCTCCTTGCCCAAGCAGTCCTGGGACCAGGTTAGCCCCTAATCACCCCATCACCAACACCTGTCCCTTAGAACAGTTACTGATAAGCTGAGGATAGATGACATGATCTTAACTGATGCCATTTCACAGAAATGGGGATCTGGAGGTGGAGTCAAGATGGAAGACTAAGCACACAACTCCTGGTATCCCTCTGGAAACCAAGACCTGAACTGATAATCAAACGAAGCGTTCTGGTCACCTAGTGAGCCACCAGGACACAGCACAGGGCTATTAAATTGGACTTCATACCACTGAAGGAAAAACCTCCTCTCTTTCGCTGACTCCCACTCCTGGCTAGCCCTGGCTCTCACTGCCTGAAGGTAAACGCACCATTTTGACTTTTTTTTCCTCTGTCTTGGCCGGTGGGTGGAGCTGGGTCTTGCCTAACGGCTAGACTCAGACACGCTGCTGGGGGAATAGGCAGGCGAAATTCCCATATTTTGAGAACAAGGCTTTGGACTCTGTTCACCTAGCCACTTTGGGCCTGTCTTTTTATCTCTGCCACAATATGGTTTGTACGCATCGAGGGGCACCTGTGTGCGGGACACCATGTTGGATACGGAGATCTTAGCGGGACCTAATTCTTAGCATGGGAGCCAGTGCCTGCAAACAGGACAGCACTTCTCTGATAGAAAAGCAGTATTTTATGCAGTGTTGCCTACAGTGGAGGCCGGCAACAGAGGCGGAGGACTAACTACCTCTAAACACTTTCAGCCCCTCTATCTGCCGACTGTGTGGAGGGTGCTTTCTTAGATACGGTGGCCGCAGCTGGACCTAATTCTTAGCTTGGGAGCCAGAGCCTGCCCACAGGAGAGAGCTTTTCTACCAGAAAAGCAGTAGTTGACACAGTGTCGCCTGAGGCTGGGCCTATCAGCAGAGGCCAACAGGGCAGTAAGTAGTATTGCTATATTTTGAACTAGTGCTTAACATTCGGGGTTGGATATAGAGGTGCTTACTTTGCCACTTGGCAAGAAGGACCTCTACACCTGAAAATCTGAGTGACTTGGGAAGTGCTCAGATATCGTTTGTTTTACATTTCAAGACAACCTAGAGAAACATCAGCGGCCCATCCTCATAGTATCTCTCCCAGCCTCTACTTACTCACATGGGACTCAAAAAGCAACAGACACTTGTGGCAAACAAGAAATCACCCATGGCTTCAGTAGACTCCCAAACAAAACAACCAAGGAGTATTCCAGATGAAGAAACCTTTCTGAAATCATCCGAAGATGAGTGTAAAAGGATTATATACAGAGCCCTTCTAGGCCTTATACAAAACGCAGCACAACAAAATGAAATATTAAACAAGCTGTTCAAGCTGATGGTACACTGGTACTCTAAAATCCAACAGATCAAGGATAAAATAAAAGACATAGAAACTTCCACTCAAAGCCAAGAAAACAGAATGGAACAAATGGGAAAAAGAATTTCTGACTTGGAAGACAGACATACTGATGCTAGCGTCTATGCAGAAAAATGAGAAAAAAGAAACAAGAAAAATGAAGAAGCATTAAGAAGCATGTGGGACTCTATTAAGAGGAACAATCTTTGATTAATTGGAGTCCCTGAACAGGATGAGACACCTGAGAACACAGCTGAGCTGCTGACAGAAAACTTCCCAGAAATTGTGAAGGAAGAGAATATAGATATCCCAGATGCATATTGTACGCCATCCAATATAGATCTCCAAAGAAACACTCCAAGACCTATTATAATGAAGCTTAACAAAATGAAACATAAGCAGCAACTCTTAAAGGCAGCAAGACTCAAATCAAAGCTAACATTCAGAGGGAAACCCTGCAGGTTCTCTTCAGATTTCTCAGCAGAAACCATGTTGGCACAGAGACAGTGGCACGACACATTCAAAGTCTTGAAGGAGAAGAACTTCCAACCAAGAATTATATATCCTGCCAAACTATCTTTCAAATATGAAAATGAAATTAAGACATTCCCAGATAAACAGAAACTCAGAGACTTTGTAAAAACCAAACCAAAACTACAAGAAATACTGAAAGAACTCTTGGCTTTGGCTTAGAAGAACAAAACCACTAACTTTATATTTTAGAATGACACATCATCCAGAATTCTACTCAGTCAGGAAAAGCTCCAAACTCAATCACAGCTTTAATACTGAAAGAAACAATCCAGTGAGTATCATGAAAACTATGGTGCCATCATATTAAAAAGAGGGATGTGCTACAATCATTATAGTCCTTCCAGATGGAGAGAAAGTTGACAAGACTGGAAGTAATTAAAATGGGGTTTCTATATAGTTTATTAAGGGGGACCATAGGGGCAGCCATAAAGCACAACAAAGATGTAACATACCATAGCAAGAAATGTAACACAGGAGTCCCAACAGCTACAAAACCAGCTCTGAAAAAGGTGAAAAATCTACTGATAAAAAAGAATGTCCCAAAACAGATTAATAAGAACAACAGAGATAACATCAACAAAAAAATAAACATATCACAATGGTAGCAGTAAACACACACCTATCAATAATTACACTGAATGTGAATGGACTGACTGCTCCAGTAAAGAGTCATCAAGTGACATCTTGGATCAAAAGACATGACCCATCCATGTGTTGTCTACAAGAAATTCACTTGAGACCTAACGATAGGAACAAACTGAAAAGTAAAGGATGGAAGAATATATATCAAGCTAACAATGAATAAAGAGCAAGTGTGGTAATTCTAATTTCAGACAAAAGCAATTCTAATGTAAAATCCACCATCGTGGACAAAGATGGACACAATTTACTGCTGAAAAGTTCAGTACACAATGAAGACTTAACTATATTAAATATCTATGCACCTAATATTAGAGTACCTAAATACGTTGAAGAAACACTGACTGCACTCAAAACACAGTTAGTAGTAGTGGGAGACAACAACATTCCACTCTCAATACTGGACAGATCATCTAGAAAGAAGTTCAGTAAAGATGCAGAAGACCTCATTGCCACAATTAACCAACTAAACCTCATCAATTTATACAGAAATTTCTACCCATCAGCAGACAACTACACCTTCTTCTCCAGTGCACATGGAACATTCTCCAGAATTGACCATGTGTTAGGACATAATGCAATTCTGAACAAAATCCATACCATTGAATTAATGCAAAGTATCTTCTCAGATCATAAAGCCCTAAAAGTCGAAATCAATAGCAGAAAACACATAGATAGAAAGTGGAACTCTTGGAAACTGAACAACATCTTGCTAAAAAAAAAATGGGTTATAGAAGAAATCAAGAATGAAATAAAGAAATTCATGGATTCCAATGAGAACGAAAACACTTCCTACCGGAACCTATGGGATACGGCCAAAGCAGTGCTCAGAGGTCTGTTTATCTCTATAAATGCACACATCTGGAAGGAAGAAAGAAACCAAATCAAGGAACTAACCCTACAGCTTGAACAAGTAGAGAGAGAACAACAGAGGAACCCCTCAGGCACCAGAAGAAAACAGATCATAAAGATTAGAGAAGAACTAAATGAATTAGAGAATAGGAAAACAATTGAAAAAATTGAAAAGACCAAAACCTGGTTTTTTGAAAAGATCAACAAAATTGACAACCCCCTGGCTAGACTTACTAAAGAAAAACAGGAAAGGAAACAAATTACCCAAATTAGAAATGAGAGGGGAGTGGTCACAACAGATCCAACAGAAATTAAAAACATCATAACAGAATACTATGAAAAACTGTACTCTAACAAATTTGAAAACCTAGAGGAAATGGACAAATTCCTTGATTCATATCACCTACCCAAATTACCACAACATGACGCAGAACAACTTAATAAACCCATCACAGAGGAAGAGATTGAAAAAGTCATCAACACACTGCCAACCAAAAAAAGCCCGGGCCCAGATGGCTTCACTGCAGAATTCTACCAAGTTTTTAGAGAAGAGTTATCTCCAATACTAACTACTGAGACTATTTCACAGTATAGAAAAGGATGGAGTACTTTCACACTCACTCTAGGAAGCCAGCATAACCCTGATATCAAAACCAGGGAAAGACCGAACAAAAAAACAGAACTGCACACTGACATCACTCATGAATCTAGATGCAAAAATCTTCAACAAAATTCTGGCCAATAGAATACAACAACATATCAAAAAAATAATCCATCATGACCAAGTCAGATTCATACCAGGGATGCAAGGCTGGTTCAACACCAGAAAAACAATTAATGTGGTTAACCACATAAATAACACAAAAGACAAGAATCACCTGATTTTGTCCATTGATGCAGAAAAGGCATTTGATAAAGTCCAACAACCAATCATGCTAAAAACTCTTAGCAAAATAGGCATAGACAGAAAATTCCTCAACACAATAAGGGCCATTTACACAAAACCAACTACCCATGTCATCCTGAATGGAGAGAGACTGAAGGAGTTTCCCCTGAGAACAAGAACCAGACAAGGATGCCCATTCTCAACTCTCCTACTGAACATAGTACTAGAAGTTCTAGCCAGAGCAATTAGACAAGTCCAAGAAATAAAGGGCATCTGCATCGGCAAAGAAGAAGTCAAAATCTGCCTGTTTGCCGATGATACGATTGTATTCGCACAGAATCCCAAATAATCCATAAAGAAACTACTCAAACTGATAGAGGAGTTCGGCAAAGTCTCAGGATACAAGATAAACGTAAGTAAATCAGTAGGATTCCTTTATAACAACAGTGAGACTGCTAATGAAGAAATCATCAAAACAATACCATTGTTTTGGTATTATTTCTCTGGTTAATTAATGTGGTTAAGTTGAGAATGGGCATCCTTGTCTGGTTCTTGTTCTCAGGGGAAACTCCTTCAGTCTCTCTCCATTCAGGATGACATGGGTAGTTGGTTTTGTGTAAATGGCCCTTATTGTGTTGAGGAATTTTCTGTCTATGCCTATTTTGCTAAGAGTTTTTAGCATGATTGGTTGTTGGACTTTATCAAATGCCTTTTCTGCATCAATGGACAAAATCAGGTGATTCTTGTCTTCTGTGTTATTTATGTGGTTAACCACATTAATTAACCAGAGAAATAACAGACCTTTACAAAGAGAACTACAAGCCCTTACTACAAGAAACTAAGAGAGACTTAGGTAAATGGAAAAACCTACCCTGCTCGTGGATAGAAAGACTTAACATTGTGAAAATGTCTGTTTTACCCAAAGCAATCTGCTTATATGTGCAATCCCAATACAAGTTCCAGTGTCATTTTTTAATGAGATGGAAAAACAAATTACCAATTTTGTTTGGAAAGGGAAGAAACCCCGGATAAGTAACGTACTACTAAAGAAGAAGAACACACTGGGAGGCCTCTCATTATCTGACTTCAGAACCTACTACACTGCCACCGTGGTCAAAACAACCTGGTACTGGTACAAGAACAGACAGATCGATCAATGGAACAGAATCGAGACCCCAGAGATGACACCATCTGCCTATGAACAGTTGATATTCGACAAAGGCCCTAAGACATTAAACTGGGGTAAAAACAATCTCTTCAACAAATGGTGCTGGCAAAATTGGATATCCATCTGCAATAAATTGAAACAAGATCCATATCTTACACCTTATACAAAAACCAACTCAAATCGGATAAAAGACCTAAATATCAAATCTAAAACGATAAAGTTCATCCAAGAAAAAGCAGGAACAACAATGGAAGTTTTAATATACAATGTAGACAGACTTCAAAATCTGTCAAACAAACCACAATCAACAGAAGAGAAAATAGATAAATGGGAACTATTAAGAATCAAACACTTGCTCATCCATAGAGCTTATTAATAGAATTAAAAGGCCACCTTCAGAATGGGAAAAAGTATTTGGCAATTCTGTATCAGACCGATGCCTGATCTCCATAATCTACAAAGTACTACAAAATATCAATAACAAGAAGATAAATCATCCAATTAAGTGATGGGCAAAGGAGACGGGCAGACATTTCTCTAAAAAGAGATCCAGGCAGCCAAAAAAAAAAATGAGGACATGTTCACGATCTTTAGTTATTAAAGAAATTCAAATCAAAACTACAGTGAGATACCATCTCACCCCAACAAGGTTGGCCATGATCCAAAAAACACAAAACAACAAATGCTGGAAAGGCTGTGGAGAAAGTGGACTTGGTGGGGCTGCAAAATGGTCCAGCAATCTGGCACTTCCTTAAAAAAATTGATATAGATACACCATTTGACCCAGTAATTCCACTACTTGGAATATATCCTACAGAATCAAAGCCATTCACACCAACAGATACATACACAAGAATGTTTATCGTAGCACAGTCCTCAATAGCAAAAAGATGGAATTAACCCAGATGCCCAACAACAGAGCAATAGATAAGTAATCTATGGTATATATACTCAATAGAGCACTATGCAATGATAAAGAACAACGATGATTCCAGGAAACATCTCATAACCTGGTTTCAACTGGAAGACATTATGTTGAGTGAAAGTAGTCAGAGACAAAAGGACAAATACTGTATGAGACCCCATGATAAAAACTCAAAAACAGACATGCATAGAAGAAAAGACTCTTTGACGGCTGCGAGGGGAGGGAAGGAGGAGGAGGGCAAGGGTTTAGATTACGTAGTTGGTAGAAATTTGGTTGGGTGAAACTGGTGATAGCACACATTAGAAACAAGAACAATATTAGGTAGACTTCAACATAATTGGAATACTCCTTCCATCTTAACCCAATATTGCAAGGTCAGAGTAGCTGTGGCAGGGGGCAGGAGGCCATGCTCTTAGGTGAAATCGACGCCAATTGGCACAACTAGCATATTGTTAAGAGGGCTCTCTGCACCCCACATTGCTGAGTGATGTCTGGGGTCTTAAAAGCTGCCTAGCTGCCATCCGAGGGCACAGCAAATGGTCCCAACTCAGCAGGAACGGATGCTCTCTTAGGACCAAAATGATATGGGAGAAAGACAACCCAGGAGACAGAGAGACCCACATGTGTGGGTGTCTACATCAACTTGGGACTGGAAGAACTGGATGGTCCCGGCCACCACCTGTCACAGCCGCGATGGAGCTCACAAAGTTGAGTCTCACTGGCAACACAAGAATGAAACGGGGTGCACCTGAGATCTCCCTAAAAGAGCACAATGGATGGTCCGGAGGCTTCGGAGTTCCCCTGGGAGCATGGCCCCTGGCCCTAATGCTACCTTTTCCCATAAATCATTATGAAGGTCACTCTTCAAACATGAGTGGATTGGACTTGGCCATGCAGAGAGATCACATATTGGATGCCCTTTATGGTTCTATGCATCTATAGGATATCATCATGTGGACCTCTGGCTGGAGTAAGGGGTGTGGGTGGAGAGAAAGGGAAAGGAAACTGTTGGGAAGATGAGAGATGTATGGAGCAGAGAGGAATAATGCGTTGTCACCGGGCAGGGAGAGCAGTGGAAGTGGCATATAGGTGGGCATGTAAATTTATATGGGAATGTATATTTTCACTCAATCATAATAAAGAAAGAAAATACACGGAAAAAAAAAAAAAAGAAAAGAAATGGGGAGCTACAGCTGGCCGGGAGAGAGAGACCTCTCTGGGATAGATCCCTCCAGTGTCCAGCGGCAGGGCAGGCCCGCCACGCATCTCGGCTACAGTCCCAGAGACAGACTGAGCTGAGTAAAAAGTCCAAAGAAAGCAGCAGGAGCTACTGAAAAAGGGTCTGGGGGAGGGAGACCAAGAGAGGAAGGGCAAATACCCTCTATCACCCCATTCCCAAGCCTCAGCAAAGCTTCTCCCCTGAGCTTCCACCCCACACACAGTGACTGTTGGCATTGAGAGTTATCACTGCCAGCCACTGCAGCACAGCATCTCCTCTGAGGACCTCCCCAGCTCTAACCCAGGCACAAGCTGGAGGACCCCTGTGGCACCCGGATCACAGGCCCAGCCCTGCATGGCGGTACCTACAGCAGGGTCCTGACAGACCTCCTGGGAAGGACAACACTTCAAGCTCTTGAGCACCCTGTCCAGTGTCCCATTCTCGTGTAAAGAGCCTGAAATACGATGGCAGCACAGAATGCTGTACACCAGCACCCCACAAGGTGACAGGGGACAGATCTTGGAGTTCCTGTGAGATCAGACAACACCCAAGGAAGGAGCCTGACCAGCCTAGGGCACATACAGGTCTAGGGGCAGAGCCAGCCTCTTCCAGAGCCCACAGCTGCACTAGCCTTCAGGGACCTCTCAGGCCTGCTTCCACACGTCTTTACAACTCAAGATTCATCCCACCCACACCCCTATGTGCCAGCCACACCAAGCAGGCTTTTGCAAGGGCTGCTTCCACTGCCTGAAACACTCCTCCCTCCCACAACCTACCTCCTTCACCCTTCAAACCTGGCTCAGTCACCCCCTCCTCCAAGGAGCCTTCCCTGACTGTCCAGGCAGTAGAAAGCTCCCCCATGATAAGCATGCCATGAATGAAGAACTACAGCTGACAAAGGTCACCATAGCTTTCCCCTAAGCAAGCCACAATCCCATTAGCCACAATCCCATTCTGACAGAGGTGCCCTGAGAACTCTGGAGAGGGGAGACCTGGCAGTAAGCAGTCCCTCCCCACCACAAGGACTGCGGCAGCTGCTGTACTACCAGTCACTACCCCTTCCCTTCACACCTGCCCTGCCAGTCATCCTCACTGTAAGAGACTCACTGCAGAGGCAACAGGACCTGCAGCAGCCATTGAAATGGCTTTTTTTTTCTTTTTTACAAGAAGTGCATGCAGCCACAGAAATGGCCATGGCCTGAGGCATGGGCCACAACATGGAGGCATGAATGCCCATTCCCAAGGGCACTACTGCACCACGTCCTGGTATGCTAAAACCACTGTCCCCAGGACCAAAGTCCAACTCCCAGGCCCATGCTGTGATTTCAATCTCACCAAGCACTCTTTCTGCAGGTGCTCAAGGCCAAGCCACACTGGTCACCATGCATACAGGTGGCAGGAATCTCCACAGTACTACCCCCACTCAGGAGAATGCCCAGGCCCCCAGGCACCATGCATTTAGGATAAGCCTCATAAGAGCCCCAAGCAGTTTTCTCACCAACAGTTAATGTGAGAGACGGCAGTAAGGTGATACTTGGGCATTTCCCTCCTGACTAGTAAGTAGTAAGGTAAGGCCTGTACCCCAAACACACAGTGAACCTCCCAGGTATCTTCCAACCATCAGCACCAACAGAAGGCCTCCCAGGACCCTGTCCCAGCCTGCCTGTCCTGCCACCTCTGCCTTATAGTGCAGAGTACTTCAAAACACAGGAACATGCGCATGCTGTCCTTGTCAGCCCTCATCTTTATGCATGAACTCCAGTCTGTGGACTTGCATCTGAAAAGAGCAGCCCCCAAAGCCCACCACACACCCTCCAAAGGGGACAGATCACATCACTAATAGCAGGCATGGATGCCCAGCTAGGACTACTGGGCGAATAAGGGCCTTCTAGTTTAATGGAGGATTGGGAGGGTTTTAGGAATCAGCCTATCAAAAATGATGCCCCATCCAGTTTTCTCAAAGTGCCATGTGGTACATTTGCATCTCCCCCCATGCCTGGCCCACTCATTAACCACAGCAGAGGAGGCAACTCAGACCTCTGATCAAGAGAGCTCAACCTACAAAGTCAGGCCTGGGTGACCACTGGTCAAGGCACATCACTGCTTGAGCCCATTTTTCCATTTGCTAAGTGGGAACCATAACAACCTCCCACAGAGAAATTTCACCAAGCATCTGGCACTCAGCCAGCAGGCAATAAACCATACGATTATTAATAGAAATCCTTGTCTAGTGGCTAAATGCTGTGTCTGCTAACAGAAGGTGGGCAGTTCGAATCCATCAGGCACTCCTTGGAAACTCTATGGAGCAGTTCTACTCTGTCTCCTAGGGTCACAATGAGTTGGAATCAACTTGATAGCAATGAGTTTGGCTTTTGTTAATAGAAATCCTTGTGGCTTAGTAGTTAAGTGCTATGCCTGCTAACCAAGAGGTCAGCAGTTCAAATGTACCAGGCACTCCTTGGAAACTCTATGGGGCAGTTTTACCACATCCTATACATTCACTATGAGCCAGAATCAACTCACATTAATGTGTATTATTAATATTTGACAAAAGCTTCCCTTGGGGAAGGAAAAGCTGGACTTTCTCAACTCACCAACCTGATCCCTTCTCAGTCCTAGCACTGAGCCAGCTTCACTTGCCTAGTCTGGTCAGAACCTGTGGATTCTTCAGGAAGTGGGCGCCAGGAGCCCAGGGTCAGTCAGTTCCTGGGAGGCAGGAGCCTCTCACCACACATCAATGATAGGACAGATCCTACTAGTGGGCAGAGAACCATGAGCCTTGTCTTACCCTGTCCATTTAATTTGCAGGTACCGTGGCCCTGTATTACAGCCTAAACTGAGGCACAAGCTGTGAGTTGTGAATAGCAAGGGACTCAGAGCCAGCCTGGTGCTTCCACTACAAAGAAGTCTGCATGGTGCAAAAATGTTAGTCTAGGGTCATCTCTGGTACCTTCCTCCTCTTTTAGCAGGCACTGCCACTTCCCTATCTGTAGACCTGGAGCCAGAAGTATTTGCTCACCTGGCTCAGCACAGACAGCTACTATTGCCACGTGTCTGCCCAGGACTGCCTGCCATCACAGCCCTGATGAGTCTTCCTGGGTTGGTCTTCTTTTACTTGCACTTTTATCCCCAAAGGAGATTTGCCAAAGAGGCAGTTTAGAAAAACTCAGCATACTGCGGTGGCATCCAACAGGAAGTACTCCTTCCCTCATTGCCCTCTCACCTAGACACCAGAAGCTCCAGAGCTGCTATGTATAAGCCCCCTCTGTGACCTGGCAGTCAATGCAAGTACCCACTCTCACCTTTACTCCTGAACCCTCCATACTAGCAGAAGGCTCATATCCAGCAGATGCTGAGTAAATGCCATACCAGTCAGTCAATTTCCAAGGAGGAAAAATTATGGTGGTTTGCTTGTTTATTACATGTCTTCCCCCATTTAAAAAGTCAGTTCCATGAGGACAGGGGCTAGGTTTTGCTCACCACACCACCCCTAGTACTTACACATGCCTAGCACATAATGGGTGCTTGGCACTTGTTGCATGAATAAGTGAATGAATGAAAAATCCCATCATTATTTCACCGATGGTGAAAGTTAAGCCCAGAGAGGTGAGAAATCTTACTTAGGTTGTGGAGCCTGTGTTTAAGAGAATCAAGATACACCCAGAACTGACTCAGGAGTCCAAGTTCTCCCTCTCCCCAGGTGTGCATTTGCATATGCGTACATGCATGCATGCATGCATGCATACACACACAAGCTGTGAGGACAGCATAACCCCGATCAGCTCAGGCTCAGCAGGGATTAGCTGTCTAGAGACATTCCCACGGAACAGTGTCGAGAGGAATGAAGACGGAGGGCTCCCAGTGTGGGTTCATCCTATTGTTCTGCCCCACAGAGCTGGCATTTGATGAGCACTTACTACGAAACAGGATGTTTGTTGAAGGCTTTATTCCTCACAACAAATATGCAGAGGAGCCATCCCATTTTATATATGAAGAAACTGGGCTCAGGGCCCTACAGCTAGCCAGGGAATCCAGGATTGTCTGCTTGTACAGCCCATGTCTCCTCTGCTGTCTCCCATGGTAGTGGTGAGCCTTTCTGGCCTTCTCTCACATAGCAAGGCCCAGAGATTCTAGAACCACATGGAAGAAGAATCATCCAAGGCCTAGCCCTAGGTTAAGGTAGAACATCTCCTCACTTTGTCCATGTCACACAGCTCATGAGGGAAGACACGGGCCCAGAAATCTGGGCCCTGCCTCCTAGTGCAGGGGGCAACAACACAATCAGAGGTCCAAACAATGAGTGAAAAGAATAGAGATGAGCTGACTCTGGCAGGGTTACCTACCTATGAAACGAGGAAGAAAAGCCTCCGCGTCTCCATGAAGTCACGTGACTTGAGGATTTTCAAAGGTATCCAAAATCTATCTAAGCCACACCTCATCACCTCTTCTCTTTGAGCTAATGTGGTGTCCTCACCGTCCTCAGTCCCACCAACACATTTTAGCCCACTGCCTGATCCTCCTTGAAACAATTTCTCCTTCTCTCATGCACCATGCAGCCCAGTTGGCTTGCCCTCCTGTGATGCCCAGAGCAAAATGGACTTTCCTCGGTTGGAGTCTTGTCCTGAGTCAGCAGGCCGCTGAGAAGGGACACCGGTTGTCACTGGGCCCCGTCTACCTCCAGGGCTCACTGGGGCTGTAACTCCATTTCTCCATGCCCACATTCCTTAGCCTACCTCCAAAGCATTTGCAAATACCTACCCAAGATGACCCTGACTCAGAGGCCTTCCTCCAACAGGCAATAGAAATCACTCGGTTTGGGAGAAATTGGCTCTAGTCTGCCAGCCAAGTACCGTCGAGTCGGATCCAACTCATGGCTGAGGCTGGAGAAAAATACAGTAAAAGCCTGTGCAAGGTCAGAGGAATGAGAGACAGTACAGGACAACACAGAGCAGGACCGAAGGAAAAAGCACCATGGGAGAGAGGGAGAGGAGAAAGATAACCACTGTGTACATCCAGGAACACATACAGACAAGAGAGATGGGTGGAGCTCAGAGAAAGCAGATGAAAGGAGCAGCTTTTGAATTGGCCTAAGAATGGGGAGGGGGTCCCATGTACAAAAATCAGTGGGCAGAACCTAGAAGTACAGAGAAGTGCCAAGGGCTAAGGACAAGATGGAAAGAGACTAGGGCTTCTCAGACCCTCTAGCTGACCCGGTTGGGGCCCTAGCTCTGTCACTCTGGTACTCTGTGACTTAGCCCCTGTCTTCATTCTGTTAAAGAGGACTAGAGCACCTCCTTTTAGGTGCAGTGCGACAACTCTTACAGCTAACGATAAGAGTTTGCTCATGTAGAGGTCTAGCTCATCCTGGGCCATGCTGGCATCCTAGATGCACAACCAATAGGGCTCCTGTGGAAAGAACCATGCAATTCTGTGGGATACATGGCCACTTGTTGGGGTTCTATAACCACCCTGACACCTTCTCTTCCATAAGCAAGCGTCCTACAGCATGCCAGGCACTGTGCTTTTAACAGGCAGCTTCAGGACCTTGCCCCTCCCAACTGGTCTCCACGACTGTCCACTATGCACTCCTGTCAGCATGCTCCCAGGCTGGCCAGGAAGAATGGACAGAGTGCACACTCCCACCACTGGCCAGGGCCTTCTTGTTTTCATCACTGCCCAAGCTCTGCCCAAACAAGTCTCAGCCTTCCGTTCATGTTCTGCAAGGATTTCTGGGCAGTGGACCTTCAGAGGCAAGTAGGCCAGACTCTAGCCACCCCCTTCCCAGCTGTCACTTCTCCCCAGTCACCCCATCCCCCCACAAGTGGCTCAGTCTGCCAACCTCTAATCCTCTCTGTCATCTGAACCCAGCTCCACCCTAAGTCTGCTCTGCCTAGCTACACTTCTGAGGTCCAAAAATGGACACAGTCATTTATAGAGGGTCCAAGCAGCCCAACGCAATAGGAAGCTTACCTCATGGCACCCAGTTGATGGCTATACGCACCACACTGCACACAGCACCCTGCTAGTGGCTGAAGGCAGGGTTGAGCATCATGCAGGCAGATCCAGGTGACCCTGGGCTAGAGGTTGCAAGGACTATGGCAATAAGCCCCACATACGCTATCATAAGGCAATGTAGAATTCAGCACAAAACAGGCACAAAGCACATGCCCAAGCAATATCTAAGTGTGGGAAGGCAGAAGGAGCTCACGCACCAGTGAGTACTCCCACAGGTCTGCATGAGGGCTCATAAGCCGTGTCTCAAAATGCTAAGCACCTATTCCGGGCTAGGTGAATGCTAGTGATGGACACAAAGGATCTACCCTTGCCCTGGAGTACGAAGACAGAGACTGGAAGGTCAAAAGGTAGTAATAAGGAAGTGTGATCCAGGATTCCATGAAGAGATACACCTGAGGGAAACAGCACCAGAGGGAAGGCTTCCTTTGACTGCCACTGCCACCCTGTATCTCTCTCCATGGATGTTTATGCTGAGATGGAAATGGGAGAAGTGAGGGTTGGGCCCTCCATCCAAGTTGTTGGTTAAGGATATGCCTCCAAAGGCCCCGGGAATTGACAGGCAAGCACAGGGGATCACAGTCACATGGACAATGCTCCAAGTAGACATGAGCTAGCAGCCCAAGTTAGTAGGCAAAGGTTGGTGTGGGTTGAGGTATCAGGCTTCCTGGGAGGGGGGCCTGCAATGGGGCCAAGAAGAGAGAGGGGATGGAAGAAGGTTACTTTTTTCATGGACTCAGCCAGAAGACTTGAGTAGGACTAACTCTTGGCCAAAACCAGTATCCATGGCCAAGTAGCTGTCAGCCAACTACCCGTGGCAACAGAAAGGGTGCTGGGGAGCAAGAGATGGCAGTTCAGGGGGGCCAATGATGACACGGGCCATTTACACGGAGGGGACACAGACCACGTGTGCTGACCTAGAATGGCATCAAAGATTATACTGCACACAGGCAACCTGACAAGACAGCTAAGGGTAAACCAACAAAACCAACGCACTGTCTTAAGTCAGTTTCGACACATAGCAACACTTACAAGGCAGAGCAGGGCTGCCCCATAGAGTTTCCAAGGAGCCGCTGATGGATCTGAACCACTGATCTTTTGTTACCAGAAATGGCACTTAACCACTACTCCACCAGTTTCCAGCTAGGATAAAGGGTCACAGAAAAATAATTCAGGAGCCAGAGATGCACAGGATACTGGGGTGGGGGTGGGGGTGGGGGTATTTGTCTCCTGGGCCTCCCATTCATCTTCCTGGCACCTGAGGAACAGGAGGAAGCCTCAGGTAGGGAGGGCTGTGAGCTCCAGGTACCTAGGTTTATTGCCCAGTTGTGGGAGATGAGGGATCTGGCCCTGACCAAGAGGGCAAGAGCCGCAGGGGAACACCACCCTGTAACCTAGCGCTTCCTAGATTTCCCAGCCTCCAGTCAGGCATCCTTGGAACTCTAACTCCCCCTCTCCCCTAGGGAAAGGAATTGGGGTGGCCAGATCTGAAGCTTGGCTGAAGGCCCTTCCCTTCACTGGAGAACCCCCACCTCCCTATTGGGAAACACATGGACGAGGAGCAGGACTCCGGGAAACACAAGAGAAGCTCTAGCCGCTCCCCCATCCCCCCACCCCTACATCACATGGTTGCATCCTCAGGGAGCCCGCAGGTCCCAGCTGCAAAAGTCATTGTTTATAAACAGCCGAAGTCCTGACACCGGAAGACCACTGGTTCTGGAGTCCCCACTTGGCCACGTAGGGGGAGGCCACAGGGCCCAGGGCGAGGCACTGGGGGGCCACCCAGGCAGAAGTGCCAGATCCCCAATCTCAGATTCTTTCAGCCAGAGTCAGTAAGGGAAGTGGCGTCAGCAGCTAGTGTGATCCAATTTAATAAACCAGAGGAGGCTGGAGAGAGAAAGCAAGGGAGGCGCAGACGCCCACCCCCAGTCTCTGCATTTCCTGCACTATCCTGTTGCCCCAGGAAGTACCAGGCTGCACTTTCCTTCAGTCAGGAGTCACGATCGACTCGGAGGGGTAGGGTTTTCCGAAGGCCGAGGGTCAAAAGACGGTGATTCGGAGAGGGGCCCGCGGCACCCTCTACGCCCTTTCTCAGCCCACTGCTGTCCTCTGAGCCAGCTCCCAACTCCAGGGCCGCGGGGTTCCAAGCCTGAGCTGCTACCCGATCCCCAGACGCCAGAAAGCCGAAGCACCGGCACGGTCGCCCTACCTCCCTGAATGGCGCGCAGCTCTCTGCTCCAGCCCGGCTGGGCCAGACCTGCAGGCAGCCAGCGCCGCTAGGGAGACGAAATCTGATCCCGCCTTCGGCCAGCTGGGAAAGAAGGTGAAGGGAGACCGCAGGCGTCAGGAGCAACCCTGAGGCTGGGAACCCTGAGCTCCTGCGACCCGCAGGCGGCGAAGGCAGCCTCGAGGTCCCGGGTAAAGTAGTCAGGTGGGGGATCCGGGTGCGCTTGGAGCGCTAGGGTCCGGCTGGCTCATGGCCCTCGACCTCTAGGGAAGGAGAGTCCCTTCTCTACCAAGGTATGGAAAAGGTATCGAGTCCTCGGAGGAGGGAACGGGGGAGGGGCAGGGACAGCTGCGACCTCTCCCACCTCCACAGGGAGTAAGGAGACGGACGAAGCGGGCAAGAGAGGGCACCCAGAGTGCAAGGGGCGCAGCCTGGGGGCCGCCAAAGGCCTCGTCCGTGGTCACCCGGGCGTGACAGGACCCCAACCTGGATGAAGACCCGCCTGGGGGGCGGGGATGAAGGGCAGATGACCAGAATTCCTGCTAGCTCACCTTCTCTTGAGCACGGGTGAGCTTCTTCTGCACGTTGCTGGCGATCTTCCCTGCTGTCACCCCCTTGCTGCCCAGCTCTGCCATCGCGGGGCGGTCCTCACGGGTGGCGGGAAGATCTTGCGCGGGGAGGCACTGAGCGCCGCGTCCCAGTCGCAGCTGTGCGCCTGGCTTGAGCTCCGCTCCACGCCGTGCACTCGGCAAGAACCCGGACTGGTGGAGGCGGAACGTGCGCCCGCCCGCAAGCAACGCGAGGACAGAGGGAGGGACCCTGGGAGGGATGGGCCGGGCCTCAATGGTCAGCGCCACCCGCCCGCCCTCTCTGGACAAGAGACTGCCTTTTAAAGGGCCACTCCCAGGGCCAGAACCTCACGTTCGGCAAGTAGGCGGCAGCGGGTGACATCCCCTTAGGGCGGGGATTAACTCGATACTCCTGCGTCCAGAGCCGCTATGGGCCTGGCTCCTTCCTACTCCTCAGAAGCAGTCATTCCTCGCAGCTCAGGAAAGGAAGCGGATTGGGGGCGGGGTGGCGGGGGGGAGGGCAGTAGGTTCAGGCTTGCAAAAATCAAGGATACAGAGTGACAATTGGTGCGCATTCCTGCGATCGAGGGTCCCGGGCCGGGCCGGGGGCGCTGCCAGAGCCCTTCTCTTTTCCTGCTCACCTCTGGCCCAGCGCGCGACGCTCCGCCTCCTCCTGGCTCGTGTACTCCCAGGTCTCCACCTGGGTACTCTGGGCCATCTTAACATTTCTGCCCCTGGCGCCTAGCCTCATACAGCCATGTGTGCCATCTTCCAGTTTTCCTTAACAATCGTTACAGTAATAATAACCCCTTAGCTTTACTGAGCTCTTGGTACTGTGCTAAGTACCTTGGAAAGCATTGTCTAGTGCTTGCTCACTACAGCGCTGTGAGTTAGGTATTATTATTTCTTCCATACCAAGGAGGCTCAAAGTGGCCTGTAACCAGGTCTCTGACTCCACATTCCAGGCCTTTAATCACTAGACATTGGGTGTTCTCCTATTCGGTGCAAGACGAAAAAGAATTGGTGATCATTATTCATAGTCAAGATGAGATTATTGTTAACTGGTTTTGCCAACAGACTTATCTCAAAATTCTAAATTAATAACTGTTTTGAGTCTCCTGCTCTTTCCTCACCCTCTGTACACGCCCTCACCCCTCAGGTGTCATGAAGGAAGCCATAGCACTGTGCTTCCCTGAAGTCAGAGGCATGGCTGATTCATGCCAGGCACACACCTGCCCCTAGAAGCTCTCTCAAGGATCTGGACAAAGTTGAGCAGTCAGGCTCCTGCTGAACTGGCCTAGAAGCATGTCCAGTGTGGGTCCTCAAGCCAGGCTGGTACCTGCAGGACCACACAGCCCTCTCCTGGAAGGTTTCCCTGAGGCTTCCTGGAGGAGACATTCAGCTCCAGAATCCCGAACAACAGGTGTTCTTTGCAGACCACACATCAAGTGGGGCAACATAGTCCTGAGAGAACAAGATTCAGCTTGAGTTACGCAGCCAGTCTTTTCCTCTCTCTGCCTAGAAAGCCTTTCTGTGCTTTATCAGCTATTCTTACTGGCTCCTCCTGTCACCACTCAACCCAAAGTGCTATGATCTTGTTCAGTCCTTTCTCTTGGTCTACTATTGTCCTAGTTTTGCAGATACATAAATTGCACTATTACTCAGGTCACACAGAAAGCAACTAACAGCAGAGATGGAGACACAGGTATTCCTGTAGGAAAGTCTTAGAGCTACCCCAAAGTGCCTCCCTGAACAAGCACCAATCACTGACTGTATAAGGGGATAACATGTTGTCATAATTATTTCTGTAAACTCACGCCCAATTCATAAGTTGCAAAAACAAAACCTAAATAGTATCAGCTTGAGTTTCTCAAGCACCTTTATTCCTAAAAGCTTAGCATGTTTTTACTTCATGGCCCTTTTCCTACTATTTTTGTGTTTGCCATTTTTCTCAGCATCCTTTAGGAGAGATTTCTTTCCATACTCCTCTGAGGAAAACAGAAAACAAGCAGGAGTCAAATCCTTTTATAGTCAACCTCTGGGAACAGTGAAAGATTCTGCTGTGCTGATCTTTGGTGTTTCAAATTACTGCTTGACCAAAAAAAAAAAGGAAGCAACTTAAATATTCATCAGCAGGACAGGGTCAACTATGTTCACGTAACAGTATAGCACAGGCATTTGGTAAGCATTTAAACAACCATTCCGGAGATAATCTAGTAGTATGAAAATAATGTTTATGGTATAGTTATGAGTGAAGTGGGAAAGACTGGAAATTGTGTCTGTGCTGTGCTTGTAACTACAGAAATGTAAGTGCAAATGCTCATGATCAGAGACTAGGAAAAACAATGCTTAAAGGAAAATAAATGTGTTAGGATCAAGGGAAGGAGCCAAGGTGGCACACAATGATTAAGTACTCAGCTACTAACTGAAAGGCTGACAGATTGAATCCACCCAGCGGTTCCTCAGGAGAAGGACCTGCAGTCTGCTCCTGAAAAGGTTAAAAAAGCCAGACAAACTAAACCCACTGCATCAAATCAATTCCAACTCATAGTAACCCTATAGGACAGAGTACAACTGCTCTTGGGACTTCCAAGGAGTGGTAATGGAGGCAAACTGCCAAACTTTTGCTTAGTAGCCATAGGTCTTCACCACTACACCAAAATTTCTGGAAAATAATCTTGCAATATGCATTAAGAAGTACCAAAATAGTCATATTCTTCAGCTCTATAATTGCGAGTCTAGGAAATAATTTAAAATTTTAACAAAGCTTCAGATGTTCGTCTCACTATTTCTAGTAGTGTAAAACCAAGAACATCCTAAAAATTACCACCTACGTGATAAACTAGACCCTGGTATCACTAAAATAATAATAATAATATGCTCATTAATTTATTGCAGTTGGCAAATGTCTGTTATGCTGATGGAGTTATACAGGATATTAAATTGTATAGGCAGGATGGTGTCCAGTGCTTTCCAAATTATGGCTTTCTGTTTTTTTTCCTTATCCTCTCTTTTTTTATTTTCAAATTTTATGCCTGTACTATTCTTTGTAATCAGAAGGCAATGCTATTAAAAATACTCATTGAAATGAGAGGCTGTCCTCTGGGGTGATATAGAAATAGAAGACATGGAGACAGAGCTGTGCTATTGGCCTATCATGTTTGAATGAGGTATTGAAGAAGTGATTTTTAAACCATGAAGAACACAGGCAAGCAGAGGACAGTCCTTCTTTCCTCTTGAGAGGAAAAAGCATGCCCCCATGTTTTCCTTGAGTAATTCAAGACAGATAAGAGGCCCTGTCTTGGTCATCATGACCAAGATCTATCACCATTTTATCTTACAAAGATAAAAGAGATTTTGCTTTTACTCTTTTGCTCTTTTGCTTTTTGTCAGAAGAATCCTGTGTTCAACAGAAGCAGGAATTTTTGCCATCCTTTTATAGGTGGAGAACGTGATTCTCAAAGGAAATAGGCTTAAACGAGGGTACTCACTGAGATCAGACAGCACCCAGCCTTCACTCTTGTCTGGAACAGATGAGCTTTGTACTCCCTTCTGGGATAGCAACTTCACCTCTTACAGAGACAGGCAGGGGGCTGTGTTGCTCAGAATCTAGAAGCATTTACAGCCAGAACCAGAAGAAATTTGAGTTTCCAGAAACGTTATTTCAAGACAGCATACACATGATGTGGTATACACGAACAGTCTCTGACTAAATTAATCTTGGTTCAACACTCACATCCCATAATATGGGGGAGAGGGAACCTGGGGTCAAAAATTGGCCCCATAAATTACCTGAGAAATCAAACCAAGGAATGAAAGATTTGTACATGAAAAATTATAATAAAACATTGCTGAGATAAAGGAGTCTTAAATAAAGAAAAAAAAATAAACCAAACAAAGGAAAGAAGTCTTAAATAAATGAAAGGACATTCCATCTCCATGGATTAATAGACAATGTCAGATAGTACTGGGACAACTGGACTTACACATATAGAAGAATGAAGCTGGACCCACACCTCACACCATGTATGAAAATTAATTCAAAATGGATCAACAACCAGAACTGAAATTATGAAAATTTTCAGTGGATTCGCAGATATGATGCCAAAAGTACAAGCAGCAAAAGACAAAATAGATGAACTGGACTTCATGAAAATAAAACCTTTTGGGCATCAAAGAACTTTATTAACAAAGAAAAAAGAAAACCCACAAAATGAGAGAAAATATTTGGGAACCAGACGTTCGGTAAGAGCTTAATATCTAGAATATATGAACAACTTCTACAACTCAACATCAAAAAGAGAAACAACCCAGTAAGAAACTAGGGAAATGACTTGAATAGATATTACACAAAATTTGTATATCATAAGTTATACAAATGACCAATAAGTACATGAAAACATGCTCAGTGTTGCTAGTTATTAAAAAAAAAAAACCCAAGCCTGTTGCTGTTGAGTCTGCTCCATGAGATTTCCAAGGTAGAACTATTGACTTTCAGTTAGCAACTGAACGTTTAACCTCTGTAACACCAGGGCTCTGATTAGTCTTTAGGGAAATACAAATCAAAACCATGATGAGGTATCACTTTGTACTTGTTATGGTGAAGAAGAAATGGAAAACAAGTGTTGAAGTTGTGGAAAAACTGGAACTCTTATCATTGTTGGTGGGATTGTAAAAGGATGGATACAGCCTCTATGGAAAATGTAGAAATAATCCAAATGTCCATCAACAGGCCAATGGATACACAAAATATGATACATACAGTAATGAATTTTACTTAGCAGTAAAGAAACAAGAAGTTCTGACACATACTACTGTATGGATGAACCTTGAAAACATTATGCTGACTGAAACAGTCAGATACAAAAGGACAAATATTTTATGATCCCACTTATATGAAATATCCAGAATAAGCAAATGCACAGAAACCAAAATTTGTTAATGATTACCCGGAGTAGGAGGTAGGGGAAGGAGAATCATTGCTGAGGGGCATTGACTTTCTGTTAAGGATGCCAAAAACAACTGAAATGGATAGTTTCACAACATGGTGAATGAAATTAATGTCACTAAATTGTACACCTAAAAAATGGTTGAAATGACAAATGTTTTAGTTTATGTATTTTACCACAGTTAAAAAAAAAATTACTTCCTTCACACATTTCTTTTCCATCTTTCAGTTATGTTACTCACACTGCTCAAGCCTCATATGTACTAAAGGGACAAATTACAACCTTTGGATTACTGTAGAGGTTATAAATTATACATACATATATATATATAAAGTCCCCAGAAAATCAGAAGTGACTCTGTAAATGGTGGCTATAAGAAACTCTGTAAATGGTGGCTGTAAGGTAGGTGACAAACTGTTTCAATTGCTACCCAACTGATTACCCTGGCTTCTTTAAGAACTCCTTCCTTGTTTGGTACGATTTTATGAGACTGTTATTTTGATGCTTTGGCTCCTGTCACAAAGTGTGCACATACCCCAGGTGGACCATTCACCCAGGCCATAGCAATTGGTTCAGGGATGAGCGCATGACCCAAGCAGAGCCAATAAGAGTTTTCTCTGGACTGACATCTGCTTGTAGGAGGCACACATTCCTCTTTATGCTAGGCTTGTTATGTTGGGAGTACATGAATGTAGAGTTGCTACTGGCTTTGAAAAGATACTGCATAGAAGAAGAGGCCAACGAGACTTGAGAGAGACAGAGCCAGAGAGAAAAAGATAGAGTTAATAATATTATTTGAGAACTTGGTTCCAACCTCATGCTTCACAACTATCCAGCTATGTGAAGCAATATATTCTCTTCTTGCTGAAGCCAGTCTGAGGTCACTTCTAATCCAAAGAGTCCTGACTAAGAAACCATCATCATCATATCTTCTTCTGCAGGCAACCCTAACGAATCCCCAACAGTCAATTTTCTTCAGCTTACAGTCTTTACTGAATGCATTGTACTTGTTCATTGAGATGATAACAGAGTGTGTCCATACCTGGACGATTTACCCCTGGACAACAGAAATAAATCAAGACACATGAGTACCTAGGTTAGGGCGTGTTGCTCTTGCTGTTGATGTTAGCTGTTGCTGAGTTGTCCCCAGATTCACATCATGGAAACCCCATACATGTGAGAATAGAGCAAAACACTGACAAGTCCTGTCCCTCCGTGCTTCCCCATGATCTGTTGCAAAGCGTACCTTTATGATCCACAGAGCTTTCATTGGCTAAAAGTTCTGCTGAATCTTCTTACATCATAACAACCCACGAGTCTCCACTGACAGGTGGTCAGTGCACATGAAGTGCATTGACAGGAACTCAAACCCAGGTGCCCTGCATGGAAGGTGAGCATGCTGCCACTGAACCACCAATCCCCTTGGTTAAGGCATAGAAAACCCTGTTACCATCTAGTCAATACTGACAACCATACAGGTCAGAGCAGAACTGCCCCACAGGGTTTCCAAGGAGCGCCTGGTAGATTTGAACTGCTGACCTTCTAGTTAGCAGCCATATCACTTAACCACTATGCCACCAGCATTTCCAAGTATAAAGTTGGAAAATAACTCAGAATGCAGTACAATCTGTACTCAACATGAATTTCTATCTTCCCCAGGTAGGTCCACCTTTCCTTAAGGCAATCCTTGGGGAAAAATGAAGGTAATCCCCTGAAGAACTTTCTGAAAAGAGATCTCTTCACCTCCATACCTCCAAACCTGCTAACTCAGCTGTTCAGCTCCAGTCTTGATCCAATCTAACCATGCTCTGGGGGTGAGGTCTGTGGAGTAAGCCAGTTATTGGGCGTACTCAGATTAGCTCAGGTATTTCTGAGGCTTCCAAGAAACAAGGCTTTCAGCATGGGTAAACCAGTTACTCCTTTTTGGTACCAACTAAAAGAGGATGAAGTCTCTAAGAGCAAATTTTTTTTTAAGTTGATGAGTTTGCTTGTGTCTCCCTCTACATATTTAAACCTATTGACCTCCGTGTGGTCTACAGTGTGTCTAAAAGGTAGTAGCAAGAAGAAAGTATAACACAGACTTTGTACTCAGAAGGCCCTGTGTTTGTCATTATTAGCCATGTGACCTTGGACAAGTTACTGTCCCTCAGCAGTAATACTCACCATGCAGTGACATTGAAGATTAGAGGTAACAAAGGGAAGCCACTGGCCCATGCCTTAGTATATGCTGGTCTCCATAAATGGTAGTCTTGACAGTCAGAAGCCTTCTTTAATTCATCTGTTCTGTGCCTGTCTTAGCTAGTGCTGCTGTAAGAGAAATATTACAAATAGGTGGTTTGAAAGAAAAGTTTATTTTCTCACATTTCGGGAAGCTAGATGTCCAAATTCAGAGTGTGGCTGCAGCAGGAGGTCTGTCTTTGTTTACTTCAGCTTTTCAAATCCTACAATCCTTGGAATTCCTGGGTTTGTAGATCATCTGCCTCCATTGTCCTTAGAAAACTTCTGTCTTTCCTCTGTGCCTGTGTCTAATCTTTGTAACTTGGAAGTGATTAGGTTTAGGACACACCCTACACTGATACAGCCTCACTGACTTAGCAAAGAAAATTCTGTTTCCAAGTAGGATAACCTCCACAGGTATTAGGGGTGGATATTAGGTGAGAAAGGAACTCCCACATAAATTTTAGGGGGACACAATTTAATCCATAACAGCACCCATCATTACCGGTGAGATACAGTAGAAAAGGGTATAGAGTCAGTGGCAACCAATTTTCCAGGTGGGCTGAGGTACAGAAGAGCAAACAGCCCTTGTCCAATGTTCCTGTCACTGTTGAGCACCTAAAGAAGTAAGGTTCCATTCTTGGGACTTGCTCACTGGAAAATTACTATAGTTATCTTTGTATTATCTATAAAAAAGGGTATACTAAACAAAGATCAGAGATAAGATTATAAATGTACATGCTTAAGTATTTGTAAAGCTTCGTTTAACAGATTATGGGCTCCACTAAGAGAACTGGTGTCTTTCCTCTACATACTTAAAACTCTGTGTGGTCTACGGTGTGTCTAAAAGGTGACAGGAAGAGAAAACCATAGCACAGGCTTTGCCCTGATAGGCCCTGAATACATACAAAGGCTTTGAATCTCCTTCCTGAAGGCCTGTATCTGGCATACCTAACTCTTCTCCCCACATTTCTTTATGTGGCTACTTGGCAACCCATAATCACCTCAGCTCAGGTATCATCTCCTCCTGAGAGCCTTCCTTGATTCACCTAACTCAGTAGGGCTAAGTGACCTCTGTACTCCCCGAAGAATACACGCATTGCTTGCCTTTCTCATACACCCAGAGTCATGAGAATGCCACCCTGGGAGCCAGTTATTAACTTTGATACCTTTGCTGAATCCAGAAATCTATGATGTCCTATGCCTTGTGATGGTCAGAGATGAAGAAGGGGGTACACTCTTTGGGGGGCAAAGAATCATTTCCTGCTCAGACTCTAAGAAAATGATAGCTGTGCAGAATTTTAGTTGACCTCTGAGTAAATGTAATACTCACATTTCAGAACTAAAGCCTGCTTCTGTGGCCTCCACGGGAGCAGAGACTAGGTCTGGTTAGCACTGACCCCTTCACTGCCTTCTACAAGGCTGGGCAGGAATCAGGGATGCAGCAAATGTACATGAGGTATTGCACCCAAACCGGCAATGATGTGCTCCACTCATGAATCAGAGCAGTTGCTCAGCACTGTGACGGAGATCTACCTGGAGTCTGTGATGCATAAATAGGCAAGTTGTATTCACTCCAAGTCAGCTGTTTTTTTTTGTCTTTTCATGTACATCTTCCATCTTTCCTCCACTGAAGTCCCTGAGTAGTGCAAATGGTTAGCACACTCAACTACTGACTGAAAGACTGGAGGTTTGGTTCCACCTGGGCACCTTGGCAGTCTACTGAAAACTCAGCCATTGAAAACCCTATCGAATACAGTTCTACTCCGACACACAAGGGGTCACTGTAAGTCAAAGATGACTTGATGGCAAATGTTTTTTTCTCCTGCTTTTATTGATACTTGTTGTGTTGGGGAGGGGTATGGTCTTATAGTTTCCCATTGGCTGTGTTTTAGCCACTTTTTTTCTGCTGATCCATGTTACTGCTAAAGCCAGCTGTAGCCACTCAGCCTGCTTACTGGGTCCCAAGAGCCAGTGGGGGCCCCAGGGTTTGGCTGAGTTTTAGGGATGGTCTCAGGCCTCAGGCAGCAGTGCAGACAGTGATACACATTCACAAGAGTGCAGGTGGCCAGCACCACTCTCACAATGAAATCATGTTTTCACATTTGATATTTTACAGAGCAGGACACAGAACATAACAGTTTTTGTTCATTCTAAGTAAACATCTGACAATGTCCAATTCAGTGGGTTCTTTCCCCAAAACACAACAATACTTCCTTAAAAAAATGGCTTAAAATATGTGCATTTATAGGTTGTGGAGGCAAGTCTCAATCCACTATCCTGGATGTGCAAGGAATACTTGCCTCCCCTCACTTCTCTCACCAGCAAGACCCTCTTGCCCTTCCCCTCATCTCTCTAGACTCACAAAGCACCACAGCACTACAAAGGAGGGTATCTGGCCTTTGGCTTTGTCTTCCAGCCAGTTCTATATGCAGTGGCATGCTCCTTCCCTCCTCTCTTTGGTCTGAGCTTATTGCAGCAACAGCTGCATCTAAATTTCTTCCACGGGGTGAAAGAAACAGTCTGTGTCCTTTGTGAGGTGGGCTTTAGGAGACTCAATGCTAATAGGCCTCTCAGGCCATGGGAAGATATAAAGAACCACTGTGCTCCCCCACCTTGTTGTGACCCTGGGCAACCTCTGTGACTCTATTAGGTCCACTGCTCTGACAGGACAGACAGATGTCCCTCCTTCCCTCTCTGTAGCTACTGGAGTAACTGGGAAAGGCCTACCCTGCTTTAGATTAAATGTTCAAATTTTCCCAAGCCTTGCTAGGATTTCTGTCACTCTCTCCCCACTCCTAGAGATTGTTTTAGCAATAGGCAGAACTTTATTCTGCAGGGCACAGGGCCCAAATGTATCTGAGAAACCTAGAAATATGTTATTTCTTTACATTTCCCCTCTGCTTCTCTACAATCTCACCCTTAGAATCACATTCTGGTCTAGCAGGAGAAACCCTTATTCTGGTCTAATTCAGCAGGCATTTCCCCCAACCTAATGGCTTAAAAACAGGTCCAGGCTTTTAAAATTCAAAGACCCAAAATTTGATCCATTCCTTGAGGAAACAAAAGTAGAGTGCCCATCTGCTCTAACTGGGAAGAGTGGGAGATCACAGAAAATATTGGAGAGGAGCACGGATGAGCATTCCAGATCCTGTCCTCTGTGTGTGTGTGTCTCTGTGTGTGTGAGAGAGACAGAGAGACAGAGAAAGAGACAGAATATCTACTTGATGGTGTACGTTAAGCCCACTTGTCAACCTGAAACAGGAAGATCTTCTTGCAGTCTTACAAAGCCCCAGCCCAGAATGCCTCTAAATACAGACAGAAAAGCTACTGGGTGTGAACTCTGCCTCCCAGGCAGTGAGTCCTCCCTAGTCAGCAATCACTGAGCCCTGACAGATGAGCATCAAGCACTGAGAAGTACTGAGCACTAGGTACTGAGCAGTGAACACCGAGAGCCGAGCACAGACTACTAAGTGGGCCAGCCCCTGACATGGGTGTATGTGGAAGAGAGTGAAATAGGTGCCTTTCCACAGAGAGTCTGAGGTCTGGAAGAAGACCTTGAAATACCTGTAGTGAATGATGGGAGAGAACCTAGAAAAGGGCAGGAATTTTGGCTTTTGCAAACTCAGTCTCCTTTGAAAGAAAGCAACTGCCTAATATGGGTCCTATATGTGGGGCCTCAATAATTACTAACCAATGTGCCTGGAAGGGTGGGGTCCTCCTAGAAGCCTAGCCAGCATGTAGGTCATCTGTGGCAACCATGACTGTCCCAAGCAGGGAGTAGACCCTTAGCCCAGCAGCTCAGAGAACTCCAAGGTAGCCACAGCCAGACACACCTGCCCCAAAGTCTAGATGGGAACTCCCAAACTTTTGGTAGCCCAGGGTGTTTGGTAGCCCAGGGAGTTTTGGTCTATGCTCTGAGCTCCCTCAGTGCTCTACAATGTGTGAACAGTTATAGCTGCATTGTGTTCACATCACTCCTGGCTACTACACTCACAGTCATGCACACGCACTGTCACTTGTAACTTCCAGGACTGGTTCATTCTGCCCCCAATACTGGCTTCCTCTGAGGCCTCTTGTCTACCTTCAAACTCTCTGCCCTAATTCAGGCCTGTCTACCTCACATCTGTAAGAGATAAAAGGAAAGAGAAGCAAGCAGAGAGTTGGGAACCTCATACTGTCATGAAAGCAGCACCGGGAGTAGAGCCTGTCCTTCAGACCCAAGATGCCTATGCCAAGATGCTCTCTGACCAAAGATGGATGACATACAAGGACTTTCCTTCAGAGACTTCAAAGATGGAAAGCCTTCCTCTGCAGTGGACACCCTTAATTCGGACTTACAGCTTACTGGACTGTTTAAGAATAAACTTGTCTTTGTTAAAGCCAAGCATTTTGTGGTGTTTCTGTTCCAGCAGTACCAGATGACTAAGACAAGCCCCCATGGCCCAGCCCCTGCCTGGCTCTGCAGCTTCATCTCCCTCGCTACCAGATCTTCCTGAGGACCTTCATCCCCAGGCCTTTGGACAAGCAATCACTTCTACCAAACCACCACCTGTCCTTTGCCTCCTTGCTTCCTGCTGTCTTTTTCAACCCGGGTCACAACTCCTGTCATCTTGATTGCTTCCCCAAGTTCACCAACTGAGCCAGTGTCTGAATGTTGAGACCCTACATGACTCATAAGCCAGCATTACTGTCTGTCTCTCCAAGTAAGGCATCCCATACTTAATCCATTTATCACTGTGTCCCCAATAGCCAACAACATCTGATCTATAATATACTCACAAGTTTGAGGGAAAGTAGAGACGGAGAGTGGGAAGGAAAGAGACAGGAATTTTATATGACTTATATCTTCTTTGACTAGATGCATTCATCCTCTCAGTGAACCCTGCTGACTTGCTTAGGCACACTCATAGCCACCAGGCAGCATTCGAGCATAGTAAGACTCAACCCACATCTCAATCAACTTTCTGATTTTTTAACTAGGGTTGTGAACCCCAAAGTCTCTATGTGCAGATAAGGAATATCTTAGTCACCTCGTGCTGCTATAATAGAAATGCCCCAAGTAGATGGCTTTAACAAAGATGAGTTTATTCTCTCATAGTCTTATAGGCTACAAGTTTGAATTCAGAGCACCAGGTCCAGAGGAAGTCGTTCTCAGTGTTGACTCTGGAAGAAGGTTCTTGTGATGCATCAGCCTTCTTGGTCTGGGAGCATCTCAGCACAGGCAGCTCAGGTCCAATGGACACACTGTGCTCCTGGCACTGTTTTTGGTGGTAGTATGAGGTCCCTGTGTCTCTCCGCTCACTTCCCTCATTTGTATCTCAAAAGAAATTCGCTTAAGACACTATCAATCTTGTAGACCTCATTAGTATAACTGTTGGTAATCCATCTTATTAAATCACAGTGATAAAATTTCCACCACATAGGAAAATCCTGTCAAGTGACAAATGGTGGACAATCATGCAATACTGGGGATCATGGCTCAGCCAAACTGATACACATATTTTTTAGGGGACACAATTCAAACCACAACAGGATCAGTGTGCTGTATATTATTTTTTTAAGAATCTTTATTTTTTCATAATTTTTTCTTACTTTTTTAAAAAAATAATTTCAAGTTTATAAGAAGCTATGAAGATTATATACAATGAATCCTTTATCTGGTTTCTCCTGTAGTTACATCTTAGGTAACTACAATACTATACAGAAACCAAGAATTTGAAAATGATATGTGTGCATCTACTGTGTGTTTTTCCGGTTGTTATACTGTGGTGGCTTTCATGTTGCTGTTATGTTGGTAGTTACACCACCAGTATTTCAAATTCCAGCAGTGTCTCCCATGGTGAAGAAGAAAGAAGAAGAACTGAAGCTTTTGAATTGTGGTGTTGGAGAAGAATGTTGAATGTATGATGGACCACCAAAAGAATAAACAGATCTTTTCTGGGAGAAGTGCAACCAGAATACTCCTTGGAAGCAAAGATGGCAAGACTGCATCTTACATGCTTTGGACATGTTATCAAGAAAGATCAGTCCCTAGAGAAGGACATCATGCTTGGTAGAGTGGAAGGTCAGCAAAAAAGAGTGAGACCCTCTAGGAGATGTATTGACACAGTGGCCGCAACAATGGGCTTAAGTATAAAAACAACTGTGGACATGGCACAAGACCGGTCAGTGTTTTATTCTGTTGTTCATAGGGTCACTACGAGTCAGAACTGACTTGACAGCACCTAACAACAACAACATACTATGATGGCTTTCATGTTGCTATTATGTTAATAGTTATGCCACCAGTATTTCAAATTCCAGCAGTGTCTCCCATGGTGAATAGGTTTAAAAGTAGTTTCCAGACTAAGACAGACTAAGAGAAGGAGTTGGCAATCTGCTTCTGAAAACACTGGCTAGTGAAACTTTATGAATAGCTGCTGGAACATTATCTGATACAATAGTGCAAGATGAGCCCCTCAGGTTGGAAGACGCTCAAATTATTTCTGGGGAAGAGCTTTGTCCTCAAAGTAGAGTCAACCTTAATGATGTAGATGGAGAAAAGTTTTCAGGATCTTCATTTGCTGGTGTAGCATGACTAGAAAAGAAACAGCTGGAAGCATTCATTAACAATCAGATTGTGAAATGTAAGAGGCAGGAATCTAGGAAAACTGGAAATCTACCAAAATGGAATGGAAAGCATTAAGACAGACACCTTAGGTATCAGTGAGCTGAAATGGACTGATATTGGGCATTTTGAATCAGAAAATTATATGCTCTATTACGCTAGGAATGACAAATTGAATAGGAATGATATTGTAGTCATCATCAAAAATGAACAATAGCTATACACGTGGACCTTGCCACACAGAATACACAGAAATCAAATTGACTATATCTGTAGAATGAAATTTTGGAAAAGTTCAATATCATCAGTAAGAATAAGGACAGAAGCCAACTGTAGAACAGGCCATCAATTGCTGACATGCAAATTCAAGTTGAAGAAAGTTAAAATAAGTTCATGAGAACCAAAATAAACCTTGAGTATATCCCACCTGAAATTAGAGACGATCTCACGAATAAATCTGATGCATTGAATTCTAATGACTAACAACCAGACAGTTGTGGAATGATACCAAGGACCATACATGAAGAAAGCAAAAGATCATTAAAAAGATAGGAAAGAAAGAAAAGATCAAATGCATGTCAGAAGGGATTCTGAAACTTGATCTTAAACACTGAGTAGCTGAAGTAAATGGAAGAAATGACAAAGGGAAAGAACTGAACAGAAGATTTCAAAGGGCAGCTGGGGAAGATGAAGTATTAAAAGGAAATGTGCAAAGAACTTGAATTAGAAAACCAAAGGGGAAGAGCATGCTTGACATTTCTCAAGCTGAAATAACTGAAGAAAAAAATTCAGGCCTCAAGTTGAAATTCTGAAGGATTCTACAGGCAGAATATTGAGCAACTCAGAAGGACCCAAAGAAAGCAGAGGGAATACACAGAGTAATTATACCAAAAAGAACTGGGAGGCAATGTTCAGCCATTTCAGGAGGCAACATATGATCAAGAACCAATGATAGTGAAGGAAGTAGTCCAAGCTGGTACAACCCAAACCCACTGCTGTCAAGTCGGGTCTGACTCATAGTGACCCTGGAGGTCAGAGTAGAACCACCCCGTAGGTTTCCAAGGAGTCCCTGGTGGATTTGAACTGCTGACATTTTGGTAAGCAGATGTAGCACTTAACCCACTATGCCACCAGGGTTTCCAAGCTACACCAAAGACATCAGCAGAAGACAAGCCTCCAGGAATTCATGCAATATCAGTTGAGATGTTTCAATAGACAGATACAACTCTGGAAGCATTCATTCATCTATGACAAGAAATATGGAAGACAGCTACCTGGCCAAATGACTACAAGAGATCTGCATTTGTGTCCATTCCAAAGAAAGGTGGTTCAACACAATATGGAAATTATCAAACAATATCATCATTATTACACACAAGTAATATCTTGCTGAAGATCATTCAAAACCAGTTAGGGCAGACAGGAAATTGCCAGATACTCAAACCAGATTCAGTAAAGGATATGAAATGAGGAGAATCATTGTGATGTCAAATGGATCTTGGCTGAAAGCAGAGAATACCAGAAAGATGTTTACCTGTGTTTTACTGACTATGAAAAATAACTGAACTATGTGGATCACAACAAATTATGAATAATATTGTAAAGTATGAGAATTTTGGAACACCTCATTGTGCTCATGCAAAACCCGTACATAGACTTAGAAAGAGTTGCTCATTCAAATAAAACAGGAGGATACTGAGTGGTTTAAAAGTCAAGAAAGGTTTGTGTTAGGGCTGTATCCTTTTGCTGTACTTATTGAATCTGTATGCTAAGCAAGTAATCTGAGAAGCTGAACTATCTGAAGAAGAAGGTGGTGTAAGGATTGTAGGAAGACTCATTAACAATCTACAATAAGTAGATGACACAACCTTGCTTGTTCAAAGCAAAGAGAACTGGAAGCACTTACTGATGAAGATAGCCTCAGCATGGATTACACCTCAACATAAAGAAAACAAAAATCTTCACAGCTGGACCAGTAAGTAAAGCCATGATAAATGGAGAGAAGGTTGAAGGTATCAAGTGTTTCATTTTACTTGGATCCAGAATCAAGCAGACAAGAAATCAAATGCTGTATTGCACTGGTAAATCTGTTGCAAAAAATCTCTTTGAAATGCTCAAAAACAAAAATGTCATTTTGTAGATTAAATGTCATGGATTGAACTATGTGATCCCAAAAATGTGTAGCCATTCAGCTGGACCATCATTCCTAATATTTTTTTATTTTCCTATGCTGTAGGGTCGCCATGAGTCGGATCTGACTCGACAGCACTTGGCTGGCTATGCTGTACATCCTGAACTCCGCTTGCGAAAACTAGACACTGAAAAAGGAAGACATATGAATTGATGCATTCAAACTGTGGTGTTCAGGAAGACAATTGAATATACTAAGGAATTTTATTAAAAACGAAGATGGCTGTCACGGGAGAAATAAAACAAGAGTGCTCATTAGAAGCAAGAACGGTGATACTTGCTTATACTTTTAACTTTTGTGTGTGTGTGTGTGTGATACTTTTGGCATGTCATCTGGCAGGACAAATAACTGGAAAATTACATCATGTTTGGTAGAGAGTCAGCAAAAATGAGGGCAATGTCTCAACAACAAAATAAATAAAATTTTTTAAATAAAATGAAAAATTTAGGAAACCCTCAAGATGGATTGACACAGTATCTGCAAAAATGGACTCAAACATATCAACAAGTGTGAAGATGGTGTAGAACCGCTCAGTATGTCATTCTGTTGTATCTAAAGTTGACATGAGTTGGAGCTGACACAACAGCAACTAAGAACAGCAACGATGTGATTGAGATTCATCCAAGTTGTTGCATGGATGAAGTATTGCTAGTGATAGAAACATACCACAGTTTATTTAGCCCTTCTCATGTTGAGGGACATTTTGATTGCTTTAGTTTTCCACTATTACAAATAAAGTTGCTATGAACATTCATATGTAGGATTTTGTGAAAACCTGTGTCCATTTCTCTGAGATAAGTGCCCAAGAGTGCAATTGTCAGGTAGTATGGGCAGTATATGCTTAGTTTTTAAAGAAACTGCTATTGTTTTTCTGAGTAACTGCATCCCTTACATTTCTACAAAGTATGAGAGATTTAGTTTCTCTGCATTCTTACCAGCATTTGATATTGTCACAACTTTTAATTTTATCTGTTGTAACAGTATGTTACCTATCTATTTCATCACAGTTTTAACTTGATGCTCCTGATGTTGAACATCTTTTCATGCAGTAATTTACCATCTGTGTATCTATTCTATACAGTGAAATATCTCTTTATGTCTTCTGCCTGTTTTCTTTTTTTAGATGATTTAGAATTTATTGTAGCAAAATACATTTCTTTGGTTGTCTTACAATGAATATAATGAAAAATTACTCTTTAAAATTCTTTCTAGTTATCAGTATCTCATTTATTTAAATTTATTTTGTTGTTATTGAGAACATATACAACAAAACATATACCAATTCAACTATTCCTACAGGTGCAATTCAGTGGCATTGATTACATTCTTTGAGATATGTGGCTATTCTTACCCTGCTTTTCTGAGTTGCTTCTCTCTCTTAACGTAAACTCCTTGCCTCATAAGTTTCCTATTTAAGCTTTTGAGTTGCTTCTGTCATTTTGATCCCATAGAGCTTGTTCTTAAAAGAGCACAGTGCTCAAGGCAGACATTTTTTATTCCTTAAAATAAACTATTGTTTGCTTTTAAGAAGACTTCAGGTGACATTTTTGGTTTAAGTTTTAACTGTTACCTTGGGAATCAGTGGTCACCCAGCTTCCGTAGCTCCAGAAAATCTGAAGTCCATGATAATTTAAAATTCTGTCACCCACTTTCTCCATTTTTTAGTAGAATTCTTCCACAGAATTTTCTAAAATTGTATTTTAGGTGAAAGTTTACAGAGCAAGTCATTTTTTGTTTGAGAATTTATACATAAATTGTTTTCGTAACATTGGTTGCAATCCCTGAAACACATCAGAACTCTCCTCCTTTTCCTTTCCACCCTGGTTTCTCTATGTCCATTTTTCCAGGTTTCCTGAACTTTCTGCCTTCTTGCCTTTGCTTTTGAGCAGATGTTGCCCATTTGGTCCCATACATGTGATTCACCTAAGAAGCACATTCGTCCTGTGTGTTTTGTTTTGCTTTATAGGTCAGTCTAATCTTTGGCTGAAAGGGGTACTTCAGAAATGACTTCATTTCTTAGTTAGCAGGGTGTCAGGACCATGGTCTCAGGTGTTCTTTCAGTCTCTGTCATACCATTAAGTTTGGTCCTTTTCTGGGAATTTGAATTTTCTTCTACATTTTTCTATTTCTACAGTCTCTATTGTGGTACCTATTATTTTCCATAGTGGGTCTACAATTTTACATTCCCACCTAGCAGCACAATCTCCCTGCAACCTCTCAAACATTTGTTGTTTTCTCTCTCTTCATTTTTGAACTAGCGTCATTAATATCATAGTAAGATGGCATCTCATCATAGTTTTGATTTGCATTTCTTTAATGGCTAATGATAGTGGGCACTTCCTCACACATCTGTTAGCTGACTGAATGTCTTCTTTGCTAAAGTGTCTGTTCACATCCTTTGCCCATTTTTTAATTGGATTATTTGTCTTTTTGTTGTTGAGGTGTTGAAGTATTATATAGATTTTAAAGATTAGACCCTGTCAGATATGTAGGAGCCAAAAAATATTTCCCATTCCATAGCTTCTCTTTTATTCTTTTGGTGACATCTTTAGATGAACATAGGTACTCCCAGATATGTTTCAGAAAACGGATGCAGAGCTGCAAGTGGTCACTTTTTCATGTTAAGAAATTTAAAAGACATCAACCTAGGCAACTGACCTATTTGTGCCCATTCCAAAAAAAAAGATGATCCCGTAGAATCTTGAAATTATCAAACAGTATTATTAATATCACACACAAATAGAATTTTGCTGAAGATCATTCAACAGTGGTTGCAGCAGTACATCAACAGGGAACTGCCAGAAATTCCAGACACATTCAGAAGAGGATGTGGAATGAGAGATATCATTACTGATGTCAAATGATCTAGGCTGAAAGCAAAAAATACCAGTAAGACGTTTAATTATGTTTTACTGACTATCAAAGGCATTTGACTGTGTGGATCATAACAAATTATGTATAACATTGTGATGAATGGGAATTCCAGAACACTTAACTGTGATCGTGAGGACCTAGTACACAGACTAAGAGGCAGTCATTCAAACAGAATAAAGGATTCTGCGGGTAGGGTGTGCATCAGGATTGTATCCTTTCACCTTATTTATTCAGTCTGTATGTTGAACAAATGATCCAAGCAGCTGGACTACTGAAAGGTGAAGGAAGCATCAGAATTGGAGGAAAACTGATTAACAACCTGTGATATGCAGATAACACAACCTTGCTTGCTGAAAGTAAAGAGGACTAGATTCACTTATTGATGAACATCAAAGACTGCACCCTTTAGTATGGGTTATATCTCAACATAAAGAAAACAAAAGCCTCACAACTCTACCAATAAGCAACATCATAATAAACACAGAAAATGTTGACGTTGTCAAGGATTTCACTTTACCTGGTTCCACAATCTATGCCCATGAAAAAGGCAGTCAAGAAATCAAATAATCTTCAACAAAATTTTAGACAACAGAAATCAATAACATATCAAAAAATAATTCACCATGACCAAGTGGGGTTCATACCAGGGATGCTGGCATAGTTCAAAATTGGAAAAACAATTAACATAATTAACCACATAAACAAAATAAGAGACAAGAACCTCTTCATTGTATCAATTGATGCCAAAAAAGCATTTGACAAAGTCCAATATCCATTCGTGTTAAAAACTGTAAGGGAAGAGGAATAGAAGGGAAATTCCTCAGCATAAGCATCTATGCAAAGCCAACAGCCAATGTCATCCTAAAAGAGTTTGAAAGAATTCCACTTTAGAACAGGAGCCAGACAAGAATGCCCATTGCCACTTTTATTCAACATTGTCCTGGAGGTTCTAGCCAGAGCCATCAGGCAAGATAAAGAATAAAGGGCATCCAAACTGGCAAGGAAGAAGTAAAAGTCTCTCTATTCACAGATGATATAATCTTATACACAGAAAACCCTAAAGGATCCACCAAAAACCTACTGGAACTAATAGAAGAGTTCAGCAAAGTATCAAGATAAAAGACAAACATACATAAATAAGGTAGATTACTTTATACTAACAAAGAGAACATCAAAGAGGAAATCATCAGATCAATATCATTTACAACAGCCTCCAAGAACATAAAACACCTAGGAATAAATCTAACCAAGGATATAAAAGACCTAGAAAGAAAACCACAAGACTCTACTGAAAGAAGCTAAAACAGACCTATGTAAGTGGAGAAATCTACCTTGCACATGGATAGGAAGACTTAACATTGTAAAAATGTCTATTTGACCCAAAGTGATCTAGCCATACAATGTAATCTCAATATAAATCCTAATGTAATTTTTAAATGAGATGAAGAAACCACCAACGTCACATGGAAAAGACAGAAACGTCCAATAAGTAAAGCATTACTGAAGAAGAACAAAGTGGAAGGCCTTACACTACCTGAATTCAGAGCCCATTACACTGCCACAGCAGTGAAAACGGCCTGGTACTGGTACAAAGATACATAAATCAATGGAGTAGAATAGAGAATTCAGATATATAACACACTCATCTAAGAGCAACTGATATTTGCCAAAGGTCCAAAGTTCATAAACTGGGAAAAGGACAATTTCTTTAACAAATGGTATTCACATAACCAGATAACCATCTGCTAAAGAATAGAACAAGATACATATTTCACCATGCACAAAAAATAACTCAAAATTGATCAGAGACCTAAATATAAAATCTAAAACAATAAAGATTATAGAGAAAAAAAATAGAGAAAATGCTGGGAGCCTTAATAAAGGGCACAAACAGACTACAAAATATTACTAACAATGCACAAACACCAGAAGACAAAATAGATAACTGGGAACTCCCAAAAATCAAACACTTATTCTCATCTAAAGCCTTCACCAAGAGTTAAAAGGCTACATATAGGCTGGGAAAAAAAATTTTTCTACCACAAATCTAATCAGCATCTAATGTCTGTGCTCTACAAGGTACTGCAAAACCTTAACAAGAAAAAGGCAGATAACCCAATTTAAAAATTGGGCAAAGAATATGAACAATCACTTTACCAAAGACATCCAGGAGGTAACAGCTCTCCTTGCCCGGTGATAGCACTCTCCTCCTTTCTGTTCTATACACGTCATCTCCTCTTAACAATCTCCTGTCCCCTTTTCTCCACCCTCTCCACTCCTCTCTAGTAAGACGCCAGTAGGATGATATCCTATAGATGCATAGAACTGTAAAATGCAGACGTGATATGGTCACTCTGTGTCACCAAGTTCAATCCGTTCCTGTCTGAGGAGTTGACCTCAGTAATGATTTATGGACAGGGGCAGCAACAGGTCCAGGGGCCATGCTCCCAGGGGAACCCCGAGGCCTTCAGATGATCACCTGTGGTCTTTTAGTGGAGTTATCAGGGTGCACCCCTTTTTATTCTTGTGTTGTCACTGGGACTCAACCTTGTGAGCCGCATCACGGCTGTCACTGGTGGTGGCCTGGCACCATCTGGTTCTTCTGGTCACATGTTGATGTAGTCACTGATTCATGTGGGTCTTTCTTCCTCTGAGTTCTCTTTCCGCCATACCATTTTGATCCTTGGTGATCATCAGTTCCTCAGTTGGTGTACATCAGATGGTGTACCTCAGATGGCAGCTTGCTAGCTTTTAAGACTCCGGACGCCACTCACCAAAATGGGGTGGAGAAGATTCTCTTAGTGATACATTAGTTATGCTAATTGGCCTTGATGTTCCCTGAGAGCATGGTCCCTGCGCCACGCCCCTGCAATTTTGTCCTTGCAATATTGGGTTAAGATTGGAAGAATATTCACGATAATGTTGAGGTCGGTTAAATTGATCTTCTTTCAAATGTGTCCTGTCACTGATTTCATCCAACCGAATTTCTATGAACTATCTAATCTATAACCAGCCCTAGCCTCCTTCCTTACCCTCCCTAGCAGCTGTCAAAGAGTCTTTTCTTCCATACGTGAGTCTGTTTTTAAGTCCTTATAGCAGGGGTCTCATACAATACTTGTACTTTTGCTGCTGACTGATTTCAGTCAATATAATGTCATCCAGTTGAAACCAAGTTATGAGATGCTTCCTAAAATCATCATTGCTCTTTATCACTGCATAGTGGTCCATTGAGTATATGTGTTCATTAAGCCATTCATCTGTCATTGGGCATCTGGGTTGATTCCATCGTTTCGCTGTTGTGGACTGCACTGCAATAAACATTTGAGTGCATGTATCTCTTTGTGTGACTGCCATTGCTTCTGTAGGATATATTCCAAGCTGTTTTAGTCAGCCAGTGCTGCTCTAACAGAATTATCACAGAGTGGATGGCTTTAACAAAGGAAAGTTCATTCTTACACAGTCCGGTAGGCTATAATTTCGTATTCAGGATGTCCACTCCAGGGAAAGGTTTTCCCTTTGTCAGCTCTGGAGGAAAGTCTGGTATTGCATCAGTCTTTCTCCAGGGAGCCTCTTGGCACAGGAACCTCAGGTATGAAGGATGCACTCTTCTCCCGGTGCTGCTTTCTCAGTGGTGCGAGGTTCCCAACTCTCTGTCTGTTTCCCTTTCCTTTTATCTCTTGCAGGCTGAAAGGATTAAGGGGGGGCAAGCCACACTCCAAGGAAACTCTCTTTACAGTGGAGCAGGGAGGTGATCTTATAACAGGATTTACAGACCCACCCTAATCTTTTAACGTACAGTATAGGAAAATCATAGAATGGATAGCAATCACAAAATACTAGGAATCATGGCCCAGCCACATGACTACACATATTTTGAGGGGGACACAATTCCATCCATGACACAAGCAGTGGGATTACTGGGTCAAATGGTATATCTATTTCCAGCTTTTGAAGGAAGCACCAGATTGCTTTTGGAAGAGTTTGTACCATTTTGCAATCCCACCAGTAGTATAGGAGAGTTCTAATTTCTCCACAGCTTCTCCAGCATTTGTTGTTTTGTGTACTTTGGATCACAGCCAACCTTGTTGGGGTGAGATGATATCTCACCGTAGTTTTGATTTGAATTTCTTTAATAGCTAATGGTCTTGAGCAATTCTGCATGTGTCTTTTGGTTGCCTGGATATCCTCTTTAGAGAAGTGTCTGTCTATCTCCTTCATCCATTGCTTAATTGTATTATTTATACTTTTCTTGTTGATATTTTGTAATACCTTATAGATTTTGGAGATCAAACGTGTCAGTATGACATATACTAGCCAAATATTTTTTCCTGTTCTGCAGATGATCTTTTAATTCTTTTGCTAAAGTCCTTGGATGAACAAAAGTGTTTGATTGTTAGTAGTTCCTGTTTATCTATTTTCTGTTGATCATGCTTTGTTTGACAGATTTTGAAGTCAGTCTGTGTTGTGTATTAAAACTTCCATTGTTGATCCTCTTTTTTCTTGGATGAGCTTTATCGTTTTAGATTTGGTATTTAGGACTTTTACCTAATTTGAGTTAGTTTTTGTATAAGGTGTGAGACATGGGTCTTGTTTCTATCTTTTGCAGATAGATATGCAATTTTGCCATCACAGTTTGTTAAAGAGACTGTTTTGACCCTGGTTTAAAATCTTAAGGCCTTTGTTGAATATCAGTTGTTCATAAGAGGATGGTCGCATCTCAGGGGGTCTCAACATTTTTCCATTGGTCTGTATATCTCTTTTTGTATCAGTATCAGGCTGTTTTGACAACTGTGGCAATGTAATACTTTCTAAGGTCAGGTAGTGAGAGGCCTCCCAGTGTGTTCTTCTTCTTCAGTAGTGCTTTACTTATCTGGGGTTTCTTCCCTTTCCAAAGCTGGTGAATTGTATCTCTATCTCGTTAAAAAATGTCACTGGAATTTTTATTGGGATTGCATTATATAAGTAGATTGCTTTGGGTGAAATAAACATTTTCACAATGTTAAGTCTTCCTATCCACGAGCAGGGTAGCTTTCTCCATTTATGTAAATCTCTCTTAGTTTCTTGTAGCAAGGTCTTATTGTTCTCTTTGTAAATGTCTCTTATTTCTCAGTTAGATTTATTCCTAGGTATTTTATCTTTGGGGGGGCTATAGGAAATGGAATTGATTTGATGATTTCTTCTTTAATAATCTCATTGCTGGTGTGAAGGAATCCTACTGATTGACTTATCTTTATCTTGTGTCCTGAGACCATGCTGAACTCTTCTATCAGTTTGAGTGGTTTACCTACGGATTCTTTAGGATTCTCTGTGTATACAATTGAATCATCTGCAAATAGGGTGATTTTTACTACTTCTTTGCCATTGCAGGTGCCCTTTATTTCATGGTGTTGTCTAATTGCTCTGGCTAGAACTTCTAGTACAATGTTGAATAGGAGATGTAAGAGTAGGCATCGTTGTCTAGTTCCCATCTCGAAGGGAATTGTTTCAGTCTTTTCCTATTCAGGATGGTGTAGACAGTTACCTTATGTAAACGGCCCTTATCACGTTGAGGAATTTGCTGTGTATTCCTGTTTTACTGAGAGTTTTTAGCATGAATGAGTGTTGGACTTTATCAAGTGCCTTTTGTGCATCAACTGACAACATCAGGTGATTCTTGTCTTTTGTGTTGTGTATGTGGTTGATCACATTGGTTTTCTGATGTTGAACCAGCCTTGCATCCCTAGCGAGAATCCAGCTTGGTTGTGATGAATTATTTTTTTGATATGTTGTTGAATTCTATTGGCAAGTATTTCATTGAAGATTTTTACATCTAGGTTCATGAGTGATGTTGGTCTGTAGTTCTATTTTTTGTTGGATCTTTCCCTGGCTTTGGTATCAGGGTTATGCTGGTTTCATAGAAGGAGTTTGGATGTACTCTATCCCTTTCTATGCTGCGAAATGTCTCAGTACTATTGGAGTTAACACTTCTCTCAAAGCTTGGTAGAATTCTGTGGTGAAGCCATCTGGGCCCAGGCTTTTTTTGGATGGTAGTTTTTTGATGACCTTTTCAATCTCTTATTTTGTGATGGATTTATTAAGTTGTTCTGTTGCACCTTGTGATGATTTTGATAGGTGATATGAATCTAGGAATTTGTGCATTTCCTCTAGCTTTTCAAATCTATTACAGTCTTTCATAGTATTCTGTTATGATATTTTTTATTTCTTTTGGATCTGTTATGATACCTCCTATTTCATTTCTTATTCAGGTTATTTGTTTCCTTTCCTGTTCTTCTTTAGTAAGTTTAGCTAATGATTTGTCAATTCTGTTGATCTTTTCAAAATACCAGCGTTCAGTCTTATCAATTTTTTCAATCATTCTTCTATTCCCTAATTCATTTAGATCTGCTCTGATCTTTATGATCTGTTTTCTTCTGGTGCCTGAGGGGTTTCTCTGTTGTTCCCTTTCTAATTGTTGAAGCTGTAGGGTTTGGATTCTTTCTTCCTTCCAGATATGTGCATTTATAGAGATAAACTGACCTCTGAGCACTGCTTTGGCTGTATCCTATAGGTTCTGGTAGGAAGTGTTTTCATTCTCATTTGAATCCGTAAGTTTCTTTATTTCATCCTTAATTTCTTCTGTAACCCATGCCTTTTTGAGAAAGATGTTGTTCAGTTTCTATGAGCTCCAATTTCTATCTATGTTTTTTCTGCTATTGATTTAGACTTTTACAGATTTATGGCCTGAGAAGATGCTTTGCAACAATTCAGTGGTATAGATTTTGTTGAGATTTGCTGTATGTCCTAACACATGGTCTATTCTCGAAAATGTTACATGTGCACTGGAGAAGAAGGTGTCGTTATCTGCTGAGGGATAGAAAATTCTGTATGTGCTGATGATGGTTAATATGGTTAATTGTTGCAATAAGATTTTCTATGTCTTTACTGAGCTCATTTCTAGAAGATCTGTCCAATACTGAAAATGCGGTGTTAAAGTCTTCTACTATTATTGTTGAGTGATCTATCTCATTTTTTAACAGTCAGTGTTTCTTTGATATATTTAGATGCTCTAGTATTGAGTGCATAAATATTTAATGTTGTTAAGTCCTGCTTGTGTATTAAACCTTTAGGCAATAGCAAGCATCCCTGTCCACAATGGTGGATTTTACATTAAAAGCTATTTTATCTGAGATTAGTGTTGCCATACCTGCTCTTCTTTGTATATTGTTAGTTTGGTATATATTATTCCATCCTTTAATTTTCAGGTTGTTCATATTTTTCAGTCTAAGGTGAGTTTCTTGTAAGCAACATATCAAAGGATCATGTCTCTTGATCTAAGACATCACTCATTGTCTCTTTACTGAAGCACTCAGTCCATTTATATTCAATGTAATTATGGATAGGTATGTGTTTAGTGCTGTCATTTTGATGTATTTATTTTGGTGTTGATGTTTTCTCTATTGCTCTTAATATTCTGTTCTGGGACATCATTATTTATGTGCTGATTTTTCATCCTTTTCAGTGTTGGCTTTGTGTTTGTTGAGACCCCTGTATTGAGTTTCTTGTTTTGATATGTTGCATCTTTATTGTGCTTTGCAGCTACTCCTATGGTCCCCCTTAATAATTTATGTTTAAAGCCAATTTTAATGTCTACATATCTTATTAACTTCCTCTCCATTTGGAAGGGCTATAACTACTGTAGTATGTGTCTCTTTTTAATGTGATGATATCATAGTTTTCATGATATGCTCACTGGATCACTTCTTTTAATACTATGGCTTTGACTGAGTTTTGTGCCTTCCCTAACTGAGTAGATTTCTGGATGATGTGTCCTGTATTGTCTCCTGAAATATAGAGTTAATGGCTTTGTTCTTCTAAGCCAAGAGCTTCTTTCAGTATTTCTTGTAGCTTTTGGTTTGTTTTTGACAAAGACTCTGAGTTCCTGTTTATCCGTGAATGTCTTAATTTCATTTTCATATTTCAAAGACAGTTTTGCAAGATACATAATTCTTGGTTGGAAGTTTTTCTCTTCTGAGGCTTTGAATGTGCCATCCCACTGCTTCTGTGCCAGTATCGTTTCTACCAAGAAGTCAGGTGAAAGACTACAGGGCTTCCCTCTGAATATTAGCTTTGCTTTGAGTCTTACTGCATTTAACAAGAGTTTCTGCTTATGTTTCATTTTGCTAAGCTTGATTATAATATGTCTCAGAGTCTTTCTTTTGGGGTCTATATAGTGTGACATTCGACACGCATCCTGGATATCCATGCTCTCTTCTTTCATAATTTCAGGGAAGCTTTCTGTCAGCAACTCAACAGCAATACTCTCTGTGTTTCTAGGTGTCCCTCCCTGTTCAGGAACTCCAATTAACCATAGATAGTTCTTCTTGATAGAATACCATATGTTTCTTAATACTTCTTCATTTTTCTTGTTTCTTTTCTCTGATTTCTCCTCATAAATGCCTGTGTCAGTAGCTCTGTCTTGAAAGTCAGAAAGTCTGTTTTCTAGTTGTTCAATTCTGTTTTCTTGCCTTTGACTTGAATTGTCTAATTCTTTAATTTTACTATTGATCTGTTTGATTTCAGAATGCTGATGTTCCATCAGTTCAAACAGCTTGCTTAAATTTTCATTTGGCTCTGCTGCATTTTGTATAAGGTCTAGGAGGGCTCTCTATATATAATCCTTTTGTACTTGACCTCTGATAGTTTTAGAAAGGCTTCTTCATCCGAGAAGTTCTTTGGTTCTTTCTTTTGGGAGATTTCTGCAGTCATGGATGGATTTTTCTTTAAGTGTCTGGCCAAGGTTTGTTGCTCTTTGGGCATCTAGAGATTATTTAGTTTCTCTGGTATTGCCTTAATTGAATCTGAGGTACTGTCTGAGAATGAAGGTAATCACAAGTCACCTCTATGTACTCCATTGACTGGGCCCAGTGGGCTCTCTGGGGTAGCAGTCTCCACTGCTGGTTGGCAAAGACACAGCCCCACTTATGGATACACTGGGGGGCCATCAGCTGACCCTATGCTGTGGGTGAGTGTTTTAGTCAGCTAGGCTGCAAGTCCATATTCAGGGTGTCCACTCCAAGGGAAGGCTTTCCCCCTTGTTGGCTCTGGAGGAAAGTCCAGTATTGCATCAGTCTTTGTCCATGGAGTATCTTGGCACAGGAACCTCAGGTCTGAAGGACATGCTCTTCTCCTGGTACTGCTTTCTTGATGGCACGAGGTTCCCAATTCTCAGCCTGTTTCACTTTCCTTTTATGTCTTGCAGGCTGAAAGGATTAAGGGTGGGGCAAGCCATACTCTAGGGAAACTCCCTTTGCAGTGGAGTAGGGAGGTGATCTTATAAAGGGGTTTACAGTCCCAGCCTAATCCTTTAACATACAGCATAGGAAAACCACAAAATAGAGGACAGTCACAAGACACTGGGAATCATGGCCTAGACATGTGGCTACACCTATTTTTGGGGGGACAGAATTCAATCCATGACAGTCAGTAAAGGCTGGAAGAGATGCCATCAGACTGCACTGCAATTATTTCCCTAGATAGTCTTATTTTGAAAGATAAAAGCTATCGGGCACCTTCCAGAATCAGTCAGGCTGTCAGGTGTGCAAATCTCTCTTTCCGGCTGGCAATAGAAGCACCTCTATATCCGTCCCCAGATGCTGTAATCTAGTTCAAAGTATGGACAGGCTACTGCCCTGCTGTCATCCACTGCAAGGCTACATTGTGCAAAACACAGCTTTTCTGCTGGGAAAGTACTCCCTGGGCTGGCACTGCCTCCTGGCCTGGGAATTAGCCCCTGCTGAGGCCTCCATTTGGGCAATTCCACCTGCCAGTTGAACAAGATGGTGTCCCACACAAGCTCTACCATCCACTGTGAAATAGCCAGATTAATGGCAGAGGTTTGGAAAGAGAGGGTGGAGGGTCTGAGGTTCTCAGAGTTCAGAGCCAGGTTCTCAAAACATGGCTATTCTGCCTGCTGATCCCATCAGCAGTGTGGCTGAGCTTTGCTGCCAGTTAAGCCCAAGCCCCACCTGCCAGCTAAGACAAAGAAAAAAAATTAAAAACTCCAGCTACCTTCAGTCCATGACAATCAGTCATTCAACAAGGGCAGAGGTCAGTGAAAGGGAAGTTTCTTGTTCAGTGACATGTAGTCCAAACTGACAGCCCTATGCCACATCCCAGGGATCACTGGGTGTCCACAAGTCTCCATTTAATTATCAGTCCAGGCCAGAGGGAATAAAGGAGACGTATGTCTAGTCCACCATCTTGACTCCACCTTGTTTCATTTTTTAACAAGTGAACATGCAGCTTTGCCAACATCATTTGTTAAAAAGGTTGTCTTCTCCCTATCACCTGTCAAAGATTGGCTGATATAGGTGGTAGATTAACATCTGGGCTCTTGACGCTGTTCCATGGACCTATGTGTCTATCATTGCATTGTTATTACATAGAATCTTTGATCAAAATGTTCCATAATGGAAGCAAGGTATCATTCAGTTCTTCTGGTCTTATGGCAAAATAGTATAATGGAGGCAATTGACCACACACTCCATATCCTCATTTTGTTGCTGGTTCCCCTTCCTCTGTTGTTCCTAGTGAATAGACACTAACTGTTGTGCTTTGGATGGCTGTTTGCAAGCTTTTAAGACACTAGGAACTAAGCAACAGACTGAAAAGTGTAATAGAAGCACTAAGCAGGTTATTAGACCAATTAACTAGGATGTCCCATGAAATTATGATGCTAAACCTCCAAACCAAGGAATCAAATACCATGAGCTGTTATTGACTATACATAGCTTCAGCAGCTACTCTTTTATTGTTGTTGCTATAAATACCACACAACTTTGCCAATTCAACTTTTTACAGGTGTACAACTTAAGTGACAGTATTTAAAGCCCTACCCTTACTCAACATAATTGTTGCATCACCATAAACAGAAAGTCCATAGCTGTAAGTGTCTTAGGCTGGTCTCCCTAGAGAAGCAAAACCAGTATAGTATATATGAGAATTGCCGATTAAGTTCATGAATTCGTCCTAGAAAAGTGCTACATACCTCACTGCTGAGTATCACTAAGGTCACCTTTGAAGTGCTCTGCTTGGGAAGCTATACACTAAGGCCAGTGCCTAGTCCACCTTTCAAAGCAACTTTAGAACTGTTTTTCAGAATTGGCCACCAGAGATGTCATTGTATTGCCCTTGATGCTCTGAATGTCATCAAAATGTCTTCATTTCAATATTTCCTTTATCTTCAGGTAAAGGCAAAAGTCACTGGGGGCCAGATCAGGTGAGGGGAGGGAGGATGTTCCAGTACAGTTCTTTGTTTACTGACTAAAGCTCTCTCACAGGTACAACTAAGTTTAAGAACTTGCCGCCTGCACAATGGCCACTTCAGAAAGAGTTCCAAAATTATTTTGAAGGGGTGACTAGGTGCTGGTGTCAGTGCATAGCTTCCTAGAGGTCATATTTTGAAGGTGACCTTAAATAATGATATTCAGCAATGAGGCATGTAGCACTTAGAACAACTAAGTTCGAGGACTTAATTGTCAGACTTTGTAATACATATATATATTTTTAAAAACAAACTTGTTGCCATTGAATTGATTCTGACTCACAGGGACCCTGTATGAGAAAGTAGAACTGCCCTGTGAGGTTTTCAAGGAGTGCTTGGTGGATTCAAGCTGCCAATCTTTTAGTTAGCAGCCACTGGGGTTTCCACTGAGAGATTTTTATAAAGAAAATAGCTAATACGGTTGTGGAGGCTGGAACCTCACGAGTCCATTGGCCAGACTGTAGGCTTCATCTGATTCGTGTAGCTGCAGGGACTGGCAAATCCAAGATAAGCAAGTCAAACAGCAGGGATCTTGCTCACAGGCTTTAAAGACCTATGAATTCTAAGATCAGCAAGCAAGACAGCCAGTAAGCTGCTAGGTCAAGTTCCAAGAACCAGAGTTCAAATCAACTAGAGCCAGCTACAGGATCCAGAGTTGTCCTCGATAACTAAAGCAAAAAGAAATAGCTCCTCTTCCCCCTTCCTTTCATCCTTAGTAATCACTAGTAAACTTCAGTCTGTATGTATCTGCTTTTTCTTATCTTGTTAGACAATTGAGGTCATACAATATCTGTCCTTTTATGATTGCTTTTTTGCCACTCAGGATAACGTCTTCAAGTTCTACCCATAATTAGTGTGTTTCAAGATTTCATTTCTCCTACTGGCTGCATAGTATTCTTGTCGAAGTCCCGAAACTGATTAGACTTCCAGTGACCTGGTTCAGGTTCCAGACATTGGACTAGCAATTTTGATTTCTTGATGGGTGGCAAACTGGGCTCCCCCTCCCCAAAGAAACACAAACTTCTTGGCAGCAAAGTTTTACGAAGTCAAAGAGGGAATAGGTCAGTCTCTGAGAGTGGAGAAAAGACCCTGTGCAGATTTTGGGGGTCCCTTTTATACACTGGGAAAGGAGGAGGGTAGCGACATTGTTCCTGGTTGAGGTGATGTTTCTCCTGAATGTAAGTCTTAGACCATACGTCAGCAATTGCATCATGGGTCTCCTCCCTGAGAGTATGATAATGATATGGAGATAGAAAGGAAGTAAGGGCTAGGTCACTGCGAGGTTGTCCTTCCTGTGCATGTCTTCATGTCCCAGGCTATTGTGTCCTTACCACAACTATCAAAAAGGAGCCATCCTATCCGTGATTACCTTTCTCAAGCTAATCTTGTCATTTCCAATTGTCAGGAAGGAGGCATCTTACCTGTGATTACTCTTCCTAAGCCCTAAGATGTGGCAACCAGGTTCCCTAGGTAACTTTATCAGTCTGTTGTATGTATGTATGTACCGTATTTTGTTTATTCATTCAGTCCTGCATATTTTCTAATTGTATTACTTGTTTGTTCATTGAGTTTTTAGACCCCTTTGCAAATTGTAGATAGTTGGCTTTTGTCAAATTTCTGGTTTACAAATATTTTCTCCCAGTATGTAACTTGTCTTTTCATCCTTTGACTGGGTCTTCTGCAAAGTTTCCTCCATTTCAATGAAGTCCAATTTATCTACTTTTTGTTTGTTTCATGAATTGTATTTTTCTTTGGTGTCAGGTTTAAGAACTTTTTAGTAAGCCTTAGGTCCCAAAGATTTTTCTCCTGTTATCTTCTAGAAGTTATACAGTTTTAAGTTTTGGATTTAAATCTATTATCTGTTCGGGAAAGGATGGCATGGAACAGGGACAGAGACACACCAGTCCAAGGGTCCAGTGAAGTGTATTCAAGGAGAAAGAGAATGGCGTCTGAGCCAAGTAGTAGCTCAGCCCGCCTCTACCCAGCCAGACAAGTTTTTCACAGTTTTAAAGTTCCAATGAGGTAGTGTGGGGTGAGGGCATTTATGGTGTGATAAGGAAAGAATGTTTAATTAAAACAGAAGAGGGGGTGGCAAGAAATTCCAGTCAGGGGATTTATGGTCTGATAAGGAAGAAGTGTTGATTAGAAGGGGAAGGGGGGAAGGTTTGTTTCTGGCCAAGGTTTGACAGGGGAAGAGCTTTGTTTAGGAGTGTGAAGGTAAAATTTTGTTCGTGTTCAAATTTCTGTGGGCTTTTTTGGGGTAATGGTTGGGAAGATGGCTTATGCTTAAGCTTCTCTGAAATCCAGGCACATGGCAGGGAAAGATGGCTTATGCTAAACCTCTGTGAAATCCAGGGACACAGTTACCTCATTATCCACTTTGATTTAATGTTTGTTTAAGGTATAAGACCTAAACTGAAGTTCTGTTTGGCTTTTTTTTTTTTTTTTTTTTGGCCTATGGATAGTCAATTTTTCTGGCACTGTCTGTTTGAAAGATTATGCTTCCTCCATCAAATTGCTTTTCCACATTTATCAAAAATCTGTTGGCCTCACTTGTGTGAAGTTATTTCTAAGTTCTCTGGTCTGGGTTCTATGTGTCTATCCCTCTGCCAATACCATACAGTCTTGATTAATGGCTTATATAGTTAACCTTAGTAATGAGTAATCTCCATCTATCTTTCCTTTTCAAAATTGTTTTAGTTTTTCTAGATCCTTTGCCCTTCCTTACAAATTTTAGAATAAACTTGTCCATATCTACAAGAAAAAAAAAATTTATTAGAATTTTGATAGAAACTTACTGAATATCAATTTGAGGAGATTGACCTTTTTTCAATATGGAGTTTTCCAGTTCATGAACAAGATACATCTCTTTATTTGTTTAGATATTCTTTAACTTTTTTAATCAGCATTTTGTAGTTTTTCGCATATTAACCTTGTAAGTTTTGTTAGATTTACACTTATTTCAATGACCGTAAATAGCATTATATTTTTAATTATAGTTTGTTTCTAGAATATAGTTTACTTCTAGAATATAGAAATACAATTTTTTGTAAGTTAATCTTATATCCTTCAATTTTACTAAACTCACTTGTTAGCTCTAGGGGTTTGGGTGTTGTTTTTTTTTTCCAAATTTGTATCATTGTGCCCTCTTAATCTGCCTTTTATTTCTTTTCTTGACTTACTGCCCTGAGTAGAACTTCCAGTACTATATTGAGCACAGGTGGCACGTGAGGACATCCTTACCTTGTTATCAATCTTAGGGGGAAAGGCTGTCTTTTATTGTTAAATAAAATGCTAGTTACAGATTTTTTTGCAGCTATTCTTTACCAAAAAAATAGATACAAAAAAAAAATTAGAACAAGTCCAGGAGAACCAAAGTATGACTTTGAGTATATATCTCCTGAGTTTAAAGATCATCTCAAGAACACATCTGATGCATTGACCACCAATGATCAAAGACTAGACAAATAGTGGAATGATATCAAAGACACTATCCATGAAGAGAGCAAGATGTCATTGAAAAGACAGGAAAGAAAGACAAGACTAAATTAGATGTCAGAAGAGACTCTGTAACTTGCTCTTGAATGTTGAGCAGCTAAAGCAAAAGGAAGGAATGGCAAAATGTAAGACTTAAACAAGATTTCAAAGAGCAGTTTGAGAAGACAGAATAAGGAATCATAATGACATGAGCAAAGACCTGAAAGTGGAATCCCAGAAGGGAAGACCACATTCTGCATTCCTCAAGCTGAAAAAACTAAAGAAGAAATTCAAGCCTCGGGTTGCAAAAGTGAAGGATTCTGCAGGGCAAATATTAAATAATTCAAAAGCATCAAAAGAAGATGGAAGGAATACACAGTCATTATACCAGAAAGAAATGGTCGATGTTCAGTCATTTGAAGAAGTAGCATATGATCAGGAACCAATAGTACTGAAGGAAAAAGTCAAAGGTGCATTGAAGAAACTGGCAAAAAACAAGGCTCCAGGAATTGATGGAACATCAATTGGAATATTTCAGTGAACACATGCAGTGCTAGAAGTGCTCACTCATCTATGCCAAGAGATTTGGAGAACAGCTACCTGGCCAACTGACTGGAAGAGATCCATAGTTATGCCCATTCCAAAGAAAGGTAATCCAACTGAATGCAGAAATTACTGAACAATATTGTTAGTATTTCACACAAGGAAAATTCTGCTCAAGATCATTCAAGGCAACTGCAACAGTATATTGACAAGGAACTTTCAGAAATTCAAGCTGGATTCAGAAGAGGACCTGAAACCAGGGATATCATCGCTGATGTCAGATGGATCCTGGCTGAAAACAGACAATACGAGAAAGATGTTTACTTATGTTTCATTGACTATGCAAATGCATTCAACTATGTGGATCCCAATAAATTATGGCTAACACCACAGAGAATGGGAGTTACAGAACACCTAATTGTGCTCTTAAAAAATCTGTATGTGGATAAATGGCAGTTGTGCAAACAGAACAAGAGGACACTACTAAAGTAAGGAAACATGTGCTTCAGGGTTCTATCCTTTCACCATACCTTTTCAATCAGCATGCCAAGCAAATAATCTGAGAAACTGGATTATATGAGGAAGAATGAGCATCAGGATTGGAGGACGACTTATTAACAAGCTGCATTACTCAGACGACACCACCTTACCTGCTGGAAGTGAAGAAGATTTGAAACACTTACTGATGAAGACCAAGGACCACAGTCTTCAGTATGGATTGCACCTCAACATCAAGAAAACAAAAGTCCTCACAACTGGACTTAAGCAACATCATCATAAATGGAGAAAGGGTTGAGGTTGTCAAGGATTTCATTTGACTTGAGTCCACAATCAATGCCATGGAAGCAGCAGTCAAGAAATCAAAAGATGCGTTGCACTGAGAAAATCTGCTGCCAAGGACCTCTTTCAAGTATTGAAAAGCAAAAATGTCACCTTGAATACAACAGTGCACCTTACCCAAGCCATGATATTTTCAATTGCATCATATGCATGCCAAAGCTGGACAATGAATAAAGAAAACAGAAGAAGAATTGATGCCTTTGTATTGTTGAATGTACCGTGGACCACCAAAAGAACAAACAGATCTGTCCTGAAAGAAACACAACCAGAGTGCTCCGTGAAAGCAAAGATGGCAAGACTGCGTATTACATACTTTAGAAATGTTGTCAGGAAAGATCAGTCCTGGAGGACATTATGCTTGATAGAGTGGAGGGTCAGTGAGAAAGAGGAAGACCCTTGACAAGATGGATTGACTCAGTGACCACAATGGGCTTAAGCATAAAAATGATTGCAGACATGGCACAAGACCACGCAGTGTTTCCTTCTGTTTTTCCTAGGGTCACTATGAGTCAAAACTGACTCAGCCTCACCTAACAGCAACAACTATTCTTTACCAAATTGAGGAAATTCCCCTTTTATCACCAGTAAGTGTTGAATTCTATCAAAAGTTTTTCTGGATTAATTGATAATGATCATGTGGATTTTTCTTCTGCAACTGTTAGTATGGTAGATTACATTGATTGATTTTCAGATATTGAACCAGCCTTACATTCCTGGGATAAGCCCCACTTAGTTATTGTCTTAGTCACCTGGTACTGCTCTAACAGAAATACCACAAGTATTTAAAAAGAGAAGTGTTATTTTGTCGAAATTAAGGGCATCTGATGGTCCAGGGGAAGGCTTTTTATGTTGGCTCTGGCTCTGGCAGAAGGTCTTGTCAATCTTCCCCTGGACTGGAAAGTTCTAAGGGGCAGGGACCAATGGTCCTTTCCAAAAGGACATGTTCTACTGGCAGCACTGCCTCTTGATGTTATGAGGTTTCCCAGATCTGTCTGCTAGCATCTTTCTTTTATATCTCAAGAAATTGCCTTAAGGTGCAACACAATCTTACACATTGAATCCTGTCACCCCAACATAACTGCCACTCATTCTCCCTCATTAACACCACAAAGGCAGGATTTACAACTTGGAGGAACAGCACACAATACCAGGAATCAAGGCCCCCCCAAATTGCTATGCACATTTCTGGGGGGACAGGATTCAAGCCATGATAATCATATTGTATACTTCTTTTTATACAATGCAGAGTTCTACTTGCTAATGTTTTAAGAATTTTGCATCTATAATCATGACAGATAATGGCCTACAGCTTGCTTTCTTTCTCTTTTTTTTTTTGTAAAAACAAATTAAAATTTACTTCCACTGAAACGTTTTGGTTATCTATGGTATAATAAAGCGCTCTGAAACTTAGAGGCTGAAAACAACAACGATTTTCTGGGCAGTTCCTCTGTAGGTCTCAACTAGGCTCACTCTCGTGGCTGCAGGCAGCTTGGAGCACACCCCTGGCTGTTGTTGTTAGATGCTGGGAAGTCAGTTCTGACTCAGCAACTCTGTACAACAGAATGAAATATTGTCTGGTACTTTGCCATGCCTACTATTGTTTTTATGTTTAAGCCCATTGTTGCCTCTGGCTAGAGGCTAAAAAATGGCCTCACTTATCAGTTCAGGGCCTCCTTGCCAAGCTGGGCCTCCTATCTGCACACAGTCTTTCATCTGTGACTTCTTCACATCATGTTAAACACAGTAGCTTCCAAGAAGTCACATCCACTGCACCCAGAGCTCATCAAGCATCTGCAGCCATCACCTTTACTGACGTCTGACTGAGCAGAGCAATTTACATGTTGAAGTATAAAGTTCGTGTAGGAGGTGGCTACACAAGAGCACAGATGGACGCTTTGTGGTCAATTGGGGACTACTAATAGAACTGTCTTCCACCTATGGTAATTTAAACACTGAATATTAGCCAATTCCAAATGAATCATTCAAGGATATATAAAAAGCTCAACGAACACTAACTTAAATATACAAGAGTATATATTTAACAAAAAGTCTAGAGAAAGCAGGGCAGACGGGACTGTTTAAGGATGTCACAAGGACAGAGGTTCCTTCATCTTTAGATTTGGTCACTAGGAATAATTCATAAAGGGTTGCCTGACTCCAGTGATTTTTGCTTTCATCCTATTGGCCATAACTTTGGGAAAATGAGTGTTGACACTGACACAGTGCTATAAACAGGGTGTTCATACGATGCCAGAGTAGGCAGCCACCATGAGCACCCTGAGCTATTTGCATGACCACCTTATAACTGGGTAATGTCAACCACAGCAAGCTGGAGTTATGTTTCTGCTTGGGAGCATGTTTAGAAAAAGGAAATTACTATGTCTCAAGGTAAATATAAAAGGACAGGGCAGGTTTCTACATCAATACTTGTACTGAGCCAAGAGATGGCAAGAAAAATCCACAATGACCCCCAAATAGCTTGCTTAACAGTTTGAGTAGAGAGTGGCTAGAGAATGAAGTTTTCACATAACACCAAGTTTTACAGGCACGCCAAGCCAGCCAAGTGCCGTCGAGTCGGGTCACAGCACACCTTAAAATTAGAAGAGTAAAAACAGCTAGTACCCATCTGGACACCTTGAAAGTTGTCACTAATAGTATTAAAACAATATTTGTCATCACATTAAATTTTCATTGTTTCTTTCTTTTTTTTAATCTTTTCTGGCTTCACAATATTTTTTCTAACTTTTTCTACTGGAAAATTATAAATGCACAAAACAATTGAAGGACTAACAAAACATTCATATGCCCACCACCTAGATGCAACAGTTGTGGCCATTTTGCCACATACTTATCATATATGTGGTAAAAATTACATATATATTACATAAATAATGTGTCGTTGCTGTTAGGTGCTGTTAAATCAGTTCCGATTCAGAGCGACACTATACACAACAAAACACTGCCTGTTCTTGTGCCATGTCCACAATTGTTTATATGCCTAAGCCTATCATTGCTGCCACTGTGTCAACCCATCTAATCGACCAAGGGTCTTCCTCTTTTTCTCTGACTCTCCAGTCTACCAAGCATGATGCCCTTCTCCAAGCATTGATCCCTCCTGACAACATGTCCAAAGTATGTACGATGCAGTCTCACCATCTTTGTTTCCAAGGAGCATGCCGGTTGTACTTCTTCCAGAACAGATCTGTTTGTTCTTTCAACAGTCCATGGTACATTCAATATTCTTCTCCAACACTGCAATTCAAAGGTATCAGTTCTCTGTCTTCCTTGTTCATTATGTAGCTTTCACTTGCATATGATGTGATTGAAAATATCATGGCTCCTGTCAGGTGCACCTTAGTCTTCAAGATAGCATCTTAACTTTTCAATATTTTAAAGAGGTCCTTTGCAGCAGATTTTCCAAATGCAATGTATCTTTTAATTTCTTGACTGATGTTTCAATGGGTGTTGATTGTGGAACAAAGGCCAGCCAGTGAAATCCTTAACAACGTCAACCTCAATCCTTTCTCCATTAATCAAGATGTTGCTTACTGGTTCAGTTGTGAGCATTTTTCTGTTATTTTCTTTTTTATGTTGTGATTAAGTGAAAGTATACAATCCAAGTCAATTTTGCATGCCTGACTATCTGGAGCTCTATCTGCTCTCTTCACACAGTGACAGCATAATTGTCCTTTTCACTGTTTTTGTAGTATCCTCTTAACAAGCACCTGTCCCTTCCTCTCTACCCTCTTCTCCCATCTAGAAATAAACTAGTAGGACAGCCTCCTATAAATATATAGAACCACAAAGTACACACACCATGTGGTCACTCTGTCCCTGACTCCAGTCCCTTCTTGTATGAATAGTTGACAGGTACTGGTTTCCAGTCAGAGCCACCAGCAAGTCGAAGGCTATGTTCGCAGGTGTCCCTCCAGGTTGTCGAACCACAAATTGTGGTCTTTTAGAAGAGTTCTTGAGTTGCATCCGTCTTTTACTTGTGTTGTCTCAGGGGCTCTACACTGTGTCCCCCATGATGGCTGCCTTTGGTGGTGGCCAGGCACCATGCGGTTCTTCTGGTCTCATTTTGATACAGTCTCCCATTCACACGGGTCTTTCTGTCTCCTGAGCTCTTTTTCCCTCTTGTCTTTGTTGTTCTCAGTCATCATCTGTTCCAGATGAGTTGGAACCACTTGATGTGCTTCAGATGGCCGCTTGCTAGCTTTTAAGACCCTAGACACCAATCACGAATGAGGGCTGCAGATGAATCACTTAGCAAAAGATTAGTTGTGCCAATTGGCCTTGATGTCCCCTGAAAACATGGTCCCAGACTCTCAACCCTGCTGCTCTATCATTTGAAATACTGGGTTGAGTTTAGAAAACCTTTCAGTTTATGGTGTAGCACAGTTATGTTGAAGTGTTCTGTACAGCGTGCAGTCAGTGCTTTCACCTAACCAAATTCGTGTCTACTATCTTATCTATGACCAACCCTCTTCCTTCCTCCCACTTGTAGTCACCAAAGAGTCTTTTCTTCTGTGCTTAAGTCTATTTTTAAGACCTTACAGCAGAGGTCTTATACAATAGTTGTCCTTTTGCCACTGACTGAGAAAATTACACTGTAATAGATTCTAAGGCCAGGTAGTGTGAGACCTCCTACTGTGCTCCTCTTGTTCAGTAGTGCTTTACTTATCTGGGGTTTCTTCCCTTTCCAACAAAGTTGGTGAAATGTTTCTCCATCTCATTAAAAAGTGCCACTGCAATTTGTTTTGGGATTGCATTGTAGATCGCTTTGGGTAAAATAGACATTTTCACAATGTTAAGTCTTCCTATCTGTGAGCAAGGTAGGTTCCTCCACTTAGGTCTCTTTTGGTTTCTTGCAGTAAGGTTTTGTAATTTTCTCTGTCTCTTATTTCTCTGGTTAGATTTATTTCTATGTATTTTATTTTCTTAGTGGCTGTAGTAAACGATATTGATTTGATGATTTCCTCTTTGATGATCTCGTTGTTGGTGTAAAGGAATCCTACTGATTTACTTATGGTTAGCTTATGTTCTGATACTTTGCTGAACTCTTCTGTTAGTTCCAGTTGTTTACTTAGGGTTCTTGAGGGTTCTCTGTGTATGCAATCATGTCATTTGAAATAGGGATATTTTTACTTCTTCTTTGCTGACGCTGACGCCCTTTGTTTCTTTGTCTTGTCTAATTGTTCTGGCTAGAACCTCTAGGACAATGTTGACTAGAAGTGGTGGCAGTGGGCATCCTTGTCTAGTTCCCATTTGCAGTAGTTTTCCATTGGCCTTAATCACAGAATGTGGTAGTACTAGGAGGCATCCTAAGGGATCTTTTACATTCCAAATATACTCTTCTTTACCTCTGTTATGTAATGTCAATCCAATTTAGAATCAGTCACATCATCCAGTATTGTAACTTCCTTCTTTGTTGATCCAGAGGTACAAGGAGCCCAAAATGGCCTGGTGGCAATTTTAGCTTCCAGTTCAGTGGAATTGGTGATGTGTCTCCAGGTGGCAGCATTCTTCTCTTTGGAACTAAGACATTTCGACCTGCAGAGCATACGGTCATGGGGACAGGAAACAGAAACCTTGCAAGTGGGCTCCTAGGGGTAACAGTGAGTGGTGCCACTTCCATTTCCGCTCCTTGATTCCTGGACCCATGAATCCTGGCTATGCAAGAAACAGCACCGTATATTGGATGATGGTTTAGAGCATATACAATCTCCTGGAGAACATTTCCCCAACCCTGCAAGGCACTGCCACCTAGCTGGTGGTGTAATAGTATCTTTAAGAGACCATTCCATCATTCTATCAAGCCAGCTGCTTCAGGATGATGGGGAACATGGTAAGACCAGTGAATTCCATGAGCATTGGCCCACTGCCACACTTCATTTGCTGTGAAGTGAATCCCTTGATCAGAGGAAACACTGTGTGGGATACCATGATGGTGGATAAGGAATTCTGTAAGTCTCTGGATGATAGTTTTGGCAGAAGCATGGCATGCTGGGAAGGCAAATCCATATCCAGAGTAATTATCTATTCCAGTAGGGACAAAATGTTTCCCTGTCCGTGATGGAAGCTGTCCAATGTAATCAACTTGTGATTAGGTTGCCGGTTGATCACCTCAAGGAATAGTGCCATATCAAGGACTCAGGGTGGTCTCTGCTGCTGGCAGATTGGACCCTCAGCAGTGGCTATAGCCAAGTCAGCCTTGGTGAGTGGGAATCCATGTTGTTGAGCCCATGCATAGCCACTGTCCCTGCCACAATAGCCACTTTGTTCATGAGCTCTTTGAGCAATGACAGGGGTAGCTGGAGAAAGAGGATGACTGGTTCCCACGGAATGCGTCATCTTATCCACTTAATTGTTAAACTCATCCTCTGCTGAGGTCACTCTTTGATGAGCACTCACATGAGACACAAATATCTTCACTTCTTTGGCCCATTCAAAGAGGTCTGTCCACATACCTCTTCCCCATAAAACCTTGTCTCCAGTCTTCCAATCATGTTCCTTCCAAGTCCCTGACCAACCGGCCAGACTGTTGGCCACAGCCACACATCTGGCCATTTCTCCTTCCAAGCAAAGTGAACAACCAGATGCACTGCTCAAAGTTCTGTCCATTGAGAGGATTTGCTTTCAGCACTGTCCTTCAGGGAGGTCCAAGAAAGAGGCTGTCTTGATGCTGCTATCCACTTACAAGTAGTACCAGCATGCTGTGCAGAACCATCTGGAAACCAGGCATGAGTTTTCTTTTCCTCAGTCAGCTGGTCATAAGGAACTCCCCCATGAGGCCATATTTGCAAACTGGGAGATGGAAAGCAATGTTACAGGAGTGAAGACCATGGGCATTGGGGCCACTTCCTCGTGCAACTTACTTGCGCCTTCAGGTCTTACATGGGCCTGATCTTGTATATACCATTTACATTTAATGATGGAGTGCTGCTGTGCTCATCCAGCTTTATGACTCTGTGAGTCAGACAATACCCAGTTCGTGTAGGCAGTTCAGGACACAGTGGTGACTTGGTATCCTGTGGTTAAGTGTTCAGTCTCTACTAAGGCCCAGTAATAAGCCAAAAGCTGTTTTTCAAAAGGCGAGTAGTTATTTGCAGAGGATGGCTGTGATTTACTCCAAAATCCTAAAGGTCTGCACTGTGATTCACCAATAGGGGCCTGCCAAAGACTCCAAGCAGCATCTCTATCTGCCACTGCCACTTCAAGCACCATTGCATCAGCTGGATCATATGGCCCAAGTGGCAGAGCAGCCTGCACAGCAGCCCAAACCTGTTGCAAAGCCTTCTCTTGTCTGGGCCCCACTCAAAAGTAGCAGCTATTCAAGTCACATAATAAATCGTTGAAAGTAGCACACCCAAACGAGGAGACCAAATAGGCCCAAAGAGACCCAATAGACATTGTGCCTTTTTTAGCCAGACACAGTAACTTATCCTTCACTTTAGAAGGGATATCACAACATGCCCCACACCACTGGATTGCTAGAAATTTAACTGAGTTGGAAGGTGCTGGAATTTTTGTGGGATTAATTTCCCACCCTCTAGCACACAAATGTTTAACTAACAAGTCCAGAGTCACTGACACTTCCTCCTTACTAGGTCCGGTCAGCATTATGTCATCTGTATAATGGACCAGTGTCACACCTTACAGAAGAGAGAAACAATCAAGTTCCCTGCAGACTAAATTATGACATAGGACTGGAGAGTTAATGTAGCTCTGAGGCAGTTAAGTGAAAGTGTATTGCTGGCCTTGCTAGCTGAATGCAAGTGGCCTCTGGTGGTCCTTTGAAACAAGTCTAGAGAAGAAAGCATTAGCCAGACCAATAGCTGAACACCAAGTACCAGGAGATGTATTAATTTGCTCAAGAAATGAAACTACATCTGGAAGAGCCGCCGCAAAGGAAGTCACCACCTCATTAAGTTTGCGATAATCTGCTGTCATTTTCCGAGATCCGTTTGTTTTTCACACAGGCCAAATAAGTGGGTTGAATGGGTATGTGGTGGGGATCACCACCCCTGCATCCTTCAAGTCCTTGGTGGTGGCAGTAATTTCTGCAATCCTTCCAGGAATGTGGTATTGCTTCTGGTTCACTATTTTCCTAGGCAGTGGCAATTCTAGTGGCTCCCATTTGGCTCTTCCCGCCATAATAGTCCTCACTGCATTTGTCAGGGATCTAATGCTGGGGTTCTGCCAGTTGCTGAGTGTATCTATTCCAATTATGCATTCTGGAACTAGGGAAATCACTACAGGATGGGTTCAGAGACCCACTGGACCTACTGTGAGACAAACATGAGCCAAGACTCCATTAATAACCAGACCCCATATGCTCCCACTCTGACTGGTGGGCCACAGTGATGTTTTGGGTCTCCTGGAATTAGTGTCAGTTCAGAGCCAGTATCCAATAGTCTCCCAAAAGTCTGATTATTTCATTTCCTACAGTGAACAGTCACTCTCACAAAAGGCCATAGATCCCTTTGGGGAAGGAAGGGGGAAAGATTAACAGTGCAAATTTGGGGGAGGGTATTAGGATTCTTCCTCAAAGGGACCTGGCCTCCCCTTCATTCGAGGGGTAGTGGGTCCTTAAACCGTGACCCTCTATTCTGGTGATTTGAGTTAGATGGCTGCTCACCTGACCTAGAATTCACGTGTTCATGCAGATCAAGTAAATATTTAGTAGGTTTATTATCTATTTCACTCCTAGAGACACCATGACTAAGTAGTCACCTCCATATGTCCATACGAGTCAGACTATTATGATTACTGTTCTGGCTATACTGTCCATTACTGTAAGCATGCCCACCTTGTCTTTTGTCATTTGAGTGCAGCCACTTGACCCCATCACCACAGGATCCAGTCAGCCCCATTGTAGTTAGGTGTCAGCTCAGTTAGGGCAGCTCCCACTGTCATATCTAATTTACATAAAATAGCAATCACAGCAGTCTTCAAGGATCCTGGAGCTCCCTTCTCTAATTTGTTTCTCTCAGTTGTGAGAAAAGGTGCGTCCTCTGGACATTCTATGTGTGGATTTGAAGGTCTAACCAAATAAACCCACTCTAGTATGCCAATTTCCCTATGCCTTCGGATACCTTCTTCTATAGTACACCAAGATGTGTCTGGCAATTCAACTTGAATTAGTGTAGGCCACCGCATCGCCCAAGCTTCAGCAATCCAGCCAAACAAACCACTGGATCCTTTCCTAACTTCCCAAACTGAAAGATTGAATGAAGAATCTGTGCTCAGTGAACCCATGTCAAGAAATTCAGACTGATCCATCTTTATATTCCTTGCGCCATTATCTCACACCCTTAGCAGCAATTCTCACACATATTCCCCAGGTTTCTGTTTGTACATATTAGAAAAGTCAAGTAGTTCCTTTGGAGTATAGTGTATCTCCTCCTGGGCCACACTTTGTACTTCACCTTGGGGCTAGCTGGGACTTAAGTCTAGTTACAGATCTAGAAGCCAAAATTGGTAGTCCAGAAGTGTTTTTAGAAACCCCAGCATGGTCTCATATGCATCTGCCTCAGGCCATACCTCAGGCAATGACTCAGGCAGGGGTTCTTTAGAGGCAGCTAGGATACTGCTAACCTCATTTAACTAGAGTGGAGGGGATAATGGCTTTCCCAGATGGGGAGGTTTAGCAGACAGACATAAAGTAATCCCTTCACATGGGTGTGGTTCTCCTGGCAGGTGTGATTCATTGGACTTTAGGGGCTGATTGTCTCCAGCTTCCTTATCATCTGCCCATGTATCCCCATTCTAAGTTTCAGGGTCCAATTTTTTCCCAATCAATGCCCTCACTTTAACTTCTGATACCTCTCGAGATTGGCAATTGAGGTGGCATTGTAATTCCACCACTCTAATGATAAACATCTGGGTTTGGCTTTCGGCAATATCAGCTCTGTCATTACAGGTAATGAGATTTTATTTTAAAGAGCAGCTGGAAGCTTTGAGGTCTCTTACAGGGCATGAGAGCTTTGATTCCAAAGCCCTGAGCTCATCTCTTTCTTTTGCCAGTTTGTCTAATGCAAGTAGGACCAGCCAATCAACTTCCTTGCACTTCTCATCCTCACATAATTTCAAAAAGTTATCACACATGTTTTCACCCTAAGCGTCACCTTTCACCAATATCTGATCTATTGGTGGTGCTACTTTGTGGATGTGTACTGCCACCTAAGCCCATGAACTAGCATGGCACTCTTTATTGGTAGGAGAACCACTTGAACAGATCCATTTTTACAATTTTGTTTCCCTAGAACCACTCTCGGTACCAAATTGTCTTAGGCTGGGTTTTCTAGGGAAGCAAAACCAGTAACACGTATATGTACAAGGAAGGGTTTATGTACATAGGAAACAGCTCACACAATCATAGAAGTTGAACTTCCCAAGTCCTGGCACAAGCCTCACATCGCCACAGGAGCTGGTGAACCCAAGGTCAGCAGGTGAGAGACCAGAGTTTTAGAGCATCGGTTGTGTAGGTCAGCAGATTCCAAGCTGGCACTGAGACTGCAAGTCTGCACTGACTCACAGAGCTGCAGAGGCTGGCAAACCCAGGATCGGCAGGTCAGGGAAAAGGTCTCTCAAGCACTGGCTGTAAGTGTTGATGAATCCAACAGCTGCTAGTTCAGGTCAAGGAACCAGATGCCAGGAGACAGCAGGAGCTGCTGGCTATGTGAGCAGATAGGAAGTAGGTGGTGGAAGGCAGAGAGATGAGAGCTGAGGGATGGGAAGCCACCACAGGCTCCACCCTGCCATTTGATACAACAGCCAAATATGGAGTGGCCTCATTGACACAATCTTGACCACCACACCATCCTTGTCCAAGATGGCAGATTTTACATTAAAATCTATTTTATATGAAATTAGTATTGCCACTCCTGCTCTTAGTGTGTTGTAGGCTTGGTACATATTTTTCCATCCTTTGATTTTCAGTTTGTTCATATCTTTCAGTCTAAGGTGTGTTTCTCACAAGCAACATGTAGACGGATTGTGTCTTTTGATCCAGGCTATCTCTCTCTCTCTCTGTAATACAGCATACAATCCATTTACATTCAGTGTAATTTTTGATGGATATGTGTTTAGTGTTGTCATTTTGATGCCTTTACTTCTGTGTTGTTGATAGTTCTTGTTCATCTTAATATTCTGTTCTGGTTTGTTTTTCTTTATGGGTTTACTTTTCATATTTTTCAGTATTAGTTTTGTGTTTGTTGAGACTCCTGCATTATGTTTCTTGTTTCGATATGTCACATTGTTAGTTTGCTTTGTGGCAGTCCCTTTGAGTCCCCTTAATGTTCAGAGTTTAAACCAATCTTTAACTTCTGTATATTTTCTTAAACACTTTCTGAAAGGGTTATATCCACTGTAACATATTCCTCTTTATAGTGTGATTATGTCACCATTTTCATGTTAAGATCACTGGTTCCCTACTTTAAATATTTTAGCTTTGATTAAGCTTAGTGACTTCCCTAGGTGAGTAGGACTCTAGATGCTGTGTCCTGCATTACAACCTTAAGTATGCATTTCATATTATGGTTTTTCTAAGCAAAGAGCTTCTTGCAGTGTTTCTGGTAGTTTTGGTGTGGTCTTTGCAAAGTCTCTAAGCTTCCATTTATCTGAGAATGTCTTAATTTCACCATTATATTTGAGAGATAACTTTTCAGGATGTGTAAATCTTGGTTGGAAGTTTTTCTTTCTGAAGGCTTTGTATATGCTGTCCCACTGTCTTCTTGTCAATGTAGTTTCTGCCAGGATGTCAGAAGAAAGCCTACAGGGTTTCTCTATGTGCATTAGTTTTGCTTTAAGCCTCACTGCATTTAAAAGCCTCTCTTTATGTTTCATTTTATTAAGCCTGATTATAATGATGTCCTGATGTCTTTCTTTTGGGGTCTGGTTTTTGTGCTGTTTGATAAGCACCTTGATGTCTATGTTCTCTTCTTTCACGATTTCAGGGCATTTTTCTGTCAGCAACTCGTCAACAGTTCTCTCTGTGTATTCTGCTATCCCTCCCTGTTCAGAAGCTCCAATTATTCATAGATTATTCCTCTCGATGGAGTACTACATGCTTATTAATGCTTCTTCATTTTTCTTGTTTCTTTTATCTGATTTCTCCTCATGAATGCTGGTGTCAGTTGCTTTATCTTCAGTCTCACTAATTCTGTATGCCATTTCCTCAATCTTGCTTTTTTGACTTTGTATTCTATTTGTCTAATTTTTAATTTTATTATTGGTCAGCTGGATTTCAGATCACTGATGTTTTAGCATTTCATATAGCTTGCTTAATTTTTCATTTTGTTCTACTGTATCGTGTTTAATCTCTATAAGGGTGCCATACATAATTGTTTTGTATTCTACCTCCAATAATTTTAGAAAGGCTTCTTCATTTGGAAAGACTTTTGATTCTATATTTTGGGAGTTTTCCAGAGTCATGTTGGTCTACTTCTTTAAATCGTTGGATATTGATCTCATTGCACTATCAAGAAGCTGTTCAGTTTCTCCAGTGTTATACCAATGGGACTGTGTCATAATTTTAAGATGGAAGAGAGTAAGGGCACTTCCAGATTGGTCGCCAGCCACTGCTACATTCTCTGTGTGCAGCTGACTTATGCATAGCTCCTCTGGCAATATAAACTACGTCAAGCCCCCTATGCTGTTAGGCATGGTGTCTGGCTCTAGCTGGGCCCTCAGGGGTGGCAGGCACCACCTCCTGGCTGTTAAAGGTGGCTAGCTACTTGTGCCAACTCTCTGTCATCACACTAGTCAAAACTTGTAGCTCAGAGAAAGGAGGAGAGAAGAATTCTACCACACTTGGTTGCCAGAGACCACTGTGTTCTCTATATGTGTTTGTCTTAAACACTGCTTTTCTGCTCAGAGAGAGAATTTTCCAGCAGCTGCCAAAAGCAGCCAGGCCCTCAGAGGTGGCAAGCCCCACCTCCTGGCTGGCAAAGATGGTGCCCTACTTATGGATTCTCTGGGCTCCATCAGCTGACACTATGACGTGGTTCAGTGAAGGGTGGCGGAAGTGGCACCACCACACTCAGGTGCCTGTCATCCCTGCTATCTCTAGGCACTCCTATCATAAAAGCTGCTTTTCTGCTGAGAAAGTCATTGACCAGCCACAGCTGAAAGCAGCCAGGCCCTCAGGGGTGGCAGGCCTTGCCTCCTGGATGACAATGATGGTGCCCCATAGGCTGTCCCTAGATGGTATGATGCAGCTCACATAAGGGAAGAGTTAGGGAATCACTGCACTCAGCTACCAGTGCCCACCATTTCTAGGTACAATCATCTTAAAAACAGCTTTTCTGCTGGGGGAAGCACTACCCAAACAGGCAGTGTTGCTCAGCCTGTGAATTAGTCCCAGGTGAGACCTCGAGCATGGCTAATTCTGCCTCTCAGCTGACCAAGATGGCATCCTACCTCAGCTGCCTCTGTTATAGTGAGTCTGCAGGAGCTATGGCACAGGTTAGAGAAGCAAGTGGGGAGGGGCACCAGCACCCTCAGTCATCCCCTGGAGAGCTGGCGGGTGAACGGCAATGGTGTTACCTCAGCCTGGCAGGCTAGACTCTGAGATCAGGTGATGTTAGCCAGACCCAGAAACACCCCTGTGACTCATTAGAAATAGGTACACAGCCAGATGGAAGTCATGATGTGATGGTGACCAGGTCCACTGCCACAGCCTGGGGCCTCCCTGTGACTGGCCCATCCTCACCCTGGGGCACAGCCATTGGAAGCCAAATGGCCCCTCAGAAGTTCTGGGTAAGACTGGCTCAGTATAGAGGGAAATGGCTGACCAAACTTAATGCCCCTGTCCTCAATGATGCCTCCTCCCCAGGGTGGCCCTGCTGCCAGGTCCAGAAGAAGGCTGGGGCCAAGACCAGACTCCAGAGGCTTGTGTTGGAGTCTCAGTAACAAAGTGCCTCACTGATCCCCTTCTCCAGTGGCCCTCTGGGGTCACTGGCTTACTTCAGGGGCCCTCCAGAACTGCCCTGGATGAGATGGTACAGGAATGAGCATACCTGAGGAAGGGCCTGGTGGCCACTAGTAGCAGTGTTTGTGGGTAATCATATGTCTTTCTTGGCCATCATTGATGGACGCTTCTCCTAGATGTCACCTCCAGCCACACTGCTTGGGTTCTAGACATCCAATCCTGTGCAGCTGTACTCATATGAATGACTCCCCAATTCTAGGAGCCCTTGGACTCGGGTTTATGTCATTGCCAGTGACAGCTATTGTGGGCTGGTTTGTCCAGTAGGCTGGCTGAGCCCATTCAACAGCAGCACCAGCCAGTGCAGAGGAAAATCTCCTACGGCATTTGTTATCTAGTTCTAATTCTACACTCTCCTGCCACAAAGATGTACATCGTCAATCATATGGGACCCTGGCAGAAGGATGCATCCCATACTTGTGGACTCTGGCCTTGTCATCTGGGATCCAGGCTCATCCATCTCTTGGCTTTGCTGTTCTCAGTACTGCTTAGCAGAATGCATGTTGTTGTTGTTGTTAGATGCCACTGAGTTGATTCCGAATCAGAAACCCTGTGCACAATGGAATAAAATGCTATGTGGTCTTGTGCCATGTCCACAATTGTTTTTATGCTTAAGCCCGTCGTTGTAGCCACTGTGTCAATCCATCTTGCTGAGCGAGGGTCTTCCTCTTTTTTGCTGACCCTCCACTCTACCAGGCATAAATAATGTCCTTCTCCATGGACTGATCCCTCCTGACAAAGTGTGTAAGACACAGTCTCAAAATCTTTGGTTTCTAGGAGCATTCTGGTTGTACTGCTTCCAGAACAGATCTGTTAGTTCTTTTGGCAGATTGTGGTACATTTAACAGTCTTCTCCAACACTACAATTCAAGAGCTTCAGTTCTTCTGTCTTCCTTGTTCATTGCCCAACTTTTGCATGCATCTTGTTTTAGTCAGCTAGGGCTACTCTAACAGAAATGGCATTAACAAAGGAAGGTTTATTCTTACACAGTCCGGTAGGCTGCAAGTCCATATTCAGGGTGTCCGCTCCAGGGAAAGGCTTTCCCCTTGTCAGCTCTGGAAGAAAGTCCAGTATTGCATCAGTCTTTGTCCAGGGAGCGTCTTGGCGCAGGAACCTGATGTCTGAAGGACGCACTCTTCTCCCGTGCTGCTCTCTTGATGGTAACGAGGTTCCCAATTCTCCTTGTTTCTCTTTCCTTTTATCTCTTGCAGGCTGAAAGAATTAAAGGTGAGGCAAGCCATACTCCAGGGAAACTCCCCCTACAGCAGAACAGGGAAGTAATCCTATGCAGGAATTTACAGTGCCACCCTAATCCCTTAACACACAGTTTAGGGAAACCACAGAATGGAGGACAGTCACAAGATACTAGGAATCATGTCGCAGCCACATAGCTACACATATTTTTGGGGGGACACAATTCAACCCATGACATCCCACCCTTTGACAACCCAAAAATCACATCACAGAAACATTTAACACATTCATCTCACCATAGCAAAATCATGTCCATCCCATACAACAGAAATCTTAAATCAGTTCCAAGTCCAAAATACAAAAATTCTTCTACATCTGTGAAACCTAGAAGGTAAGCTATCTGCTTCTAAAGGCACAATGGCAGAACAGGCACCAGTTAGACATTCCATTACAAATGGGAGAAATTGCAGCGAAAGAAGGCATTAACAGGCAACGGGCAAGTCAGCAGAACAGATTACATTAGCCCTCAAAGCTTTGGAAGTGCTCTTACATTTTCTGAGACATTCTACACAGCAGCAGTGCTCTCCAGACTCTAGGTATTGGCCACACTCTCTGGTTTCTGAGTGGAGACCCCCAGCCCTGTGCTACAACTATGCCTTCAAGGCCCACTTGGACAGAAACTCTGCCCCATCGGCTTTAGGAGCACCCTAAGTCCAACTGAGTGGCAATTCCACCCTTACGAACACAGGACGCCATATTTCCACCCTTTCAAACCCCTGAGGTCATGGCCATAACTTTTGAGACTGAGGCGGCTCAGCTTCTCACGCTGTTTGTCTCTTCAGCTTCAGCTTCCTGTGGCCGCATGGCCCGGGCCTCAGCCCACATCTGCCCTGCAGAGCAAGTGTTCCAAATCTCTGTAGCTCCACTGATTTAAGTACCCGGAGGCACCCCGTTCCTCGAGGAAAACTCTGCACAGGCACTGACCTCTCTCACTCCACGGGTCGGCTCCAGCGCTGCCTCTGGTTCTGCTGCTGCTGCTGCCACTGCTGCCGGTCCTCTGTTGTTTCTCACCATCTGCGCCTTCTTCGTTCCTTCTGAATCTTCTATCCATTTGCAGTTTCAAAGTGGCTTCCTCATCTTAGGTATTTGCTAGAGCAGCACCCCACTGTCGGTACCAAATTCTATTTTAGTCAGCTAGGGCTGCTCTAACAGAAATAACACAGAGTGGATGGCTTTAACAAAGGAAGGTTTATTCTTACACAGTCCGGTAGGTTGCAAGTCCATATTCAGGGTGTCTGCTCCAGCGAAAGGCTTTCCCCTTGTCAGCTCTGGAGGACAGTCCGGTATTGCATCAGTCTTTGTCCAGGGAGCTGCTGAAATGAGGAAGGGCGTGGTAAAAATTCGAGGTATTAAAGAAAGCCCCAAGAAACAACTTAATAGCAGAAAATATCATAGAATAATCTCACCTTTGTCTTACAAAACACTGTCACAAGACAAGCCTGGGGGAAACCTTACAAGTGACAGCCTGCAAGTGACCCCTAGACCTTGACCACATTTTACAACTAGTAGGAGTTAACCAATCAATGTAAAGGTCAGTTCACCCTCCCTGCTTTGCAATCTCATGACTTAAATACTGGGCACTAAGGAAACTCATCGTCGCCCCCTGCTCTGTGTAGCTTGGGGTGCATCCCTGGTGCACCAGTATTTTTCCTATTGGGCATATTTTTTTTAATAAAATTTAACCTTTAAAGTAATAGTGTCGCATCTTGAAAATTGCGGACCCTAACATTTGGGGGCTCTCCCGGGATTTCAAGAGCGACCTCTGCGGCCAGCCGATCTGGTTTGACCTCACCAGTGAGTCTGGATATTGTCTGTCTGTGCTCGAGCTCTGGTTCTGGGACTCACTAAGAGAGAATCTGGACGCAGAATTGCTCTCTGAGTCGGAGGCTCGGGGACGCCTCAGGTCTCCATCTGGGCGGGCACCGCTGGTTCCTTTCTCGGTTCTGCGGCCTCTAAATCCCACATCTGGTTTTCGTTTGGTTTCTTCTGTGACCGGTCTGTGTCTGTTTGATTGTGTTGTTTGTCCTGATTGCTACTTTTGCTGCCATGGGGCAATCTTCTTCTCACTCTGTAACACCCCTAGACCTATTCCTTAACCACTTTCAGGTTTCCAGAAACAAGCCCAAGACTTCAGCAAGGTGCGGTCAGGAAAACTCCACACACTTTGTAATCTGGAATGGCCGGCTTTTGGTACGGGATGGCCACCCACGGGATCCCTAGACATTAAACAAATCCGTTCTGTTTTTCAGGTCATCTTTGGCGATCTGGGTCACCCTGACCAAATGCCATACATTGTTGCTTGGCAAGACCTCCTCAGGAGGCCACCTGTGTGGCTGTAACCCTATGTTCCCCCTAAACAACCTCCTACAACCCTGGCAGTTCAGGGCTTCTCAAAACCACCGCCAGCTTCCCTTCCTCCATCCGATTCCTCTGATTGAGTCTCCCACTTCCCTACCCCCCAGTTCCTGTTTCTCCTCCTGCCACCACCGGGGCTGAGGGAGCCAAAGCCAGTCTCTGTGGCCTGTATAGGGACCCCACAGACCCTCCAGTCCCGACTGCTCCCCCAACCCCCACCACTTCTGCAGCACCACCTTCCTCTGACCTCCAGAGCCCAGCCCATACCCGCTCAAGTCGATCTTTTCAACCACTTATAGAAGCCTCCCTCATATTTTCTCCTTGCGAGCTATAGGGCACATGACTGAGGCTGGGACCCCTTTCTTGGTCTATACTCCTTTTACCTTGATACCCCTCTTAGAAACCACATACAGCAACTTCTCCAAGCCCTCTTTACCACTGAGGAGAGGACTAAGATTGTTTCCCTAGCCAGAAAACAGGTGCCGGGAGATGATGGAAACTTTACTCATGATTTAGATGAGATTAACCACGCTTTTCCCCTGACCCACCCAAATTGGGACCCAAACACCACTGCAGGTAAGCAGCGCCTAACTGTCTACCACCAGATTCTTATGGGGGGTCTTCGGGCCGCCACTAGGTGCCCCACAAATTTGTCTAAAGTAACACAGGTAATTCAGGAACCCTCAGAATCCCCAGCAGCCTTTCTGGAATGACTGATGGAGACATACCACACATATACTCCCATTGACCCTGAGCCTCCCAAAAATCAACGGGCCATTAACATAGCCTTCATGGGAGAGTCAGCCCCTGACATCAAAAGAAAAATACAAAAAATAGAAGAATTCGAGGGAAAGAATCTATCCGAGCTGATGGAAATTGCTATGAAAACCTTCAATAACCGTGAACTACCAGAAGACAAACAAGCCAAAAAGGTAAACAGAATCCTCCTGGCAGAAGCCCAGGGCCACACGCCGCTGCGCCCTTGGGAGAAGAAACCGGATCAGACGAGGAAGCCAGGAAAGCCTCCCCTGCAGAGAAACCAGTGTGCCTACTACAAGGAAATTGGACACTGGAAGGGTGAGTGCCCCAAAAGAAAGCCCCCTCCAAAGGTTCTTAACCTAGAGGCCTGAGGGCATCAGGGCTCACCGGCTCTGCCACCGAGCTCAGGGTAACCTTAAAAATAGGGGGACAGTCAGTAGAATTCATGGTCGACACCGGGGCTAGCAACTCTGTTCTAATTGAACCCCTAGGACCCATAACTGGAACCAAAACCCTAGCACGAGGAGCTACTGGGATTAATGTCTACTCATGGACTGATGAACGATCTGGGAGCTAAGACTGTTTCCCTCTCATTTATAGTAATGTCTGAATGCCCGTACTCTTTACTTGGAAGAGACTTGTTATCAAAAATGCAGGCGACTATCTGCTTTGCTGGTATCATGCTTACCTGACACCCCAAGTCAATGTGATAGCCCCTTTAGAGTAAGAGTACAGATTTTATGATGGTTCTGACAGGGGCCCCTGCTCTATCCTCGTGATATCAGTGGATCAATTGATCAAAGAGATTCCTCAGGTTTGGGCTGAAAATAACTCCCCAGGACTAGCCAAACACCAACCACTGGTTATAGTGACTTTAAAACCATCTGCCAGCCCGATTCACGTGTGACAGTACCCCATTGTGCCAGAAGTGAAGAGAGGGATCAGGGCTCACATTCAAAGACTCAGAAAACATGGAATACTGATGCCCTGCCAGTCGCCCTGGAATACTCCCCTCCTGCCAGTGAGGAAGGCAGGAGGGCTGGACTCCAGACCAGTCCTAGCCCGTACACTCTCCTGAGCTCTCTGTCACCAGAACACCAGGTGTATTCAGTGCTGGACTTAAAGGATACATTCTTCAGTATACCCCTGAGCCCGCAGAGTCAGTCACTCTTTGCCTTTGAATGGCAGGACCCAGAAGATGGCTTCAGTGGGCAGCTGACCTGGACTGCCTGCCACAAGGGTTCAAGAACTCTCCCACCATCTTTGATGAGGCCCTTCATCGGGACTTACGTGAGTACAGGCATCAGTGGCCTGACATTTCCCTTCTATAATATGTAGATGACTTGTTACTCGGGGCACTCGATGAAGACACTTGTTTAAAGGACACCAAGTCCCTGTTAACTCTCTTGGAGAAATTGGGATATCGAGTCTCCGCTAAAAAGACACAGGTCTACGTCCAGGAGGCGACTTACTTGAGTTTCCAACTCAAGGGAGGACAACACTCCCTATCCAAAGCAAGAAAATGGATTATCCTTGGGATTCCCACCCCGTGTATGCCGCGGCAGGTGAGGGAGTTCCTGGCATCCGCTGGGTTCTGCTGACTCTGAATCCTAGGATTTGCAGAGATAATGCGCCCCTATACGAGCTGACCCGAGGAAAGGAAAAGAATTTTATATGGACTAAAGAAACAGAACAGGCTTTCCAGACTATAAAAAAGTCACTCCTGCAGGCACCGGCGTTAGCATTACCCAACCTGGAAAAGCCTTTCCAACTATACATTGATGAAAATAAAAGAATAGCCAAGGGAGTCCTTACTTAGACACAGCCCATGGAAAAGGCCGGTGGCCTGTCTGTCTAAACAGCTAGACCCAGTGGCCTCAGGGTGGCCAAGGTGCCTTAGAATTGTTGCGGCCACTGCTCAACTGACTATGGGACAGCCCCTGACCATCACTACCCCCCATGCCATCGAGGGAGTCCTGCGTAGCCCACCTCATAAATGGATTTCCAATGCCCGGCTAACCCACTACCAGTCTTTATTACTAGATCAGCCCCGAGTTGTGTTTGCTTCTAGCTCAGCCCTCAACCCAGCCACACTGCTGCCTGATCTGGACCTGGAGGCCGAACCGCATGACTGCACTGAGGTGCCTAGCCAACAGCACGGCCTTCGCCGAGATCTTGTGGACGTTCCCTTGCAGGACCCTGATCTCACTCTGTTCACTGACGGGAGCAGTTTTATCAGGGACGACACCAGGTACACAGGGGCAGCGGTGGTAGCCGGAGATCGGGTCCTGTGGTCACGAGCCCTACCATCTGGAACATCAGAGCAACAGGCTGCCCTCAGCCAAGGCACCAGGCGGTTCGGGCTGCTCCCTGGCCGGGCTGCTGCGTGGCCTCAGCAGCCTTCTCAATGCCAGTGTGGGCTCGTGGCGGGAGCTGGAGCACGTCTACAGGCAGCACAGCCGCATCCATGACAGGCTGAGTCACACAGCCCATGCTCCAGACAGACCCCTCCACAGCGCTGGCACTACCAACGCAGCCCCGTTGCCGGCCTCGCCACTCCACGCTGCCCAGTCAACCTTGACACTACGTTAGTGGTGCTGTACAAGGAGATGTTGCCTACAGGTGGGACTGCGACAACTGAATATGTCACTGCTGTGCCAGCTGTGAGGTCTGTATGAGTCAATCCAGGACTATAAGCACCTGTGCCAAGACCTGAGCCTGTGCCAGGATCTGTCCTCGTCCCTGCACTCTGACAGCTCCTACCCACCAGATCCGGCCTCTTAGCTGACGTGGAGCCTCCTGATGCCAGCCTGTCCCCTGACTCGCCACCCCTCACTGTGCCCAGACGCACAATGCCCGTGACCAGTGGCTACGAGATAGCTTCCACATCATCGGGCTGAAACAATGGAAGCCCGAGGCAATAACCTAGCCGACCGAACAGCTAAGGAAGCTGCCCTCAGCCTCCTGGAGATCAATTCTATCCAGCTCCCCGAGCCAATCCTTCCCGAAGAGCCCACCTAGAAGAGAAGAAAGGATGACACTATACTTCAGGAGGGCTACCCATTCTCCCTCAAAAATTGGAAGAGAAGCTCGTCCGCCAGATCCACCAGACCACCCATCTGGGAGCAACAAAAATCCAGGAACTTTTGTCTCCAAGGTACTATATACCCCAACTATCCCGGCTTGCTGAACGAATAACACATACCTGCCAAGCCTGCCAAGCCACTAATGCAGGCAGCTCTGGTAAGGCCCACCAAGGTAAGAGAGAAAGAGGCACTATGCCTGCAGTACGTTGAGAACTGGACTTCACTGAAATTAAGCCCGGCGGATATGGATATAAGTACCTTTTAGTTTTCGTAGACACATTCTCTGGTTGGACTGAGGCATTTCCCACTAAGAGAGAGACAGCACAAGTAGTTTCAAAAAAACTCCTGGAAGAAGTCATACCTAGCTTTGGGGTTCTGTTGATGCTAGGATCAGACAATGGCCCTGCCTTTGTGGCCATAGTCTCTCAGGGCGTAACATCGTTCTGGGGATTAATTGGAAACTACATTGTGCCTATCATCCCCAGAGTTCAGGACAGGTAGAGAGGATGAACCGGACCCTTAAGGAGACCTTAACCAAATTGACCCTAGAAACTGGCAGTGACTGGACGGCCCTGCTTCCCTTTGCCTTAATGCGTGTGCATAATTCTCCCTACCTCCAAGGCCTTACGCCCTATGAAATTGTTTTCGGGAGGCCACCTCCCCTCTACCCTAAACCAAGGGATGACATACTTGCTGAAATTTCTAATCCTGACCTGCTTAAGTCCCTCCAGACCCTGCAGAAAACTCAAGATCTGCTTTTCCCCTTGTCGAGACACCTCCGCGATCTCCCTCCTGTAAAGCCACATCAGTTTCAGCCAGGGGTCTAGTCTGGGTCCTGAAACACCAAAAGGAGACTTTGGAGACCCATTGGAAAGGACCCCACACAGTAATCCTGACAACCCCCACTGCCGTCAAGGTTGACAGGATCCAGCCCTGGGTCTATCACTCCCATCTACCTTCAATGGAGGGTGCGACAACGTACTGGCCCTGAGGCGACTCCAAGAAACCTCGGCCGGCAAGTTCAAGAACTGACCCTAACCGGCCCTCCCGAGGTGACTTCACCAGTTTTTCACCTTGATTTATGTGACCTTGTGGGGGGTTCTATAGCCTCACAGCTTAAGAAAGACCCATACCCGGTTCGTGCACACAGAACACTCATAAATACTGGGGGATGTATACATGCTGATGGGTGGGGGTGTGCTACTAACTGCCTCATGCAACAACTGGCTAAGAAACAATTTGACGTCTGTCCCGGGGCTAATGTCTATGGATCCTGTTGAGGAACAAATGATTATTTCTGTTATAAATGGGGCTGTGAAACCAGTGCACCCTGGATTAGGGAAACTAGGGGACCTCATTAGGATCAGTTGAGTCTCTGTTCTCCTGGTCTCCATGGCTGACCACCCTCGTCACAGCGTTAACAGGACCACTTGTCCTCTTCACCTTAACTTTAACTGTGGGTCCCTACATTCTAAATTACTTAAATTCATACGAGAAAAACTAGCCAGCTCCTGGTCCTAAAACATCAGCCCCAACACCAGACCTACCACCCCCCAAACAGCCAGGACCTTGATCAGCCTGGCACCCACTCAGAGTCTAAGATTTGACTCTGGAATAAGAACTCAAGGGGGGAATGTTGAAATGAGGAAGGGCGCGGTAAAAATTCGAGGTATTAAAGAAAGCCCTAAGAAACAACTTAATAGCAGAAAATACCATAGAATAATCTCACCTTTGTCTTACAAAACACTGTCACAAGACAAGCCTGGGGGCCACCTTGCAAGTGACAGCCTGCAAGTGACCCCTAGACCTTGACCACATTTTATAACTAATAGGAGTTAACCAATCAGTGTAAAGGTCAGTTCACCCTCCCTGCTTTGCAGTCTCACGACTTAAATACTGGGCACTAAGGAAACTCATAGTCGCCCCCTGCTCTGTGTAGTTTGGCGTGCGGCCCTGGTGCACCAGTATTTTTCCTATTGGGCATATTTTTTCAATAAAATTTAACCTTTAAAGTAACAGTGTCGCATCTTGAAAATTGTGGACCCTAACAGGAGCGTCTTGGCACAGGAACCTCATGTCTGAAGGACGCGCTCTTCTCCTGGTGCTGCTCTCTTGATGGTAATGAGGTTCCCAATTCTCCTTGTTTCTCTTTCCTTTTATCTCTTGCAGGCTGAAAGAATTAAGGGTGGGGCAAGCCATACTCCAGGGAAACTCCCCCTACAGCAGAGCAGGGAAGTAATCCTATGCAGGAATTTACAGCCCACCCTTAATATCCCTTAACATACAGTTTAGGGAAACCACAGAATGGAGGACAATCACAAGATACTGGGAATCATGTCACAGCCACATAGCTACACATATTTTTGAGGGGACACAATTCAACCCATGACACATATGATGCGATTGAATATACTATGGTCGGGTCAGGTGCACCTTAGTTTTCAAGCTGACACCTTTACTTTTCAATGCTTTAAAGTGGTCCTTTGCAGCAGATTTTCCCAATGTAATGCATCTTTTAATTTCTTGACTGCTGCTTCCATGGACATTGATTCTGGAACTGAGTCAAATAAAATCCTTGACAACTTCAATTCTTTCCCCATTTATCACAGTGTTGCTTACTGGTTCAGTTGTGAGGATTTTCATTTTCTTGATGTTGAGGTGCAATCCATGCTGAAGGCTGTGGTATTTGATCCTCATCAGCAAATGTTTCAAATCCTCTTCACTTCCAAGAGTAAGATGGTGTCATCTGGTAATGCAGGTTGTTAATGAGTCTTCCTCCATTCCTGATGCCTCATTCTTCATATAATCCAGCTTCTTGGATTATTTGCTTGGCATACAGACTGAAAAGGTATGATAAAAGGATACAACCCAGATGTACAACTTTCCTGACTTTAAATCATGCAATGTCCCCTTGTTCTGTTCACACCACTGACAGTTGATCCATATACAGATTCCTTAAGAGCACAATTAAGTGTTTTGGAATTCCCATTCTCCACAATGTTAGCCATAATTTGTTGTGACTCACATAGTTAAATGCATTTGCATAGTCAATAAAATACAGGAAAACATCTGTCTGGTATTATCTGTTTTCAGTCAAGATCCACCTGACATTAACAATGATATCTCTGGTTCCACATCGTCTTCTGAATCAGCTTGAATTTCTGCAGGTTCCTTGTCAATATTCTGTTGCAGTCACTTTTGAATGATCTTGAGCAAAATTTTACTTGCACGTGATATTCATGACATTGTTTGGTAATTTCTACATTCTGTTGGGTCACTTTTCTTTGAAATGGGCATAGCTATGGATCTCTTCCAGTCAGTTGGCCCGGTAGCTGTTCTATGCAAATTTCTTGACATAGATGAGTGAGCACTTCCAGAGTTGCATGTGTTTGCTGAAGTATTTCAGCGGATATTTCATCAATTCCTGGAGCCTTGCTTTTCACCAATACATTCAACACAGCTTTGACTTCATCCTTCAGTACCATTGGTGCCTGATCATATGCTACCTCTTCAAATGGCTGAACACCAGCCATTTCGTTCTGGCGTAGTGACTCTGTATATTCCTTCCATCATCTTTTGATGCTCCCCAATCACTTAGCATTTTCCCTGTAGAATCCTTCACTATTGCAAATTGAGGCTTCAATTTTTGATTTGGTTCATTCAGCTTGAGAAATGCAGAACATGTTCTTTGCTTTTGGTTTTCTCTTTCCTGTTCTATGCACATGCCATTTATAATATTTCATTTTGTCTTCTCCAACTGCACTTTGAAATCTTGGTTCCTTCCATTTGCTTTAGCTGCACTATGTTCCAGAGCAGGTTTCAGAATCTCTTCTGACATCCAATTTGGTCTTTTCTTTCTTTCCTGTCTTTTTAATGGCATCTTGCTTTCTTCACAGATGATGTTTTTGATGTGATTCCACAATTCATCTGTTCTTCGGATGCATGGGAATCACCAATCCCATCCTGCACAATAAGACAGGGAGGAAGGTAAGTACTGTCTCCTCCCAGGGTCCTTGTTAGAGAAAGGGGCTGCCTTCTGAAGGCATAGCCTCAGGCCTCATTGGCCAGAACTGAATCACAAGTCCATTCCTGATGTAATCTCTGGGATGGTCCAAAACCAAACCCTATGCCACTCAGTCATAATGGACTGGATGGCATAGTGTCCTTTAGCCATTCTAAATGATGTGGTAGAATTGCCTCTTAAGATTTCCAAGACTGAGGCACCCAAAATTGTAGTTCTCTTGACTGCGCATGGGATCAGGTGGGGAGCTGGGCCTTGCCCACCAGAGTCTGAGGCTGGGGTGGGCACTGACATGTTTTTATTTTTTTTAAACTGGGAATTACCAAAAACAATGAACATTATAAGATGATGATGAAAAAGAGCAGTAAGCTGGAAGAGGGGAAAGAGGGACCAGAAACAATAGGCTCAGGAGACAGAGAGACAAAGAGCCAGCTATCAGTTACCATGGAGCACGCTCCTCTCTTGGGACTCCACATGTGTCAGAGTACAGCCGTGCTTCACAGGATTTTCAGTGGCTGATTTCTTGGAAGTATATTATCTAAAGCACCTCTGGCTGGGTGAATTCGAACTGCCAGTCTTTTGACTTGCAGCCTAGTGCCATGTTCACCCCTCTTAGGAACTCTACAAGCCAACTGGGGTATCCTGAGCACAACTTTCCTGTGACTGTGGCAAGGAATATGCCCCAGATCCAAACTAGCCTGTTCTTTTTGGTACAGTTGCTCTATGTTTCTTCTGTCTTCCTTTGATTGCTTCCTGCATCAATTTTTTGCCCATAGTATTTTTCAGTATTGCAACTATAGGACTGAATTTTCTTATAGTTCTTTCAGCTTGAGAAATGTCTAGCATACTCTTCCCTTTTGGTTTTCTAATACCAGGTCTTTGTACATTTTATTTGTAATACTTTGTCTTCTCAAGCTGCCCTTTGAAATCTTCTGTCACTTCTTCAGTATGCTTTATCCACTCTATGTTCAAGAGCAAGTTTCAGAGTTTCTTCTTGACATCCATATTGGTCTCTTCTCTATTGTGTTTTAAATGACCATTTGCTTTCATCATGTACGACGTCCCTGATGTCATCAGCTCACCTGCTCTTCAGTCATTAGTGTTCAATGTGTCAAATCTATTCTTGAGAAAGCTTCTGAATTCAGGTGGGATATACTCAGAACTGTGCTTTGACTCTCACAGATCTTTAAATTTTTTATTCACTTGCATTTGTGCAACTGATTGTTCTGGAGACAGCTCCCGGCATTGTTCTTTTTTTTTTTTAATTGTGATTAAGTAAAAGCATACACTCCAGATTGATTTTGCATGCCTACCTGTCTGCAGCTCCTTCTGCTATCCCCACTTGGTGATAGCATGCACCTCCTTTCCATTCCATACTTCTGGTGTCCCCTCAACAAGCATCTGTTCCCTCCTCTCTACCCTCTTCTCTCCCATCTAAAAAGAGACAAGTTGGATCAAATCCTATAAATGCATAGAAACATAAAGAATGCACAACATATGGTTACCCTGTGTCTCTGAGTCCAGACCATTCTTGTCTTAAGAGTTGACCTCCTTACTGGTTTCTGGTCAGGAATAACAGCAGGTCTAGGGGTCATGTTCCCAGGGGAGCATCCAGGCTGTCAGACCATCAGTTCAGGTCTTTTAGAAGAGTTCTTGGACAGCACCTTGCTCTTTCTCATGTTAGCTCAGGACCTCTATGCAGCATCCCCTGTCACAACTGTCTTTGGTAGTGGCCAGGCACCATCTGGTTCTTCTGGTCTCATGTTTGTACAGTCTCCCATTCACATGGGTCCTTCTGTCTCATGGGCTCTCTTTTTCCTTGTGTCTTTGATGTTCTTGGTGATCATCTGTTCCAGTTGAGCTGGGATCATTTGGTGTACCTCAGATAGCAGCTTGCTAGTTTTTAAGACTCCAGATGCCACTCACCAATATGGGGTGTGGAAGACTCTCAGCAATAGACCAGTTATGCCAGTTGGCTTCATTGTCCTCTGAAAACATGGTCCCCAGACCACCGTCACTGCTACTCTATCCTTTGAAATAATAGGTTAAGTTTAGAAAATCTTTCAATTAATGGTGAAGTCCAGTTAAGTTGTTCTACTCTCAGCTCTGTGCTGTCACTGCTTTCATGTAAACAAATTTGTATCAACTATCTAATCTATGACTCACCGTCTCCCTCCTTCCCTGCCACTGAAGCTGTCAAAGAGTCTTATCTTCTGTGTATAAATCCGTTTTTAAGTCCTTATAGCAGAGGTCTCATACAATATTTGTCATTTTGCAACTGACTGATTTCACTCAGCATGTTTTCCTGTTGAAACCAAGTTATGAGATGCTTTCTAAAATCATCATTGTTCTTTATCATTACATAGTATTCCATTGAGTATACATACCATAGTTTATCCATTCATCTGTTGATGGGCATCTGGATGATTTCATCTTTTTGCTATTGTGGATAGTGCTGCAATAAACATTCGTGTGAATGTATCTGTTCATGTGAGTGCTTTTATTTCTGTAGGATGTATTCCAAGCAGTGGAATTACTGGATCAAATGGTATTTCTATTTCTAGCTTTTCAAGGAAGCACCAAATTGCTTTCCAGAGAGGTTGTAAGATTTTGCATTCCTACGAGCAGTGTAAGAGAGTTCCAATCTCTTTGCAGCCTCTCTGGAATTTGTTGTTTTATATTTTTTGGATTATTGTCATCCTTGTTGGGGTGAGATGGTATCTCATTGTAGTTTTGATTTGGGTATCTCTAATAGCTAATGATTGTGAACATTTCCTCCTGTGTGTTTTGGCTGCCTGGATGTCTTCTATGGTGAAGTGTCTGCTCGTCTCCTTTCCCTACTTCTTGGTTGGATTATTGACCTTTTTCTTGTTGATATTTTGCAGTTGTTGATATTTTGTAGATTATGGAGGTTAGACTTTGGTCTGACGTATGGTTGCCAAATGTTTTTTCCCATTTTGTCAGTAGTCTTCCAACTCTCTTGACAAAGTCTTTGGATGAGCAAAGGTGTTTGATTCTTAGAAGTTTCCATTTACCTATTTTCTCTTATTTTGTTCATGCTTTGTCAGATTTTGAAGTCTGTCCTAAGCCATATATTAGAACTTCCATTGCTGACCCTATTCTTTTCTTGCATGATCTTCGTTGTTTTAGGTTTGATGTCTAGGTCTTTGATTCATTCTGAGTTAGTTTTTATGTAAGATGTGAGATATGGGTCTGCAGATGGATATCCAGTTTTACAATACCATTTGTTAAAGAGACTGTTTTTACCCTAGCTTACAACCTTTGGGCCTTCTGTGAATATCAACTATTCACAAGACGATGGTGATATTTCTGGGATGTCAGTTCTGTTCTGTTGTTCTATGTATCTGTTTTTGTACCAAATGCCAGGCTGTTTTGACTACCGTGGCAGTGTAGTAGGTTCTAAGGTCAGGTAATGTGATACCTCCCACTGTGTTTCTCTTCTCCAGTAGTGCTTTACTTATCCATGGTTTCTTCCCTTTCCAAACAAAATTGGTGATTTGTTTCTCCATCTCATAAAAAAAGACACTGAACAGAGAGGAAAAGTGTGTCAGAGAGGAAGAGCATGCTGTCACTGGGTGGGGAGAGCAGTGGAAGCTACATATAGGTGGGCATGCAAATTTATATGGAAACGTACATTTTCATTCAATCATAATTTTTTTTAAAAAGGCACTGTAATTTGTATTGGGGTTGCGCTGTATATGTAGATCACGTTGTTTAAAATAGGCATTTTCACAGTGTTAAGTCTTCCTATCCGTGAGCAAGCTAGGTTTCTCCACTTATGTAAGTCTCTTTTGGTTTCTTGCAGTAAGGACTTGTAATTCTCTGGTTAGATTTATTTCTAGGTATTTTATCTTCTTGGTGGCTTTAATAAATAGTATTGATTTGGTGATTTTCTCTTTGATGATCTCATTGTTGATGTAAAAGGACCCTACTGATTTACTTATGTTTATCTTATATCCTGATACTTCGCTAAACTCACTAGTTCCAGTAGTTTACTTATGGGTTCTTTAGAGTTTTCTGTGTATACGATCATATCATCTGCAAAAAGGGATATTTTGCTTCGTCTTTGCCAGTGGGGTGCCTTTTAGTTCTTTGTCTTGTCTAATTGCTCTGGCTAGAACCTGTAGAACAATGTTGACTAGAAGTGGTGACAACAGGCATCCTTGTCTATTTCCCATTCTCAGGTGGAATCTTTCAGTCTCTCTCCATTTAGGATGATGTAGACAGTTGGTTTTGCATAGATACCCCTTACTGCACTGAGGAATTTCTCTTCTATTCCTATTTTGCTGAGAGTTTTTAACATGAATGGGTGTTAGATTTGGTCAAATGCCTTTCCTGCATCAACTGACAATATCATTGATTCTTATCCTTTGTGTTATTTATGTGGTTGATCACCTTAATTGTTTTTCTGATGTTAAACCATCCTTGCATCCCTGGTATGAATCCAACTTGATCATGATGAATTATTTTTTTGAAATGTTGTTGAATTCTATTGGTTGGGATTTTGTGAAAGATTTTTCATCTAGGTTCATGAGTGATACTTGTCTGTAATTTTCTTTATTTGTGGGATCTTTTCCTGGCTTTGGTATCTTTTGCTGGCTTCATAGAATGAATCTGAGAATATTCCATCCTTTTCTATGCTGTGAAATAGCTTCAGTAGTATTAGAATTAACTCCTCACTAAAAGTTGGCAGAATTCTCCAGTGAAGCCATCTGGGCCAGCCAAGCCATTCTGGCTGTAGTTTTTTTGATCACTTTTTCAATCTCTTTTTTGGGGATGGGTTTATTAAATTGTTCTATTTATCTTTTTGAAAATTTTGGTAGGTGATGTAAATCTAGAAATTTGTCCATTTCATCCAGGCTTTTAAATCTGTTAGAGTACAGTCTTTCAAAGTATTCTGTTATGATACCTTGGGTTTCAGTTGGAACTGCTGTGACATCTCCCATCTCATTTCTTATACAGGTTATTTGCATCCTCTCATATGTTTCTTTTGTATGTTTAACCAGTGGTTTATTGATTTTGTTGATCTCTTTAAAGAACCAGCTTTTGGTTTTGTTAATTTTTTTCAATTGTTCTTCTATTCTCTAATTCATTTAGTTCTATTCTAATCTTTATGATCTGTTTTCTCCTGGTGCCTGAGGGGTTCCTTTAATCCTCTCTTTCTACTTGTTCAAGTTGTAGGGTTAATTCTCTGGTTTGGGCCCTTTCTTCATCCTGGATGTGTGTGTTTATAGAGATAAAATGACCTCCGAATACTGCTTTTGCTGTATCCCATAGGCTCTGGTAGGTTGTGTTTTCATTCTCATTTGGTTCCATAAATTTCTTTATTGTGTCTTTGATTTCTTCTATAAGCTATGGATTTTTAAGAAAGGTGTTGTTCAGTTTCCATGAGTTCAGATACCTACCTATGTTTTTTCTGATGTTGTTTTCAACTTTTATGACTTTATGGTCCCAGAAGATGCTTTGCAATAATTCAATGAATTGGATTTTGTTGAGACTTGCATATGACCTAAGACATGGTCTATTCTGGAAAAAGTTCCATGTACGTTGGAAAAGAAGGTGTATCCTATCTGTTGTTGGGTTAAAAGTTCTGTATATGTCAATGAGGTCTAGTTGGTTGATTGTCACAAGATCTTCTGTGTCTTTACTGAGCTTTTTTCTGGATGATATGTCCATTACAGAAAGTGGAGTGTTGAAGTATCCTACTATTAATGTGGAGTGATCTATCTCATTTTTCAATGTTGTCAGCATTTTTTCAGTGTATTTAGGTGCACTGGTATTGGGTGCATAAATATTTAATATTGTATCCTGTTTATGCTTTGAACCTTTCAGTAATAAATAGTGACCGTCCTTGTCCACAATGATGGAGCTTACATTAAAATCTGTTCTATCTGAGATTAGTATTACCACTCCTGCTCTTCTTTGTGTATTGTTAGCTTGGTATGTATTTTTCCATCCTTTGATTTTCAGTTTGTTCATATCTTTGAGTCTAAAGTGTCTTTCTTGTATGCAACACATAGATGGATCACATCTTTTGATCCAGGCTGTCAGTCTCTGCTTCTTTCTTGGAGCATTCAGACCATTTACATTCAGCATAATGATTAGTAGGTGTGTGTTTATACTGTCATTTTGATGCCTTTATTTTTGTGTTGTTGATGTTTTCTTTGCTTCTCTTAATATTCTGTTCTGGGTCATTTTTCTTTATGGGTTTACTTTTCATCTTTTTCAGTGTTGTTTTTGTCTTTGTTGAGACTCCTGTATCACGTTTCTTGTTTTGATAGGTTGCATTATAGTTTACTTTACAGCTACCCCTTTGATCCCTCTTAATATTCCAAATTTAAACCAATCTTTAACTTCTGTGTATCTTCTTAATTTCCTATCCATCTGATATGGTTGTAACTATTGTTAATATATCCCTCATTATATTGTGATGATGTCACAGTTTTCACATTAAGATCTCTGGTTCCCTACATTTAATATTTTAGCTTTGATTGAGCTTTGTGAATTCCCTAAATTAGTGGGACTTTGGATGCTCTGCCCTACATTGCCTGCTTAAGTATACAACTGATGTTATTGTTTTTCTAAATAAAGAGCTTCTTGCAATGTTTCTTGTAATTGTGGTGTGCTTTTGACAAAGTCTCTAAGCTTCTGTTTCTCTACTAATGTCTTAGTTTCACCATCATATTTGAAAGACAGTTTTGCAGGATATACAATTCTTGGCTGGAAATTTTTCTTCTTCAAGGATTTGTATATGTCATCTCACTGTCTTCTTGCCAACATGGTTTTTGCTGAGAAGTCAGATGAAAGTCTACAAGGCTTCCCTTTGCACATTAATTTTGCTTTAAGCCTTACTGCCTTTAAGAGCCTCTCTTTATGTTTCATTTTATTAAACCTGATTATAATATGTCTTGGTGACTTTCTTTGGGGATTTGGTTTTTGTGGTGTTTGATTAGCATTGTGAACATCTATGTTCTCTTCTTTCATGATGTTTTGTGTCAGCAACTTAAAAGTTTTGTGTCAGCAACTCTTCAACAATTTGCATTTTCTGCTAGCCCTCCTTGTTCAGGACATCCAGTTATTCATAAATTATTCTTCTTGATAGAGTCCCATATTCTTCTTCATTTTTCTTGTTTCTTTTATCTGATTTCCCCTCATAAATGCTGGTGTTAGTTGCCTTATCTGCAAGTTCACTAATTCTGTGTTCCAATTCCTCCAAACTGCTCTTTTGGCTTGCAGTAAGTTGACTAATTCTGTAATTTTATTATTGATCTGATGAATTTCAGATCACTGATATTCTAGCAGTTCATAAGCCTGACTTAATTTTTCATTTTGTTATGCTGCATTTTGATTAATCTCTAGAAGGGCTGTATACATAATTCTTTTGTGTTCTACCTCTGATAATTTCAGAAAGCTTCTTCATCTGGGAAGTTGAATCTTTATTTGAGGAGTTTTCTAGAGCCATTGTGGTCTGCTTCTTTAAATATTTAGCTATTGATTGTTGTCTTTGCACCATCCAGAACCTGTTCAGTTTCTGTGGTGTTACACCAACAGGAGCTGTAGCTAAAAGCTGAGTTTCTGCTTGACTCCATCCATGCCACTAGGGTCAACTCTACTTTGAGGAGGCAGCTTTTTCTCCATTCATATTTTCAGTGCCTTCCAACCTCAGCGGCTCATCTTCCAGCACTACATCAGACAGTGTTGTGCTGCTGTTTACAAGATTTTCACTGGCCAATATTTTAGAAGTAGATGGCCAGGTCCTTTTTTTTTTAGTCTCTCTTAGCCTGGAAGTTCTCCTGAAACCTGCCCACCATCGATGACCCTGCTGGTATTTGAAATACAGTTGGCTTAGCTTCCAACCTTACAACAACATGCAAGCTGGCACAGTACGACTAACTGACAGATGAGTGGTGGATACTGATAACAAAAACAATGATGATTAAAACAGAGAAAAATATGAGGTATTCAGCTTATGTCAGAACCAGTTTACAATGGAGTGTCTGGAATAGAAGCTCGTCTTAAGAAGAAGACTACTTGTACTTACCTAAAAAGTTTGGTTTTGAAATGACAGCTGGTAAAGAAAGCAAATGCAAATGTTGATTTTTATTGTTGTTCTGACAATGTGATTATTGCTGGGACATAGAAAAGACCTGTCATAGCACAGCCAGCTTGCTAAATTTTCTTATTAAAATTTATCAAACAATTGTCTTGGATTATCTAGGTAGAAGGGTGAACAATCTGCTTATGAGAACAATTTTCTTCTTTCCAGTACTTCTTTCCTTTCCCCCCCCCCCCCCAGCCAGGAGGAAGACATCAAAAGGATGTCTATTTTAAAAGATACCAAGGATCATCAGTGGAAGGAAGGGCAGTTTCTCTCTTCCTATCCCTAAGTTATCCAGAGCCCTTTCCTGGGGAGTCACTGTGGCCAATGTCTTGTGAGACCTCCCACCAATAGGCATGCCGGCCTACAGCTCCCAGTGAGCCTAGCCTGAGTCACCCCAGGAAAGGTGCCAGAGTCCATCTCCCAGTCTTGGAATCTTTCCTGTTGAGATCCCAGACATGATTGCAGCAGAAATAAACCCTTTCCATGGGACACCGAGAAAGTCCTCTCCCAGAATCCATGACATCATAAAATGGCTGTTGTCTGGGATGCTTTTATACCCAACAATTTATTGAATAATGTTGTTGATGAGGGGCAGCCTTTCCTTCTTCCTAGCCTTATGGAAACATTTCTGGTGTTTCCCCTTTCAGATTGCAGTGTGTACATTCTATAACGCTAGGTAAGAGTTTACCTACTCCTATTTTATTAAATCATCTTATCAGTAAGGGAGTTAAATTTTATCAAATGCAGGACAGATTTTACAATTTTTAAACTTTTGCTCTGTTAACTACTGCTGCATTTATTAAATAAATCTTAATTGGTTTGGTTTTAGTTTATGTGATGTGTGCTTTCCTGATTGCAACACTGTGAAACATTCTTCTATATCCCTTTTACTGTTTCGTTTGCCCTGAATTCCTCATCTTCTGATGTTAATATCATATTTTTCTTTTTTTTATTAGCATATATTTTGCGCATCTTTTTTACTTCCCTTCATTTTCAACTATTCTATGTCATTTTGTTTTAGGTGTCTCACTTACAAACACTTAAAGCTGAATATTGGAGATTTCTTTCCCTCTCAGTTTGTGAACTATTTTATTAAAGAACAACTTAACCAATTTAAATGTATTGTAATTTATGATATGTTGGGGCATATTACTCTCACCTGTTTTGTGTCCTCTAATTACCAGGTTTTCTATTTTTTCTCAATCAGTTGAATCTTCTTGTTTTAATTTCTGATGTTCAAGTGCCTACCTTTAAATTTTTAACTCAATATTTGAACATTACTATTTTCCTTTCACCAAAATCCAGACTGTTGCTATCAAGTTGTCTCCAGCTTGTGGCAGCCCCAAGCATGTTGGAGTAAACTGTGCTCCAAAGAGCTTTCAATGGCTGATTTTCCTTTCACAGCCTATGCTTTATCAGTGTCTCTCATCTTCACTCACCAAACAAAACACAAAACCTTGATCCACTTAGATCTCCTTCCTCTCCCTCTCCTCCACACCTGCATTAGTAATGTCATTGAAGATTTTAGTTTCAGATGGTAATTAAATTTTTAGCTATTTACTTACTTATCAACAGAGTTTACTGGTTCCTCTACTCACTGTTGCTTCTTGAATCTTGTATCTTTCTCTTGGATTTCTTTTCATTAAGTTGGAGCATAGTCTCCCACAAGCTAAGACTGAAGTTGATACATTTTTCTCATCGTTGGGTATCTGAAATTGTCTTTATATGTTTTGCACTCACTTTTGGCTAATAGTTTGGCTGGCTCAAATAATTTTCCCTTGGATCTCAGACTTCCATTATTCAGGGCTGTGGTTGAATATAATATTAATCTGCCTTCCCTAGTGGGTAGTCTGTTTTCCCTTTCCTCTATTTTTCATGTTCTAAATGTTACCATGTCATGTGCAGGAGCCTTTTTTTTCTGCCTTGTTTGTCACATCATTGGCCCTTTCAGCATGAGGACTTTTGTCTTTCATCAACTTGAGAAACTGTCTTTTATATTTATTTCAGTATAACTAACTTCCATTCTCTCTGCCCTCTCTTTCTGAAACTTCTGTTTGGTAGATAGTGAAATTTCTGAATGTAATCTCTATTTCCTAACTTTTATGTTCTCTATCTCTTCTTCGTTTTGTAGTTCATCCTAGAAAAATCAAGCAAGTTGATCTAACAGCTCGCTAATGTACTTTTGTTTATCTGTGTCTAGTCTTTATCTTCTGTTGAGAGTCTCACAAGTTCTGTTTCTAATCTCTCAGACAAGTCCCATGGTACAGATGGTTGACACGTTCAGCTAATATCTGAAAGACTGGAGATTCAAGCCCACCGAAAGACCTGGAAATCTAGGGCTGAAAATTCAGCCATTGTAAACTCTGTGGAGCATAGTTCTTTCCTGTAGGCTCACCATGTATTGGCATCAATTTGAAAACAACTGTTACAATCTCTGACTCCTTCCTCTAATAGAGCTTTCAGGATATTAACTGTGCTTATTCTTTTTTTTTTATTATATAAAAAAATGAAAGTGTACATACTCTGCGCTTACAATATTGGGTTAAGAGAGGAGGAGTAAACAAGTTGTGTTGAAGTCCCATTAATATTGATCTTCTTATTAATGTGTATTGTCACCAATTTTACACAACCAAATTTCTAGCAACTATCTAATCTAAACCCTCACCCCTCACCCTCCCGCCCTCCCACCATCCCCACCCTTGCAGCCATCAAAGAGCCTTTTCTATTATGTATGAGTATGCTTTTAAGTTTTTATTGTAGGGGTCTCATATAATAATTGTCTTTCTGTCGCTGACTAGTTTCACTCAACATAATGTCCTCCAGTTGAGACCAAATTGAGAGATGTTTACTGCTATCATCGTTGTTCTTTATCAATGTATATATTTGAGTATATACACCAAAGTTTACCCATCCATTCTTCTGTTGTTGGGCATCAGGGTTGATTCCAACTTTTTGGTATCGTGGACTGTGCTGCAATGAACATTCATGTGCATGTATCAGTTAGTGCGAATGGCCTTGATTTTGTAGGATATATTCCAAGCAGAGGTATATCTATATCCATTATTTTAAGGTAACACCAAACTGCTTTCGAAAGAGGTTGCATCATTCTGTAATCCCACCAACAGTGTAGGAGAGTTCCAATCTCTTCACAGCCTCTCCAACATTTAGTGTCTTGTGTTTTTTGGATCATGGCCAGTCTTGCCGGGGTGAGATGGTATCTCGTTGTCATTTTGATTTGAATTTCTTTAATAATTAATGATCCTGAGCATGTCCACAAGTGTTTTTTGGCTGCCTGGATCTCCTCTTTAGAGAAATGTCTGTCCATCTCCTTTGCCCATTGCTTAATTGGATGATTTGTCTTTTTCTTATTGATATTTTGTAGAACCTTATAGAGTATGGAGATAAGGCGTCGATCTGACATAGAGTTGCCAAATATTTTTTCCCATGCTGTAGGTGGTCTTTTAATTCTTTTGATGAAGTCTTTGGATGAGCAGAAGTGTTTGGTTCTCATTAATTCCCATTTATCTGTTTTCTCTTCTGATGAATGTGTTTTGTTTGTCAGATTTTGAAGTCTGTCTATATTGTGTATTAAAATTTCCATTGTTGACCCTATTTTATCTAGGATGAGCTTTATCGTTTTAGCTTTCATATTTAGGTCTTTTATCCAATTTGAGTTGATTTTTGTATAAGGTGTGAGATATGGGTCTTGTTTCAATTTTTTGCAAATGGATATCCAATTATGCCAGCACCATTTGTTAAAGAGACTGTTCTTACCCCAGTTCAAAATCTTATGACCTTTGTCAAATATCAGCTGTTCATAGGGGATGGTGGCATCTCTGGGGTCTCTACTTTGTTCCATTGGTCTATATGTCTCCTTTTGTACCAATACAAGGCTGTTTTGACTACTTTGACAGTGTAATAGGTTTTAAAGTCAGGTAGTGAGAGGCCTCCCAGCATGTTCTTTTTCAGTAGTGCTTGACTTATTCGGGGTTTCTTCCGTTTCCAAATAAAGCTGATAATTTGTTTCTCCATCTCATTAAAAACTGTTGCTGGAATTTGTATTAGGATTGCATTATATAAGTAGAGTGCTTTGGGTAAAATAGACATTTTCACAATATTGAGTCTTCCCATCCATGAGCAGGGCAGATTACTCCACTTATTTAAGTCTCTTCTGGTTTCTTGTAGCAAGGTCTTGTAGTTTTCTCTGTAAAGATCTCTTATTTCTCTAGTTAGATTTATTCCTATGTATTTTATCTTCTCGGGGGCTATAGTAAATGGAATTGATTTGGTGATTTCTTCTTTAATAATTTCACTGTTGGTATAGAGGAATCCTATTGATTTAGTTATGTTTATCTTGTATCTCGATGCTTTTGTATCCCGATATTAGCTCTAATAGTTTACTTATGGATTTCTTTGGATTCTCTGTATAAACAATGATATCATCTGCAAAGAGGGAAATCTTTACTTCTTCACTGCCAATACGAATGCCTTTTATTTCTTTGTCTTGTCTAATTGCTCTGGCTACAACTCCTAGCACAATGTTGAATAGAAGTGGTGAGAGTGGGCATCCTTGTCTAGTTCCTGTTCTGAAAAGGAATTCTTTCAGTCTTTCACCATTCAGGATGATGAAAGCAGTTGGCTTTGCGTAGATGCTACTGTTTATATTGAGGAATTTCCCTTTTTTTCTTCTTTTTCTAGAGTTTTAAGCATGAGTGGATGTTGAACTTTGTCAAATGCCTTTTCTACATCAATTGACAAAATCAGGTGATTTTTATGTTTTGTGTTATTAATATGGTTGATATTGTTTTTCTGATGTTGAACCAGCCTTGCAACTCTGGAATGAAACCAACTTGATCGTGATGAATTATTTTTTTTATATGCTATTGAATTCTATTGGCTGGAATTTTGTTGGAGATTTTTGCATTTAGATTCATGAGTGATATTGGTCTGTAATTTTCTTTCTTTGTGGGATCTTTCTCTGGTTTTGGTATCAGGGTTATGCTGGCTTCATAGAATGAATTTGGAAGTATTTCAGCTCTTTCTATGAGTGAAATAGCCTCATTAGTATTGGAGTTAATCCTTCTCTAAAAGTTTGGTAGAATTCTCCAGTGAAGCCATCTAGGCCAAGACTTTTTTTGGTTGGTAGATTTTTTATGACTTCCTCAATCTCTTCCTTTGTGATAGATTTATTAAGTTGATCTATTTCTCCTTGTGATAGTCTTGGTGAGTCACATGAATCTAGAAATTTGTCCATTTCCCCCAGGTTTTCAAACCTGTCACAGTATAGCTTTTCATAGTATTCTGTTCTGATATATTTTATTTCAGTTGGGTCTGTTGTAACATCTCCCAACTCATTTCTTAATCAGATTATTTGTATCTTCTGTTGTTTTTCTTTTGTAAGTTTAGCCAATGGTTTATCAATTGCTGATCTTTTCAAAGAACCAGCTTTTGGTTTTGTTAATTTTTTCAATTGCTTTTCTATTCTCTAATTCATTTAGTTCTGCTCTAATCTTTATAATCTGTTTTCTTCTCGCGCCTGAGTGGTTCTTCTGTTGCTCTCTTTCTACTTGTTCAAGCTGTGAGGTTAATTCTTTAATTTGTGCTCTTTCTTCTTTCCAGAAGCGTGCGTTTATAGAGATAAACTGACCTCTGAGCAATGCTTTTGCTGTATCCCATAAATTCTGGTAGGATGTGTTTTCATTCTCATTTGAATCCATAAATTTCTTTAATGTGTCTAATTTCTTTTATAACCCAAGGCTTTATGAGTAAATTGTTGTTCAGTTTCCACAAGTTTGAATTTTTACCTATGAATTTTCTGTTATTGATTTCAACTTTTATAGCTCTGTGGTCCGAGAAGGTACTTTGCAATAAATCAATGTTTTGGATTTTATGGAGAATTCTTTTATGACCTAACATATGGTCTATTCTCGAGAATGTTCCATGTGCTTTGGAGAAAAAGGTGTATTTATCTGTTGATGGATGAAAAGATATGTATATGTCGATAAGGTCAAGTTGGTTGATTGTTGTAAAAAGATCTTCTGTATCTTTACTGAGCTTTTTTCTGGATAGGGGAGTGTTAAAGTCCCCAACTATTATTGTGGAATGATCAATCTCATGTTTCAATGTTGTCAGTACTTGTTCAATGTATTTAGGTGCTTTGGTATTGGGTACATAAATATTTAATATAGTTAAGTCTTGCTTGAGTATTGAACCATACTTGTCCACAATAGTGGATTTTACATTAAAATCTATTTTATCTGAGATTAATATTGCCACACCCACTCTTTTTCATGTATTGTTAGCTTGATATGTATTATTCCAACCTTTAATTCTCAACCTGTTCTTATCTTTGAGTCTAAGATGTGTTTCTTGTAAGCAACATATAGATGGGTCATGTATTTTGATCCACGATATCACTCTCTGTCTCTTTACTGGAGGATTTAGTCCATTTACATTCAATATGATTATTGATAGGTATACGTTTAGTGGTGTCGTTGCAATATGTTTATTTTCATGTTGATGATTTCTCTGTTGTTCTTATTCATCTGTTCTGGGACATTCTTCTTTATGGATGGTATGAGTTTTGATTTTATATTTGTTGAGACTCCTGTACTGCAATTTTTAATTTAAAATGATATATTGTTAATCTGTTCTATGGCTACATACATAATCCCCCTTAACATATAATTACTTAAATCAACTTGAACTATTTTATAAGTCAGAAACTATCGCTGCATCAAAAACAACTGTAACTATTGTAGTGTATCTCTCTTTTAATGTGATGATATTATAGTTGTCATGATATGATCATGGATTCCCTTATCATAATACTGTAGCTTTTGGCTTGGTTTAGTGAAGTTTTGTGCCTTTTTAACTGATTAGAAATTTGGATGAAGTGCCTTAAATTATTACCTAAAACACGTATTTAGGGAAGAGCTTCTTTCAACATTTCATGTAATTTTAGTTTAGTTTTTGTGAAGTCTTTAAATTTCTCTTTATTTTCAAAAGTCTTAATTTCACCACTATATTTGATACACCACTTTGCAGAATAAATAATTCTAGGATGGAAGTTTTTCTCATTCAGGGCTTTGAATGTGTCTGCCCATTGTTTTCTAGCCAGCATTGTTTCAGCAGAAAAGTCAGATGAAAGCCTACAGGGTTTCCTCGGAATGTTAGTTTTGATTTGAACCTTGTTGTCTTCAGAAGCATTTCTTTGTGTTTTAGCTTATTAAGCTTAATTATAATATGCCTTGTCGTTCTTCTTTTTGGATCTAACTTTTGCAGTGTTAGATAAACATCTTGGATATCTATGTTCTCTTAGTTCACAATCTCAGGAAAGCTTTCTGTCAGCATCTCTACAGCAATACTCTCTATGTTGTCATTAATCCTCCCCTGTTCAGGAAATCCAATTAAACATAAACTATTCCTCTTCATGGGGTCCCGTATGTTTTTTAATGTTTCTTCATTTTTCTTATTTCTTTTCCCTGGTTTTACCTCATAAACATTGGCATTAGTTACTTTGTCTTCTAGGTCACTGATTCTAACCTTGATCTGTTCAATCCTACTATTTTGGCTTCGGATAGAATTATCCAATTCTGTAATTTTGTTATCAATCTGATGTATTTCAGATCGTTGATGTTCTAGCATTTCAAATAGTTTACAAAATTTTTAATTTTGTTCTATTGCATTTTGTTAAATCTCTAGGAGGGTTTTATATGTAACTTTTTTGCATTCAATCTCTGTTAGATTAGGAAAGGCTTCTTCATCTGGGAACTTTTTTGGATTTTTATTTTGGGAATTTTCTGGAGTATTTGAAGACTATTTCTTTAAATCAATAATTATGGTCTGTTGCCTGCCTGCCATCTAGATGCTATCTGATTTCTCTGATAATGGATCTAACTGTTGGTCACCAGGTGACTCTAATACTCTAGTGATTTGCCCCAGGTGGACCATCAAGGGTGGAAGACTGCTTATTCTAAATTTAATTTGTTTGCCCTACTGGTTCTGTTTCATTGAGTATCTGTTTCTTATGCTCTTTGCATCTTTTTTTTTATTTAATATGACTGAGTGAAAATGTACATTCTTGTATAAATTTACATGCCCACCTATATGCACCCTACACTGCTGTCCCTGTCCAGTGAGAGCACACTATTCTTCTCTGCTCCATACATGTCTCATCCTCCCAACAGTCTCCTATCCCCTCCTCTCCACCCACTCTCCTTCCTCCAGCAAAGTGCATACAATATATGGTCACTCTGCATTGCCAAGTCCAATCCATTCGTGTCCAAAGAGAGGAGCTTCATTGTGATTTATGGGCAAGCGAAGCCTCAGGGCCAGGAGCCATGCCCTAAGGGGAACCCCAAAACCACTGGACTAACAATTGAGGTCTTTTAATGGAGGTCTCAGGATGCACCCCTTTTTATTCTTGTGTTGCCAGTGAGACTCAACTCTGTGAGCTCCATCGCGGCTATCACTGGTGGTGGCCAGGCACCATCTGGGTCTTCAGTCCCAAGTCGATGTAGGCACCCACCAACGTGGGTCGCTCTATCTTCTGGGTTGTCTTTATCCCATGTCACTTTGGTCCTCAGTGAGCATCCATTCCTGCTGAGTTGGGACCATTTGCTGTGCCCTCGGATGGCAACTTGGCAGCTTTTAAGAACCCAGATGCCACTCATCAATGTGGGGTGCAGAGAGCTCTCTTAGCAAAATTCTAGTTGTGCCAATTGGCCTTGATTTCACCTAAGAGCATGGTCCCCTGCCCCCTACCCCAGCTACTCTATCCTTGCAATATTGAGTTAAGATGGAAGGAGTACTCAAGATATGCTGAAGTCCGCTTAATGTTGTTCTTGTTTCTAATGTGTGCTAGCACCGATTTCTCCCAACCAGATTTCTAGCAACTATCTAATCTAAATCCTCCCCCTTTGCTCTCCCTCCCTCCCCTCCCTTGCAGCTGTCAAAGAGTCTTTTCTTCTATACACAAGTCTGTTTTTGAGATCTTACCATAGAGGTCTCATACAATATTTGTCGTTTTGTCACTGACTACTTTCACTCAACATAATGTCTTCCAGTTGAAACCAGGTTATGAGATGTTTCCTGGAATCATCGTTATTCTTTAACATTACATAGTGCTACACTGAGTATATGTACAATGGTTTATCTATCTATTCTTCTGTTGTTGGGCATCTGGGTTGATTTCATCTTTTTGCTATCATGGACTGTGCTGCAATAAACATTCTTGTGCATGTGTCCACTGGTGTGCAAGGCCTTGATTCTGTAGGATATATTCCAAGTAGTAGAATGACTGGGTCAAGTGGTATATCAATATCCATTTTTTTAAGAAAGTGCCAGATTGCTTTCCAAATAGGCTGGACCATTTTGCAACCCCGCCAACAGTGTATCAGGGTTCCACTTTCTCCACAGCCTCTCCAGCATTTGTTGTTTTGTGATTTTTGGATCATAGCCAATCTTGTTGGGTGAGATGGTATCTCATTGTAGTCTTGATTTGAATTTCTTTAATAACTAAAGATCATAAACATAACTGTATGTGTTTTTTGGATGTCTGGATCTCCTCTTTAGTGAAATGTCTGTCCATCTCCTTTGCCCATTGCTTGATTGGATGATTTATCTTCTTCTTATTGATATTTTGTAGTATCTTATAAATTATGGAAATCAGGGGTCCATCTGACATAGAGTTGCCAAATATTTTTTCCCATTCTGTAGGTGTTCTTTCAATTCTGTTAATAAAGTCTTTGGATGAGCAAAAGTGTTTGATTCTTAATACTTCCCACCTATCTATTTCCTCTTCTGTTGATTGCGACTTGTTTGACAGATTTTGGAGTCTGTCCACATTGTGTATTAAAACTTCCATTGTTGTTCCTACCTTTTCTTGGATGAGCTTTATCATTTTAGGCTTGATATATAGGTCTTTTATCCAGTTGAAGTTGGTTTTTGTATAAGGTGTAAGATATAGATCGTGATTCAGTTTATTGCAGATGGATATCCATTTTGCCAGCACCATTTATTAAACATACTGTGTTTAACCCAGTTTAATGTCTTAGGGCCTCTGTTGAATATCAACTGTTCATAGGCAGATGGTGTCATCTGTGGGGTCTCAGTTGTGTTCCATTGATCCATCTGTCTGTCCTTGTACCAGTACCAGGCTGTTTTGACCACTGTGCCAGTGTAGTATGTTCTCAGGTTGGGTAATGAGAGGCCTTCCAGTGTGTTCTTCTTGTTTAGTAGTACCTTACTTATCCGGAGCTTCTTCCCTTTCCAAACAAATTTGGCGATTTGTTTCTCCATCTCATTAAAAAATGACACTGGAACTTGTATTGGGATTGCATTATATAGGTAAATTGCTTTGGGTAAAATAGACATTTTCACAATGTAAAGTCTTTCTATCCATGAGCAGGGTAGGTTTTTCCATTTATCTAAGTCTCTCTTAGTTTCTTGTAGTAAGGGCTTGTAGTTCTCTTTGTAAAGATCTGTTGTTTCTCTGGTTAGATTAATTCCTAGGTACTTTATCTTCTTAGGGGCCATCGTAAATGGTATTGATTTGATAATTTCTTCCTTAACAGTCTTGTTTTTGGTATAAAGGAATCCTACTGATTTCCTTATGTTTATCTTGTATCCCGAGACTTTGCTAAACTCATCTATCAGTTTGAGTAGTTTATTATAGATTCCTTGGGATTCTCTGCATATACAATCATGTCATCTGCAAACACGGAGATTTTAACTTCTTCTTTGCCAGTGCAGATGCCCTTTATTTCTTGGTCTTGTCTAATTGCTCTGGCTAGAACTTCTAGTACAATGTTGAATAGGAGAGGTGAGAGTGGGCATCCTTGTCTAGTTCCTGATCTCAAGAGAAAGCCTTTCAGTCTCTCTCCACTCAGGATGACGTGGGCAATTGGCTTTGTATAAATTGCCCTTATTGTGTTGAGGAATTTGCCATCTATGCCCATTTTGCTAAGAGTTTTTAGCATAAATGGGTGTTGGACTTTATCCAATGCCTTTTCCACATCAATGGACAAAGTCAGGTGATTCTTGTCTTTTGTGTTATTTATGTGGTTAATCACAGTAATTGCTTTCTTGATGTTGAACCAGCCTTGCATCCCTGGTATGAATCCCACTTGGTCATGATGGATTATTTTCTTGATATGTTGCTGTATTCTATTGGCAAGAATTTTGTTGAAGATTTTGGCATCTAGATTCATGAGTGATATCGGTCTGTAGTTCTCCTTCTTCGCTGGGTCTTTCCCTGGCTTTGGTATCAGGGTGATGCTGGCTTCATAGAATGAGTTTGGGAGTACTCCATCCCTTTCTATACTGTGAAATAGTCTCAGTAGTATTGGAGATAACTCTTCTCTAAATGCTTGGTAGAATTCTGCCGTGAAGCCATCTGGGCCCAGACTTTTTTGGTTGGCAGTATTTTGATGACATTTTCAATCTCTTCTTCTGTGATGGGTTTATTAAGTTGTTCTGCTTCAGGTTGTGATAATTTGGGTAGATGGTATGAGTCAAGGAATTTGTCCATTTTCTCTAGGTTTTCAAATTTGTTAGAGTACAGTCTTTCATAGTATTCTGTTATGATATTTTTGATTTCTGTTGCATCTTTGGTGACAACTCCTCTCTCATTCCTAATTTGGGTTATCTGTTTCCTTTCCTGTTTTTCTTTAGTAAGTTTAGCCAGGGGTTTGTCAATTTTGTTGATCTTTTCAAAAAACCAGCTTTTGGTCTTTTCAATTTTTTCAACTGTTTTTCTATTCTCTAATTCATTTAGCTCTACTCTAATCTTTATGATCTTGTTTCTTCTGGTGCCTGAGGGGTTCCTCTGTTGTTCTCTTTCTACTTGTTCAAGCTGTAAGGTTAGTTCCTTGATTTGGTTTCTTTCTTCCTTCCAGATGTGTGCATTTATGGAGATAAACAGACCTCTGAGCACTGCTTTGGCTGTATCCCATAGGTTCTGGTAGGAAGTGTTTTCGTTCTCATTGGAATCCATGAATTTCTTTATTTCATTCCTGATTTCTTCTATAACCCATGTTTTTTTGAGCAAGATGTTGTTCAGTTTCCAAGAGTTCCACTTTCTATCTCTGTTTTTTCTGCTATTGATTTCAACTTTTATGGCTTTATGATCTGAGAAGATGCTTTGCATTAATTCAATGGTATGGATTTTGTTGAGAACTGCATTATGTCCTAACACATGGTCAATTCTGGAGAATGTTCCATGTGCACTGGAGAAGAAGATGTAGTTGTCTGCAGATGGATGGAAAGTTCTGTATATATCAGTGAGATTTGTTGGTTAATTGTGGCAATGAGGTCTTCTGTATTTTTACTGAGCTTCTTTCTAGATGATCTGTCCAGTATTGAGAATGGAGTGTTGAAGTCTCCCACTATGATTGTGGAGTCATCTAACTCTCTTTTGAGTGTAGTCAGTGGTTGTTTGACATATTTAGGTGCTCTGATATTAGGTGCATAAATATTTAATAGTTAAGTCTTGCTTGTGTACTGAACCTTTCAACAATAGTGTCCATCTTTGTCCATGATGGTGGATTTGACATTAAAATTGCTTTTGTCTGAGATTAGAATTGCCACCCATGCTCTTCTTTGTTCATTGTTAGCTTGATATATATTCTTCCATCCTTTAATTTTCAGTTTATTCCTATCCTTAGGCCTCAAGTGAGTTTCTTGTAGACAACATATGGATGGGTCATATCTTTTCATCCAAGCTGTCACTCGATGTCTCTTTACTGAAGCATTCAGCCCATTCACATTCAACGTAATTATTGATAGGTATGTGTTCACTGCTGCCATTGTGATGTGTTTATTTTTGTGTTTTTTGTTTTCTCTGTTGTTCTTATTAGTCTGTTCTGGGACATTCTTTTTTGTGAGTTGATTTTTCACCTTTCTCAGAGCTGGTTTTGTAGTTGTTGAGACTCATGTGTTAGATTTCTTGAAATGGTATGATGCATCTTTGTTGTGCTTTACAGCTGCCCCTATGATCCCCCTTAATAAACTATATATAAACAGAATTTTAATTACTACCTGTCTTGTCATCTTCCTCTCCATCTGGAAGGACTATAACAACACTAGTACATCCTTGTTTTTAATATGATGGCACCATAGTTTTCATAATACTCACTGGATTGTTTCATTCTGTATTAAAGCTGTGACTGACTTTGGAGCCTTCTCTAACTGAGTAGAGTTTTGACTAGTGTGTCGTTCTAAAATATAAAATTAGTGGTTTCGTTCTTGTAAGCCAGAGCCAAGAACTTCTTTCAGTATTTCTTGTAGTTTTGGTTTGGTTTTTACAAAGTCTCTGAGTTACTGTTTATCTGGGAATGTCTTAATTTCATTTTGAAAGATATTTGAAAGATAGTTTTGCAGGATATATAATTCATGGTTGGAAGTTCTCCTCAAGGCTTTGAACGTGTCATGCCACTGTCTCCGTGCCATCATGGTGTCTGCTCAGAAATCTGAAGAGAGCCTACAGGGTTTCCCTCTGAATGTTAGCTTTGCTTTAAGTCTTGCTGCCTTTAAGAATTGCTGTTTGTGTTTCATTTTGTTAAGCTTGATTATAATATGTCTTGGAGTCTTTCTTTTGAGATCTACATTGGGTGGCGTACGATATGCATCTGAGATGTCTATATTCTCTTCCTTCATGATTTCTGGGAAGTTTTCTGTCAGCAGCTCAGCAACGATACTCTCTGTGTTCTCAGATGCCTCACCCTGTTCAGAGACTCCAGTTAATCGACGGTTGTTCCTCTTAATAGAGTCCCACATGCTTCTTAATGCTTCTTCATTTTTCTTGTTTCTTTTTTCTGATTTCTGCTCATAGATGCTGGCATCAGTAGCTCTGTCTTCCAAGTCAGAAATTCTTTTTTCCATTTGTTCTATTCTGTTTTCTTGGCTTTGCATGGAAGTTTCTATGTCTTTGATTTTGTTCTTGATCTTTTGGATTTCAGAGTACTGGTGTTCCATTAGATCAAACAGCTTGCTTAATTTTTCATTTTGTTCTGCTGCATTTTGTATAAGGTGTAGAAGGGCTCTGTATATAATCATTTTGTATTCACTTTCTGATGCTTTCTTAAAAGTTTCTTCATCTGGAAAACTCTTTGGTTGCTTTGTTTGGGAGCCTTCTGAAGCCATGGGAGATTTCTTGTATGCCAAAAGTGTCTGTTGCTTTTTGGGTCCCATGTGAGCAAGTAGAGGCTGGAAGAGATATTGTGAGGAGGGACAGCAGATGTTTCTCTAGGCTGTCTTAAAATGTAAAGCAAAAGGTATCTGACCACTTCCCAAGTCAGTCAGGTTTTCAGGTGTAGGGGTCCCTCTTCTCCGCGGGCAAAGTAAGCACCACTATATCCAACCCCAGATGATATAAACTACTTCAGAATACAGCAATGCTACTGCCCTGTTAGCTTCTGCTGAGAGAACCCAGCCTTAGGTGACACTGTGTAAAGTACTGCTTCTCTCATAGAAAAGACTCTCCTGTGGGCAGGCTGCAGCTCCCAAGCTAAGAATTAGGTTCAGCTGTGGCCACGTATCCAAGATGGCGTCCTCCACACAGACAGCAGATAGAGGGGCTAAAGGTGAGAAGAGGTAGTGATTCCTCTGCTTCTGTTGCAGGGCCCCCAACATAGGTGGCACTGTGTAAATTAATGCTTTTCTGTTGGAGAAGCACTGTCCTGTTTACAGATGCTAGCTCCCAGGCTAAGAATTAGGTCCCGCTAAAATCTCTGTACCCAACATGGCGTCCCACACACTGACTGCGAAATTCCATACAAACCCCACTGTGGCAGAGATAAAGCAACAGGCCCAAAGTGGTTAGATTAACAGAGTCTTAAGGCTGCCTCTTGAAATACGGGAATTTTGCCTGGGTACTCCCCCAGCAGCGCATCTGAGTCTAGCCGCTAGGCAAGGCCCAGCTCCACCCACCAGCCAAGACAAAGGAAAAAAAGGTCAAAATGGTGTGTTTACCTTCAGTCTGTGAGAGCCAGGGCTAGCCAGGAGCAGGAGTCAGCGAAAGAGAGGAGGTTTTTCGCTCCGTGGTATGAAGTCCAAAGTAACAGCCCTGTGCCTTATCCTGGGGCTGATTAGATGATCAGAAGGCTCCGTTTGATTATCAATTGAGGTCTTGGTTTCCAGAGGGATATAAGGAGACGTGTGCTTAGTCCACCATCTTGACCCCACCTCTCTTTGCATCTTTAATGGTGGTGGTTGTGCTTGGTGTTTAATGATTCCTGATTGTGTGATCATCTTATGTTTGAGATTCTTTGCCATCTTGTCTGTGGATGATACCTCCAGTCATATGGGAGGGATTACAAAACAAAAAAAAAAAAATCATTGCTGTAGAGTCCATTCCAAAGCATCCTGAGGATGGAGTAGAACTGCCTCATAGGGTTACCAAGGAATAACTGGTAGATTCGAACTGCTAACTTTTTTGATTAGCAGCCAAGCTCTTAACCATGTGTAGGAAATGCACTGATGAGTAAAGTATACCAGTATCCAATGTCCATTCTTCTTGACCACTGCCAGGCAGAGTCCACTGCCTTGCCCCTTTGGTCCCAGTGCCTGTACTCGCATCCTGCAGGTAGGTGTCTCAGCTGTGAACTGTTTGGCTAAGTGAAGAGGAAGGAGTGGGTGGCTGTTTCCCTTGGTTGTTTCTACTGTAACATCCTGCTGACACTGCCCCAGCAGTGTCACTATTCAGCATCACTAAATTCCTTATCTTAAATCCCTTGATATAGGAGGACTGACAAGTTCATAAACTCATCCTGGGAAAAGTGCTACATACCTCACTGTTGAATATCAATATGTTAACCTTCCAACTACTCCCCTATGCAATGATGCCAGTGCCTAGTCCACCTCTTATTATCCTTGATGTCCTCAGCGTCATCAAAATGTCTTCCTTTCAATCTTTTCTTTATCTTCAGGTAAAGAAAAAAGTCACTGGCGGACAGATCAGGTGAGTAGGGAGGGTTTCCTAACACAGTTATTTGTTTACTGGCTAAAAATTCCCTCACAGACAACTATACAATTAAAAAGTTGCCACCATGCCATCATATGCAAAGGCCATTCAAGAAAGACTTCCAAAATTGCTTTGGAGCAGGGGACTAGGCGCTGGTATCAGTGCATTGCTTCTCAAGGGGAGTACTTTGAAGTTGGCTATAGTGATATTCAACAATGAAGTATGTAGCACTTAGAACAATTAAGTTCGCAGACCTAATTTTCATATCTCATATATCAATGAATCAGCACTCTGATAAGATTATTTCAAACCACTGTCTTCAAACTGGGGAGAAAAAAAAAAAACTATTGCCATCAAGTCCATTCCAACTCATGGCTACCCTACTTGTTATGGAGGGAACTGCTCCCAAGAGTTTTCTAGGCTATAATCTTTATGGTAGCGGATCATCAGTCCTTTCTTCCACAAAATTTCCAGGTGGGTTCACACCAGTTTGCACCTTCAAAAGCCACTCCCAACTTTTACAGCAGGTATCTCTGGATGGGTTTTAGATAGTGGTTTTTCACATCTGTCAAATTCCACCATCTTTCTTCTTTCAGAAATTCTTCACAATTTCTAATCAATTGAGATTCCCCTTTTTTGTTTGTCAGAATAATTTATAAATTACAAATAGTCCCTGATTTATGACAAGGTTTCATTTCAATGATTCTGTCATAAGTCAGTACTGACGTAAGTGGAATACCTCTTCCTTTTTTTAGTTTTCATCATTATTGCCTATTACAATCAGTATCTTTACAAATCTGATCTGTGAACATCTGAGAACAACCTAGCAGATTACAGTCAGCAATGCTGCATGTAGCACATATTACTAAAGATGTACAAATAAATAGAATATTGTATTACAACATGCATTCGTCATAACTCAGATCCACGTAAACCAGGGACTACCTGTATATATATATATATTTCTGATATTTCTAGGGATTTGGGATAGGAAAAAGTGGCTGAAGTTCCATCTATCTTCTGAGCTAATTTCCAGATTGTCTAAATGCTTGGAGCAACTCTATGAACTAGGTATTAACTACTATTCTTGTTTTACAGATGAGAAAGCAAGCTTAAAGGAAAAAAAAAAGGACACAATTTGCTCAACAGTTCACAGCAGGCAAAGGGCAGCACTGGAACTTGAACACGAGTCTACTCAGTACTAAGCCCAGAGCTCTGAACCACCTTCCCTGTGCTGGGGAATTTAATGTAAAGAACATCAGTGTCATGATAATTTTGTGATGGCTGGAAAAAGCCCTTAAGCCTCCAGGTCTTCTCCTCTGGAACACAGTTGCACATTGTATCTTTGAAACTTTATTCAGCATACAGTAGGTCTAGACAAACATGTTCTTGTATCTGTGGATATTCTGGTCTATGAGCCAGTCCCACCTTTTACAAATGAAGATGCTAAAACCTGGATGGGAGAAGGATTTGCTCAAGATCACATAGTCTCTTAGAGGCTAAACATCATAAGAACACCAAACCAAAAAAACAAACTCATTGCTGCTGAGTTGATTCTGACTTATAGTGACCCTATAGGACAGAGTAGAGCTGCCATAGAGGGTTTATAGGGAGTACTTGGTGGATTCAAACTGCCAACCTTTTGATTAGCAGCCATGGCTCTTAACCATAAAGCATGAGGGTTTCTGCATAAGAACACAGAATCTCCTTATTCCTAGATCAGCACTCTTTGTCTCTTCCCTTTTTAAAAATAAGTAATATATGGATTTTGTTGAAAAATTGGTGAATATAAAGAAATAAAAATCACCTATAATTTCACCTTGCAAATGTCTAGGATTAAAATTTGGTATTTAGCCTTCTAAATAATTTTCTATGCAGACATCTATTTTTTTCCTAACAATGTATGTAAAGTCTTACATTGTTTAATTTTACAAAAATAAGATGACACCATATTGTGAGAAATAAATTTCAAAATGCTCCATCTTCAGAACAAAGTCTAAGATAAGAAGTTACTAGCTAACCTAAAGAGAAAGGGGGAGGGGAGGAGGAAGAAAAATGTGTTCAGAAAACGGGAGTTACAACCTTAAAAGGGAATGGAATATTTAAGATGGCAGGCGATGTCTGGGGATAAACTGTTCATCTGGTAGTACTTAGCCAATGAGGAACTGAGGAAGGGACTCACAAGCTAGGGTGTAAGAATGGCTGGTAAAGCACAGCAGTGTGCCCCTCTGTCTAGCCTCCCTTGCCGGCTCAGGCACCTGATTTTACAAAATTGTCCAATAAAATCTCACTCTCGCTAACTAACTTTGAATTGCATTTCTTGAACGTTCCTTGGGAAAAGACTCTGGTAACTACCTATCAGTGACCTCATAAGGGATAAAGTGGCTTGCCTCGATCATCGAGGTAGGGTCCTTGCCATGGGTTTATACTGGCTTGCCACTTGCTAAGAGGGACACAAGCAGTATCTAGCATGCCAACAAGGTTTCTCACAATACATTTCTCCTTAAGAACACTCTATGCAAGAAACAAAAGAACTGTTTGGTTAACATTCTCCAATCTCTTGATACAAATCTTTCAGTCAGACAGGTAGCTTTGTCACCTCTATGACCTTCAACAAATTTTGACCTCTCAGTTTCTTAATCTGTACAATCAGATAAAAAAAGATATACTACACACCATTATTCATCAAAGGTTTGGTGTGACTCCTGCTTCATTATAAGTGCTAAATTAACATCTACTGTTACAATATGGAGCAACACTGAATATTTGTGGACTTCCAGAATAGTGCACAAATCAGTCTTAGAAGACATACAACCAAAATGCTCCTTAGAAGTGAAGGTGGCAAGACTTAATCATCCTTAGTTTGGATATGTTGTCAGAAAAGATCAGTTCCTAGGAAAAAGGTATCACATTTGGTAGACAGTGAACAAAAACGCTGGAGACTCTTAACGAGATGAACTGACACAACGCTAGCTGTGATAATGGTCTCTGACAGTAGTGAAGATGGAGCAAGCAGGACTGGGCAGTGTTTGTGTCTATTACACACGAGGGCACCAGGAGCCAGAGTCAGCCCAACAACAGCTGACAACAGCAATTGTAATAGTCATGGTGACTGACCACATTATCTCTTGGGACTCCTGCCTAGTACAAAGGAGATTTTAAAAAATGAGAGTTTCTGTGCCCTTTCAAGCATTCCTCCAGAGGAATTAGCTTGTTTGAGCCTAGCACCAAAGGAATGTTACAGAAGAATACAGCTCCAAGGTCGGTGAACTGACCCATACCTCAGCTTTCCTCAGCCGCCATCCCTCTGCTCCTCCAGAAATCCTCCTATCACCTGGACCTTGATGGGATTTTCAGGAGAGAGCAGCCTAGGGTTTGTGGAACAAGAGGATCAGTCAGTCCTCACTCTCTACAATAAGTAAGGCTAGCCAGAACAGGGTTAGCCAGAACCAGGGTTTCCCAGAACCGGTTCCTTTCCAATTTTATTCTACTTTTATTGCTTTCACTTCCTCTTCTTTTCTTGGTATGGAAAGAAAGAGGGCAGAAGAGAAAGTAGAGAGGGAGCTGGGATGCAGAAGAGGAAGACAGCATGTCCCCTCACAGTAGGATGAGGAAGGGGCAGGGAGAAGCCCTACTGTGTACCAGGAACTTTGCCAGCACTTTAAAGCACTGCATCTTAGTCCACAAATTGGATGTTACTCCCATTTAGAGATGAGAAAGTAGTTCTAAGAGATTAACCACGAATACTAATAGCTAACAGTTAAGGAGTATTAGTCATATGCCAGACTGCTGCTAAACTCATTTAATTCTCAGTGTGATAAGCGATATTATCATCTCTGTTTTGCAGATGATCTAAGACACAGAGAAGGAGAAGCTGAAATCAGATCTGTGGAAAGCAAGCCAGCCAGCCCAGTGCTGTCGAGTCGTATCCAAAGGAAGCTTTATTTCCTGTGTGACTAATTTACCCCAAAGAAACTGCCTGCTCCTGCCACTCCCCTGGCTGTTATCTGGCACACCCTGGACTTTGAAGAAAAACTGAAAATTTGTGGCAGGCTCTCAGAACCATGTGTTCACCTGTTTGTTCTGCCATCCACACATCCAGTTACCTCAGAAGCACCAAGCATCTCCTCTCAGTAAGGTTCTGCTTGAGTGCTGGTGTCACAGAGAACAAACAGTCTGGAGAGCACAGTAGTCTACAATAGATGTCATTTTCCCTCACAGTTTTGAAGGCCTCACTCTATTGTCTCCATGGCCTAGTTGTCAATGTTGCTCTTGACAAGTCTGACACTATTTAAGCATGATACTAAAAAATTTTTTGTTTATCATGTATATTTTCAAGTTATGACTAGGTTGTTAGGACAAAAATATTTACTAAGTTTTTGGACCTAACTACTTGACAAATGGAACTACTGGGTGTTTCTTTTGGCCTAGGAACAGTGCAAAAAAAGTTTTTGAGACACTAAACATATCAAAACAAAAAAAAGTTTGACAGCCTCCACTTTAGAATAAATTCTTATAATTGCATTTGCTGGATCAAAGGTAGGCATTTGTCTTGTGGATACATAAATCCAAATTGTCTTTCAGAGGCTTGAATTTCTAATCTAACAGTGAAAGACAGTTTAAAAGAAACATTGATCTAGAAAAAACATTGATCTGGAAAAAAAGGAATATAAGAACATTTTTGGCATTTTACCCATTACCATTTATATACACATATGCAAATTATCCTTTTTTTTGTTTTAAAAGCCCTGTGGGATCATAAAGATTTGTTGAAAAGCATTGAGAGGAAATATACTAACATATTAACAGTGTTTCTTTCCGGAAAATAGGATTTCCGGTAATATATAGTTTTCTTCTTTAGAGCTTCCTGTGTTACCTAATTTGTTGTCTTTGTTGCTGTCACAATAATTATACTCCAATTTCTTAATTAGGAAAAAAAAACTGAATATTTTGTATTAACTTTGTACCCAGACTCTATCAATACGAGCAAAGGACATGGTACTAAAATATCTACCTCCTGTCATCCTCCTTTTGGGAAATGAAACCCCTGGTTGTAAAAATAGCCCTCGCTTGCAGTCTGAAGAGAGGTTGTTTTTTTTTTAAAGGAAAAGTTCCTGTTAACAAGTACAAATTGAGACAAGTGTTTGAAAAACTGAAAAGCAAAGGCAGCTTAAGCCCTTCTCTCCCAAATTCTAGCCACTCTGAGGGGTAAGGAAGAGGCCGATGGCTTTACTCAAAGTAGTGATTTTAGATGTGGCTGTAGATTAATTTTAGAAGGCTCTGACATTCTAACTGAGTCATCTTGAGCTGGCCTGATTGGAACTCACCAGGTGTGCCCACTAGAGTTGGCTACCTCCTCAAGTGCTGAAGGCTTCTGAGCTTCTGCCAGCAACTAGAACTGGGAGGCCTGTTCCCATTACTATCTAACAAACAGGGAGGACCTAGACCAACCAGACCACCTCAAAACACACAAAAGGCCCTGGCAGCTTTGTCTGCGGGGTGACTCAAAGACAGTAAGTATGATCATATCTGAAAAGCAGACTCTAGCCCTTTCCATTACAGCAGCATCTATATAGCACTTACTGTATGCAAACTATGGAGCCCTGGTGGTATGGTGATTAAGAGTTCGGGCTGCTAACCAAAAAGTCTGCAGTCCAAATCGATCAGCTCTCCTTGGAAACCCTGTGGAGCAGTTCTCCTCTGCCCTATTGGGTCACTGTCAATCGAATCGACTTGACGGCAATGGGTTATTTTGTTTTGTGTGCAAACCCAGGCAATAATTCTCAAACTTAATCATTATATCTACCAGCGAGTTTACTACAAATGTAGATTCACGGATATCTCCAGACATGTTAATTTAGTAAACAACCAGGAAGGGGCCTCTGGGTGTTACCAACCCAGCCAGGTTTGACAACTACTGCTGTGAGGGGAGAGATAAGTGACCCAGGCCCTACCTTTAAGGAGCTCACAGTCGGCTAGGAACAGATAGATTACCATGGCCAGAGGGAATGAGTAATACTGTTGACTGGCCAGTCTAGAAGCCCACTTACAAGGCCAGGCCAGGATTCCTTTGGAAACAATTGGGCTAACAGCCTGAGTGGGGTGGTACCCTAAAAGAAATTTTGGCTATTGTTATGACTGAAAGGAATGGCAGGCAAAAAAATATCAAATGCCATCTTCTGATATCCGAGGTGTTTACCATCCAAAACAGCATCACCACCAGAGTTCAATAACACGCAAGAAGTGAAACCAGAGGCTGAAAAGGCCACCATGCCAGGGGTGCTCAAAACTGAGGGGATGTGAGAGACATTACTTCAGATCACCCCTAACGCGCAGGGAAAGACATAACATCCACATTCCACGAGTCCCAGGCAGTGGGGCTCTTGTCTGGTGGGGCACTCTGTAGGCTCTATTATGAATTCAGTGAAGTATAGGCAATAAATGACTCCTTTTGTTTTGATAAATCGATGCTAAAAGAATCAAGCAAGAGGCCAGGAAGATGGACTAGTAACTTGTATTTGAACATTATTCTTCTAGGTCTAACACCACTTTGTTTTCCTTGATGGATGGTGATGGCCTGTGAGATTGTGAAGCAGATCTCTACCCATTTGACCCCCTCCGCCCAGTCTGCCTCCACTTACACTGAGTCAACCCCCAGCTGCCCACACTGTTCCCTATATCTGCATGTGGGCTTTCCATTTAAAGACTCAGATTTCACCTGACCAATCTGGGCAGGCTTTTGAGGACGAAAATACCTCCCTGTCCCTTTGCAATGCCAGCTTGCAAATAAAACATTTGATCTCACCCCAAAAGCTCCTGTCTCAGTGAACTGACTTTTTGCAGTTGGTAGCCAAACTCCCGGGCATTTCCAATAACAGAAGGGACATTCCTCACATTTCTACCCAGTACTGTCCCTCCATTTCTTTAAAATACACACCTTCTTCTTTGGAGGATGTTCTATCCTCCCATTAGCAGTCAAGTCTGGCCCACTTTCCTGCCCTCAGGCAAGCCCCCAACCCAGGCCAAGATACTCAAAGCCCTTACCGTAACTTTCTAAACTGGGACCCCAGAGTAAGGGCCATTCTGCTTAGGTAGCAAATATATGAAGAGGTAAGCCTGGGACCTGTCAGCAGCCATACGTGGCACCGCAGGGAAGAATTCAGTTGGCCTTGGGAGAAAATAAATGTAACATTTAAAGAGAAGCAGAGGCAGGAAGGAGAGGCCTTCCCAAGAGTACCAAGTCATTTTAAAGCTCCTGTCCCTCCCAAGGGTTATAGCCCTTGGCAAAAGTCCCCAGTTGTGTCTTGTGGAAGGTCTAGGGAATATGGATCAATGCAAACAGGGAGTTTCCTAGAATCTCAATTTTTCTCATAAAAATATTCACATGTTTTTAATAGCTTTATTGAAATATAATTCCTATACCATGTAATTCACATATATGAAGTATAAAATTCAATGGTTCAGGGTATGTTCAGAGATTTGTGAACCTCTTATTACAATTTTAAAACATTTTCATTACCCTAAAAAGGAATTCTTTATTCTTTAGCCTAAGCCACTAAGCTACTGCTTTTGAGTCAATTCCAACTCAACAGCAACCCTATAGGTCAGAATAGAACTGCCTCATAATTTCCAAGGAGTGCCTGGTAGATTTGAACTGCCAACTTTTGGTTAGCAGACTTACTACACTTCAAGTGCTCCACTCCTTGCAACTCTAGGCAACGACTGACCTAATGTATACCCCAAGGGATTTGTCTTTTCTGGCTATTTCATATAAATGGAACCATGCAGTATGTGATATCTTGTTTCTGGCCTTTTCCACTTAGCACAGTGTTGACAAGGTTCATCCATATTGTAGCATGTATCAGTACTTCATTCCTTATTATTATCGAATAACATTCTATTGTATGTACCACATATTTTATCCATATTTTTTAAATCCATTCATCAATTGGTAGACATTTGGGTTGTTTTTGTATTTTGTCTATTATGAGTTATACTGCTTTCTTTAGCAGAAAGAACTGGCATTAATACAATTTTGTCTAGATGTCCCAGCACCATTTGTTGAAAAGACTATTCTTTTCCCCCACTGAATGGTCTTGGCACCCTTGTGGAAAAATATCAATCAACCACAGACACGTGGACTTATTTCCGGGCTTTCATTTCTGTTCCCTTGATCTAAAGTTTGTCCTTATGACAGTACATACAGTGTTGTTTACTGTAGCTTTGTAGGAGGCTGTGAAATTGAGACTTATCTTTCTTTTGGGGGATTATTTTGGCTATTCTGGGTCCCTTCCATATAAATTTAAGTATCAATTTATTAATCCTTCCAAAAAGTCTGCTCAGATTCAGACAAAACTTTTATTTGTAGACAAATTCAAGATAGTGCAAATGGTTAAGCTCTTGGCAACTAACTGAAAGGCTGAAAGTTCAAGTCACACAGAGGGATTTTGAAAGAAAAACCTAGTAATCTACTTCTCAAAAATCTGCCATTGAAAGCTCTATGGAGCACAGTTCTACTCTAACACACGTGGGGTCAATATGAATCATAGCTGACTTGATAGCAGCTAGACCATACAATAAAACATTTCTCATTTCAGCCATTTTTACACGTACGTAGTATGCTGAATGAAGTGTCAGATGGAGAAGAACAAATTTTGCATGATCCTACTTATAAGAAACATCCAGACTAGGCAAATGCATAGAGACCAAAACTTACTAGTGGTTACCCAGAGTGGATGCCAAAAAAATCCTCAATGTTATTAAGTCAATTCCAATTGACAATGACCCTATAGGACAGAGTAGAGCTGTCCAATACAGTTTCCAAGGAGCATCTGGCAGATTTGAACTGCTGACCTCTTGGTTAGCAGACACAGCACTTAACCACTACACCTCCAGGGTTTCCCCAGGAGTAGTAACCTTGATTATGTTCATCATGTTAGACTACCATCATCACTATCTATTTCCAAATTTTTTCAGCACTCGTAACAGTAACTTAGTACTGCTTAAAAAGTACTAAGTTACTGTTACGAGTGCTGAAAAAAATTGGAAATAGAGATGATGACTGCTCAGCTTGATGAACATAATCAAGGTCACTCAATTATACATGTAAAAAATGTTGAATTAATGATTATTTTGTTATATATATTTTTATCACACTAAACATTGCTATCAGTTACCATGGAGACAATCCTGATCAGAGTGACCCCAAGTACATCAGAATAGAACTATGTGCCACAGGGTCTTCAGATGAGTTTGCAGATGTAACTAGGCCTTTTTTCCATAGTGCTCCTGGGGGAACTTGAACTTCGAACCTTTCAGTTACCAGACTATTCCAAAAACTATTGGCACCATCTAGGAACTACAACAACAAAACAATTTTTATGGAGTCAGCAAAGCTCTTTTGCTAGTCATTTTAAGTGCATGATCATTAACTGTGGTTAACGCATCACAACTTTCTTGGCTACTGTGGTGGCCACTTGATATTTTGGGGTTACCAAGGAGTTACCATAGACCACGAGGCAGTCATTCAAACCAAACAAGGGGCTAGTACATGGTTTAAAATCAGGAAAGGTGTGTATCAGATGCAAGAATGTTTACAATAAAAATGGAAAATGGCCCAGGTCCAAGAGCCAGGATGGAGCTGCTCTTGCATGGACAGCCTGATGTGAAGCAGGAATCTGTGAAGCAGTAATTGCAGGTTTTAGGGCAGGCTGAGGAGGCAACCAGGAAAATGGGCAGGAACCACAGTATGGCTCCATATTTTCACCATACTTATTCAGTCTATAAGCTGAGGAAATAAACTGAGAAGTCAGGCTACACACAGAAAAATGAGGCATCAGGATTGGAGGAAGACTCACTAATAACTTGTAACATGCAAATGACACAACCTTGTTAGCAGAAATCAAAGAGGACTTGAAGCACTTACTGATGAAAATCAAAGACTACGGCTTTTAGTTTGGATTGTACCCAACATAAAACCAAAACCAAACTAAACCCACTGCCTTCAAGTCAATTCCAACTCATAGAGACACTCTAGACAGAGCCGAATGGCCACCTCAGCATAAAGAAAACAAAAATCCTCACAACTCTACCAATAAGCCTCAGAATGATAAAATATTGACATTGTGAAGGATTTCATTTTACTTAGACTCACAAACAATACCGATGGAAGCAGCAGTCCAGAAATTAAATGATGAATGATGCTGAGCAAGTCTGCTGGAAAGGCCTCTTTAAAGTGCTCAAAAGCAAAGACGTCATTCTGAGGACTGAGGTGCTCCTGACCCAAGCCATGGTGTTTCCAATCACCTTACATGCATGTGAAAACTGGACAATGAAAACCAAAGATGAACTGATGCCTTTGAATTATGTTGTAGCAAAGAATACTGAATATAACACGGACTGTCTGAAGAACTACATTCAGAATTAGAAGCAAGGCAGGACATAATCTCACAAACTTTGGACATGTTATCAGCAGGAACCATCCCTGAAGAGGGATGTCATGCTTGGTAAAATAGAGGCTTAGCAAAAAAGAGGAAGACCCTCAAAAAGATGAACTGACACAGTGTCTATGACAATGGGCTAAGAGAAAGAAACAGTTCTGAGTATGGAGCATGACTGGGCAGTGTTTTGCTATACTGTAAATGGAGTCACTATGAGTCAGAACCAACCTGATGATACCTGACAACTCAGCTGAGGGAGGAACTCCTTTCCTATTTGGAGGGCATCTTGCCTTACAGTGTGAAAGCCAGGCTTTATCTCCTGTTGCGTGGCTGAAGGAGGGTAAGAACTCTCCTACCTCAATCCTTGGTACCCAGGAAGAGGCCACGTGGCCTAGGCTTGGCCAGGTAAGAGCCCATGAGTGAGAGTGGGGGAGCTGAAAGTCCAGGCAAGGAGTCTCGGGCAGTCAGCTAGCAGCTGGTACAGCAGTGGGACCCGGCAGTGTTCCTTCAGGCCTACAGGCTGCCTGTGGTTCCTGCCCATTTTCACTGTTGCCTCCTCAGCCTGTCCCTAAAACCTGCAATTACTGCTTCACTTTCCTTCATTCAATCAGGCTGTCAGTGCAAGGGCAGCTCCATCCTGGCTCTTGGACCTGGTCCATTCTCCGTTTTTATTAAATGCTTGCACATTTCTTAACAACTAAGATCAAGAATTTACTGGATTTAATTTGTAATCCTGAGTTTAGGAAGTCAGATTTTGAGCCTTTGGACAAGGTGGGGAAACTAAGTGTTTCTGTATATGAACCTCAATGTACACATCTGTCTTTGGGACTCCAGAAACTTATTCTGGACTACCAATGCTTACGACACCAGTTCCTGCTTTCACTTATTCCTGGCAACCCTCCTCCATTGCTCGGGTCTGGAAGTATTGTCTTATGGCCACCATATTTGTGCACACATGGTGGTCCCTGTGCTGTCAGCCTTGAGCCCATAATGGAATGTCTGAGGCAAGGGTCTCAAGGAGTCTGAGACACAGGCCCAGCTAGACCAGGTGTTTTAGTCAGCTAGGGCTGCTGTAACAGAAATACCACAGAGTGGATAGCTTTAATAAAGAAAAGTTTATTCTTACATAGTCTGGGAGGCTACAAGTCCGTATTCTGGGTATCAACTCCAGGGGAAGGCTTTTCCCTTTGTAGACTCAGGAGGAAAGTCTGGTATTGCATCAGTCTTTGTCCAGGGAGCATCTTGGCAAAGTAACCTCAGGTCTGAAGGATGTGCTTTTCTCCCGGTGCTGCTTTCTTGGTGGTGTGAGGTTCCCAATTCTCTGCTTGCCTGCTTCCCTTTCCTTTTCTCTCTTAAAGGATGAAAGGACTAAGGGTGGGGCAAGCCGTACTCCAGGGAAACTCCCTTTACAGTGCAGCGGGGAGAAGTGATCTTATAAAGGGATTTACAGTCCCACCCTAACCTTTAACATACAGAATAGGAAAACCACAAAATGGACAACAGTCACAAGATACTGGGAATCATGGCCCAGCCACGTGGCTACACCTATTTTGGGGGGAACACAATTGAATCCATGATACCAGGTAACTCCTGACCTACAAACACTGTGAGATTACAAGTGTAGCTGGTTTTTAGCAGCTAGATTTTGAGCTCATTTGTCATGCTCCGACAGATAACCAGTACAGAGATATTTTCTATTTTGATCTTCATGCAAGAGATATTTCCTTTTTAATTTTTTTCCACTGTCAAATTAATATACACACTTTAACAAAATTTTACAAGGAAAGTAAAAGTGAGAAAAAAATTCACACCATCAATTCTGCCACTATCCAAACACCATCATGTTACTAGTTTGATCTATTTCCTTTCAATATGTTCTTCTATTTAGAGGATTTTTTAGACTAATTGTAATTGATTATTCAGTACATGTAACTTTTTCTTTTAACAACATTTTTGGGTTTTAATATTCATTTTTATCAATTTTGTACACATGCAGTATTCTGGATGACACAGATTTCTCATCAATTACTCGAATGGAAACTAATCAGAGCTCTCTCCCTGCTCTAGTCTTTACCACTGGGCTAACTCACTAAAAGCAGGAGGTGAAAAACTGTGTACCAAGGGTTGCAGAACAATGAATTTGTGGCCCCTTACACAGAGAAGGGTGAAGCTGGCCCCTTCTTCTCTTAAAGGAAGGAAAAAATGTTTCCTTCTTGTAGACTACATGGGATGGACCCAGATTCTCATGCTAACTTTCTGGCATATCAATACTTCTGTCTAGAGCCCTGGTGGCTTAGTTGTTAAGTGCTATGGCTGCTAACCAAAAGATTAGTTATTTGAATCCACCAACTGCTCCTCAAAAATCCTAAGGGGCAGTTCTACTTTGTCCTATCGGGTCACCACAAGTCAGAATCGACTTGAGGGCAGTGTTTTGTTTTAGTTGGTTTGATTTTGGTTATGGCCCAATAAGCTCTGAGTGTTTAGATATACAACCTAGAGACATCTCCAAGTTTCCCGGCCTGACTCCTATTGAAAGGCAAACTCGAATCTGCAGAAACAGGGAAACTTCTCTGGAGTTCTCCCACTGTTTGTACACCTGCAAAATACTCTTCTTCTTTCATAATTTATTTCTTTCATTGTTATCATCATTGAGAATATACACAGCAAAACATACACCAATTCAATAGTTTCTGCACGCACAATTCAGTGACACTGATTACAGTCTTCAAGTTGTACAAACCTTCTCACCCTCCTTTTTTGAGTCATTCCTCTCTATTAACATGAACTCACTGTCCACTAAGGTTTTTATCTAATCTTTCCAGTTGCTGTTGTCAGTTTTATCCCATATAAGTAGTTCTCTAAAGAGCATAATCCTGAAGGCAGACATTTGTTACTAGTTAAGCTAAACTAGTGTTTGCTTTGAAGAAGACTTCAGGGGATATTTTTGGTTTAATGTTTAAAGATTATCCAGGGCAATAGTTTCAGGGATTCATCCAGTTTCCATGGCTCCAGAAAGTCTGGAATTCATAAGAATTTGAAATTCTGTTCTACATTTTCCCCTCTGACTAGGATTCTTCTGTAGAATCTTTGATCAAAATGTTTAGTAGTGATAGCTAGCGCCCTCCAGTTCTGGTGTCATGTCAAAGGACGCAGTGGTTCAGGGAGCCAATTAGTCAAGCATTCCAATTCCTCCAGACAAGTAAAGAGCAATTAGTGTACAAGCTTTTAGTACCTCAGAAACTATACATTGATCTAGGAAGTAGAACAGAAGCACTAAGTATGTTTATAATGGATTGAAATGTATTAGCCAAAAATATATGTCAGGTTGGCTGGGCCATAATTCCAAGTATTGTGTGGTTGTCCTACATTTTATGATTTTCCTATGTGTTGTAAATCACAATCTTTGTCTACTGTTAAAGAGGATTAGTGTAGGATATAACACCCTAGCTCAGGTAACATCCCTGATCCAATATAAAAGGAGTTTCCTCAGGTGTATGGCTTATACCACCTTTTATTTTAAAAGGGATAAAAACAAAGGAAAGCAAGCAGAGAGGTGGAGACTTCATACTACCAAGAAGAAAATACTGGGAACAGAGCAAGTCCTTTGGACCCAGGGTTAGTGCCCAGAAAAGCTCTTTGTCCACAGGACGATGGATGACAAGGACTTTCCTCCAGAGCCAAGAGAGAGTGAAAGCCTTCTTCTGGAACTAGCACCCTGAATTTGGACTTCCAGCATACTAGATTGTGAAAATATAAATTTATCCTTGTTAAAGCCATCCACTTGTGGTATTTCTGTTATAACGAAAATGTATGACCAAGGTAACATTGTTAGGTACATTAAATCATGATGTAACTCTAAACCGCCAAACCACATCCCATGAGGTATTTGTTGGTACATCAACGGCCTCAGCAACTGCTATTTTTCTTTTTTCATTATTTTTTTTTTGTCCTTGTTGAAAATATATCTAAGACTGAACTTTGCCAATTCAACTTTTTACAAGAGTGCAATTTATTGCCTCCATGTGTCATTCTGTGGCAGCTTGGGTGCTTCTGTGTAACTGAAAGCTTTGTCACCAGTATCTCAAATATCAGCAGGGTCACCTGGGTGGAATGGTTTTAGAAGAGCTTCCAGACTGAGACAAACTAGGAAGAAGGAACTGGCCATCTACTTCTGAAAAAATGGGCTGATGAAAATGTTATGGATACCAGCAAAATATTGCCTGATAAAGTGCCAGATGAGCTCTTCAGTTTGCAACGCATTCAAAGTACAACTGGGAAAGAGCTGCCTCCTCAAAGTAGAGTTAACCTTAATGATGTGGATAGAGCTAAACTTCCATGATCTTCATTTCCTGATATGTGCAACTCAAGATACGGAGAGCCACAGGCAGACTTTCCTCTTTTCGGGAGGAGAAGGGCTGGTATTTCCCAGAAATACCTCTGAGAGATCTTTCTTTTTGGTTTCAGAGCTTTGGTGGCCTTGTGGTAGCTGGGGTGAGCAATCTCCACTCTGCTCCCCCTTTGAGTCAGCAGTGAGACTCAGTGAGACTCACTTAAGGTGACACACATCTTAGGGCCATTGTGGGTGACCTTCCGTAGGAGTTCATATCAGTCCAACTGCTGACAGTTACTGGGTGGGAATGGGGTTGCCATGCACTGAAGTGACCCTCGAGAAGGTCTGCTTTGTTGCTCTTAGAATCTTTTCTGTAGTATGGTGGTGGTGGGTATAGCCTCCAGTCAAGGTGACTGATTCCTTGCATGTAGTGGCCTCACTCAGTAGTCCTTAGTACTGACCAGAAAAGGTAGCATACAGACCCATGTTGACTCCAGGGGTGCCTGTCCTGTGGGTTTCAGGGCTCACTGTGGGAACAGACTCCACTGAAGAGGTTTTCTGCAGCAGTTAGCAGTAGCCTGACAACCAACAGCTCCCAGGTATGTGGCAGGTGTGGTTTGCACTCCAGTCAGATCCCCAAAGACGTCTGCCTTGTTGGTAACAGAGCCTTGCTCCTCCCAATTGCATATTGGTTTTGGGTGTAGCCTCCCACCCAAGATGCCTGCTTCCTAGCATACTGCAGTCTCATTGCTGACTCTAAGGGGGAGCAGACAGACTCAAATTGACTCCCCAGGAGATCTGTCTCATTGGTTTCAGAGGCCTGCGCTATGAGGTGTGCAAAGAGGCAGACAGAGGGTTAACTATGGGAGCAGACTCCGCAATGGTGCCTTCTGTAACTTGCAGTGTCTGGGTAGGGGAAGCACTGACACACTCCATAGGAAATCTTGGGAAGATCTGCCTTGTTGATGTCAGATAGAAGGTTGGGATCTGTCTTGTCACTTTGTACAGGCAAGGGATGTTGTAGTTAAGGAAGCAAGACTTTTATTGGAGCTACTTCTCCAGTTACAGAAGCTTGTGGCCCACATGGCTGGAAGGAGGGCCAGGGAGGGTAGGAGAAGGAATTTTTCACTGTATGAAACTCATCATTGATTTATCGATTCTTGTCTGACAGCTGTTCTCCTTTGCTCTCCCCTGCTTAAGTCCCTCAAACCCAGCACTATTGCATTGTTGTATTGGTGCCATAAGGTCAGAACAACAGTCTGTTTATGCTGCCATCTTTCCAGAGTCTCTTGCAAATTCGCTTTTTGAAAACTTGCTTTGTTATGCTGAAAGTATATGTAACAAATGTTTACTGACTCAATGTTTTTTTACATACACAATTCATCATATTGTGTAACTATCACCATTATCCACATCCTTTCTTTACCCTAAATAGAAAGACAGTGTCCCCTAAACAATGGCTCCTTTTCTACCCTGACTTCTACCTTTGGGAACCACCAATAAACTTTAGTCTCCATACGTTTCCCTATTTCATTTAAGTGGTATCATGCAGAATTTATCCTTTTGCGATTTCTTTATTTCACTATGTTTTTCAAAGTACTTGCATGTGTCAGGATGTCCTAGTCACCGGGTGCTGCTCTAACAGAAAATACCACGAATGGAAGCTTCCATGAAGAAAAGCTTCATTGTCACAGTCTGGTAAGCCACAAAGCCATTCCTAAGCTACAAGTCCATTCAGTATGAAAAATCATCACAATCTGGCAGGCTGAGTCCAAATCCAGTGGGAGCGTCTCGGCACAGGAACCTCGGGTCCAAAGGACGTGCTCTGCTCTCGGTGCTTCTCTCTCGGTGGTGTGAGGTTCCCAACTTCTCAGCTCCCTTCTCTCCCTTGTATTCCACAAGCTTGAGTCCTGCCTCTCTAACACAACTGCAAACCATTCTCCATCATCAGTATCACAGAGGTAGGATTCACAACACATGGGAGGAAGGGCACCATATTGGAACTCCTAACCAAGTCAAATCAACACAACATTTTTGGGGGGACACAATTCAATCCATGACACAGGACTTTATTTTTCTTTAGGCCTGAGTAATAGTCCACATTTTGTTTATCCGTTAATTTGCTACTGGTCACTTAAGTTGTTTACATCTTTTGGTTATTTTGAATAATGGTGTGATTAATATTAACATACAAGCACCTGTTTGCATTCCTGCTTTCAATTCTTTTAGGTATAAACCTAGAAGTAGAATTGCTGGCAATTCTGTGTTTGACTTTCTAAGAAACTGTAAAACTGTTTTCCACAGTGTGTAAATTAACTTTAAAGTTTCCCAGTAATCCGGAATTCTCAAAGGTTTGAGAAGCCTTGGAGTGCAAAGAGTGAAGAAACTACGACAGAGGATCTGACGGCACGGTTGTGCTAACAGGTAGCTTGCCCTCCTCATCTGGTTCAATGAGGTTCCAAGACTGTAGCAGGGCAAGGGTGCCTGCTCTGGTGGTCCAACCCCTTCCTGCCTCAGATAATGGCTACCCAAGACCCATGCATTCAATGGGCCAGAGTCCCCCAGCACTTCCAAGGCCTTCCACTAACCCACTTTTCCCCCGCTCCCTTTCCTTCCCATTCCATTCTGCGGGAGGGTCCTGGAAGCTACTCAGAGGCATACCCTGGGTCTGTAGGCCGAGATCAGGATGCCCGTCTTAATTGTTTCACAGGAGGCTGGGAAGGGGAAAGATGCTCCATGGTATTTTGCCACTGTAACCGAGCTATCTTTTTGCTATTATCTTAGAGTCTTACAGTTAGTTCTGCCAGCCAGTTCCCTGGGGCAAATTTTTAAATACTTAAAGATGGTTATAGGTGTGCACCACTCGAAATGAAACTCTAGATACTGCCTCAGGACCTTGACATGAAATTTCCAATGTCAAGGGCCTATGTTTTGCTGTTCTTAGGTACTAGCAACTCAGTTCTAACTCACAGCGACCCTATGCATAACAGAAAAAAACTGTGCAGACTTGTGCCATGCTCACAATTGTTGCTATGCTTGAGCTCATTGTTGCAGCCATTCCACTGAGGGTCTCCTTTTTTTTTTTTATGACCCTCTACCAAGTATGATCCTTATCCAAGGACTGATCCCTCCTGATAACATATTCAAAATACATGAGACGTCTTGCCGTCCTTGCTTCTAAGGAGCATTCTGGTTGTACTTTTTCTGAGACAGGTTTGTTTGCTTTTTTTGGCAGTTCATGGTATATTCAATATTCTTTGCAAACACCATGATTCAAAGACATCAGTTGAAAATGCCTTGGGTTGGCTCAGGTGCTCCTTGGTCTTCAAGGTGATAGCTTTGCTTTTCAACACTTCAGGGAGGCCTTTTGCAGCCAATTTACTCAATGCAATGTGTTCTGATTTCTTGACTGCCACTTCCCTGGGTGTTAATTGTGGATCCCAGTAAAAGAAATCCTTGATGGTTTCAGTCTTTTCTCTCTTTATCATGACGTTGCTTACTGGTCCAGTTGTGAGGATTTTTGCTTTCTTGACGTTGGGATAGAATCCATACTGAAGGCTGTGGTCTTTGATCTTCATCAGCAAGTGCTACAAGTCCTCTTCATTTACAGCAAACAAGGTTGCAACATCTGCATAATGCAGATGACTCAACTATGACTCAACTCATAGTATTCCATTGGAGTCTTCCTCCAATCCTGATACCCCATTCTTCTTCATATAGGCCTGCCTCTCAGATTATTTGTTCAGCATACAGACTGAACAGGTATGATGAAATGATATAACACTGACACACAACTTTTCTGACTGTAAACCATGCAGTATTCACTTGTTCTGTTCAAGTAATTGCCTCTTGATCCATGTAGATTCCTCATGAGCAAACTGAAGTGTTTGGAGGTTTTCACTCTTTTCAATGTTATCAATAATTTGTTATGATCCACACAGTTAAATGCCTTGGTGTAGTCTGTAAAACACAGGTAAACATCTTTCTGGTATTCTTTCAGCCAAGATCCATCTGACATCAGCAGTGGTTTCATATCTTCTTCTAAATCCAGCTTGAATTTCTGGCCGTTTCCTGTCCATATACTGATGCAGCCATTTTTGAATAATCTTCAGCAAAATTTTGCTTGCATGTGATATTAATGACAATGATAATAATGATAGTGATAGTGATAATAATAATGATAATGATGATGTTTGATAATTTCCACATTCAGTTGTGTCACCTGGGAATAGGCATGTCTTGAATTGAATTATGTCTCCCAAAAACTATGTGTAGCAATTTGGCCAGGCCATCATTCCCAGTATTGTGTGGTTGCCATCTGTTCTGTGATGATAACTTCCATTTATGTTGTAAGTCTTAATCTCTGACAGCACTTAATGGAGCAAGTTTTGATTATATTAAAGAGGTGAGACTGTAATACACTTACTAAGGTCACATCCCTGATACAATGTAAAAGGGGTTTCCTTGGGGTGTGGCCTGTACCAGCTTTTATCTTACAGGAGATAAAAGGAAAGAGAAGCAAGCAGATAACTGGGAACTTCATACCACCAATAAAGCAGTGCCAGAAGCAAAGCACATCCTTGGGACCTGCAGTTTCTTGGCTGAGGTGCTCTCAGATCAAGGGAAGACTGATGCATCACAAGGACCTACATCTAGAACCAACAGAGATAGAAACCATTTGCTTGGAGCTTACTGGACTGTGACAGAATAAGCTTCTCTTTGTTAAATCCATCCACTTGTGGTATTTTGATTATAGCTGCACTAGATGACTAAGACAAGGAATGAATGCGGATCTCTTCCAGTCAGACGGCAAGGTAGCTGTCTTCCAAATTTCTTTGCATAGTCGAGGGAGCACTTCCAGTGCTGCATCTCTTTGTTGAAACATCTCACTTGGTATTCCAGCAATGCCCAAATCCTTGTTCCCAAGGAAGGCAGCTTGGACATCTTACTCTGGTACTATCAGTTCCAGTTTATATGTTACCTCCTGAGATGTTGAACATCCACCAATTCTTTTTGGTATAGTGACTCTGTATATTCCTTCCATCTTCTTTTGGTGCTTTTTATATTAGTTAATAGAATCGTTCAGTATTGCAACTCAAGGCTTGAAGTTTTTCTTCATTTCTTTCAGCTTTAGAAATGCTAAGGGTTTTTCCCTTTTGGTTTTGTATCTCCAGCTCTTTACATGTATCATGGTAAGAGTTTACTTTGTCTCTCAAACTGCCTTTTAAAATTGTCTGTTCAATTCTTTTACATCATCATATTTTCAGTTTGTTTCAGCTATACAGTGTTTGAGAGCAAGTTTCACAGACTCTTTGGGCATACATTTAGGTCTTATCTTCTCTCCTATCTTTTTAATGACCTTCTGCTTTCTTCATGTATGCTCTTCTTAATGTCATTCCACAACTTGTCTGGTCTTCAGTCATTAGTGTTCAGTGCATCAAATCTCCCCTTGCAGTGGTCTCTAAATTCAGGTAGGCTATACACAAGGTCGTACTTTGGCTTCTGTGTGTTTGTTCTAATTTCCTTTGGTTTTACTTGAACTTGCATATGAGTAATTGATGGTTTGATCTGTAATCAGCCCTGGCCTTATTCTAACTGATAACACTGTGCTTTTCCATCATCTTTTTCCACAAATTTAGTCAATTTGATTCTTGTATATTCCATCTGGAGCAGTTCTTGTGTATAGTCACTGTTTATGTTGGTGAAAAGATGTATTTACAATGAAGAAGTCATTTGACTTCACAAAATTCACTCCTGTAAACTATTACCTAGATTGTATTTTCTAACGACTGATCTTTCTTCTTTGTTTCCAGTTTCTGCATTCCAACTGCCAGTAATTATCAGTGCATCTTAATTGCATACTCGATCAATTTCAGACTGTTTCTGTTAGGTGCCATTGAGTCAGTCCTGACTCAACTCATAGTAACTATGCACAACAGCAGGAAATGCTGCCCAGTCTTGTGCCATGCCCACAACAGTTTTTATGCTTAAGCCCATCATTGCAACCACTGTATCAGTCTATCTTGTAGACGGCCTTCCTCTTTTTTCTGACACACCAAGCACGATGTCCTTCCTCAGGGATTGAACCCTCCTGACAACATGTCCAAAGTATGTAAGATACAATCTTGTCATTGCTTCCAAGGAACACTCTGGTTGTACTTCTTCCAGAACAAATCTGTTTGTTCTTTTGGCAGTCTGTGGTACTTTAAATATTCTTCTCCAACACCACAATTCAAAGGCATCAAATTCTTATTTTGTCTTCTCTATTCATTGTCCAGCTTTTGCATGCATATAATGTGACTGAAAATACTATGGTGTGGGTCAGGTGCACCTTAGTGTTCAAGGTGACATCTTTACTTTTTAACACTTTAAAGAGATCCTTTGCAGCAGATTTTCCCAGTGCAGCGTGTCTTTTGATTTCTTAACTGAAGCTTCCATGGGCATTGATTGTAGAGTCAAGTGAAGTGAAATCCTTGACAACCTCAATCCTTTCTCCATTTATCAAGATGTTGCTTATTGGTCCTTGTGAGGATTTTTGTTTTCTTGATGTTGAGGTGTAATCCATATGGGAGGCTGTGGTCTTGGATCTTCATCAATAAGTGTTTGTCTACTTTCAGCAAGCAAAGTTGTGTCATGTGCATAATACAGGTTGTTAATGAGTCTTCCTCCTATCCTGATGCTTCATTCTTTTTCATGTAATCAAGCATCTCAGATTATTTGCTCAGCATATGTGTTGGTCAGGACTATGTCACCTTGGCTACTACATATTTGGCTGCTGTATTAAGTGACAGGGCGGGGTTTGTGGTGGCTCCCTGCCCCTCGGCTCTCATCTCGCCACCTTTTACTACGGCGGCTGGTCGCTCACGTGGCCAGGAGCTCCTGCTCTCTTCTTCCAGTGTCTGGTTCTGGGACTTGAACTAGCAGCTGTTAGACTCATCAGTCCTTACAGTCGGCACTTGAGAGTCCTGCTCCCTGACCTGCCGATCCTGGGTTCACCAGCCTCTGCCGCTCCTGCTCCCTGACCTGCTGATCCTGGTTTTGCCAGCCTCTGTCACTTCGTCTCACCACCAGCTTGGGATCCACTGACCTACACAACCGGTGATCTAGAACTCTGGTCTCTGACTTGCAGACTTTGGGTTCCTCAGCTTCCGTGGCCACGTGAGGCTTGTGCCAGAGCTTGGGACATTCAGCTTCTGTGATTACGTGAGCTGTTTCCTATATCTGTATCTATCTATCTATTATAAATCTTTCCTTGTACCTACACGTGTTACTGGTTTTGCTTCCCTAGAAAACCCAGCCTAAGACAGCATACAAATTGAGTAGGTATGGTGAAAGGATATAACCCTGATGCACACCTTTCCTGGTACTAAACTGTGTAGCATCCCCTTGTTCTGTTCACACAACTGCCTCCTGATCCATATACAGGTTCTTCATGAGCACAACTACGTGTTCTGGAATTCCCATTCTCCACAAAGTTACCTATAATTTCAGACCACATAATTAAAGTTACCGGTGATTTCAGACTACAGAGATAAAAATCTTCCATTTCTTCAGTTTTAGCCTTAGTGGTTGCTGCCTACATTTGAATAATAGTCATATTAACTGATCTTCTTCATTGGCGCTTGGGGATTATTCTGTCACTGACAGTGTTGTACTCCAGGATCAATCTTGAAAAATTTCCTGACAATTCCTCTTCAAGTTGTCTTTCTAACATAGTTGACCATATTATTGTCTGAATCAAAATGGCCAAAACCAGTTCTTTCAGCTCACTAATGCCTAGGATACTGATCTTTATGAGTTCCATTTTATTTTTTATGATTTCTAGTTTTCTTAGATTCATTCTTCATACATTTCAGTTTCTAACTATTAATGAATATTTGCAACTGTTTTTCTTCTCATTTTTAGCCCTGTGGCATCAAAAAATGAAGACCCCCAAAGCTTGACTCCATTCATGTCATTAAGATCAACTCTACTTCTAAGAGGCAGCTCTTCCCCAGTTGTACTTTGAGTACCTTCCAACCTGAGGGTCTGATCTTTCAGTACTGTATCAGACAATGTTTTATTGCTATTCATAAGGTTTTCACTGGCTGATTCTCTTCACAAGTAGATCACTGGGTCCTTCTTCTCAGTCTGTCTTGATTTGGAAGCTCACCAGAAACCTGTCCACTATGGTCAATCTTGTTGGTGTTTGAGTAACAGAGACACAGCTTCCAGAATCACAGCAACACACAACAATAAACTATTACCTAAGTCAGGCATGGCAACAATGCAGCCATTAATTCAGCTGTCATTTATCACACTTCTGCTAGGTGCCCAGACTTGAAGACTTAGCAGACATGCTATGGAGAGACTCAGAGTACAGTTTAGTCACTGTCTTTGAGATGTTCAACCTAGAGCATTTCAGAGTAGAGTCCATGTATTTAAACATCCTTAAGAGCCTTATGGGGGTTCACAAAGTCAGAAGTATTTTTACAGTATAACCAAAATGTTCCTTGCCTTTCTTCATATTGATATTTGCCTTGGTGGTGCAAAGACAGTGGTGGGTACACCTGACAGCCACTAGCACACTTCAAATCAGTGGTATCTAACAGTAGTACAAAACTGTGTCACCATAAACTCTTTTGCAGCACACACACTTCAAAAGTGCCAGCTTCATTTAAGAATGTCCTTGATGATGCAGTAAAAAAAGTACTAATTTTTAAAATCTCAACCCTTGGCTTATGGCTTTTTTCTATTGCATGAAAAAATGGGTAGTTCCAATAGAGCCTTTCAGTACTCATGCAAGCACCACAGTTGCCTCACGGAAAGCACTTACAGGATTGACTGTCAAACTGATCCGGTTACATTTTTTTTTTTGTGGAATACTATTTTTACTTGAGAAGATAACAAACAATAATTACTCATATTTGGGCAATTGAGAGACATTTCTTCAAAAGTGAACAAAGTGAGACTGTCATTTCTAGGGAAATAACTGACAATGTTTGCTAACAATGATAAAATTTGAACATTCAAGCAAAAAAGTAGAATTTTGCAAAACGTATACCTGTCACCTTAAGCCTGACAGTCTCTAAATATTTGAAGGCTTTTGTGATGGTGTCAGTGGCATTATTAACAAATGTGACATTTTGATATTGTATGATAAGAACTATTGACATTGGGAAAAACTGCATAACTCAGCAACCAGTATCTTCCCAATAATCTACACACAACATACAAAATCATGCTTAGGTAAAAATGTCCATTCGAAATTGGCATCAGATCAATGGCTTAGGAATAGAATATGAAATATTCATTGTTGGTTTCAGATTACACATTGAAGCTACCTTTAAGAAACTACTACATAGTACAGTGAGTATCTCCAGTCCTCCACAACAATTTAAGAAACAAAACAGCACAGTGAAAAAGAACCAATGGACTCAGAGCTAGCAAGCAGTCCAAAAAGTAAAAGCAGTCAGCTGAAGACAGAAGGAAACGTAAGACTACAAGGTAGGAAAATTTTTCTCTCCATTGCTTAGGAGAGCCTTTTCACCCATTACCTATGGAAACTGTGAGCCACAAACACAATGAGTGGTGGCAGGGAAAGTGCTGCAAAATACGAACAATGAACCAGCAACCTGGGCTAGCAGAGTGACAGAGGAACTTTACTAACAGCCTGTTACTTCAAAAATTCAACATCCAGGAAAACGGAGCTGAAGGAGAAAGTGGTGCTCTCCCAATCCAAAGAGACTAGAAAATTAACATATCCTCCAGGTACCATAATAAAAGAGTCCTAATGAAGCTCAATTAAGTGGTCCAGCTGCTATCCAAAGGTAGGCAGTTCAAATCTATAAGGAGCTTCTTGGAAATTCCATAGGGCAGTTCTACTCTGTTCTATAAGGTTACTATGAGTAAAATTGACTTGAAAGCAACAGAATTTTTTGTTCGTTTTTTAGTTTTATTGGAGCTTAAAACTGGGATTGACTCAACTTTGGTGTATTGGAGCTTAATGAATGTCTTAGTTAGCTAGTGCTGCTGTAACAGAAATACTGAAAGAAATTTATTCTCTATACCTTAGTAGACTAGAAGCCCCAATTAAGAGGACCAGCTCCAAGTGAAGTCTTTCTCTCTTTGTCTGTTCTGGAAGAAGGTCCTTGTCATCAATCTTACCCTCATCAAGAAGCTTTTCAGATTAGGGAACCCGGGGTCTAAAGAGTGTTCTATGCTCCTGGTACTACTTACTTAGTGGTATGAGGTCGCTACCTGTCTGCTAGCTTTATTCTTCATTTATCTCTTGTAAGACAAAAGACAAAAGGTGATGCGGGTCACACCCCAGAGAAACACCTCATACAGAAGATCAGGGCTGTGACCTGAGTAAGAATGTTGCATCCCACACTAATCCTCTTTCATATAACCTAATCTTGTCTCTGGAGCCCTGTTACAGTGTTTAAGAGCTTGGCTGCTAACCAAAAGGTCAGCAGTTCAAATCAACTAGCTGGTCTTTGGAAATTGTATAGTGCAGTTCTACTTTGTCCTATAGGATCACTGAGTTGGAATCATCTCAACAACAATGAGATTTTGTTTTAGATTTTGTTTTAATCTTGCCACAGTAACCATAGGCAGTGATTAGGATTTTCAACATATAAGATAATTAGATCATACCACAAAATGTAACACAGTCATACAATACCAGTAATCATGGCCTAGACAAGTTGACACATTTACGGAACTCACAGTTAAATCCATGATAATAGATATAAACAACAGGGTGATTCTATGAACCGACTCCTGGAGACTTAAAACTTCTTAAAACACCTAAGATCTGTAGAGCCATATGAGAACCATTTATCAACCAAGGGGAGTACCTGAGGCCCCAGCACAGAATAGTGCAAACGGCATACATCCACACAAATAGTTGAGTCAGTCCTGTAAGAATCAAAGGGATAGAGTACCCTCTAGTGGACTTTAAGTGAAGAGAGACAACAAAATAAAGGGGAGGGGAAAAAAATACTCTGAAGGGAAGAGATAGTAAAACACTCAAATGCTTCACATTCAACAACAATAACAACAAAAAATACAAAGCACATAATCTAACCAGAGAAATAACAGATCTTTACAAAGAGAACTACAAGCCCTTACTACAAGAAACTAAGAGAGACTTGGATAACTGGAGAAACCTACCCTGCTCATGGATAGGAAGACTTAACATTGTGAAAATGTCTATTTTACCCAAAGCAGTCTACTTATATAATGCAGTCACAATACAAGTTCCAGCGTAATTTTTTAATGAGATGGAGAAACAAATCACCGATTTTGTTTGCAAAGGGAAGAAACCCCGGATAAGTAAGGTACCACTAAAGAAGAAGAACACACTGGGAGGCCTCTCATTACCCGACCTTAGAACCTATTACACTGCCACAGTGATCAAAATAGCCTGGTACTGGTACAAGAACAGACAGATCGATCAATGGAACAGAATAGAGACCCCAGAGATGACACCACCTGCCTAGGAACAGTTGACATTCAACAAAGGCTCTAACACATTAAACTGGGGTAAAAACAGTTTCTTCAACAAGTGGTGCTGGTAAAACTGGGTATCTATCTGCAATAAATTGAAACAAGATCCATATCCAACTCCAAATGGATAAAAGACCTAAATATCAAACCTAAAACGATAAAGCTCATCCAAGAAAAAGTAGGAACAACAATGGAAGTTTTAATATACAACATAGACACACTTCAAAATCTGTCAAACAAACCACAATCAACAGAAGAGAAAATGGATAAACGGGAAGTATTAAGAATCAAACACTTCTGCTCGTTCAAACACTTTATTAATAGAACACCCACAGAATGGTAAAAAATGTTTAGTAACTCTATGTCAGACTGACACCTGATCTCCATAGTCTATAAGATACTACAAAATATCAATAAGAAGAAGATAAATCATCCAGTTAAGCGACAGCCAAAGGAGATACGCAGAAATTTCTCTAAAGAGGAGATCCAGGAAGCCAAAAAACACATGTGGACATGTTCACGATCTTTAGTTATTAAAGAAATTCAAATCAGGACAACAATGAGATACCATCTAACCCCAACAAGGTTGGCCATGATCCAAAAAACACAAAACAACAAATGCTGGAGAGGCTGTGGAGAAAATGGAACCCTCCTACACTGTTGGCGGAGTTGCAACATGGTCCAGCCTCTTTGGAAAGCAATCTGGTGCTTCCTTAAAGAAATGGATATTGATATACCATTTGACCCAGTCATTCCACTACTTGCAATATATTTACAGAATCAAGGCCTTTCACACCAATGGACACGTACACAAGAATGTTTATTGCAGACAGTCCACGATAGCAAAAAGATGGAATCAATCCAGATGCCCAACAACAGAAGAATCTATAGGTAAACTGTGGTATATATACTCAATGGAGCACTACACAATGATAAAGAATAACGATGCTTCCAGGAAACATCTCATAACCTGGTTTCAACTGGAAGACATTGTGTTGAGTGAAAGTAGTCAGCGACAAAAGGACAAATATTGTATGAGACCTCTATGATAAGATCTCAAAAACAGACTTGTGTATAGAAGAAAAGACTCTTTGACAGCTGCAAGGGAGGGGAGGGACGGAGGGTGAGGGGGGCAGGGTTTAGATTAGATAGTTGGTAGAAATCTGGTTGGGTGAAATCGGTGCTAGCACACATTAGAAACAAGAACAACATTAAGTGGACTTGAGCATAACTTGAGTACTCCTTCCATCTTAACCCAATATTGCAAGGATAGAGTAGCTGGGGCGGGGGGCAGGGGACCATGCTCTGAGGCGAAATCGAGGCAAATTGGCACAGCTAGCGTTTTCCTAAGAGGGCTCTCTGCACCCCACATTGGTGAGTGGCATCTGGGCTCTTAAAAGCCGCCAAGCTGCCATCCGAGGACACAGCAAATGGTCCCAACTCAGCAGGAACGGATGCTCACCGAGGACCAAAATGACATGGGGTAAAGACAACCCAGAAGATAGACAGGCCCACATGAGTGGGTACCTACATCAACTTGGGAACAGAAGAACCAGATGGGGCCCGGCCACCACCAGTGATAGCCACGATGGAGCTCACTAAGTTAAGTCTCACTGGCAACACAAGAATAAAATGGGGTGCATCCTGAGATCTCCACTAAAAGACCTCAATTGATGGTCCAGCGGTTTTCGGGTTCCCCTGGGAGCATGGCCCCTCGCCCTGATGCCGCCCTTGTCCATAAATCATAACGAAGTTCCACTCTTTGGACACAAATGGAATGGACTTGGTGATGCAGAGTGACCATATATTGGATGCACTTTATGGTTCTGTACATCTATAGGATATCATCTTGCTGACCTCTGGCTGGAGGAAGGAGAGTGGGTGGAGAGGAGGGGAAAGGAGACTGTTGGGAGGATGAGACATGTGTGGAGCAGAGAGGAATAGTGTGCTGTTACCGACAGAGAGAGCAGTGGAAGCTGCATATAAGTGGGCATGTAAATTTATACGGGAATGTGCATTTTCACTCAGTCATATTAAATTAAAAAAAAATACAAAGCACACAAGGATATTAAGAAGACGGCCCATTTAAAAGACGTTATGATGGACAGTTGATATTCGACAAAGGCCCTAAGACATTAAACTGGGGTAAAAACAGTATCTTCAACAAATGGTGCTGGCAAAATCGGTTATCCATCTGCAATAAACTGAATCAAAATCCATATCTTACACCTTATAAAAAAACCAACTCCAACTGGATAAAAGACCTAAATATCAAACCTAAAATGATAAAGCTCACCCAAGAAAAGGTAGGAACAACAATGGAAGTTATAATACACAATGAGGACAGACTCCAAAATCCGTCAAAGAAACCACAATCAACAGAAGAGAAAATAGATAAATGGGAACTATTAAGAATCAAACACTTTTGCTCATCCAAAGATTTTATTAAGAGAATTAAAAGAACACCCACAGAATGGGAAAAAATATTTGGCAACTCTATGTCAGACCGACACCTGATCTCCATAATCTATAAGATACTACAAAATATCAATAAGAAGAAGATAAACCATCCAATTAAGCAATGGGCAAAGGAGATAGACACTTCCCTCAAGAGGAGATCCAGGCAGCCAAAACACACATGCGGACATGTTCACGATCTTTAGTTATTAAAGAAATTCAAATCAAGACAACAATGAGATACCATCTCACCCCAACAAGATTGGCCGTGATCCAGAAAACACAAAACAACAAATGCTGGAGAGGCTGTGGAGAAAGTGGAACCCTCCTACACTGTTGGTGGGGTTGCAAAATGGTCCAGCCTCTTTGGAAAGCAATCTGGCGCTTTCTTAAAAAAATGGATATCGATATACCATTTGACCCAGTAATTCTACTACTTGGAATATATCCTACAGAATCAAGGCCTTTCACACCAATGGACACATGCACCAGAATGTTTATCGCAGCACTGTCCACGATAGCAAAAAGATGGAATCAACCCAGATGCCCAACAATAGAAGAATGGATAGGTAAACTGTGGTACATATACTCAATGGAGCACTATGCAATGATAAAGAATAACGATGATTCCAGGAAACATCTCATAACCTGGTTTCGACTGGAAGACATTATGTTGAATGCAAGTAGTCAGCGACAAAAGGACAAATACTGTATGAGACCTCTACGATAAGATCTCAAAAACAGACTTGTGTATAGAAGAAAAGACTCTTTGACAGCTGCAAGGGAGGAGAGGGAGGGAGGGGGAGGGGGAAGGGTTTAGTTTAGATAGTTACTAGAAATCTAGTTGGGAGAAAGCGGTGATGGCACACATTAGAAACAAGAACAACATTAAGTGGACTTCAGCATAACTTGAGTACTCCTTCCATCTTAAGTCAATTCTGCAAGGATAGAGTAGCTGGGGCAGGGGGCGAGGGACCATGCTCTTAGACGAATTCCAGGCCAATTGGCACAACTAGCATTTTGCTAAGAGAGCTCTCTGCACCCCACATTGGTGAGTGGCATCTGGGGTCTTAAAAGCTGCCAAGCTGCCATCCGAGGATACAGCAAATGGTCCCAACTCAGCAGGAACGGATGCTCACCGAGGACCAAAATGACATGCAGTAAAGACAACCGAGAAGACAGAGAGACCCACAAGAGTGGGTGCCTACATCGACTCAGGACCGGAAGAACCGGATGGTGCCCGGCCACTACCAGTGATAGCCACAATGGAGTTCACAGAGAGGAGTCTCACTGGCAACACGAGAATAAAAAGAGGTACATCATGAGATCTCCACTAAAAGACCTCAATTGATGGTCCAGCGGTTTTGGGGTTCCTCTGAGAGCATGGCCCCCGGCCCTGATGCTGCCCTTTCCCATAAATTGTAACAAAGGTCCACTCTTTGGACAGGAACGGATTGGACTTGGCAATGCAGAGTGACCATATAGTGGAAGCACTTTGTGGTTCTATACATCTATAGGATATCATCTTGCTGACCTCTGGCTGGAGAAAGGGGAGTGGACGGAGAGGAGGGGAAAGGAGGCTGTTCGAGGATGAGACATGTATGGAGCAGAAAGGAATAGTGCGCCGTCACCGGACAGGGAGAGCAGTGGAAGCTGCATATAGGTGGGCATGTAAATTTATATGTGAATGTACATTTTCACTCAGTTACGTTAAATAAAAATAAAAATAAAAAGACATTATGAAAAAGCTGTGTTTAGTCATATGGAGGCCAGAGTAACGGGAAAAATAGAGAACTTTCAAACGATGTGTTCCTTTTCCATGTGCAGTTAAATGTGTTCAAAAAATGCAACACATACACACTCAGAAAGAGTTAATAAATAAGGGGAAACAAAATAAGAAACTCAGTCAGGGTGTTTAAAATAAAAACCACTGAAAAGAAAATTGATGAAAGACCTAAATATCAAATCTAAAGCAATAAAGATTAGAGAAGAAAAAATAGAGACAACACTGGAAGTTAAACAGACTACGAAATCTTACTAAGAATACACAGACAGCAGAAGAGAAAATAGATAAACGGGAAGTACTAACAAATGTTTATTCTCATCCAAAGACTTTATCAAGAGAGTAAAAAAAATGCCTATAAACTGAAAAAAAATGGCAACCATGTATCCAATTGACATCTAATTTCTATAATCTACAAGCTACAGCAAAATATCAAGAAGGAAAAGACAGATAACCCAATTAAACAATGGGAAAAGGAGATGGAAAGACACTTCCCCCAAGAAGACATCCAAGTAGCTAAAAGACACTTGTGAAAATGCTCGTGATCATTAGCCATTAGAGAAATACAAATAAAAATTATAATGAGATACCATCTCACCCCAACAAGGTTGGCAATATTCGAAAAAACACAAACAACAAATGCTGGAGAGTCTGTTGGTGGAAATATAAAATGATATAACCTCCTTGAAGAGCAATTTGGTGCTTTCTTAAAAAGCAAAAAATAGAAATACCATGTGGTCCATCAATCCCAGTGCTTGGCATTTAACCTGTGGAAATAAGGCCTGTCACACAAACAGATACATGCACATGAATGTTTATTGCAGCGCTGTCCATGACAGCAAAAAGATGGAATCACCTTAGGTGCTCATCAACAGGTGAGTGGATAAACAAACAAAGGAACAGTATGCAATGATAAAGAATAATGATGATTTTAGGAAACATCTTATAACCTGGAATCAACTAGAAGACATACTGAGTGAAATCAATCTGCTGCAAAAGAATTATGTAAGAATCTAAGACTTATTCACAGAAGAAAATACTCTTTGATGGCTACGAGGGTGGGAAAGGAAGGAGGGGGTTATTAACAGATAATCAATAGGAATTTGGTTAGGTGAAGGGAGTGACAGCACGCAGTAGAAGGCAGATCAGCATAACTGGACTACATCACAAGTTAAAAGGTGTTTTGAATTCAACCGAGTATTTTGAAGGACAGAGTAGCGGGAACAGGAGTCTGGGAACCATGTTCTCAGCGGACATTGAGGTCAACTGACACAACTAATCTTTTGCTAAGAGAGACTTCTGCATCCCATATTGGTGAGTGGCATCTGGATGTTAAAAGCCAGCAAGCTGCCATGAGGAACATCAAGTTGTCCCACCCCACCTGGAAGAGATGACAACAAAGAGCATCAAAAATACAAGGGAAAATGAGACCAAGAGACAGAAGGACTCATATGATTGGAAGACTATATCAGCACGGGACCAGAAGAGCTAGGCGGTGCCTGGCCACCAGCAGAGAAAGCCCTGATAGAGAACACAACATAGTTTCTGATGTAGCAAGAAAAACAGGTACGCAGATCAAGAGCTCTATAAAGGACTGAAATTGATTGTATGACAACCAGGAGTTCCCCTGAGAACATGGCCCCTAGACTTACTGCTAGCCCAGAGCTGAAACCAACACTTCAGACAAAGAGTGGACTGGTCTTGGGGATGCAGAGTGATGCATGTGGTGTGTGTGCTTTATGGTTATATATGTAAGACGCTGTTCTACTGGTTTCTTTTCAGAGGGGAGAGGAGAGGATAGAGAAGAGGGGACAAGGTTGGATGAGTGGATACTGAAAGTAAAGAGTGAAAAAGAAGAGTGTGCTGTCACAGGGTAAGGAGAGCAGATAGAGCTGCAAAGGTACAGATACTTGAGGTTTTATGTGGAAAATTGACTTGGATTGTAAAATTTCACTTAATCACAATTTAAATTAAAAAAAAAAAAAACACAAAAAATCTAAATGCCAAGCCAAGTGCCAAATAGAAATGCTGGAAATTATGGAATAAAAATAACTGAATTAGAAAATTCAGTGAGGAATTCAACAATAGATTTGAGCAGACAGAAGACATAAAAAGTAAACTATCAGATATGGTAATTGAACTTATGAAGTCTCAAAAAATATAATGGAAAAGAACATTGAATTGTGAAACACAAGTGAGAAATCCAAACAAAATGAATCCAAAGCATTTACACCAAGACAAATTGTAACTAAATTATTGAAAACCACCAAGATTAGGAAAGAGCCCTTAAAACAGTAAAATTGTAAACATATGAAGACTGTCAATTAAGTTTGCAAACTCATCCTGGAGAAAGTGCTAAATATCACTACAGTCACCTTCAAAGTACTCCCCTTGTGAAACTATCCACCAGGGTCAGCACCTAGTCCACCTTCAATGCAATTTTGGAACTCTTTCTAGAATGGCCATCAGAGCTGTTGTTGTATTATCCTTGATGTCCTGAATGTCATCAAACTGTCCTCCTTTCTGTATTTCCTTTATCTTCAGGTAAAGAAAAAAGCCACTGGGGAGCCCTGGCTAAAAACTACCTCACAGAAAACTACACAGTTGAGTTCATGTACTTATCGCTGCGCCACTATGCACAATGGAAAGAGTTCCATAATTGCTTGAAACAGTGGACTAGGCACTGGCATCAGTGCATAGCTTCCCAAGAGGAGTACTTTAAAGGTGACCATAGTGATATTCAGCAATGAGGTATGTAGCACTCAGAACAATTAAGTTCATGGACTTAACTTTTAAACCACGTACAAGGAGTCCTCAGTAAGAGTAAGTGCTGATTTTTCCTCAGAAACCTTGGAGACCGCGAAGCAATGAAACAACATACATGTGTACTGAAAGAAAAGAATTGTTGACCAATTCTTCACTCAGCTAAGTTGTTCTTTAAAACCAAGTGTGAAATCAAGACATTCTCAGATAAACAAAAGCTGTGGAAATTTGTTACCACCAGATCTGCCTTGCAAGAATTACTAGAGAAAGTCCACCCTTTGGAAAGAAAAGAACACTTGAAGCTGCACATGGAAAAGATTAAAAAATAAAAGAGATCTCCAATAAAGATAATGACTTGGGCAAATAAAAGAGCCAGTTAAGTGTTATTTCCAGTGGATAAATTTAGTAGTTAAGTTCTACAAACATTATATACTCAGAACTGGAGAATGAAGAAATCAAGATACACAAAAAAATCAAGTAAACACATACACAAAGATAACAAAATGTAGGAATTGTGGGACAAAGAAGAAACAAGACTTGCAAAAAATAATTAGCAAAATGAAAGAACTAGGTCTTTCATTTTCTGTAATTATCTTAAGTGGCTTAAACTTTCTAATCAAAATGTAGAGAATAGCAGCATAGATGTCAAAACATGATCCATCTTTATGCTACCTACAAGAGACACATCTCAGGCATAGGAGGGCAAACTTGCTAAAAGTGCATGAATAGAAAAGAACATTTCTTGCAACTAGTAACCGAAGAAAGTAGGGACGACCATACTGATATCAGACTAAATTGATTTGAAATCAGTATCTGTTACAAGAAGTGAAAAAGGTCCTTGCACAATAATAAAAAGGTAATTCATCAACAAAACATAATAATTATAAATATATATGTAACCAACATCAGTGCCCAAAATACATGAAACACATACTGACAGACCTGAAAAAAGTAATATACAGCTCCACAGAAATAGTTCAGGACTTCAATACACCACTTTCAATATTGGAGAGAGCACCTAAAAGAGAAGATAAGTATGCACAGAGAGGACTCAACTAATACATAGAACACACCACTTAACATCAGAATAATACACAATTTTCTCCTATGCACATGGGTCTGCTCTAGGATATATGATGTTGCATGCCACAAAACAAGTCTTAACAAGTTTTTTTTTTTAATTTGTTTGAAATTGTGAAAAGTATCTTCCCTGACCACAAAGGAATAATATAAACAATTAATAGCAGAAAGAAAACTAGAAACACAAACTATAAAAAGCATAATAAATTAAACATAAAGCTACTAGAAGGAAGGAAATGACAAATATCAGAGGGAAAATAAGTGAAACAGAGAACAGGAAAACAATAGGGAGAATTAACAAAACCGGAAGTTGGTTCTTTGAAAAGACTGATAAAATTGACAAGACTTTAGCTTAACAAGGAAAAAAACTAACCAAAACAGGGAACTAAAGCAGAGATATTATTACTGAGCCAGGACCATAACAGAATACTATGATCTGTCCTGTGCCAACAGAATTGATAATTTAGATGAACAGATTTCTAGAAGCACGTGACCTACCTAAACAGACTCCAGAGTAAGAGGAAAATCTCAACAGACACTTAAGGGCATAAACGTAAAACCAACAGCCAATATTACCCACAAGGAGAAAGGCAGAGCTTTCTCCTTGAAAACCAGAAAGAGACAAGGAAGACCATTATCACCCCTTGTATTCAGTATTATATTGAAAGTCCTGTTGTTGTTAGATACCATCAAGTCAGCTCTGATTCACAGTAACCCTGTGTACAACAGAACGAAACGCTGCCTGGTCTTGCCCCATGCCCACAATCGTTTTTAAGCTTAAGCTCATTGTTGCAGTCACTGTGTCAATCCATCTCCTTGAGGGTCTTCTTCTTTTTCTCTGACCCTCCATTCTACCAAGCATGATGTCCTTTTCCAAGGACTGATGCCTCCCGACAACGTGAACAAAGTATGTGAGACACAGTCTCACCATCTTTGCTTCCAAGAAGCACTCTGGTTGTACTTCTTCCAGGACAGATCTGTTTGTTCTTTTTTTTTTTTTTTGCAATAATTTTTCATTGTGATTAAGTGAAAGTATACAATCCAAATTAAATTTGCATGTCTGCCTATCTGCACCTACTTCTGCTTTCCTTGCCCAGTGACAACACACTCCTGCTTTTCATTGTATACATGTTGTATCATCTTAACAATCGCCTGTCCCCTCCTCTCTACCCTCTCTTCCATTTTCTAGTAAGAGGCCAGTAGACAGCATCCTATAGATACATAGAACCATAAAGTATGTGCACCATATGGTCACACTATGTCCCTGAGTCCAGTCCATTCCCATCCGAAGAGCTGACCTCAATAACGTTTTCTGTTCATGTAGACCAGCAGATCTAGGGCCATGCTTCCAGGGGAACACCCAGACTGCTGGACCAGGTCTTTTAGTGGGACTATTGAGATGCACCCCTCTTTTTCTCACCTTGCCCTAGGACTCAACACTGTGTGCCCTATCACAGCTGTCTTTGGTGGTGGCTGGGCACCATCTGTGTTTTTCTGATCACATGTTTTTTGTTGTCGTTGTTGTTTATTTGTTTATTTATTTATTTTATTATGACTGAGTGAAAATGTACATTGCCATATAAATTTACATGCCCACCAATATGCAGCTTCTACTGCTCTCCTTGCCCAGTGACAGCACACTATTCCTCTCTGCTCCACAAATGTCTCATCCTCCCAACAGTCTCCTTTCCCCTCTTCTCCACCCACTTTCCTTCCTCCAGCCAGAGGTCAGCAGGATGATATCCTATAGATGCATAGAACCATAAAGTGCATCCAATATATGGTCACTCTGCATCACCAAGTCCAATTCATTCGTGTCTGAAGAGTAGACCTTCATTATGACTTATGGACAAGGGCAGCATCAGGGCTAGTGGCCACGCTCCCAGGGGAATCCCAAAGCTGCTGGACCATCAATTGTGCTCTTTTAGTGGAGATCTCAGGATGCACCCCATTTTATTCTTGTATTGCCAGTGAGACTCAACTTAGTGAGCTCCATCGCGGCTATCACTGGTGGTGGCCAGGCACCATCCGGTTCTTCCGGTCCCATGTCGTTGTAGGTACCCACTCATGTGGGTCTCTCTATCTTCTGGGTTGTCTTTACCCCATGTCATTTTGGTCCTCGGTGAGCATCCGTTCCTGCTGAGTTGGGACCATTTGCTGTGTCCCTGGATGGCAGCTTGGCAGTTTTTAAGACCCCAGATGCCACTCACCAATGTGGGGTACAGAGAGCCCTCTTAGCAAAATGCTAGTTATGCCAATTGGCCTAACAGTATGGTCTCCTGACCCCTGCCCCAGCTACTCTATCCTTGCAATATTGGGTTAAGATGCAAGGAGTATTCAAGTTATGCTGAAGTCCACTTAATGTTGTTCTTGCTTCTAATGTGTGCTAGCACCGATTTCACCCAACCAGATTTCTACCAACTATCTAATCTAAACCCTGCCCCCCTCGCCCTCCGTCCCTCCCCTCCCTTGCAGCTGTCAAAGAATTTTTTCTTCTATACACAAGTCTTTTTTTGAGATCTTATCGTAGAGGTCTCATACAATATTTGTCCTTTTGTCACTGACTACTTTCACTCAACATAATGTCTTCCAGTTGCAACCAGGTTATGAGATGTTTCCTGGAATCATCATTATTCTTTATCATTGCATAGTGCTTCATTGAGTGTATATACCATAGATTACTTATCCATCCCTCTGTTGTTGGGCATCTAGGTTGATTCCATCTTTTTGTTATCACGGACTGTGCTATGATAAACATTCTTGTGTATGTGTCCATTGGTGTGAAAGGCCTTGATTCTGCAGGATATATTGCAAGTAGTGGAATGACTGGGTCAAATGGTATATCTATATCCATTTTTTTAAGGAAGCACCAAATTGCTTTCCAGAGAGGCTGGACCATTTTGGAACCCCACCGACAGTGTACAAGAGTTCCACTTTCTCCACAGCCTCTCCAGCATTTGCTGTTATGTGTTTTTTGGATCATGGCCAACCTTGTTGGGGTGAGATGGTATCTCATTGTAGTCTTGATTTGAATTTCTTTAATAACTAAAGATCATGAACATGATCACATGTGTTTTTTGGCTGCCTGGATCTCCTCTTTAGAGAAATGTCTGTGCATCTCCTTTGCCCATTGCTTAACTGGATGATTTATCTTCTTATTGATATTTTGTAGTATCTTATAGATTATGGGGATCAAGCATCAGTTTGACATAGAGTTACCAAATATTTTTTACCATTCTGTAGGTGGCCTTTTAATTCTATTAATAAAGTCTTTGGATAAGCAAAAATGTTTTATTCTTAATAGTTCCCATTTATCTATTTTCTCTTCTGTTGATTGTGGTTTGTTTGACAGATTTTGAAGTGTGTCTATGTTGTATATTAAAACTTCCATTGTTGTTCCTACTTTTCTTGGATGAGTTTTATCATTTTGGGTTTGATATTTAGGTCTTTTATCCATTTGGAGTTGGATATGGATCTTGTTTCAATTTATTGCAGATGGATATCCAATTTTACCAGCACCACTTGTTGAAGAAACTGTTTTTACCCCAGTTTAATGTCTTAGGGCCTTTGTTGAATATCAACTGTTCCTAGGCAGATGGTGTCATCTCTGGGGTCTCCATTCTGTTCCATTGATTGATCTATCTGTTCTTGTACCAGTACCAGGCTGTTTTGACCACTGTGGCAGTATAATAGGTTCTAAGGTCAGGTAATGAGAGGCCTCCCAGTGTGTTCTTCTTCTTATTTATGTGGGGGCATTTTCCCTTTGCAAACAAAATTGGTGATTTGTTTCTCCATCTCATTAAAAACTGACACTGGAACTTGTATTGTGATTTCATTATATAAGTAGATTGCTTTGGGTAAAATAGACACTTTCACAATGTTAAGTCTTCCTTAAGACTTAAGTCTTCCTTAAGACTGAGCAGGGTAGAGTTTTTCATTTGTCTAAGTCTCTCTTAGTTGCTTGTAGTTCTCTTTGTAAAGGTCTGTTATTTCTCTGGTTAGATTAATTCCTAGGTACTTTATCTTCTCAGGGTATTGATGGCATTGATTTGATGATTTCTTCATTAACAGTCTCATTGTTGGTATAAAGAATTCCTACTGATTTACTTATGTTTATCTTATATCCTGAGACTTGATCACATGTTGATACAATTGTCCATTCACATGGGTCCTTCTGTCTCCTGGGCCCTTTTTTCCTCTCATCTTTGTTGTTTTTAGTGATCATCTGTTCCAGATTGAGTTGGGACCATTTAGTGTTCTGTTTGTTCTTTTGTTAGTCCATGGTACATTCAATATTCTTCTCCAGAACCACAATTCAAAGGCATCGATTCTTCTCCTGTCTTCCTTATTCATTGTCCAGATTCCACATGCATATAAAGTGATTGAAAATACCATGGCTTGGGTCAGGTGCACCTTAGTGTTCAAGGTGAAATCTTTACTTTTCAATGCTCTTAAGAGGTTCTTTACAGCAGATTTTCCCAATACAATGTGTCTTTTGATTTCTTGATTGCCACTTCCATGGGCATTGATTGTGGAACCCAGTAAAATGAAATCCTTGACAACCTCAACCCTTTCTCCATTTATCAAGATGTTGCTTACTGGTCCAATTGTGAGGATTTTTATTTTCTTGCTGTTGATGTATAATCCATACGGAAGGTTGTAGTCTTTGATCTTTATCAGTAAATGTTTCAAATGCTCTTCACTTCCAGCAAGCAAGGTTGTGTCATGTGTGTAACACAGATTCTTAGTGAGTCTCCCTCCAATCCCAATGTATCATTCTTTTTCATATAGCCCAGCTTTTCAGATTATTTGCTGAGCATACAGATTGAGTAGGTGTGATAAAAGGATGCAACCCTCATGCACACCTTTCCTGACATTAACCCATGCAGTGTCCCTTTGTTCTGTTCATACTACTGCCTCTGATCCATTCTTCATGAGCACCACTGTGTGTTCTGGAATTCCTATTGTCTGCAATGTTATCTATAATTAGTTATGATCCACACGTCAAATGTCTTTGCATGGTCAAAGAAATATAGGAAAACATATTTATTGTATTCTCTGCTTTCAGCCAAGATCCATCTGACATCAGCAATGATATCACTTGTTTCATATCTTTTTCTGAATCTGGCTTGAATTTCTGGCATTTCTCTGTCAATATACTGTTGCAGTTGATTTTGAATGATCTTCAGAAAAATTTTAGTTGCATGTGATACTAATGATATTGTCTGATAATTTCCAAATTCCATTAGTTCACTTTTCTTGGAACTAGGCATAAATATGGATCGCTTGTAGTCAGTTGGTCAGGCAGCTGTCCTCCAGATTTCTTGACATAGATGAGTACTTCCAGTGTTGTATCCATTCATTCAAACATTTCAGTTGACATTTCACAGGTTCCTGGAGACTTGTTTTTCACCAGTGCCTTCAGTGCCACTTTGACATCTTCCTTCAGTATCATTGGTTCCTGATTATATGCTACCTCTTGAAATGGCTGAATGTTGACCATTTCTTTCTATTTCCTTTTGATGTTTCCTGAGTCATTTAATATTTTCCCTGTAAAATTCTTTACTGTTGAAACTTGAGGCTTAATTTTTTTCTTCAGTTCTTTCAGCTTGAGAAATGCAGAACATGTTCTTCCCTTTTGGGGGCATGCTCTGAATTTCTGACTCCCCTGAGCCAGAAATTCAGGGCAGAAAATACTCCTTCATCTAAGTTCAACATAGAGGAGCATGCCACCTCACAGACACTCAGGGACAGCTGTTAGCCTGTTGCCTTTCTCAGCACCTGTAGCCAGATAGCCGTGCCTACAGCAATCACCCCCACCCATGTAGGACAGTAGGAGAGAGCCCGCACCATGCACTTGGTGACAGAATACCTAGACATATGAGCTGAATCCAGAGAAGTAAACAAACTCTTAGGCTTGCATGTCTAGCAACAGTTCTAACTACCTGGTGACAGGACATTAGAGCTGCAAAGGTAACAATAGCTAAACTAGCACACACAACCAGCCTCTTGGAACATTTCAAAACAAAACAAGAAGCTGGAACACAGTAAGTAAACATAAAATAAATAAATTTAACAACTTACTGATAACTTGGAGACAACAATCCATACCAAATCACTTAAAGAGGCAGACCACAATGGCTTCAGAAAGCTCCCAAAACAGAGATTCAAAATTTCCAGAGGAAGAGAAGTTCCTGGAGCTATCAGAGGTTTAAAACAAAAGATTGCTATTTAGAGCTCTTCAAGAATCAGGAAGGAGATGATACAAAATGCAGCAGAACATAATGACAATTTGAACAGGCTGCAACAAAGTATAGAGTGACAAGAATTAGAAATTCAGAAAGTTAATAATAAAATTACAAAACTAGACAACTCAAGAGAAAGGCAAAGAAGTAGAATTGAGGCAGTGGAAAACCAAAGTAGTGAGATTGAAGATAAAGCATTTGACATCAACATAGTTGAGGAAAAATCAAATAAAATAAAAAGAATCAAAAAGCACTGAGAATTATGTGGCACTCTATAAAGAGGAATAAACTACGAGTGATTGGAGTACTAGAAGAAGGGGGATAACAGAAAATACAAGAGTTGTCAAGGATTTGTTGACAGAAAACTTCCCTGATATCATGAATGATGAGAAGATATCTATCCAAGACACTTGTCATGGATTGAATTGTGATCCCCCCCAAAATCTATGCAGCAATTTATTTAGGCCATGATTTCTGATATTGTATTCTGTTCTTCCATTTTGTAAATCTGTCTCTGATGTTAATGAGGGTGGATAGGCAGGACTCAGTATATAAGATGGGTCAGGACTCAGTGCATAAGATTATTCCTTGAGGCAGTCTCTTGAGATATAAAGGGAAGAAGCTAGCAGAGAAAGTTGGGAACCTCACGCCTCCAAGTTGTGCCAGAAGCTGAGCAAATCCTTTGGAAACCACTGGGGTCTCTATGCCTCAGGAGCTTCCAGTCCAAGAGGAAATTGATGACTACGACAGAATTTGGTACTGAGACAGTAGGATGCTGCTCTAATAGACACCTAAAATGTAGAAGCCATTTTAAAACTGTAAATGGATAGAAAACTCAGAAGGAACCAATGACAACTTTTAACACCAAATAAGACACTGGTGGTGAAAAACAACAGCAGAGGACCTGCAACAGCAGCAGCAGCAGCAGAACCAGACCAGTGTGAGACAGTGCTGAGGCTGATCCATGGAGCAAGATTGCTGAGTGCCTTTTCATGGAGGTTTCCTGGCCAGGTGGAGTGCCTCCAGGCACTTGAATCAGTGGAGCTAAGCTTGCTGACTCACAGAGAGAGAGAGCTGAGTGCCAGCGTACAGGAGGCTTCCTGGTAGAGCAGGATGCCTCCAGGCACCTACATCTGTGGAGCTGCAGAGCTTTGGAACCCTTGCCCCAGCAGGGCAGATATGGATCAGAGGTCCGGGTCATGAGGCCATAGGAAGCAGAAGCTAAAGAGACAAAGAGCATTGAAGTTGAGCTGCCTCAGTCTCAGAAGGTATGGTCATGAACCTCAGGGGTTTGATAGGGTGGAGCCATGGCTTCCTGTGTTTCTAAGGATGGAATTGCCCCTCACTTGGTCTTAAGGTATGTCTAAAGGGTGGGAGGCTTGCACAGAATCTGGAGAGCGTGTCTGATACCTACAGTCTGGCAGGCAAATGCCATTCTCAGAGAATGGCCAGGGAGCTTCCACTCAGAATCTGGAGAGGGTAGCCAATACCTAGAGCCTGGTGGGCAAAGGCTATTGTGTAAAATGCCTTAGAGAATGGAGATTATTTTTAAAGCTTTGAGGGGTACTGTAATGTATTTTGCTGACTTTGTTGCTTGTTTTGCCTTCTTTCTCCCATTTGTAATGGAAATGCCTGATTTCCAACTGCCTGTTCTGCCGTAGGGAAACCCTGGTAGTGTAGTGGATTAAGTGCTAAATCTGCTAACCCTGGTAGTGTAGTGGACTAAGTGCTACATCTGCTAACCAAAAGATCAGCAGTTCAAATCCACCAAGTGCTCCTTGGAAACTCTATGGGGCAATTCTACTGTGACTTCTGGGGTTGCCATGAGTCAGACCTGACTCCACGGCAGTGGGTTTGGGTTTGGGTTTTGGTTCTGCCACAGTATTTTTGGAAGCAGATAACTTGTATTCTAGATTTCATAGATGAAGAGGGATTTCTGGATTTTGGACTTGGACTTCAAGACTTTTGCTGCAATGTAGTGAATATGTTTTACATGTTGCAAGCATGTGACTTTTTAGGGAACAGAGAGTAAATGTCATGGACTGAATTGTGTTCCCCCCCAAAAATCTATGTGGCAATTTAGCTAGGCCATGATTTCTGATATGCTTCTATGCTCTTTGTCTCTTCAGCTTCTGCTTCCTCTGGCCTCATGACCTGGGCCTCTGATATTGTGTTCTGTTCCTCCATCTTGGTAAATTCTTCCTCTATGGTGTTAATGAGGGTGACTGGGCAGCTGCTGTGTTAGTGGGGACTCAGTATATAAGATTGTTTTGTACCTTAAGGCAGTCTCTTAAGATAGAAAGGAAAGAAGCTAGCAGACAGAGTTGGGGACCTCATAATACCAAGAAGTCATGCCAAAAACTGAGCACATCCTTTGGAAAGGACTGGAGTCCCTGTACCTCAGAAGCTTCCAGTCCAGGGAAAGATTGATGACTGGGACAGTGCTCATCAAACTCCACACAAATGTATACCCCAAAAGAAAAGACACCAAGACATACTATAATCAAACTTGCCAAAACTAAAGATAAGGATACAATTTTAAATGTGGCAAATAAAATTAAGCTTGGACTGCTCAGTAGAAATCATGAAGACATGAAGGCAATACAAAACCTTGAAGGAAAATAACTATCAACCAAGAAGTATATATCCAGCAAAACTGCTCCTCAAATATGATGGCAGAAATAGGACATTTACCGATAAACAGAAATTCATGGAATTTACAAAACCCATACAAAAATTACAAGAAATACTAAAGGGAGTCCTTTGGTTAGAAAATTGGTAATATCAGGTAACAATCCAAGGTTAAAATACAGAACAGAGTAACTGGATAACAACTAATGCAGGGGAATCACAAAAATAAATCAAATAGGGACTCAAAAGAAAATGTAGCCATAGATCTTTCATATGGACAGAATGTCAAGGTCATACAGAGAAATTACGGTGTGGTTAAAATTTAGAAAAATGGGGTAAATGCTAATGTAACCACAAAGGAAACTATGAATCCTATGCATTGAAATAGGAAAACAATGAAAGCAATAAAGTCTCAGCAAGGACAAAACCACCAACATTGAAGAACATGAAAACACACAGAGGAAAAAGACTCAGCACAGAATATTAAATGGAATAAAGGAATTGTCTACAATACACACACACACACACACACACACACACACACACACAAAGAGACATAAAAATGACAGCACTAAACTCATACCTATCATTAATCACACTGAATGTGAATTGATTAAATGCACCAACACAGAGACAGAGTGGCAGGTTGGTTTAAAAAAATGTGACCCTGGGAGTGGAGTCAAGATGGCCGACTAAGCCCACGTCTCCTTTTATCCCTCTGGAAACCAAGACCTGAACTGACAATCAAACAGAGCCTTCTGAGCACCTAATCAGCCTCAGGACACGGCACAGAGCTGTTAATTGGGACTTTATACCACTCAGTGAAAAACCTCCTCTCTTTCGCTGACTCCCGCTCCTGGCTAGCCCCGGCTCTCACGGAGGGAAGGTAAACGCACCATTTTGACTTTTTTTTCCTCAGTCTTGGCTGGTGGGTGGAGCTGGGCCTTGCCCGGCGGCTGGACTCAGACGCGCTGCTGGGGGGATAGGCAGGCGAAATTCCCATATTCTGAGAGCCAGGCTCGGGACTTTGTTAATCTAGACACTTTGAGCCTTTCGTTTTGTAGGTGCCTTAGTGGGGTTTGTGCAGAACTCCGCGGTCAGGGTGCTGGACACCATGTTGGTACCGAGATTTTAGCGGGACCTCGTTCTTAGCCTGGGAGCCAGCGCCTGCAAACGGGATAGCGCTTCTCCGTCAGAAAGGTAGTGATTTTGCACAGTGCTGCCTACGTTGGGGGCCCTGCAACAGAAGCAGGGGAATCGCTGCCTCTGGGCACCTTTAGCCCCCACCTGTCTGCTGCCTGTGTGGAGGACGCCATCTTGGGTACGGTGGCTGCAGCTGGACCTAATTCTTAGGTTGGGAGCCAGAGCCTGCCCACAAGAGAGCGCTTTTCTATCACAAAACCAGTACTCGACGCAGTGTTGGATAAGGCTAAGCCCTGTCAGCAGAGGCCACCAGGGCACTAGCAGTGCTGTATTCTCAGCTAGTTTGTTATCATCTGGGGTTGGATACAGTGGCGCTTACTTTGTCAGATGGGAAGAGGGACCTCTACACCTGAAAACCTAACTGACTTGTGAACTGGTCAGATACCTTTTGCTTTACATTTGAAGACAGCCTAGAGAACCATTTGCAATCCATCCTCACAGTACCTCTTCCAGCCTCTATATACTCACATGGGACCCAAAAAGCAACAGACAATTGTGGCATACAAGCAACCACTTATGGCTTCAGAAGGCTCCCAAACAAAGCAAACAAGGAGTTTTCCAGATGAAGAAACTTTTATGAAAGCATCAGGAAGTGAATACAAATTGATTATATACAGGGCCCTTCTAGACCTTATACAAAATGCAGCAGAACAAAATGAAAAATTAAGCAAGTTGTTTGATCTGATGGAACACCAGTACTCTGAAATCCAACAGATCAAGAAGAAAATCAAAGACATAGAAACTTCCAGGCAAACCCAAGAAAACAGAATGGAACAAATGGAAAAAAGAATTTCTGACTTGGAAGACAGAGCTACTGATGCCAGCGTCTATGAGCAGAAATCAGAAAAAAGAAACAAGAAAAATGAAGAAACATTAAGAAGCATGTGGGACTCTATTAAGAGGAACAACCTTCGATTAATTGGAATCCCTGAACAGGGTGAGACATCTGAGAACACAGAGAGTATTGTTGCTGAGCTGCTGAAAGAAAACTTCCCAGAAATCATGAAGGAAGAGAATATAGACATCTCAGATGCGTATCGTTTGCCACCCAATATAGATCTCAAAAGAAAGACTCCAAGACATAATCAAGCTTAACAAAATGAAACATAAGCAGCAACTCTTAAAGGCAGCAAGACTCAAGGCAAAGCTAACATTCAGAGGGAAACCCTGTAGACTCTCGTCAGATTTCTCAGCAGAAACCATGCTGGCACGGAGACAGTGGCACGACACATTCAAAGTCTTGAAGGAGAAGAACTTCTAACCAAGAATTATGTATCCTGCAAAACTGTCTTTCAAACACGAAAATGAAATTAAGACATTTCCAGATAAGCAGAAACTAAGAGACTTTGTAAAAACCAAACCCAAACTACAAGAAATACTGAAAGAAGTTCTTGGCTTTGGCATAGAAGAACGAAACCACTAATTTTATATTTTAGAACGACACACTACTCAATACTCATTTAGGGAAGGCTCCAAAGTAAATCACAGCTTTGATTTGGAAAGAAGCAATCCAGTGATCATCATGAAAACTATGGTGTCATCATAATAAAAGAGGGATGTACTACAGTCGTTATAGTCCTTCCAGATGGAGAGGAAGATGACCAGACTGGTAGTAATTAAAATTGGGTTTATAAATAGTTTATTAAGGGGGTTCATAGGGGCAGCTGTAAAGCACAACAAAGATGTATCATACCATTTCAAGAAATCTAACACACGAGTCTCAACAACTATAAAACTAGCTCTGAAAAAGGTGAAAAATCAACTCACAAAAAAGAGTGTCTCAGAACAGACTAATAAGAACAACAGAGAAAACATCAACATAAACATATCACAATGGCAGCAGTGAACACATACCTATCAATAAATACATTGAATGTGAATGGACTGATTGCTCCAGTAAAGAGGCACCGAGTGTCATCTTGGATCAGAAGACACGACCCATCGATATGTTGTCTACCAGAAACTCACTTGAGACCTAAAGACATGAACAAACTGAAAATTAAAGGATGGAAGAATATATATCAAGCTAACAATGAACAAAGAAGAGCAGGGGTGGCAATTCTAATCTCAGACAAAATCAACTTTAATGTCAAATCCACCATTGTGGACAAAAATGGACACTATTTATTGCTGAAAGGTTCAGTACACAAGCAAGACTTAACTATATTAAACATTTATGCACCTAATGTCAGAGCACCTAAATATGTCGAAGAAACACTGACTATGCTCAAAAGAGAGTTAGATGACTCCACAATAATAGTGGGAGACTTTAACACTGCACTCTCATTACTAGACAGATCATCTAGAAAAAAGCTCAGTAAAGATACAGAAGACCTCACTGACACAATTAACCAACTAAACCTCATTGATATATACAGAACTTTCCACCCCTCAGCAGACAACTACACCTTCTTCTCCAGTGCACATGGAACATTCTCCAGAATTGACCACGTGATAGGCCATAATGCAATGCTCAACAAAATCCATACCATTGAATTATTGCAAAGCATCTTCTCAGATCATAAAGCCATCAAAGTTGAAATCAATAGCAGAAAAAACAGAGATAGAAAGTGAAACTCTTGGAAACTGAACAACATCTTGCTCAAAAAAACATGGGTTATAGAGGAAATCAAGGATGAATTAAAGAAATTCATGGATTCCAATGAGAACGAAAACACTTCCTACCAGAACCTATGGGATACAGCCAAAGCAGTGCTCAGAGGTCTGTTTATCTCCATAAATGCACACATCGGGAAGGAAGAAAGAAACCAAATCAAGGAACTAACTCTACAGCTTGAACAAGTAGAAAGAGAACAACAGAGGAACCCCTCGAGCACCAGAAAAAAGGAGATCATAAAGATTACAGCAGAGCTAAATGAATTAGAGAATAGAAAAACAATTGAAAAAATTGAAAAGACCAAAAGCTGGTTTTTTGAAAAGATCAACAAAATTGATAAACCACTGGCTAAACTTACTAAAGAAAAGCAGGAAAGGAAACAAATAACACAAATTAGAAATGAGAAGGGAGTTGTCACCACAGATGCAACAGAAATCGCAAACATCATAACAGAATACTATGAAAGACTGTACTGTAACAAATTTGAAAACCTAGGGGAAATGGACCAATTCCTTGACTCATACCACCTACCCAAATTATCACAATGTGAAGCAGAACAACTTAATAAACGCATCACAAAGGAAGAGATTGAAAAGGTCATCAAAACACTGCCAACCCAAAAAAGTCCGGGCCTGGATGGCTTCACGGCAGAATTCTACCAAGCATTTAGAGAAGAGTTATCCCCAATACTATTGAAACTACTTCACAGTATAGAAAGGGATGAAGTACTCCCAAACTCATTCTATGAAGCTAGCATAACCCTGATACCTAAGTCAGGGAAAGATCCAACAAAGACAGAGAAATACAGACCGATATCACTCATGAACTTAGATGCAAAAATCCTCAACAAAATTCTTGCCAACAGAATACAACAACATATCAAGAAAATAATCCATCATGACCAAGTGGGATTCATACCAGGGATGCAAGGCTGGTTCAACATCAGGAAAACAATTAATGTGATTAACCACATAAATAACACAAAAGACAAAGATCACCTGATTTTGTCCATTGATGCCGAAAAGGCATTGAATAAAGTCCAACACCCATTCATGCTAAAAACTCTTAGCAAAATGGGCATAGAGGGCAAATTCCTCAACAAAATAAGGGCCATTTATACAAAGCCAATTGCCCACATCATCCTGAATGGAGAGAGACCGAAAGACTTTCCCCTGAAATCAGGAACTAGACAAGGATGCCCACTGTCACCTCTCCTATTGAACATTGTGCTAGAAGTTCTAGCCAGAGCAATTAGACAAGACGAAGAAATAAAGGACGTCTGCAGCAGCAAAGAGCATGTTACAATCTCCCTGTTCGCAGATGATATGATTGTATATGCAGAGAACCCCAAGGACGTCTGCAGCAGCAAAGAGCATGTTACAATCTCCCTGTTCACAGATGATATGATTGTATATGCAGAGAACCCCAAGGAATCTATAAGTAAGTTACTCAAACTGATAGAAGAGTTCAGCAAAGTCTCAGGATACAAGATAAACATAAGTGAATCAGTAGGATTCCTTTATACCAACAACGAGACTGTTAAGGAGGAAATTATCAAATCTATACCATTTGTGATAGCCCCTAAGAAGATAAAGTACCTAGGAATTAATCTAACCAGAGAAATAACAGACCTTTACAAAGAGAACTACAAGCCCTTACTACAAGAAACTAAGAGAGACTTAGATAAATGGAAAAACCTACCCTGCTCATGGATGGGAAGACTTTACATTGTGAAAATGTCTATTTTACCCAAAGCAATTTATTTATATAATGCAATCCCAATACAAGTTCCAGCATCATTTTTTAATGAGATGGAGAAACAAATCAATAATTTTGTTTGGAAAGGAAAGAAGCCTCGGATAAGTAAGGTACTACTAAAGAAGAAGAACACACTGGGAGGCCTCTCATTACCCAACCTGAGAACATACTACACTGCCACAGTGGTCAAAACAGCCTGGTACTGGTACAAGAACAGACAGATGGATCAATGGAACAGAATTGAGACCCCAGAGATGACACCATCTGCCTATGAACAGTTGATACTCGACAAAAGTCCTAAGACATTAAACTGGGGTAAAAACAGTATCTTCAACAAATGGTGCTGGCAAAATTGGTTATCCATCTGCAATAAACTGAATCAAGATCCGTATCTTACACCTTATACAAAAACCAACTCCAACTGGATAAAAGACCTAAATATCAAACCTAAAACGATAAAGCTCATCCAAGAAAAGGTAGGAACAACAATGGAAGTTTTAATACACAATGAGGACAGACTCCAAAATCTGTCAAAGAAACCTCAAGCAACAGAAGAGAAAGTAGATAAATGGGAACTATTAAGAATCAAACACTTTTGCTCATCCAAAGACTTTATTAATAGAATTAAAAGAACACCCACAGAGTGGGAAAAAATATTTGGCAACTCTATGTCAGATCGACGCCTGATCTCCATAATCTATAAGATACTACAAAATATCAATAAGAAGAAGATAAACCATCCAATTAAGCGATGGGCAAAGGAGATGGACAGATACTTCACTAAAGAGGAGATCCAGGCAGCCAAAAAAGACATGTGGACATGTTCACGATCTTTAGTTATTAAAGAAATTCAAATCAAGACAACAATGAGATACCATCTCACCCCAACAAGATTGGCCATGATCCAGAAAACACAAAACAACAAATGCTGGAGAGGCTGTGGAGAAAGTGGAACCCTCCTACACTGTTGGTGGGGTTGCAAAATGGTCCAGCCTCTTTGGAAGGCAATCTGGTGCTTCCTTAGAAAAATCGATATTGATATACCATTTGACCCAGTAATTCCACTACTTGGAATATATCCTACAGATTCAAGGCCTTTCACACCAACGGACACATGCACCAGAATGTTTATCGTGGCACAGTCCACAATAGCAAAAAGGTGGAATCAACCCAGATGCCCAACAATAGAAGAATGGATAGGTAAACTGTGGTACATATACTCAATGGAGCACTACACAATGATAAAGAATAACGATGATTCCAGGAAACATCTCCTAACCTGGTTTCAACTGGAAGACATTATGTTGAGTGAGAGTAGTCAGCGACAAAAGGACAAATACTGTATGAGACCTCTATGATAAGATCTCAAAAACAGACTTGTGTATAGAAGAAAAGACTCTTTGACAGCTGCAAGGGAGGGAAGGGAGGGAGGGAGGGTGAGGGGGGGAGGGTTTAGTTTAGGTAGTTACTAGACATATAGTTGGGAGAAAGCGGTGACAGCACACATTAGGAACAAGAACAACATTAAGTGGACTTGAGCATAACTTGAGTACTCCTTCCATCTTAACTCAATACTGCAAGGATAGAGTAGCTGGGGCGGGGGGCGGGGACCATGCTCTTAGGCAAATTCCAGGCCAATTGGCACAATTAGCATTTTGCTAAGAGAGCTCTCTGCACCCCACATTGGTGAGTGACTTCTGGGGTCTTATAAGCTGCCAAGCTGCCATCCGAGGACACAGCAAATGGTCCCAACTCAGCAGGAATGGATGCTCACCGAGGGCCAAAATGGCATGCGGTAAAGACAACCGAGAAGACAGAGAGACCCACAAGAGTGGGTGCCTACATCGACCTGGGACCGGAAGAACCAGATGGCGCCCGGCCACCACCAGTGATAGCCATGACGGAGCTCACAGAGAGGAGCCTCACTGGCAACACAAGAATAAAAAGAGGTGCATCATGACATCTCCACTAAAAGACCTCAATTGATGGTCCAGCGGTTTTGGGGTTCCTCTGAGAGCATGGCCCCCGGCCCTGATGCTGCCCTTTCCCATAAATTATAACAAAGGTCCACTCTTTGGACAGGAATGGAATGGACTTGGCAATGCAGAGTAACCATATATTGGAAGCACTGTATGGTTCTATACATCTATAGGATATCATCTTGTTGACCTCTGGCTGGAGGAAGGGGAGTGGACAGAGAGGAGGGAAAAGGAGACTTTTGGGAGGATGAGACATGTATGGAGCGGAGAGGAATAGTGTGCAGTCACCGGACAGGGAGAGCAGGGGAAGCTGCATATAGGGGGGCATGTAAATTTACATGTGAATGTACATTTTCACTCAGTTATGTTAAATAAAAATAAAAAAAAATGTGACCCATCTATCTGCTGCCTACAGGAGATACACATTAGATTCAAAGATACAAACAAACCAAAAGTCAAAGGATGGAAAAAATATATCAAGATAACAAGATTCAGAAAAGAGCAGGAATGGCAATACTAATCCCTTTCAGTGAAGGACAGAGCATCCAGAGAAAAGCTCAATAAAGACACTGAAAGTCCAAATAAACTTTAAAGTAAAACCCACCACACTGAATAAAGAAGGACACAGTGTAATGATTAGAGATACTACTGTATGAGACCACTATTATAAGGATTCAAGAAAAGGTTAAACACGGAAGAAAATAAGCTTTGATGGTTACAAGGGAGTGGGGAGGGAGAGAGAAAGGTATTCATAGATTTAGATAGTAGATAGGAGCTGAGTTAGCTGAAGGGAAGTTTGCACAACTGGACTATACCTAAGATTTCCTAAATCCATCCCAACATTTTGAAGGACAGAGGCAAGGGTCTGGGGACTACAGTTTCATGGGACATCTAGGCCAACTGGCATAACTAAGTTTTTTAAAATAAATTATTTGACATCTGCCTTTGATGAGAGGCTTCTGGGGTCTTAAATGCTAGCAAGCAGCTGTCTAAGTAGCATCAATTGGTCTATATCCACCTACAGCAGAAGTGAATGAAGGACATCAAAGATAAGGCAAATACAATCCCAGTAGACAGAAGGTGTCATATAATCCAGAGACTTCATCAACAAGAGACCAGAAGAACTAGATAGTGTCTGGCCACCACTCATGACTGCCCTGACAGAGAACACAACTTGAAGTCCCCCGTGTAGCAGAAGATGGCCCCTGTTAGCCCACAGCTGAAACCAGTACTGAAGCCAACTCTTCAGACAAAGATGGACTAGACTATAAGACATAAAGTAATTCTGGTGAAGAATAAGCTTCTCGGCTTAAATGTATACATGAGGCTGTCTGAACAACTGCTGCCAAAGGTGAGATGAGAGGGTGAAGGGGGACAGGAGTTGGTTGAATTGATACAGTAAGTAAAATGTGGAAAGGTGGAATGTGCTTTCATAAGGAGTTGCAGGGGGGGAGAGCAGTTAGAGTTTCATAGTGGTGTGGACGTGGGTTTTTTTTTTTTAAGTATTTTACTGTGCTTTAAGTGAAAGTTTACAATCCATATCAATTTGCCATCTAAAATCAAGTGCCCACCTGACAAAGCCCCGCATAAAAGACTGGCAGAGGCAGCTACTCAAGGAGAGGGACACAAGGGAGGAATCTTTTTCACCAGCGGTGGGGACAAGGTTGGAGACACAGAGGAAACCAGGTGGGAGAGTTTTAGATTCTGCCCAAGAGGAGGTCTTAGAACCCGAACAGGAGAAATGGAGCCTGGATGACCAAGTGCTGAGCAGGGAGGCCTAAGCAGCCACCTGGAGAAGACGCAAGGCTCATTTCTTGAGAATTAAAGTTGGAGGTTCCCCATTTTGTAAAACTCTTAAAAAGAACCCCAAAAGAGGTTGAGTCAGTTTAGCTATCTACCAGGGCCAAAGATCATTATCAATAACATCAGTCAAAGAATACCTTTCCTGCCCCCACCTCTTCTTCCCCTCTGCCAGCTCCAAACCCAGAAGAGCCAAAGAGCCTTGTGGGGAAAGTAAGGAATGGGTGTTGGGGGTGAAAAAAGGCAGACAGAAAATAGAAAAGATGCCAACCACCAACCCCTCCACCCCCTTACAGTTGTCTAGCTTGAAGCAGGTCTAAACTGAACAAGGGAAGACATGTGACTTTAAGGAAAGTTCTGAGATTTTTTTAATGGACTGGATATGTTCATCATTAAATGGGAGTGTTACAGAGGCTAAAAGCTACTGGAAATTTTTTTCCTTTGGCAAAAGTCACTGTAACATTTTGAAAACTGCCCAGATTTCATCTAAGTTTGAGAACAAAGAGAAGTGGGCTAAGAATAATCCACAAAGTAGACTTAAAGTATCATAGATTAAAACTGTATACTCTGTTAAAACAAAAAACAAAGTGATTTATTGAAAGCTTCAGATAGTTCAACCAGGGAAACGCTAGCTCACAAAATGCTGTTTTTCTAAAGAACCAAGCCAAAAGACCACATAAAAAAAATGCATTTCACCACCGCTGTCCTTCTAATGCATGAGTGTTCAGCTTCTCCAGTTTGGTGATGATCCAGTAACCATTCAGTATGTTCATTTTTACTTAAATCAACCCAACAATCTTGATGAGCATGGCTGCTTTGACTATGAAAGTTATGAGTGTCAGCACCTCATAGGTATTTGCTCTGCAGAACTTTAGACTCCTGCTTGAGTACCCTGTGCCTTGTCTGCTTCTCAGGCCTGGCTAGCCATTTCTCGTTTGACCAAAACATTAAAAAAAACTGACCAAACAAAACCACAATGAGATACCAAAAAGGTAGCTAAGATTTGTGGGGGGGAAAAAAAAAACCCAGAAAATAACAAGTATTAGAGGAGATGTGGAAAAAGTGGAACATTCATCCATTGCTGGTAGGAATGTAAAATGGTACAGTTTGGAGGCTCTTCAAAAAGCTAGAGGTATAGTTGCACATACGACCTAGTAATTCCATTCTTCTCAATATACTCTAGGGATCTAATAGAAGTGACACAGACATACATATGCAAAACTATTTTCACTGCAGCAATAGCTAAAAGATGGACAGAACCTGAGTACCCATCAACAAACGGTAAAATGTGGTATATATATATATATATATATATATATATATGCAATAGAATACTACTCAGCAGTAAAGAAAATTGAATTCCCAAAACATATGGAATATGGATGAACCTCAAGGACATGTTGAGCCAAATAAGTCAGTAGCAAGAAATCAAATATTGTGTGTTTTCAGTTTTATGAAATGACATGAACAGGCTACTATATAGAAACTAATACCTGTTAGAGGTTACCAGGGATGGGGGTAAGAGAGGGATTTACTCTCTAGATGGTAGACACTTGTTATTTTGATGATGGGAGAGGTAATACCAGATGAGCATAGCTTGACAAAGGTAAGAAATGTCACTAAGATGTACACAAGAAAAAATGACTTTTGGATAATTTGTACGGCATATGCATTTTGCAACAGCATTCAAAAAATGTGTGTGTACATTAGAAACAAGAACAACATTAAGCGGACTTCAGCATAACTTGAGTACTCCTTCCATCTTAACCCAATATTGCAAGGATAGAGTAGCTGGGGCAGAGGGCAGGGGACCATGGTCTTGGGCAAAATCGAGGCCAATTGGCACAACTAGCATTTTGCTAAGGGAGCTCTCTGCACCCCACATTGGTGAGTGGCATCTGGGGTCTTAAAAGCTGAGGACACAGCAAATGGTCCCAACTCAGCAGGAACGGATGCTTATCGAGGACCAAAATGACACGTGGTAAAGACAACCTAGAAGACAGAGAGACCCGCAAGAGTGAGTGCCTTCATCGACTTGGGACAGGAAGAACCAGATGGTGCCCGGCTACCACCGGTGATAGCCACGATGGAGCTCACAGAGAGGAGTCTTGCAACACAAGAATAAAAAGGGTGCATCCTGAGACCTCCACTAAAAGACCTCAATTGATGGTCCAGCAGTTTCAGGGTTCCCCTGAGAGCATGGCCCCCGGCCCTGATGCTGCCCTTACCCATAAATTATAATGAAGGTCCATTCTTTGGACAGGAATGGATTGGACTTGGCGATGCAGAGTGACCATATATTGGATGCACTTTATGGTTCTGTACATCTATAGGTTCTATACATCTATACATCTATATCATCCTGCTGACCTCTGGCTGGAGGAAGGAGAGTGGGTGGAGAGGAGGGGAAAGGAGGCTGTTGGGAGGATGAGACATGTATGGAGCAGAGAGGAATAGTGTGCTGTCACCGGACAGGGAGAGCAGTGGAAGCTGCATATAGGTGGGCGTGTAAATTTATACGGGAATGTACATTTTCACTCAGTCATGTTAAATAAAAAAATAAAAAATAAATAAAAGATTTTCTAAAAAATGTGTGTGTAGATACGCATGTATCTGTGTAGTCTTATATACGTATGAGAATGTATTTGTGAATATATACAAGGTCAAACAATTAAGTCCACGAACTTAATTGTCTTAAGTGCTACATATCTCACTGCTGAATATCACTAGATATCAGGATAAATTACTTGTGGACTAGAAGACATAAAATGATGCTGACAAAGAGCGTGCTTCTTGTCTTAAGTAGACACAGGATACTAACTGGGCAGTTCTGATCTAGAAGTAAGATGAGAAGACAGGGGAACAGGGACTGGTTGGATGGACATGCGAAATACAAGGTGGGGCAGAGGAGACTGTTGTCACAGTGTGGGCAGGACAACTAGGATCACATAACAATGTGGGTATAAGTTTTTGTATGAGAAACCGACTTGAATTGTATACTTTCACTTAAAGCACAACAAAAAAAATGGTTTGTGAAATGGACGTCATGTTTACCTTATTTAAAAGGTATTACTAAAGAGAAAAAAGACAGTATGTATTAAGAGCAAAGTGACTTTAAAATAAGGGCTGTAAAAAGAGTCATGGAACTGGGAATAAAAGGACTAAACACAATGAAAAGGAGAGGATTGTCAACATCTGTGAACATGGTATGAAAGGATGTGCAGTCAGTACAGGTGACTCTGAAAGTTCAGGGCACCTCATAGGAGCCCTACACAGGACCAAACAGCTAGGCCACATTTTCAGCTTATATACTTAAAATATTAGGAAGACAACAATCTTATTATGTCTATGGCATGTTTGTTTATGTGTTTGTTTTCCCTTGAAATAAAAATGTTCTAAAGTCATACTATTTTCTATTATGTATATTTAATTAATTCCCTTCTCTCAAATGAGGAAATGAGATTTCACATCACCAGATTTTCAGCTCTTATACATCTACTTCATGGTCAATTTCAGTTAAAAACCTGATACTTTTTTTATTTTTCTAGAAGCTTTATTTTTTTATTCATTGTTTCTTTCAAATGAAAATTAATATTCAACTTCATTAAGTGCTGTGACTAGAAATCAAATGTTAGTTTGCAGGAAAAAGACAAAATCTTGGTTTGTTTCAATTTGAGCCCTTCTGAATCTGGTTGCATAAAATAAAATATTGCCTGTGATGTTTTCCTCCCATAATTACTGTAACACGGAAACATTCTTACACTTCCTCTTCAGGTTAGAAACTAAAGTAGCCTCCTCACATAGAGTGTTGATGCATTATTAGAGAGTCTATATTCAAGACCAGAAACTGTAAGTAAATCACCATTGCCTTGCACAAATGCCTAGCATATTACTAATAACTAAATATTATGCACATTTATAAGGCAATATCCACCACTTGTCTATCAGCAAAACATTGTCTGATATAATGCTGGAACATGAGCTCTTCAGATTAGTAAGGCTCTCAAAATACAAAAGGGAAAGAGCTGCCTCCTCTAAGTAGAGTCGACTTTAATGATGTGAATGGAGTCAAACTTTTGAGACCTTCATCTGCTGGTGTAGCAAAGCTCAAAATGGAAAAAAAAAAAAAAGCAGCTGCAAACAGCCATTAATAGTCAGAATTTGAAGAGGGATAGTGTGGCATCATTTGACAAAGATCATCTCAAGATCTATCCTGAAGTAAAGCACTGTCAATGATAAGACAGTACCCACATGCCTGCAAGGAAGATCAGTTAATGCAATTACTATTCAAATTTACGTGCCAGCTGCTGATGCCAAAGATGAAGAAACTGAAGGTTTTTACCAACTCCAACAGTATAAAATTAATCAAATATGCAATCAAGATACACTGAAAATTATTGAGATTGGAAAGCAAAGGTGGAAATAAAGAAGGTCAGGGAAACAAAATGAATACAAGGTCTAATTAAGTCTGTGAGCTTAATTGTTGTAAATGATACCTACCTAATTGCTGAATATCACTTTGGTCACCTTTCAGTACTCCTCTTGGGAAGCTATGCACTGATGCCAGTGCCTGGTCCACCCTTTAAAGCAATTTTCGAGCTGTTTCTGGAATGTCCATTTCACATCGTGGTATGGCGGCAAGATCACAAACTTAACTGTGGAGTTGTCTGTTAGGGAGTTGTTAGACAGTAAACAAATAACTGTATTGGAACGTCCTCCATATTCACCTGATCTTGCTTCCAACGACATATTTCTTTACCCAAAGATAAAGAAAATATTGAAAGAAAGACATTTTGGTGACATTCAGGACATCAAGGGTAATGCAATGACAGCTCCGAGGGCCGTTTCAGAAAAAAAGTTCCAAAATTGCTTCCATTTGCAAAAAACTGAAACAAGACTCCTATCTCACACCTTGCACAAAAACTAACTCTAAATGGATTAACAACCTAAATATCAAACCTAAATATCATGCAAGACAAAATAGGATCAACAATGGATGTTCTAATACACAGTTTGGATAGACTTTAAAGTCTGACAAACAAAGCACAATTGACAGAAGAGAAAATAGTTAAATGGGAAATACTAAGAATCAAACACTTTTGTTCATCCAAAGACTTTATCAAAAGAGGTAAAAGACCATCTACAGAATGGGAAAAAATATTTGGCAACTACATGTCAGACCATCATCCGATCTCCATAATCTACAAGACTTTGAAAAATATCTACAAAAAAAAAGGTAAATAACCCAATTAAAAGATGGGCAAAGGAGATAGGCAGACACTTCACTAGAGAAGACATCGAGGCAACCAAAAGACATATGAGAACATGCTCGCAATAGTTAGCTATTAGAGAAATCCAAATCAAAACTACAATGAGATATCATCTCACCCCAACAAGGTGATCCTAAAAACACAAAACAACAAATGCTGGAGAGGCTGTTGAAAGATTGGAACTCTCCTTCATTGCTTGTGGGATTGCAACATCTTTGGAAAGCAATCTGGCACTTCTTTAAAAAGCTGGAAATAAAGACATACCATTTGATTCTGTAATTCCACTGCTTGAAATTTATCCTTCTGAAACAAAGGTGGTCACACGAACAGATACATATACACAAATGTTTGTTATAGCATGGCCCACAATAGCTAAAAGATGGAATCAACCCAGATGCCCATCAACAGATGAATGAATAAACAAACTATGGTACATATATTCAATGGAACACAGTGCTATGATAAAAAACAATGTAAATTTTAGAAAACATCTCATAACATGGTTTCAATTGAAAGAGATCATGCTGATTGAAACCAGTCAATGTCAAAAGGACAAATATTGTATGAGACCCCTGCTATAAGGACTTAAAAATGGAATTATCTACAGAAGAAAATAACTGTGTTGGCTACAAGGGTGAGGGGGTGAGAATTTATCATAGATGAGATAACTGACAGATGCTAGAACTTTTATTCTTTTACTATAATTAACAAATAATAAAAATTCCAAAAAAAAAAATTGCTTCGAAGGATGGACTAGGCACTGGTGTTGGTGCATAGCTTCCCAAGGGGAGTACTTCAAAGGTAAATGTAGTGATATTCAGCAGTAAGGTACGTAGCACTTTTTCTAGGATGAGTTTGCCAACTTGCTTGTCCATCCTCATGGACACTTTATATTTGGACAAGGTAAAAAAAGAAAGAAAGAAGAAGTACTGGTTATTGAAAAATATAGCCTTAATGACTGGAAATGACAGTAGAGATCACATGTTAGAATTTTGCAAGATCAACATCTTGTTCTTTGTAAACACCTTTTTTCAACAATGTAAACAACAACTATACATATAAACCTCCCTGGATTGAATAAACAGGAATGAAATTGATTACATCCATGGCAAAAGATAATGAAGAAACTGAATATTGTCAGTTACAATGCCAGGGGTCACCTGAATAACAGATAATCAATTGTTCATATGCAAGCTGAAGCTGAAGTTGAAAAAAATTAGAACAAGTCCACCAGAGCCAAAGTGTGATCTTTTGTATATAGCCCACCTGAATTTAGAGACCATCTCAAAAATAGGTTCTATGCAGTGAATACTAACGACTGAAAACCAGGTAAGTTGTAGAATAACATCAAGGACATCATACATGAAAAAGCAAAAGGTGTTTAAAAAGACTGGAAACAAAAGACCAAAATGAATGCCAGAAGAAATTCTGAAATTTGCTCTTGAACACTGAGCAGCTAAAGTAAATGAAATAAATGATTAAATAAAAGAACAAAACAGAGATTTCAAAGAGCAGCTTGAGAAGACAAACTAAACTATTGCAATAAAATAAGCAAAGACCTGGAGTTAGAAAACCAAAAGGGAAGAACATATTCAGCATTTCTCAAGCTGAAAAAAACTCAGGCTTTGAGTCGCAATATTGAATAAGACTCTATGGGGAAAATATTGAACAACTCAGGTAGCATCGAAAGATGGAAAGAACACACAAAGTCACCATACATAAAAGTGTTCAGCCATCTCAAGAGGTAGCATGTGATCCAGAGCTGGTGGTGCTGGAGAATGAACTACAAGCTTCACTGAAAGCACTTGTGAAAAACAAGGCTCCAGGAACTGACACAATACCAACTGAGATGTTTCAACAAAGGGTTGCAGTGCTGGAAGTGCTCACTTGTCCATGCCAAGAAATTTAGAAGACAGCTACCTGGCTAGCTGACTAGAAGAGATCCAAATTAGTGTCCATTTCAAAGAAACATGAGCCAAAAGAATGCAGAAAACATCAAATAACATCATAAATATCATATGTAACAAAATTTTGTTTAAGATCATGCAAATGCAGTTACATCTATATATCAACAGGGAACTGACAGAAAATCAAACCAGATTCAGAGGACGTGGAATAAGTGATGTCATCGTTGATGTCAGATGGATTCTGGCTAAAAGTGCAGAATACCAGACACATTACCTATGTTTCATTGACTACGCAAAGGCATTCAACTTTGTGCATCATAACAAAATATGGATAACATTGTGAAGAATGGGAATTCGAGAACACTTAATTGTGCACATGAGGAAGCTGTACATAGATCAAGAGGTAGTCATTTCAACAGAAAAAGCAGATACTGCATCATTTAAAATCAGGAAAGGTATGAATCAGGGTTGTACCTTTTCACCATACTTACGCTGGACAAATCATCCAAAAGGCACACCCCAATGAAGAATGGTGTGTCAGGATTGAGGGAACACTCCTTAATAACCTACACTGTGCAGGTGACACAACCTTGCTTGCTGGAAATGAAGAGGACTTGAGGGACTTACCGATGAAGATCAGTGACTACAACTGTCACTATCGCTTACACTTCGGAATAAAGAAAAAAGAATCTTGACGTCAGAGTGGCATCTGGAGTTTTAAAAGCCAGCAAAGATCTGTGTAAGTAGCATCAATTGGTCCCAGCTCACCTGGTGCAGAGGAGTATAAATTACATCAAAGACATAAGGGAAATGTGAGCCCAAGAGACAGAAAAAGCCACATAATCAGAGACTACCTCAGCACGAAACCTGAAGAACTTGACGATGTTCTGGCACCGCCAATGACTGCCCTAACAGAAACTACAACAAAGAATCTCTGACATAGCAGGAGAAAAATGGGGTGCAGAACTCCAACTCTATTAAAAAGAGCAAACTTGATAGTCCAACAGACTGGAAGATCCCTGAAAGACATGGCTCCTGGACTCTCTGTTAACCCAGAACTGAAGTCATTCCCAAAGCCAATTCTTCAGACAAAGGTTGAATGCGCCTATAAAACACAAAATAATATTGAAGAAGAGTGTGCTTATTGGTTTAAGTAGATACATGAAGCTAATTAGGCAGCTCATGTCCAGTGATGAGAAGAAAGTGTGGAGAGGGACAGGAACTGGTTGAATTGACATGGAAAATACAGGGTGGAAAGAAATGTACTGTCACAATAGGTGCAGACAAGCTAGAGTTACATAGCAGTGCATGTGTGAATTTTGTATGACAAATTGACTTGGATTGTAAACTTTCAGTTAAAGCACAATATATTTTTCAGAAAATCCTCACATCATGATAAATGGAGAAAATACTGACATTGTCAAGGATTTCATTTTTCTTGGACCCACAATCAATGCCAACAGAAACTGCAGCCAAGAAATCAAAGTATTGTATTGGGGAAATCTGCTGCAAAAAGTGTTGTCACTTTGAGGATTAAGGTGCACCTGATCCAAGCCGTGGCAAGACTTCATCTTATGTATTCTGGGCATGTTATCAGGAAAGACTAGTCTCTGGAAAAGGACATCATGTTTGGTAAAGTAAAGCATCAGTGAAAAAGAGGAAGCCTATCAAAAGGATAGACTGACACAGTGGTTGCAACAATGGGCTCAAGCATAGCAAAGATTATGAGATGGCACAGGATCAGATAGTGGCTCATTCTGTCACGGATAGGCATCATTAGGAGTTGGAACTGACTCAGTGACACCTAACAACATTAAGAACATAAGACAATACATGTAGGCTGACAATCTAGAGCCACTGCCTTTTAAACAGCTGTTGCTTCAAAGAAAAAGCAATCTCTGATATATAAAAGTAAAATAAAAGTCTTTTACATCACTTTGCATAAAGATATACAAGTCTCCCAGAAACAAAGTGGTTGTTCTCCTCCTCCAGTGGAGTCAAGAACACCAGAACCGTGCTGGTAAGCCACCTGAGGCGGGAAGTTACAAACTTACTTTCTGCTACCGAAGTAGACAGGCTCTCCAAAAGTCAAGAGCCTGTGGGCTTTTGCATGAATGGTTTTAATCCAAGAAAACGTTTTGTCTCAAAATGTTGAAGCAGCTAAGAAGAGAGAAAATTTCCAAATTAGGACAGCAGAAAATGGTCTGTTTCACGTTCCCTGAGTGCTTTCCCTCAAGGTTAGAGATTTGAGTTACATCCAAAGGCTCCTCGGAAAAAAAGGCCTGGTGACCTACTTGAAAAAATTAGCCACTGAAAACCACATAAAACACAATTCTACTCTGACACACACGGATCCACCATGAGTTGAAATTAACTCCACAGCAACTGAAACAACAACAATCTCTGGCAAAGAACTCCAGGGAGCCCAAGAAGTGAAAGAGTACAGTCCACCTCAGCACATAGAGTCACTTGCTGTTGGGAGCCCTGGTCACTCAACAACTCACATTGTGTCCTGTGCAAGAAGCAGATGCATCTACACAATAGCTCTAAAACCAGTGTGGGAAAGACTCACAAGCAAAGTCACCAAATGACTTAATTTGTATTAGGCATCTCAAAATTATAACTCTACTGCTTTCATCACAGTGTAGATAAAGAAGATATCCAAGGATCAAAGAGAAATGGAATATAGTGATTCTAGGTTTTCATCTGGCACATAAGCCTCAGCCTCTCCACACATGACATAAAAAACAGAGGGAGTGCTGCTAGGAGAAGATGAATCATCCACACTGACTTCATTTTGTTAATGTCTTTAATTTAAATATATTTGATTTGTACTTTTGATCCCACTTCTCATTTCTATACTTCAAAAGTAGAGCCAGCCCTCCCTGTCAGAGTAAAACTGGAAATCACCTAAACAGTGAATTTTGAAGAACACCAAAATATCCATCCAATGCAGTAAATTATTTAATATGGTTCTTCTAGCCATAGTCTTTGTGACTTCCACACAGTGACTGGGTGAGGTTATGCAAATTAAGTGCTTGTGGGCCACCAAGAGGATTGGACAGATTGCTAATAATGCGAATAAGGTATACGGCATGCTTGTAGGGATGGGACCAGGCAAAGAATGTACATGGAACTCTAGCAGGAGCCCTGGTAGTATACGTAGTTGTTAAGATCTCAGGCTGCTAACCAAAAGATCAGCAGTTTGACCCTACCAGCCACTCCCAGAAACCCTATGGGACAGTTCTACTATGCCCTACATACAGGACCACAATTGACTTTATGGCCATGAGTTTGCATTTTGTTTGTTTTGTTTTAGAACACTAACAAGAGAAATGGTCATTTCTGCCATCCTGCTAGGCTTAAAACTAACCATCCCAGAGGCAAGAAGATGAAACCTCTCTACTACCAAGAATGAAGAACCATCTAGACACAAGAGACAGAAAGAAAGCCGTAATCCCAGAAAAAGGGAGAGAAAATGATAAGCAGCAGCATGGACATCAGCAGCAGGAGATACTATAGTAGGCTTCCTGGCCCATAAAGCAAGAAAGATGTGTACATTCAGGCAGAAAGCTGTCAGGAGACTTGCTAGTAGAATAAGGTGCCTCCAGGCACTTGGCAGACCTAGGCTTGCTGACTCACAGAGTTAGAAATCTGAGTGTCTTCAAGATGACACTTTCTGGCAGAGTGAAGTGTCTCTGGGCACTTATTGGTGGAGCTAAAAAGCTTTGTAACACTGGCCTGAGTAGGACAGAGGCCAGCTTATGGGCCAGAGAAAGGCCTGCCAGCATTCGTGGCTAACAGTCCTGATCAAAGAACCATATCCTGAGTCATTTCTTGTCCCGATTTGCACTCTGTTATTTCTCTAGTAGGCCCCATAAGCGTGAGTATTGCCTATGAGTTCTGTGTGGCCATTGCAGAATTATTGAGCCCAGTAGAGAAGTAGAGAGTACTATAGGACAGATGGCTAGTGTCAGAACTGGTTAAAAACAAAAAGATTGGAGAGTGAGGGTAAGTTTGACTTCTGCCCCATAGAAATCAGCCTGGAGCTACTGATGCTTATAATGGTTCTGTCCTAGTGAATTCATGGTCAGACACCACCATGCCGTTTTTACGCTGACTTAACGGCAACCTCATGTGTGTCAAAGCAGAGCTATGCTCCATAGGATCTTCAGTGACTGAATTTTCAGAAGATCATCAGACTCTTCTTCTGAGGCACTTCTATATGAACTTGAAGCCTCAAACTTTTTTTTAGCAGTTGAACGTGTTAAACATTTGAACCACATTGTTTGTAACAGTAATCTCCCCTGCCGGGTGGCATTGGCCCGACAATCTCCTTTAAATTTACAAATTAAGCTAAGGGAACCACAGGCAACCTGCCATTTCTCAGTCCAAAGTCCAAATGCACATGGGTTCCTGGAGGTGAGGGAGGGCCTTGCTCGTTAGCCTACTAGGACAGTTTAGGGTGGCAGATTAGCTGTAGACACATTGGTCTGCTACTTAAGCCTCTTCTGTACTGCCTACTTTGTCAAACCACCTACTACAAAGTTTTGGAGAACATACACTGTTTTATGTCACTCTAGCAGTTCCTGCTGTACCCTGACTCCCCTCCCCAGACACACTGATGGGTTCTCAGTGTGGGCTGGGGCTCCAGGACAGGGACAGGCAGGGGGTGGGACTGCAATGAGGAGTTGTGTCGAACTGTCACCTTGTCCATGATGAAGAGTCCAATAGAATGCCTTATCTTTAGGAACTTCCTGAATGAAGATGGCTCCATTTGGGATGGTATTTTCAAATATAAAAGGAAATTCATACAAAAATCTTGTTTTTAGTTTGTCAAAATCATGGTTTCTTTTGTTTTGTTTTTAATCTAAAAGTGCTGGCCCAGTTGTTACTAGGTTCCGTTGAGTCAGTTCTGACTCACAGCGACCTTGCCAGCAACAGAATGAAACACTAGTAGGTCCTGAGCCATGCCCAAAGTTGTTTTTATATTTAAACTCATTGTTGTAGCCACTGAGTCAATTTATCTTGTTGAGGGTCTTCCTCTTTTTCATTGACCCTGCACTCTACTAAGCCTCCAGGCATTGAGCCCTCCTGACAACACACCCAAAGTATGTGAGATGCAGTCTTGCTATCTTTGCTTTCAAGGAGCCCTCTGGTTGTCCTTCTTCCAGTACAGATCTGCTTGTTCTTTTGACAGTCAATGGTACGTTCAATATTATTCTCCAACACCACAACTCAAAGGCATCAGTTCTTCTGGCTCCTTTATTCATTGCTCAGCTTTCTCATGCATAATGTTGTGATTGAAAGTACCATGGCTTGCATCAGGCACACCTTAATTTTCAAGGTGATATCTTTACTTTTCAATAAACAGGTCCTTTGCAACAGATTTTCCCAGTGCACTGTGTTTTTTGATGTCTTGACCGCTGCTTCTATTGGCATTGATCGTGGAACTAAGTCAAATGAAATCCTTGACAACTACAATCCTTTCTCCATTTGTCACAATGTTGCTTACTGATCCAGGTGTGAAGATTTTTGTTTTCTTGATGTTGAGATGCAATCCATACTGCAGGCTGTAGTCTTTGATCTTTGTCATTGTTTCAAATCCTCTTCACTTCCAGCACACATGGTTGTGTCATCTGCATAAAGCAGGTTGTTAATGAATCTTCCCCCAAGTCTGATGCCTTGTTCTTCATGTAGTTCTCGGATTATTTGCTTGGCATACAGATTGAAAAACTGTAGTGAAAAGATACAAGCCTGACACACACCTTTCCTGAGATTAAACATGAAGTGTCCCCCTGTTCCGTTCACAGGATTACCTCTTGACCCACACAAAGATTCCTCAGAAGCATAATTACATGTTCTGGAATTCCCATTCTCCACCATGTAAGCCATGATTCCTTATAATCTAAACAGTCAGATGCCTTTGCATAGTAAGTGAAACACAGGTAAACATTTTCTGGTATTCTCTGTTTTCAGCCAAGATCCGTCTGACATCCACAGTGATATCCCTGATTCCACATCCTTTTCTGAATGTGGCCTGGATTTCTGGCAGTTGCTCATCAATATACTGTTGCAGCTACTTTTGAATGATCTTGAGCAAAATTTTACTTGCATGTGATATTAATGATATAGTTCATTAATTTCCATGTTTGGTTGGATCACCTTTCTTGGGAATAGGCTTAAATATGGATCTCTTTCAGTGGGTTGGCTGGGCAGCTGTCCTCCAAGCTTCTTGAAGAAGCATGGATGATGTCTTTGATGTCATTCTACAGTTCATCTGGTCTTTGGTCGTTAGTGTTCAACACATCAAATCTATTCTTGAGGTGGTCTCTAAACTCAGGTGGAATATGCTCAAGGCCATACTTTGGCTCTTGTGGACTTTTTCTGATTTTCTTCAGTTTTGTTTGAACTTGCATAGGAGCAATTAATGACCGGTGCCACAGTCAGCACCTAGTGTTGTTCTGATTATTGATATGGAGTTTTTCCACTGTGTCTTTCCATGTATGTAGCCGACTCGATTTCTGTGTATTCCATCTGGTGAGGTACATGTGTATAGTCATCATTTATGTTGGTGAAAAAGGCATTTGCAATGAAGAAGTCATCAGTCTGGCAAAATTCTGTCATTCAATCTCTGGCTTCATTTTTGTCACCAAAGCCATATTTTCTAACTGCTGATCCTTCTTTGTTTCCAACTTTTGCATTCCAATCACCAGTAATTATTAGTGTACTTTGACTGCATGTTTGATCAGTACAATACCACAGCCCAAACTCTGCTCCCATGTCTCCTACCTAAATCACGGGAAGGTGGGTCTCTAATTGCACAATCCTCCAGAAGACACATCAGCGAAACCCATAGCCCGATGCAATGAAACCAAAAGAGTCAACTCTATCCATGATTCCTTTCCACAACTAGTGCTCTGTCCAAAACTCCTTGGCCCTGGGGAAATCCTTGTCCTCACAGGGTGTGGCATAGTGACAAAGGGCTAGCTGCATCTGAGGAAACCATTTGTAACACAAAAGAATAAAGAATGACTTGTACAAGAAAAGACCTGGACCAAGAAAAGACTTGTACAGGAAAAGACCGGGAAATCCTTCCCTCAGGAGGCCATGCAAACCCAGAAGGGACCCCACTCCCTCCTACTGCACATTCTACTGTGAATGGTAACAGAGTCACTGATGAGGACCCCAGGGAAGGAAAGAGGCTGTGACAATGGTTTGTCTTTGCTTGAGCAGTAAGATTACACAGTTCACTTCCTTGCTCTTAAAGCCCATTTTCATTTTAAAGTATATGCAGAAGAAAAGGGAACATATCGATCTTTGCTTAGGTTCAAGGAATTCCTTAATATAAATAGATTTCCATTCAACCACCACCACCACACAGCTCAGCTCCACACCCCAGTGTCACCCACACTCATTCCTTTGGGAATCAGATACTCACCAATGTCCAGGTCTTCCTGGGTCACCTAGCCATTCCCTGACGTCACTGGAAACAGCTCAGAAAGATGTCAACGGGCACAGGAATGGAAGTGGTGACTTTTAAAATGGTTTACCAAACCTTTTCAACTCCATATATACTCTCATTTCCATTTAAAATTCTAAAAAGCAACACACAGTACAGTTTTAACTAGAAATTTTTGCAAGAACTTTTGTGGCTCCTAGTACAACTTTGTCCTGAGTGTTCGGAGGAATGTGAAGAATGGTTCCACAGTCAAAAAAATGTGTGAAACACAAGGCAAAGCCTCAGCAAGCTGCTGTGTACTGTGAGTTTCCTAAGCAGGGATGTATGATTCGGAACTATGAACCCCTTTGTCAAGAAACAATTCATTTACCTAGAATATTATGAAATGCATTCCAAGAAATGCTACTTCATCTTTTGGATTGCCTCAGAGGGATGATCCTAAGAAAATGCTAAATAGAAGTTTAATCTACCAACATCAATAAACCACACAGCCAGTTTCTGTTTCAGAGATTTTGTAGCCTGCTGTGGATTGAAGGTATAACACAGATTAAAGCATCATGATCAAATCAGGTTTGAAGAACTATGTCCTCATACACAAAGTAAAATTACTTTGCTCTGTATCATAGCATTTCATCCCTAAGGAATGATGTGTTTAGGATTACTGAATCCAGAGGAAAGGAACTTCATGGGTCACCAAATCCCACGTCCCACACAGGCTCTCTCTTATACCTTGGAATCTTTATCTTTCACACTCCAATTTTTCCAGTCAGTCCCAAACAAACTTATCCATGAGTAAAGAGCCTTACTATGAGGTGCTTTCAGTTTGTATTAAAATGGTCACATGCAAACCCTAATGTTTTTGTAAATAGGCATGGTAATTAGCAAAGCCATCCAAAGTATTTTCCTCACAAATCAATCTTGCTGTATTTTATCTTCAAAGGAACAGAAGCACAGGGGATTAACACAGGAGAATGCTGGAAAACATTTTATGAAACAGTTGACTAAAGTAGGTGAAATATTAAATGCTTCTTCCAAAGAGCTTTATAGAGAAATACTAATATTTCAAAATAACAAATCTTGAAAAGGAACAAAGTAGGAAAAGGATCTATATTCCCTGATTTCAAAGCTACAGTCATCAAAATAGTCTGGTGTTGGTATAATGATAGGTATATGGATCAATGCAATAGAATTAAGAGTTCAGAAATATATTGGTAAATCTATGGTCAACTGGTTTTCAACAAAGTGTTATGTCCATTCAACGTGGAAAGAAGAGGCTGTTTAGTAAATGGTGCTGGAACAACTGGATTTCCACATGCAGAATGAAGCTGGACCCTTTCTTCACACCATATACAAAATTAGTTCAAATGAACCAAGGACCTAAAACGTGAGCACTAACTCCTAAAACCCTCTCTAGTCTTTAGCAATAGATTCTTAGATACAGTAACAAAAGCAGGAGTAGCAGAAGAAAAAAATAAATTAGACTTCATCACAATTAAAAACTTTTGTGCACCAAAAGGTTTTATCAACAAAAATGAAGAGATAACCTACAGGTTAGGAGAAAAATTTTGGAAACTATATATCTGATAAGGGTTTAATGTACCGAATATACAAACAACTCCTAGAACTTAACAACTAAAAGACAATCAATCCAGTCTAAAAAAGCACAAGGGAATCTGAATAGACATTTCACCAAAGAGGACACTCAAATGGCCAACAAGCATCTGAAAAGATGCTCAATGTCATTAGTCATTAAACCCAAACCCAAACCCACTGCCATCAAGTTGAGTCCACTCATAGCAACCCTATAGGACAGAGTAGGACTGCCCCAGACGGTTTCCAAGGCTGTCAATCTTCCATGTTTTTTGCCTGCAGAATGGCTAGTGGGTTCCAATGGTCAAATTTTGGCTAGTAGCTGAGTACCTTAACAGTTGTACCACCAGGTCTCCCTCATTACTAGTTAGTAAAATGCAAATGAAAACCACAGTGAGATGCCACTTCACCCTCAACTAGGATAATTATGATGAAAAACTAAGAAAATTTAAAAAGAAAATATACAGATGTTGATGAAGATGTGGAGAAACAGGGACCCTCAACCATTGATGGTGGGATTGTAAAATGGTACAACCCCTATGGAAAACAGTTGGACAATTCATCAAAAAGTTAAACACAGAACTGCTGTTTGACTTAGAAATCACAATTCTAAGCATATACGCAAAATAATTGAAAACAGGAACTCAAACAAATACTTATATACCAAGTGTCTGTTGCAGCACTATTCCCAATAGTCAAAATGGAGAAAAAACCTAAATGTCCGTCAACACATGAATGGATAAACAAAATGTGGTACATACATACAATGTTATGTTACTCTGCCATAGAGAGAGATGAAGACCTGGTACATGCTGCAACATGCATGAATCTTGAAAAAATTATACCAAGTGAATTAAGTCAGTCATAATAAGACAAATATTGTGTGATGTCACCTATGTGGAAAAGGCAAATGTATACAATCTAAAGTTTATTAGTAGTTACTAGGGGTGGGAGGGAAGGGGAAAGGTGGAGTCTTTGCTTAGGGCACAAGGAGTTTAGTTAATAGGGATGGAATGATTTGGGAAAAGATAGTCATGTTGTCTGCACAGTGTGATGAATATAATCAATGCTACTGAATCATACATGTAAAAAGAGGTGAATTGGCAAATGTTACATATATTTTTACCAGAATAAAACAATTAAAAAGTAAAACAATTAATATTTCAAAACAGAATAGCTTTTTGCTATTCTAATAAGAAGAAATATAGTTATGAATATCTTCTTTCTAAATATGTGTGCCACTAAGATATTTGCCTTTTAACTACCATGTGAACATTTTACTCACTGAGGATAGTTGGAGGATTTGTTTAGAACTTAATAAGTCAAAAGTGTAGTCGCTGTAATAAAGAATCAGAATTGTTTTGAAGTGAATTTAGGTGAATTGTTATCTCAGGATTTCCTTCAGGAACTCTCTGACAAGTGGCACTTGGGGGACATTTGCTATAGCTGGAAAATGCTTTCCCCCCTACTTTTTAACTATCTGCTGCCCTTCTGCATGCCTTCCAGGGGACACAAAGCCCAAGACAATATGTATGATGTCTAGAGAAAGAAACTGACAGGTAGGTAAGAAAACCAAGGAGTTAAGACAGAATTTGAGAGTTTTAGACATGTTCACGTGGTGAATAAGTGCAAGTGTAAAATTACATTCACACAATTTCTTTACTTTATATCTTACCAAAACAAAACACTCTGAGTTCATGCCAAAAAGAAAAAAATATACACAAGAACTAACAAGACCACGAACTTAACTGTTCTAATTTCTATGTACCTCATTGCTGACTATGACTATGGTCACCTTCAAAGTAGTTCCCTTGGGAAACTACACACCAATGTCAGTGCCTATCTCACCCTTCAAAGCAATTTTGGAACTCTTTCTGGAATAGCCATTGCATGCCATGGCATAGTGTCAAGTTTGTGTACTTATTGCATAGTTGTCTGTGAGGGAACTTTAGCCAGTAAACAAATAATTCTATTGGAATATCCTCTCTACTCATCTGATCAGGCCCCCAGTGACTTTTTTCTTTACCGAAAGATAAAGGAAATATTGAGAAGAAGCTATTTTGATAACATTCAGGATGTTGAGGATAATACAGTGATAGTTCGATGGCCATTCCAGGAAAAGAAATCCAAAATTGTCTTGAAGGGTGGACTAGGCACTGGCATCAGTGCATAGCTTCCCAAAGGGAGTACTTCAAAGGTGACCATAGTGCTATGCAGCAGTAAGGAATGTAGTAATTTTTCCAGGGTGATTTCACAAACTTAGTTCTCACTCATCATATATTCTTGGAAAATAATGTCAACTATACATTGAGAATAGAATGGTGCAAAGTGGGCAGAAACACGCCAGTCCAAGGCTCTAGTGAAGTATATCGAAGACTAGGAAAACTGGATCTGAACCAAGATATGGTTCAGCCCACCCAGTAGACTGCAGAGAAAATTCTTACAGTTTTGAAGTTCTGACAAAGAAGTGAGGAATGACTGATGCAAAAGATATTTACAAAAGGTTTTATGGTGGAAAATTCCAGGAAGGAAATTTACGGTTTTATAGTGAAAAGCTCCAATGAGGAGGCGGGGGGTGGCTGATGTAAAAGTTGTTTATGGTTTTTCAGTCAGGTGTCTGTGAGGCATATCAGGCTGTTTTCAGCTAATGGCAGGGTATGATCATTGGATATGATGGCTACATTTATGCTAAACCTCCCTGAATTGAGGGACAGGGTTCCCTCAACTCCTCACTTTTGGTTAAAAGACAGAGGGGCATTATTATTCTTTCTAGCAGCTTCCTGTTGATAAGGGCCATTGATTTTTCATAGGGTGTATGGGGAGTTCAGAGGGACCTCTAAACTCCTGGCACTCTGTATTTTTGTCTTGATAATCAACAAAGAGAGAGGTCCATTGGTTGTTTTCAAGGAGGTTTTGGTATAGATCTTGTTGAATCTCTTGGAGGGGTAGAATCTGATTCACTTGTTGGTAAGTAAGGTTGTGGGCTGACTGCTGGATCAGTTGTTACGGCTCTGAATAGGATTGGATCAAAAGAGAGCCCTAAAATGAGTAGGACAAAAAATGTTATAAATGGAAGAGGCCAGGGAAGCCATTTTTGTGAATTTAGTCAGGTATTCCAGTTGCCTCCTCACTGTGTTTGTAAATTGGCTGCTCTCTCTGAAAGCTTTTGGCTGCATCTTGGACCAAGCCTGATTGGTTAACATAGAAACAGCATTCTTCATCCAGAAAAAGACAAGTACCACCCCTCCTTTTCTGCATTTAACAGATTTAAGGCACGTCTGTTTTGTAGAGTGACAGCAGCTAGAGAATCTTTTTGGTCTTGTACCAGTCCTTTGGATATGTTCTCCATGGTTTCTTGTAGGCCTTGTGAGAGGAGGTGGACATAGTAGAGCAAAGTGCTTAACCTTCCTATTCTGTGACCCCCAGGGTAGCCAATAGAGGCATAATGATGGTAGCTCTTTTTGGTCGGACTGAGGCTTTTACAGTTAGAGGCAAGGATTGGTTAGAGTGGGTGACATCAATGTTTGGGGTTAAGTAGTTCAGAGTTGGTGTTCCTGTCCAATCTATGGGTAGGCAGGAATATGCCTGGCTCATGCAAGAGAAGAGACTATCTTTTACGAGACATGAGGTGACATGCAGAGAGAAATGGTGCAGGAAATCATAGATTGTTTGTTGCTCCAAATAGAAAAGGTGTTAGAAAGGGGTCTTCCTAAAAGGGTGATTAGGATAGGTTGTTGGGAGCAGGGGAGGGTATTAATTCAGGACATAAGACTTTGGCTTGAGGCCATACACATTTTGGAGGATACACTTTGGAACTGAGGTGGCCCTAAGAAATGTACCGGTTGAAGACACGTGCCATTGGCTGTGTGGGGAAAAGGAATAGTTCACCTTTGACTTTGGGTCCTATGGGGTTAGGGAGATACTTTGATAGTATTGCTGCAGAGTCTGGGATCCAGGTGTCCTAGGTTTAGGCCTTTATCTATTCATTTCATGTAGAAGGGAACTCATTTTAAGAGAGTTAAGCCCGGGGCTATCGGTCCTAAGATTTGGGTGGCAGTGAGGGAGAGAGATTGTATGCGTCCCATAAAGGTTTGAAATAGTAGTGTGGCTCGACTGGCCAAAGTGGTTGGGTACTTTCAAAGGAGAGTGTCTGCTCTGTGGAGAAAGGCAGATCTTTCATCTTTAGTGTATGTCAGGTGGACATTCAACAGGGTCCATGTTTCCCTAGTGGCCAAAAGTGCAGTGTATGCATCTGGGGAGAGGAACAAACAGATCCAGCACCTCTAATATTTAGCAGTGTGGTTCAGGAGAGAATGAGTTAGGTTAAGGCTGTTAAGTAGGTAAGGGGGGGGTACGTGTGGAGGCCTTACTAGAGACGAAACTGGCTACCAAGGGGCAGGTAATTATCAGGAGGTAGGGAGACTTGTTTCTAACCACTGGGAGATTTCCTGCATGAATAATCAACAAATTACCCCTGTAAATTTAAATACCACTCCCAGATAAGACACAGTAAGTTTCATGAGTTTCTGGTGGGTTGAGTGGAAGAAAATTTAAGATCAGGTCATAGAATGTTCCCAGAGAGCATGTGGGAGGGAAGGTATTGAGCTTATGGTTGAGTAGAGGAGGACTGTTGGTCATCTTTTTCACATCCATCCTTGGGAATTTTCATTAGCAGGAATGTAGTCAGAGAGAGGGCTGTAGCTCTCCACTCCTCAATGGGCTGGGTTTCATCGGGGGCTGTTTTGAGCTTAGAGAAATGTATCTATGGGGTGATATCTTGTAACTTTGCGGCTAGGAGCACGAGGTATAGTCCTGCCCACCTAGGGGTGAGTGGTTTCAGCTGTAGAACTTTGAGATATACCCAGTCTCCAGGTCTGACTGGGATTTGTTGAGTGAGGGGTACAGAAGAAGGAAGCATGGAGTTGATTAATTCTCTCAACTGGTTCCAGGTTCTGGTCAGTGCAGGGAGGTATTATGTTAGGGGACCCTCAGAAAGGGAGAAGTTGCCAAGGATGCAGGGTCAGCCATACACGAATTCAAAGGGACTTACTGAGGGAGGTTGGTGGGCTGATCTGCAGATGCATCCGTGCAATGGGAATAAGAGTGATCCCGGTTTGTTGGGTCTCGATCACTGGACAAGTTAGGTGTGTTTTGATGAGCTTGCTCATCCCCTCTACCTTGCCTGAGGCCTGGAATTGGTAGGAGGCAGGAAGTTTCCACTGAATGTTAAGTTCTTTGGAGACCCCTTGGTCATTTGAGAAATGAATACTGAGCAATTGTCTGACTGGACGGTCTGGAGAAGTCCAAATCTGGGAATTACCTCTGTAATCAGGACGTTGATGACCATGTTAGCTTTCTCTGATGGTGACAGGAACACTTCAATCCATCCTGAAAAAGTATCAACGCATGCAAGGACGTATACTAGACACTAGACCAGGGGCATGTGAGTGAAATTGATTTGCCAGTTTTGGCTGGGGCATTTCCCTTATGTTAGTGGGATTCACTAACAGTGGGCTTGAGGGATGTCCCAGGATGTGTTTTTAAGCAAATGAGTAATATTGAGGAGATTTCAGTGAGATCTTGAAGTAAGGTTGAGCAATAGATAAAATGGTTTAAGAACTTATTTAAAGGTCTGGGGCCAGTATGTATCTGACTGAATAGTTGGGTGACGATCTGTCTGGCTGTTTGTTGAAGGAGAACTATCCTGTTATTATGGGTGTACCAGTTGTTAGCGAAGGTGGCACCCATGTTGTACAAGGATTAGTGTTCATGTTTGCTATACAGAGGGGTTGGAGTAGGGAGAATGGGGAGGATGGATTGTGGGGAGCATTTTTCTGCCTGTATTTTAGCCTCTTTATCTGCTTGATTCTTTCCTGTGGAGAAGTGTGAGCCATCTTTTTTGATGTTCCTTGCAATGTATGCCAGCCACTTTGGAAGGGAAAGTGATGGCATCTAATAGTTTCAGTATGAGGTCTTTGTTAATAACCAGGGATCCCTGCATAGTGAGAAACCCCTCTCTTTCCATCATGGTACGTGTGAGTGTACAACGTGATATACATGTTTTGAAATTGTATAGATGTTTATGTCTTGTCCTTTAGATAGAGTTAGTGCCTGTATGAGTGCAATGAGATCTGCTTGTTGTGAGGTGGTAGTGGTCTGGATTCAGTGACGGAATCAGAGGACACTACAGCATATCCAGCTTTGGTGATATAGTTTTGTTTAGTTGAGCTGCCATCAACATACCAGGGAATTAGGGAGGTAGACAGGTTAGGGAAGGTGCTTAAGAAGTGGATAGGTAGGTCCCCGCATTCATGTGATGGTTGAGATGAAGATTCAGAAGAGGGGAGTGGCAGCAAGGTGGCAGGATTAAAGGAAGAATGTTGGTATAGTTTATGTTAGGGTTTTCAATAAGCGTAGCACAAAAGGTTTGTAAGTGGATTTGAAAGACTAATGTGATGGCTTGTTATGTAAGTAAGGTTTGGAGGATGTGAGAGGTGTGGACATGTATTTGTTGGGCAAAAGTAAATTTGAAGCATTCTTATACTATTTGGGAAGCAGCTGCAAGAGTATGGAAGCATATAAGCCAGCCTTGGACAGTCTTATCTAGCTGTTTGGAGAAATATGCAACAGGGAGAGACCTTATTGTGTATGTGAAGACTCCAAGAGTGAAGACCCTTCTGCTATCTATGAAGAGATGGGAGGGCTGGTCCAAATCTGGCAGAAAGTTAGAGATTTGTAGTAGGGCCTCTTTGAGATTAAAGAAGGCCTGTGAGATATTTGGGTTGCAAGGAAGGGGCTCACCGAGGTTTCCCTCAGAGGTTTGATATAGGGGCTTGGCGAGGATTACAGAGTCAGGGATCTAGAGGTGGAAGAAGTTAGCCAATTCCACCAAAGAGAGGAGATTTGACTTGGTAGTGGGCAAGGGGAGTGAAGCAATAAGTTTTTTTCTCTCTGGGATGAGGCTGTGTGAGTTCGGAGAGAGGGAAATACTGAGGTAGGTTACCTCAGTTTATCGGAGTTGTGCCTTAGAGTAGGATACCCAATATCCCAAGTTTCTCAGATAATTTATGAGTCAGATAGAATTGGTAAGGAAGGCATGAAGGAATGGGCTGCACAGAAAGAGATCATCCACATACTGGATAATTGTACTGGAGGTGTGAGAGTTTATTGGTGTCAGCCACCAGTGCCTGGCCAAAAATGTGTGAGCCATCTCTCATCCTTGAGGGAGTATAGTCCATTTAAGTGCTGAGTGTGTTTGGTGTCAGGGTCTGTCCAGGTGAAGGTTAATAGATATTGGGACTCTGGGTGTAGATGGGTGGTAGAGAATTTGTCTTTTAGGTCCAGGGCAGTGTAGTGGGAAGTGTTTGGGGGAATCTTTGACAAGAGGAAATAGGGGCTGGAAACAGTTGAGGCCAGTGTTCTGGTGGCTGCGTTGACTGCTCAGATGTCTTAGACTAGTTGGTATGATCCATCTGACTTGGGGACTGTTGGAATAGGAGTGTTGCATGGTGACAAAGTGGGTGGGAGGACATGATAGGCGAGCTGGCATGTTATAAGTTTTAGGCCTTTTATGGCCTGGGGTTTAACAGGGTATTGGAGTTTGTTAGGGAATTTAGTGGAGTCAGTGAGAGTAACTTTGGCCAGAAGATGGTGGGTGGCTATGGAGGCAGTGGAGATGTCCCAGACTTGGGGATATACCTCCTGGAGAATTTTAGATGTGGGCTCTTCTTGTGGGTTAGAACTCTCTCTAGGGTTAGAGGGGGATAGAAGAAGTGTTGGGAGTTGAATATGTGTATTCGCGTTGGAAGGATATAGTATGAAAGCTGTCTGGAGCTTGTTAAGAAGGTCTCTGCTTAATAAGTGAGTGGGTCATTTGGGGATTACTAGAAAGGTGTGGGAAAATGTTAAGTATTCTAATTGGTGGTTAAAGGGGGGATTTTAAGAGGGTTTGATAAGATTCCATCCACACCAACAACAGAAATGGAGGAGGGGAAAATCTTCCCCCCAAATTCAGGTGGTACCAAATAAGTGGTCCTCCTGTATGTAGTTGAAAGGAGATCTGTTTACTGTCAAACTAAAGACAAACCTGAGGCTCTGCCAATGAGATGTTGATAGTGGGGCCTTGGAGCCTGGGCCGCCTCAGTCCTCAGTGGCCAGCCTGAGCAGATACAACAAGGTGAACCCTGGCTCAGCCACCACCTTTTAAGGGCTAGCCCCAGACCCAGCAGTCCGAGGACACTCATCCTTCCAGTGGCCTTGGACACCACAAGTTGCACATGGCTTGAGTGAAGCTCAAGGGTTTGGGCAGGAGTCAGCTCAGTGGTCTTCTTTTCCGCATTTAAAGGAAGGGCCTGGAGGCTCTAAGGAGCTACATTGGGGTTTCTTGTAGGTTGTCGGACGGTCCTCACTTTGTCCTTGGAAGGCTGAGACCACCATTTGTTATTTTACCTGGTTTTGAAGGTAACCTCTTCCTGTGGATTATAAAAGACCTTAAAGGCCAGTTTCCAAAGATCCCTTTTGGGAGTCTGTGGATCATCCTCAGGTTTTTGGAGTTTTGGCACATGTCTGAAGTGGACTGGGAAATAAAGTTGGTATTCAAGTAGAGTTGTCCCGCCTCAGAAGTGGGATCTAGATTAGTATATATTATTTTTATTTTTATTTAATATAACTGAGTGAAAATGTACATTCACGTATAAATTTACATGCCCACCTATATGCAGCTTCCACTACTCCCCCTGTCTGGTGACTGTACACTATTCCTCTCTGCTCCATACATGTCTCATCCTCCCAACAGCCTCCTTTCTCCTCCTCTCTGTCCACTCCCCTTTGTCCAGCCTGAGGTCAGCAAGATGATATCCTAAGGATGTATAGAACCATAAAGTGCTTCCAATATATGGTCACTATGCATTGCCAAGTCCAATCCATTCCTGTCTAAAGAGTGGACCTTTGTTATAATCTATGGGAAAGGGCAGCATCAGGGCCCGGGGGCAATGCTCTCAGAGGAACCCAAAACCGTTGGACAATCAATTGAGGTCTTTTAGTGGAGATCTCATGATGCACCCCTTTTTATTCTTGTGTTGCCAGTGAGACTCCTCTCTCTGAGCTCCATCGTGGCTATCACTGGTGGTGGCGGGGCACCATCCGGTTCTTCCGGTCCCAAGTCGATGTAGGCATCCACTCTTGCGGGTCTCTCTGTCTTCTCGGTCGTCTTTACGGCATGTCATTTTGGTCCTCGGTGAGCATCCGTTCCTGCTGAGTTGGGACCATTTGCTGTATCCTCGGATGGCAGCTTGGCAGCTTTTAAGACCCCAGATGCCACTCACCAATGTGGGGTGCAGAGAGCTCTCTTAGCAAAACGCTAGTTGTGCCAATTGGCCTGGAATTCGCCTAAGAGCATGGTCCCCCGCCCCCCGCCCCAGCTACTCTATCCTTGCAGTATTAAGATGGAAGGAATACTCAAGTTATGCTGAAGTCCACTTAATGTTGTTCTTGTTTCTAATGTGTGCTATCACCGCTTTCTCCCAACTAGATTTCTAGTAAATATCTAAACTAAACACTCCCCCCTCACCCTTCATCCCTCTCCTCCCTTGCAGCTGTCAAAGAGTCTTTTCTTCTATACACAAGTCTGTTTTTGAGATCTTATCATAGAGGTCACATACAGCATTTGTCCCTTTGTCGCTGACTACTTTCACTCAACACAATGTCTTCCAGTTGAAACCAGGTTAGGAGATGTTTCCTGGAATCATCGTTATTCTTTATCATTACGTAGTGCTATATTGAGTATATGTACCATAGTTTACCTATCCATTCTTGTATTGTTGGGCATCTGGGTTGATTCCATCTTTTCGATATCGTGGACTGTGCTGCGGTAAACATTCTGGTGCATGTGACCGATGGTGTGAAAGGCCTTGATTCTGTAGGATATATTCCAAGTAGTGGAATTACTGGGTCAAATGGTATCTCGATATCCATTTTTTTAAAGAAGCGCCAGATTGCCTTCCAAAGAGGCTGGATCATTTTGAAACCCTACCAACAGTGTAGGAGGGTTCCACTTTCTCCACAGCCTCTCCAGCATTTATTGTTTTGTGTTTTCTGGATCATGGCCAATCTTGTTGGGGTGAGATGGTATGTCATTGTTGTCTTGATTTGAATTTCTTTAATAACTAAAGATGGTGAACATGTCCGCATGTTTTTTGGCTGCCTGGATCTCCTCTTGAGGGAAGTGTCTGTCCATCTCCTTTGCCCATCGCTTAATTGGATGGTTTATCTTCTTCTTATTGATATTTTGTAGTATCTTATAGATTATGGAGATCAGGCGTCGGTCTGACATAGAGTTGCCAAATATTTTTTCCCATTCTGTGGGTGTTCTTTTAATTCTATTAATAAAGTCTTTGGATGAGCAAAAGTGTTTGATTCGTAATAGTTCCCATTTATCTATTTTCTCTTCCATTGATTGAGGTTTCTTTGACAGATTTTGGAGTCTGTCCTCATTGTGTATTAAAACTTCCATTGTTGTTCCTACCTTTTCTTGGATGAGCTTTATCGTTTTAGGTTTGCTATTTAGGTCTTTTATCCAGTTGGGTTTTGTATAAGGTGTAAGATATGGATCTTGATTCAGTTTATTGCAGATGGATAACCAATTTTGCCAGCACCATTTGTTGAAGATACTGTTTTTACCCCAGTTTAATGTCTTAGGGCCTTTGTCGAATATCAACTGTTCATAGGCAGATGGTGTCATCTCTGGGGTCTCAATTCTGTTCCATTGATCCATCTGTCTGTTCTTGTACCAGTACCAGGCTGTTTTGACCACTGTGGCAGTGTAGTATGTTCTAAGGTCGGGTAATGAGAGGCCTCCCAGTGTGTTCTTCTTCTTTAGTAGTACCTTACTTATCCGAGGCTTCTTTCCTTTCCAAACAAAATTGGTGATTTGTTCTCCATGTCATTAAAAAATGATGCTGGAACTTGTATTGGGATTGCATTATATAAATAAATTGCTTTGGGTAAAATAGACATTTTCACAATGTTAAGTCTTCCCATCCATGAGCAGGGTAGGTTTTTCCATTTATCTAAGTCTTTCTTAGTTTCTTGTAGTAAGGGCTTGTAGTTCTCTTTGTAAAGGTCTGTTGTTTCTCTGGTTAGATTAATTCCTAGGTACTTTATCTTCTTAGGGGCTATCACAAATGGTATAGATTTGATAATTTCCTCCTTAACAGTCTCGTTGTTGGTATAAAGGAATCCTACCGATTCACTTATGTTTATCTTGTATCCTGAGACTTTGCTGAACTCTTCTATCAGTTTGAGTAACTTACTTATAGATTCCTTGGGGTTCTCTGCATATACAATCATATCATCTGCGAACAGGGAGATTTTAACTTGCTCTTTGCCGATGCAGATGTCCTTTATTTCTTCGTCTTGTCTAATTGCTCTGGCTAGAATTTCTAGCACAATGTTGAATAGGAGAGGTGACAGTGGGCATCCTTGTCTAGTTCCTGATCTCAGGGGAAAGTCTTTCGGTCTCTCTCCATTCAGGATGATGTGGGCAATTGGCTTTGTATAAATGGCCCTTATTTTGTTGAGGAATTTGCCGTCTATGCCCATTTTGCTAAGAGTTTTTAGCACGAATGGGTGTTGGACTTTATTCAATGCCTTTTCTGCATCAATGGACAAAATCAGGTGATCCTTGTCTTTTGTGTTATTTATGTGGTTAATCACATTAATTGTTTTCCTGATGCTGAACCAGCCTTGCATCCCACTTGGTCATGATGGATTATTTTCTTGATATGTTGTATTCTGTTGGCAAGAATTTTGTTGAAGATTTTTGCATCTAGGTTCATGAATGATATTGGTCTGTAGTTCTCTGTCTTTGTTGGATCTTTCCCTGGCTTAGGTATCAGGGTTACGCTGGCTTCATAGAATGAGTTTGGGAGTACTCCATCCCTTTCTATACTGTGAAATAGTCTCAGTAGTATTAGGGATAACTCTTCTCTAAATGCTTGGTAGAATTCTGCCGTGAAGCCATCCAGGCCCAGACTTTTTTTGGTTGGCAGTGTTTTGATGACATTTTTCAATCTCTTCCTTTGCAATGGATTTATTAAGTTGTTCTGCTTCACGTTGTGATAATTTGGGTAGGTGGTATGAGTCAAGGAATTGGTCCATTTCCCCTAGGTTTTCAAATTTGTTAGTCTTTCATAGTATTTTGTTATGATGTTTTTGATTTCTGTTGCATCTGTGGTGACAACTCCCCTCTCATTCCTAATTTGGGTTATCTGTTTCCTTTCCTGCTTTTCTTTAGCAAGTTTAGCCAGTGGTTTATCAATTTTGTTGATCTTTTCAAAAAACCAGCTTTTGGTCTTTTCAATTTTTTCAATTGTTTTTCTATTCTCTAATTCATTTAGCTCTGCTCTAATCTTTATGATCTCGTTTCTTCTGGTGCCTGAGGGGTTCCTCTGTTTTTCTCTTTCTATTTGTTCAAGCCGTAGGGTTAGTTCCTTGGTTTCTTTCTTCCTTCCAGATGTGTGCATTTATGGAGATAAACAGACCTCTGAGCACTGCTTTGGCTGTATCCCATAGGTTCTGGTAGGAAGTGTTTTTGTTCTCACTGGAATCCATGAATTTATTTCATCCTGATTTCCTCTATAATCCATTTTTTTTTTGAGCAAGATGTTGTTCAGTTTCCAAGAGTTCCACTTTCTATGTTTTTTCTGCTGTTGATTTCAACTTTTATGGCTTTTGATCAGAGAAGATGCTTTGTAGTAATTCAATGGTATGGATTTTGTTCAGCACTGCATTATGGCCTAACACATGGTCAATTCTGGAGAATGTTCCACGTGCACTGAAGAAAGTGTAGTTGTCTGCTGATGGGTGGAAAGTTCTGTATATATCAATGAGGTTTTTAGTTGGTTAATTGTATCAATGAGATCTTCTGTATCTTTACTGAGCTTTTTTCTAGATGATCTGTCCAATATTGAGAGTGGAGTGTTGAAGTCTCCCACTATTATTGTGGAGTCATCTAACTCTCTTTTGAGTGTAGTGAGTGTTTCTTTGATGTATTTAGGTGCTCTGATATTAGGTGCATAAATATTTAATATAAAGTCTTGCTTGTGTACTGAACCTTTCAACAATAGTGTCCATCTTTGTCCACGATGATGGATTTGACATTAAAATTGATTTTGTCTGAGATTAGAAGTGCCACCCCTGCTCTTCTTTGTTCATTGTTAGCTTGATATATATTCTTCCATCCTTCAATTTTCAGTTTGTTCCTATCCTTAGGCCTCAAGTGAGTTTCTTGTAGACAACATACGGATGGGTCGTGTCTTTTGATCCAAGATGTCACTCGATGTCTCTTTACTGGAGCATTCAGTCCATTCACATTCAATGTAATTATTTATAGGTATGTGTTCACTGCTGCCATTGTGATATGTTTATTTTTGTGTTGATGTTTTCTCTTGTTCTTATTAGTCTGTTCTGGGACATTCTTTTTTGTGAGTTGATTTTTCACCTTTTTCAGAGCTGGTTTTCTTGTTGTTGAGACTCCTGTGTTACATTTCTTGAAATGGTATGATACATCTCTGTTGTGCTTTACAGCTGCCCCTATGATCCCCCTTAATAAACTATATATAAACTCAATTTTAATTACTACCATTCTTGTCATCTTCCTCTCCATCTGGAAGGACTAACAACTGTAGTACATCCCTCTCTTTAATATGATGGCACCATAGTTTTCATGATGATCACTGGATTGCTTCTTTCTGTATTAAAGCTGTGATTGACTTTGGAGCCTTCTCTAAGTGAACAGAGTTTTGAGTAGTGTGTTGTTCTAAAATATAGTGGTTTCATTCTTCTAAGCCCACGCTAAGAACTTCTTTCAGTATTTCTTGTAGTTTTGGTTTGGTTTTTACAAAGTCTCTGAGTTTCTGTTTATCTGAGAATGCCTTAATTTCATTTTCATATTTGAAGGATAGTGTTGCAGGATATACAATTCTTGGTTGGAAGTTGTTCTCCTTCAAGGCTTTGAATGTGTCATGCCACTGTCTCCGTGCCAGCATGGTTTCTGCTGAGTAATCTGAAGAGAGCCTGCAGGGTTTCCCCCGAATGTTAGCTTTGCCTTGAGTCTTGCTGCCTTTAAGAGTTGCTGCTTATGTTTCATTTTGTTAAGCTTGATTGTTAATGTGTCTTGGAGTCTTTCTTTTCAGCTCTATATTGGGTGTTGTACAATATGCATCTGAGATTTATATTCTCTTCCTTCATAATTTCTGGGAAGTTTTCTCTCAGCAGCTCAGCAATGATACTCTCTGAGTTCTCAGATGTCTCATCCTGTTCAGGGACTCCAATTAATCGAAGGTTGTTCCTCTTAATACATTCCCACATGCTTCTTAATGCTTCTTCATTTTTCTTGTTTCTTTTTTCTGATTTCTGCTCATAGATGCTGGCGTCAGTAGCTCTGTCTTCCAAGTCAGAAATTTTTTTTTTGTATTTGTTCCATTCTGTTTTCTTAGCTTTGCACGGAAGTTTCTATGTCTTTGATTTTGTTATTGATCTGTTGGATTTCAGAGTACTGGTGTTCCATCAGATCGAGCAGCTTGCTTAATTTTTCATTTTGTTCTGCTGCATTTTGTGTAAGATGTAGAAGGGCTCTGTATATAATCATTTTGTATTCACTTCCTGATGCTTTCATAAAAGTTTCTTCATCTGGAAAACTTCTTGGTTGCTTTGTTTGGGAGCCTTCCGAAGCCATGGGTGATTTCTTGTGTGCCACAAGTGTCTGTTGCTTTTTGGGTCCCATGTGAGTAAGTAGAGGCTGCAAGGGATACTGTGTGGATAGACTTCAGGTGCTTCTCTAGGCTGTCTTAAAATGTAAAGCAAACGGTATCTGACCACTTCCCAAGTCAGTCAGGTTTTCAGTTGTAGAGGTCCCTCTTCTCAACTGGCAAAGTAAACACCACTATATCCAACCCCAGACAATACAAACTAGTTCAGAATACAGCAATGCTACTGCCCTGTTGGCTTCTGCTGACAGGGCCTAGCCTTGGGCGACACTGTGTCGAGTACTGCTTTTCTGGTAGAAAAGCACTCTCCAGTGGGCAGGCTCCAGCTCCCAAGCTAAGAATTAGGTCCAGCTGCGGCCACCGTATCCAAGATGGTGTTGTCCACACAGGCAGCAGATAGAGGGGCTAAAGTTGCCGCGAGGTAGTGATTCCTCTGCTTCCGTTGCAGGGCCCGCAACGTAATTGGCACTGGGTAATTTACTGCTTTTCTGTCGGAGAAGCGCTGTCCTGTTTGCAGGCGCTGGCGCCCAGGCTAAGAAATAGGTCCCGCTAAAATCTCGGTACCAACATGGCATCCTGTACACTGACTGCGTAATTCCGTACAGATCCCGGTGAGGCAGAGATAAGACGACAGGCCCAAAGTGGCTAGGTTAACAGGGTTCTAAGCCTGGCTCTCAAAATATGGGAATTTTGCCTGCCTATACCCCCAGCAGCGTGTCTGAGTCTAGCTGCTAGGGAATACCCAGCTCTGCCCGCCAGCCAAGACAGAGGAAAAAAAAAGTCAAAATGATGTGTTTACCTTCAGTCCGTGAGAGCCAGGGCTAGCCAGGAGTGGAAGTCAGCAAAAGAGAGGTTTTTTGCTCAGTGGTACGAAGTCGAAAGTAACAGCCCTGTGCTGTGTCCTGGGACTGATTAGGTGATCAGAAGGCTCCATTTGATTATCACTTCAGGTCTTAGTTTCCAGAGGGATGTAAGGAGACGTGTGCTTAGTCCACCATCTTGATCAATGTCTGCTAGTGATTTTTATATGCAGTGTTGTGTATAAATAAGATTGGTTATCTCTGAAGAGAAGAGAAATCACCTCTGCCCTCAGTTCTGGTTTTACCCTGCTGTGTTGTGGTAAGGCAGCTACTTTCAAACAACTTTAGCTTGTTTTATTTGGAGCTGACCCCCTATTGGTTACAAAATGAATAAAAAATGTTCTGAAGGACAAAAAGTCACTAAGCATCTATCATTTGCCAGATACTGGTGCACAAACAAGAACTCATATTACTGATGTAAATGTGGAAAAAAAAGGACAAAGTAAGTGTAGTGACAGGGTCAGAGCACCCAAAAGGGGAATTATGAACTTGGAAGCTAAGGGAAGGAGTTGGGCTTCCTGGAGTTGGCATCTCAACTAACTAATAAAGAACAAACAAGTAGGAATTGGTTACATGGCCAGGTTAGGTAACAAGGAAACATTTAGGAATGGAAAGGGGACAAGAATGTGGATATACAAGAAGTAGATGGTATAACTCGAAGTATATCAAGTATAGAAGTCCAACAGGAAATGAGGATCTGAATGTATGAACAGTGATATAAAGCCTGAGACTTGCAGGTACCATCCCATCATGGCTGACAGGCAGGTGTGTATGCCTGCTTGAGCTAAGTGGCTGCCCAAGGTCTCTCCTCAGAGCAGAAGACTTTGCTGCCATGCTCCTTGGGAGTCACACTGTCAGAGAGGGAAGCTGAGCACTGATTCCAACTGCTGACTAGACTCGGAGAAAACTCTACACCAAAAGTCAGCTTAGAGAAGTGGAATTTGGGGAAGATGGCTCTTGCTTCACACAAGTAACAAAAGGGACACACTTCTCCCCACTGTGGTCTACAACTTCCCAGAACAGAAGTATAAATATTGGGCCTCTTGACCCAGGAAATGAAATCCTGCAGCTGAGCTGGAGGGCAAGGGAGCACTTTAAGTTTTAGCACAATGTTTCACATTCTGTATATGCAAACACTACTGCCCACTAGAAAAAGCCTCTTTCTCAGAATGACAAGTTTTCCTCTTTGGCTTAGCTTTCTTTTTATGTAGTAACCCTACTTTGCCCTCAACATCTTTTCTTTCAAAGGAAGAGTGAGAGAGAAAAAGTCCAGTGTATTTTAAGAACAAAAGAAGTAGTCATTAAGGAACAAGTCCCTCCTAGTAACATCTAAAATGACCTGTGGAGGGAAAATAGGATCATGTAGAGACCAGCTTAGGAGTTGTGTGCAGAGTGGCTTCCTGAGGAATGGATGGTCTTTAGGTGATCTGGGGCACCCAAAGTATTGTGTGCCCACCATGGATTAATCTGTAGGAAACAGCCATGGCCACTGGACTGGAAGGACACTACAGGGGTTGATTCAACAGTTTAAATCATTAGCACTGCACTCCAACACTACTCAAGCTAAACAGAACAGTGAGATTTCCTCAAGCCCCTCCCTAATTGCCCAGGCTTTATACCTGCTAATTCTTCACACCAACAGGCATTGTGTCTCCCCAACAACCCTTAGGGCTGAGGTCCATCTTATTCCTCTGTGCCTGCTGCCAAATGGAGCCCTGATGGAGATTTGTCATCTAGCCATACCACCCATGCCTATGACAAGACATAAAAAAATATTTTTCATGAAAAGGAAGAAAAAGTCCATTTCTTTTTATTCAAAGAACAGTAACATTTAAATACATTTTAAATATTACAATTTTTTAATATATAGGAATGACTTATGCCTTAACAAGACCAAAAAGTTGTCTGAAGAAATAAAAAATTCAGTCTCTCATTTTTATTTAAACCCTGAATGACCCATGAAGATAGAGAAGCAAGCCCTTGAACCTTTTTCAGTGTGGTCTGACGTTGAATTTAGGCCACTGCAGGAAACTTCAGAAGTCCCGTCCAGTGCTGATGCCAAGCATCCAGCAGTGTGTGGACATCACTTTCTGAAGCGCTTGAAAAGTGGGTGCACATGCTTAGACGAAGTCTTGTTTCGGGATGAGTGGTACTCCATGTACACAGTGTCATCAGCCCCAGACATGGAGCTCATTGTGCCGAAGCGCCGGGATACCTGTGCGAGGAGGGTGAAGCCCAGCCCACTGTTAGTTTCCAAGGGCAAAAAGACACTCCTTTTTAAATAATCTCCTAAATAATGTTTGTTATTCTATACCACTTTTACCAATGACTTACTGTCTCAGGCATTATTCTTAGCAATTTACATTTATATGTATCAACTCATTTAATTCTCACAAACGTTATAATAATCATTTCCAAGGCACAGAGTGATAAGTAACTTGTCAAAGATGATACAGCTCCTAAGGAACTGGGATATGAACTCAGGCAGTCTGGTTTTAGAGTCTCTGTTTGCCTCTTTTAATGATAATTTTGGTACAGACTTACAGTGAGAGAAGTCACCCCAGGTTCCATTAGACTCTATCCTGAGGCTCTGAATCAAGTGGAAAGATGAAAAACACTGGGCTTGAATCTTGATTCTATGTTTAGTGGGTAACTTTGGACAAATAGTTAATTTCTATGCCTCAGTGAACCCACCTACAATGTGGGGCTAATCCTGTCTGCCTTCCCAGATGGCTGTGTAAAGAGATCACATACATTAAGGATTCAACCCAGAGTGGGGCACAGCCCTGGCACCAGCACACAGGCTAGTCAACACTAAAATGACTCCTTCAGTGGCCTGGCCAAAGGTGACCCCTGTGAAGTACGACTGAATAGACATTACCTTAGGATACAGCAGCAGGGAGGGGGATTCAGCTTCCAGATCCCACATTGGTGGGGAGGAAGGGCTCAGGCTGGAAGGCAGCACCTCTCCAAGTGACAGCTGCTGCTTCCTTGCCCTGTCTCAGCCACTGCTCACCTGTTGGTTCTAATATCAAAGGCACGTGACTCAGGGTTACTGACTAGCCTGGTTCTAATGCCTGCTGAGAATCTGTATTTCCATCCCAGATATACTGAATCAGAAATGACACTTTAACAAGATCCCCAGGTGAACTTATATATAAATCCTTGGAAACCTTTTCAAAATGAAACTTCTTGGCAGGGGTTAAAACCAGAACAAACTGTTTCAGAGCCCTGACCTGACTAAACTGCCCTTCTCTCCTCAGAAGCGCCTAACTCACTCTTACCAAATTCTCTGTAACAATGCTTTTATCAACACTACCATATTATTTCTGTTTGGCACTTTGTAGTCATCCAGTAAATATTTTCAGAATAAATCCAAGGATGACTAGCTACAGAAAACTTGAATTTTTTTATCCTAAATTTGGTAGGTACCATGAGTTGAGCATCAGACCTGTCTTCCAGACTGGAAGGCTCAACTCTACTAACAAAGAAAAGCCAGGCCCAGAAACAATGGATGTGCCCAAGGTTCAGAATGACAGTCTGGGGTGACACCTGTCTTCTGAGCCCCAGGACCACCATGTATACTCCCAAAAGGCACTGGAGAGTACCTGGGGCCATTTCTCTGTTACTCTATGTTCTAATAACAAGACACTGACAGATGGGCTTCTACACTGTCATTCTGGAAACCTAGCAGGAGCCCCACTGTATCTGTGGAAAGCGTAACAGACACTAAAAGGTAACTACAGCTGTTTTCTACTGTTCTCTACTTGTTTCTGTGCCTTCTAAGTTTTTAAAAAATTCACACAAACTGTGTGTGTGTGTGTGTGTGTGTGTGTGTGTGCACGCGCGCACATGCATGTGTGTGAATTCTGCACTCAGGTGACTCTCACTGGTAGCCTCACGTACTAACCTGGTTTGATTTGGAGCCAAATTCTCCTGCTACCACCTCTTCCTCAGCATCCAGGTCAGTGGCTGCCAGAACTTTCTGCAAAAGCTGCTGTTGTTCTTCTTTTGTTGAAAATGCCAACTCTTCCTCCTCCATGCCAGCAAGCTTTGTGATTACCTGCAGAACAGACACAACACATAGGTTCCTTTTTGCTTCCTCTTCTTGGACCATCTGTGCCCTCTCTTGGGTTCACAGCTCTGGTCATGTCCCTCCTTCAGGCAACTGCCCAGGTTGGGTAATATGGATTGTTTATTTTTGCCATTTCCAATACCAGCTTCAGGAGTCACCATTAGTAGGGAATTTGACTGATGAGTGTAAGACAGGAGAGATTAGATAAAGTCCAGGGAAATCTGTTCCCCAAACATAGCAACTATATAATCTCTCACAGGGGAGCAACAGGAATCTTGATAAATTTTAAAACATTCATTATAGTGTAAAAGAAGGAACAAAAGACTGAAGGGCACAAATCTGCTGCCTTTTCAGAAGGGTCTTGCCATGTGCAGGGTTAGCATGCTGCAAGAGTAAGCACTCAAAAAGTGCAAGTTTACATTTTCTAAATGGCCAAGCTAATATATGGTGGAGATCTGGTTTTCATTTCTACAGAAATAATTTACCATGAGGCCTGTCTGTCCCACATAAATCTTGATTAACTATGTAAAGGGAACTCTTTTTCATCCCTAATCCTTCTCATAATTTTAATTATAAGAAAATTCTTAGAAGTAATGATCTGACAGAGTCCTTCAGGTAGCCCGACAGCCAGAGATGCATCTTCCCTGGTCTGGCACTCTCAGTAAGCAACACTGGAGGTGAAGAGGCCTCCAACCAACACAGATAACTCCATGCATGTGGCCTTTGGGTTGAATTTGCATTTCAAAGAACTCAGAATTTCTTACCCTTATGATTCTCCCATGAATCTGGAGATGTGGCTGTGATACATTTTATAGACAAATAAAAGGTCACAATGTAAATCAGAAAAACTGGGCCTAAAGCCTAAGTTAAGTGTCTGACCTCCAGCCCAACACAGAGATCGAAAATGTGCCCCCTGCCTCTAGATAAAATGAGAGACCAACAGCAGCCTGCCGAAGGCTAGTCATGACAGTGCTTCCCAATTTGAGAAGAGATACAGGTTAAAATTACCTGAAAGGCAGCCTAGAATTTTTCATAAACCCAGAACCTGGGATGGAAGTCTGTGTGTCTGTGTCCTCTTCATAGACTACACGGTGAATTTCCTTCCCCTGCTTTCTAGCACATGCCACCCAAGTCACACAAATAAAAACCCTTTAGGACACTAAATGTGGGACATAAACCTACTGTTCTGTATCAACAGAAAAGCAATGCCTCACTAAATAAAGGTCAGCCACAACTTTGAAATGCCACACGTTATTCAAACTTGGGAGTGTATTTATGAATAGCCTGAAGCAGTCAGCATGGATAATGCTGATGTCTGTGACGCACATGAGGGCGTGGGCTCACCAGCTAACTAGAGAAGCTCTCCAGTCTCCAGAGTGGGCATAAGTGTGAAAGCAACCCCAGGGGGCTCCCACTCACATAGTGATTGCTGCAGTTCCTTGGCACTCCAAGTCCTGCCAGGCCAGCCATTTTTTCCCCAGCAAGAACTAGCATTCTCTGTAGAAGACCAATGCCTCCCTCTCAGCCCTGTTCTCTGACTATCACTGTGGGAAATGGAGGTAGGAAGGGACTTGAACAGCAGTTTCCCGCAAAGCCCAGTAATGTATGCAGAGACAGACATAAGAAGTTTAGAGCAAGGTCCCCAGTCTCCTAAAGTCTGGCGCCTGCCAGAGGTTCTTCTCAGGCTAACAATGACCTCCAGGTCTCCTGGAGAATAGGGTTATCAAAAGCTTCAGTCCTGGTCTCATCAAAGACTAAATGAGTACTTACCTTAAAGCTATAACCTTGATCTACCAAGAACCTCTGACGCTTGGTTGAGTAAGCCATTTCCTGTGTATCCTGGGATACCAATGAGTAAAAAAAAGCATTGTACTCCTCTGCGACCATACCTTGAAGGGGGCAAGGAATAAAGAATAGCATTAGCCATAAGAATGCCAGGAATTGGGATTAGGGCTCAAAAGCAAGCAGTATAGTGAGTGAGGTTTGGAGTGGGATACGCCATTCCCTGACTCCAGACCAGGACTTAGGGCTCAGTGATGGACAGAAAGGGTTCCAAACAGCCTCTAGCCATGGAAGCCTTCATTCCTATTGAGACAAGACCCATACCAGCCACTCAGACTGTCCTGGGCCGAACCCTGCCCCAGGGAGCACCAACACCACAAATCAGGATCTGTACGCTGGCTATAGGCCTCACAAATTTTGGGGCCCTTCTATGAGAGAGGTTTCTGCCTCCTACATGATTAAAACCAGCCAGCAGAAAACTTCCTTTTGCAGAGCACATTTTTTCTTGCATTTCTATGTGAATCAGATTCTTAAATCCAAAGGAACAGTTTCCTCTGAGATACAAGGTTTATCTTTATACTTAAATATTCCAGCATCTAGAACATGAAGAACAACAAAATTATTAATGGCTCAAAATCACCATCTCCTTGAGATCCATTCCTGAGATGCCTACAAACAGCCCAGAGAGCAAGAATAACTTTGGAACGGCAGCATGAGAAACTCTCATTGACCCCCACTCTGCTCAAGGAAATAAACATGAGTGATAATTACGTTTTGGAAAACATTTATGTGCAGTTGGTTCTGCATATCCCCAGGTTCAGCATCAATGAATTCAACCAATCTCAGATCAAAAATACTTGGGAAGAAAAAAAGTTCCAAAGGAAAAGCCATGTGCTTTACACTACACTGAATCCACACAAACACGATGACGTGTGAGTATACCCTGTTGTAGCCTCCAACCATTTCACAGATCCTTGGTCTCTCCCCAGCACTTACTGTTTGAGCATTGTTTGCATCACGTCTCTTCATATTCCCTAAACACAGCATAATAACTATTTACATAACATTCACACTGTATTGGGTATTATAAGTACTTCAGAGTGATTTAAAGTATATGGGAGGATGTGCATAGGTGATACACAGATATTTTATCATTTTATAAAAGGGACTTGAGCATCCTGGGATTTTCTTATCTGCAGCAGTCAGAAGGTGTTCTGGAACCAATCCCTTGCAGATACCAAGGGATGACTATATCATAAAACTGTAAATATCATAAAATAGTAAATGAAGTAACATTACTGTAGAAACTGAATGAAATCTAGGGTAAGAACAGTGAATCCAACAAGGAAAAGACAGTCTTTTTTTTTAAGTACATGGTGGGAGATAAACTGGATGTTCATCTGTGTAAGTGGAATAGGACCCATACCTCACACCACATAAAAAAACTAATTCAAAAGGGATCTACAAAGATCCAATGAAAATTTTAATCTCTAAAATCTACAGGAAAATCCAACACCTCTACAAAAAAGACAACTAGTCCAATTAAAAAACAGGTAAAGGAAATGAAGAGACATTTGACTGAAGAAGACATTTAAAATGGCTAACAGACACATGAGGAAATGCTCACAAGGACTAGCCATTAGAGAAATACAAATCAGAACCACAGTGAGATATCATCTCATCTCAGGGCTACTGGTAGAAATCCAAAAACAGACATACAAACAAAAAAAAAACCCCAAAATAAGACATGTTGGAGACGGGAACTCATTACTGCTGCTGGGAATGCAGATAGACTCACTTTGGAAAAACAGTATGGTGTACTTCTCTAATCTATAAAAAAAAACTCTTGCTGTTGAGTTGACTCCAACTCATAGCAACTCTCTTTGACACTTCCTTTACCTTATCTTACTCACTGCCACTGAGTCGATTCCAACTCATAGTGACTCTACAGGACAGAGTACAACTGCCCGTAAAAAGCTACAAATAGAATGAGAACTAGACAAGGATGCTCACTGTCACCACTTCTACTCAAATTGTGCTAGAGGCTCTGGCCAGAGGAATCAGAGAAGACAAAGAAATAAAGGGCACCCGTACTGATAAAGCAGAAGTATCCCCATTGGCAGATGATATCATCTTATACACAGAAAACCCTAAAGAATCCATAAATAAACTACTGGAACTAATAGAAGAGTTCAGCAAAGTATTAGGATATAAGATAAACATAAACAAATGAGTAGGATTCCTTTATACCAACAAAGAGACCATCAAAGAGGAAATCACCAAATCAACACCATTTACAATAGCCCCCCAAAAGATAAAATACCTAGGAATAAATCTAACCACAGATCTAAGAGACCCATACAGAAAAAACTGCAAGACTCTAATGCAATGAGCCAAAAGAGACTTATATAAGTGGAAAAATCCATCTTATTCATGGTTAGGAAGACTTAAAATTGTGAAAATGTCTACTTGTATCCAAAGTGATCTATGTATACAGTGCAATCCCAATACAAATTCCAATATCATTTTTTAATGAGATGGAGAAACAAATCACCAACTTTATTTGGGAAGAAACACTGGATACGTAAAACACTACTGAAGAAGAGGAACACAGGAGGAGGTCTCACACTACCTGACCTTCAAACCTACTACACTGCCACGGTACTCAAAACAGCCTGGTGCTAGTACAAAAACAGAGAATCCAGAAATATCACCATCCTTCTACGAAGAGTAGGTATTTGACAAAGGCCCAAAGGTTGTAAACTGGGGTAAAAAACAGTCTCTTTAACAAATGCTGTTGGCAAAATTGGATATCCATCTGAAAAAAACTGAAACAAAAGCCGTAACTTACACCTTACACAAAAAGTAATTCAAAATGGATCTAAGACCTAAATATCAAACCTAACCATAAAGATTCACGCAAGAAAAAACAGGGACAACAATGGAAGTTATAATACATGACTCAGACAGACTACAACATCCGACCAACAATGCATAAATGACAGAAAACAGATAAATGGGAACTACTAAAAAAAAAAACACTTATGCTCATCCAAAGGCTTTATCAAGGGAGTTAAAATACTACTATCAAGGACTGAATTGTGTCCCCCCCAAAATATGTGTAGCTATGTGGCTGGGCCATGATTCTCAGTATCTTGTGACTGTCCTCCATTTTGTGATTTTCTTATGCTGTATGTTAAAGGATTAGGGTGGCGTTGTAAATCCCTTCACAGGATCACCTCCTTACGTCACCGTACAGGGAGTTTCCCTGGAGTACGGCTTGCCCCACCCTTAATCCTTTCATCCTACAAGAGACAAAAGGAAAGAGAAGCAGGCAGACAACTGGGAACCTCGCACCATCAAGAAAGCAGCACCAGGAGAAGAGTCATCCTTCAGACGTGAGGTTCCTGAGCCAAGACGCTCCCTGGACAAAGACTGATGCAACACTGGACTGTCCTCCAGAGCCGACAAGAGGAAAACCTTCCCCTGGAGCATTCTGAATTTGGACTTGTAGCCTACCGGACTGTGTAAGAATAAACCTTCCTTTGTTAAAGCCATCCACTCTGTGGTATTTCTGTTAGAGCAGCCCTAGCTGACTAAAACAACTACCTACAGAATAGGGTGAAATATTTGGCAGCTAGCGGCACTTGGCTGGCTTGGCAGGTACTGGATTGACATCTGATTTCCATAATCTACAAGGTACTATAAAACATCAACAAGAAAAATACAAATAGCACGATTAAACAACAGGCAAAGGAGATGTACAGACACTTCACCAAAGACATCCAGATAGCCACAAGACATAGGAGGAAACGCTTGTGATCATTAGCTATCCAGACAAATCCAAATCAAAACTACAATGAGATACTGTATCACCCCAAGGAGGAAGGCAATAACCCCCAAAACACAAAACAACAAATGTTGCAGGCTGCAGAGACACTGGAAGTCTCCTACACTGCTGGTGGGAATGCAAAATGGTACAACCTCTTTGGGAAGTAATTTGGTGCTTCCTCAATCACCTAGAAGTAGAAATGCCATATGATCCAGCAATCCTACTGCTTGGAATATACCCTACAGAAATAAAGGTAGTCACATGAACAGATACATGCACACCAATGTTCACTGAAGCACTGTTTACAACAGCAAAAAGACAGAATCAACTTAGGTGCCCCATCAACAGATGAATGGATAAACAAACTATGGTACATATACACAAAGGAACACTATGTGATGATGAAGAACAAATGATTTTAGGAAGCATCTCATAACATGGTTTCAACTAGAAGACATTATGCGTAGTGAAATTAGTCAGTGGCAAAAGGACAAGTATTATACGAGACCTCTGCTAAAAGGACTTAAAAATGGACTTACATACAGAAGAAAAGACTCTGTGACAGCTACAAGGGTGTGGAGAGAGGATGAGGGATGTTCGCAGATTAGACAGTCAATAGGAATTTGGTTAGGTGAACGGAGTGACAGCACACAGTAGACAGCAGATCAGCATAACTGGACTACACTAGAAACTGAAAGGTTTTTTTAAACTCAATCCAATGTTTCAAAGGATAGAGCAGCAGGGACAGGGGTCTAGAGACCATGTTTTCAGGGGACACTGAGGTCAACTGGCATAACTAGTCTTTTGCTAAGATAGTCTTCCACACCCCATACTGGTGAGTGCTGTCTGAGGTCTTAAAAGCCAGCAAGCTGTCATCTGAAGAACATCAACTGGTCCCAATCCACCAGAAAGGTGATGACTGAGAACATCACAGACACAAGGAAAAATACGCCCAGGAAACTGAAGAACCCACATGATTGGGAAACTATATCATCATGAGACCAAAGAACCAGATGGTGCCTGGCCACCACCACCAATAGCCTTGATAGGGGTCACAATGTACAGTCCCTGACATGACACAAGAAAAAGAGATGTGGAAAGACCAGAACTGATGGTTCAACAACTTGGAGGGTCCCCTGGGAACATGAATGGCCTCTAGACTTGCTGCTGCCCCAGACCTGAAACCAGTACTGAGGTCAATACCTCAGACAGAGAATAGCCTGGAATCAGGACACAGAGCATGTGGTGTGTGTACTTTATGGTTTTATATATTTCTAGATGACTGTCCTACTGGTTTCTTTCTCGACAGGATTGGAGAGAGTGGAGAAGAGGGTACAGGTGTTTGTTAAGAGGATACTAGGAGTAACAAGTGAAAAGGAGGAGTGTACTGTCACAGGGTGAACACAGATGGTAGTTACAGAGAGGCAGGCATGCAAAACAGACTTGGATTGTATACTTTAAGCTAATCATGAAAAAAAAAAAGCTACAAACAGAAACATCACATGATTCAGCAATCCCACTCCTGGGAATATATCCCAGAGAAATGAGTTGTCACAGGAACAGACATGTGCATACCCAGGTTCACTGCAACATTGTTCACAATGGCAAAAAAAATGGAAACAACTTAGATGCTTGTCAACATATGAACAGATAAACAAACTATGGTATATATACACAACTGAGCGCTACACAACTATAAAGAACAATGATGAATCTGCAAAGCATTTCATGTATGGATGAATTTGGAGGGCATTATGCTAAATGAATAAATTAATCACAAAAGGATAGATATTGTATAAGACCACTACTACTAAACGCTCAAGCTCATGGAAAGGTTTACACACAGACAGACAATCTTTGATGGTTACAAGGGAGGAAGGGAGGGGATGGAAAAACACTAAAAAGACAATAGATAAATGGTAACCTGGGTGAAGGTTAAGATAGTACACAATACTAGCAAGGCAAGGCAAGGCAAGGCAAGCCAAGTCAAGCCAAACTTGTCCAAGGGAAGCTCATGGAAGCTTCACAGACACATTCAAACTCCACTGAGGGATCGAATTACTGGGCTGGGGGCTCTGGGGACCATGGTCTCAGGAAATATCTGGTATACTATAGTTTATACAGAAAATGTTCTACATTCTACTTTGGTAAGTAGCATCTGAGGTCTCAAAAGCTTGTGAGTGGCTATCTAAGATATACTACTGGTCTCACCCCATCAGGAACAAGCAAACATGAAGAAAACTAAAGACATAAGGAAAAGATTAGTAAAACGACTAATGGACCACAACTGCCACAGCTTCCACCAGACCGAGAGCAGTATTAACCGGACAGTGCCCAGCTACCACCACTGACTGCTGTGACAGGGATTACAACAGAGAGTCCTGGACAGAGGTGTAGAAAACTGGAGAACAAAATTCTAACACACACAGCAGACATAGACACAGACACAGACAGACACACACACAAAGGAGACTTATTGGCCTGACAGACTGGAAAATCCCCAAGAGCATGGCCTCTGGCATCTTTTAAGCTCAAGTAATAAAGGCGCTCCTGGGATTCAGCCTTCAGACAAAGATCAGACAGGCCTATAAAACAAAACAAGACTAAACAGGCACAGCAGGCCAGAGGCCAGGACTAGAAGGCAGGAGGAGGCAGGAAGCTGTTAATAGGGAACCCAAAGTTAGGAAGAGGGGGTATGACACATCATGGGTTTGGTAACCAATGTCACAAAAAAGTATGTGTACCAAACTGTTTAACGAGAAGCTGGTTTGTAAATCTTCATCTAAAGTACTATACCCCAAAACCCACTGCCATCAAGTGGATTAGATTCTAACTCACAGAGACCCTAGAGGATACTGTTCTGCTGCTCCATAGTTTCCAAGGAGTGCCTGGTGGATGGGAACTACCAAACTTTTGGTTAGCAGTCATAGCACTTAACCACTATGCTACCAGGATTTCCAAAAATACTATGTAACACCAATTACCCTTGGCCTAGCTTGCTTGTAGGTTTGGAGGTTCCATGCTGCAGGAGGCAAGGTGAGACAACCAGAGGCTGCTGCCCCCACCCAGCACTCTGCTCATAATGCAGAGGTGACAGAAGGAAGCCGCCACTGGTGAACCAAACAATTAAGGAAGAATTAACACCAATTCCCTTTAACTGTCAAAAAAAAAGAGGAGGCAACATTTGCCAATTCATTCTATGAAGCCAGTTTTAATTTGACACCAAAATCAAAGGAATCACAAGAAAACTACAGACACTATCTCTCATGAATACATACTAAAAATTCTCAATACTAGCAAAACAAATCAAGTAATTATAAGAAGAATTCTATGCCATGGCTAAGTGGGATTTATTACAGAAATACAATATGAAAAATCAATTAATATATATCATATCAATAGAATAAAGGCTCATTTCAATGTATGAAGAAAAAACACCTGACAAAATCCAGCATCCTCTGATGACAAAATTACTTAAACAAAGATTAGAAGCGAAATTTATTAACTCTAAAGGGCATCTATAAAAATTTCCTCCTAAGATCAGGAACAAGACAAGAATGTCTGCTCCTTACCACTTATGTTAACATTATACTAGAGATTCCAGCCAGGATGATCACGCAAGCAAATGAAACAAAAGGCACCTAGAATCAAAGGAAAAAGTCAACTATTTGTAGATTACATGATCTTGAACCTAACGTATCTATTAAAACACTTTAAGAAGTAATGAGAATGTTCAGTTTGCAGAACAGTTAATATATTTAAAACTGTATATATATTAGTAATACACAAAAAATTAAAATAAAGAAAAGCATGTTTATGAAGTCAAAAGTTTTACATTAAAAAAAAGAAATACAGAACTTTGAAAATTATAAAACATCACTGACAGAAATTAAAGACCTAAATAAATATAAAGACATACTATGTTTATGAATTGGAAAACTTAATATTGTTAACAGGGTAATACTTGCCAAACCTACCTACAGATTTAACACAATCTCTAGCAGAATCCCACCTGGCTTCTTTGCAGAAACTGACAAACTGATCCTAAAATTCACATGAAAACTCAAGATACCTGAAAAAGAATGCAATTGGAGGACTCACACTTCCTGATTTGTAAACTTAGTGTAAGACTACAACAGTGTGGTAAGAGCATAAAGACTGACATACAGGTCAATGGAACAGCATTCACAATCAACTAATTTTCAACTGGGTGCCACGACAATTCAACGATCCTGGCAAATGATGACTGGACAATCAGGATGTTCAACGCAAAAAACCCTGCCTCACACCACGTACAAAAGTTAACTCAAAGTGGATCAAAGTGGAATCACGGCCCAGCCACACGGCTACACCTATTTTTGGGGGGACACAATTCAATCCACAACAGCAACAGTTTCTTAGATTTGACACCAAAACCAGCAGCAACAAAAGGGATAACAGACAAACCGGACTTATCAGGAAACTGTGGTGGCATAGTGGTTAAGTGCTACATCTTCTAACCAAAAGATAAAAGACAAAAGACGTAAAAGATAAAACTCTTAGAGCCAAGCCAAGCCAAGTGCCATCGAGTCGGATCCAAAACTCTTAGAAGAAAACACAAAATATCATGATCTTGGATTTGGCCACTGTTTTAGTCAGCTAGGGCTGCTCTAACAGAAATACCACAGAGTGGATGGCTTTAAGAAAGGAAGGTTAATTCTTACACAGTCTGGTAGGTTACAAGTCCAATTCAGGGTGTCTGCTCCAGGGGAAGGCTTTCCCTTTGTTGGCTCTGGAGGAAAGTCTGATATTGCATCAGTCTTTGTCCAGGGAGCATCTTGGAGCAGGAACCTCAGGTCTGAAGGATGCAGTCTTCTCCCGGTGCTGTTTTCTTGATGGTGCGAGGTTCCCAATTCTCTGCCTGCTTCTCTGTCCTTTTATCTCTCGTAGGATGGCAAAGCATACTCCAGGGAAACTCCCTTGACAGTGGAGCAGTGAAGTAAGCCCCACCCAAATCCTTTAACATGCAGCATAGGCAAACCACCAAATGGAGGACAGTCACAAGATACTGGGAACCATGCCCAGCCACACGGTTACACCTATTTTTGGGGGGATACAATTCAATCCATGACAGCAACAGTTTCTTAGATTTGACACCAAAAGCTGAAGCAACAAAAGGGATAACAAACTAGACTTATCAGGAAATCGTGGTGGCATAGTGGTTAAGTGCTACATCTTCTAACCAAGAGACTGGCAGTTCGAGGTATGCCTTGGAAACTCTGTGGGGCAGTTCTGTGACCTATAGGGGTGCTATGAGTTAAGATCAACGCAATGGCAGTGGCTAGCTAGGACTTCAACAAAATTAAAAACTGTACCTCAAAAGACATCAATAAAGTGGAAGGACAACCACAGAATGGAGAAAATATCTGCCACTCACATATCTGATAAGTGATGTATCCAGAATATATTAAGAACCATTACAACTCAATAATGAAAAGACATATGACCTAACTATAAAACAAAGGACTGGAATAGATATTCCCACAAAGATATGAAAATTATCCACAAGTGCATGAAAAGATACTCCAAGACTATCAGTCATTAGAGAAAGCCAAATGAAAACCACAGTGAGGTACTATTTCGTATCCATCAGAATGGCTATGAAGCCCTGGTGGGCTCAGTGGTTAAAAGCTTCAGAAAGTCAGCAATTCAAATCCATCAGTAGCCCCTTGGAAACCTATGGGGTAAGTCTATTCTGTCCTACAGGATCACTACAAGGTCACTATGAGTCCAAATCAATTTGATGGCAATGAGCTTAAGTTTTGGTTTTAGAATGGCTATTATCAAAAGGATGGGTAATAACAAGTGTTAGCAAGGATACAGAGAAACTGAAGCTTCATACAATACTAGTAGAAATATAAAATGGTGTAGCCACTTTAGGAAACAGTCTGGTAGTTTACTTAAGTTTGTAAGAGTTACCATACGATTCATAATTTTCCCTTATAAAGAAACACCTAAGAGAGATGGGAGCACATGTCCATACAAAAATCTATAAATGAACACACACAGGAGTATTATTCATAACACCAACAAGTGAATCATCAAAATGTGGTATATCCATACAATGCTGTTTTATTCAACAATAAAAAGGGATGAAACACTGATGACACAACATGAATAGTCCTTTGAAAACATTATTCTAAGTCAAAGAAGCCAGTCACAGGAAACCACATACTGCATGGATTCCATTTACATGAAATATACAGAAAAGGCTCCTTTGTAAAGACAAAAATGGATTAGTGGTTGCCTAGGGCTGGGAGCAGGTCCTGGCAGTGCAATGGTTAAGTGCTTGGCTGGCAGCCAAAAGACTGGGAGTTTGTACCCACCAGTGGCTCCTCAGGTAAAAAAGGACCTGCAATCTGCTCCTGTAAAGATTATAGTCTAAGGAACAATATGGTCCAGTTCTACTTTGTCACATAGGGACCACAGGAGTCAACTCTATGCACACAACAACAGGGATTGGGGATGGCAGTCAGGAGGAAGTGGGGGGTGACTATTAAGAGATGGTTTTTTATGTAGGAATGAGAATATCGTCCCATTTGTAAAATCATCACACAATTCTGTGAATAATACTGAAACTACTGAATTCTGCATTTTAGTTAGTCTACTGTATGATATGTGAATTGTATCTCAATAAAGCTGCTTTAAAAAAAACAAAACTAGACAAGAATGCCTGCTCTCACTACCTCTATTCAACATTGTGCTACAAGTTCTAGCCAGAGCAATTAGACAAGTCAAAGAAATAAAGGGCATCCGTATTAGCAACGAAGAAGTAAAGATTTCCCTCTTTGAAGATGAGATGATTGTTTATACAGAGAATCCAAAGAAATCCATAAGTACGCTACTGGAGCTAATAGAGGAGTTCAGCAAAGTATCGGGATACAAGATAAACATAACTAAATCAACAGGATTCCTTTATACCAACAGTGAGATTATAAAAGAAGAAATCACCAAATCAATTCCATTTATTATAGCCCCCAAGAAGATAAAATATCTAGGAATAAATCTAACTAGAGAAACAAGAGATCTTTACAAAGAGAACTACAAGACCTTACTACAAGAAACTGGGAGAGACTTACATAAGAGGAATAATCTGCCCTGCTCATGGATAGGAAGACTCAGTACTGTGAAAACATCCATTTTGCCCAAAACAATTTACTTATAGAATGCAATCCCAATGTAAATTCCAGTGACATTTTTTAATGAGATGGAGACATAAATCATCAGCTTTGTTTGGAAAAGGAAGACATCCCGGATAAGTAAAGCACTATTGAAGAAGAAGAGCACACTGGGAGGCCTCTCACTACTTGACTTCAGAACCTATTACACTGCCACGGTACTCAAAACAGCCTGGTACAGGTACAAAAAAAGACATATAGACCAATGGAACAAAGTACAGACCCCAGAGATGCAACGATCCTCATTTGACAAAGGCCCTAAGATTTTAAACTGGGGTAAGAACAGTCTCTTTAATAAATGGTGCTGGCATAACTGGATATCCATCTGCAAAAAACTGAAACAAGACCCATATCTCACACCTTATACAAAAATCAACTCAAATTGGATAAAAGACCTAAACATAAAAGCTAAAATGATAAGCTCATCCTAGATAAAATAGGGTCAACAATGGAAATTTTAATACACAATATAGACAGATTTCAAAATCTGACAAACAAAACACATTCATCAGAACAGAAAACAGATAAATGGGAATTAATAAGAATCAAACACTTCTGCTCATCCAAAGACTTCATCAAAAGAATTAGAAGACCACCTACAGAATGGGAAAAAATATTTAGCAACTCTATGCCAGACCGATGCCTGATCTCCATAATCTATAAAGTACTACAAAATATCAATAAGAAAAAGATAAATCATCCAATTAAGCAATGGGCAAAGGAGATGGACAGACGATTTTCTAAAGAGGAGATCCAGGCAGCCAAAAAACACATGCGGACATGCTCATGATCATTAACTATTAAAGAAATTCAAATCAAAACAACAATGAGATACCATCTCACCCAAACAAGGTTGGCCATGATCCAAAAAAACACAAAACACTAAATGCTGGAGAGGCTGTGGAGAGATTGGAACTCTCCTACACTGTTGGTGGGACTGCAGAATGGTGCAACCTCTTTGGAAAGCAATCTGGTGCTCCCTTAAAATAATGGATATATCCTACAGAATCAAGGCCTTTCACACCAACGGACACATGCACAAGAACGTTTATTGCAGGACAGTCCACGATAGCAAAAAGATGGAATCCACCCAGATACCCAACAACAGAAGAATGGATAGGTAAACTATGGTACATATACTCAATGGAGCACTATGCAATGATAAAGAATAACAATGATTCCAGGAAACATCTCATAACCTGGTTTCAACTGGAAGATATTATGTTGAGTGAAAGCAGTCAGTGACAAAAGGACAAATATTGTATGAGACCTCTATGATAAGATCTCAAAAACAGACTTGTGTATAGAAGAAAAGACTCTTTGACAACTGCAAGGGAGGGGAGAGAGGAAGGGTGATGTGGGGAGGGTTTAGATAGTTGCTAGAAATCTGGTTGGGAGAAATCGGTGATAGCATACATTAGAAACAAGAAGAACATTAAGTGGCTTCAGCATAACTTGAGTACTCCTTCCATCTTAATCCAATATGGAAAGGATAGAGTATCTGGGACAGGGGGCAGGAGACCATGCTCTTAGGCGAAATCCAGGCCAACTGGCACAACTAGCATTTTGCTAAGAGGGCTCTCTGCACCCCACATTGGTGATTGGCGTCTGGAGTCTTAAAAGCTGCCAAGCTGCCACTCGAGGGCACAGCAATTGGTCCCAACTCAGCAGGAACAGATGCTCACCGAGGACCAAAATGACATGGGGTAAAGACAACCCAGAAGATAGAGACCCACATGAGCGGATGCCTACATTGACTTGGGACTGGAAGAATCGGGTGGTGCCTGGCCACCACCAGTGATAGCTGCGATGGAGCTCACAGAGTTGAGTCTCACTAGCAACACAAGAATAAAAAGGGGTACATCCTGAGATCTCCACTAAAAGACATCAAATGATGGTACCGCAGTTTCAGGGTTCCCCTGGGAGCATGGCCCCCGGCCCTGATGCTGCCCTTGCCTATAAATCATAACGAAGATCCACTCTTCAGACACCAATGGATTGGACTTGGCGATGCAGAGCGACCACATACTGGATGCACTTTATGGTTCTATACATCTATAGGATATCATCTTGCTGACCTCTGGCTGGAGGACGGAGAGTGGGTGGAGAGGAGGCTCCTGGGAGGATGAGACATGTATGGAGCAGAGAAGAATAGGGTGCTGTCACCTGATAGGAAGAGCAGTGGAAGCTGCATACAGGTGGGCATGTAAATTTATATGGGAATGTACATTTTCACTCAGTCATTAAAAACAAAAATGGATATAGATATACCATTTGACCCAGTAATTCCACTGCTTGGACTATATCCTACAGAATCTAGGCCATTCACACCAACTGATATGCACACGAATGTTTATCACAGCACAGTCCACAACAGCAAAAAGACAGAATCAATCCAGATGCCCAACAACAGAAGAAAGGATGGGTAAACTCTGGTATATGTACTCAATGGAGCACCATGCAATGACAAAGAACAATGATGATAGCAGGAAACATCTCTTAACCTGGTTTCAACTGCAAGACATTATGTTGAGTGAGAGCAGTCCACAACAGCAGGACAAATATTGTATGAGACTCCTATGATAAAAACTTATAAGCAGACTCATGCATAACGGAAAAGACTTTTTGATGGCTACAAGGGAGGGGAGGGCGGGAGGGCGGGGGGGCGAGGGGCGAGGGTTTAGATTGCCAGCCAAGTGCCATCGAGTCAGAGTAGACTCATGGCGGCCCTCGGGGCCAGGGTAAAACTGACCCCTAGAGATTTGGTTGGGTGAAACTGGTGACAGCACACATTAGAAAGAAGATCAATATTAATGGGACTTCAACACAACTCCTCCCACCTTAACCCAATATTGCAAGGTTTACAGTATGTACATTTTCATTTTTTATTTAATAAAAAAAATTATAGTGTTTAAAAAAGAAAACAAAACACCTTAGAGTGAAAACCTCTATACGAGGAAAAATTATCACAGAAGCCAGGACCAAACATATCTGTAAGCAAAAAATACACATAGATTTTACAGTAAAATATGAACATTTTGCTTCAGTTTGAATGCCAGTAGGGTAAGCATCTCTGCACTGATTTTGAATTCCTCCACTGTTTTTGATTTTTACAAGAGCTCAGAGACAGAAAATAGCCAAATATTTTATGTCAAATAGTATTTTAAGAAAACCAAATTCTAATCAAATTCAAAACTGGATTTACTTTTATATTTTAAGAGAGGAAATCCTTGTATTTCAAGGGTTCTTAATACAGGGAGGTAAATGTTCAATTTTTATAAATTTATATGGTGATGAGTAGGAAATAATGACCTACTTGAACATACGCTACGGATAATCATATATGCCAAGAAGCCATCACTGACCTGCAATTTATAAAAATGAGATTAGAAAAACTTACATTACCTACATCTCAGTTCTGTCAAACCTGCAAGGTAACAGTGTCACCCTGTTTAGATAGGAAAACCACAGCTCAGAGGAGTTAAGTAACTTGCCCAAGGTCACACAGGTAATTTAGTAACTACAGTTCCAAAGTCCATGCTATTTTTACTACTCCATTTTAAAAGCAAAGAATTAGTTGCCTCTTACACATACTCAACTACCGTACCATACATACACATGCCCACTAATCTTGCTATTTTTTAAACATTCTAGCTGTCCAGCTGCCTCCTAACATAAGCAAATTCCCTGAGGACAGGTCTTGTGTCCTCCTTGTCTTAGGAGACAAGTTCTGGCCTCAGAAAGAAAACCACAGTCACCTATTAGTAGCAATGGAAGCCCTTGTCATGCCCCATGAATAGTGCCTGTGCCCCTTTTACTGCATGTAATATGTACTCAGAAGGAGCCTCGGTGCCACAGTGGTTAAGCACTCCACTTTTAATTGAAAGGTCAGCGGTTCAAACCCACCAGCCACTACATAGAAAAAAGAGTGGCAGTCTGCCTCTGTATCAGTTTACAGCCTTGGAAACCTTAGTGGAAGTTCTACTCTATCCTACAGGGACACTCTGAGCCAGAATCAACTCAGTGGCAATGAGTCAAAAGAATCTAGAGACTCCTTGCCTATTCAGCAAGCACCTCTGCAGCAATTCCTCTTACCGCCTCACTCACTGAGTCTGTGCTGTCCCTGCTGTGTGCTGCACACGCTACAAGACCCATGTCTACTTTGAGGCTGTCCAAAGTGCTCCCACCAAGCCATCCCCTTACTCCTGACTCAAGGGCCAGAGAAAAGTATCCAACTCCTAAACTTTCTCCAGTGGCCCGGCTCTGCTTTCCACCTTTTATGTCTACTGCACACCCTTCACCACACTACTCACTACATCACACTGCCTTGCTCCTCCCCACTACTTTACTATCCACCAACACAACTACTCTGCTGGGAGGACAGCCATGTGCATTCCAGACAGCAGCATGGAAAACATCCATAAATTCACCCTCAAACGATGAGAAATGTTAGCAGGTGCCAAGGAAGCCTTGGTCGTTGCTGTGTGACTCTTTCCCTGAAGGGACAATTTAGCCCATGACCACAAGTTTGACACTGATGGGCATACATACCAGAAGCTCACCATTCCCTCTTCCTATCAGATGTGGTACAAAGGGAGAACAGGAAAGACCATCTTTACCTTTTTTGGCTCGGAGCACCCGCCCTAACCTCTGGGCCTCCTGCCGTCGGGAGCCACCATGAGAAGAGATTTGAATGAGCACATTTGCTTCTGGGAGATCAAATGATGTGTCACCTACCTAAAGAAATAAAGCAGTTATGAGTCTGGAGCGGTTATTTATGAAACAAAAAGAAAAAAAAAAACACAACTGGCCTAGTATTTAAACAAGCTTTGCAAATAATTTAGAAAAAGGAATCACTGTCCCTTGTCATTATACCAGGTTTACCCTGACACAGACAAAGGTAAAACACTGAATCTCAGAAATTCATCTCCCAGTCTAGTGGGAAATCCTGGTGGCATATTAGTTAAGTGCTATGTCTGCTAATCAAAAGGCCACCAGTATGAATATGCCAGGTGTTCCTTGGAAACTCTACAGAGCAGTTCTACTCTGTTCTGTAGCGTCACTATGAGTCAGAATCAACTTGATTCTGATAGCAATGGGTTTGGTTTTCTGGTTTGGTTTGGGGCCTAGTGAATTCTCCTAAGAAAACATATATACTCTCTGTATGCAAAAGCAATCTCACTGACTACGGTCACCACCATCTGCCTAAGCAATACATATGGCACTGGGTGCTAGAGGCCCAAAGACTCTTTGATTTTTTTTTTTTCCCCAAGCTACAGGAACAGGTCTGCACAAAACCGTCGTTCTTATCCACTGAGACAGCAGCACATCTTGGACATGACCTGGCAGGGTCACTGCCCCACACTGGGCTGGAGTCTACTTGGGGTAGCTTCCCCAACGTGGGGACTCCAACTACTGCAGTTACTAGCCACAGACTTTATAGTCTGCTACTTTCTTATCCAGTCACAATCACTTTTTCTGGCTGCCATGGATCAAACTGTGTCTCCCCAAAAATATGTGTGGCCATGTGGCTGGGTCATGATTCCCTGTATTCTATGATCATCCTCATTTTGTGATTTTCCTGTCCTGTATGTTAAAGGATTAGGGTGGGACTGTTAAATCCCTTCATAGGATCTCCTCCCTGCTCCACTGCAAAGGGAGTTTCACTGCAGTATGGCTTGCCCCACCCTTAATCCTTTCACCCAACAAGAGATAAAAGGAAAGGGAAACCAACAGAGAATTGGGAACCTCACACTATCAAGTAAGCAGCACCAGGAGAACAGTGTGTCCTTCAGACCTGAGGTTCCTGCACCAAGAGGCTCCCTGGACAAAGACTGATACAATACTGGACCTTCCTCCAGAGCCAACACAGGGGAAAGCCTTCCCTTGGAGTGGACATCTTGACTTTGGACTTCTGGCCTACCAGATGCGTAAGAATAAACCTTTGTTAAAACCATCCACTCTGTGCTAATTCTGTAAGGCCAGCACTAGCTGTCTAAAACACTGGCCAATCTTTTCTTTTGGGCTTTAGGTCTGTCCTACTCTGCATGTTCTAAATTGCCAGGTCACAGTTTCTAACTACAAATTAAATCCACCTCAAGGCTGGGTATTTGCTGAGTCTGAGCTGTGCTTCTATTTGTCACCCACTATCAAGGCTCACCAGGGAGCAGGATAAATGCTATTCACAACACACAACACCTCCATCTCTAGAAAGACACCTGAGTCCAAATGTCTGCTTTTACCAAGGCAGGAAATAAACATACTTTTCCTTTCAAGAAGGAAATACAATTCACACTTCCTGTATCCCAAAAACAGATAGGGAAAATCTTGATCATGCAAAGAAATGCTGGAGATTATCCACAACACACTTAAAATTTTAAATCTACTTCTTTCACAACCTCATACTCTGCCACCTGTCCCCTAGACACTGGATATGTGGGAATCAAAATGGAAACATGATGTTCCTTAAACAACCACAACTTGCTGCCTAGAATCACACGGTGTGCCCTGCCCCCCAGCGTTAGTATACTGACTGACAGATCTTGAAGACGATTTGCCATTACCCAGCCTGCCACACAAACCTTGGATATGAAGATAGTGTTGATTTTCGGATTGTGTTTGAAATTCTGGAGAATTTGCATCCTTTCCCCCTGGGACGTAGGACCATAAATATAGGGTCTAGAAAAGAATAAAATTGTGTCAGACAGACGATAGCTTCACTCCTCACTAATCCCACGGGCATCTTAGTGGGAAAAAGGAGGTCAAGGTTTCTCTCCAATAAGAAGCCCTCCATTATGCAAGAACATCCCAAGAGCAACTTTATAAAAAGGGCTGTCTATCGATACCACTCTGATCACGCCCAGCACCCTCCTATTACTTCAATGTTCACGTGGACCTCTATTTTGAGAAATTCCTTTGACTTTTGGTATTTTGGACAGTACTTTATTCTGCTTCAATACCTCTAGTTCTAAGCTTAGAGTCTATACAAAGAAAATCCTCTGAATTCATGAAGCCCAAAGGGACTGTGTTGTGGACTGAACAGTGTCCCACAAACATATGTGTTAACTTGTGTAGGTCATGATTCCTAGTGTAGTGTGGCTGTCCTCCATTTTGTAATGGATACAATTTTCCTATGTGTCCTATACCCTAATCTCTGCCTGTGGTTAATGAGGCAAGACTGGATTATATTAAAGAGGATTAAGGTGGGATGCAACACCCTTACTCAGGTAAAATCCCTGATCCATAGTAAAGGGAGTTTCCCTAGGGTACACCTCTTTTATAAGACGTAAAAGAAAAGAAAATGAGCTAAGAGTGGAGGACCTCACATCACCAAGGAAATAGAACCAGAAGCACACATCCTTTAGACTCAGGGTCCCTGTGCTAAGAAGCTCCCATATCAAGGGAAGGCTGGTAACAAGGACCTTTGTCCAGAGCTGAGAAAGCCTTTCCCTGTTACTGATACCATGAATTTGAACTTCTAGCCTCCTATACTGTGATAGAATTTCCCTTTGTTAAAGTCACCCACTTGTGGTATTTCTGTTAGAGCCATGCTAGATAACTAACACAGACTGGGAAAGAAAACATTGCTATTTCCATCATTAAAGTTTGGGATTAACTGTTTGGAATAAACTGTTTCTAATGACACAGGCATCCTCTATGAAAGAGGAGAAAGGAGTGCCCAGCCCATTTCAGTCTGTTTCCTCTGGGCTTCTACACCACCAACATTCAGATGCTCTTTTCCCAAGGGCACATACCTATTTAACAACTGGGAACTCCATACACCTGTCTTGTGTCTTAGAGTGTAGTGGTGACCAGTGTTATACCTTCCCATGATCAGTAACAACAGTAAAGATGAGGAGGACAAGACACATGATGACAGTTAGCAGGTATGCTGTGCCTTCCAACACAGGGTAAAGAGCTGGGCATCGCAGTATAAAAAAAAAAATCTATCCACTGTCCTTCAATTTACAAATGGAAACAGAACATCAAGACAGTGAGGCTCCAGTGCCCACACCCACCAGCAGCCCCAGGCATGCCTGTTAGCCATCCAGGCAGCACTACTGCCTGTGCGTCCTCTGTACCTTGGCTCAGCATGGTGCTATGAATTGGTTACTGACATGCTAAGCTGGCGTGTGTCAGACTGGTTCTACCCTGTGGGAGGCTCGTCAGAGTCTGCAAAGTGACAGCTCCCAGGCATATGGCATCTGATGACCCCAATCACAAGCCTGCCTGTTAAGAGGGTACAAATCTGAAAATTTCCTATGCGTGCCATTTGGTGGAAAAGGGTGGTGGTACGGATTAAATTGTGTTGCTCAAAGTATGTGCTGTAAATCCTACCTCTAAGCCTGTGGTTATAATACCATTTGGGAATGGGTTTTTGTTATGCTGATGAAGCAGGATTAGTATGGGATGTATCTTGCTTCATTCTTAAATTATGAAAGAGATTAAATGTAAACACAGCAGACAGGGAAAACGCCACTGAAGATTGCCCAGGAGAATCTCCGAAAAGACAAGGACTTTCCTTCAGAGCCACAAGTGAAACAAATTCTTGCCCTAAAGCCCACACTCTGAATTTAGATGTCTAGCCTCCTAAACTGTGAGAAAATAAACCTCTGTTAAAGCCACCCACTTGTGGTGATTCTATTATAGCATTAGATGACTAAGTCAGGTGGGAAGCTCCACTTTTCAGCACAGCCCCTCGGCAGCAAGGTTCATCTTCCTGTTATCAGGAAAAACTGCTCACAATGGCAAGCTCAGTATTTGACGGTTTCTTCCCCAAAGGAAACACAGGAGGGTAATTATCCTGCAGAAAGAGAATCTAGCATTTGCTGAACATCTCCTAGCTGCCAGGCCCAAGAATCCTGAAGTAGGTGGTATTAGCTCTGTTTTCCATAGCAGTGAAATAAGGTTCAGAGAAGGTGTCAATTTTTCCTAGGTCACACAGCAAATAAGAGGAGCTTGGACTCAGATCAATCTGACTCCAAAGTTGACACTATTCCCACTACACCATACTACTAGTAAACCCTGACAGTATCTCTGGAAAATTCTTCAATAACCAGTGTCTTACAAGAAACAAAACAGACCAACGTCCACTGTCGAATCTACTCTACAGGAGCACCTTAAAGAAAGCAAGCAGTATGACATGTCACACAACTTAAGGCCTGATGAGATTTTTTAAAAAGTCCATTTAACAGAGGTTCTATTAAGAATCTAGAAAGAGTACTAGCACAGGGGTGGAAGGAAGGGAAAAGCTTCATTAAATGGCATAGTAAACACATACAACATTTCCCTGCCCTCTTCAATCAATAGTAATGTAACAGGAAAGCACAAATCCAGAAACACAAAGATAAAGTCACAGGAGCTGAAAAACAGATGCAGGCTGGCAAGGTGACTGACATGCAGACACAAAGCAGATGCCTAGGCTGGCAGGAGGGAAAGTCAACACAAACTGATTTTCTACACAGAACACAGAGGGCTTAGAGAGTTATACACCAGCTGCCTTTTAAGTGGGTGGTGGGGGAGGACTGCAGACAGCATTGGTCTCGAGGAGCAGTGAGACCCCAATCCCAGCAGCAGACAGCAGCCTGCTTCCACCTGGCAGAAAACTAGAGGCTTACTTCCTGGTTCTGAATAATGAGGCTCTGTCTGCTGGAACATTTGGCAGAACTGAGAGCAAACGGGATGCTAAGAGTAAAGGATCAACAGGAAATTTTTCTTCAGTGCTTAAGACCTGTCAGTCCCCTTCCCTCTCCCTCTCAACAATCCACACTGGAGGCCAAAAGACTTCCTGAAAGATTCCTCTCTGGAGAAACTGGCCAGTTGACAAGAAAGAGATCTACAGACAGTGGCATTTTGCAATCTCCTAATAATCATACTACAGTGAGTTCTGCTAGTTGACAAGCTCATCAAGCTACAGAAAAAGTCCAATCAGCTTTTCAGTGACCAACTTCTAAAGAAGAAAATACAGCCAAGGATTACCAAAACTCTGAAGGACTCTAAACTCTAAAAACAGGTAAGAACAATCAAAACAAAATAACTTGAAGAGAAACAGTGTAGACAACAGATAAAACATTCAATAGCCATACAGGTGCTGTGATGGTTACCAATAAAGAACTTTTCTGCAAGACGTGTTAGGCTGGGTTCTTCAGAAAAGCAAAATTAGTGAAGCATGTATTTGTATATACACTATACATATTTAGAGAAAAAGATTTATCTCAATGAAATGGTTCATGCAGGGACAGCAGTTGGCAAGTCGCAAGTCCATGAGTCAGGCATCAGGCTGTAAGCTTCTCCTGAGTCACATTAACTTTAGGGGTCGATGAACCCAAGATTCTCAAATTAGACAGAGGCTGCTTGCTCACAGCTGTCAATGTAATGAATCCAAGATTGGCAGATTAAAAAGCCAGGGAGCTGTCCCAAGTCCCACGAACTAGAGGTCAGATGCTGATAAGCTGAATGTAGGATTCAGAGCAGAGCAAAAGCTAGCGAGCTTTGCCAAAAGTCCACATAAGATATGCTGGATATAGGCCATACCACCAAAGAAATTCATTTCAACTGAGTGAGTACTCACCAGCAGATCCCATCATGAAGGTGACCACACTCTATCACATCTCACTGTGTAAGTGATCACATCATTGTACAACTGCAAAACTACATCATAACTGCCAAACCACTGAGAATCATGGCTGAGATAAGCTGACATAAAACTGTAATAATCACAGTCCATCCCTTGTCAACTGGACACCTGTATACATCTCCTTAAACCACACATAACGAATAAAGACAATTATAAAAGTCATACTTCTGCCTAGCATGATACAATGAACATACACAAAACCAAATTAAGTACTAGCCCACTTATATCTTATATTTTGTTAAGTCAGAAAAACAAAAATGTGTGATACATAGATACAAGCAGTAATACTGATAACTATTATAGTCCTTGTTTCCACAACGTGCCATGTGGTTGCACCTGTTATTTACAACTACCTTTGTCCACTGCCTGTTCTATATTCTCTTGCACTCAGCAAGTACCTCAGTTGGTCATGGTTCTTTGTCTGGCAAGGTGTCTCAAACCTTTATTCCTGAAGAGTCTGGGCCATTAGCACTCACATCACAATTGGGTTGCTGTAGTTTTCCACTAACTACAGGGCATGGCAGCACTAACAGATGTCCTAAGGTGTCTCCTGCATTCCAGACAGACTCTTCTTTATGTTCATTATGTACTATAAACCTGATTTGCTCCTGGTAATCAGATTAACCACATTTGCTCCTGGTAATCAGATTAACCACATCAGCCAATATGCTAACTCCTTTCTTCGTCTTTTGATTTAGAAGCGTAAGGAGCCCAAAGTGGAATACTAGCATTCTCAGCTTCCAGTTCAGTAGAATCAGTGATGCCTCCAGGTGAGAGCATTCCTCCCTTTCAAATTAAGACCTATAGATCTTCAGAGCATAGGATCATGGGACAAGAAGCAAAAACTTTGCAAGTGGGTGAATAGGGTTAATGGTGAGTGATGCCACCGCTATTTCCACCCCTTGATTCCTGGACCCATGAATCCTGGCTATGGGAGAAACAGTACCATATACTGGACACTGGTTTAGAGCACACACAGCCTCCTGGAGAACACTGTCCCAACCCTGCAAGGTACTGCCTCCTAGCCAGCAATGTAATTGTGTTTTTAGAAGGTCATTCCATTATTGTATCAAGTCAGCTGTTTCAGGATGATGGGAAACACAGTAAGACCAGTAAATTCCATGAGCACAGGTCCACTGCAGCACTTCATTTGCTGTGCAGCAAGTCCCCTGATCCAAGACAATGCTGAACAGGATGTCATGTGGATGGATAAAGCATTCTATAAGTCCATGGATGGTAGCTTTGGCAGTGCATTGCATTCAGGGAAGGCAAATCCATACCCAGAGCATTTACTCCACTGGCTTATCACCTCAGGGGATGGTATTACATCGAGGAGTCTCAGTACTGGTCTTGGCTGATAGCAGACTGGGCACTCAACAGTGGCTGTATCCAAGCTGGCTTTGGTAAGTCAAGTCCATGTTGCCAAGCCCATGCATAAAACCTCCATCCCTTCCACCATGGCCACTTTGTTCATGAGCCCACTGAGCAACAATGGGAGTGGCTAGACAAATGATGACTGGTTTCCACAGAACCATCATCCTATCCACAAGATTGTTAAAATCTTTCTCTGCTGAGGTCACCTGTTAATAATCATTCACAAGAGACACAAATATCTTCATTTCTTTGGCCGATTTACAATTTCTTCCCCATATCTCCTTGTCTCCAACTTTCCAATCATGTTACTTCCAAGTCTCTGATGATCCAGCCAAACCACTTAGCACAGTACATGAATCAGTATACAGTCACACACCTGACCAATTTCTCCTCTGAAGTGAAGTAAACATCCAGGTGCATTGCTCAAAGTTCTGCTCACTGGGAAGATTTCCCTTAACCACTGTCCTTCAGGGAGTGAATGTCCCAGAAAGGGGGAACAGTACTACTGCTGTCCACTTTGGAGCAGTACCTGCATATCTTGGAGAACCGTGTTTAAACTAGGTGTGAGTTTTCTCTTCTTCAGTTAACTCATCATAAGGAACTCCTCATCAGGCCATAGGTACAAACTGTCAGATGAAAGATAATATGACAAGACTGGAGGCCCTGGGCATCTGGAGCACTCCCTCATGCACCATACTTTGGCCTTCACATCCTGCTTGGCCCTAATCTGGCATATGTCACTTCCCTTTGATGATGATGTGCTGCTGTGCATGTCTGACTTTATGACTCTGTGGGTCAGGCAACACCCAGTTCATGATGAGCAGCTAGGCCCCAAGGAGTCTTGAGGGCCTATGATTAAGCATTAGTCTCTACTAAGGCCCAGTAACAAGCCAAAAGCTGTTTCTCAAAGAAAATAGTATAAAGGCTTTGCTTCAAAATTCCAAGGGTCTATGCTGTGATTTTACAGTAGGAGCCCACCAAAGACTCCAAACAATATTATCTACCTGCCAGTGACACTTCCTTGGCCAGATTATATGGTCCAAATAGCACAGCCACTTGTATGGCAGCCTGAACCAGTTGCAGACCCTTCTGTGGGGTCCGAGTCTTACTCAAAATTAGCAGCTTTTCAAGATACCTGATAAATAGGCCTGCAGGGCACACCCAAATGAGGGTTACATTGCCTCCAAAATCTAGAGTCCCACTAGGTGTTGTACCTTCTTTTTAGTTGTGGGAGGGGCCAGATACAATAACTTATCCTAACTTTAGACTATCTTCACATGTCCCACATCACTGTAGTCTCAAAAATTTCAGTGAGGTGATGTTGCAAAATGGCCCAGCCTCTTTGGAAAGCAATCTGGCATTTCCTCAGAAAAATGGATATTGATATACCATTTGACCCAGTCATTCCACTACTTGGAATATACCCTACAGAATCAAGGCCTTTCACACCAACGGACACATGCACAAGAATGTTTATTGCAGCACAGTCCACAATAGTGAAAAGATGGAATCAACCCAGATGCCCAACAACAGAAGAATGGATAGGTAAACTATGGTACATATACTCAATGGAGCACTATGCAATGATAAAGAATAACGATGATTCCAGGAAACATCTCCTAACCTGGTTTCAACTAGAAGACACTATGTTGAGCGAAAGTAGTCAGCGACAAAAGGACAAATATTGTATGAGACCTCTACGATAAGATCTCAAAAACAGACTTGTGTATAGAAGAAAAGACTCTTTGACAGCTGCAGGGGAGGGGAAGGAGGGAAGGTAAGGGGGAGAGGGGGAGGGAGGCAGGGTTCAGATTAGATAGTTGCTAGAAATCTGGTTGGGAGAAATCGGTGATAGCTACATTAGAAACAAGAAGAACATTAAGTGGCTTCAGCATAACTTGAGTACTCCTTCCATCTTAACCCACTATTGAAAGGATAGAGTAGGTGGGGCAGGGGGCAGGAGACCATGCTCTTAGGTGAAATCGAGGCCAATTAGCACAACTACTGTTTTGCTAAGAGGGCTCTCTGCACCCCACATTGGTTAGTGGCGTCTGGGGTCTTAAAAGCTGCCAAGCTGCCATCCATGGGCACAGCAAATGGTCCCAACTCAGCAGGAACGGATGCTCACCGAGGACCAAAATGGCATGGGGTAAAGGCAACCCAGAAGATAGAGAGACCCACATGAGTGGGTGCCTACATCGACTTGGGACCAGAAGAATTGGATGGTGCCCGGCCACCACCAGTGATAGCTGTGATGGAGTTCACTAAGTTGAGTCTCACTGGCAACACAGGAATAAAAAGGGGTGCATCTTGAGATCTCCACTAAAAGACCTCAACTGATGGTCCAGCGGTTTCGGGGTTCCCCTGGGAGCATGGCCCCTGGCCCTGGTGCTACCCTTGCCCATAAATCATAACGAAGGTCCACTCTTTGGACACGAATGGATTGGACTTGGCAATGCAGAGTGATCATATATTGGATGCACTTTATAGTTCTATACGTCTATATCATCCTGCTTACTTCTGGCTGGAGGAAGGGGAGTGGATGGAGAGGAGGGGAAAGGAGACTGTTGGGAGGATGAGACATGTATGGAGCAGAGAGGAATAGTGTGCTGTCACTGGACAGAGAGAGCAGTGGAAGCTGCATATAGGTGGGCATGTAAATTTATACAGGAATGTACATTTTCATTCAGTGATATTAAATAAGAAAAAAAATTTCAGTGAGGTGAAAGGTGCCTGAATTTTTTTGTCAGAATAATTTCCCAACTCTAGCATGTAAATGTTTTGCCAGTAAAATCCAGAGTCACTGACATTTCTTACTAGGTCCACTCAGCATAACACCACCGATATAATGGGTCAGTATGATTTGACTTTTTGTGGAAAGGAACAGATCAAGGCCCCTGTAGACTAAATTATGACATAGGGCTGGAGAGCCGATGTACACCTGAGACAGGACACTTAAGGTATATTGTAGCCTTGCCAACTAAAGACAAACTGCTTCTGGTCTTTTGAAACAGGCCATTAGCTAGCTACATACCAGGTACCAGGAAATGTATTAATCTACTCAAGGAATGAAACTACATTTAGAATAGCAACTGCAACTGGAGCTGCCACCGGTTCAATTTTTGATAATCTACTGTCACTCTGTCACTCTTTAAGATGTATCTGTTGCTTGCACAGGTCATATACACGAATGGGTATGTGAAACCACTACTCCTGCATGCTTCAAATCCTTGATGATAGCTGTAATCTCTGCAATCCCTTTAGGAATGTGGTATTGCTTTTGGTTTACTGTTTTCCCAGGTAGGTGCTATCCTAACGACTTCCACTTGGCTTTCCCTACATAATAGCCCAACTCCACTTGGAATCCAATGTGAGGGTGCTGCCAAATACTAAGTATATCTCTTTTAATTATGCATCCAGGAACTGGGAAATCATGCAGAACAAATTCAAGGACCCACTAAACCAACTGTGAGATGGACATAACCTATGACTCCATTAATAACCTGACTTCATATGCACCAACTCTCACTGGTGGGTCACAGTGATGCTTTGGGTCTCTTAAAATCAGTGTCAGTTCAGAGCCAGTATCCAGTAATTCTGACACATCTGATTATTTCCTTTTTCCCAGTGAAAAGTCACTCTAGTAAAAGGCTGTAGATCCCTTCAGGGAGAAAGATAATAGTATAAATTTGGCCTGTCCTTCATTCAAAGAGTTGTATATCTGTAAACCTGCACAGGTCTGGGAATTAACTGAGCAGCTATGACAACTCTGGGGATTCAAGTTTGACTTAGATTTTATCCACTTGTACAGATCATGTAAATAGTTAGAAGATCTCTTATTTATTTCACTCCTACGGACACCATGACTAAGTAGGCAACAAGTTGTATGTTCATGATTCAGACTACTCTGATTACCACTTTATCTCCACAGTCCATTACAGTAACCATGCCCATCTCACCTTGGTGACCGAGTGCTGCCACTTGTCTCCTACTACTAGAGGGTCCAATCAGCCCCACTGCTGTTAAGTGTCTTAATTCACTGAGGGCAGTTACCCAATGTGACTTACATAAAACAGCAATCACTGCAGTCTTCAAGTATGCTGGGGTTCCTTCACAGATCTGTCCTCACCGTTGTGGTGAAAGGTTTATCCTCGGGGCATGTCATGTGTGGGTCTGTGGCTCTAACCTGATAAATATACTTTAACACATCAAGTTTCCTAAGACTCTGGATGCCTTCTACGTATACCAAGACAGGCCTGGTACTTCAACTTGATTTAGCGTAGGCTGCCATATAATTCATTTTTCAATAACGCAACCAAATAAATTATTAGATCCTTTTCCTAAACTCTTGAGCTGAAACACTGAAGAAATCTGTGCTTAGTAGCCTTTATCAATAAACTCAGACTAATCCATCTTTGTCTTTCCACCAGTATCCCACACCTTTTACTAGCCAATCCCACACATACTCCCCATGATTCTGTTTGTACATATTAGAAAAGTTCAGCAGTTCTTTTGGAGTGCAGCATACTGTCTCCTGGATCACATTCTGTACTTTACCTTTAGGGGCTCACTGAGACTTTGTCTAGTTATAGCCAAAATTGGTGGTGGGGATGTGTTTTGAGAACATTTAGCATCGTCTTGTAAGACATCTGCCTTGACCAATGCCCCAAGCAATAACTCAGGCACAGGCTCATCAGGCACAGCTGGATTAATCTCACAGACAGGGGTAAAACAGCTAAGTTTTACTGGGGAGGGTGGCTTATCAGACAAACACTGAGTATTCTGTTCACTGGGGAATAAGAGGGCTGGTTCTGTTGGCAGAAGTGATTTAATGGAATTTAGGAGCTCAGTGTCTCCCCCTTCCTGGTTATCTGACTGTATGTCTCCATTCCAAGTTTTAGGATCCCATTTTTTCCAATTAATACCCTTACTTTAACTTCAGACACCACTCAAAGTTGGGAATTGAGTTGGCACTGTAATTAAGCCAACTGGACTTTGTTTTTGGCAGTATCAGCTCTGTTCAAGGTACAAATGCAAACTCTGAGGTTGTTTATGCAACACTTGAGCTTTGACTCTTAAGTCCTGAACTCACTTCTTTGTTTCATTACCTTGCTTAATGAAAGTAGGACCAACCAAGCAGCTTCCTTATACTGCTCATTATGACACAACTGTAGAAAAGTATCAAACATGCAATCCTCAGACTGCTGCCTTTCAACAATACCTGATCTATTGGCAGTTTATTTGTGTATTTCTATCACTACCCCATGTCATGGATTAGCAGTACCCTCTTTGCTACTGGAACCAGAGTCATCAACATCTTTAAGACTACGATATGAGAACCAATTAAAAAAATTCATCTCTTACAATTTTGTTTCTGTAGAACCACTCTTGCTCCCAATGTCCTAGGCCTGGTTCTCTAGGGAAGCACAACCAGTAAAGCATATAAATATATCAAAACCAAAAAACTCCACTACCATCAAGTCGGTTCCGACCCATAAATATATAGCGATTTATATTAAGAAAATGACTCATGTGGTTGTAGCGGCTGGAACCTCCCAAGTTCAAAGAAGCTTCTCTTGATTCACACAGTCACAGGGGCTGGCAAACCCAAGATCAGCAGGTCAGACAACAAGACTTTTGCTCTCATGTTGCCAAGATTGTTAAATTCCAAGACAGATATGCAAGATAGTACATAACTCCTAAAGCCTTGCATTACTGCAGGAGGAAGCAAATACGAAGTCTGACAGTTAAGTTCATGAACTTAACTGAAGTGTTACAGTACCTCATTGCTGATTATCACTATGGTCACCTTCAAAGTACTTCCCCTGGGGATGCTATGCACTGATGCCAGTGCCTAGTCCACCTTTCAAAGCAATTTTTGAACTCTTTCTGGAATGACCAATGTGCAGTAGCAAGGTGGCAAGTTTATGAACTTAACTGTATAGTTGTCTGTGAGGGAGCTTTTAGCCTGTAAATAAATAACTGTATTGGAACAGCCTCCCTACTCACCTGATCGGGCCCTCAATGGCTTTTTTCTTTACCCAGAGATGACAGAAATACTGGAAGGAACACATTTTGATGACATTCAGGACGTCAAGGGTTGTATGTAGACAGCTCTGATGGCCTTTCCAGAAAGAGTCCCAAACTTGCTTTGAAAGGTAGACTAGGCACTAGCATCAGTATATAGCTTCCCAAGGGGAGTATTTCAGAGGTGATATTCACTGAAGTGAGATTCAGCAACGAGGTATGCAGCATTTTTTCCAGGATAAGTTTGCAAACTTAAATGACAGTCCTCATACTTCTTCCTCATTACTTGGCAGAGAACTTAGAACAGCCAGGCTTTACGCAAAGCCATCTATGAGAGGTTGTGGGCTGGTGAGATGACTAGGTAGGAGCTTCCTGAAAATCTGTTTCTGGATTGGGATGCTAGTCCAGCTCGCTTTGCCTTCCTCACCTTTGTATGACATACTCAACCTCATTTCTGCCCACTGAGGACAGTCACCTCATTCATTTGGAGTAATATTCCAGATGTCACTTCCTGCTCACTTTTGGAGCCCAAATCATAGACAAGAGGCCCTGTTCACTGGGTTCAGGTAACTAGACCTTTCTATTTGCTCTAACCTCTGACCAGTAGCTATTCTGTCTTGCCTGGTTCTCAGGATAAGGGCTATATAACCAAAGCTACTGATACTGACAAGTTCTTGAGAGGATCAACAGAAAAAGAGACACTTGTACACTCTCACATGAAGAAGACAAGTTGGTATGGACGTGACTTCAATTTTTCAATTCTTACTTGTTCAGCCGTATGGCATATTCCTTCAGGGCAAATACATTGTCAGCAAAGACAATAATCTTGTCATTTCTCCTTTCATGAAACTTGATTAGAAATTGACAAGCTCTGAATTTATTAGGGTTCATGGTATACAGCAAGATTCGCTTCTTGGTTTTAATTGCGACATACTCTCGATAAAACTCAGGAGACATAGGGCACCAAACCTGTGATAAAAAAAGAATCATGAGTCATTTTACAAGCTTTCAGTTAGTAAAATTAGCTTTAAAACAAAACAACTAATACCAGGTGAATTAAATATCAAGCTATAAACATACATACACAAATATGTGCATATTAGCGAAATACACACCTAATAAAACAAAATCTACCATAATATGTCATGTTGAATCAGGGCATTCTCACATATTAATCACTTCAAAGACACCCGTGAAATTTTCATAATTGAAGGAAACCAGATTCTCAATAGAGCTGCCAGCAGTTCCTCGACTTTAGACCACTTCCTTCACACACAATTCAGAACTGCTATTGAGAACTCTGCCTCCCTCCACACACATTTTTTAGCTCACAGCAAGGAGCTCTTTAGTTAGGCTCTGGGGTCATGGGAATGAAGCCAATCGTCACTGGGTAAGTCATTCATTCATCTCTGTACTCCAAAGCCCAATAACCACCCACCCAAATCACGAAAGACAAGCCCAGAGAGTGGTAAAATTCAACACAAATTCAAGGAACAAAAAAATGGCAAAATATTTGCACATTTATTCAAAATCATGAGACAGCACCTCTGGATAGTAGGATGTAAAAACTCAAGACTTTTCACAGACAAACCCCCAATTATCAAGCCAACCCTTGGTTACGACCTACAACAGCTGACCAGGCAGTGAGGGAAAGGGTATCTGTCTACCTCCTCCACAAAAGATGGGCTACAACACAGGGTGATATTCTATAAGAAGTCACAAAGTATATGTTACCAAAGGCCTATCAACCTATCCATCTTATGAATATTTCAGGGCCACTGCAGCTTTTTTTTTAAGTTTATCATCAATCATATAAAATAAGACTTTTGTGTATCCTAAAAATCATCTGAAGCTCTAGTGCATAAAAGACAGCATAACATGCAGTAGTTCTGGAACCAACCAGTCTGCCTGCGGTGAATCCCAGCCCACTCAGGAGCAGTGTAACGTTTTAAGCAACAGACTAATCTTCCCTCTGCCCTAGTCTCCTTCCCTGTACAGTAAGAGTGCTGCCAAGGGAAGGAGTTAACACATTCCTCCTACTCCTCAGAACAGTGTGACCACCCAGGCAGGTTCCCCAAACCCATGCCAGTGGTCTGGAATCAGCCAGTCCTCCTTCGCCTAACATGGCAGACACTTGGTGACACAAGGCCTCTGAGCCTGATTTGCTCTTTCACCAGGACCAACATGACTCATTCTCTGATCTCCCCAAACCTTTACCCAACTGGAACTCCGGCAGGCTCCTTTCCTGGCCATCCTATTTAAAATCTCATTCTCTGATGGAAAAAATCTTGAAAATGAATAAAGAGGATAGTCAAACAACCCAATGAACGTAATACACATGTTTTTAAAACAATACATAATAAACATGTGTTTAGAACATTTAAAAAAAATAGAGGCAGGGACCAAAATAACTCATTCCTGAAGATGCACATTGTCATGGATCCAATTGTGTCCCCCCAAAAATACGTGTAGCCATATGGCTGGGCCATGATTCCCAGTATCTTGTGACTATCCATCCTTTTGTGGTTTTCCTATGCTGTATGTTAAAGGATTAGGGTGGGACTGTAAATCCCTTTATAGGATCACCTCCCTGCTCCTCTGGTAAAGTGAGTTTCCCTGGAGTACGGCTTGCTCCACCTTGCCTTTCAGCCTGCAAGCGATTAAAAGGAAAGAGAAGCAAGCAGAGAACTGGGAACCTTGTACCATCAAGCAAGCAGCACCAGGAGAAAAGCGCATCATTCAGACCTGAGGTTCCTGTGCCAAGATGCTCCCTGGACAAAGACTGATGCAATACCGGACCTTCTTCCAGAGCCAACAAGGGGAAAGCCTTCCCCTGGAGCAGACACCCTGAATATGGACTTGCAGCCTACTGGACTATGTAAGAATAAACCGTCCTTTGTTAAAGCCATCCATTCTGTGGTGTTTCTGTTAGAGCAGCCCTAGTAGACTAAAACATACATCCAACAATAAAAAAAAATATACAAGGTTATTCACTACAGTCTTGTTTGTCACTATAAAATGTTGGAAACCTAAAGGCCTGTACACTAAACGAGCTATGGTACGTCCACACTTTGAATCCTTAAAACAGAACAAAAACGACCTATACGCAGTGTTACACTGTGATGCCTAAGATATGTTAACATAAAAAAAGCTAAGTGGAAAAGAGAATTTATATTATGCTATCTTTTGTGTAAGAAAGGAGGGAAGGTAAGAAAATGCATGTGTGGTGTGAGTACACATACACACAGCCGCTGCTATGTGCAAAAAAAAAACACAGGAAGAACAGAGCATAGCTTATGTGGAGGAGCTGGGAAGAGTTGACAGGAAAGGAAGATGAAAACAGGTGGGAAAGAGAAATATTCCTTTATAACTTTATATGGTTTCCCATATTCAAATGATAATAAACAATAGGAACAAGGATTGAAGTGAGAAAAAGTGGCATAATAACAGAAATAAACCTAACTAAACATCAAATGAGTATTATAATTACACATAAGGAAGGGGAAGAAAAGAAATAAACCAAGTAACTTTAGAACACAGTATCTGATGGGTTCAACTTCTAAAATTTCTCTATGTATACTCTCAGATTGATCACATAAACATATTGTGAGTAACAGAAGCAAAGTTTCTGGTAGACAAGGAAATTACAAATACAGACAGGTCAGAAGGAAATTCATGGTGTTGGTATAAAGCTGAAAGGCTGGGGTTCTGAATCTATCCACAGGCATCTGTCCCCAGGCCTGGCAGTCTACTTCCAAAAAAGAAGTTACCAAAATCCCTACAAAGCACAGTTCTATTCTGACACACATGATGTAGCTGTGAGTCAGTCAACTTGATAGCCACTGGTCAGCATGGGACAAACCAGTGAATATCCTATGAATAATGGAGGGCAAATTTGTTACTGCTAGTGAAAGAAATCACAAATATGGAAAGGTGAGAAGAAAATTTATAGCAATGAATTATACTGGAGCTATTACCACAAACTCCTGTTTGTAAAGTGTGCAAACAGATGAAGAAGCAGATACAAGTATGGGGTTCTGTGGGTATTTGTATGTATGTGCCCAGACATGCTGATGACTCGAGTCCACCCAAAGCACCTCAGAAAGAAGAACTGGCAAGCTACTCCTGAAAAACTCATACACTGAAAACACCATGGTGCACAATTCCACTGCAATAAACACAGAATCACAGAGTTAGAATGAACTCTACGGTAACTGCTTTTCTAACTGGTGTGTGCACATACGTGTAAGGGCACATACGTGTATGTGCAAGTACACATATTTTCTAGCATTACCCTTTCAGTTAGCCTGGGAATGACATCACAGTAATGGTAAGCATCCCTAGCACACAGATCTTGGTTTTTCCATTTCATTCTCTACTGAAAGAAATCAGGACTCCCTGGAGAAATGACAGAATCCAAGGTTGGGACAAGAATACACTGCTATGCCAGAAAATAAGAAAATGCTCCAAGAATGATGGAGACATATTAAAAAGTCCTAAGAAATGGTTTGTTTATAAATTTTTGAATGATAAACTAATTCATACTGTAAACTTTCACCTAAAGAAAGACATAAGAGGTAGCTGGACAAGGCATACCCTGGTCATATGAGATAAGCTGAGTATGACCAAAATAATGACAGTAATCTTTCTGACAGCCTCTTTGAAGTTTCTAGTTCTTTATACACACAGCCATCCTTTTTCACAGGAAAATCTTAAAATCCTCCATTTCACAGAAAGTAAAACATGAATGTCCCATTGCTGCTGTTGCTAGATGCCAATCCAACTTATAGTGACCCAATGTATCGTGTATGACAGAATGAAACATCCCCCAGTGTGGCACCATCCTCAAAATCGTTGCATGTTTTAACCTATTTTGTTGCAGCTACTGTGTCAATGCATTTCATTATGGGTCTTTCTCTTTTTCACTGATCCTCTACATTACCAAGCATGATGTACTTCTCCAGAGACTACTTCCTTCTGATGACATGCCTAAAGTATGTGAGACAAACTTTTGCCATCCTTGCTTCTAAGAACTATTCTGGCTATAGTTCCTCCAAGGCAGATTTATTGTCCTTCTTCACCAAAACTATAACTCAAACCCTTCCATTTTTCTTTGGTCCTCCTTATTCTTCCCTAATCATTATCCAGCTTTCACAGACATATGAAGTGATAGAAAACACCATGGTTTGGGTGAAGCACATCTTAAGTACCTTTGCTTTTTAATATTTTAAAGAAGTCTTTTGCAGATTTACTAATCAATCATTGGATTTCTTGACTGCTCCTTCCATGGGCACTGATTGGGACTCCGAGTAAAATAAAATCCTTCACAACTTCAAAAATTATCTTCATATATCATGACATTTCTTCTTGGTCTAATCTTGAGGATATTTTCTTCTCTGCATACAAGGTCCAACAATTAAGTTCACAAACTCATCCTAGACAAAGTGCTACATACCTCACTGCTGAATATCACTATGGTCACCTTCAAAGCACTCCCTTTGGGAAGCTATGCACTGACACCAGTATCTAGTCCACCCTTCAGAGCAATTCTGGAACTCTTTTTCTGGAATGGCCATCAACTACCATCATACTACCCTTGATGTCCCGAATGTCATCAAAACATCATCCTTCAGTATTTCCTTTATTTCTGGGTAAAGAAAAAAAAGTCACTGGGGGACAGACTGGATGAATACGTAGGCTATTCCAATACAGTTATTTGTTTACTGGCTAAAAACTTCCTCAGAGACTGTACCAGTGTGAGCTGGTACATTGTGATGCAAGAGCCATGAGTTGGTGGCAAAAAATTCAGGTCGTTTCGGTGTAACTTTTTCATACAGCCATTTCAGCACTTCCAAATGCTAAATTGGGTTAACTGTTTAATTGGTGCAAATTCATAATGAACAATCCCTCTGATACCAAAAAAAGGTTAGTGACATTGTTTTGACTCTTGATTTGCGCTGACACAATTTTTTGAGAATTGGCTGATTTCCATTGTGTACTTTCACGCTTTGTTTCAGGGTCATATTGGTACACACGTGATAACATGGCCCCAAACATCATCTTGCCTCTCCAAAAAGTCCAGCAAACTTTGACTCTCTTTTTCTTACCATCGGTGAGCTCCTTCAGGGTCATTTTTGCACACATCTTTCTTTCTCAGGCCAAGATTTTCAGCTAAGATTTTTCTGTTTGTCTGTTGATGTTCTCTTGGTCTGCTATGCTTCTCACAGTCAGTCTATGATTTTGATGCACAATTCAACAAATTTTTGTGAAGTTTTCATCAGTTCTGCTCATTACTGGACACTTTGAGCTCTCTTCATCAGTGATACTTTCTCTCCCTTCAGAAAAACATTTAACCCATTTGTACACTGCTGTTTACTTCATGGCATTATCCCCATAAACTTGGCTAACATATCCTTGGACTTAATAAGAAATTTAATGTTTGTTCATTGCTCTATTCAAGCCCTGACATTCTCTCAACAGCACAGAAAAATACTCAAAAAGCAATAATGAACACTATTCAGCAAGACACCACCACATGGCGACATGAACACAGCCCCAAGACACTGATATATCAAGGTTATGAAAACTTACTGCCACAGTAAAAATATGGTGACAAGTTTGCTAATTTAATTGACGGATCTCGTAGCTATATTTACCATAGTTTGTTTATCCATTCATCTGATGGGCATCTAGGTTGTTTCCACCTTTTTTGTTATTACGAACAGCTATGCAATGAACGTGGGTGTGCAGATGTCTATTTATGTGACAGCTCTTACTTTTCCAGAATATATTCCTAGGAGTCAGATTGCTAGATCACAGTATTTCTATTTCTAGCTTTATAAGGATGTGCCGTATCTTTTTAATTTTTTTCTTTCTTTTTAATGTTTTTATTATGATTGACAGTATACAATCCAAGTCAATTTTGCATACCCGCCTCTCTACAACTCTGCTCTCCTCACCCTGTGACAGCACACTCCTCCTTTTCACTCTTTACTTCGACATATCAGTTTCCAAAATAGCTGTACCATTCTGCTTCTCACCAGCAGTACATACGAGTTTCATTCTCCTCACAGCCTCTCCAATATCTGTTATCTTTCTTTTGTTATTTGTGCCAGTAACGCTGAGCCCAGATGGTATTTCATTGTGGCTTTGATTTGTATTTTTCTAATGGCCAGTGATCGTGAGTACTTTATCATATGTCTGTTAGCCACTTCAAACTTTTCTCTGATGAAGTGTCTGTTCATTTCCTTTGCCCAGTTTTTAAAGCGGATTATTTGTCTTTCTGTTGCAGAAATGCTGGATTTTCCTAAAAACTTTAGGGGGAAATCTCTGTCACATAATGTCCTAGCCACATTTTTTCCCCTAGTCTATAGGTTCTGTTTTTACTATTCTGGTGCAGCCTTTTCATAAACATAATTGTTTAATTCTTAGACAATCCCCAGATCAACAGTTCATCTTCTGGAGTTTGTGTGTTGTTATGTTTTACATCCTGTTATTACCACACATTAAGGCCTCTAGAGTTGATTCTGGTTTTAAGTCTACGACCTATACAGTTTGTGGTTTTATATCTAGGTCTTCAATTCATTGTGACTTAATTTTTGTATATGGTGTGAGAAATGGGTGCTGTTTGGTTTCTTGCAGATGGACATCTAATTCTGCCAGCAACATTCAATAAAAAGACGGAGTTTTCCGTACCTGATAGACTTTGGGCCCTTTATTGGAGATAGGTGACTGTAGCTGCATGGATTTACTCCTGCATTCTCAATTCTGTTCCACTGGTCAATGTATCTGTTACTGTACAGGTACCAGGCTGTTCCGACCACCATGGTTGTGTTACAGTTCTCTGGTCAGGTACTGCAAGCCCTGTTGGTTTACTGTTCCTCTTCAACAGGGACTCTTTCCTTTCTATATAAAGTTTTTACATCACTTTAAAGAATGCTGTTGGTATCTGGATCAGGGTTGCATTGTATTTGTAGACTACTTTGGATAGAACAGTGATTTTCACAATTTTCACAAATGCTAAGTATACCTATCCATGAGCAGTTATGTTTATCCACTTATGTAGATCTCTTGTGGTTTTTGTTACAGTAGTATTTTTTACCTTTCTTGTTGTATACACCTTTTATATCCCTAGTTATTTATTCCTAAATATGCTGTTGTTAGATGTCATCAAGTCAGTTTTGACTCAGAGTGACCTTATGTACAATAGAACAAAACACTGTCCAGTCCTGCATCACCTTCACAACTGTTGCTATGCATAAACCCCCTATTACTACCACTGTGTCAATCCATCTCCTTGAGGGTCTTCCTCTCTCTACTTTGCAAAGCATGACATTCTTTTTCAGGGACTGATCCCTCCTGATAACATAACCAACGTATATGAGACACAGTCTTGCCATCCTTCCTTCTAAGAAATATTCTGTCTGTACTTCTTGTAAGACAAATTTGTTCATTCTATTGATAGTCCATGGTATATTCAATATTCTTCACCAACGTCACAATTCAAAAGTGACAATTCTTCCTTGGTCTTCTTTATTCATCATCCAGCTTCCCATGCACAGAAGATGAGTAAGAACACGATGGCTTCAGTCAGGCACACCCTGGTCCTCAGAGAAACTCTGCTACTCAACACTTTATAAATTCTTTTGCAGCACATCTTACAGGCACAATGCAAATTTCTAACTGCTGTTTCCATTAAGTGTTATGGGATGAATTGTGCCTCCCTCCCAAAAACATGTATAGCAATTTGGCTAGGCCATGATTCTCAGTATTGTATGGTTTTTCCCATATGTTGTAAATCCTCCCTCTTTGACATTAATGAGGGAAGATGAGCAGCAGTTGTGTTAGAGCAGCAGGCCTCAATCTCTGACTGTATTGTACCTTGAGGCAATCTCTTCTGATATAAATGGAAATGAAGCAAGCAGAACACTGGTGACCTCAAAAAACCAAGAAAGCAGTGCCAGAAGCAGAGCACATACAATAAAACCCCAGGTCTCTGCACCTCAGAAGCACCCAGTCCAGCAGAAGACTGAGATCAAGGACCTTCCTCCACAGCCTAAAGAAACTTTCCCTGCAGCTGATGCACTGCATTTAGACTTTAGCCACTTTTCTGTGAGAAAATAAATTTCCCTCTGTTAAACACACCCACTTGTGGTATTTCTGTTACAGCAGTGCTAGACGACTTAGACAAGGAGTGCTGGTTGCAGATTCAAGTACAATGAAATCCTTCACAATCTCAATCTTTTCTCTGTTCATAAGACTGCTTATTGATCCAGTTGTGAGGATCTTTGTTTTATATTCAGGTAAGGGTAACGGTCTTTGACCTTCAGCAAGTAAACCTCTGTTATCAGCATAACATAGCTTGTTAATATGTCTTCCTTCAATCCTAACATTCCATTCTTCTTCATACAACCCAGCTTCAGGGCTTGTTTGCTCAGCATACTGATGGGATAAGTACAGTGAAAAGATGTCACCCTGAGGCACACCTTTACTGACTTTAAACTATGCAGTACCTATCTTGTTTTGTTCAAAAGACTGCCTCTTCACCTATATACAGATTCCTCATATGCACAATTAACTATTTCAAAATTCCCATTCTCCACAATGTTATCCATTAATTTGTTAAGATCCTTACAGTCTAATGCCTTACCAATCAATAAAACACAGATAAACATCTTTTTGCTATTCTCTGCTTTCAGCCAGGATCCATCTGATACTACTAATTTTATCACTGGTTACACATTCTCTTCTAAGTTTGAATTCTCTTGAGTTTGAATTTCTGACAGTTCCCTGTGCACACACTGCTACAGTCACTTTCAAATGATCTCCCACAAAAGTTTGCCTGCAAGTGATATTAGTATTCTGTAATTTCCACACTGGGTTGGACGACCTTTCTTGGGAACAGGTATAAGTATGTACCTCTTCCAATCAGTTTTTCACGTAGCTGTCTTCCAAATTTCTTGGCATAGACAAGTACCACTTCCAGTACTCCATCTATTTGTGGAAACACCTCAAATGGTTTGTTTACATGAATTCTCAGAGCACTGTTTTTCCCCAATGCTTTCAGTTCAGCTTAGACTTCTTCCTTCAGTACCACTGGTATACTACCTCCTGAAATGGCAATGTGGACGAATTGTTTTTGCTATAGTGACTGAGGGGACTCTGTCTCTGAAACTCAGGGAGGTCACTGAAGGAACTCTGCCCCTAAAATTCAGGGAGGTCATCTTATCCAATGATCAGACCTGGCCACTAGCTCAAAACAGCCTGGCATGTACCACCTGGTATAACCATAAAATAATAAATAACTTGATGCCTCCCACCTCCAACCTCCTAATCAAAGTTCTTCCCTTATCAAACCCTGGATGATAAACAAGCCGCACCCCCTCTGCCTTCTAGTCAACAGTTCTTCCTTATCAGACCACAATTTCCTTATTAGACTTTTTTGCTACCCATTCTCTTCTAATTAACATTCTTTTCATATTAAACTGTAAGTCCTCTCACCTCACACTACCTCACTGAAACTTGAAACTTACAAACTTGCCCTACTGGCCAATGGGCAGGCTGAGCCACATCTCAGTTCAGACCTCACTTTGTTTCTGCTCAAATAAATTTCACTGGACTCTCAGACTGGTGTGTTTCTAGCCCTGTTTCACACCATTCTCTCCCCAACATTTCTGGTGCCGAAACCCAGGACATGGCTGTATGAGACCACCAGTTCCAGGGTCATCCCCTCCCTTGGATCCTTGCCATGGCACACCAACAATGCAGGGTAATCCCCTCCCTGTGATCCTTGCTGTGGCACACCAGACAACCAACAGTGCACTGACAGACTTCTAAAACGAGTGAGTCACAGGATGCGACTTCCTTTGCCCGGAAGCCTTGCCATCTCTCTCTTATCCCCACAAAACCCATCACTGAGTCAAGGCTTCCCTTGAGGTGCCAGAACACTGGTTCCTTGCCCCCCTCATATTTGCTCTCTGGGAACATCTTGACACTGAGTTCAGACCAGAACCTAGTTCTCATAGGGATGCCTGTCTCACCCTGGGAGGACAAATCTTCCCCTTCTCTCTTTCTGCTATTCACCGTCTACACTACGGGGACTAGCCAATCTAAACCCCCTAAGGACATTACATTGGGGTGCCTTCTAAAAAATCTAGGCATCCTAACACTATGGGGCAAAATACCACACAAACAACTGATATTCTTTTCAATATGGCCTAGTCTCAGTAAAAATTGGAAAACTGGAGCCAAATGCCAGAAAATGGAACTTTTGACTTTAATGTTCATGATTTAGACAGCTTCACATCCTGCAATGGCACGTGGTCCGAGGTCTTTTATATCCAAGCTTTCTTTTTCCTTCGTAATCGCTGCTCTGCCAATTCTGCACCACTTTCCAAATCCTCCTCCTTAATGAAAAACGTCAGCCTTTTAAGCTGCTACTTCCTGAACCTGATTTTGATCCCTCTGACCGTGCACCTCCCCGTCTATACACTTTCTCTCCACCTTCAGTTTTGGCAGATTCTCCCTCCTCTTCTGGAATTTTGTTTTCTCCTTCTATGCCCAAATCCAGGCTTCCCCTTCTTGCATTCTACAAACTACCTACCACCTACTGGAGGTCTTCCTCTGATCCCTCTGCAGACCCCCTTTAACCTCCACACTCTGGATCTATGGGACAACTCCACAAAACCCATTTTACTGCTCTGAGAGGTACAGGGACCTGAAGACATCACCTTTGAACATGCTCCCTTCAGTCTGGCTGACGTATCCAGAATCAAAAAGAGACTCGAGTTCTTTTCATCTGACCTCTCTCATTTCCACAAAGAATTCCAACATCTAATCCAGTCTTACAACTTCACATAGCAAGACCCTTTAAGTTACATTCTCCTTCATGACTACTCTGGCGGAGAAGGCTCGTATCCGGTCCACAGCCACAGTCTTTGATAACTTCATATCAGTGACCCTAGCTGCAAACCCACCAGAGACCCTAAGTGGAACTACCAACCTAACCCACCTGACCTTCCTTCTTTGGCTCACCTTATAAACTGTCTCCTACAGAGGATGGAAAACATAATACACAAAGTGGTGAACCGTGACAAAATGAAAGAAATCACCCAGATGACAGATGAAAATCCTACTGCCTTTGTAAACAGACTCATGGAAATTTTAATCAAATATACTAATCTAGATCCCACTTCTGAGGTGGGACAACTCTAACTGAATACCAACTTTATTTCTCAGTCCACTTCAGACATACGCAAAAACTCCAAAAACTTGAGGATGGTCCACACACTCCCAAAAGGGATCTTTGAAAACTGGCCTTTAGGGTCTTTTATAATCCACAGGAAGAGGCTGTCTGGAAAAAAAACAAGCAAAGTAACAAATGCTGCTCTCAATCCTCCAAGGACAAAGTGGGGACGGCCTGACAACCTACGAGAAACCCCAATATAGCTCCTTAGAGCCTTCAGGCCCTTCCTTCAAATGCTGAAAAGACAACCACTGGGCTGACTCCTGCCCAAACCCTTGAGCTCCACCCAAGCCATGCATAGCTTGTAGTGTCCAAGGCCACGGGAAGGATAAGTGTCCTCGGATTACTGGGTCTGGAGACACCCCTCCAAAGATGGTGGCTGAGCCAGGGTTCATCCTGTTAGACATCCTTGGGTGGCCACTGAGGACTGAGGAGGCCCAGGAGTTAAGGAACCCACTATAAACATTTCACTGACAGAGTCTTGGGCTTGTCTTCAGGTTGCCAGTTAGCAAATCTCTCTTCTATTAGATAAACGGACCACTTATTAGGTACTGCCTGAACTTTCGGTGAAACTTCTCCCACCTCCATTTCTATTGTTGGTGTGGATGGAATCCTATCAAACCCTCTTAAAATTCCTCCTTTAACCTGCAAATTAAATCACTTAACTTTTTCCCATATCTTTCTAGTAATCCCAAATGACCCACCCCCTTACTAAACAGAGACCTTCTTAACAAGATCCAGACAACTTTCATGCTATACCCATCCAACCCAGACACACATATTCAACTCCTGACTCTTCTACTTCTATCAACCTCTAATCCTGGAGGGACTCCTAATCTGCAAGACTTGATCTCATATCTAAAATTCTCCAGTAAGTACATCCCAAGTCTGGGACATCTCCACACCCACCATAGCCACCCACTATCCTCTGGCTGAAATTACTCTCATTGACCCCATTAAATTCCCTAACAAATCCCAATGCTCCCTTAGGCCCCAGGCCTAAGAGACCTAAAACCTATAATAAAGTACCTGCTAACCTACCGGGTCCTCCGGTCTACTTCATTACCATGCAACACTCCTATTCTAGCAATCCCCAAGTCAGATGGATCATACCACCTGGTACAAGACCTCTACAAAGTCAATGCAGTCACAAGACTGCTGACCTGAATTACTCCCAAACCCTATTCCCACTTGCCCAAGATTCCCCCAAACACTTCCCACTTCAATGTCCAGGATCTAACAGATGCATTCTTTACCATCCCTCTACACTTAGAGTCCCAAGACCTATTTACCTTCATCTGGACAGACCCCTGACATCAAACATACTCAAAAACTTACACGGACCATACTCCCTCAAGAGTTTGGAGACAGCCCACACCTTTTCAGCCAGACACTGGTGGCTGACCTCAGTAAACTGTCACATCTTCAGTCTACAATTATCCAACGTGTAGATGATCTGCTCTGTCCCTTCACACCTTACTTAGTGATTCTATCTGACTAATGAATTATTTGAGAAACTAGGTATATCGGATATCCTACTCTAAGGCACAACTCTGCAAAAACTGAAGTAACCTACCTTGGTATCTCACTCTCTCCCAATGCCTGTAGCCTTACCCCAGAGAGAAAAAAACTTTCAGTTCACTCCCTTAGCCCATTATAAATCTCTCTTTTGTGGGACTGGCTGATTTCTTCTGCCTCTAGACCTCGACAGCACTTGGCTGGCTGGCTAGATCTCTGACTTCAGAACCCTTGCCAAGCCTCTATATCAAAACTCTGTGGGAAACCTCAGTGAGCTCCTTTCTTGCAACCCAAACATCTGACAGGCGTTTTTTGACCTCAAAGTGGCCCTACTACAAACCTCCTCTAACTTTCTGCCAGATTCTGACCAGCCCTTTCATCTCTTCATAGACAGCAGAAGGGGCTTCATTCTCGGAGTCCTCACACACACAACAGAGTCTACTTATCTCCCTGCTACATGTTTCTCCAAACTGCTAGATAAGACTGTCCAAGCCTGGCCTATATGCCTTCATACTCTTGCAGCTGCTTCCCTTAATAGCACAAGAATGTTTCAAATTTACTTTTGCCCCACAAACGTACATCCACACCTCTCACATGCTCTAAAACCTACTTACATAACAAGCCATCACAGTAGTCTCTCAAATCCACTTACAAACCTTTCGTGCTACTCTAATCAAAAACTCCAACATAAACTATGCCAATGTCCTTCCTTAAATCCTGCCACCTTGCTGCCTCCCCTCTTCCGAATCTTCATCTCAACCATCGCATGAAAGTGGGGACCTACTTATCCACTTCTTAAACACGTTCCCTAACCTGTCTATCTCCCCAATTCCCTGGTACTGATGGCAGCTCAACTAAACAAAACCATACCACCAAAGTTGGATATGCCATAGTGTTATCTGAGTCCATCGCTGAATCCAGACCACTAACCCCTGGCAGCACTTCACAGCAAGCAGATCTCACTGCCCTCATACGGACACTAACTCTAGCTAAAGGGCAAGACATAAACATCTATATAGATTCAAAATACGCGTATCATATTATAGACTCACACATACCATTACAGAAAGAGAGCAGTTTCTCACAATGCAGGTTAATCCCTGGTGATTAACAAAGACCTCATACTTCAGCTATTAGATGCTATCACTTTTCCTTCCACAGTAGTCATCATATATTCCAAGGGACATCAAAACGATGGCTCCACAGGAAATAATCAAGCAGATAAAGAAGCTAAAATACAGGCAGAAAAACGTCCCCCACGATCCATCCTTTCCATTCTTCCTAAACACTGATATCACTCCCCCAAGCAATCCCTACCTATACCTGTAAAAGCCTCAGTCAGGCCAAAAAGAACTCTTATCCACCTACTGCCATTGGCTGGCCTGGTGGTCACAGTGGGTACTCGTACTGGAATAGAAGGGTTAAGCACTCTGCTCATTATTTACACCTCCTCCCACAAGACCTACAAGAAACCATGGAGGGCATATCCAAAGGACTGGTAAAAGAACAAATAGATTCTCCAGCTGCTGTCACCTTACAAAACAGATGCGCCCTAGATCTGCTGACTGCAGAAAAGAGGGGGAACCTGTCTTTTTCTAGATGAAGAATGCTGTTTCTTTGTTAACCAATCAGTCCTGGTCTAAGATGTAGCTAAAAAGCTTTCAGAGACAGCAGCCAATTTACAAATACAGCAAAGAGGTGACTGAGATACCTGGCTAAATTCACAAAAATAGCTTCGCTGGCTTCTTGGTGATTATGACATCTCTTATCTTACTATAGGACGGTCAGCCTGGTCCTATGCAGAGCCATAACACAATTGATCCAGAGGTCAGTCTGCAACCTTACCCACAAACAAATGAAATCAGATTCTGCTCCTCCTAGAGACACAAGAGCATTACCAAAACCTCCCTAAAAACAACCACTAGAACTCCCTCTTTGCTGATTATCAAGACACAATTACAGAGTGCCAGGAACTCAGAGGGACCCCTGACTTCCCACATATCCTATGACAAATCAGTAATTCTTATCAGCAGGAAACAGCTAGAAAGGATAACAATACCCCTCTGCCCTTTAATCAAAAGTAAAGAGTTGAGGAGACTCTGTCCCTAAAATTCAGGTAGTTCATCTAGGGATGTCATCTTATGCAACAATGAGACCTTGCCTATGCTCTAACTGGTACAACCATAATACCACAAATAACTTTATGTCTGCCACCCATGCTATCCCAGTCAAAGCTCTTCCCTTATCAAACCTTAACCATAAACAAACCTTACCTCCTCCCCCTTCTAATCTACATTTCTTTTTTAAAAGAACATACATACTTCTTGCTAACACACTTCTATTTATTTAATTTGTATTGTGAGTAAATGAAAGTATACAATCCAAACCAATTTTGGAAGCCAAACTAACTACAGCTACATCTGCTCTCCCCACCCAGTGACAGCACATTCCTCCTTTTCACTCTATACTTCTAGTATCCTCTTAATGAGCACCTGTACCCTGTTCTCCATCCTTTTCTCTCCCATCTAGAAAGAAATCAGTAAGACAACTTCCTGTAAGTGTATAAAACTATACAGTACACATATCATGTGGTCACAGTGTGTCCTCAAGTCCAGTCCATTCCTCTCTGAAGAACTGACATCAGTACTGGTTTCCAGACAGGGCCTGCAGCATGTAAAGGGGCCCTGTTGCCAAGGGAAGTTCCAGGCTGTCAGACCATCAATTTTGGTCTTTTAGTAGAATTACTGAACTGCACATCTCTCTCTCTCTCTTGTTGCCTCAGGGACTCTACAGTGTGAACCCCATCATGTCTGTTTGGTGGTGGCCACACACCATCTGGTTATTGTGGTCTCATGCTGAAACAAGTCTTCCATTCATATGGGTCCTTCTGTCTCCTGGGCTCTTTTTCTCTCATGTCTTTGTTGCTCTCACGCATCATGTATTCCCGATGGGTTGGGACCATTTGGTGTCCCTCAGATGGCACCTGACTAGCGCTTAAGAAATCAGGTACCACTAACCTATATGAGGTGCCTAAGACTCCCTTAGCAAAAAGGTAGTTATGCCAACTGATCTCGATGTCCCCTGAAAACATGGTCCCCAGACCCCTGTCCCTGCTACTCTATTCTTTGAAATACTGGGTTGAGATTAGAAAGACTTTCACTTTATCGTATAGTTCATGCTGTCACTTTCTTCACCTAACCAAATTCCAACCAACCATCTAATCTATGACCAACCCTCTCTTTCCCTCCCCACCCTTGGAGCCATCAAAAAGTCTTTTCTTCTGTACATAAGTCCACTATTAAGTCCTTATAGCAGAGGTCTCATAAAATGGTTGTCTTTTTGCAGCTGACTCATTTCACTCAGCACAAAGTCTTCTAGTTGAAACCAAGTTATGAGATATTTCCTAAAATCATCACTGTTTTTCATCACTGCACAATGTTCTACTGAGTATATGCACCATAGTTGTTTATTCATTTGTCTGTCGGTGGGCACATAAGTTGACTCCATCTTTTTCCTATTGTGGACAGTGCTGCAATAAACATTCACATGCATATGTTTGTTCCTGTGAATGTCTACAGTTCTGTAGCATATATTCCAAGCAGCAGGATTGCTGGACCATTAAGGAACTTCTATTTCTAGTATTTTAAGGAACTGCCAAATGGCTTTCCAAAGAGGTTGTACTAGTTTGCATTTCCACCAGCAATGAAGGAAGAGTTCCAATGTCTCCACAGCCTCCAGCATTTGTTTTGTGCTTTTTGGAATATTGCCAACCTTGGTGGGGTAAGATGGTACCTCACTGTACTTCTGATTCGGATTTCTCTAATAACTAATGACTGTGAGCATTTCTTCCCGTGTCTTTGGGCTGCCAGCATGTCTTCTTTGGTGAAGCATCTGTCCTCCATCTCCTCTGCCCATTGTTTAATTGGGTTATTTACTTTTCTCTTCTTGATATAGTATCTTGTAGATTATGGAGATTAGATGTCAGTCAGACACGTAGCTGTCAAATAGTTCTTTCCATTCTTTAGGCAGTCTTTCAACTCTTCTGATAAAGTCTTTGTATGAACCTAAGTGTTTCATTCTTAGTAGTTCCCATCTATCAATTTTCTCTTCTGTTGTATGTGTACTGTTCATCGGATTTTGTCTGTCTAATCCATGTATTACAACTTGCATATTTATTCCTGCATGATCTTTATGGTTTCAGGTTTGATATTTAGGTTTCTGACCCATTTTAAGTTCTTTTTTGTGTAAGGTGTGAGACGTGGGACTTGTTTCAGGTTTTTTTTTTGCAGGTAAATACTCAATTTTTCCCACACCATTTTTTAGAGAGACTGTTTTTACCCCACTTTAAGACCTTTCGGCCTTCATCGTATATCAACTGTTCACAAGAGGATGGTGATTATTTCTGGGGTTTCAACTGTGTTCCATTGGTTTATACATTTCTTTATGTACCAATACCAGGCTGCTTTGACTACTGTGACAGTGTAGTAGGTTCTATGGTCAGGTAGCATGAGGCCTCTCACTGTGCTGTTCTTCAGCAGAGCTGTATTCATCTGCGATTTCTTCCGTTTCCATACAAAGTTGGTGATTTGTTTCTCCATCTCATTAAAAAAATGACATTGGAATTTGTATTGGGACTGCATTGTATATGTACATCGCTTTGGGTGAAACAGACATTTTCACAGTGTTCAAGTCTTCCTATCCATGCACAAGGTAGGTTTCTCCACTTAATGTAAATCTCCTTTGGTCTCTTGAAGCAAAGTCTTGTAACTTTCTCTGTACAGGTCTCTTATTCCTCTGGTTAGATTTATTGTTAGGTATTTTATCTTCCTGGGGGCTATTGTAAGTGGTATTGATTTGGTGGTTTCCTTTTTGATGTTCTCTTTGTGTAAATGAATCTTATTGATTTACTTATGTTTATCTTATTTTCTGAAACTCTGTCGAACTCTTATATTAGTTCCAGTAGTTCAAGTATTCATTAAAGTTCTGTATATAGTGTACACTATCATATCACCTGCAAATCATGAGATTTTTACTTCTATACCAAAGCAGATGCCCTTTATTTCTTTGTCTTGTCTGACTGCTCTGGCCAGAACCTCTAGCAGAACGTTGGAAAGAAGTGTTGACAGTGGGTATCCTTGTTTGGTTCCTGTTTTCAAGGGTAATTCTTTCAGTCTCTCTCCATTCAGGATGATACTGGTGGTTGGCTTTCTGGAGTTGCCCCTTACAGTACTGCGGAATTTCCCCTCTATTCCTATTTTGCTTCAAGTTTTTAACATGGACTTCACAAAACACCTTTTTGCATCAACTGACAAAATCAGGTGATCCGTATCATTTGTTATTTACATGGTTGATCACATTGTTTTTCTGACGGTGAACCAGCTTTGTGAACCAGCTTTGCATCTTTAGTATGAAGCCAACCTGGTCATGATGAAAAGACATCTTTCATGTCTTTTCATGATTTTTTTTATATGCTGTTGAATTCTATTGGCTGGGATTTTGTTGAAGATGTTTGCATCTCAGTTCATGAGTGACAGTGGTCGGTAATTTTCTTTTTCTATGGGATCTTTCTCTGGCACTGGTTTCAGTTATGCTGGCTTCACAGAATTAATTTGGCAGTATTCCATGTTTTTCTATGCTATGATATAGCCTCAATAGCACTGGAACTAATTCTTCTCCAAAAGTTTGGTAGAATTCTCTGGTCAAGCCATCTGGGCAGGGCTTACTTTGCTTCGCAGTTTTTTGATCACTTTTTCAATCTCTTTTTTGGGATGGGTTTTATTAAGTTTCTCTACTTACCCTTGTGATAATTTTGGTAAGTGGTGTGAATCTAGGAATCCGTCCACCTCTCCTAGGTTTTCAATTCTGTTGGAGTTCAGTTTTTCATAGTATTCTGTTATGATACTTTTCACTTCAGCTGGGTCTGTTGTGACATCTCTTGTCTCATTTCTTATTCAGGGTGTTTCCTCTCCTGTTTTTCTTTTATAAGCTTAGCCTGTGGTTTATCAATTTTGTCGACCTTTTTTAAAAAAACATCTTTTGGTTTTGTTAATTTTTTCAATTGCTTTTCTGGTCTCTAATTCATTTAGTTCTGCTCTAATTCTTATTGTCTGTTTCCTTCTGGTGTCCACAGTGTTCTTTTGATGTTCTCTGTCTGCTTGTTCAAATTGCTGGGCTAGTTCTTTTGTTTGAGCCCTTTCTTTTTTCCTGATGTATGTATTTATAGACAAACTGACCTCTGAGCACCACATATGCTGTATCCCATAGGTTCTGGTAGGATGTCTTTTCATTCTCATTTGATTCCATACATTTCTTTATTGTATCTTTGATTTCTTCTATAACCCATGGATTTTTGAGCAAGTTGTTCTATGAATTCAGATTTCTACCTGTTTTATTTTCTGCCACTGATTTCAACTTTTATGGTTTTATGGCCTGAGAACATGCTTTGCAATAGTTCAGTCATTTGGATTTTGTTAAGACTTGCTTTATGACCTAATACATGGTCTACTCTGGAGAATGTTCCATGCACATTGGAAAAAAAGGTGCTTATCAGTTGTTTGGTAAAAATTCTGTATATGTTGACGAGGCCTAGTTGGTTGATTGTTGCATTATATAAGATCTTCTGTATCTTTACTGAGGTTTTCTCCTGGATGATCTGTCCATTACTGAAAGTAGAGTGCTGAAGTCTCCCACTACTACTGTGTAGTGATCTATCTCATTTCTCAGTGTTGTCAGCGTTTGCTCAATATAGATGCTCTGGTATTGGATGCATAAATATTTAATACTGCTCTAACCTACTCACGTATTGAATCTTTCAGCAATAGTGACCATCCTTGTCCACAATGGTGGATTTTACATAAAAATCTGTTTTATTTGACATTAGTAGTGCCACTCCTACTCTTTTTTACATGTTGTTAGCTTGGTATATATTTTTCATTCCTTTGATGTTTGGTTTGTTCGTATCTTTGAGTTTAAGGTGTCTTTCTTGTAAGTAGCATACAGACAGATTATGTCTTTTGATTCAGGCTTTCACTCTCTGCCTCTTTATTGGAGCATTCAATCTGTTTACATCCAGTATAATTATTGATAGGCATGTGCTCAGTGCTGCCATTTTGGTGCCTCTATGTTTGTTGTTGCTGCTGTTTTCTTTGTTTCTCTTAATAATCTATTCTGGGTTTTCAACTTCTTCAGTGTTGGTTTTGTATTTGTTGAGACTCCTGTATTATGTTTCTCATTCTGATACATTGCATTGTTAGTATGCTTTGAGGTATCCCTTTGATTACCCTTAACGTTCTCACTTTAAATCCATCTTTAACTTCTGCTTATCTCCTTAATTTCCTCTCCATCCGAAAGGGCTGTAACTACTTAATATATCCCTCCTTATACTGTAATGATATCACAATTTTCTTATTAAAATCTCTGGTTCTCTACTTTTAGTATTTTAGCTTGATTGAGTTTTGTGACTTCCCTAACTGGGTAGGACTCTGGATGCCCTGTCCTGCAATGCATCCTTAAGTATACAGCTATGTTATTGTTTTTCTAAATAAAGAGCTTCTTCTGGAAACCCTGGTGGCGTAGTGGGCTACAACTGCTAACCAAAAGGTCAGTAGGTCCAATCTGCCAGGTGCTCCTTGGAAACTCCATGGGACAGTTCTAGTTTGGCCTCTAGGGTTGCTATGAGTCAGACATGACTGGATGGCAGTGGCTTTGGTTTTTGGTTTTGGTTTAGTATTTCTTGTAGCCATGGTTTGGTTTTTGCAATGTCTCTAAGCTTCAGTTTGTCTGAGAATGTCTTAATTTCAGTCATATCTAAGAAAATTTTGCAGTATAATAATTTTTTGGTTGGAAGCTTTTCTCCCACAAGGCTTTGTTGTCTTCCTGACAAGATAGTTTCTGCCATGAAGTCAGACAAAAGCCTACAGGGCTTCTCTTTGTATGCTAGTTTTGCTTTAAGCCCCAGTGCCTTTAAGAGTCTCTCTTTATGTTTCCTTTTATTAAGCCTGATTGTAATTATTTCTTTTGGGTTCTAGTTTTCATAGTGTTCAATAAGGATCTTGAATATCTATGTTCTCTTCTTTCACCACGTCAGGGAAGTTTTCTGTCAGCAACTCTTCAACAATTCTTTCTATATTTTCTGCTATCCCTCCCTCTTGAGGAATTCCAATTACTTGTCGATTATTTCTCTTGATAAGAGTCCCAGGTGCTTCTTATGCTTTATTTTTCTTGTTTATTTTGTCTGATTTCTCCTCATAAACCTGGTGTTAGTTGCCCTATCTTCACATTCACTAATTCTGCATTCCAATTCCTCCATCCTTGTCTTTTGGCTTTGCACTGAATTGTCTAATTCTGTAATTTTATTTTTGATGTGCTGGATTTTATATCACTGATGTTCTAGAAGTTCATATACCTTAATTTTTTATTTGCTTCTGTTGCATTTTGTTTAATCTCTTTTGTATTCTACTTCCAATAATTCCAGAAGGGCTTCTAGGAAGTTGTCTGAATCTTTATTTTCAGAGATTTCTGGAGCTACTGTGGTCTGCTTCTTTAAATGGGAGATATTGATTCTTGTCTCTGCGCTATGCAGAGGCTGTTGAGTTTCTCTGGTGTTACATCAATGGGAGCTGTCATATAGGTCTGAGAGAGTAATGGGACTGCTTGATTCAGTTGCCAGCCACTGCTGCATTCTCCAGGTACAACTATGTATAGCTTCTCTAGCAATATTGACTCTGTCAAGCCCCACAGTGCTGCTCAGCTTGGTGGCTGGCCCCATCTGGGCCCTAGGGGTTGACAGGCCCCACCCTCTTGGCTGATACAGTGGTGAGCTACTTCTGCCAACTCTCCAGTGTCACACCAGTCGAGACTACAGTGTAGTTCTGATAACTGATGAGAAAGGGTTGCCATCACACTCAGCTGCCAGAAACTGCTGCATTCTCTAGATGCACTTAAAAACTGCTTTTTCTGCTGAGAGTGGTGCTGTTCAACAGTTGTCAAAAGTAGACAGGCCCTCAGGGGTGGCTAGTCCTGCCCTCTGGTTGGCAAAGATATCATCCTACTTATGGAGTCTCTGAAGGGGCCATCAGCCGACAGTATGATGTGGCTCAGTGAAGGTTGATGAAAATGGCACCACCACAATTAGCTGCCAGTCACCCCCGCATTCTGTAGCTGCACTGAACGTAAAAACTGGTTTACTGTTGACAGAGGCATTCATCAGCTGCAGCTGATAGTAACTGGGCCTTCAGGGACAGCAGGCCCCACCTGATGGCTAACAAAGGCAGCACTTCCTCAGCAGTCAGCAGATCCTATGACATGGCTTAAAGGGTGGCATTAGAGCCCTGTTGCACTCAGCCACCAGCTTACCACCACTTTCTCTAGGTACAACTGTGTTAAAAACAACTTTCCTGCTGGGAGACATGCTATCCAGACAGGTACTGCCTCAGCTGACCAAGACGGCATCCCGCCTGAGCTACCTCTGTTACAGTGAGTCGCCAGAATCTATGGCGCAGCTCAAAGAAGAGGAGGAGAGGGACGCTGGGACTCTCAGTCGCTCTAAATGTGGCTGTTTGACGCAGTCTCTCTGCTGTGGGGTATGCAGTTTACCTACGCACTGTAGATCAGCAAAGTAGCTGGGCCATGTCAGGCTCACAGGTTCTGCATACCCAGTCCCAGCCTCTCAGGTGACAAAGGAGTCTGTACCTGTAATCCTCTCAAACACTGTGCTAGTAGAAGCAGTACTCACTGTACTGCTGCTTCACTACCATCAAGGTATCTTCCCCCTTCTTGTTGTGCAGTCCAATCTCATGACCCTACACCTGATCTTGGAGTGCCCATAATGTCCACTGTTCCTTTCAATTACTTTTCTAGGCTTTAGTTCTCAGAGGGAGATGTCTACGTAGTCTGCCATCTTGGCCCCACCTCCTCCCTTTTCTCTTTATTTAACATTCTTTCCTTATCAAACCATAAATCCCCTCCCCCCACACTACCTCATCAGAACTTATACACCATAAAAAACTTGCCATATTGGCAGGGGGACTGGGCCACATTTCAGTTCAGATCCTACTTTTTTTCTCCTTGAATAAACTTCACAGGACTCTCAGACTAGTGTGTTTCTGTTTCATATCATTCTCTGCCCAAAAGTGACTCCATATATTCTTTCCATCTTCTTTTGGTGTCTATTGTGTCTTTCAATATTTTCCCCACAGAATTATTCATTACAGTGACTCGAGGTTGAATGTTTTCTTCAGTTCTTTCAGCTTGAGACTGTTTCAGCTGAGACTGTTCTTCCCTTTTTGGTTTTCTAGGTCTTTGCATATCATCATACTACTGTCTTCTTGAGCTGCCCTTCAAAATCTTTTGTTGAACTCTTTCATTATTTTTCCTTTTACTTTAGCTACCTGATGTTCAATAGCAAGTTTTAGGGTCTCTTCTGACATTCATTTTGGTCTTTTCTCTCTTTCCTGCCTTCTTCATGATCTCTTGATTTCTTGATGTATGATTACCTCTGATGTCATTCCACAGCTTGTCTGGTCTTTGGTCATCAGTGTTCAACATGTCATATCTATTCTTGAGATGGTTTCTAAATTCAAGCAGGATATACTCATGGTCATACTTTGGCTCCAGTGGACTTGCTCTCATTTTCTTGTTTCAACTTGAACTTGCATTCATATCAATAACTGATGCTCTACAGCCAGACCCTGGCCTTATTATGACTAACAATATCCAGCTTTTCCATCACCTCTTTCCACGGATGTAGTCAATTAGATTCTTGTGTATTCTATCTTGCAAAATCCATGCATATACTCACCATTTGTGTTGGTGAAAGACGGTATTGTCAATGAAATTGTTGGTCTTGCAAAATACGTGATCTCTGGCATGGTTTTTATCACCAAGCCACATGTTCCAACTGCCCATCCTTCTTTGTTTCCAATTTTCATGTTTCAATCATCTGTAATTACCAGTGCACACTGACTGTTCAATTAATTTCAGAGTACAGTAAATGGTGAAAATCTTCAATGTCTTCACTTCTACGCTTGGTGGCTGGTGCCTAAGTTCAAATAATAATTAAGTGATCTGCCTCACAGGCAACTTTCAAATGTTTTTCTGTATAGACATTATTCTATCACTGACAGGATTGTGTTGTAGGATGCATTTTGAAATGCTCCATTTTTTTAAGGGGTCATTATAAATGGCACTGTTTCCTTGATTTACTTTTCATCCCCTTTATTGGTGAGTTCCTACTCAATTGACTTTTGTATGTTTATCCTGTATCCTGCTATTCTGCGGAGTCTATGTTAGTTCCAGTAGTTTTCTCAGAGATTTTTTGGTTTCTATGTAGAGTATCATATCATCCACAAATAGGAACAGTTTTACTTCACTACCCACTTAAATGTCCTTTATTGCTTTTTCTCACCTTACTGCTCTAGCTAGCACTTCCAGCACAATGTAAAATAAGAGTGGTGATAAGAGGCATTTTTGTCTTCCCGTTTTCATGGGAAATGTTTTCAGCCTCTCCATTACAAATGATGTTGGCTGTTGGTTTTATAAACATGCCCTTTGAAGTGTTGAGGAATTTCTCTTCTATATGTATTTTATTGATGGTACAATAGGTTCCGGACTTCGTCAAATGCCCTTTTCATGTGGATTGAGATGATCACGTGATTTTTTAAATTTATGTGGTAAATTACACTGGTTTTCTAATGTTGCATATCTGAAATCCCACTGGGTTGTAGTACATTTTGTTTTCTTTTTGACATGACATTGAATTATACTGGCTGTAATTTTAAGAATGTTTGCAACTATATTCAGGAGAGATATTGGTCTGTAATTTTCTCTCTCTCCTTTTTTGTGGTGCCTTTGCCTGGTGTTGGCATCAGGGTTATGTTGGCTTCACAGAATTAATTCAGTTATGTTCCTTCCTTTTCAATGCTCTGAAATTGTTTCAGTAGTACTGCTGTAGGCTCTTCCTAAATTTTTGGTACAAGTCTCTAGTGATGTCATCTGGGCCAGGCCTTTTGTTGTTGGATGTTTTTATAAATTGCCTTTACAATCTCTTCACTTGCTATGGGTCTTTTCAGGTTTTCAACATCATTTTGTGTTAGCTTGAGTAGACAGTATATTTCTAGAAACTGATGCACTGCTTTCTGGTTTTCAAATTTGTTGAAGTATAGTTTTTCACAGTACATGGTTATGATTCTCTTTATTTCAGTTGTGTAATGTCCTCTATTTCATTACTTATTTGTAATATTTGTATCCTCTCCCTTTTTCTCTGTCAGTTTGGCCACTGGTTTGTCAATCTTGCTGATTCTTTCAAAAAACTAACTTCTGGATATATTTATTCTATTGCTTTCCTACTCTATTTCATTTAATTTTGCTCTTTATTATTTCCTTCTGGTGATTGCAGGTTTCTTTTGCTATTCTCTATTTGTTCAAGTTGTGTAGCTAATGTTTCGATTTTGCCCCTTTCCTTTTCAATATGTGCATCTACTGGTATAAATTGACCTTCAGCACTACCTTTGCTGTGTTCCAGTGGTTTGGGTATTACAGTTCTCATTCTCACTTGATCCTAGGAATTTTATGATTCCATTTTTGGTTTCTTCCACTAACCAGCAGTTTTTAAGCAGGATATTATTCACTTTTCATGTATTTGACTTTTTTTTTCACTGCTTTTTCTGTCATCAATTTCTACTTTAATGCAATTATGATCAGAAAAGATATATGGTATTATCTCAACGTTTTGGATTTTGTTGATGGCTGCTTTGTGGTTTAAGATGTGGTCTATTCTGGAGAACAGTCCATACGTGTTAGAAAAGAATATGTTACTTTGGAGCTGTTGGGTGGAGTGGTCTGTGTATGTCTACAATGTCAAATTGGGGCCTCACATCTTCCATATCTTTGTTAAGTTTCTTTCTAGATGTTCTGTTCTTTACCAAAGGTGGTGTGCTGTGGAACTACCAATTTCTCTTTTCAGTGCAGTTAAGACTCTGTTTAAGTACTCTGAAGCTGTCATTGAGTATGCAGATATTTATCATGGTAATATCTTTGATACTACATAACGCACTTCTTTGTCATTTATGATGCATTTTGTTTTAAAGTCTATTTTATCTGAGATTGGTGTTGCCATTTTTCGCTCTTTTGTGGTAGCTGTTTGCTTGATGTATTATCCATGCTTTGATTTTTAATAAATTTATGTTTTTGTTTCTAAGGTGTCTGTCTTCCACACGGCATTATGTCTTTTCATCCTTTCTGGCACTGTCTGTCACCTTGTGGGTGTTTTTATGCCATTTACATTCATTGTAATCATTCATATGTGTGAGTTTACTGTTGTCATTATGTAGCTGTTCCCCCCTCCTCCTCAAATCCACCGGATATTTCTTGGAAACTCTATGGGCCAGGTCTACTTTGTTCTACATGGTCCTATGAGTCAGAATCAACTCAACGGCAATGGGTTTCGTTTCTTTTTATTTTAGTGGTACAGATACTTTCTTCACTTCTCTCACTCTCCTGGGCTGAATTTCTTTTGCTTGCAGATGTTTTTTTCCATTTCTTTGGTTTTTGTAGATCTTGTGTTTACTAAGACTACATGTTTTTCTTCTTTATTTTGACAAGCAGGTTAAGTATGTTAACTTCTTTTGGTTACCTTATCGTCCTAGCTTTCAACCAATCTATTATTACTGATATCACCTTACCTTCCTCTCCACTAGGAAGTTCTATATCTACACCATTTATAGTCTTTTCCATTGTTATGACATTGTAGCCATTTACAAATTAATCTCTCTGGTTCCCTGTTGTAAATCTTTTAGTTCTGATTAAATCCTTGAAAGCTCATTACCTAGGATGTTATCTACTAGTTTGGTCTTTCATCCTAGATTCAGGCTGTCTGGAAGACTTCTTTTAATAATTCTCATAATTTAGTTTGGTTTCTACATATTCCCTTAATTTCTGTTTATCTGTAAATGTCCTGGTTTCACTACTATATTTTAGTGAGAGTTATGCTGGATATATTATTCTTAGCTGGCAACTTTTTTTCTTCCTTCAAGGTTTTACACGTCATTCTGCTTTCTTGCCTGCATGGTTTCTGTTGAGTAATCAGAGCTTAGTCTTATTTTTTCCCCTCTGTATATCACTTTTCATTTTTCTCAAGTCGCTCTCAGGAATCTTTTTTGGTTTTAGCAAGTGTGATTAAGACATGCTTTCATGATTTTCATTAAGGCCCTATCCTATATAGGATATGTTGAGCTTCTTGCATGGTCAGCTTTTCATCTTTCATCCTATTAGGGAAGTTTTCTGTCAGCAATTCTTCAATAATCCTGTGTGTTTCATTTCCTCTGCTTCTGGTAACTCCAATCATACAGTTTTTTTTTTTTATTTTTTGCTTTTGATTGTTACACAGTTCTTAGTTTCTTCATTCTATTCTTTTTTCCTCAAAGTAGTACCCAAATATTTGTCTTCAATTTCACTGATGCTCTCTACTGTAGCTTCAAACCTGCTCATGAGACTTTCTATGACACTGTCCATTTTTGAAGTCTTATCTTTCTGATGCCTAATAGCTTTTTTGGTAGAATTTCTAGTTGCGAATTTTGGCATTTTATTCTTGTTTTATTTTCATGAACTTTTCTATTTGTTGTGTTTGTCTTTTCCATGATTTTGTCTACTTTTTCTTCATTTTCATCTATTTTTCTTTAACTCTTAGATAGCTCTAAATATTAGAGATATGAATTCCCAAACAGATAGTTCCACTGCGTTTTGGACTACTGGATAGTTATGTGGTGGTTTATTTTGGATGCCTACTGGTACCATCTTGTTGTATTTTCTTTATGTTCTGGTACTTTTTGCTGTTGTTGGGATATTCAGTAGTTCTTCATTTACTGATTGTAACGGTTTCTTTTATCCTTTTTTTTGTTTGTTTTATTTGGTTATGTCTGAACACATGGGCTGTGTGTTGTTGTTTGCTTATCTGTGGGCAGAATACTTCCACCACCTTGTCCAGTGTGCAAGGCCAATTATTCAGCTATGGCCAGCAGGGCAGGTCCACTGGGTGTTTTGTCTCCTGCTGTAGCTCCATGAAGTTGCCTCATAAACCCTGTCCATCAAGCTCTGACAAGAATCCAAGATGGCAAATCTGTGCTGTGTTAGTTGACAGGAGATCTCCACTCTGTATCTCTCCTTGCTCTCTGTTTCCTGTCAGTTTCTTATTCCATTTGGCTTTGCACTGAGTTCTTTATTGCTACATTTGACAATTAGGGTTTTAAGACTGACGTCTGTGTTTTAGTATTTTTGGTCTTTGCTACTGATGACACGGTGCTTCTGTCTACAGCGCCCTGTTGGCTCTGCCTTCTGCTTCCCTTTTGTTAAAGTGCAACTCATATCAAAGGCTGTAGTCTTCAACCTCCATCAATAAGTGCTTCAAGCCCTCTTTGCTTTCAGCAAGAAAGGCTGCATCATCTGTGTATCATAGGTTGTTAGTCTTCCTCCAATTCTTATGTTGCATTCTCCTGCATACAGTCCAGTTTCTCAATTATGTGTTCAGCATACAGACTGAATAAGTGTAGTGAAGAGATTTTGTGAGACAACTTATTCACTGGAAATATCTTTTTTAAACAATGTATATGGCAACTATACATGGGCACCCCACTGGATGGAATACATAGGAATCAAATCGACTATATCTATGGAAAGAGACAATGGAGAAGCTCAATATCATCAGTCAGCACGGATAGTGGTTGACTATGGAGCAGATCTCAGTTGCTCCTATGCAAGTTCAAGGTGAAGCTGAAGAACATGAAAAAATCCACAAGAGCCAAAATATGACCTTGAGTATATCCCACCTGAATTTAAAGATCATGTGGGATGTGGCCCATAAGCATAAGAAAAGATGCTCAACTTCATTATTAGTCAGAAAAATTAAATTTAGACCACAAAGAGGTCCTTTCATACATGCAATGTTTGCAAAAATTAAAAAGAAAAAAACCTTCCCAAAATTAGGTACTGGAGGATGATGTGAAGGAAACCCTTAGCTTTGGTGAAATGTTAACTGGTACAGTTACACTGTAGAGAACACCTTGCCATGTGTAGGATAGGAAAGGAAACCTCTGTAACTCCTTCAACACAGCAGTGCTACCCCTAAGTATAGCTGCCAGAACAGTGTCTTTCACACTGTGATCATTCTACACCACAAACCATGCATTTGTGAAACACACAGTTTTATGAAACTACACATATCTTACTGTGTATTAGACATTCCAGTAAATTCCATTCTGTATTGCTCAAAATTTGCTAAGACGATCTCACCACCCCACCAATGTGGTCACAGCTCAAAGGGTGAAAAACATTGCTTTAGAAAAAAGCTCTTATATACAAATGTCCCAGGAAACATGTTCAAGAATATTCATAACAACACTGGGATGATAGCAAAAAATATTAAACAATCCAAATCAATAGAAAGTACAACAAAGTTGCAAACAGAAGCAGGGATTAACTACAAATGGGCACAAGGGAAATGAGATGGTGGAAACATCCTAATACTAGATTGTGAGGATAGGTGCACGATTCTTCAAATTACTAAAATCTTAGAAGGGTGTACTTACAACAGATGAATTTTATGGTCTGTGGATTAGAGTTCAGTTAACTGCTAAAAAAAAAATTAGCAACTCAAATGTCTGTTAAGAGAAGATTTTTGTTTTTACTGCCACATAGCATCTTACTACATTAGTATATAACATTCTGGTATGTTTGCAGTATGGAGTATTAAAGAATGATCTATAGCTACAGGTATCACAGGAATAGTGAACTACACAAGTAAAATACTACTGATCAAAAAATAAAAGTCATACAAGACATACTAAGAAGCAACAATGTAAACAGGTGTTTTCCTATACCCTCCTACTAACTAACCCAGTGAAAACAAGTAAAAATTAGCACAGAGAGAAATTTCAGAGCTCCAGACAACATATGAAGTGTTGGAAAACTGAGGTGAATCTGAATGAGGAGAGAGAGAGAGCAGGGCCAGAATAAAGGCTGAAATTTGCTACCTGCTGGCACCTTACCTGTTCACTGAGGCCATTTTGTAATAGGTAACACCCTTGAACAAAAAACCCAAGATGAGACCTACACTGAGGACAGATCAGCTCAGAGATACTAGGTAAGTAGCCTTTGAAACATCCAACAAAAGAGGTGGGAGTGCCTGCTCAGACAAGGTAGAACTGAGACAGTGGCACACTGGCACCATGTAGATTCACAATCTGGAAAACGAAGGAAAATATAGTTTGATTGAAATGGTAGAGACTGCTTTTGGGAACTCACACACAGGGAGCAGGAAAGTGTGTGTGTGTACTCAAGGGGGGATAGGAATGCGGAAGCAGAAATACTCAGTGCTACTGGATCTCAATGAGACCAGAAGTGACAGAATACTAAGACCTGGATCCACAGAAGAGTCAGGGGACCATTCAACATCCAGGGTGAGAAAATAACATCCATCAGTCAACCCAGTGGGAACAAACTGGCTCCTTATGTACTAACCAGGTACCATGGGAGAGACAGCTGAAGGTCACTAGTGTGGAAAGGACACAAAGCACTGCCCCACCCATCCCAACTCAGGAACACTACACTTCAACCCTTCCCCCTACTGCCAACAGAAAAGTCCCCACAGCAAATCAGCCACAGAGGGAGATCCATGTCCACAGACATTAAAGGATCCTACCCTAGTGTGGCAGGCATCTTGGGAAGAGCACAACTCACCACAGAGACCACACAGGGAGCCTTACAACCTATCAACATATGCTACCATGGCAAAAACCACTTAAGAGTCTGTACACAGAAAAAGTTTAAAAAAAAACACTTAAACTCTGTGGAGTCAGAGTAGAAGGCTATATATAAACAATAAAAACACCTTAGTCAGCAATGGAAGACTCAAATGGTCAAAGTTTCTCCTAGCGGAACTTAAGGGATTAAGGTGAAATTAAAGTATAAATAAATAATTCTTGAAAACACAGAAAATTTTGAGTCCCAGATTATCATAGTAAGTTATTAAAATACCCCATATTCAACGAAAAAGTTAATGGGAAAGAAAGAAGACATCCAGACAAAAATATTAAACATGTTCACAACAGCCAAGACACACAAACAGATCAGAAAACAAAATGAGAAAGTCAATATGGAGACTGAAGACATTATATAAAAACAGAGAAACACAGAAATTGAAAAATAAAATAATGCATTAAAAAATGTAAGAGAAATATTCAACAACAGATAAAATGGTAAATAAACTAGAAGACAGAGTAACTAAACATCAAATTTTAAAACAAACAAGAAAAAAGAACAAAGACAAACAATCAAAACTCAAATTGAAAATGAAGAATTTAATCAATACAACATTAGGATTTTGGGAATTCCATGACAAGACAGTAAAAAAGACACAGAATTTTCCAAGAGACAATCATAGGGAATGTCTCAGATCCAAATCAGAAACTGAGTCCACAAATCCAAGAAGCTAAAGGAAGTCCAAACAGAAGGAATATACAGAGGTCTATACTACAAGACACTATGATTAAAATCTTGAAAACCACAGACACGAAGGAAATTCTGAAAGTAACAACAAAAAAGCAAAGCATGACACAGCAAGGGTCCTTCCTGAGAATTCATGTGGATTTCTCCCCTGAAGCCCTGAAGGCCTGGAGATAATAGAGTGACTACACATACAACATACTGAAGAAAAACAACTGCTGACTAAGAGTTCTTTACCTAGCTAAATTGACATTCAAAAATGAGACGGATGTTTTGGGGGATATCTAAGTTAACTGGCATTAACGTATGATAATGTTCTACATCCTAGTTAGGTGAGAAGTATCTGGGCATCTAAGTGGGCATCTAAGACACAGCTATTGGTGTCCTCCCACCTGGAGCAAAAGAGAATGAAAGAAACCGAAGACTCATGGAAACAATTAGTCCTCAAGACTAACGGCTTACACAAACAACAGTTTCCTCTACCTTGAGATGAGAAAACTAGGACGACTCTAGTTAACACTACGAGTAGTCACTGCTCTGACTAGGGAGATGCAACTGGTGTGGAACTAACGGCCTCAAAATCTACTCATGACCTTCTATTTCTTAAGAGAGATAGTGACGACAAAGACTCAAGTGGTAAGACATGTTTTCACCACATCATGTTTAATCGTGAAGGCTCCCTACACCTGTCGATAGCCTGGAGGCTCCTTTCCACACTTTCAGATGAGAGGCCACCCTGAGTGACTGTCATTTCAAGGTGCTAGAAGGATTATTTTTGTTCTTTCTGAGAAGACTTACTTTCCAGCATAGGTACCTGCACAGATATTTACTGCAGAATAATACTGGGAAAAAGTATTCTTAAAAATACAATGATCAAGGCCACAAGCTGCCATCTGGAGGTCTTAAAACTCACAGAACTGACACTGGGGTGCTTGGCCTGACGGCTGCCCAAAAGAACAAATCCAGGATTTCTAAAGCGTGATGGTGGGCAGGACAGTCCAAGCCTGTTCATCAGAGGGGAAAGATGCATGTGAATTTTGGACTCAACTTGTATTAGCATCAGCTTTATTGCCGGACCATGTAAACCTGGACAAGTTATTGTGTTACTCATTTGTTAAATGGGCACAGAGATAGGGCCACAGGATGGCTGACATGGTTTGGCACAGGGCTTGATCCGCATGTTTGCCAGGAGAACTCAACCTGCTCTACCTCCCTTGACCCACAAGTAGTTAACCCAGAAGACGCCCACCCACCCTGTACAGGAAGGGACAGGTACCTCAGCACACTGGACTTTGGCAATATAGCCGTTGTTCTGAAGCTCCATCCAATTGGCCTCATACAGCTTGGGCCCAATCAGAAAATTCAAGTCAACAATTTTGTCATCTTCCCGGACAAGAGTGGCTGTCAAGCCCAGCTTGCAGTGGGCCTGCACAATAGTGAGGACCCGCCGAAACATCTTAGCTGTGGAGACAGACAGAGAATTCATCTGTCATTTCGAAAATACTCAAGTACCACAAAGTGCCTGTGACTTAACACTGGCCATGACACCAACTGTCATGGTAACTGGTTACCAGTTAACAATCCTTTGGAAATATCTGAGGAAGTGCCAGATTCCATTAAAACACAAACCAAAAAGGTCAGTTTCCTCCAATTAAATGTTTAGTTCATGAAAGTCTTATATGCTGGAGCTTAAAATGGTTTTTGCATACAGTTGGCTGACAGCAGAACACTGGCACTATGGTTACCTTCAATAACGGACAAAGAAGGTTCTGAAAACAGTGGCTCAGAACCCCAGACCAGGCTACCCATATCATAGGCACATGATAGCCAAGGAAACAGAACAGGGCCCCAGGAAACAACCCTGAAGAGGAAACCCACGGATTAGTATCAGCTCAAAGGAAGCACTCAGGTGACCTGTCATAGCCCTTTATTATATTCTCTTACAGCCCTAACATCTAGCATCAGTGAACTTTTTTTGTAATTTGAGGTATAGCTCACATATAATAAAACGTATCAACCTAAAATACACAGTTCAATAAGTTTTTACACTGGTATACACCATATAAGCCACCCAGATCAAATTACATTCTGGCATCCCAGCAGTCTCTTCTCAACTCCTCTCAGGAAATAACCTCCACAATCCCTCTATATGAGGCCTGATGGGGCAGGAGCAAACATTCAGCTGCTTGCCAAAAGGTTGGCAGTTCAAATCCACCAGCCATTCCTTGAAAACTCTATGGCAGTTCTACTCACTCCATCCTACATGGTTTCTACAAGTCAGAATCAACTGCACTGAAAGGTGCTTGTTTCTTCCACAAAGTCAGAGGAAGTAACCATTACTCTGACCTTAGTCATCAAAGTGGGGCACTGCCTCCATTCTCAAAGTCACATAAATGCAATCACACAGCATGAACGTGTGTGTGGCTTCTTTCACTCAACATGATGTCACAGTTGTACCATGACATCTGTTTCTGTGATGTGACAGTACTGACAACAACAGCCACCTTGACATTTTGAATGCCAAATGTAAAAATGCCTCAGGTTTCATTTCATTCAGAATAATCTCTAATTCAGAATCAGGCTCCTTCTTGATTTGCTTTATCAAAAAAAGGCTTGTTTACACATTACACAAAGTGAAAGAAGCCATAGATAAGAGAACATGTATTGCACCATTTATATGAGACATCCAGAAAACACAAATCCAGAGCTAGAAAGTAGACCAGAAGCTGTACTAGGAATGTGTTGAGGGCTACCCTCTGGCTACTCCCATGTTTAATCTCTAGCTCTTGGTCTGAATAGCATCTGCAAGGCACAGCCTCTGACGCATACCCTGGTATGGCAAAGCCTCAGGGGTAAATAGGCTTTTTCCCTTCCTCATTCCTTGTTCTGCGTTCTTTGTACCCGATAGACTTTCATGTGCTTTGTAACGAGTCCAAGCATATCGCACAGATACTGTGACCACTTTTGGCACTGTACGCTGTCATGCTGTTTTTCTCTTTTCAGTCTTATAAATAAAACCCGTAAAAGAATGGTGGCCATTGTTCTCCATCAGTGACCTTGGTCCCACCTGGCCTCAACTTTATCTTGTGTGATGTGTTCTTTGTGTGACTAAGTCTTTCTCATCCCCTTTCCCTTCCCTCTCGGGCCCAGACCCTTCCCAATAGAGGTCGATGGGGTGCCAGATGCAACACGAATGGGAGTAGGGACTGACTGCAAACCAGTATGAGGGAAATGGTCTAAAACTGTGATGCTGCACAACTACATAAACTCATTAACAATCACTGAATTGTGCAATTGTCATAGGACATATATATGGTATATGGCACATATACTATATCATATACATATACATATACATACATATATGCCATATACATATGGCATATATACTATATCAACAACATGGTTAAAAAAACATTTACCTACAATATGTAAACAGAGCTTCTATTACATACTTAGTACGGATACTTCAGCCTTGAAATAAAATAACTCACTGCAAGGATTTTTAACACTGCTAGTCCAGTTTTTGCAGGGCCATGAAAAATGGGTTAAGGGCAGGTTATGCTTCAACAAGAAGGATGGAAGGCAAAAAAAAAAAGTATTTAAAATCAGTATTTAAAAGAGACCAGGCTAGGCCAATGATGAAGAAAGCTGTTAACGTGTACACACATCTCCACTCTGTACACACTTAACAATTACTTAAGAGGTTATCCAGCAATTCTTTCTACAGTGAAAGGACTCACAACACAGCAGTCCCTTCTCAAACCAAAAACTGGAAAGTCCTGTTATACTGTGAGTCTGCAGCTCAATAGTTAGCTTGCTCACCTGGTATAGTGTGTACTTCGTCCAGTATCATCAAGCCCCACTCCTGAGTTTTGAGCCACTCCATGACACGCTCAGCCTCCCAGGACCTTTTTGTGGTGTGGCCCAGCATGGAGTAGGTGCTGATGGCAACAGAGCAGCCAATAGGCTTATCCTTGGCATCTGAGGTGAAGCGGCAGATCTGGCTGTCATCAATGGTAGACCACATCTTGAACTGGGCTTTCCACTGCTCCACAGACACAGCTGAGTTGCCCAGTACCAAGCAGCGTTTTCGAACAGTGCATGCAGCTGTCACTCCAACCAGGGACTTCCCAGCACCTAAAAAAAACCAAAGAGCAGTCCTACCCAAGAACAGGGGCAGACAGAGATCACCTGTAATAATCCTCAAGCTGACACGTGAGGTACTTACTGATCTGTCTGCCTGTTTATAAAAATGAGACATGCTTACTTCATAGAGGCATACATGAGAATTAAAAGCAACCATGATAACATTTAAGCACTTTTCCCAAGCTTGGCCTTTTTTCAGCACATTATATGTATCTCATTTAAATATGAAAACCTCAAAGCAAACAAGTGATTTAAAAAACAAACTGACATCGAGTCAATTCTGACTCACAGCATCCCTAAAGGACAGAGTAGAACTGCCCCACAAGGTTTCCAAAGAGCGCCTGGTGGATTCAAACTACTGACCATTTGGTTAGTAACCACAGTCCTTAACCACTATACCACCAGGGTTTCCAAACCAGTGACAGATACTACTATTATCACCATTTGAAAGATGGAAACACAAACTGAGAAAGTATCTTTTCCAAAGTCATAACAAAGAGGTGCTGAGGTATAGTCCCTGGCACACAGCCTGAGTACACTAAGAATCCAATAAAAGACAGCCATTATTACCCAGCAAATCAGGATGGAACTTACTAATGTGTAAGTGTACAAGCTAAGAAACACAGTAAAATTTCAAGAGGTTCCAAGTTTATTATAGTCCACTCCCAAAAAGTAAAGGTGAAAATCAAACTATTCCTTTAAAAGTGGTTATTCCTTTACCAGAGGCATGCACCAAAATAACCCAAGTACCTGCTAGCTCAGGCTCCTGCCCTAGAAAGTCTGGCCACTTAAGTCTGAATGGGGTTCCCAGGTGAGCTTGTCAGGACCTCTAGCCAAAAACCTAGGCCAGAGCCTGATAATGAACAAGTAACGTCAGATGTCAAGGGGGCTGCTACCGCCCCTTTTCTAACTTGCTCACGAACAAGCCAAGTTTCAGGACTAAGCAGCCTCTACACAGGCCCAGCTCATAAAGACTGAGATCAAAGACTCACAGATGAACTACATAACACAGCACTCTCCTCACCATTACTGCCTAACACCTCCGCCTACTCATTTTTCTCCACTGCCTCTATCATTACCTGACATTCTGCACATTGCTCCGCTGATGTCTAACAACTATTTCCCAAACCAGAACAAGCTCCCTGAAGTCAGTTTTGTTCTAGCCATCAGTATATCGCAGTGTCTTGGTCAAGGCCCTACATGCAGCAGTACTCAGTATACACTTGTCAAAGGAATGGATCAGAGAGTCATCTGGCCTTGGGTATCCTTGGGAAAAGTGTGCTTTAAGGACACGTGGAGCCCACATTGCCTTGAGTGGCACTCACCACAAGGAAGAACAATGACCCCTGAGCGTGCACGCCCATTCCCAAACATCTTCCGCAAGCTCTTTTCTTGGTAGGGTCTGAGGACAGCTGTGGGCTTCAGATCAATGTTGATGTCAGGGTTGACAGAATCATTCCGGAAATCGTATTCTGCTAACAGAGGGTACTCCAGGTGGATGCAACGTTTCTGGAGTTCTTCGATCATTTCCTGGAAGCGAGCATGAGTGAAGTTTTATAACTTTGTTATCCCCAAAGCCTGTTTAACAATGTCAAATTTTCTAGGGGGCCCAATAATCAAAGTACAGTATCTTACCTGGAGTTTTGCCATCTCAGATCTTCTTGATAACACCAGGCACTGTTTCTCCTACCTTCCCAGTAAACTTGTGAAGGCTTGCCTACCAGCATGAGGAACTGGGTACCCAAGCCCTAACTCCAGCAGAAGGGAGAACACTATGGCCTACACACACCAACAAAGGAGAAGCAACTGAGGACCTTGAACAAGGGGGCACACACCCACTAACCTGCTTCACTTCAAAAGATACTGTCTGTGTCTCTTCTTCGTCTTCTTCATCCTTGTCCATTTGTTCATAAAAGTCAAAAAGGTCAGTAGGGATGTCAGATTTATTCTGTGGTTCTGTCATTCGAGATGTGGAGGGGCCACCAGTCCCTTCTGAAGTTTTAGAAATCTGCAGAGAAAGGCAGGTCTGCACTTGCATGTAACTTCATGGAAAAAAAGCTGCAGGGCCACTAGCTGGTGAGAGAACTGCAATTCCAAAGTGACACCCTCCCCCTAAAATCCAAGGGCAGCTGAGGTTCACCTACAGCAGATTTGCTCGTAAATGTCTCTGTGATAAGCTCAGTAGCTTCCCCCTCAGAGTTCCTTAGGCGGCATTCCCGGATCACTGGATCCTGGAGAAGATGTTGGATGACATCAGGGTGGGAGCTTTCAACGAAGTACCTACAAGTGGGGTGGGAAGGAGATGCCATCATTTTCAGAAGGTTCTACAGCTCACCCAATTAGATGATCTGGAAATAGTGGCCACATTATGCCTTTCCTCACTCTCTTACTCCCCCATAATCCTTGGCCTATTTCAGCTATGAGCTGTTGGAGCCACGACATGAATATCATGGGGAAAGCTCCAGCTTTGAGGTCAGATAAGCAGAGGTCTGAGCCACAGTGCCACTGAGAACACAGTGGCCAGTGAGCCAATTTCCAACCTGAGCCACATCACTTCTACTACTCTAGGCCTCAGCAGAGTACAAGTGTGACAACAGAGCAGACAGCCCAGTTCACAAATGTCACCCTGGGTTCCCAAAGTCCTCTCCCCACCTCATGTGCCTTGGGATGATCCCATCCAGGAGCCTCTCACCTGTTGTGCTTCAGGACTAGCTTGACTTTGCCATAGCTGACAGTACACAACTACAAGAATGACAACATCAAGACAGAAAATTAGCAGCATGCAGCTCAGATGTCAAAAAAGCCTCAAGACATACTTGTCACTGGTCACATTTTGCTACCTACCACCCAAATGATGAGCACATGTAACTTTAGAAAGACCTATGGTGCAATGAGTGCTAAAGGCACCGGATCTGTCTAAACTGAGTTTTCCCATTAGACTCCACTTTTTGAGACTAAAATTCTCCTCATGCCTGGCTACTTCTGATGCCAGCCAAGTGCCGTCGAGTCGGATCCAACTCATGGCTACTCTCGATACCCACCCCTTAATTTATTATAAAACATTGCTTTAAAATATCTCATGGCGTTCCCTCCATCCTCTCTTCTTTTCCACAGCCCCACCCCAAACCAGAGGTCCACCCCATGCAAATATTATTACAGCTCTCAGTACAGATATGACATCAAGTAAACCAAGAAACCCAAACCCACTGCTGTCAAGTTGATTCTGACTCACAGAAACCCTACAGATAGCACAGAACCATCCCATAGTTTCCAAGGAACACCTAGTAGACCTGAACTAGCATCCTTCTGGTTAACAGCTGTAATGCTTAACCACTATACCATCAAGGTTTCCTGACATCAAGTATGTACTCAGTAACTGCCTATTAAATACAATGCAGGAGGCTCTGGCCTCCTCATCAATGTTGGTATTTCCTCAACTAGAATACAAATCTCTAGGTCTCCAAGAATCTTAAAGTTGGAATACAGCAAGGGTTGCGTGGTGGTCATGAAAATAAGCCATTCATCTCACCAGCTGCTGCCTGCTCCAGTTGGCCCTCTGGATCCACCCTTGGATTGTGCTAACACCTTGATTTCCACAGATCTCAAAAGCTGAGCACAGCAGCACTGGTTTCCTCCATTAGGATACAAGACCCTTTCTCTATCTGAATACACCCCAGGGCACCCTCAAACATCAGAAAACAACTCCCTCAAGGATCCCACTAACTTCTCCAGCATTGGAAGCATTATGCTACTTGTGGAACCTGCCTACTGCCACTTCAGATTTGGGAGAGGGTCTCAAACTCCTTTTAGACCAGCTGAGGGCATCACTCATCTCTTCTGAATAGCACTTTCTGTTTCTCAGAACTAATGATACCACATTTAACTGCTGTCCATGAGGAACCTTCTCCACTTGGACCTCTGATATTCTTTTTAACTTCACCTAATGGAAATTGTCCACTACAAGTCTCTTGCAGACATCTATCCTTAGATGGAGTTTACCATTCGTTATAGGCTGCATTTTCAAGCAATCAAGCAAGAACAGTCCCAAACTAGTATCTCTACTATGCTGTCACTGATGGCAGAAGCTCAAGGAAGCTTGGCCTCAGCAAGAATGTAAATGTGGATTACGAGGGTAGTAGCTGGTTTTTATGTTCCTTACAGTAAATACAAAAGACACATTTTCGTGGCTACCTCATCTGACAACGTCCCCACTATTACCCCTTTCCCAGCATGGGAAAAAAGGCTAGTCTTAGTCTGTACTTGCCTTAATAAATTGAATAATCCCATCAGGCACACCAGTTTTACTGAGCTTCCTGAGGTACTCAGTGATGTCACTAGTCTGCAACCCAACACTGACGGCTGCATACAGGGAGTACGCAGTTAGTTTATATTCATGCACATGGGTTGGTCGGCACACTGGCTCTGCAATAGCCACCAGGAAGTCTTGAGCGTATTTGTAAACTGGAGAGAAAGCTTCTAAGAAGATGTGACCATCAGGAGCCTGAGAAACACCAAGCAGACACAACAGTTAGAAACCATGAAGTTGCAGAAACTATATGGTGTCTTCCACACCAGTATCAAGAATGGATAAACTCTCCTTATTGAGAGAGTCAGCTGCAACACCACGGATATTTTATAAGCACTCCTTCAGCCACGTTCAATCACACATACACAAGAAATGAAGCTTAGTATTTTCCACTATTCTCACAGGGCGCCCAATCTACTGGTTATACACATCCTCAAATCAGCCTTTGGCTAGATTGGAACTGAATGTAAAACATTACTTGAAGGTGAGCTGGCTAGTACGTATATGCTTTGCATTAATTGAAAAAAAGAGGGAAACAAATTGTCAAATGTCACTTGTTTGTAAAATAAAAATATTCTGAAGCATAGGGCAGAGTTGTAGAAGAAGAAACTGGCCGTGCGTGTACCTCCGCTCATTCCTAGCTCAGACTACTGTACTGTGTAGGAAAGTTTTCGGGTAAGTACTATTCTGTATTACCACTGCAGCTCCGAAAAGGCCTGCTGCACCACAAACTCTTGGGACCCGCCCTGATTAAGGACTTGCTTACCACCCATAGGGGCCTGGAGGTATGGTCATCCTTTAGCGGCATCTGCAGCCTGTAATCCTTAGCTCCGTATTCATCCACTTTTGTGCCCGACTCATCCACCTGCTTCCCGGCCGCGGAGGGAACTGCTTCGTGAGCGTCGTTTCCAGGTGTGTCGTCTTCCTCCACTTCCTCGTCCTCATAGTTGCGCTTCTTGGACTTCTTCTTCTCTGCAAATACCAACAAAGAAGTGAGCCGACCGGAAGCAAAGGTTTTCTCCGCACTGCGCGGACGCATTCAGGAACAATTGGCAGGAGCCGCATTTCAGTCGAGCATCCTTTAAGTGCCCCCCACCTGGCCCACACAAGAAGGCTGTCCCCTCGCCCCGCAGGCACGGCCTCCAGGGCCTGCAGCTTCGGCTGGAGCCAGAGGCCTGGGAGCAGTTACGACACAGGGGCTGACACGGGGATGGTGAGTAGGGGAAGACTGCACACACACGCCCACGTCTCACCGCGGTCCGCCCGGTCTCTTTTGCCCATGGCGACGACTGCTACCTGCTACCCACAGCAGCAATTACGCCAAGAAACACTTCCGTTCCATACCGGAAACCCTTCCGGCAACGAAGCCGGAAGTTCCGCTCTTCTCCTCCGAGAGGGGCGGAGCAAACCGTGAGGCAAGACGTCCACGTGGTACTGCGCCTTCCCAATTTCTTTTTCTCTGCGTTCATTTTTCTATTAAGTCTATGACGTATTTACTGAGCACCCATTAAGTATCCGTCAGGCACTGTTTTAGATGATGGGAATAGGACATCGACCACTTGAAGCCCTTATCCTCCTGAAACTTAAATTCTGACAAAAGGATGTGGGAAAGAAACAAACCTGCATTAAGTGCTGCAAGGAAAAACAAAAGTGGAGCCAAAAGTGACAGCAATGACATTCTAAATAGAGTATGTAAAGTCTTTCTGAAGGAGTGTTATTTGAGCAAAGATATGAAGAAAATAAGTCTCATGCAAATAAAGAAGCACATCGGGCTTAGGGAGAAACAAGCACTAACAAGAGGAAGACCCAAGTTTGGCATTTAGAAGAAAAATGAGAGGGGTAGAGGAGATGGTGTTGTACAAGTAAAGCAGTGATTCCTAAAGCGAGGTCCCCTGACAACATCAACACCATCCAGAAACTGGTTATAAAGGCAAATACAAAGCATTGGGTCCTATCCCATTCCTACTGAATTATAAACTCTGGAAATGAGACCCAATAATATTGACATCCATAATATTCTGATGCTTGCCTTTGAGAAATAATGATGTAGAGCCTTGTAAACCAGTACAAGAACTTTGCATTTTATTATAGGATGGGAAACCACTGGAACATTTTGAGTGATACACAACAAATCAGATTTACTACTAACAGACCACTCTGCACTAGTTGCTATGTTGAAAACAGACTTAACAAGGTCCAGGCCAGTGTCCTCATGAAGTCACAGGACCAGTACACCAAGTTGATATTTAAATACAACTTACTGAAGGAATTAACCAGTTTGGCTGTAAGGGTACGTTCTGCCTTACAGGCAAAACAGAGATATTTAACAAGTGGAGTGAGTACAGATGGTAACTCCACATCAAAGTAATGTCAGGAAAGGTGGTAAGATTGACAAGGATGGTAGTTAACTGTGAAACTTTCATTACATCAGTTTCTAGTCCAAACAAATCTTTCATATTTGATACCATTTAACTACAGCAATGTTTCTAAAAAGGAAAATATATAAAAACAATTTTAACAAGAAACTTTGCTATCTGCACCTGGGTCAACGTAGTGGAATTCTCCCCTAAATGCCTCATAGGGTTTTCCAGGAGGGACTGGTGGATTTGAACTGCCAGACTTTTGGTTAGCAATCAAATGCTTAACCAGAGCACCACCAGGACCCTACATGTCTGTGTAAACCAAAAGAAAAAAAACCCATTGCTGTGAAGTCCATTCTGTCTCATAGCTATCCTGGAAGACAGAGAAGAACTGGCGCAGTTCCCAACGAGTGCCTGATGGCTTCAAATTGTCAGCTTTCTGGTTAGCAGGGTTTCAGATCTATAGGCTCTAGTTTAACAACTCATTGAAGCTTTTTTCTAAGGCCAGCTGAGGGGACACTCTTAACATAGCAAGCAAGCAGGAGCTTTATTTTTCAAAACGCAGCTTTAACAGTTGAATGCTTTTCAAGAGTACAGAGGTAAAACCCTCTGTTTAATTTTAAAATGCAGTGCTTGATTTTAGTTCTGAAATCCTCCAACAGAGATAATGGAAACTCAGAATTTAAAAGTTTGTCATAAGGTAGCTGTGGCAGGAGCCCAAGTAAGACATGACTGACTTTTCCAGGGTGGTAGGGGTAAAGGTGGTAAGAAGTGGCTCCATTCTGAATATAGTTTGAATGTGGAGCAGGTGAGACTTCCTGACTAGATAGTGGAAGTGAGAGAGAGGAGTGAAGGGTAATGTCAAGATTTTTGGCCAGAGCAACTACAAAAGGGAAACCCTAGTGCATAATGGTTAAGCACTACATCCAGCAACCAAAAGGTCAGCATTCAGATCTGCTAGGCACTCCTTGCAAACTCTATGTAGTTCTACTCTGTCCTAGAGGGTTGCTATGAGTGAGAATCAACTCAGTGGTGGTGGGTTTCATTTAACTACAAAGAACAGTTGTAAAAATGAAGATGGGAGAGATAGGGAGGGTATGTAAGCAGGCAAGTAAGACCTCAAGACGATCATTTAACATCGGAGAGTCAGAATTTTCTTTGAAAACAAGCAGAAATCTACTGATTTATACACAGGTACGCACCCTGATGGCGAAGTGGTTAAGAGCTCAGGCTGCTAACCAAAAAGTAGGCAGTTCCAATCTACCAGGTGCTTCTTGGAAACCCAGTGAGGCTGTTCTTCTCTGCCCTATAGGATCACTGTGAGTTGAAACCGACTCAAGGGAACACAAAAAAATACAGAGTATACAGGTCGTTCTTGACTTACAGTGGGGCTCCATTACAAGGACTCCATCGTAAATCAGTTGTAGCATCAACTGAATACCTTTTTTTTTAGTTTTCATTATTATTGCATTCTATTATCAGTATCTTCTTAAATCCTATCTTTGTCTTTGGAGATTGGACAGAGAAACTTACAGATATATATATGTGTGTGTGTGTATAGACACACACACAATACATACATATACTAAAAAACATACAAATTATAAACATTTACTGTAACCATGAAGATGGTTGATACTGGCATTTTGCCAGCTGTAGTAATAACTGTATTTGAGGAAGGTTCTGGATCATTGGATCATCCCTAGAAATCTGGACATCATTTCTAGTCAGAAAATTGAGAGTTGTCTGTTTATGGTCCTTCTTTTTTCTTCATGTATTTTATGGTAACATCTCACTGCTTCCCAAATTGGCCTATTGACTTTAGCATGAAGTCCACATTTTCAAGCAACTGAAGAAGACCCTGATTTAGTTTAGAAAAAAATGCAGCTAATCCTTTCACTGAACTTTTCTCTTTCCTCTTCCTTATTTCCTTTTCTCAATTACATGCTATAACATTATATGTAGTACATATTACTAACAATAAGATGTGCCAGAATAAAGATGATCATAAGTACATTTAGCCATAATTTAAATACACTGCAAATTAGGGACTATCTATACTGTCATGTTTAACTATACATTTTATTGCCAACCAGGAAATTCAATTTTGCTAATTTATGAAAGTCAGAATGGTTATCTATTAGTGAACTATTGTATGACACATTTATGTATTTGTTTGCTACATGTATTCAAGGTCAAGTTAGTCAAAAATTACAGGAGCCATTTAGTTACATTCATGCATAATTTACACTGATTTGATTGTTACATTCCATTATCACAGAATGCAAGTGTACCACCAAATTTAGGGAAGTTACATATGACCCACTTCACACAGTTCTATTATGTATTTTCAAGGTTAGAACAACTTTCTAATAACTTATAGTTAATGATTAAAGAGAATTATAGATATGTTTCTATTTTTCAAGTTCAAAAATGATCTAACTTCACTTTATGTAACTGCTGATGAGACATTTAAATTTTAACTTCACTTTATAAGTGACTTCTAATAGGTATTTAAAAGCATTATAAAAACTTCAAAATAGTGTAAAAAGCATTATAGAAGCATAATAGTCATTCACGCGTGTGTTTTAAGTAACACTGCATAATCAAGACATGATTGGAGAATACATAGAAGGCATACATAACAGTTGCCTACTAGACCAGTAAGATTTAAGAACGTGCCTGAAGTTCAGGGACCTAGAGATACAAATTTACAACTGTCAAAATCTATAGGGTTGCTATAAGTCACAACTGATTCAAGGGCTGCGGGATTTTTTGTTGGTTGTTTGCTTTGGTACGTAATATTGAGGAGCCCTGATGGCTCAGTGGTTAAAAGCTCAACTAGACCAAAAGATCAGCAGTTTGAATCCACCAGCGGCTACTTGGAAACTCTATGGGGCAGTTCTACTATATCGTATAGAGTCACTGTTAGAATTGCCCCTACCACCAACAGATTTGGTGTTGATTTATATGATATTGAAGGAGCCCTGGTAGCACTGTGTTAAGGGTTTAGTTGCTGGCAAAAGGCCATCAGTTTGAAGCTGCCAGCCATTCTCTGGAAGCCCTACACAGCAGTTTTACTCTGTACTATTAGGCCACTGAGTCAACTGACTCAACAGCAATGGGTATATGATATTGAAAGTATAAAACTGGTTGAGGTTACCTGAGAATGAATGTAGATAGAAACACTCACCGACTGGAGACACTATACAGTCAAGACTGAAAAGAGACTTCAACAAACCAGTTGAGGAATAGTCAGTGAAATAAGAAAATTCGGAGCCCTGGAGTTCCAGAAGAGAGCCTGGTGGTGCACTAGTTCAGCACTCAACTGCTAACAAAAGGTTATCAGTTCGAAGCCACCAGCTGTTCCATGTCACAAAGATGTGGCAGTTTGCTTCCATAAAAAATCACAGCCTTGAAAACCCTATGGGGCAGTTCTACTCTCTGAGTTGGAATTGACTTGTCAACCATGAGATTTTGGTTTGGTCTAAATGAAATGCATTTCACTTAGAACTCAAGAGATAAGGAGCCACACATTTAAAACTGGCTTCTGTTGTAGAGAAAAACTCCAACTCTGCTTATTAAATGTTTTACAAGTAGGCTGGACTGGGAACATTGCAGGTCATAAGGATGAAACCACAAATCAGAGGCACAGTAAGTCTTCTTATATGGGTTAGACAAAGAACAGGGCTCATATTATTTTGATTGGTCAGTGAGGTAAGGGACTGAGCTACAGAAATTAATTACTGAAATTACAGAGATTAAAAATTAGTCACTGGGTAACATGTCATAAAATGTTAATGAGCAGTATCTCTAAGGGAGGATAGGGACCAGATTTATGATGGACATTTGGTGCCAGGTTTCTTCTTGGAATTGCTTGCTTAGCCAAAATCTGTTCAAGTTACTTGGGAAATTTCAGACAAGGCTAACTCTAAGGCCATCTAAAACATTGCTATCACTTCTCTGTTATAAAGAAATATTTTCAGGGCCCATTACTGCCAAAGGAAACCCTAGAGGCCTAGTGGTTAAGCACTGTTATCTGCTAACAAAAAGGTCAGCAATTTGAATCTGCCAGGCACTCCTCAAAGCAGTTCTACTCTGTCCTGTAGGGTTGCTATGAGTTGGAATCACTATGAATCAGAATCAACTAGATGACAAATGCACTTATGTCAATATTCTCTTTCCAGAGTGCAGTGCTTTTATAATTCGACCTTGGCCCAGAAAAAAACATTCTCCTGTTTCCATGGTAGCGAAGCAATTAAAATATGATAAAAGGAATTGTAAGCATTCTGGTTCGACTCAGTTAATAGGTAACCCTAGGCAGGCAGGTAAAAGATGTTAAATTTAGCAAAAACTGAGTTTAATTATCTAGTCTTAGTTTAAAAAGACTTTATGAATTTCTCTTTTACACCTTACTGCCTACATTCATTCCCAGGTTAACATCATCAATTTCACAGTTTTAATATCATATACCATTGCCATCAATTCAGATAATTCTCTTTTTCTCCTCTTCTTAAGTAACTGACATTGTAAACATTATGGAAAATACAGAAAAACATAGCAAAGGCTATTTCAGTTGTGTATAATATCCCCTCCCCAACCCTTACTCTGCTATCTACATTTTGGTTGACTTTCTTCACAGGCCTTTTTTTTCCTTGTTTTTACACCACAGACACTATTACTTAAGCATTTGCCTCTATATCCTCCTAACATAAGCTTTGTTCACCCCAATGAAAATGAGTGCTTAATGATTATTTAGTAGTCCACTGTATGGCAATATCAGAATTTATTTAGTCAAATCCTAATGTGGAGGCATTTGCAATGATTTCAGTATACACTATTATAAATAAGCTCCCTGATGTCTTTGACTGTATCTTGTTTTTGTAAGGCAAATTTTGAGGACTGGAAATATTAGTATGAAGGTCTAGCCCTTTTTTAAAGTTCTTATGCCAAACTACTTTTCAGAAATAATACTCTACCAATTTACTCATATCTGCGTGTCTCATGTGACCAACCCTTTGCAATACAACTAAAACACTGAAAATTATCTTTACAACAAAACACAAGTAGGCTAATGTGACTGATTAGGATGGCTGACCTAATGTTTTCAAAATAAAGAAAAAAAAATTCTGTACTAAAAGAAAAAATTTATGACAAAAATTATGAAAATACTTATAAGCAAAAATGATTATTTGTAATTCCACTACCACTCGAACACCGTATGTCCAATATTGTTTTTTTCTTTTAAAAAAAATAAAATGTGGGATACAACATACCTTGTATAATTTGCTTTCTTTTGCTCAGTAACACATGGAAGGAGCTACACTTTATGGATATACAACAGTTTCCTACTGTTGGACCCTCAAATTTAAAATAGTTGGCTTTTGTAGATCAATTCTAGCAACTCTACAATCTTTTTCCACAGTATTAATTACTACATATAAAATTGCTAACAGGATATACAAGATTATGTGACTACTGATTTGTACTGCAAATTATTATTTTATATTACTTCTGGTACACAGAGTCCATTCCTTACATTCTGGCAGGAGGCTTTGTTTTTACTGTGTTTGTTTTTAATCACTACTAATTTCTGGTGTGGGTAATCAAGGTGTCCTGCAAAAGATATACCAGATCATACTGGGTGGGAAACTACAGACTTTTTAACTCCTGGTAAGATTAGGTGGTTTAGTTTCAATGTTTCTAGGTTAGTTTGTGCTTGGTCTCCTAGAAGTAATTAATTCAAGAAGAGAGGAGACAACTGTGAACACATGTGCAAGAACAGTTCTTGACAAACCAATCACAGTGGAAATAAATACCAGCTTTATTAACACTCAAAGTGCCATTTACTTATATCCATTCCATAGTCCAGAAGGTTACTTAGAGTAAGCCTTTGTACCACAATCTTTCAAAAAATGAATTAGCATGTAAGAAAAAGCAATTTTCATTGTCCTAATTATTGCAGGCCTCCATGCACAATAAATTTAAATCAAGATGTGTGCCAACAATATACAAATTTCCATATAAACAATGCCATTGATCACTAACAAAATATAAACATGGTTTCTTTTACATTTTTTTTTAAAAAAAGCTATTTACCAGGAAGGAAAAAAATACACAGATATTAAAAACAGAAATTTTATACATTTTTACAAGAACATTTCTGAATGAACACCACCAAATCAAAATGTGCATGAAACGCATTACAAACCACACTGCATCTGGCTTCTGGTGGCTTCTCCAGTAGCACGGCTCCTTCTGACACAAAGAGCTCGGTGACCTTTGACAGCCTGCTTCATCCCTAAACAAGTACTTGTACATGACACCGTATATCTCAAACAAGGTTTGTTTTGTTTTGTTTTTTTAAGTACGGTAACATTGTCTGATTGGAAATATAATTTCCCAATCTTTCTGCCAGTTACTAAAAACACACAATACAGTATAAAGACACAACAATGTATATTTGGACATTTCTAAACCAATAGTCAACCTATTACAGAGACTTAGAATATGCCAATGTGTTCTGTATTACAAACCCAGTCTGACCTTGTCCAGTAAAAGAAAAACCTAAAATGCTGAAACAGTTTGGGTCAGAATAAAAGAGATACTGAAAAGGAACAGGAAGAGGACAGGCCAACAGCAACTGGCAATATAAAAATCTTGACATCTCTTCAACATAATTTAGTTTCTCATATTTTTTCATAGCTCTAAGAATTCAGAAGCTGTCTTAGTGGACAGTGTGTTTTTGTTACTGCTTAAAGCACATTTTATTTTCTTAATTTGCATTTTGCAGAATTCTCAAAAGAGAACTCAATGCTGTTCCTTGCAAGTGTTTTAATTGAGATCTAAGAACAATTGTTATCCAATTCTGAAAATACAAATACATTTCAAATGGTTAAAAACAAAATTAAAAAAATATTTTTGATCAGCCAGCTGAAAATATATTCATATAGTAAATAATCTCTCAGAAAGCTTTTATATATTTAATTATTCTAACTAAATAGTACCCTTATAAAAACAAGTTCATAAAAATGTAGAAATGAAACAAAATAAGAAATTACTGGGATATATATATACATGTACCTACAGAGAGAAAAAATACATCTCCACACAAATACATATCCCCTGACACACAATTACAAGCATACTTCAACAATGGATTTTAGGAGACATCATAAAATTAGAAAGTTATGTTGAACTCCTGAGTTCTTCAACAAAGACAAAACCATGGAGAAGTCTACTCTGTAAAAGCAGGACAGTCCATTGCTGTCAGGGACAGCAGTTCAGTTACTGATAACTAACATTGAAAGAAGTGAAAATAGAGGCAGACAGTAGTTCACTGCACACACTCATGATGCTCATACACTCATCAGTAATTATTGGTCAGAGTAGTAAATCAGTGTACAAATCAAAAACTTCTAAAAATGTGCAAAAAAGTCAACCTTGATAGAAAAAAAACCTTCATACATTATTATAAACTGCCCAGCATTCAACTGAGATTAGAAACACAGAAATCAATAATTAGAGAATGGCTACACTTTAAACTATACGACCAGGTCAAAGGGTAAATTTATAAGTCAAGAATCATAGTTTTGCAACAACTGAAAGTTTATTCTCAAATTTATCCATTTACCTTTTATTTATGACAGTTGAATGAAATTAATAATGTGAAATGTAAGAGATGTCCAACATTAAAAATGTTTTTGGTATTAACTCTTATTTCAGAACACGAAGTAGCAAATTTTAAAACCAATGCAACACAAAAGATGTTATAAACCTTTGACTTATTAAGACTGTATTAAAAACAGCTATCTGTTTTTAGAGAAGTATTCTTATCCTTAGACACTATACTTCCAATCGAACATGACATACTGTAAAGAGTTTGGCCTGCTTTCTTTTGCCCATAAGCTTTTCCAGCTCTTATGTTTTCTTAAATTTCTCCACTAGTGCTGTCATCTCATTCCAGGTGGACAAACACTTAAGAAAAATGAGAGTTAAATCTATTTCTAACAGATTTTAAGATGTAATTTTATTACCTATCTCTCCCTTCCCAAGTAATGCTATTACTAAAATTACTAGTTACATGTTTTTAAAAAGTAAATTCTTAAAAAATACAAATAAGTGAACACAAAAGTGCTTCTCAGTATAGTAATGAACTTTTCTTAATTGGCATTGAGGGACTCAGAAATCCTTATCTGGGCACAAATTCTGCACATACACTAGAGAATAAGTTCTTTCCTCCATGTCAAAATGTCTACAGTACAAAGCAGACATCCCTCCAAAGCCTACTTTTCTTCACAGCTTTCCTGAAATGCTCCTAAGTCAAACATGAGTTCACAAATGGTAAGACGCTAGGAAGAAAATATGCCACAAACCTGAGGAACCATAAATGAATGGGTATGTGTGTATGGCCAGATGACAGTAAGACTGGCACATGTAACAAGCTCAAGTTCATAACATCTATAGTTCCTTTATAGCTAAAGTAAATAATGCATGTAAATGCAAACACTGAGTACCTGCTATCCTTTTCCTTGAAGGACTGAGATACAAAATCTACTAGTGCCTGCTTTATAGTATTTATACTATTAGGTTATAGGTGGGTAGAAGTAGCAGTGTTATTTTAGTTATATGGGCAAGGAATATAAAAACTTTGGTTTAAAGTTATTCTGATAATAAATACTGTAAATACTAACAAGAAGTTATCAGGTACAGGAGTAATAGTACTTACTGATTTAATGTATCTGCTATTATTAACAAAAATACCTGACTCTCAATTAAAATGCACAATTATAAAAAATTATGTGACACTGTATACAAGAAACAGGTAAAATTTATTCCTCTTTTCATTATAGCTATGACTTCTCCCTCAACTTTCTGAAGCGCAAACTTGACTACCTTCACCATCTCCAAGAATTTCTAGGCTCAGTGGAAAGTTCATTATCACCTATAGCTTTTACAGAGGAGTCAAGAGACATGGTTGGCCCTGATACTTTCCGTACCTCTATGGCATCCTGTCTAGACCATGGTAGAAGACAAAGAAAGCTACAGATGACTATGAAGTAGGAACAGTGGCTTCACAGCATACTTTCCCTAGCCAAATGAAAAGACGTATAAGAGAAGCTCCTTTTGAGTACCTGGTAAGCTAAGGAAGCTTGTTTAGATAATGTCTGTCAGAATTTCTATTCCAAAGAATTTATCAGGAAATACATAAAATCATCACTTTCCATTTAATAATTACATATAAGCTTATTATTATATACATACAGACACACACAAATTCAATTTTAATCTACTTTTAGCTATCAAGAGTTTGGCAATTACAATAAACACCTTTATTAAACAATTATTTGTACTAGCTACTTGTGGAAATATGCTGGTTTTCCTACCTGAAGATGAATGAGATTATACTGATCCATTATCAGTGGACATACTTTTTAAGATGTTCCTCCATAAACACAGACTAATATGTTAAACACTCCTACCTTTCCTTCCTTCTTTCTCCTCCCTGCTCCAATTCTAAATGCACACATGCGTGGACACACACATACAGATCCACACAAACCAAAAAGCAAGACACAGTATTAGTAAAAATGTTAGTGAAAAAGTAAGGATTAGAATTCACTCTCTCTAAATGTCCTTCTCATTGTTCTAAGTCTCATTGTCTCAACATTTGTAAACCATTTAAATGATTTCTTTAGGGCAAAATTGATCACTGTAGCTCTGCTATAAAAATTTTAACTGAATAATGATATATAAATAACTTGGTCATGCCAACATGATTGAAAAATCAAGTAAGCAATCTGGAAAACAATTTGCTATGTCTCTTTACAATTAGAATACCTCTTTCTATGCTTTTTCTAGTGGAAACTACAGTGTGTCTGTCACACGTAAATGCTAATGTTACTTTCCAATCCAAAACAAAAAAGAGGTAGAAAAAGGTATGAGGAGGAAGTCGGCATTAAGAAACATTTAAGAACCAATATACTGCCTAAGGCCAAGTAAACTCTTGAAGTCTAACAATGTTGGAAAAAAATCTTCATTTGGGCGCATGAATTGAATATTATCAATGATATAAAGTAAAGCTAAGGCATACAGAGAAAAAGGCACTACTAAAATTTAACAACTGCTTGTCATTAACATTTAACTAATCTTCAAATTCAAATAAATATGATCATTACATTTGTAACAAAGGCCAGACTTAATGAAAAATGATGTGTTCTCATGAAATTGTTCTAACATGAACAACACTGTTGACAGAGTTCAATTTCTAATAAATCTTCTAGGTGACTTAATAATTTAGATTAAAAAAAATCGTGTTCTTTAGGGGGGAAAAAAAAACAGCTAGCACAGCACCATGTTACGGAATAAAGGCTTCTTATCACTAGAACTGTTTGGTCAATTTGAGTATTTTAAGAGGGGTTCCTGAGAGAAAGGCCGCCTGATCTAAGGGGATCCCCCAATTTAGGAGACTTTAATTTCTGTTATTAATGACATTTCCATCCCTAACACTGAATGTTATGCCAAATTGCTTTTCCCTCACTTCATAAAAAGTCATAAAATTTTAAATCATCACTGCTCAACTTTCAGGGTTAGACTATGCCATAAAATGCTGGTATACCTGCACATGTTTCCTCCCAGAATACGACCTCCTTAAGGATAAGTTAATTTGGCACTCAACACAAATAAGCCACCATTAGTGAATAAACCAACAACAACAACAACAGAAATCCTTTTTTTTTTTTTAAAGGGCAGATTCCTATAGTTGCATGACACGAGGTAATTTTTACAAGCACCTGGTTCCTAGGTGCCAAATGAAATCACTAGCACAAAACTCTGCTATGGGTCAAAAAATTTGTACTTGGCCAGTACAAGCTTGGTCATCCCTCTAAGCTTTTAGTATTTGGCTTAATTTTCTAATGTGAATTCACTTATAAACTGTATTCTATAGAACTTATAAAACTAACTCTCAGAAATACTGCAGACTAGACCTGACAGAACTGTAAGACAAGAGAGAAATTTTAAAGAAATAATTTTGTTTTATGTAGTTTCTGCTGGGAACATGGTAAAAGCTCTCTGACATGAAAGCAGGGCTTCAAACCAGTTTTTCCTGAGTCAGTCATGGCCAAGGAATCAAAACAGGAGCAGGTGCAAATTTTTAAAATTTGTGTGAACTATAATGATAACCAGAACATCAACATTTTATGTTGAAGCCCTGCTAGTAGCCTAATTTCCCTCTTGGAAAGCAAGGGCAGCATATGCACTGCATGGCAAATGAATCTCTTGCACATCAGATTTTCAGCACAGTGAAAAATGGAGGTGCCCTGCTTCCAAGATGATGGTGGCCAACTGCACCACTTTAAATGTGTCCTTCGCCACAGTCCTGCCAACCATGCAGCATCACACATCAGGCTCCTGAAAGAGCTGATTATACTTTTCCCAAGTCCCAATACAAGGCTTTGACCTGTAAGTTTTCCTGTTCTGGTTATCATTCTGAATCACTCAACTTGTAAAAATTCAAGTCTGTTCCAGTTTTACTTTGTCAGCCATGGCTAACCTGGTTTGTACCAGTACAAAGCCCTGAGTGAAAGTCAATCCAATTCACTCTGAAATCAAATTTTTAATTTTTCTTGTATAGTTCAGCATGTGCATTAATATTTCAATCCCACCACGAAGGTGGGATTGAAACAATTTACGTCAAAAATGTTTGTAAATGATGAACCACGCTGAAAATGTTCAAAGATAGTCACACTGAAATTTCCAATTTGCATACTTTTAAGTATGTTTTGAAATATCACCAATGCATCGAAATTGCCACTTTATCATTACCATGTTTTTAACTCTTATTCACTGTACTTTGTATGCAAAACAAGATCTTAAATTTGATCCAAGCCTGAGTCATAATACTCTGAATTTCTCAAGACCTATGTAGAAAGGTATATTCTAAAAAGCACATTTAAGACTGCAAAGAAATCTTGTCCAGCACCATAAAGTTGGCCACTGTCAAAAGCATGGTGCATCTGAAAGGCACAAAATCAGCAGTCTAGCAATTCTCAAGCCTCAGCAAAGAAACGTTACAGTATAATCAGTTGTACATTTAAAATACAGAATACATTTAGAGTCACCTGAAAAAGCTAAAGGTTCTCTGTTGACTCATACCATTATTAGAAAGAAGAAAAGAAATGGAGTGTTAAATTTAATTGCCCCTGAAATAAGGTGCTTCCTTTCATAAAATTTACTTTTGGTCTTCCACACCTTTTACTCTCAGCTTCAAGCATTTTTGTCCCATTAATTTTTATATATATTAACTCTTACCGTGGTTTTTTGGTACCATCACAATTTGTTTGAAATTAAAAAATCCGGATCACATTTCATATAACTCTGTAAACTATTTGTCTATTTTAAAGTCTTTACATAAAGAACATTAGCGTCCCATAGCTTTTTTTCCCTTTCTTATAAAACAAAGGTCTTCTACAGCAGTATTAAAGTAATAGTTTCTTTTTATACACACTTATTTTCTATAGCATTTAGAAAAGAACAAAGTGACTGAAATCAGCAAATAATTTTGTGGTGGGTTTGAGTCTCCAAAGAATTATTTAGAAAGAACATCTGTGCACTACTGGCTACCCTGACAGAGCGAAAAACAGCCAGAAGGATATTGTAATACAGAAGACAAAGAAGTGAAGGGAAAGGCCACCGGTACAGATACGTGGTCTTGCATAAGCAGAAGAAATGACTTATTCATAAAGGCTAAAGAAATTGTAATAGACCCACACACTTGGGGATTCTTTTTCTAGTAAGAGATTTAGCAGTTGGTTGACCAAAGGAGAGAGGGGTTAGCTCCTATTTTTTGCAATTCCTTACAAGCTGCTTCCTTTAATTATGAGTATGGAAGAAAAGCTGACCACTAATTAGTGCTTTGACTTATTTTCAGACTACTAGTGGAACTTCAAACAATTCCTATGAGAAATGCCATACTGGACCCTGATACAGTAAACCAAGAGTGACCTAACTTCAGAAACAAAGTATTCTGAAAGAGTCCCTAAAAGAACACACCTTGTGGCAGAAATAAGAATAACTGAGTCCCTTACAAGGAGCCTTGGTGGCAAGTGGTTAAATGTTTGGCTGCTAACTGAAAAGCTGTTAGTTCAATCTTACCAGCTGTTCTGTGAGAGAAAGATATGGTAGTTTGTTTTCATCAAGATTACAGACTTGGAAATCCTAAGGGTCAGTTCTACCCTGTCCTATAGGATCGCTGTGAATTGGAATGGACTTGACTAAAGTGGATTTGGTTTTGCTTTTGAAGTTCCTTATAAATTCCATGAAAGACATCACATTTAGTGCCTCCAGGTAGACAATTATTTAACATACCTTTAAAAATAAAGTACTTAGCACTTGCTTTACTATGATGAAAACACTGCAAGTGGTCGCATTACTGGTATCATTTATGTTTTTCAGTAGGACAATACCAGAAAGGAGAGTGGAACTTTTTCTAGCTGTCTCCCTCCATTTAATAGCCTTGTTCTTAGTGGACACATTACAGCTTGCAGTTTTTGGACCTTTCTGTTAATACTTTAATATGCTTTTTGTTTTTCATAATTTTGAGTTTAGTGGCTTCAAGAAAAGATACATTATTAATTTCTAGAGGCTCACTGTGCAAGATCACTTTGTTTCTAAAACATAAGATTTAGATACAACATGTACTTCATAAGAAGGGGACTGCTACTTACTGTTTGTTGGCATGATTCACCCTTGACTCAATGTAGTAGTTGCTTTTGTAAAATGCTAATTATATTGGTTTTACTTTGCTGGGAACTTCTTCTGTAAATGGTTGTTATTGGTTTAAAACTGGAATTAGTCTTCTTTATATCTGATTTTCCCAACCTCAGCACTACTGACATTTTAGGCAGGATAAATCTTTGATCTGGTGGGCTGCACTGCAGTATATTTACCAGCATCCCTGACACCTACCCAACCAGATGCCAATAGCAATAACCCAGTTGTGACAACCAAAAATGTTTCCAGCATTGCCAAATAAGAAGTAAAATTATCCTTCTCCTCCCTACTCCCTGTGTTGAAAATGACCACTTTCTGTTTCAAAGGTGCTTTTTTATTCTGTGATCCATGGACAAGGGCTTCATTTTATGACACTACTTTTGAAACACAGATCCTCTGGGCTGAACTCTTATTTCCTAAAGAATATTATCTATGGGGAATCAGGAGCTAGAAATAGGAAGGTAGTATACACAATTTTGATTATTTCTTCTTTCCCTTAATTTTGGAACTTTTCCCCTCATAGAATATAGTTTAAAACTTATTAATAAAGTCACAGTTTTCCCCCATTATTTCTATTAACTTGTGTATGTGGTCTTTTCTACTGCTCACAACATTTAATGACAGCAATCTCCTTTTATATTGCATTTTAGATTTGCTCTATTGACTTTACATAAATGTTTTAAAATAAAATAGCATTTTTTTTTAAAAGCAGAAAACCATTCCTCAAAGTTTATAGATTCCAGTAACATGAATCTACTATAGTGTATTTGCTTATTATACCAGTTAGGATTAACAATTAAACATACTTCTTAGGGATTCGTATTTTCTATCAAGAATTGTACTTAGCAAAAAGCTTGGTAGACAGAGGTTAGACGTTAGAATATACAGAATACAGACACAAGCAATCTATATTCTTTGAGTACCCACCCTAAACTCAAGTTTAGGGCTCTACCTCCAAAAAATGAGGATCTCCTTTAAATACTAATACTAAAAACTACATATCACCTTCTTTTACTTTTTTCCCATTTCTCTTCCATCACCACACATCAGTGATACAGAGGAAGACTACAATCTTTAGGTATTCCAAATGATTTGTTTTCACTAAAAAGAGTGACTATGTACTAAAGTGCTTTATCTCTCTGAATCACATCAGTACATTACAAAAACTAAAAAAAAAAAAAAAATTCAAGTTTTTGCAAGGGAAAAAAAGACTATAAAAAATTTAGGCTACTATTATTATTAAACAAATTTAACCAAGAATCAAGAGAAATATCTTCCCTTTTGTCTTTTTTTCTTCCCCATCTCTCTTTTTTATAAAAAAAAAAAAAAAAAAAAAAAGTGCAGTCAGAGAGAAGGTGAATGAATTGACGGTAGCTGAGTAGAGGCACAAGAAAAGTTACTGGCTGCTAGTGATAATGCACAAACATGTGCCTCAAGAGTTCATCAGCTGAGGGTCTCAGTTTGGCCTCCACAAAAATCCGTTTAAGGAAATCCCGAGTATAGTCTGAGACATGGAGTGGCAGCTTTGGGTTCGTTGGCTGGGTAGCAATTTTAAAGATGGCAGCCATTGCTTCAAATTCAGCCCACGGAGGCTTTTCAGTTAGCATTTCTACCACAGTGCAGCCTACACTCCTAAAAGAAATGAAACACATTATAGAAACAATAACAAAAGGAGGAATAAAAATGAAAAGCATATTCACTTAAACACAATTTGATTTCAAATTAAGTTATATAAAGACAATTTAAATATAAAAATCAAATCACAATAACTATCATTTAACTCAAATGGTTAGACAAAGAATGCTACATATTTTAGAGTTTTTGTTTTATGTATAATTTTCTTAACTGACATTAAATATAAATTTTTGTCCACACCTCACAGAGAATACAAACATTAAAAATTCTTTTTGTTTTCAGGTGCCTAAAATAAACATCCACTAAAATCTTTCCTGGGTAGAAAGTAGGAAGTGACCATTTCACACTCAAAATTATTAGGCAATTAAGCATTAACTGAATTATGAGAGAATGACAGCAAAGATTAATTACTTTAAAACTTTTTAGAGAAATAAAGTGATGCTAGCTTCTACTGTAGAAGTCTGTTTCAGACCAGTCCATCCTAAAGGAATGAAGACAGGTTCACAAACTTGAAAGTCAATTACATGCCTCATAATTAAAGGGTTACACCCTGTAATTCTGGCACCCTACTTCAAAAGTACGTAAGTTGACTTAAATCTGGCTCAGTAACGTGTATGCTGGGAGGATATAAATAAAAAAGCAGGTAGTTTTCACACAAACACAGCACCTGAACCCACCAGATATCTGCCTTTCTGCCATAGCCTTCTCCACTGATCACTTCAGGGCTCATCCAGTACGGTGTGCCTGTGACAGATTTCATTCCTGTCCCGGAGAGACAGATGGTCTGAAGGCGTTTACTGGCCCCAAAATCTCCTAACTTGACATTGCCTGTTGAGTCTCGCAAAATATTTGCACCTGAAAATAAGAAATATCCTCATTTCATTATTTTACTAGCAATCTAGAATATACTATGAAAGAACAATGGTGGAGAAACACCAGCCTGCAGAGGACTCAAAACTGCCTGCAAAATTAGGGTGCTTTATATCTTCTGAGCAGTACCTGCTATAAAGCTAGCCACAGTCAGTGTTCAGTAAGTGTTTGCTAGAGCAGATGTGAGGTGAGGATGACAACAGAAGAGGAAAGGGAAAGGACGACAAAAGAAACTCCAGGAAGGATGATGGAAGCAATACAGGCTCTGTCCCTCAGTTTCTCCTTCTTAAGGCAACAAGCCAATGGCCATCCTAACTAAATTTTCACCACTCTTTTCAATCTGCTGTTATTTAATATTAGTTATTCCACATATTAATGTTTTTCTTAATATTGAGTTTTGTTTTATATTAGCTTTACATCTCAATTTCTATCTAGCTGTATTTGAAACCTCTTCCAAGTAAGCTTTACCTCTTTAATTTGCTTTTAAACTTCATAAATACTTAACAATAATCTTTTTTAAGAGTGTACATTTATAAAATGATTGCAAAGTCAGTAAAGAAAGTTCCTATATATTCAACATCCAATTTCCTCCATTACTAACGTCTTTTAATAGTATGGTACATTTACCAAATTAGTGAGCCAGTATTGATCCATTATTAGTAACTGAAGTTCATATCCTCCCCCCTCCCCACCATATCTTCTGAGTTTTTCCCAAATTTCCAGGATCCCATCTGGGATACCACATTGCATTTTACTTGTCATGCCTCCTTACAAACGACAAGTTCTCAGACTGTCCTAGTTTTTGATGACCCTGACAGTACTGCAAATTAATGGTAAAGATTTTATAGAATGTCCTTCAACTAGGATTTGCCTGAAGTTTTTCTCATGGAGTAGACTGGAATACTATGTTTTGGGGAGAAATATCAGAGGACCAATCCTATTATATCTTATCAAGGTTATATACTACCAATATGACCTATCCATGTTGACATATGTCAGGTTCTCTATTGTGAATTTACTCATTTTAGCTCTTTCCACACTGTATTCTTTGATGAATTCACTATGCACAGCCTACACTTAAGGAGTGGGAATTATGCTCCACTTCCTTAAGGACAGAGCATCTACATAAATTATTTAGACTTCTTCTGTGTAAGAAGTTTGTTTCTGCTCTTCACTGATTTATTCAGGCACTTATTTATATCAGTATAACCTGTTGCTGTCAAGTCAATTCTGACTCATAATGACACTAAAAGACAGAGTAGAACTGTTTAACAGATTTTCCAAGGTGTGTCTGCTAAATTCAAATTGTGAACCTGCTGGTTAGCACACATAGCTCTTAACCACTATGTCACTTATGCTGGTATCAATATATCAATATTTTAAAAATAGTATTTGTGGTTTTGGCAGGAGTACACCAGGAAAACAAGTTTCTATTCATCAGTTTCTATATGCATTTCTCAGTAACACTGGTCGTATTATTCACATTGCATCAGTATTCTCATTGTTTGCATTGAAGTTGTTCATTCTCATTAACCTAGAGTGGCAGCCCATGAACCTCAACTGTGCTTTAAAGCATTTGGGGGCCACTTGATCAACAAATACATGACTTTTTAAAAGAACAAAGTATTCGAGGGTGATATTCATTACTTTATGAACTTGCCATTAAGCTAAAAGATGACTTGAGGTGATAGTTTCAGTTCAAGTTTTAAACAGTATCAGTGGACAACAGTCTCAGGGATTTCTCTGGCCTCAACACATTCAGTAGTTCTGAATTTTTTAAGAATGTGAATTCTTTTCTATATATTTGTCCTTTTCTATCAGGATCTATCTATTATTGCCCTAATCAGAATGTTCAGTAGTGGTAGCCTGGGCACCATCTAATTCTTCTCATCTCAGGGTAGAGAAGGCCATGGTTCAGGTAGACAATTAATCCTATAGACTGATTCTTTCTTCCAATATTGGGTTTCCTTCTTCCTCTTTTGCTTCAGATGAGTAGAGACCAACAGCTATTTCTCAGACGGCAACACACAATGTACTAAGACCCCAGCCACTGGGTAAAGCTAGCAGGCAGTCATCTATGAAGCACCAATCCACCTGGGGCAAAAGGGAAGGAAAAATATTAACGAAATAAAAAAATAATAATAAAGAGCTTAAGAGACAAAAAGAGCTGCATAAAACAGAGACTACATCAACATGAGATTGGAAGAACCAGATTGTGCCTGGCTATCATGATTCTGCTTATAGGGAACTCAAAAAGGAGTACCTGATAGAATGAAAGAAATGTGTGGAACCTGAACTCCAGTAAAAAGACCAGACATGATGACCCAACAGAATGAAAGATCCCCAGAAACACAGCCCCAGACTCTGTTTGCCCAGAAATGAAATCACTCTGGAAGCCAACTCCTCAGACAAAGACAGAACTGGTCTATAAGACATAAAATGATAATGCTGAAGGGCGTGCTTCTAGGCTTGAGTAGATACAGAAGACTAACTGGGAAGCTCCTGTCTGGAGGCAAGATGAGAAGACACAAGAGGACACAAGCTGGTTAAACAGACATAAGAAATACGGGATGGAGAGGAGGAATGTATTGTCACAGTGTAGCAAGAGCAGTTAGGGTCACATAACAAAGTGCACGCAAGTTTTTGTACAAAAAAATCGACTCAAATTGGAAACTTTCACCTAAAACACAATAAAAAATATTTTTAAATTTCAAGTAATCTTTAAAAAAAGTACCCTAGCCACTACTCTGCAAATGTATATACACACATACACAAACACACACACATACACATAAAACAAAAAAACCAAACCCATTGCCATTGAGTTGGTTCTGACTCACAGTGAGCTTATAGGACACAGCAGAACTGCTAAGGACCAGCTGGTGGATTTCAATTGCCTACCTTTCTGTTAGTAGCGGAGTTCTTAACTCCTTTGCTTCCAGGGCTCTAATATACACACATATAACACACAAACATGTACATATATATATGCAACCAAGACTCCAATACACACACACACACACACACAATATACACATACAGTTGCTGCAAAACTATATATAAACATTGTTTTTTTGGTGTACAACTTACTGGCATCAGTTACCTTGGTCAAGCCATGCATACTTCACTCACGTTTGGTGCTATCATTCCCATCATTAAATAAAAAGTGACTACTAAGTACAGAATGAACCCCCTCCAAGTATCCACCAATGAACACTGTTCTCTGTATCTATAGCTACTCTTGTCATTTTATAGAAACAAGATCATAAAATGTTTGTCCTATAGTGACTGACTTATCTCACTCAGCATAATGTCCTCCAGGTTCACCCATATTCCAAGATGTTTGGAGAACTCATCTTCCTTTGTGGGTGTGTAGTATTTCATAGCATGTATGTACCACACTTTGTTTACCTGTTCATGAGCACTTAGGTTGTCTCCATCTTCTGTCAGATCTCCAGGGTATATACCAAGGAGTAAAATTGTTGAATTAGAAGGTAGCTATACTTGTCATTTTTTGAGAAGTCGCCATATAGTTTTCTATAATGATTATAACACTTTACATTCCCACAGCAGTGGGTAAGGTTTGCAATCTTCCCAAATTCTTGCCAATATTTGTTTTGTTTTTTGATCACTGCCACTTTAGCAAGGATGAGATGTTATCTCACCATGGTTTTGATATGCTTCTCTCCACTGGCTAATGAAAATGAAGTGCAGAGCCCTGGTAGTGCTGTAAACGAGTATGGCTCATAAACAAAAGGTTGACAGTTTGAATCCACTAGCCATTCCTTAAAAAAACTATAGAACAGTTCTACTCTGTCCTATAGGGTCTCTATGGGTTGGAATCAATTCCACGGCAATGAGTTTAGATTTTGGTTTAATGGCAGTCACCATGAGTCAATCTGACTTGACGGCACTTGGCTGGCTTGGCACTGGCTGCTTGAATGTCCTCTTTAGGGAAGTGTCTGTTCATGTCCTCTGCTCATTTTTAAACTGGGTTATCTTTTTGTTGTTGAGTTACAGAAGTTTTAAATATTTTTTGGAAATTAGATCCTTATCAGATACATCATTTCATAAGCTTTTTTCTCCCAGTCTATAGGTTGTCTTTTGACTCTTTGATAAAGTCTTCTGATAAGCATAAATATCTAATTTCAATGGAGTCCCAGTTATCTAATTTGTCTTCTGCTGTTTGTACATCTGTAACTGTGTTTATCTTTACAAAGAATGAGGTCCTGTAGTTTTATCCTTCTGTTCTCTGACAAGAACTTTATAGTTTTAACATTAACATTAGACCTTTGATACTTTTTGAGCTAGTTTTTGTGTATGCTGTTACGTTATGAATCCTGTTTCCATTTTCCACAAATAACTATTCCATCTTGCCAGCACCTTTTGTTGAAGAGGCTGTTTCTTCACACTAAATGGACTTTGACCCCTCTGGTCTATCACTGAACCTGCCAGTACAAGGTTGTTTTGATTACTGTAGCTGTACAGTATGTTTTGAAATTCAGAGAGTGAGGCCTTCTACTTTATTCCTCATCTTCAATATTGCTTTGCTTATTTGGGTCTTCTTTCTTTACTATATAAAATCGGCAATTACTTTTTCCATTTTAGTAAAGACTGTTATTGGAATTTGAACCAAGGTTGCACTGTATCTACAGATCACTTTGGGTATATTGTCTTTCATTCTATGACTGCAAAATGCTCTTCCATTTATATAGGTCCTTTTTAGTCTGTTGCAGTACTGCTTTATAGCTTTCATAATGTAAGTCTTTTATATCCTGGTTAGGTTTTTCCTAGGTATTTTATCTTTTGGGGGTGGGGGTGGCTATTATAAATCATATTGCTTTCTTCATTTCTTTTTTGGACCTCTCCTGTTATTGCAAAGGAACTCAACTTCTTCTTATATGTTGATCTTGTACCCTACAGTGTTGCTGAATTCTTCTATTAGATCTAGCAGGTTTCTTGTTAAATCTTTGGGATTTTCACGTTATCTGCGAATAGAAAGTGTTTTACTTCTTTTACTTCTTCCTCTCCAATTTGGACAGATATGTAAATACTTACTTTATACTTTGGGTTATAATTCAATACTACTTTATTTACTCTATGGGTCAGACTGTTCCACCTTTGGCCATTACAATCTCGGTTGTCTCCTGTGTCACTCTGACACACCCCCATCACTGTATTCTTGTTTCACTTGAGCAGGCAGGTAGATCTGCTTTAGCATGTACTTATTACATGCAATAAAAGATGCTCCAGATTCATCTTGTATGTTACTCGCTCAAGTCCGAGAAATAGCCATTTCTCCAAGAAGCCCCTAGTCCTCTTACTGGAGACTGGTATTAAAAATCAAGATCTAAAACAAAAATAGAACCTACAGATTGGGAAAAAAAAAATCTGGCTACAACATAATCAGGCAAGGGTCTAATTCTGAAATCTATACTCAACACTTGAATGACAAAAAGACATAATCCAATTAAACAATGGGCAAATAATATGGACAAACACTTCAGCAAAGAAGACATTCAGGCAGCTAACAGACACACGAAGAAATGCCTGCAATCATTAGCCATTAAAAAACCACTGCTGTCAGGTTGATTCTGAATAATAGGGACTCTGTAGACTGAGAAGAACTGCCTCATAGGGTTTCAAAGGACCAGCTGGTAGATTTGAACTGCCAACCATCCAGTTAGCTGCTAGGCTTTTAAGCTACTGTGCCACCAGGGTGCCCATCAGACATTAGAGAAACATAAACCCAAATTACAATGAGATACCGTTTACTCTGACATTACTGGTATGAATTGCAAAAAAAGCCCAGAACGTTACAGAAGTTGCAGGGAGACTGTAAGTCTTATCTACTGCTGGTGGGAATGTAAAATGGTAAAACCACTATGGACAACAATATGACACCTCAAAAAGCTAGAAGTACAAATACCTCATGATCCAGCAATCTCACTGTTGGAAATGTATCTACAGAATTAGGAGTCACCACACAGAATGACATATGCACACCGATGTTCACTGCAGCATTATTCACAATAGTTAAAAGACAGAAACAACCTAAATAATTGTCTTAGTTATGCTGCTATAACAGACATAAAACAAGGGATCAGTTTAACAAAGAGAAGTCTACTCTCTCACAGTCCAGTAAGTCCTAATTCAGGGTACCCACTCTGTGGGCATTAAAGGAAGGTCCTTGTCATCAACTTTTCCCTTGGTCTGGGAGCATGTCAGGGTAGCAACCTCAGGTCCAAAGGAAGCATTCTGCCCTTGGAACTGTTTTCTTGGTATGAAGTCCCCCATGTCTCTCTACCCTTCTTTCTTTCATACCCCAAAAGAGAATGGCTTAAGATACTATCCAATCTTGTAGATCTCATCAATATAACTGCCACTAATCCATTCCACTACATCACAGTGATAGGATTTACAAGACAGAGGGAAATCACATCAGATGACAAAATGGCAGATAATCATACAATAAGAAAAATCATGACCTAACCAAGTTGACACATATTTTGTGGGACAAAACTCAATCGATGACAGCGTCCATCAACAGAGAAATGGATAAACTATAGTACATACACAAAACGGAATACTATGCAACAATAAAGAACAACGATGAATCAGCAAAACATCTCACAACACAGATGTGTTCAGAGGGCATTATGCACAGTGACATAAGCCAATCACAAAGGGCAAATAACAGATCACTTCCATAAGAACCAAAAAACATTTATACAGAAAAAAACAATTTTTGATGGTTGCAGTGGAAAGGATAGGAAACTTCATAAACTACACGGCAGACAAGTGTTAACTTAAGTGAAGGGAAAGACATCACGCAATACAGGGGGAAGTCAACACAGTCTAAACAAAGCAGTCAGAAGAGGTTCCTTGATACATCGATTTATGCTGAGGGACTGAGGGACTGGGGCTGAGGGTTAGGACTGGTCTCGAGGACAACTGAAGTCAACTAACATAATATAGTTCATAAAGAAAACGATCTGGGGGCAGAGTCAAGATGACAGAATAGACACAGTTTCTTAATTCCCTCTGAAAACTAAGGCCTGGATTGATAATTGAACGGAGCTTTCTAGCCACCCAGTGAGCCCCAGGACATGTCACAGGGCTGTCAGTTTGGATTACATGCCACTAAACGGGAAACTTCCTCTCTCTTGCTGAGCCCAACTCCTGCTGAATGGCCATGAGCATGGACTGAAGGTACTGGAGTTTAACTCTTTTCTTTTTGTTGGCCGGTAGGTGGGGAATGGGCATGAGGCAGCACATACACTGAGCTGCAGTGCTGAACTGAACAGTGTGTTCTGCAGCACACTGTGTGTAGAATATCCACAGTTTGAGAGCCCATCGCAGACAGAGGGCACCACATCCCCCCCACCCTCTCTTTTCTGAGCTCTGCCACAGATTCTGCTGTTTCGTAACAAGAGGGGCTGCTGGACCGGGCTGACATCTTGGTCAGCTGGGAGGTGGAGTCACTGAACCAGAGGCCTCAGCAGGTGCTAATTCCCAGGCTAGGAGGCAGTACCAGTCCAGTGAGTGCTTTTCCAGTAGAAACGTCATGTCTACCATAGTGTAACCTTACGGCAGGGCCTACTGGATGATGTCAGCAGGGCAGTAGCCCCTCTCTACTTTAAACTACATCATCATACCATCTGGGGACAGATGAAGAGGTGCCTCCATTGTCAGAGGGAACAAAAGGCCTGCCACACCTGACTGATTTCAGCAGCTACTGGGCATCTCCCAAGTTTTTAAAATAAGACTGCCTGGAGAATCAACTGCTGAGCACCCCAGCGGCATCTCTTCTAGCCTTTACTGACCTACATCATAGGGCTGACTGATGGCCCCCCAGTGATTCCATAAGTAAGGTACCCTCTTTGCCAGCAAGGAAGCAGAGCCTGCCACCCCACAGAGGCCACTGGAACCACTCACTAGAGTACACAGAGGACGCTGGTCACCAACACCCTTCAACATCAGCTCCTGTTGTAGTAACAACAGAGAAACTAAATAAACTCTGACGGCACAAAGACAACAAACCACTGCTAACCATTTAAAGAAACTATGAAAGCCTGCACTCTAACAGATTTGAAAACCTAGAGGAAAGGAACAAATTTCCAGATTCTTAGCACTATCAAAATTATCACAAGGAGAAGCACAACAACTAAATAAACCTCTCACAAAGAAACAGACTGAAAAAGTCATCCAAAAACTACCAACCAAAAACAGTCCTGGCCCAGATGGCTTCACTGGAGAATTCTACCAAACTTTTAAAGAGTTAACTTCAATACTACTGAGACTATTTCACAGCACAGAAATGGATGGAATACTCCCAAATTCACTCTATGAAGCATTCCCTGGTACCAAAGCCAGGGAAAGACCCAGCCAAAAAGGAGAACTACAGACCAATATCACTCATGAATCTAGATGCAAAAATCTTCAACAAAATTCTTGCCAACAGAATACAACAGCATATCAAAAAAATAAGTCATCATGACCAAGTTGGATTCATACCAGGGATGCAAGGCTGGTTCCACATGAGAGAAACAATTAATGTGAGCAACCACTTAAGTAGCACAAAAGATAACAATCACCTGATTTTGTCAACTGATGCAGAAAACGCATTTGACAAAGTCCAACAGCCATTCTCAGTAAAATAGGAATAGAAGGGAAATTCGCGAATGCAACTAGGGGCATCTATGCAAAGCCAATTGCTTACATCATGTGGAATGGAGAGACACTGAAAGAACTGCCTTTGAGAACAGGAACTAGACAAGGATGTCCATTCTCATCTCTCCTAGTCAACACTGTACTAGAATTTCTAGTGAGAGCACTCAGACAAGACAAAGAAATAAAGGGCACCTGCATCAGCAAAGAAGTAGTAAAAAATCTCCGTATCTGCAGATGATATGATTGTGTATGGAGAGAATCCTAAAGAATCTCTAACTAAACTACTCAAACTAATAGAACAGTGCAGCAAAGTATCAGGACATAAGATAAACATAAGTAAATCAGTAGTATTCCTTTACACCAACAAAGAGATCATTGAAGAAGAAATCACCAAATCAATACCATTTACTATAGCCCCAAGAAGACTAAATACCTAGACATAAATCTAACTAGAGAAAAAGAGACCTATACGAAGAGAACTACAAGACCTTACTTCAAGAAAACAAAAGAGACTTACATAAACGGAGAAACCTACCCTGTTCATGGATAGGAACATTAACATTGTGAAAATGCCTATTTTACCCAAAGCAATCTACATATACAATGCAAACCCAAAATAAATTTCAGTGACTTTTTTAAAATTTAGATGGAGAAACAAATCACCAACTTTGTTTGGAAAGGGAAGAAGCCCCAGATAAGAAAGTACTGAAGATAAGGAACACAGTGGGAGACCTCACATTACTTGAGCTCAGAACCTATTACACTGCCACAGTAGTCAAAACAGCCTGCTACTGGTACAAAGAGACATACAGACCAATGGAACACAGTTGAGGACCCAAAGATGCCACCATCTTCCTATGAACAGTTGATATTCAACAAACGACCTCAGATTGTAAACTGGGGGAAAAACAGTCTCTTAAACAAATGTTGCTGGTAAAACTGGATATCCATCTGCAAAAAACTGAAATTAGACCCATATCTTACACCTTACACAAAGATGAACTCAAAATGGATCAAAGACCTAAATACCAAATGTAAAACAATAAAAATCATGCAAGAAAAAATAGGGACAGCAAAGGACATTTTAATACACAGCTTAGACAGACTTCAAAATCTGACAAAACATGATCAGAAGAAAACAAATGAATGGGAAAGAGAAAACAAATAAATGAGCACTATTAAAAATCAAACACTCTTGTTCATCCAAAACCTTGTAAAAAAAATTGAAAGACTGGGAAAAAATATTTGGCAACTAGATGTCAGATGGACATCTGATCTCCATAATGTACAAGGTACTGCAAAATATCAACAAGAAAAACGTAAATAACCCAATTAAGTGATGGGCAAAGGAGATGGACAGACAGTCCACCAAAGAGGACATCCAGACAGCCAACTGACATATGAGCAAATGTTCATGATTATTAAATATCAGAAAAATCCAAATCAAATCTACAACGAGATAACATGTCACCCCAACAAGGCTCACCACAATCCATAAAATACACAACAAAACATGCTGGAGAGATTGTGGAGAGATTGGAACTCTCCTGCCCTGCTGGTGGGATTGCAAAATGGTACAACCTCTTTGGAAAACAATTTGGCACTTCCTTAAAAAGCTGGAAATAGATATACCATTTGATCCAGTAATCTCACTGTTCAGAATATATCCCACAGAATCAAAGGCAGTCACATGAACAGAAACATGCACATGAATGATTACTGCAGCACAGTCCACAACTGCAAAAAGATGGAGTTAACCCAGATGCCCAACAAGAGATGAATGGATAAACAAACTATGGTACATATACTCAATGGAACACTATGCATTGATAAAGAACAATGATGATTTTAGGAAGTATCTTATAACCTGGTTTCTACGTGAAACCAACCAGTGGCAAAATGACAAATATCATATGAGACCACTACTATAAGGACCTAAAAACAGACTTATGTATAGAGGAAAACACTCTTTGATGGCTACACAGGTGGGGAGGGAAGGAGAGGGTTGGTTATAGATTAGATAGTTGACAGAAATTTACAAAGGTGGTCATTATAAAAATTGGAAATTATCAAACCAAAACCAAACTCACTTCTGTCAATTCCCACTCATATAGACCCTACACAGACTGTGGAAGCACTCCCATAAAGTTTCCATAGCTGTAAGTCCTTAAGGAAGCCAACTGTCACATTTTTCTCCCACAGAATGGCTCATGGGTTCAAATCCAAGCCCTATGGTTAGCTGAAGTCTTTAACCACCAGGTTACTAGGGCTCCTTTGGGAAATACAAAAAAGAAAAGAAAAAAAAAAAACTATACAGAAGAAAACAAGTTATTATCACTCATAGTGCCATTCTTGTTAATCATATAAAAATTATTCTTCTAGGGCCTCTAACCTACCACTCCCTATACCTTGTGTATTTAATTTTGCCAACTTAAGATCATCTTGCAAATCCAATTTTATCTTATTTTTTCCCCAATGTATTTTTCCTATAATGCTTTTCAACCAGCTTGCTGATTTTTTGATGGTTTATCACTCTTTCTGAAAAGAGTAGAGAAGGATCAGCTTGAGGGGGAGGTTTAACACTCTTTCTGAAAAGGGCACAGAAGGATCAACTTGCGGGGTAGCTCGCCCCAGCTCCTTAGCCTTACCTCATTATTAGTGCTAAGGAGAAGCTGCCTTGGCTAGAGACTATTTCTAATGAAATAATTTTCAACTGAATAATTTCACTATTTCTTGCTGACAGCTGAGACCTACCTGAGAGGGTAGATCCTGAGGTGAAAGACAGGATCCCAGTTCTTCTGAGACATTTGTTATTAAGTGCCATCTGGTCAGTTCCAACTCATAGTGACAACAGAATGAAACATTGCAGTCCTGTGCCATTCGCACCACCATTGTTATGCCCGAGCCCACTGTTGCACAGTCTTCCTCTTTTTCACTTACCATTTATTTTACTAAGCATGATGCCCCTCTCTTCAGGAACTGATTTCTTCTGATAAGATGTTCAAAGTATGTGAGATGTAGTCTCTTCATCTGTGCTTTTAAGGAGCATTATAGTTGTACTTCTTTCACAGCAGATCTCTTCCTTCTTTTGGCAGTCCATTGTATATTCAATATTTCTCACCAATACTACAATTCAAAGGCATCAATTCTTCTGTCTTCCTTACTCACTGTTCAGCACTCACATGCATATGAGGCAAATGAAAATACTATGGCATGTGCAGGCACATGTTAGTCTTCAAGATGACATTTTTGCTTCTCAGTACCTGAAAGAGGTCTTTAGAAGCATATTTTCCAAATACAATGCATCTTTTGATTTCCTGACTTCATGGGTACTGATTGTGGAAACATGTAAAATGAAATCCTAGACAACTGCAATCTCTTCTTCCTTTATCAAGATGCTGCTTATTGGACCAGATGTGGTTGTTTGTTTTCTTGACATTGAGGTATAACCCATACTGAACTGCTGTAATCTTTGATCTTCATCAGTAAGTGCTTCAAGTCCTTCTCCTACAGCAAGCAAGGTTTGTTAATCTGCATAACTCAGGTTGTTAATGATGGTTTCTCAAATAGCGATGCCCCATTCTTCATCTACTGCAGCTTATCTGCTCAGATACCAACTAAATAATTATGGTAAAAGGATACAACCCTGATACACACCTGTTTGAACAACTGCCTCTTTCTCTATACAAGTTCCTCATGAACACAGTTAAGTGTTCTGCAACGTCCATTCTTCACAATGTTATTCATAATTTGTTAGGATTGATACAGTCTAATTAATGCCTTTGCACAGTCAATAAAACACAAATATCTTTCTGGTATGTTCTGCTTTCAGCCAAGATCCATGTGATATCAGCAATGATATCCCTAGTTCCACATCCTACTGTGAATCTTGGTTGAATTTCTGCCAGTTCCCTGTGGATATACTGCTGGAGTCGATTTTGAATGATTTTTAGCAAAATTTCACTTATGTGTAATATTAATGATATTGTTTGATAATTTCCACATTCAGCTGGATCACCTTTCTTGAGAACCATAAACTTGAATCTCTTCCAGGTTGGCCAGGTAGCTGTATTTCAAATTTCTTGGCATAGACAAGTGAGTACTTTCAGCACTGTATCTGTTTGTTGAAACATCTTAATTGATAGTCCATCAATTCCTGAAGCCTAACTATTTGCCAATGATTTCACTGCAGCTTGGACTTCTTCCTTCAGTGCTATCAGTTTCTGATCATATACTACCTCCAGTTTGAACACTGATCAATTCTTTCTGGTATAATGACACTGTGTATGCATTTCATCTTCTTTTGATGTTTGCTACATTGTTTAAGATTTTCCCTGCAAGTAGAGTTTTTTTTACTCAGTTCTTTGGCTTGAGAAATGCTATGCATGTTCTTCCCTTTTGGTATTCTCTCTCGAGTTCTTTTCATTGGCACGATATTTTGTCTTCTCAGTTGCTCTCTGAAATCTTTTGGTAAGCTCTTTAACTTCATCATTTTTTCCTTTTACTGTAGCTATGTGATGTTTTAAAGCAAGTTTCAGAGTATCTTCTAAAATCCATTTTGGTCTTCTCTTTCTTCCTGTCTTTTTAACGACTTTTACTGATTCTTCTATATTCTGCCTGGTAAGGTCCATGTGCCGTCAAGTCAGTTCCAATTCATAGTGACCTTATGCACAACAAAACAAAACACTGCCCGGTCTTGCGCCGTGTCCAAAATCATTTTTACGCTTAAGCCCACTGCCATAGCCACAGTGTCAATGCATCTCATTGAGTGTTTTCTTCTTTGTCACTGACCCTCCACTCTACCAAGCACAACATCCCTCCCCAAGAACTGATCCCTTCTGACAACACCAAAGTAGGCATGACGCAGTCTTGCCCTCTTTGCTTCCAAGCACACTCTGGTTGTACTTCTTCTAAAACAGATCTGTTTGTTCTTTTGGTGGTCCATGGTACACTCAATATACTTCTCCAACACCACAATTCAAAGGCATCTATTATTCTGTCTCCCTTTTTCACTGTCTAGTTTTCATATGCATATGATGCAATTAAAACTATCATGGCTTGGGTCAGGTGCACTTTAGTCTTCAAGTTAACATGTTTACTTTTCAATACTTTAAAGAGATCCTCTGCAGCAGATTTTCCCAGTGCAACGTATCTTTTGATTTCTTGACTGCTGCTCCCATGGGTGTTGGAAACCCTGGTAGCATAGTGGTTAAGTGCTATGGCTGCTAACCAAAAGGCTGGCAGTTCAAATGCGCCAGGCACTCCTTGAAAACTCTACAGGGCAGTTCTACTGTGTCCTATCAGCATCAATTTAACAGCAGAGGGCTTGTTCCTTGGTTTAAATAAATTTTGCTGAAGAGTTTGTTGCACGTGGGAATCAGCAAAGTCCAGTTCTGTTCATTTAGTTTTATTCACTCTGGGAGTTTTATCTCCTTTTCAAAATCCCTTTGTGTTCCACACACCAAAATGTCGCCCAGGCATTCTTTCCTAGGGAAAAGAAGGGCAAGATGCTCCTATTTTGTATGCAATACGCCTTCTGTGAAATGGCATGCGGTGGTGGCGTGCACAATACCTGAATGAGAAAATAGCATCCTTTTGTCAGGTCTCCTGCAATACTACTTAAGCATCCACTGTGTGCTATAGTATGAGGGAATCAAACAGTTGAAAAAGCAGCTCAAGATTTGCTCGCAGAAATACAACATGCGCACACACCCTACGATGTTTTAGATTTCCACTCAGACTCAGTGTAAAGTGAATAATTTACATGAGGCCTACACAGTGATTACACGGAAAACAAGGCTCTTTCTTTAGCTCCCATACAATTTCCCAAAAATTAATGAGCTCCGCTAGAAAACCTTTTCAAATTTGCAGTATTTGTTTCCACTTCATCGTATACGGAACATGCTGAAATAGCGTTTTACTCACTTCACTCACTGAGAGGTTTCTGTGTCTTCCTGAAAAACTTTTGTGTTACATATACCAGAACGTTGCCTGGGCATTCTTTATACAGAGAAAAGACAGTTGAGTTTCTCCTGATCAAAGGCAGCCAGCCTGCAGGGTATTCTAGGTATTCCATAAGAACTTTTCCAAATGGCATGTAAATGTGCCTCACACAACGCCTGAACGGGAAAACAGGATTGCTTCTTTAACTGCGCTACAACACTGCTGTATTGCCCATTGTGTTAAATACAGGAGCACGCTTCCAGGGCAGTCTAACACTGGACAACAAACAGTGTCAGGCTTGTCTCCAGGAAATACATAAAAATATCAGTCAGGCTGTGTCAGGTGGGGTCTACAGTGGGGCCTACAGTGTCTAAAAATAGAACCCAAGGCAGTTTCTACCATTCATAAAGAACTGTGTAAGAGTTGGGGTTTTTTGTTTGTTTGTTTTTTTACTATGGAATTCTCTGCATGCAGGATTAGCACAAATACACTTTCTCTCATTTTGTTTCATTCACTGGGAGGGTTTTATCTCCTCTTCCAGATCCCTTTGTGTTACACACACTAAAATGCTGTCCAGACTTGCTTTCCAAGGAAAAAGTAAGCAAAGATTCTGCCCATCAAAAGTGGACAGACCTCGGAGTTTTCACAGTGAGTAATACAGACCCTGAGGAATCATATGGCCAAGGTGCCTCTTGTAATGTCTGAACTACTAGTTCTTCAGGTGTCCTGTAACACTATTTAAGTATGCATTGTGTTCTGTCCCAGAAAATGTTTCCAAGGCAATTCAGGAGTTGACAAACAATGTTAAGCTTCTCTCACAGAATTACATGGACACATACCATAGGCTGTATTGATTTCCTAACAGTACTCACTTTAAAGTGGATCTATATAAGCAATACATGATGTCTACAAAAGAACCCAAGATTATGTCTTCAGTGCATACAGAGTTCACCAAAAGCAACCAGTTTTCTCAGCAAACCTTTTGAAATGGGTGGCATTCATTCCCATTTTGGTGTATGAGGGAGAAGCCAAAGTACAGTACTTCCCATTTCACTGGATTTTCTTGAGGAGTTCTTGAGAAGCTCTTTGTGTTACATACGCTTGGATGTCACCTAGGCATTGTTTACATGGGAAGAGAGTCAAGTTTCTGCTGATCAAAGGCATGCAACCTTTGTGTTTTCTAGGATTCTCTATGAAGTTTGGGAAATGGCATATGAATATGCCTCCCAAAGTGCCTCAACAGGAAAACAGGATCTTTCCTTTACTTTCTCAACAACACTGTTGTAACACCCAATGTGTTACATACAGAGCATGCTTCCAAGGCCATCTAAGGGTTGGAAAACACTATCGGGCTTCTCTCTGGTAAATACATCCTCGTGGGATCTACTAGGCTTGCAATCAGCATTCTGTTTAAAGCATATGTACGTCGGGCCTACACACTGTCTGAAGGGGAACCTAAGGTCACTTCTTCAGTTCACTTTTAACTCTTCAAGAGTAAATGAGTTTTGCTAAGGAATTCACTGCATGCGCGATGCCACTGACTCATAGCGACCCTAGGGATCAGAGCAGAACTGCCCCCAGTTTCCAAGAAACACCTGGTGGATTTGAACTGCTGACCTTTTGGTTTGCAGACATAGCATTAACCCACTATGCCACCAGGGTTTACAAGCAAAGCCCAGTTCCCCTTATTTAGCATCATTCACGCTGAGGATTTTATCTCCCTCTCAAAATCCCCTTGTATTCCATACACCAAAATGTTGCTCAGGCATTCTTCCCAGGGAAAAGACGGAAGAGATCCTCCCACTAAAGAGTGGGCAGTCCCCACTGGACTTTATTCTATCTGCATACTCTCCATTTATGTTCTTGAAAAAAAAAGTTACAAATTACATGCAATGAATAAGTCACTGGTCTTGCAAAATTCTATCATGCGATCTTGTGCATCATTTTTATCATCAAGGCCATGTTTTCCAACTACTGATTCTTATTGTTTCCAACTTTTGCTTTCCAATCACCAGTAATTATTAATGCATCCAGGCTGCATGTTTGATTAATTTTGAGCTGCAAGATGCAGGCATAAGTCTTCAATTTTTTTCATCTTTTGCCCTCCCGATTGGTGTGTAAATTGGAGTAACAGCCATATTAACTGGTCATCCTTGTATGTGTATGCATAGTATCCTATCACTGACAGCACTGTACTTCAGGACAGATCTTGAAATGTTCCTTTTGACAATGAAGGCAACACCACTCAAGTTATCACTCCTAGCATAGTACACCATATGACTGACTGATTTCAAATGGCCTCTACCAGTCTATTTCAGGTCATTAGTGTCTAGGACATCAATGTTAATGTATTTCATTTCATTTTTTGATGATTTACAATTTTCCTAGATTCATACTTTGTACATTCCACATTCTAACTATTAATGGATACTTGCAGCTGTTTCTTATCATTTTGAGTAATGCCACATCAGTAAATGAAGGTCCAAAAGCTTGACTGTATCCACATCATTAAGGTCAACTCTACTTTGTGGAGGTAGCTTTTACCAAGTTGTCTAACAAGTGCCTTGCAACCTGAGGGACTCCTCTTTGGCACTATTATCAGAAAATGTTCCGCAGCTACTTATAAGGTTTTCTCTGGCTAATTAATTCTTTTCTGGAGCAGGCTGCCAGGTCCTTCCTCCATGTCTCTCGTAGTGTGGAAGTTCAACTGAAAACTGTATGCCATGGGTGACTGTTATGATTTCATAATACCAGTGGCATAGCTTCCAGCATCACAGCACCACACAGTTCTCTACAATATGACAAAATGCCACACACATGGGGGTTAGACACACTAGCAACCTTCCTTTAGTAGATGTCATCTGGCTTGCACATCTTGCAGATTCCACTCTCTCACCAATAACTGCTTGGGTATGTTCTCACTGGCATGAATGTGGCCAAATTCTTTGTGGTTACAACCCAGTAGTTAGAAGTCAAACTGCAGGTATGCTCTGCACTACAGTTTTAATCAGTCTCAAAATCAACACATCTCTGCCACTTGCTATTGCCTCACTTTGTGTATTTATACATCTGATGCCCCAAACAACTGCATTTTTTATTACACAAGTGAATTTAAATGGGCTACAGTACACAAAAGCTCAGTTTTGGACTTTCTCCTCTGTATGTGCTCCCTAGACAATGACATACATTGTCATGGCTTTACATATGATTTGAACAAAAAGTATGTCACCATCATAGCTAACGTCTGATTGCCTTCTAAGCACCAAGAACTCTTTTAGGCGTGCTACATGTATTAACTCAATTATTTAATCCCAACAAGGATCCTACTTGGATGCCACCATCACCTTTATTTTATGACAGAGAAAGATTAAGTTGTTTGTCCAAGGTTGCAACAGTGAACGACTGATAAAATGTACATCTGATTCAGGCATCCAATAGTCAGAGCCCCTATTCTTAAGCATATTTTAATGCATGTGCTATTTGTATGAAACCATAGTCTCCCATTTAAGATCTTTTTAACTTTATTGACTGTATGAACTCCCATCATAGAGCTACCCATTTCGAGGATGTGAACATCAGGATCGGTCTAATGGAACACTGACTAAGTTAACAAAAAAGCAGAACTGTTCGTCTGTGATCTTTAGATGTACTGACTTAGTGAGACCATCCAGGTCAATAGGAGTAACAGTTTATAAAGAAAACACACTATATTTTTTTGAGCCACATCTATGGTCTTAAATGCCTGTGAGCAGACATTTAAGATACTCCACTGGTCTCACCCTTTTGCAAAGTGGGTAATGAAGGAATTTAAGGATACAAGTGAAAGATTAGCCCAAAGGACTAATGGAATACAACTACCAAGGCTTCCACCAGACTGAGTCCAGTACAACTAGGTGGTGCCTGCTTACCAGCACTGACTGCTGTGACAGGTATCATAATAGAGAGTAAAATAGACCTGGAGAAAAATGGAAAACAAAATTCTAACTTCCCCCAAAGACCGGACTTATTGGCCTGATAGACTACACAGACACTGAAAGTATGGCCCCTGGACACCCGTAGCTCAGTAATGAAGACACTTACAAGGTTTACCCTTCAACAAAGATTAGAAAAGCCCATAAAACAAAACCAAACTAAAGGACACGTCCAGCCAGAGGCAAGGACTAGAAGGCAAGAGCGAACATGAAACTGGTAACAGGAAATCCAAGGTCAAGCAGGGAGAGTGCTAACACGCTGTGGTGTTCTGAATACACATTTTATGATATTGGTTAACTATTTAATGAGAAGCTATTTTGTTCTCTAAAACTCATCTAAAGTACAATTAAAAAATATTAATTAAAACATTAAATTTCTCAGCTATCTCCTTTATTTCATTCACAGTCACTAAGAGCTATGTCTCAGAAAAAGAAACTTTCAGTGTAGGCAGTGAGACAGAGGCATGATATGCTGACCATGCTATTTAATTTAATGAGGATTTCTGGACAGCTGTACTTTTGAGAAAAACATGTTTTTCCTCAGTAGTCAAAATCGAGAGGCGAAACCATATGCTCTCAGGCATCATAACCAAGTGACTCTCTACATCCCTCAAAAAACACATACTTAGTGCTGTACGGGTACTGTTAGCAACAGGGTATTTTTGAAAGAGACAAAGAAAATACATGAAAGCATTTTATGACTGTGATGTAAGTATCCTGCCAAACTATCTATAATCATAACTACAATAATAAGTAACCAATCAGAGTGTCATTATTACAATAATTACTGGATTTTCCTATAATTGCCCACCTGTGGTTTGGTTCCTCTTTTTACTCCATAAGAATACTTGTATAATGAAAACTGCTCTGGAACTACCTAGTTTCACTTTCAACAGTTAACACAGCTGTTGAATTGCAATTGCTATAATGTTGGCACACGTAAGAGCCCTTTGCATGCTCAATCCACTTCCCAAACTCTTGAGAGCTGTCTCCAGGTAAAACTTCTAGAATCAAGGACCTCCACCCTGTTTGTGTTTGAAGATCTCTGAAGTTTGTTAATGGTCTTCGACACCTCTTTATCTGCAGCTTGCTGAACGGCATCTCAGTGAGTTTTAATCTGGCTAGCTGTAGCTTGATTCAGGCTGTTTGGACTCCTTGTTTTTCTTTAAATGCTCATTATGGTTTCTTCAGGTGCATTTTCTTTTGGTAAAAGGCTTCAGAGTGGTTTTCACATTTGTAGTTACAGTCTTAGTGGGGCTGAGAGTACCATTAGCCACAAAGGGACTTGTTAAGAGGTTGTCTCATTTCATGTTTAAGTTTTTGTGTGTGTTGTCTCAAAAAGCAATGACTAGCTGTTGGCAGTTTTTTTTCTCCTCCTTTCATGAGGAAGTCTTGAATAAACTGCTCAGTTTGCCTACTTCTAATAGCTACTTTGAAGAATTTAGTATCAATTCATTCTGGTAAAGATTTATTGTTTTATAATATGTCAACCTAAATTATGCTCCAGAACCCATTAAGTAACTTCAGCTGAACTGGATATACCAGAAAATTTAAAGTCTGAGATACGAGACCTAACACTTGAATTTTTCAGAGTTGAAGTCTGAAATTCCTTTTAACTTCCACTTTTTAAAATGTACACAATTTTTCTATTCTGACCAGAAGCCACCAGAAATGATACAAATAATACAACAATTTATAGAATTCTTGTCTTATGTCTAAAAATGATGTTGCCTTAGAAGTCACTGAGTTGGGCCTACAGTAGCTACAGAAGTCTCTTTCTGCTTTTCTAGCAAAAGAAAATGAGAAGTTTCCTGAGAGCTATCCTAAGTGCTGGGGGACATTCCTGAAGGCTATTACAGGTCTTACCTTTTCTATCCAAACTCTGCAACATTAAACTCCTATCCTTTTGATATCACTAAAAGTTATTTTCATTTGTCTAAGTACACAAAGATTTTTTCATGCATTTTTTAAATTTTATGATCAATTTTTAATATCAAGAACTTTCAAGAATTCATCTACAAAACCAGCAGACAGGTGAGTAACCTCTCAGACTGAATTCTGTATTTACGTTTTCTGAGAATTTGTGTTGTTTTCTTCGTGTTGTACTACCAGTATAAATCTTCACTAATTCATTACTAAATACAATTAAGTACTGCTCATCCTGAGTTTTTGTTTGTGAAATGTTAGGCCCGATAAGCTGTTAGGACTGTTAATTATGAAGTTAATTATTACAATAAATCAACTGATTAATATAATTATATATTAACTGATTAGCTGGTTTAGTTGATTAATGGTTTATAACTGACCATCCCATCTCTGGTAGAATCTAAAAGTCCTAACATGTAAACAAGCTTGAGCTTTCAACATGCTGATTTTAACTTATTAAAATAATATTTAAACTTGTTAGAACTCTACAACAGTCTTTTTGTCTTCCCAGGATAGTTCCTCTTTTTGATCCTCACACACGGTTTTCTTTCTGCGCTTCAGAGATACATCTTATTTCTTCTGTACACTTGACTCTGAACTACTAAGCAGTTTTAGTCAGCTAGTGCTGCTCTAACAGAAATACCAGCAATGGATGGCTTTAACAAAGGAAAGTTTACTCTTACCTTGGCACAGGAACCTCAGGTCTGAAGGACATGCTCTTCACCTGATGCTGCTTTGTTGATGGTATGAGACTGCTTCTCTTTCCTTTTCTCTCTTGTAGGATGAAAGGATTAAGGGTGGGGCAAGACATACTCCAGGGAAACTCACTTTACAGTGGAGCAGGGAGGTGATCCTATGAAGGGATTTGCAGCCCCACCGTAATCCTTTAAAATATGGTTTAGGGAAACCACAAAATGTAGGACAGTCACAAGATACTCAGAATCATGGCCCAACCACATGGCTACACATATTATTTGGGGGACACAATTGAATCTATGACATCCCACCGTTTGACACCCCAAAAATGACATCATTGAAATATGTAACACATTCATCTCATCATAGCAAAATCATGTCCATCCCACATGACAGAACTTTTAAATCAGTTCCAAGTCCAAAATTCAAAAATTCCTTTACAACTATCAAACCTAGAATATAAGCTATCTGCTTCCAAAGGTACAACAGCAGAACAGGCAGAAGTCAGACATTCAATTACAAATGGGAGAAATTGCAGGGAAAGAAGGCAGTGATAGGCAACAGCCACGTCAGCAGAACACATTACATTAGTTCTCAAAGCTTTGCAAATACTCTTACATTTTCTAAGACATTCTACACAATGGCCCCTCCCTCCAGACTCTAGGTATGGCGCACGCTCTCTGGATTCTGAGTGGAGACCTCTGGCCCTGTACTACAACTCTGCCTTCACGACTCAGTTGGACAGAAACTCTGCCCCATCAGCTTTAGGTGCACCTTAAGCCCAACTGAGCAGCAATTCTACCCTTACAAACACAGGATGCCATGGTTCCACTCTTTTCAAACCCTTGAGGTCATGGCCATACCTTTCGAGACTGAGGCAGCTCAGCTTCTCATGCTGTTTGTCTCTTCAGCTTCAGGTTCCTATGGCCGCATGGCCCAGGCCTCAGGCCCACATCTACCCTGCCAGGGCAAGTGCTACAAAGCTCTGTAGCTCCATTGATTCAAGTGCCCACAGGCACCTCACTCTTGCTGGAAAGACACTCCTGCCCAAAGACACTCAGCTCTCTTCCTCTGTGTCAGCATGACTGGCTCCACCGATACAAGTGCCCAGAGGCACCCCATTTCGCCAGGAAAACTCTGTGCACAGGCACTTAGCTCTCTTGCTGAATGGGTCGGCTCCAGTGCTGTCTCTGGTTCTCATGCTGCCACTGCAGGTCCTCTGCTGCTCGATTCACACCATCTGCACCTTCTTTGGTGTTAACAGTTCTCCTCGGTTCCTTCTGAATCATTTATCCATTCAGTTTCAACATGGCTTCTACATTTTACGCATTTGGTAAAGTAGCACCCCACTCCTGGTACCAAATTATGGGATGTCATGGATTGATTTGTGTCCCCCCAAAAATAAGTATAGCTATGGGGCTGGGTCATGATTACCAGTATCTTGTGACTGTCCTACATTTTGTGGTTTTCCTACACTGTATGTTAAAGGATTACGGTGGGGCTATAAATCCCTTCATAAGATCACCTCCCTGCTCCACTGTAAAGTGAGTTTCCCTGGAGCATGACTTACCACCCTTAATCCTTTCATGCTACAAGAGATAAAAGGAAAGAGAAGCAGGCAGAGAATTTGGAACCTCCATACCATCAACAAAGTAGCACTGGGAGAAGAGTGCAGGCCTGAGGTTCCTGTGCCAAGATGCTCCCTGGAGAAAGACTGATGCAATACTGGCCTTTCCTCCAGAGCTGACAAGGGGGGAGCCTTCCCCTGGAGCTGACATCCTGAATTTGGACTTGTAACTTACCTGACTGTGTAAAAATAAACTTTCCTTTGTTAAAGCCATCTACTGCTGGTATTTCTGTTAGAGCAGCACTAGCTGAAGGAGATAGAATTTGGTACTGAGAGTGGTTCTAGGGAACAAAATTGTAACAATGAATCCTTTCAAGTGGTTCTGGAGTCTGGCTAATGGGAACACTGTTGCTAACCCTGCTTCCACCAGTAAAGAGTACAATGCTAGTCCATGGGCTGAGGTGGCAGTACACATCTATAAAACAGCACCAGTGACAGATCAGGTATTGGTGAAAGATGATGCTCAGGTTGAAAACATGTGTGATAACTTTTTGAAATTATATGAGTATGAGAAGTATAAGGAAGTTGGTTGGCTAGTCCTAATTGTTTTAGATAAACTGGTGAAAGAGCTTTGGAATCAAAACTCTCATGCCGTGTAAGAGATCTCAAAGCTTCAACTTGTGCTTTAAAAGAAAACTTCATTACCTGTGATAGCAACCAAGCCTAGACTCTTATCATCAGAGTGGCAGAACTGCAAGGCCAGCTCAATTGCTACTCTTGGGAAGTATCTGAAATTAAAGTGCAGGCATTGTTTGGGAAGTGGGACCCTGAAACTTGGAATGAAGACATATGGGCATATGATAAGGAGGCTGGGGGCACTGAGCCCCGAACTCCTGCTGAATCACTCCTGACAGCAGAACCACACCCATGTGAAGGGAGTACTTCATGTTTGTGTGCTAAACCACCCCGCCCAGGAAAGCCATTATCCCCTCCACTCCAATGTAATGAGATTAGCTGCAGCCCAGCTCCCTTTAAAGAGCCCCTGCCTGAGTCATTGCCTGGGCCATGGTCTAAGGCAGGTGCTTTAGGAAAACATGCTGAAGGTTCCAAAAAAAACTTCCGCACTACCGATTCTGGCTTCTAGACCTGAAACTAAACTTAAGTCCAAACAAGCCCCCAAAAGTGAAGTACAAAGTGTGACCCAGGAGGAGATATGCTATACTCCAAATGAATTACTTGACTTTTCTAATACATACAAGCAGAAACCTCGGTAATATGCACGGGAATGGCTACTAAGGGTGTGGCATAATGGTGCAAGGAACATAAATTTGGATTAGTCTGAATTTCTTGACCTGGGTCAACTGAACACAGACTCTTCATACAGTGTTTCAGCTGGAGAACTTAGGAAAGGACCTATTAGTTTGTTTGGCTGCATTGCTGAAGCATGGATGATACGGTGGCCTACACTAAATCAAGGTGAATTGCCAAACCTGTCTTGGTGTACTGTAGAAGAGGGTATCCAAAGGCTCAGGGAAACTGGCATGCTAGGGTGGATATATTCAGTTAGAACTTCAAATCCACATATAGAATGTCCTGAGCACACAACCTTTACCACAACTGTGAGAAACAAATTTGTGAAGGGAGCCCCAAGATCCTAGAAGATTGCTGTGATTGTAAATCAGATATGTAAATATGTGATGTGTAAATCAGATGTGACAGTGGGAGCTGCCCTAACCGAATTAACACACCTAACTACAATGGGGCTAACTGGACTCTATGATGGTAGGGGTCAATCGACAAAGACAAGATGGGCATGCATGCAGTAATGGACAGTGGAGGCAAAATAGTAGTCCTAATAGTCTGACTCATAAGGACGTATCACATTGGCTACTTGGTCATGGTGGCCCTGGGAGTGAAACAGATAATCAGCCTACTAAATATTTACTTGATCTGTATGAAGGGATGAATTCTAGGTCAGCTGAACAGCAGTCTAACTCAAATTGCCAGAATACACTCACGGTCCCTCAATCAATTCCCAGACTTGAGCAAGTTTAAGGACCCACAACCCCTTGAATGAAGGGGAGGCCAGGTCCCTTTGAGAAGAATTTTAATACCCTGCCAAAAATTTATATTGTTATCTTTCTCCCCTCCTTCCCCAAAGGGATATACAGCCTTTTACGAGAGTGACTGTACATTGGGGAAAAGGAAATAATCAGAGTTTTCAGGGACTACTGGATACTGGCTCTGAACTGACACTAATTCCAGGAGACCCAAAATGTCACTGTGGCCACCAGTCAGAGTGGGGGCATATGGAGGTCAGGTTATTAATGGTGCCTTGGCTCATGTTCATCTCACAGTAGGTCCAGTGGGTCCCCAAACCCATCCTGTAGTGATTTCCCCAGTTCCAGAATGCAGGATTGGAATAGATACACTCAGCAATCAGGAGAATCCTAGCACTGGATCCCTGACAAATGAGTGAGGGCTATTATGGTGGGAAAAGCCAAATGGAAGCTGCTAGAAATGCCACTGCCTAGGAAAATAGTGAACCAAAAGCAACAGTGCATTCCTGGAGGGATTGTGGAAATTACTGCCACCATTAAGGACTTGAAGGATGCAGGGGTGAAGATCTCCACCACATCCCTATTCAACTCACCTATTTGGCCTATGTGAAAAACAGATGGATCTTGGAGAATGACAGTAGATTATCACAAACTTAATGAGGTGGTAACCCCCATTGCAGCTGCTGTTGCAGATGTAGTTTCATTGCTTGAGCAAATTAATACATCTCCTGGTACCTGGTATGCAGCTACTGATCTGGCTAGTGCTTTCTTCTCCATATCTGTTTCCAAGGACCACCAGAAGCAGTTTGCACTCAGCTGGCAAGACTTGCAATACACTTTCACTTGCCTGCCTCAGAGCTACATTAACTCTCCAGCCCTACGTCATAATATAGTCCACAGGGAACCTGATTGCTTCTCTCTTCCACAAGATGTGACACTGGTCCATTATATAGATGACATTATGCTGACTGGACCTCGGAAGGAAGAAGTATCAGTGACTCTGGACTTATTAAACATTTGCATACTAGAGGGTGGGAAATTAATCCCACAAAAATTCCAGCACCTTCCAACTCAGTGAAATTCCTAGCAGTGCAGTGGTGTGGGGCATGTCAGGATATTCCTTCTAAAGTGAAGGATAAGTTACTGCACCTGGCTGCTCTGACAACTAAAAAAGAGGCACAGCACCTAGTGGGTCTCTTTGGATTTGGGAGACAATATATTCCTCCTTTGGATGTGCTACTTTGGCCTATTTATCATGTGACTCAAAAGGCTGCTACTTTTGAGTGGGGCTCAGAACAAGAGAAGGCTCTGCAACAGGTTCAGGCTGCTGTGCAGGCTGCTCTGCCACTTGGGCCATAAGATCCAGCTGATCCAATGGTGCTTGAAGTGCCAGTGGCAGACATACATGCTGTTTGGAGTCTTTGGCAGGCCCCTATTGGTGAATCACAGTGCAGACCTTTAGAATTTTGGAGCAAAACACTGCCATCCTCTGCAGATGACTACCCTCATTTTGAAAAACAGCTTTTGGCTTATTACTAGGCCTTAGTAGAGACTGAACTCTTAACCACTGGACACCAAGTCACCATGCATCCTGAGCTGCCTATCACGAACTGGGTATTGTCTGACCCACAGAGTCATAAAGTTGGATGAGCACAGCAGCAATTCATTATTAAATGGAAGTGGTACATACAAGGTCAGGCCCATGCAGGACCTGAAGGCACAAGTAAGTTGCACAAGGAAGTGGCCCAAATGCCCATGGTCTCCATCCCTGCAACACTGCCTTCTATCTTTCAGTTTGCACCTATAGCCTCATGGGGAGCTCCGTATGACCAGCTGACTGAGGAAGAGAAAACTCATGCCTGGTTTCCAGATGGTTCTGCGCAGTATACTGGCACCACTCGGAAGTGGACAGCAGCAGCACAACAGCCCGTTTCTGGGACTTCCCTGAAGGACAGTGGTGAAAACAAATCCTCCCAATGGGCAGAACTTCAAGCAGTGCATCTGGTTGTTCACTTTGCTTGGAAGGCGTGATGGCCAGATATGCGGCTGTATACTGATTCATGAGCTGTGGCCAACAGCTTGGCCAGCTGGTCATAGTCTTGAAGGAACATGATTGGAAGACTACAGACAAGGATATATGGGGGACAGCTATGTGGACAGACCTTTCTGAATTGGCCAAAGAAGTGAAGGTATTTGTGTCTCATGTGAACGCTCATCAAAGAGTGACCTTAGCAGAGATGAGTTTAACAATCAAGTGACCAAGATGACACGTTCTGTGGGAACCAATCATCCTCTTTCCGTAACTACCCGTGTCATTGCTCAATGGGCTCATGAACAAAGCAGTCATGATGGCAGGGACAATGGTTATGCATGGGCCAAGCAACATCAACTCCTCGTCACCAAGGCTGACTTGGCTATAGCAACTGGTGACTGTCGAATCTGCCAGCAGCAGAGACCAACACTGAGTCCTTGATACGGCACTATTCCTTGAGGTGATCAGCCGGCAACCTGGTTGCAAGCTGATTACAGTGGATCGCTTCCATCATGGAAAGGAAAGCATTTTGTCCTTACTGGAATAGATACTCACTCTGGATATGGATATGCCTTCCCGGCACAACATGCTTCTGCCAAAACTACCATCCAAGACTCACTTCACAGCAAATGAAGTGCGGCAGTGGGCTCGTGCTGCTGGAATTCACGGGTCTTACCATGTTCCCCATTATCCTGAAGTAGCTGGCTTTACAGAATGATGGAATGGCCTCCTGAAAACACAATTACGCTGCCAGCTAGGCGGCAACATTTTGCAGGTTTGAGGAAATGTTCTCCAGGAGGCTGTGTATGCTGTAAACCAGCATCCAACATATGGTGTTGTTTCTCCTATTGCCAGGATTCATGGGTCCAGGAATGGAGGGGTGGAAATGGGAGTGGCACCATTCACTGTTACCCCTAGTGACCCACTTACAAGATTTTTGCTTCCTGTCCCCATGATCTTATGCTGTGCATGGTTAAATGTCTTAGTTCCAAAGGGAGGAATGCTGCCGCCTAGACACATCAACGATTCCACTGAACCGGAAGCTAAAATTGCCACCAGGCCATTTGGGGCTCCTTGTGCCTCTGGATCAAGAGACAAAGAAGGGAGTTGCAATACCGGCTCGTGTGACTGATCCTGACTATGAAAATGAAATTGGATTGACATTACATAACGGAGGTGAAGAAGAAAATGTTTGGAATGTAGGAGATCCCTTAGGACACCTCCTAGTACTACGACGTCCTGTGATTAAGGTCAATGGAAAACTACAACAACCCAGTTCCAAAATGACTGCTAATAGCCCAGACCTTTTAGGAATGAAGGTTTGGGTCACCTCACCAGGCAAGGAACCATGATCAGCGGAGGTGCTTGCTGAGGGCAAAAGGAATACAGAATGGGATGTAGAAGACAGTAGTTCTAAATATCAGTTACGGCCACATGACCAGTTGCAGAAATGAGGACTGTAATTGTTATGAATATTCCTGCTTTGTATGTGTGTATCAGATATTTGTTTACTTATGAAACATAAGATGTAAATGGGTGAGTGCATTTTCAGTTGTACATGTGTTAGTTTGTCTCATGTTAGACGTAAGTATAACTTTGTAATTGTATTCCTCAGAGACTGTGGATGATAAGGTGAGATGTGTACAGATGCCAGGTTGACAAGTGGTGGACTATGGTGGTCAGGATGATGTCAACTTGCCTGCTCCATATTTTGCTGCTGTATTAAGTGGCATGGCAGGGCCTGAGGTGGCTTCCCGCCCTTCAGCTCTCATCTCTCCACCTTCCACCAACTACTGTCGTCTGCTCACATAGCCAGCAGCTCCTGCTCTCTTCCGGCATCTAGTTCCAGGACTTGAACTAGCGGCTGTTGGAGCTGGTGCTTGAGAGTCCTGTTTCCTGATCTGCCGATCCTGGGCTCGCCAGCCTCTGCAGCTCCATTTCACACCAGCTTGGGATCCGCCGACCTGCACAACTGGTGATCTAAATCTCTAGTCTCTGACCTGCTGACCTGGGGTTCACCAGCTCCCATGGCCACGTGAGACTTGTGCCAGGACTTGGGACGTTCAGCTTCTGCTTATGCGTGAGCTATTTCCTGTATCTATATATGTATAGATGTATCTTTCCTTGCACTTTATATATATAAATCTTTCCTTGTACATACACGTTACTGGTTTTGCTTCCCTAGAAAACCCAGACTAAGACACGAGCCTTCAAAACAGTACTACTAAAAACTAAATTTTCAACATTAAAATATTTAGGTTGTTGTTTTGAGTTGTTTCTGATTTTACTATTCAAAATACCAGTGACTGTGTTTAAAAATAGGTTAAAACTTCAGTTATAACTTTGAGAAAATGAATTTCCACCTAATCTTTTCCTTCTCAGTAATTAGGAATATTACAAAAAAACTGAGTGTTAGAAAAAATAAATTAAACAAACGAAAGGAACAATTTAAACAAAAAGCCTCACAAGTCAATCAGATAAGTTTTATGACTCTGACAACTTCAAATACAAGTCAACAATCTTTTAGATTGCAAACTTATTGTTTGTTTTAATTTCAAACACCATCTTAGGAAAAAATGTCTTGAGTTAAATAAAGAGAAAAGGAACAAATTCAACTCCACCACCCACAAGAGGTCAGTGACTGCCAGCAGAACCATCTTCTGGGAAACTAACAGAGATCTTCCCTTGGAAACTCCATAGAGCAGTTCTATTTTGCCCTATAGGGTTGCTATGAATCAGAATTTATTCGATGGCAGTGAGTTCGAAATTTTTCCTTTAGTAACATTAAAACTACACAAAAGAGTGTCATTTAACTAAACAACAGCTCCAACTACCCTTTCAATACTCATGGTATCTCAATATAGCTTCATAGGAGGCCCACGTTCTTTATCCCAACATGAAAATGGAGGGGTGGGGGGGTGGATAATACAAAGTAAACTTCCATTCACAGTTTGAATAAGACTTTATCACATTTAAGAAGAATAGGAAGTTGTTTTCCTAACATAGGCTTTTGTTCCCTTTTCTTTTATAAATATCTTTTCTTTATAAATATCTCAAACTCAGTCCAATTAGTTGCTTCCTAGTAAACGTCTATAGTTTTTTGTTTTCTAGATTTGCCTTGATTAATTTCATAAAATTTGCAATGCACTTTTTTGTTCTCAACAAATAACACATCAACTCTGTAAAATTCTTGTCTTATGTCTAAGAATTATCTTGTCTTACAAGTCATGAGTTAGGCCTACTGTAACTACAGAAGAGTCTATTTAAAAATGCACAAAAGATAGCATTGCTTGGTACAACCAGGCCTTTAAGTTATTCTACAACTATCTCTTCACAACATCTCTCTTTACAAGATTCTATCAAACATCCAGAAGATATAGTAATAGTTTTCCACCTCCAGATAAAATCAAACCAAACTCATTGCTGTTGAGTTGATTCCACTCACAGCAATGCTACAGGTCAGAGTAGAACTGCCCCATAGTTTTTTCAAGGAGCACCTGGCAGATCTGAAGCACTGACCAACCACTATGCCACCAGGATTAGTACTGTGGAATTTGTTACATTTCTAGTTGGTTTAATTATAAATATGAAAACCTAAAAAAAAAAAAAAAAAAAAAAACCACTGCTGTCAAGTCAGTTCTGACTCACAGAGACCCTATAGGATACAGCAGAACTGCTCTGACAGCTTTTCCAAGGAGCACCTCACGGGTTCAAACTGCTGACCTTTTGTTAGCAGCTGTAGCTCTCAACTACAAAGCCACCAGGGTTTCTATTGTCATAACAGACATCATTAAATGTTACATAAGGTCAAACACTTGCATTCTGACCTCAAGACTATGATGCCCATGAAAAAGATAATGTATATTGAAAACATCCAGGTCAATAAGACCTTGATGAAACCTTATTTGAGAGACTGAATTAAGACAGTCCTTATACCTCTGATTCACTGTACATGACACTGTCATCTTTTTCTGTCCTCTTTTTGAGGCCCACCAGAGTGTCTCTTTCTAAGGCATGGTGAGGCTAGAGCTACCTTGCAGAAGAGTTACTCTTTTCTAAGTGATATGAAGCCAGCCCAGCCTAAAGACAAGAACTCCACCATGTCAAGGTAAAAGGAAAACAGTCAGTGGTGCTTGGTCACAACTGCAGCATGGCATGTGAGGTCTTAAATGCTTGATAACTCAAGCAACCACTGGAGGAAACAGCACGAAGAGAAACTATCTGTCAAAGATAAAATGATGTTCTGTGACATCTTTGATCAAAGGGAGAGGAAATGTCTCAGGAAAAAACAACTTTACGTGTAGTCAGCAAGACAGAGGCATGATATGCCAACCATGTTATCTAATTTTAATCTGGATTCTAGACTAACTCTTTTCTTTTTTTTTTTTTTTTTTTTGAGAAAACATGTTTTTTCTTGGTGGTCAAAACCAGAAAGTGAATCATCACATCCCAACGGTGTCTTAACCAAGTGACTATTTGCACCCCTCAAAATACATGTACCCAGAAAGAGTGCTATCTGTGTGCTATTTCCAACAAGGTATTTTTGCTAGCCAAAGAAAATACATGTAAGCACCTTGTCACCACAATATAACAATCCTGTGAAACTATCTTTCTTCTTATGTAAAGACATATGTATCATGTAATTTAGCAAAAAGTCTGTCTCTTGAAATTCACTAACTATATTATTAATAATCAGTAACCAATCAGAGTTTAATTATTACAATTAATTATTCATTGATTTTCCTTTACTTGCCCTTGGTAATCTGGCTCCCTTTTTTACCCCGTAAGAATATTTGTATAATGAAACTACTCCAGGATTACCTAGTTCTATTTTCAATGCGCTACATAGTTCCCCAACTGCCATTAATAAACTTCTGTTTTAAACTAAAACAGTGTTTAAGTTTTTCTCTACGACAGTACTTAAACAGACTTCACTACTTACCTTTGATATCTCTATGAACAATCATGTTACTGTGCAAATAATGGACACCCTCTAGAATCTGGCGGGTGTATTTCCTGGTCACATTTTCAGTAAGAGCTCCATACGCTTTTAGTTGGTCCTTAATTGAACCCTATAATAAAAAAACAAGAAAAGGAAACTAAGGTATGTTTTAAACAAAAACCACTTTTACACTTGTATTTTTAAAAGAGTTAAGTTCACCAACTGTGAGGCCATAATTACAGACGACAAGTATTCTTAGTAAGACATGATACATCATGTAATTCAGCAAAGTACTGTTCTATATTCCCTGACTGCAACTTCTGAAGAGTTCTAGATGTAGGAAGTCTGTATGTTGCAACTCTGTTTTATAAAATTCTCCAATATGTTTATCTTGCTTTTTGGATCTTAGTATATGTTTGTTTTTCCTACTCTCTTTTCCATGTCAATCCATTTTGATTTTGTGTTTTTCTTCCTCCATTTTTAAAACTGTTTTACTGAAATCAACTATTTGAAAAAGAGCATGATCTTAACAACAGACCACACATAAGATTTAAAAATTTTTTCCTTTATACACTCACACTGCAGTTCAAGACATGAGAAAACATTAACTAAAATGGAATGCCTAATTTTTAAACTGTTTCTGTTAGCCAAGATGAGGTGCCATCTCAGACAGTGCTGAATTAGTATGAAGTGAAACCACAGGCACTTGAATTTTTGATAACTCTTCCCTCATGATTCAGTTGTACAAACATGATTAATAATCAACACCTTAAAAGATGAAAATGAAATGTTAGCTGAGGGACAAAATCGCTTTTATGAAAAAGAAAATACACCCAAATGTTTCTGTTGTCAAAGAGAGAAATTGATTCCAGATATCTTTGTTTGATTTGGGGATTTTCTTACCCACAAAAGCAAATATTTCACTTTAAACTCTAACCAAAATCATACCATCAAGAGGTTTTCTTCCCACCCAAAGTTATAAAACCTTTCTTTTCTGTTCCAAGTCAGGCTTACTAAATTTCAGCATCAAAAGACATGGCCAGGTGGATTGTCAAAGACCATCTTATGAAGTGATGATCAATGACCTCAGTAAAAGGGGTGGGCAGAACTCAACCATTTAAGATCAGCTAATAGTTGGTCTTTTACATTTCTCCTTCCTCTTCTCTTTAAGGAACCCTGGTGGTATACTGGTTAACAGCTTGGCTGCTAACCAAAAGGTCAGCAGTTTGAATCCACCAGCCAGCCACAACTTGGAAACCCTACAAGGCAATTCTACTCTGTCCTTTAGGGTCACTATAAATTGGAGCTGACTCTATAGCAACAAGTTTGTTTTCTTCCTTCTCTTTATAAGGAGCCCTGGTGGCACAAAGATTAAGAACTTGTCTGCTAACTGAAAGGTAGGCAGTTTAAACATACCAGATCTTCCACAGGAGGAAGAAATAACAATCTGCTTCCATAAACACTAGTCTCGGAAATTCTTATGACGCAGTCTTACTCTGTCTTGTAAGGTCACCATGAGTCTGAATCGACTCAAAGGCAATGGATTTTCTTCTCTTTATAAACCCTATCATATCTAGCTTCTTCATGCCATTTTCTTTTTCTGTAATCAAAATGGTCTCCCTATACACACACAGAAATCCTGGTGCAGCTCTGGCTGCTAACCAAAAAGTTGGCAGTTCAAATCCACCAGGTACTCCTTGTAAACTTTGCTGACAGCTCTACACTGTCCTGTAGGGTTATTATGAGTTGGAACTGACTCAAGGGCAAGGAGTTTGGTTTTGGTTTCTGTGTATAACGAGGTGTCATGGATTGAACTACGTCCCCCAAAAATGTGTGTAGCTATTTGGCTGGGTTATCATTCCCTATATTTTGTGATTTTTTTATACTATATACCCTAATCTCTGTCTGCAGCTAATACACAGGATGATTATACTAAAAAAGAATTAGGGTAGGACTTCAATACTCTTGCTAAGGGAGTTTCCCCGAGTGTGGCTTGCACCACCTTTTATCCTTTCATCCTATGGGAGATAAAAGCAAAGGGAAGCAAGCAGAAAGCTGGGAACTGCACACCATCAAGAAAGAAGCATCTGGAGAAGAGCAGGTCCTTCAGATCTGACATTCTTGCACCAAGATGCTACCTAAATAAGGACTTTGCAACATAAGGACTTTCCTTCAGAGCTGAAAAGGCAAAAGACTGAATTTGGACTTGTAGCCTATTGAACTGTGTAAGAATAAACTTGACTCTGTTACAGCCTTCCACTTGTGGTATTTCTGTTAGAGCAGTACAAGATGACTAAAACAAGAGCTCTGGTGGTAGAGTGGTTAACAGCTTGGCTGCTAACCAAAAGGTTAAAAGTTCAAATCCATCAGCTGTTCTTGGCAACCCTCTGGGCCACTTCTACTCTGTCCCAAAAGGTTGCTCTGAATCAGAATTGACTCAGTGACAATGGGTTTATAACCACGTAGAAGGACTGTTCAGAATAAATCTTATGTTTAAATTTCAGCTTATAACAGCATCTTTCCTTGAATTTTGGTGAACCATATACTTTGTTACAAAAAACAGATTCTTGAATCTTACAGATATAAACATTTGCTGTTTCCACTTTTCATGAGTAATCCCTGAAGGGGCAACACTCCACATTTCTGCTTATCCAAATTTAGAAACACATGTGGACCACCTCTGGTAGTGCACCCAGCCAAACACTACATAAATTTAGTGTGATCTGTTTGTTCACAATCTACTTATTGTGTCTTTCCTTGTAGTAATACACAAAATAACTCTGCTAAAATTCAGTTTTCTAAACAACAAACAAAAAAATGCTTGCAGACTGCTAAACAGTGATGCAAACATGTGTATTTTGGGGCCTAAGGAGAGTCAGGTCAATGGCCTCTGGATGCAACAGGTCAACTGATGTAGTCTGTTTACTCCCATGTACTACAAAAATGTTACCTTCTACAGTGTGTACAACTGGATTGACAAACTGTACCAGTTAAAAATCATTTTTTCTGTGTGTGAAAAAGAATAAAAAAAGCCAACTGCTAGTTCAGGTACCATCTAGAAAATATTTCTAGATAAACTAAAGCATAGAATGCTAAGTTTGGGAAACCGAAGAACACATCGTTGATTTTCACAGAGCTTGCATCTATGGCATAAAGGGGTACACTATGTTAAATTAACGAGGAAAATGGTAGCATTGTTCACAAATTCGAAGATCAGGGAAGGTCTAGAAACTGCTCTAGGTAATTATACATGTTGTATAGTTCATGTAGCTACTGCTGGGACTCTGTCCCTGAAATTCAGACGTCATCTTATTCAACGATCAGACTTTGCCATTAGCTGGAAACACGTTGGTATGCCCCACACCTCATATAAGCATAAATCCATAAATAACTTTATGCCTGCGACTCCCACGCCCCTAATCAAAGCCCTTCCCTTATCAAAATCTTGACCATAAACAAATCTTATCCCCTCCCCTTCTTTATCCAACCATAAATCTCCTAACCAGAATTTCTTGCTACCTCTCTTCTCTTTCTTTCCTTATCAAACCATAAACCAACCCTCTCACCCCCCACAACCTCACTGGAACTTTAAAACTATAAAAAATTGCCCTACTGGTGAGAGGTGGGCTGAACTACCCTCAACTCAGAACCTACTCTTTCTCTTCGAATAAACTTCACTAGACCCTTGGACTGGTGTGTCTGTGCCTGTTTCCGGCCACTTTCTCCCCAGTGGCTACATCATTTATTAATTTACTAACATGGTTTTCAAATACAAACAATAACCACCTGTGCTTTGAAGAAGACAGATGCTGTTAACAAAATCAAATGTTGACTAACATGAAACACAATCGAACACTTCTTAAAGCCACCTAGTAATAGTCAATGGTTTAGTCTTAAAAGTGCTTAATATATAGATTACCATCTCTATCCATGATGTAATTGGTTCTAGCCAACAAATTTTTCATTTTATTTCAACAATCTGGATCTCTATTCATACTCACAATATTTTAAATTTAAATTTAAATATTATTGTAAAAGCTAATAAAATCTGAATAAAAGAGAAAAATTAGTCACAATGCCAACATAACATGGTTTCATTTTTCTTGTGTGAAATGAAACTAAAACTAGACACTTTGATTTCAAGGGGTTTCTCTTATACAAAATCTGTTGCTGGCAAGTAGATTTTGCCTTACACTGACCCTACAGGACAGACAGAATTGTCCCCTAAGGTTTACAAGGAGTGGCTGGTGGATTTAAACTGTCAGACCTCTAGTTTGCATCACAGCTCTTAAACACTGTGCCACTAGGGTTGTATTCCCTTATTACTACTACCAACAAATTAACAGTTTCATCCCCCCAAAAGTCCTGCAAAGCTATTAAATTTTTTTTAAATCAAGAGTGGTAAACTATTGTGCAGTACTGTTAACTTTTCAGTTTTGTCATTGTCAAGCATCCCCACCCCCTTAAAAAACCAAACCAAACCTACTGCAGTGAAGTTGATTCTGACTCAGGGGAACTCTACAGGACAGAGTAGAACTGTCCATAGAGTCTCCATGGAGCACGCTCATCCCTATGCCCTGACTCCCTACCCCCACTAAACCACTGCCCCCGTCCCCACCTTCCAGTGGTGTTAACAGTAAGGAAATCAAGGCTCAGTGATAAGACCTTCCAGCAAACTGCAAACTGTTTGAGACAAAAGCCATTTGTGAGCCACAAAGTCACTCACAGTTCATCTAAGGCAAAGAATTGAACTTTTGATGATTTCCCTCGCTTCCTGAGAGCTGAAGTACTTTTTTTAATCATTTTAAAACATTCAAAGTATGCCGAAAGATTGGTGCAAATGAATGCCTCCCTGCCTTGTAGGCCCAGGACCACCTATTAACCTGGAGTCAAATATTTCAGCAAAGGGGCAATCAATCATGTTAAGATTAGCCACTGGCTTATTTCCTATTCTTAGCCTTCCTTTCCTATTTATAAGCTTCATTATACCTAGCCTACTTGAGCCATTTATTTTAGAACCAAAATGATCTCCCTATATGCATATATAATACTACTTGAATAAACCTAATGTTTTGTTTTATAGTTATCTTTTCTGGCCTTCCAGCAAACTGGCCTTATCCAGATGTTTTTTAATATCCCAGTGTTGATGTTGATGCTGATGTACAAACAGCTTTACTGATTTACAAGCTTAAATTACGACTTTGTACATTCCAATCAGCTAGTCCCTTAAACCAAAATACCCAAACCCTCTGCCATCCAGTCAGTTCCAACTTACAGTGACCCTATTAATACAGAGTAGAACTGTCAAATAGAATTTCCAAGGCTTTAATCTTTATGGGGAAAACCTGGTGGCAGAGCAGTTAAGTGCCATGGCTGCTAATCTCAAGCTTGGCAGTTCGAATCTACCATATGTTCCTTGGAAACTCTATGGAGTAGTTCTACTCTTGACCTACAAAAGGTCACTATGAGTTGGAATCAATGTGATGGCAGTGGGTTTGGTTTTTGGTTTAATGTTTATGAAAGCAGACTGCCATATCTTTCTGCTGCAGAGCAACTGTTGAGTCTGAAATGCCAACTTATCATCAGTTGGCAGCTGAGCTCATAACTCCTTTGCCACCAGCACTTCTTAGCTATCCCTTTAAAGACTCATAAGTTAAATCAACTTTATAAAACTGTCTTAAATTATGAGAATGCATATATATTTACACAGTAAATATACCATCATTCTGAAACTCATTTGCATCAGAATGCACTCTCAAACAAACCCAAATTCGAGTCACAGGACTGTGTAAGGATATAGTAGAACTGAACTGATCTATAGAGTTTCCAAGCAGCAACTGCTTGATTTAAACTGCTGGGCTTACAAATCCTAAAAGTAATACAGGAGAAACAACAGAATTGAAAACTTATGTTACACAACCCCTAAAGAATTTAATGACCTGGACAAGTACTAACAATCTGAGTTAAAAACATTAGGTAGACAGTTGAAAAGGAACATTATATTCAAATGTGCCAATGATATATCTCAAATTGCTTTCTCGTCTTCAAGAAAAGACAAAGTTTTACAATAGAGGAATCAGGATGATGATCATCCCAATCTATCAGACAACCTTAGCATCATTTACCAGAAACTGAATGTCTCCTGATGTCATAAGACATAAATCACACAGCATCATCCATGTTTTATTCTATTAAATACACACTGAGTTTGAATCTAACTTGCAGTTTACAGAAAATATAGAGGACAAAGGAACAAATTAAATAAAATCATGAGAAAGCCATTAGCCTAACCCACAAAGTGAGACTGTCATGGAAAAACTAGGCTGTCTCTTGTCAAATCAATCACAACAAATCTACTAGATAAAAGAGAATTGAGAGACATAACAACTCCATGCAATGTGTGTCCTTGGACGGCTCCCGGTTTTAAAAATTAGCCATAATGAACATTTTTTAGGCATTTAGGAAAAACTGAGTATGGACTACTGTGATACCTGTATTCACCCTTTGAATAAGTCAGCTTAAAAAAGATGAAAAAATATACAAATAGATGAAGAAGACAGAAAATAAAAATCATATCACCCAGTGGTACATCACAATTCTCCTAAAACACCATTAAATAGGGTAACATTTCATAATCAAAATTTGTTCTTGTTTTTCCTTCTTCATCTAGGACTTTAAATGATTCACTAGCTTACCCCTGGCATATATTCCATAAATATAGAAAGTGTTTTTTCCTGGGGATCCCTCAGACATCCATAATATTGAACAATTCGTTCATGAAGCAAGTTCTTCAACAACTGAATTTCACACTCAAGTGCATTCACTTCCTGAAAGACAGAACTCACTAGTAAGTCCTTGCAACACAAGCAGCAAAAGAAAAAAATTTCAACTTCATGAAACATCTAGGTGATATCACCCTGAAATTTTTACTCCCTAGGGAATATACATTTTAGTGGCCCTAAAATAGTATTTATGACAATTTCTGATGCATCCTAAAGATTAGGAATTTAACTGATACACAGAAAGAGAAAAATCATTAGTACAAAATAAACATGTCTAATTATCTACTTGGTTTTTCAAGTAATTTTTACATGTTATTAATTGTTTTATTTAAAAAAAAAATGTTTCTCTTAAATATGACAAAGCAGCTTGGGCAGTGTTTCTTACCTTGCTGGTTTCAGGGCTATCAGGGTCAAACTGAACTTGTTTAACAGCCAATTCTCTTCCTGTATCGACGTCATAACAGAGGTAGACCCTGCCAAAGGCTCCCTGGCCCAGTAGTTTTCCCAGTCTCCAGTTGGTTGGAGCACGAGGTGCTGAGAAAGAACATTTTCTTAAAATGGAGTAGTCAGATGGCATACAAATGGCTAAGGACTAAATGAGTATATTCCATTGGAGATATAAGGATATAAGTAAAAATCACAATCATCTGAGCTCAACAGTCACCAACTTTCAGCAGGTTTTAAGACAATGTTCTAAGAAATCTAAGTCCAACCAAGGTTCATATCTCCAACGATGCATTTTTTTCCCTGATCACTGAATCTAAGACCACAGTGACTATAATATGTATTATTTCTAATGTTTACTGAAGCAACACAATACAATACACGTAATTAGTTTTCCAGCTTCCACCTACAATGAATAAAGCTGGAAAAAGCATCATTCCTGCCATTATAGAAAGGGAGAGTGGGAGAATTTATAAAGTCCTACGTATTCTTGAATCTACTAGAAAATTGAGACTGCAAGGCAACCAATTTGCCTGAAATCTAAAGAAAGGCAGGCTGCAGGAAAAGGCAGGATCACTGAGAACAAGGGACTTAAGGCTGGACTGACTAGTAATGAAGCTGGAGTAGGGTAACATGGAGTATTACCCTATGCCAGGATACCAAACAACAGCAACATATTGCTGAGGGAACAAGGACACAGGGAAAGACCCTTTGAAAAGAGCTGACAAACAAGGAAGATCAAAAGCTGAGAGTACAGAAGGACTATACCACCTTTTATGCATATGTGTTTCTTCTACCTAGGTTTGCCAACTCTACACTCCACCCTGAGAGGTATTTACATAAGTGTGCTGCACTAAATTTTTTACAGCAAGATTTGAAAAGAATATTGGCATATGGCACTTAAGAAAATACCTTATTAAAATTGCAACTATGATCAGTATGTTAATGGTTCTCATAGAAATGGCAGGGTAACATACATGAACAGATAGAAAATTTTAACAGAAATTCCAAGAAAAGTCAAACAGAAATGGCTAAGACCAATTAAAAACCAAAAACACCGTAAGAAATAGACAATGTCTTTTAACACGATTATCAAAACACTCAACACAAGTAAAAAAAGAACCAGTGAACCTAGAAAACAGATCAATAGATATTCTCCAAGCTAAAACACAAAGAGGGAAAGAAAAAAAAATCCAGACTTGTGGGACAACAGTCTGGTATACATGTAAAGTTAAGACTTAAAAAAACATTACCTGTGAAAAGTGGAAACCCCACACAGAAAGAAAATACACAAACTTCCCATTAAAACAATTATCTCATTCTAGTAAGCTTCTCTGTAGCTGGAATCTGAGAGAAGTAAATGGAATCAGAAAATCATTGGTGTCAAGGTTAGCTAGGGAACTTGACCTCTGCCACCACATAGCCACATACTAACACATTTTATGCCACAATCTAACATTTTCTAGGGATAACCAAGGTTGTGGTTTGCATTACAGAACACACACAGCATTGATAAGGTTGCCAGAACTTAATCTGCCACATACCAAAAGTTCTCCCAAGTAGTTTGTGATACAAATAGAACTGCAGCTACAGTGGTCTCAGGCCTAATGAAAAGCCAAGTTACTACCAGTCCTCCCATCTATGACATCATTCCCTGCTTTTGCCTATAAAAAGCACCCCCCAAAATCTATGTGAGGTCTCCACTCATGGAGACTGACCTGTTCTTTGGAACACAGTTTCCCTTTGTAAACTTTTCCATCATTTACTACTAAAAAGGATGCATCCTCATGTGCTTTGGGAAGGGAAATCCCAGTTTGCCACCCATCATCGGGAAACCAAACTTGCTAGCTGAATCTCTGGAACCCAAATCCGGTCATCCAGGTTCTAATCAGCTGCACGATCCCGACATTGGTATTACAGCCCAAATACAAACAAAAACAGTTGTGACAGCAAGAAACAGTTCCTGCCTTTATGAGAGACTAAGGCTGTCTTCCACTTTTCTTCTGCACCATTACTGTGCATGTATGTATTGCGCATCACTACTACTTTCAGAGAACAACATCCGTAAGTTTCAAAGAAAGTAAGCCAAAAGAAAGTAAGAGATACTCATAAATTCCTTTGTTTTCACTACAATCTAGCAAAGCACACTTTTTTCCTCTCATCTTGAGAGGCTTTGCTCTTCTCCTTACCTTTAATTTTTAGTTTTTACTTTAGCTATTTGTAATCACTGTAATTTTCAAAATCTACTCCATTTCCTTGAAATTGTTGTCTTCAAAATGTCTTACTTTGCCCAAAACATAGGGAAGCACTTTCTCACTTAACAGACTCATCGTGTACACAAAAAACAAATTCTTACATCTTTTTTCTTAAATATTGTACTGAACTGTGCAAACAATATTGATAAAGTTACCAAGAGAACCTTATCTGCCACATATCAACAGTTAGCCCTGGCAGTTTGTAATGCAAATTTAAGTTCTTCCTGGCAGTTGTGATGCAAATATAATACTTTATCCTGGTAACCGTGAAGTCTCCACAGTAGTCTCAATCCCAATCAAAAACCAAGTTACTATAACTCTACCTTCCGTCTATGATATCACTCCTTGCTTTTGCCAATAAAAAGTACCCCAAAAATGTATACAAGGTCTTTTTCCACTCATGGAGACCGACTCCTCCCCTCTTTGGAACATATTTTCCCTTAATAAGCTTTTGCAACATTTACTAACAAAAGAGAATGCATCCTTATTTGCTTTCCATGAAGCGGAGCCCAGTTTGCCACCTTTAGGAGGTGGAATTTGCTAGTTCGATCTCTGGAAGCCAAATCAGGTCACTCAGGATCTAATCACTTGCACCACCCTGACAAAGATTATAAATTTCTTAATTTTTAGAGGAATTTTAAAAACAAAAACAAACAAACAAAAAAAACTTTATTCCTTTATAGCCATGAACAAGAAAGAGAAAGCATTATCTCTGAAAGAGAGGTCTGACATTGCCAAAACAATAGGCAAAGAGAAAACGGCTGTCTAGGAAGCTTTAAGTTCAAGTGCAGCAAAATGTGAATTTGTTCAATGATGACAAAGATAAAATATTGAAAAATACATAAACAACACCAACATGAATGTCAAGACAAGGAAGAGTGGAAATTACGCAGGTAACAACAAATCTGTTTTTGAGTGGTCTCTTCAAGAATCTGCCACAAATGTTCCCATTTCAGGACCTATCTAGCAAGCAAAGGCAAAGGAAATGGTGAAAAACTTTTAAAAGCTGGATTCTCAGTGCCTAAGAGGTAGTCCTGAAAAACCTGGTGGTAGTGTGGTTAAGTGCTATGGATGCTAATCAAACAGCCAGTTCAAATCTACCACACATTCCTTGGAAACTACACAGAGCAGTTCTACTCTGTCCTATGGGGTCACTATGAGTCAGAATCATCTAGATAGCAACAGGCTTTTTTTTTTTTTTTTTTTTAAAAAAAAGAGGGTTTCAGAGCTTAGAAGAAAAGCCAAAAACATGAAATAATTTTGAATGCAGTTTATGGGGAGTCAAACAACGTAGACAAAGATGTTTCTCGAAACTGGTTCACAATATTAAGAGATCATAAGGGGATATACAGGGTCTCCATGAGTCACATCCAATTCGATGGCACTGTTTTTCTTTGGGTGGGAAGGGGATAAGATCCTAAAAACACTGCAAGGTTGATGAGACTTCTCTGTTTTATAGGAAAGGCCAGACAGGGTCCTGAAAATGAAAGCAGAAAAATGTTCCTGGGATTGGTTTTCCAAAGAGTGGGTTACCATCCTCTTAACTATGTTTGTGAAGAGACATTTAAGAAACCATGGGTAAATGAAAACAGCAACAGACCACGGTGTTTCAAGAACACAAAAATTAATCACATTTCAGTAGAATGGAAATGGAATAAACAAAGCTTGGCTGATGGGACCAATTTATGAAAAGTCTTTAAATAAAATCAACAACAGCATGACAAAACAAAATCAGAGCATTCCTTTGGTTGTTGACAATGCTACTTGTCATCAGTCACTGACCTGGCCAATATCAAATTTCTTCCCAGCATCAATGACGCTGGTCCTACAACCTATGGATAATGGCATTATCTAAAGTATTAACTAGGAAGCTATCACTTCACAAACTGATTGTCAGCACTGGGATTTGCAAGACGGCATACAAAATGCTTTAAGAAGTGTAGTTGCTTATTTTGCAGCAGCCACAGAGTAAAAATGAAAACTGGTAGCAAGCCTGGGAATATCATGCAGATTCAGGACATACGAAATGACATTTATTGACCAACCAACTGGAAGACATCTATATTTATACCCATGCCAAAGAAAGGTGAACCAACAGAATACAGAAATTACTGAACAATATCATGAACATCACAAGCAAGTAAAATTTTGCTCAAGATCATTCAAAAGTGAACGCAACAGCATATTGACAAGGAACTGCCAGAAATTCAAGCTGGATTCAGAATGGATATCATCGATGATGTCAGATGGATCCTGGGTGAAAGCAGAGAATACCAGAAAGATGTCCACCTGTGTTTCACTGTCTATGCAAAAGCATTCAACACTGTGGAGCATGACAAATTATGGCTAACAGTGCATAAAACGGGAATTCCAGAACATTTAATTCAGCTCTTAAGGAGTTGGTATATGGATCAAGAGGCAGTCACATGAACAAAACATGGGGCCACTGTATGGTTTAAATTCAGGAAAGATGCACGTCAAGGGTGTATCCTTTCACCATACCTTTTCAATCTGTATGCCCAGCAAATAATCCAAGAAGCTGGATTATATGAGAAGAACGAGGCATCAGGATTGGAGGACTACTCATTAACAACCTGTTTTATGCAGATGACAACACCTTACTTGCTGGAAGTGAAGAAGATTTGAAATACTTACTGGTGAAGATCAAGGACCACAGCCGTCAGTATGGATTGCACCTCAACATCAAGAAAACAAAACTCCTCACAACTGGACTAGTAAGTAACATCATCCTAAATGGAAAAAGTGTTGAGGTTGTCAAAGATTTTATTTTACTTGGGTCTACAACTAACACTCATGGAAGCAGCGATCAAGAAATCAAAAGATACATTACGTAGGGAAAATCTGTTGCAAAGGACCTCTTTAAAAAGTACAGATGCCACCTTGAAGACTGAAGTGTGACTGACCCAACCCATGGTATTTTCAATCATATCATATGTATGCAAAAACTGGACAATGAATAAAGGCAGAAGAAGAATTGATGCCTTCGAATTGTGGTACTGGAAAAGAACATTGAATGTACCATGGACCCACAAAAGAACAAAGTGTTCTGTTCTAGAAGAAATACAACCAGAGCGCTCTTTGGAAGCAGAGATGGATAGACAGTGTCTTACATACTTTGGACATGTTGTCAGGAAGGATCAATTCCTGGAGAAGGATATCATGCTTGGTAGAGTAGAGGGTCACAGAAAAAGAGGAAGACCCTTGATGAGATGGATTCACACAGTGGCTGCAACTATGGGCTTAAGCATAAAAACAATTATGCACATGGCACAAAACCAGGCAGTGTTTCATTCTGTTGTTCATAAGGTTGCTGTAAGTTGGAACCAACTCAATGGCACCCAAAAACAACATAGTGCTGTTTCAAAGAATAGGATCAGTGTTGCACCTTACACTGACAATGACAAAGAAACTGCCACAGCATCTAGGGTCTTATAAGGTAGCAAGTTGCCATTTACAGAGTATCAATTGGTCCCAACCTACCTGAGACAGAGAAGAATGAAGGACATCAAAAACAGGTGGAAAATATGAGCCCAGGAAACAGAAGGGGCAATATGATCAAGAGACTATATCCACATGGGACCAGAATGACTAGATGGTGCCTGGCTACCACTAATAACTGCCTTGACAGGGAACACAGTGTAGATTCCTTGACATAGAGAGAGAAAAATGGGTGTGGATCTAGAATACTATTATAAGACTAGACTTGAGGGGGGTCCCCTAAGAACATGGCCTTTAGACTCTCTGCTAGCCCATACTGAGACAACTCTTCAGATAATAACTGGACTGGACTATAATACATTATGCTGTCAGAGTAGCCCCTCTACAGAAACAAGCTGGGAGAGTGGAGAGGAGGGGTCAGTAGTTTGCTGTATGAATATAAGAAGTACAAGGTAGAAGGAGGAATGTGTGGTCACAAGGTAGGGAGAGCAGTTATAGTTGCACAGAGGTGGGGGGTGGTTCTACATGGCAAATAGACTTGGATTGTAAACTTTCACCTAATCACCATAAAAGAAAAAAAAATTACCACAGAAACAGACAATAGAAATCTGCAAGAAATTATGAACTCACAATCTAAAGAAGACAGCTATGATGATGATGATGACCTACCATTAGACTGCCTATCATAATAAGCTTTCAGCTCTATAGGCTTTGATGGAATTTGGAAAACTTTAAGGAAACCAAGAGTTTTTTTCATAAGGCTACAGACTTAGAAATTTGTTTCAGTAGTTTCATCAAAATGCAAAACAAACTAAATTGACATTGGATGTTTCTATAAAAAAGCTCATATCTTTGTTTTAATAAGTCTTTAACAAGTCTTTACATAATGTGAGTCAACATCAAAATCAAAAAACGGTTTGGTTTCTTTTCTAGCTCTACAAAATAAAAAACAAACAATTTCTGGGTGTTTTGAAGGCTGGATTCTTAGTGGAAAATAACAGAAAATAGGTAACACTGCACTCTTATCAAAAGTGTAATACTTCTGAGAACGAGAAAAACAAGGCAGTCCTGTTGAGTTACAGATCCCACAGGTTTCACTGTAATTGGACTCCCAGAAAGAAAAAGCGGTAGAAAAATATCTGAAAACAAAATAAAATGGCTCACAATTTTTCACATACAAACCACTGATTTAACAAACTCAGAGAACAATAGCCAGAAAACCCTATTCCCTCCAAAATACATACCACATTCAAACTGCTCAAAAATTTAGATATAGATAAGAGCGAAAATCTTAAAAGTTGCCGGGGGGGGGTGTGGGGGGGAAACACATATTACACACAAAAAACAAACCTGTTGCTGTCAAGTTGATTCTGACTCACAGTGCTCCTATAGGATAGAGAACTGCCCCACATTGTTTCCAAGGAGCACCTGGTAGACGTGACCCACTGACCTTTCGTTAGCAGCTGTAGCTCTTAACTATTATGCCCCACCAGGGTTTCCATATTACATATAGAGACACAAAAATAAATACAGCAGACTTCTCCTAAAAAATCATATAACCAGAGGAAAACAGAGTTTATCTTTCAAGTGTTCAAAGAAAGACTGCCCAGAAAACAAAAAAAAGTTTAAAAAATTAGTAAGAAAGGCCTTTTAGAAACAAACAAAAGCTGAAAGAACTGATTACTAGCTGACTTGTATTACAAAAAATGTTAAAGGAAGTTCTTTGTGAAGAAATTTTATACCTGACTTGAATCTACACAAATGAAGATAAATGGAAATACATAAACTGAATGTATATTTAAAAGGTATTCCTCTCTTATTTTAACCACTTTCAAGACAACTGTTATCAAGCACTGAATTATGTCCCCCTAAAAATGTGTGTATCAATTTGACTAGGTCATGATTCTTGGAACCGTGCATTTTTCCTGTATGTTGTAAATCCTGTCTCTATGATTTTAATTAGGCAGGAAGGGTAGCAGTTGTGCCAGTGACTGAATCTACAAGATTATACTGTGTCATGAGACAATTTCTTGGGATACGACAGAAGTGAGCAGAGGGACAGGAGTACCTCATATCACCAAGAAAGCACATAGAGCCGACTGCATCCTTTTGGACTTGTGGTCCCTGCACTTAAAGAAGCTCCTCAACCAGGGGAGATTGAAGATAAGGCCCTTCTTCCAGAGCTAACAGAGACAGAAAGACTTCCCCCAGAGCTGAGGCCCTAAATTTGGACTTTTAGGCTACTTTGCTGTGAGAAACGAAATTTCTCTTTTGTAAAGCCATCCACTTGTGGTATTTCTATTATTGCAGCATTAGATGACTAAGACAACTGCTTTAAGCAAAATTAGTAACAAAGAAGTGTTGAGCTTACAGATGTAAAATTAAAAGATAGGACAAAACCAAAACCAAACCTACTGCCATTGAACCAATTCTGACTCACAGCAACCCTAAGAGATAGAGCAGAATTGCCTCACAGAGTTTCCAAGGAGTGCTTGGTGGTTCTGAACTGCTGACCGCTTGGTTAGCAGCTGTAGCTCTTAATGACTAAATCAACAGGGGTTCCATAAACATAGGACAACACTAGTACAAAAAGGAGGGATTGAGAGCATGCAAATACTGTCACAATAAACACATTAAGAGCATGAATCTTTATAGGCAACGCTTAACAAATATTTCATGATCTGGCCTGGCTCCTACTTACCATTCTAGTCCTATTTCTACTACTTTAAGAAAGACATCTATACTTACGCCAAAAAAAAAACTACTCCACATTTTTGGAACATGCCATGCCTACTTGTACATGTCCCATCTTTAATTGGTGAATTCCTACTCAAGACTGAGATTAAATACTATACTGAAACTATTACTATATATATTACAGGTTATTTCTGGTATTTTAGTGCTAGGCATTTAACAAGGATATGTGGAATGAATGAATGAACAAATTGGTAATAATTTTGCAATAAAAACAAAGGATAGAATCTTCTGAAGTAATCAGCAGTGCTATTATGCTCACAACTTGACTTTTCACCATCTTTAGAAATACCACCATGACTGCTTTTGAGAAGCTGGTCTCACCTGAAACCAGCTCTCCCTTTGAATACCATAAAACTCTACAAAGGTTCTGTTACACATTTTACTATGCCAATTTCTGTTACTTACACCGGCTGGGTGGGCTGATGTCCATTACAGTCAAAGTAGGATTGTCTATGTCACTTCCCCTTCTTCTTATTCGACTATCATCATACTCTGGGGTAAATATACTGCTTCCACTACTAGTGCTTAAGGAATGGTCAGTAGGACTAAAACTCACAGTAGACCGGAAGCTGGTCCCCTGGTTCCTTCTAGCCCTTGGAAAAGTTTTACGACCTACAAAATGAAAAAAAATTACCTTTGTTTATTAATATACTGTACTATATTTAATATTTGAAATTTAGGGAAGAAAACTGCCCTGGTAAGAATTTAAACAGCAGCAGTTATTTGATTATACGTTTTAAATTTAAGAAGTTTTTTTTAAAAAAGGTGAAAACAGAGGGCGATGAGGATTTGATTGCAAATTCAAGTAATTTCTTATGGTGACACACACACACAAAAGAAAATCAAAGAATCAAACCCTGTTGTTAACATCATTGTCTTAATTACTCCGTGCATTACAAAAATGTACTAGTATTATGAGGTAAATTAACATAAAATTAAATGTTATTTTTATTTTAATTATGATCCACTTTTCTTAAAAAACATTTTTAAAAAACAGAAAATTAAGTGACTGGAACAAACTCATTTCTAAGAATATTACATAATTATGAGCTTTTTAACAAACATTTCTCATAGTGAAACTGCCAGAAACTTACCATCATTGTAGTCTTGCTGATGATATGAAACATGATACCTTCTTGGATATGTTCCTCCTTTTCCAAATTTCTCAAAGATAGGGTTATCATAGTCTATTAAGACACACAGGAAATGTTATATGTTCTAAACAGAAAAAAAAACTCAAACACTTGTAATGATAAAAAATACATTTACAATTTTTTTATTTGATTTTTAAAAAAATATCTCCCCTCTTCCTCACATTCTAACACTATCGAATGACATAGACATTCAGAATGTGAATACGCTAACCTGAAAATTCCTGATGGTTGTCTGGGTAGCTCTGTGCCCTAGGCATCCGTGATTTTGGATAGCTGTCTCTGTAAGTAGAAAATGACATTACATTAAAAGAACTCCGGAAATAGGACACTTTTAAAATTCTTAAAACAATTTCAGTATCTATAAATATATATATAATAGAGTTCACCCTTAAATGTTAACATAACTGACAAAATAGAAGCTTTCTTATAGACATTTGGTACAGGCAGGCAAAAAGCCTGATGTTTAAAAATTAACCAGCGTAGTGATAAGAAGGGTAAGTATTAGAATCAGACAAAGCTGTGTTTCAATCTTAGCTCCACCACTAAATTAGCAGTGTAATCCCAGCAAATCATCTTTCTGAGACTATTTCCTCATCTACAAAAAGGAAATGACACTTTCAAGTGTACATATGTAAAAGGTTTAGGATGTTGCCTTCAAACAATAAGTGTTCAAAGCTTTATCACTAATATTTCCGTAAATTTCTAAATGTCTACTTGAAGTAAATATTAACAGAGAGGGGGCTGATGTATACAGGTAAAAGATATTTAAATATTCTCTCATAATAACCCCTGCGACATAGTGGTTAAGAACTATGCCTGCTAATCAAAAGGTCAGCAATCTGAATCCAACAGGTGCTCCTTGGAAACTGTATACAGCACATGAGTTGGAATCAATGCAACAACAGCATGTTTTGCTTTGTTTTTTTTCTTTGACCCCTCTCCCTCATTTGCTTTCATAAAGCAATGTAAGAGGAAGTTAAGTAACAATTTTAACAAAAAAAAATGAATCTTGGAGTGCTACATGGTATCAACCAAGAACAGTATCTCTTAGTGATACAAGGAGAGGAAGCACTTTTGATAAAATTAACATTTATATTCCTAAGCAGCTATTTCACAAAGCAAAAGCAACAACTAACACATAAGACCACAACTGCCAAGATTTCTAATTACTAATCTGGATCAAAATGAACATAATCCTGAAGAGGTACACCCAATCCAGAATCTCCAAAAACATATATATTAACACAAATTTTGACAGCAGTTTCACCAAAAGAGTTTTAAAAGTAAATGTACATGAATTCTTAAGTTTGTACACAGCTTTAAAACACACAGTTTTGGCACAGAGGAACACTCAGTACAGTATAATCAGGAGAAACCCTGAAGATAATGTTTTAATTAAAAGATACTGAGCCCCATGAGGTTACAGATTTGCTCAGACAGCTATCAACTACTTTCCTCTGAATGCAGCACAGAAGATTTCTAATAATTCAACAAGCTATTTACCCACATATAAACAAAAGCCACAATCAACATTACCCATCCAAAGGACTATCAAGTGATGGACAGCTTCCTGAGCCAGAATTTTCAGGGCTGCTTAAAGATAATGGATCCAGCATCTAGACAAATAAACAAGAGTTTTACTAACAATGAAACAGAACAGAACCCAAAGTTACTGGGTTATTTTCCCCCCCTTCAGCTCTAAAACCAAACCAGACAAAGTGCTGCAGAGTTGATTCCGATTCACAGCAACCCTACAGGACAGGGCTGAACTGTCCACAGAGTTTCAGAGAGCGGCTGGTGGATATGAACTGCACTTTTTGGTTAGTAGCTATAGCACTCAACCACTACACCACCACGGTGTGCTCCTTCAGTTTTAATGAGATATAATTCATGTACAATAAAATTCATCCATTTAAACTGTACATACACTTCAGTGGGCTTCAGTATATTCACACCACTGTGCAATATTCAACACAATTTTTATAACACTTGCAGAACCCCAAAAAGAAACATCATTAGCAGTCACTCCCCAGAGTTTTCAATGTTTCAAATGTAGCTAGCTATGCCTTGTAGAGAAGCCATCACTACAAAATTCCAAAGAGAAAAACATTATCTTCACAGTTTTATCAGGTTCTGTCATGTCAATTCCCACTTATACCAACCCTACATACAAGGAAGCAAAATAATCCTTGGTCCCGTGCCTTTTCCAGAACCATTGCTATGTCTGAGCCCACTGCTGCAGCCACTGTATAAATCCATCTGAAGGTCTTCCACTTTTTGCTGACCCTCTACTTTACCAAGCTTGATGTCCTTCTTCAGAGAATGGTCCCTCCTGATAATAAGCTCAACAAAACACATGAGATAAAGGTCTTGCCATCCTATCCTTGCTTTTAAGAATCATTTCAACTGTACTTCCAAGATAGATTTGTTAATTATTCTGGCAATCTATAGTATACTCAATACTCTGCCAACATCATACCTTAAAGACAACAATTCTTCCATCTTTCTTATTCATAGTCCAGCTTTCAGATGCATATGGGGTGACAGAAAACATAAATGCTTGGGTCAGGCACTGCTTAATCCTCAAAGGGACAGCTTTGGTTTTTAACACATGAAAGAGGTCATAAAACCAAAAAACCAAACCCACTGCTGTCCGGTGGGACTCACAGCAACCTTAGAGGTCAGAGTAGAACTGACCCATAGAGTTTCCAAAGAGCATCTGACAGATTTGACCTGCTGACCTTTTGGCTAGCAGATGTGGCATTTTAAACCACTACACCACCAGGGTTTCCGAAACAGGTCACAGATTTGCCCAAGGTAATACTTCCTTAATTTCTTGACTGCTGCTTCCACGAGTGTTGACTGTGGATCCACGTAAAATGGAATTCTTCACAACGTCAAACTTTTCTCCACTTATCACAATGGTGCATATCAGTCCAGTTGTCATGATTTTTGTTTTATGCTGATCTGTAATCTATACCGAGGGCTGTAGTCCTTGATCTTCAACAGCCTTTCAAGTCTTTACCTTCAGCAAGTCCAGGTTGTGTCTTCCTTCAATCTTGATGCCTTCTTATTCTTCACACAGTCTGGTCTCTTGAATTATTTGCTCAGCAGGTTGAGCAAATACGGTGGAAGAATGTAACACTGATCCACACCTTTCTTAATTTTAACTCATGCAGTATCCCCTTGTTCTCTCAAACAACTCTCTTGATCTGTATGTACAGGTTCTACATGAGCATAATTAAGTGTTTTGGAATTCCCATTCTTTACACTATCTATAACTTGTTATGATCCATACATTTTAATGCCTTTGCAGAGCCAATAAAACAGAGGAATCTTCTGGTTTCAGCCAAGATTCACCGGCAATACTACGAGGTCTACCAATTAAGTCTGCGAACTTAACTGTTCTAAGTGTTACATACCTCACTGCTGAATATCACTATGGTCACCTTCGAAGTACTCCCCTTAGGAAGCCAGTGCCTAGTCCACCCTTCAAAGCAATTTTGGAACTCTTTTTGGAATGGCCATTGCACTCAGTGGCACAGTGGCAAAGTTCACAAATTTAAATGTATAGCTGCCTGTGAGGGAGTTTTCAGCCAGTAAACAAACAACTGTACTGGGATACTTTACCTACCACCTGATTTAGCCTCTATGACTTTTTTCTTTATGCAAAGATAAAGGAACTATTAAAAGAAAGATACGCTGATAACATTCAGGACATGAAGGATTTTGTAATACGATGACAGCTCTGCTGGCCATTCCAGAAAGAGAGCTCTAAAACCGCTTTGAAGGGTGGACTACCCACTGGCGTCAGTGCATAGGCTTCCCAAGAGGACTGCTTTGAAGGTGACTGTAGTGATACTCAGCAATGAAGTGTGCAGCACTTGTTCTAGGACGAGTTTGTGATCTTAACTGGCAGACCCTATATTCTTCATTGCACATCCTCTTTTGAAGCTAGCTTTATTTCTGGCAGTCTCCTACTGACTGACTGTTGCAATCACTTTTTAATTATTTGCAGCAAAATTTTCCTTGCATGTGATATTAATGATGTTATTTGATAGTTTCTGTATTCTTTTGGACCACTTTCCAGGTTAGGTGTCTTCCAAACTTTCTGGCAGACAAGCAAGTACTTCCGGTGTTGCATGTCTTCAGAGTTATCAGTTAAATAATTAAAAAGTAAAAATTTTCACAGTTTTGTTTACTGAAACTTAATAATGGCCCCAAACAAACTATGGCTAATGACACCATAACTGCTAAACTACTATAAAATGTAAATTATACTAAAATAGCATGAGCATTCAGTGTAATGTTAAGGAAACAACCGCAACTCAGAAAAATTTCAATACTTCAAAACTATTTTTTTAATGTTTTAGAAAGTTCACAAACCTGAGCTTCACTGAGTTAAATATTAATAGTTTTATTATGTCTTTCAAATGTAAACAGAAAATCTACTGCCAACCCCAGTATTACAAACAAACACAGTCATTCATTTACGGACAATTATAAGAAATCAGACTTTACTCCAGTATTCTGCACATATCAGTATAAACTATTGGGCATTTCCCTGCACTTTCTGCTTTTTAATTCACTTAAAAAGGAAGATGTGGGATCGAAGAACAGGTTAAAAATATGTACAGACATATATGGAGATCTGACAATTAGGTTCACAAACTCATCCTAAAAAAGTACTACACAACTCATTGCTGAATATCACCTTCAAAGCATTCCCCATGTGAAGCTACGTACTGACACCAGTGCCTGGTTTACCCTTAAAAGCAATTTTAGAATTCTTATTCTGGAATGACCATCACAGCTGTTGCCATATTACCCTTGACGTCATCAATGTTATCAAAATGTCTTCCTTTCAATGTTTCTTTTATCTCTGGGTAAAGAAAAAAGGTCATTGGGGTCCACAGCAGGTAAGTAGGTAGGGTTTTCTAATACAGTTATTTGTTACTGGCTAAAAACTCCCTCATAGACAATGCTGTGTAAGCTGGTGCATTGTCATGATCCAAGCAAGAGCCACGAGTCACTGGCAAAAAGATCAGGTCGTTTTCATCTAACAGTTTCATGTAGCTTTTTCAGCATTTCCAAATAGTAAACTCGGTTAGCTGTTTGTATAGTTGGTACAAATTAATAACGCACAATTCTTCTGGTATCAAAAATGGTTAGCAACACCGTTTTGACTCCCGATTTGGATTGATGCAACTGTTTTGGTCATAGAGAATTGGCTGACTTCCACTGTGTCCTTTCACACTTTGATTCAGGGCCATGCTGGTACACTCATGCTTCATCACCAGTGATAACATGGTCCGAAACATCATCCACTCTTCCAAAAGCTCTTGGCAAACTTTAAGACTCGTTTGCTTTTGTTCATCATTGAGTTCTTTCAGGACCCTTTCTGTACTTACCTTTCTCAGGCCAACATTTTCAGGTGAGACTTTCCTAACCGTTTCTCTACTGATGTTTCCTTGGTCTGCTGTGCTTCTCTTAGTCAGTCAGCAATTCTGACGCACAATTTGACGAATTTCTGCAATGCTTTCATTAGTTCTGCTTGTTACTCTTGTTACTGCCTGCCTCAACCTCTCTTCATCAGTGATGCTTTCTGTCCCCTCGGCCAAAGCTAAGTGCCATCGAGAAACATTTAATCCATTTACACACTACCATTTTCTTCATGGGTTTTGTCCCCATAAAACTTGGGTTAATAAGTCTCTGATTTCACTTCCACTCTTGCCAAGTTTAACAAGAAATTCCATGTTTCTTTGATGATCTAATTCAAGCTCTGACACTCTTGTGACAGCACACAAAAACATGCAATAACAATGAACACCATTCAGCAAGACAAGGCCACACGTCAACATGAACAGAGCTGTGAGACACTGACATACCAAGATTGTGAAACCTTGCTGAATTATTTGTACAGTGCTGCAAATGTAAGCGCATGATGGCAAGTTCATGAACTTGACTGTTAGATCTCATACATATACAAATACCTTATACCAAGCACTTGCTAAATCACACTACCCTTGACAATATCCCTTTCAGTAAAATGAAAATCCACATCAAATTTTTACTTACTTGGTCCACACTCTCTGGAATGAACTCTCCTTCACTGTTGATACTAGTGAATGACCCATTGCGGGCAACCTGATGTAGTTCATCTGGAATGTATCCTGGGGGAGGGGAACTTCTATCTCTACTTGTAGGACCTCAAAAGAAAAAAATTATATGATTTTATAAATATCAGCAAGAAAAAATGTATGGACTGTAATACCAAATGCTTTTATCAACTGAAATCACATTTTTATTAAAAGTTAACAGAACACTTACTGCCTGGTGCCTCAACAGCATGCAAGTGGCCATCCAACACACAACAATTAGTCTATATTTATCTTAAGATAGAGAGGAAGAAGGGCAGTCAGGAATATTAGAAGCATACACAATGTCCAGCTCAGTCACTGCCTCCATGTGAAACAGCTTCCTTTGCGAAGACACCAGAAGAACTGGATGGTGCTTAGCATCATTATTAAACATCTGTGTGTGTGTGTGTAGATCTGTCTTATTGTGATTAAGTAAAAGTATACAATCCAAATTAATTTTGTGCGCCTGCGTAGCTGCGGTTCCCTCTGCTCTCCTTGTCTGGTAACAGTACACTACCTCTTTTAATTCTATACTGGTCATTTCCACTTAACAATCTCTTTTCCCATCCTTTCCACCCTCTTCTCTCCCATCTCGAAGACACCAGAAAGACAGCATCCTATAAATGCACAGAATCATCACGTACACACATCATATGGTCATATTGTGTCCCTGAGTCCAGTCCATTTTTGTCAGAAGAGTTGACCTCAGCAGTATTTTCCAGTCAGGGGCAGCAGCAAGTCAAGAGTCTATAAACCCAGGGGAACCACCAGGCCACTGAACCATCAATTGTGGTCTTTTAAGTAGAGATCTAGAGCGCTACACCTCTTTCTCCCATGTTGCCACAGGGACTCAACATTGTGTGCCCCATCACAGCTGTATTTAGTGGTGGTCAGGAACCATCTGGTTCTTCTGGTCTCATGTTGATACAGTCGCCCATTCACATGGGCTCTTCTGTCTCCTGGGCTCTTTTTTTTTTTAAAATTTTTTAATTTACTGTGATTGAGTTAAAGTGTACAATCCAGTTTAAATCACACGGCCACCTCTGTGCAGCTCCTGTTGTTCCCCTTGCCTGGTAACAGCACACTCCTCCCTCCTGTTCTAAACAAGTCATATCCTCTTAACAAGCCCCTGTCCCCTCTTCACCACCCTGTCCACTCCCCTCTAGTAAGAGGCCAGTTGGGCAACATCCTATAGTACATAGAACCATAAAGTACACACACGACGTGGTCATTCTGTGTCACCTAGTCCAATCCACTCCTGTCCGAGGAGTTGAACTCAGTAATGATTTATGATTAGGGGCAGCTTCAGATATAGGGGCCATCCTCCCAGGGGAACCCCCAGGCCTTCGGACCATTAATTGTGGTCTTTTAATAGAGTTCTCCTGAGCTCTTTTTTCCTCATGTCTATGTTGTTTGCAGTGATCTGTTTCAGGTGAGTTGGGACCATTTGGTGTACTTCAGACGGCAGCTTGCTAGCTTTTAAGACCCCAGATGCCACTCTTCAAAATGGGGTACAGAAGACTTTCTTAGCAATAAGCTAGTTATACCAACTGGCCTCACTGTCCTGAGGAAGCATGGTTCCCAAACCCCGCCCCTGATACTGTATCTTTGCAATACTGAATTGAGACTGGAAGAGATTTTTCAGCTTATGGTGAAGTCCAGTCTAGTTGATCTACTTACTCCTGTATGCTTTCACCTAACCAAATTTCTGTCAATATAATCTATGACCAATCATTTCCTCGTTACCCACCACTGTAGCCGTCAAAAAGGCTTTTCTTCTGTACGTAAGTCTATCTTTAAGTCCTTGTAGCAGGAGTCTCATACAATATTTGTCATTTTCCCACTGACTGATTTCACTCAACATAATGTCTTCCATTGAAACTAGATTATGAGACACTTCCTAAAATCATCACTGTTCTTTATCACTGCATAGTGTTCCATTGAGTATATGGACCACAGTTGCTTCATCTATTCATCTGTTGATGGGCATCTGGGTTAACTCCATCTTTCTGCTATTGTAGACTCTGCAGCAATAAATATTCATGTGCATGTATCTGTTCATGTGGCAGCCTTTGTTTCTGCAGGATATAGTCATAGCAGTGGGATTAACATATCAAATGGTTATCTATTTCCAGCTTTTTAAGGAAGCGCCAAATTGCTTTTTAAAGAGGTTTCATAATTTTGCAATCCCCAGCAGTGTAGGAGAGTTCACATCTCTCCACAGCCTCCCCAGCACTGTTTCGTGTTTTCTGAAAGATGGCTAACCTTGTTGGGGTGAGACGGTATCACGCTGTAGTTCTGATTTGGATTTCTCTGACAGCTAATGATCATGAGCATTTCCCATATCTTTTGGCTGCCTGGATGTCCTCTTTGGTGGACTGTCTGTTCATTTCCTTTGCTTATCACTTAATTGGGTCATTTAGCTTTTTCTTACTCATATTTTGCAGCAGTATGTACAGTATGGAGATCAGATGTCAATCTGACACGTAGCTGCGATGCCTTTTTCCCATTCTGTAGGCAGTCTATTAACTCATTCAATAAAGTTTTTGGAAGAGCAAGTGTTTGATTCTTAGTAGTTCCCATTTATCTATCTCCTCTTCTGTTAATAGTGCTCTGTCAAGATTTTGAAGTCTGTCTAAGCTGTGTATTAAGACATCCATTGCTGACCCTACTTTTCATATCATTTTAGGTTTGATATTTAGGTCTTTTACCCAATATGAGTTAGTTTTCTGTAAAATGTGAGATATGGATCTTGTTTCACTTTCTTGCAGATGGATATCCAATTCTGCCAGCAACATTTGTTAAAGAGACTGTTTTTACCCCACTTTACAATCTCAGGGCCCTTGTTGAATATCAACTGTTCATAAGAGGATGGTGGCATCTATGGGCTCTCAACTCTGTTCCATTGGTCTACATATCTCTTTTGGTACCAGTACCAGGCTGTTTTAACTGTTGTGCCAGTGTAATAGGTTCGAAAGTCAGATAGTGTTGAGGCTTCCCATTGTGTTCACCTTCTTGAGTAGTGCGTTACTAATCTGGTTTCCTCCCTTTCCAAAGTTGGTGATTTGTATCTCCATCTCATTAAAAAATGACACTGGAATTTGTATTGGGACTGCATTGTGTATGTACATTGCTTTGGGTAAAACAGACATTTTCACAATGTTAAGTCTTCCTATGCATGAGCAGGGTAGGTTTCTCCATTTATGGAGGTTTCTTTTGGTTTCTTGCAGTGAGGTCTTATAGTTCTCTTGATAAGGTCTCTTATTTCTCTAGTTAATTTATTTTAGTTATTTTATCTTTGGGGAGGCTATAGTATAGTATTAATTTGGTGATTTCTTCATTAACGATTTCTTTGTTGGTATAAAAGAATACTACTGATTTACTTTTATTTTGTATCCCGACACTTTGCTGAACTCTTCTATTAGTTCCAGTAGTGAGCTTACAGATTCTTTGGGATTCTCTGCATATACAATCACATCATCTGCCAACAGGGAGATTTGTACTTTTTATTTGCTGATGCAAATGCCCTTTATTTCTTTGTCTTGTCTAATTGCTCTGGCTGAAACCTCTAATATAGTGCTGAATAGAAGTGGTGAGAGTGGGCATCCTTGTGTAGCTCCTGTTCTTGAGAGGAGTTCCTTCAGTCTCACTCCATTCGGGATGATGTAGGCAGTTGGCTTTGCATGGATGTCCCTTGCTGTATTGAGGAAATTTCCCTTTATTCCTATTTTTCTCAGAGTTTTTACAATGAATGGATTTTGGACTTTGTTGAATGCCTTTTCTGCATCAACAGACAAAATATGATGATTCTTATCCTTTGTGCTACTTATATGGTTGCTCACAATAACTGTTTTTCTCATGCTGAACCAGCCTTGCATCCCTAGTATGGATCCAACTTGGTCATGATGAACTATTTTTTTGATATGCTGTTGAATTCTACTGGCAAGGATTTTGTTGAAGATTTTTGCATCTAAGTTCATGATGATGCCAAGCCAAGAGCCACTGAGTCGGATCCAACTATACTGGTCTGTAATTTTTTTTTGTGGGATCCTTCCCTGGCTTTGGTATCAGGGTTATGCCGGCTTCACAGAATGAATCTGGAAGTTCTCCATCCCTTTCTATGTTGTGAAATAGTCTCAGTAGTACTGAAGTTAACTCCTCTCTAAAAGTTTGGTAGAATTCTCTGGTGAAGCCATCTGGGCCAGGATTTTTTTCAGTTGGTAGTTTTTGGATTACTTTTCAATCTCTTCCTTTTTGATGGGTTTATTGTTTTTACTTCTCCTTGTGGTAATTTTGTTAGGTGATATGAATCTAGAAATACATCCATTTCCTCTAGGTTTTCAAATCTCTTAGCCAGCCAAGTGCCATCAAGTCGGATCCGACTTAAGAGTACAAACTTTCCTACTATTCCCTTATGATACTTTTGATTTCCGTTGGGTCTGTTGTGACATCTCTCATTTCACTTCTTATTCAAGTTACTAGGCACTTGGCTTGGCTGGCTCCAGTTTTACTTTTACAGTTTTAGCCAACTGCTTATCAGGTTTGATAATCTTTTCAGAGAACCAGCTCTTCATTTTGTTAATATTTTCAACTGTTCTTCTACTCTCTAATTCATTTAGATCTGCTCTAATCCTTATTATCTGTTTTCTTCTGGTACCTCAGGGGTTCCTCTATTACTCTCTTTCTACTTGTTCAAGCCATAGGGTTAATGTTTTCACTTGGGTTCTTTCTTCATTCCAGATGTGCGGATTTATAGACAGAAACTGACTTCTGAGCACTGTTTTGGCTCTATCCCAGAGGTTCTGGTAGGATGTGTTTTCTTTCTCATTTGATTTCATAAATTTCTTTATTTTGTCTTTGATTTCTTCCATAACTCATAGATTTTCGAGCAAGGTATTGTTCAGTTTCCATGAGTTTACATTTGTAACTTTTTTCTCCTACTGATTTCAAGTTTCATAGCTTTATGGTCCAAGACGCTTTGCAATGATTCTATGGTTTGCATTTTGTTGAGACGTGGTTTATGTCCTAACACATGGTCTGTTCTGGAAAATGTTCCATGTGCACTGAAGAAATTGCACTAATCTGTTAATGGGTTAAAAGTCCTGTATAAATCAATGAGGTTTAGGTGGTTAATTGTTGCAATAAGATCTTCTGTATCTTTACTGAGCCTTTGTCTGGATGATCTGTTCATTACTGAAAGTGGAGTGCTGCAAGTTTCCAACTATTACTGTGGAGGATGTATCTCCACAGTACATCTGTGGAGAAAACAGGATGTATTTTTCAATGTTGACAGTGTTTGTTCAATGTATTTAGATGGTCTTGTACTGGGTGCATAACTATTTACTACTGTTACGTCCTGCTTACGTATTGAACCTTTCAGCAATAAGTAGTAACCATCCTTGTCCATGATGGTGGATTTTACCTTAAAGACTCTTTTGTCTGAAATCAGTATTGCCACTCCTGCTCTTTGTATGTTGCTGGCTTGTCATATATTTTGCCATCGTCTGATTTTCAGTTTGTTCATAAGGTGTGTTTCTTGTAAGCAGCATATACATGGTGCATGTCTTTTGATCCAGGATGTTGCCTGCCATTCCTTTACCGGAGAGTTACATCTATTTATACTCAGTGTAACTAATAGTAGGCATGTGTTTAGTGCTGTCATTGTGATGCATTTCTTTTTGTGTCATTGATGTTTTCTGTGTTCTCTTAATACTCTATTCTGAGTAATTCTTTTTTTTTTTTTTTTTGGTTGACTTTTCACCTTTTTGAGTGTTGGTTTTGTGTTTGTTGAGACTCCTGTATTATGTTTTTTGTGTTGACATGTCCCACTGTTATTTTGCTTCCCAGTTACCCTTCTGATCCCCCTTACTGTTCTAAACTTAAACTAGACTTTAACCTCTACAGATCTTTTTAATTTCTTCTCCCTCTGAAAGGGTTATAACTACTACAATATATCCCTCTTTTTAGTGTGATGATATCATAGCATTCATGAGATCATCACTGGTCCCCTTTTTCTAATACTGTAGCTTTGATTGAGCCTTGTGACTTCCTTAACTGAGTAGGTTTCTGGATGCTGTGTCCTACATTGCCACCTTCAGTATACACCACTTAACGGTTCTGTTTTTCTAAACAAAGAGCCTCTTTCAGTATTTCTTGTAGTTTTGGTCTGGTTTCTACAAAGTCTCTAAGCTTCTGTTTATCTGCAAATGTCTTAAATTCACCTTCATATCTGACAGATAATTTTGTAGGATATTTAATTCTTGGTTGGAAGTTTTTCTCCTCAAGGCTCTGAATGTCCATCCCGCTGTTTTCTTGCCACCATCATTTCTGCCGAGAAGTCAGAAGAAAGCCTACAGGGCTTCTCTCTGAATGTTAGCTTTGCTTTTAGCCTCACTGCCTTTAAGTGCCTCTGTTTATGTTTAATTATATGAAGTCTGATTGTAATATATCTTGGTGTCTTTCTTCTGGGGTCTATTTTGGTGGTGTTGCATGCACATCTTACAAATCTATGTTCTTTCACAATTTCACAGAAGTTTTCTGTCAGCAACTCTGTAATATTCTATATTTTCAGCTATCCTTCCCTGTTTAGGAACTCCAATTATTCATAGATTATTCCTCTTAATAGAGTCCCACATATTTCTTAATGATTCTTGAGTTTTCTTACTTCTTTTCTCTGATTTCTCCTCATACATGCTGGTGTCAGTTGCTCTATCCTCGAGATCACTAACTCTGTCTTCCAACTCCTCAATCTGCTCTTTTGGCTTTGGATTGAACTAATTTTGTAATTTTATTATTGATCTGCTGGACTGCAGATCATTATGTTCCAAATCAGTTCAAACAGATTGCTTAATTTTTCATTTTGTTCTGCAGCATTTCCTTTGATCTCCAAGAGGGCTCTGTAAATAATTCTTTTGTATTTGACCTCCAATAGTTTCAGACATGCTTCTTCAACTGGGAAGTTTCTTGATTCTTTATTTTGGGAGTTTTCTGGAGCCATGATGGACTGTTTCTTTAAATGGTTAGCTATTGACTGTTGCCTTTGCACCATCTAGAAGCTGTTCGGTTTAATGGTATTACCTCAACAGGAGCTGAGGCACAGTTCTAAGAAGGGAGCTAGTCACCAGCCACCTCTGTGTACTCTAGTGACTGACCCCAGGTGGACTCTCTGGGGTGACAGCCTCTGCCTCCTGGCTGGCAAAGACAGTGCCCTACTTATGGAGTCACTGGGGGGATGTCCACCAACCCTATGATGTGGATCACTGAAGGGTGAAGGAGATGCTACTGGGCCTCTCAGCAGTCAGTTCACCAGATCATCTAATTTTAAAAAGGTACTTTAGTGCTAAGCAAAGAACTGTCCAACAGCTGCCAAAATCAGTCAGGCCCTCAGGTTTGACCAACCCCACCTTCCAGTTGACAATGGAAGCACCTGATAGGCCGTCCCCAGATGCTATGACATGGTTCAAAGTAGGGAGGGGTTATGGTCTTCCTGCCATGCTCTGCCAGACCCCACCTGTAACTCTAGGCACCACCGTCCTACACATAGCTTTTCTGCTGGAGAAACACATTCCCCACAGGTACTGCTTCTCAGCATGAGAACTGGCCCCTGCCAAGACTCCGGGTGGGTGACCCTGCCTCCCAGATGACCAAGACAGCGTCTCACCCAGGCTACCCTTCCTGTTTTGGAACAGCAGAATCTATGGCCAAGCTCAGAAAAGAGAGCTTGTAGGGGCAGTAGTGCCCTCACTCAGCAGCTAGGCTCTCAAAATGTGGCTATCCCCAACCACAGTCTCTCTACTGCGCTATCTGCTGTTTGCTTAAGCACTGCAGTTCAGCATATTAGCCAGCTCATGCCCACTCCCCGCCTCCCAGATAACAAAGAAAGCATCAGTACCAGCAGTCCTCCCAAGCTACCTCATCTTTGAGAGCGGTAGTTACCCTATGTTACTGGTGTGTAGTCCAATCTGAGAACCCTATGCCAGATCCTAGGGCTCTCTGGGTGTCCACGCTTTTCTGTTCAATAATTCCAGGCCTTCTTTCTCAAAGGGAATTGCAGAGACTTGTGTCTAGTATGCCATCCTGACCCTACCCCATAGCCCATTATTTAAGATTTTGATCAAAGACTGCACAGAATTTGGATCAAAAGGGGAAAAACGCAAAATCGAATTTCAGGTTCTCACTATGGACTTTCTAGAGCCATGCAAGGTAGATAAACCCTGAAGATAATTTTCCTAAGATAATGTTTAAACCTTACACCAAAAATATTCCCCGAAGTCATCTTAAAATAAAGTAACAGCTTAGCTTAACTACTGAAAAAGATCTGCCTTGACTATCACGCTTTACCAACAACTATATGGATTAAGCTGACAACAGCAACTCAAAAATTATATATGAAAACTTTAGGTAGCGGTGAATTTATATTAATAATGGAGAAACAACTCAGAAAAAGAGAGTGGGGATGGTTATAAATATTAAAAAATGTAATCAATGTCACTAACTTGTATATGTGATCACCATATATTTTGTTGTGTATATGTTCAATAATAACAAAGTAAAATTTAGAAGGAAGAAGAAAAAGTTAACAAAACATTAATGTGTATGAAACTTCAAGTGTTTTTATATCTTTTCTAAACCCCCACTATACTACATATAATGATTAATCTTATAATAGTACTCATTTATACTTACTGGGTGGTATTTTTTCTGATTGTTAACAACTCACCACATTATTTGTTACTTTGTCAAACTGTGGTGGCTTGTGTGTTACTGTGATTCTGAAAGCTTGTCCACCAGTATGCCAGGTAAGAGCAGTGTCACCCTTGGTGGACAGGTTTCAACGGAGCTTCTAGACTGAGACATACTAGGAAGAAGGACCAGGTGGTCTACTTCTGAAAAAATTGCAGTGAAAACCTACATTACATACTGATAATACAGACTAGATTTTCAGATAAATGCCATTCATGCCTAAAGAAGCCCTGGAGGTACAGTGGTTAAGGACTCAGCTGCTAACCGTAAGATGGGTGGTTTCACTCCATCAGCTGCTGTATGAGAGAAAAATGTGGCTTTCTGCTACCATAAAGATTACAGCTTTGGAAACTCTATGGGGCAGTTATACTTTGTCCTTCAGAGTCACTGTGAGTTGGAATGGACGGACATCAGTGGGTTTGAACTGCCAATTGTTTCATTAGTATGATAGATACTATTACGTGATAAAAAAATGCATCAGATGAAGAAAGAAATGCATGATTAGTAAAGGTCATGTTTTCCAGTTTGATAAGGAAAATGTACTTTGAAAGTGTTTTCTCAATTTATTACAATAATCGCATGACTGAAAAATGAGGACAGTCACTGGTCTCAGGTCATTCAAAGCTGAGATTTGAACTCAGGTATCTCAAAGGTTCTTTCAGTGAATTTTTAAATTATATCAAAATACACTCAAATGGGAAGAACAAGTAATTTTTATTTCACTTATGAATCACTTCTGTTGCTCACATTCCCAGCACTGCTAAAATCAGAAGCAGGAGTGGTTTAAGACCAGGACTTGGAAGGCAACTGTTAGAAAATAGTTTTTTCTGGTGAACAAAAAGGAAGTTGAATAATAGACTTCTGAGTAGTTGTTACACCCATATATTCTTTTCTTTCATCCTCAACAATCCTACTCTGTGAGCAGTCTTTGCTATTTCTTAGATTCATAATCATTCTTCTTTTTTGCCCACTATAGTTCCCTACCTATTCAGCTGTTTTGCCTGCTTCTCTGCTACAAATCCATCACTCCTATGTTTTCACAGTATCTTTGATGACCACATTTCACTGACCTATCTGTTAAAAACGTTTACACGAGTTAGGTTTTTTAACAATGTCAAGCTCTAGCCTACAAAAATGTGCATTCACTGTCAAGGTTTTATACAAACTGAAGAAGATAACATAGAACTGTGCATATTAAGTGCCTCTGCAAGCCCATGTCTCTTCATAGGTCACTTTTAAAAGACAGAGTCAAAGCCAAGTGCCGTCGAGTGGGATCCGACTCATGGCGACCCTAACAGGGCCCATATTTCTTTATGCCATAAGTTTAATTAGACCATAGTACACTGTTAGTGGCAAATTCAAACTGAATACTAATAAAGTATGATCTGTAAATTCTTAGCAATCACTATTTTGAAAACATTCTTGGCAATAACTAAAACTGTAAAGAAAGGCTTATGAACTTAGACTACAGCCTACCTATTGATTTCAATATTCTGGAATTACTTTTCATATTTTTTATTTCAGTTTATTTGTACAACTAAAACCTCTTTGAGGTTTCCTCTGAGTTAGTCAAACATTAAAATACTTAAAGGTTGCTAATTTTGTGAGTGGCACAATGGTTAATCATTCAGCCGCTACATGAATGGTCCACAGTTTGAATCTACCAGCCACTCTGCAGGAGAAAAGGCTCCATCTTCTTTCACAAAGATTACAACCTAAGAAACCCTATGGGGCAATTCTACTTGGTCATATGGGGTTGTTACAAGTCAATATAAACTGGATGACACACTACAACAACAAATTATTTAAAGAATAACTCGATTTCCATGGGCCCTTATAAGCTCCTGTTTATCAGCAGTATGTTTAAGGTGTAAGGACCCTGGTAGTACAGTGGTCAAAGCACTCAAATGCTAACTGAAAGATTGGCAGTTTAAACCCACAAGCTACTCTACAGGAGAAAGAAGTAGCAGTTTGCTTCTGTAAAAATTTATGGCCTTGGAAACCCTATGAGGGCATTTCGACTCTGTCCTGTAGGACTGCTGTGTGCCGGAACAGACTTTATAGTAAGTGGTTTCTGTTTTCAAGGTTTAGGTGTTGTCTTACATTAAAGGATGGAGAAGACATCAACAAATTACCCATTTCATGATCAGATACTAGCTTTCTTACCTATCACTGAAAGCCGTTTTTTCCTTTCTGCTCCAAATACTGTGTTATCTAAATCTTCCAGTGATGGCAGTGGTTCTAAATTAGGAGCCTGTGAAACAAAAAGGACAATTAATGCTATTATCCCCCTTAGAACGTTAAACAGCAATCCACTCCCTACCAAATATAATGTAGCCATTCTACATTGTTTGGAGGTCTGATGAAATCTCTTACTCTTTGAAATTGTAATATAATTCTCCTCAAGTACTCAGTTTCTATTAGTGTCATATGTACAATATACTACACTTATTTGTAGTTTCAGCCACGTGCTTCTCAGGAACAAGGCTATAAAACTATAAAGCAATTACAGTATGTAAGTTGGTACATGATCAACAGTTACAAAAAGTAACTATGTTCATACAGGCATAAATTCCATAATACGTAATTGAAATAAAATAATTCCAGTTCCTACCTGTGTATTTCCATTTACTACAAGTAGTATTTTGAGGCTCTTCATGTGAATACTACGATCTAGCAGTTCCACAGCTTTGTCCAGGTCATCTTGAGTAATTAGTGGAATTACCAACTGACCAAAAAGGACATAAAGAATTACACCATTTTATCAGGTCAAGTCCTTCCAAGAGCATCTCCTTTACTAAAGAATTACAAATCTCAAAACAATATGCTCTTTATATTGATTGTCACTAAACTGAAAGTCTGGATAAATACATATATGTAGATTTTTGGGCCTCCCCATCCTACCATCATTAAATTCACAGAATCAATATAGACAAATATTTAAAAATATGATTTATTCATCATAAAACTCTTCTAGAAAACATATTTAAAGATTGATTTTCTAGGATATATATCATATGGCTAAGCTTTAGCTATAGTGTATTCACCCCAAAACAGCATTAAGAGTAAACACAAAAATTACACAAAATAACAGTAACATCTTTCATCTGCATGGATGACACTTTTAGTTATTTTTCCAATAATACCACAATTTGCACTCTCTGTGTGTATCAACATGTCAATGTCATGAATATCAGTGACTGCTACCATTGGGGGATGCCCCTAGTAACATACCTGCACTCTCTAGCCCACTTGAGGTTAATATCTCTGACCCTAGTGACTTGAACATTACACTCTAAAATAAATTAAACGGATTGGTCATCCATATGGAGATCTGCTTTCATTAAGTCATCTCATGTGGAAACCTATTTCATTAATCATCTTATGGATCAGACAAAAGCACCAGGGAGTACTATCAGAAAAACTGTGATTCACACAACTTAAGAAAACCAAAATACCTTATGTCAACTTAGTAGTGACATGTGACTCTATACGTCCTTCACTTTTCTACCAATTAAAAACCACAGTGGTATACCCTGCTCTTATCCTCAATATATTTTTTTTCCATTATGTTATATTAGCACTGGAAATGGAGAAGATTATTCTGTCTATTTTTCACTGTAAGGCAGTACTAAAAATAGGAATATTTACTTCTCCCAAGTACTGCTGCTCTTAGGGGAAGTAAACACTAACTTAAATCACAGTAACAAAATACTAATGTAAATGATTCTGCTCTTCAGTTTGCAGACATGAAATCTGGGTATTACAAAGGAGGACTTGACACAGTGGCTTGGACTACTGTCTATAGTTCTTATGTAATCCTTCATTAAGTCTAAGAGCACCTAAAATTACCAATACTTTAAAAAAAAAAAAGGGACTCCAAGTGTCAAGAACAAGTTCCAGCTTATCTAAATCATACTAAATATATCACAGACTGTTTTCTTCCCCTGTTTGGTAAACTTACTTCAGCTTTCATTCATGAAATCTAGATCCCACTGGCTTATTTTTGATGAATCAGTTGTATGTCAGTACACATCCATTCTGAAAACGAAACTAAAAGTTGAGTCCAAGAACTCATTAACTAGAATCTAAATCTGAAATAAGTATCTTCCTGATAGTGAACAATGAAAACAGCCCATAAAAGATTTCCTCTTCTACCCATCTAAGACAGGAAAGATCTCAGAAAATTCAATTTTGCCTGCACATCCAACTGCCCTCCCTGCATGAACATACACACACACAGACTCTTAAAGAGAAGCCAAAGTAACAAATCTAGGCAACCCTAACATAAATCCTGATTGTTTTAACTCTTGGCAAACAGAAGTCTATAGAATAATTGTTCATTCTGAACAGGAGCATTTATATTACACTAAAAAGAAAATCTTCATAGCACTGAATAATACACAGTAGAAATCACATTTTCACTTGTCCGCAAGCCCCCCAAATACCCTGCCACATTTTCTCCTAGTACCCATTTATCCAAGGGTAAGTATTTCATTTGGGATGGTTTGTCAGAATATAAATCAGGACAGTTAATTCACAGAATCACAGAGTCTCACAAAATCACAAATGTAATCATACTCTAATGCCCCCTCTACTATATTTTGCCAAGGGGCCACCCCGATATAATGGTAGAACTACTCTCAGCAATCCTTCAGAAAACATGATAAGCAGAGGTTGAAACAACCAACTGTCTCAATTTTTAGAAAATGGGAAATGGTTCCTAAAACTACAGACAAATTTAGGTTAATGTCAATTCTCAGGAAATTCCTAAGGAAAAAACTATATAAATAAATTGGGAGAACTCTGAAAAGAGTTCTGGCTGCTGGCACAGGTACACTATGAACAAATCTTGATAAACCTAGTAGATTAAGGCAGTATTGTACACTTAATGAATCTTGGCATTTGAAGTTTTCCATGATAAAATTTTAGGGGAAAGACAACCCAGAAGACCAAGAGACTCACATCAGTGGGTGCCTACATCGACTTGGGACCAGAAGAACCAGATGGTGCCCGGCCACCACCAGTGACAGCCGTGATGGAGCTCACTAAGTTGAGTCTCAGTGGCAACACAAGAATAAAAAGGGGTGCACCCTGAGATCCCCACTAAAAGACCTCAATTGATGGTCCAGTGGTTTTGGGGTTCCCCTGGGAGCATGGCCCCTCGCCCTGATGCTGCCCTTGACCATAAATCATAACGAAGGTCCACGCTTCAGACAGGAATGGATTGGACTTGGCAATGCAGTGACCATATATTGGATGCACTTTATGGTTCTATACATCTATAGGATGTCATCCTGCTGACCTCTGGCTGGAGGAAGGAGAGTGGGTGGAGAGGAGGGAAAAAAGAGACTGTTGGGTGAATGAGACACGTATGGAGCAGAGAGGAATAGTGTGCTGTCACCGGGCAGGGAGAGCAGTGGAAGCTGCATATAGGGGAGTATGTAAATTTACATGGGAATGTACATTTTCACTCAGTTATAGTAAATAAAAAATTTTTTTTGAAAAAAAAGAAATTTTCCATGATAAAATTTTAGATTAAAAAAAAATCTAGGTTCCCCCAGAATCATACCAGGAAACTCTGATATAGGGTACGAGAAGACAGGGAAGGGAAGGAGGCCCATAAAGGGTATACTACCCAGCAAGTTACAACTATGGGCAAATGGAGCCCATCCATCTCCTACTCCCTCATCCTGAGAGGCACCTTCAACCCCTGGCCTTGACACCAGACTTAAGTGTTCATAGCTCTGGCAGTAAGGATGCCCTCAGAATCTCAGGTGCGCTAGCTGGAAATCAAGCCAGCATGGATACAGTAAGTGATGAGAAATGGATTGGTTAACAACATGGGTTCTTGGCTAACCAAATACTCCCAAAATATTTGAAAAATAACATCTTACAGTATTATGATGCTACCAGGAATATTAATTGTTTATAATACTCATTTTTTTACCAAGAAAATATGTCTAGCTTGGAGCTATAAACAGAGTTTCTTTAAGCAAGGTATATTAATTTTCTTTTGTTTTACATTAATACTTTAAAGTCTAACATTGTCAGAAATTTGTATTTGCACATGTTTTAGAAATTAAAAAGCATGTGGACATGTTAATTCACACTGACTTTTTCTAAGTTCTCCTCTGTCACTCCATCCTCACTGGTACTTTTTCTATTCCTGAAACACACAAGTCTTTTGCATCTTGCACTCTTGGAATGTGCTGTTTTTATTATGAGGAATGCCCTCCTTCTGAAATTCTTTGCATAGTTGGCTTCTCACATTTTACATCCCAGTATAAACACTACCTTCTCAGTTAGATCTTCCTTTTTGTTGTTGTTCGTTGCCATCAAGTCAATTTCGATTCATGGTGATCCCACGTGTACAGAGTAGAATTGTTCCCTAGGGTTTTCAAGGTAGTGACCTTTCAGAAGTAGACCACCAGGCTTGTCTTCCAAGGTGCCTTAGAGTGTGTGTATAGAGAGTGTGTTTAAAACACCAACCTTTCGGCTCACTGTAGGACATCTACTGTCCTGGGCCTTTATTCCTTTACAATATTTCAGGTGTTTCCTTCAAACAACTTCATACTCTAAACAACTAATTTATTAACTGTATGCTGCTACCACAAATCTATAAACTCCAAAAGAGACTATAACTTCTAAGTCACAGCAGTAAGCCTGGTATTTAAAAAACAAGCAAATAAATAAATAAATAAAAGTGCTATTGAGTTGTTCCCGACCCATAGCAACCCTAAAAGTAAAAGTACTGAGCAGAACTGCCTCACAGGTTTCCAAAGCGTGCCTGGTAGATATGAACTGCCAACTTTCTCGTTAGTAACAGTGGTTCTTAACCACTATACCACCAAGGTTTATGCCTGGTACATGATGTTTTTATGCAAACAATGTTTGTTTGATGCTCAATATCTTTCTGAAAACAAACTAATGGACTAATTACATTGTCCCCGTAAAACTTAAGATCTCAGGAACTTAAAACTTAAGATCTCAGGAGAACTGTCAGGAAACATCTAATCTCACCTTGATTCTACCGATGGTTTAGACCCACCAGATTTTTCCAGAATGCCAAGCTCTCTTTAGTACTAAAACCCTGACTACTACAACTGATGATTCTCAAAGATTCTTCCACATTAGAAACCTAAACATGATAATTTAATCTAACACTAAAATAATCTTCTCAACGTTTTAACTAAGTTAAGTTTAACTATAAAAAGCTCTACTGTCTCTTAAGCCAAGTGTGGAGTACAAGAAGAAAAGACAGCTCATCAGTAAATATAACAAGGATTTCTGTCTGAGAGATTATAAGTATGTGACTCCCAGCAACTCAAATCATAAATTCTCTGGAAGGCTTTACAGACATACTTAGTCAAGTACACAGAATAAAACTAAAATATAAGTAGCAAAATTTCAAGTAATACATTATTTCCTCATATAAGAGTTCTTCATTCAGTTATTTGCACAGTAGCAATTTTAGTATTTTCAACAATGGAAAGCTCCCAATTAATCAGCCAAAATTTACAAGTATATCGTGACACTTTATTCTTCTTCTATACCACATATTTTTGAACCCCCCCAAGATACAACAGTCTGAAAATAATCTCTTAAATGCACACACTACTTCCAAAATAAGAACTATTAAAAGCTAAAACATACACGTTTACCTCATTGTTGGTATAATGTAGATCCATGGACTGTCCAAAGGCAATTTTAGCTTTAGACCTCAGATCTTCTAGTTTAACTGGCCTAGGGAACTGAAGGATTCTGTAAAGGCAGAATTTTAAAATATTTTCTTAGGCAAAGTCTAATAACACACTTGCAACAGCTACCTACTGACTAAACAGATAGAAAATTATATAAAAGTAACGTAAGCATTCACTTTATTTGAATATCACAACTTATTTTTGATCAAGTGCACAGATTTTCAACAAAGTTTGATAACTCAGAACTTCTATCTTGGTAAAAATAGAAAAAAAGAATCTCAAAATTTTCTGTAATTTTTAATTAGTGCTGGAAGTGCTATATGACTATTAAAGAACAATGCACAATGTCCACTGAGGAAAGAAATTAATTGACTGTGGCACATACACACAATAGGATGCAATAAAACTGTTAAAAAGAATGAAGCTAGTTATTATCTGGACATTCAAATTTTAATCTTGCATGCTTACTGACTTGACATTTTTGAGCATATATATCACCATAAGCTTAACCCCAAAATAAAAAAATCTTAATGACTAAATTTTAAAAACAAATTTAAATTCCAGCATTTTCTTCCTATATCCCAAAGGATTGGTTCATACTGTCCCTAGAGCACAAACGCTAAGCTTGAGGACTACCAGACTATAAACTCCATAGGGAGAGGGACCATGTCTGTTTTCTCACACTATCCTTTCAGGGTCACAGAACACAGTGCCTGACACATACCAAGTACTCAATAAACATCATGGAATGAATGGGAAAATAACCATTAAAAAAGCAGGGAAAAAAGAAGATTTGGAGAACACTTGTATAGCACAGCTGGTTGCTCCCATTTTTTAGCAGCTCTGGGGAACCATTTTTAAGTCTTCAATTTAGATAAGTTGTGAGTCTTTTTAAAGTCCTGAAAATGGATTTTTGTTTGTTTGTTTAAATTTATTTACTAAGAGAAACAAACGCAAAAATGAAATCCCATCATCTCTAATTCCTTTTAGGTCTTCTCAGCAATTCTTCTGTCAACCATAACCACCACCATGATCACTATTACCCTGAGATAGAGAAAGCAAGTAGAAGGCTACGTTTACACGCTTACTTACAACCACCACTCCATCTCACCCTTCCTCAACATTGCTAATACACATCATATCCTTTAGGTCTCTTAGGAATAATCAGAACTGTAAACAGTAAGATCCTATACAAAAAACTGTGTGTAGTATCTAGAGGGATAATATAATAATGACAAAGAGAAGTACATTTAATTTCTATTAAGTAAAGTTAAAAGAAAACAGTAAAGTGAAAGGCTGCATTTATGAAGTAAGTTTATCTCATGTATCTCCTATATTACAAACCAAAACCATAAATCACATCAAATGTTTAGCCTATTTTAACCATAAGGACAGTGCAGGACCAGGCAGTGTTTAGTTCTTTTGAACAGAGAATCACTACAACTCAGAATCAACTCTGTGAAACCTAACAACAAGTCTAAGTACCTAGTACATATTAACAAGGACTATTTTACGGTTCTCAATTCATGAGCTATGAACTTTCATTAAAATCTAGAAAGAACCTTCAATGACTTAACTAGGATACACTTTTTTATTAAATCAATAAACTTTGCATTATAATGTTCACTTGCTTACCTTTTTTCTCCTCTGTGTTCAAATTTGACTCGAACATCATTCTGTAATGAAAAATCAGTCATTTGAACAAAATCAGATACAAGTTCTAGAATTCCTATTTTTTTTCTCTTAGCACTCACTAATTTATTTTTTTCAATATATTTTAAGTGAAAGTACAAGTCAGGTTCTTGCACAAAAACTCACATACTTTGTTATGTGACTCTAGCACCTCAGCTCTCTCCATACTGTGACAGCACACCCCTCCCTTCTAACCTGTATCTCCATTCAACCAGCTCCTGTCCTCCTCAACCTTCTCATCTCACCTCTAGATAGGAGCTACCCAGTTAGTCTCCTACAGCTACTTAAGATAAGTAGCACACTCTTCACCACTAACACTTTATGTCTTACAGACCAGCTTAATTTTTTGTGTAAGGAGTTGCCTTCTAGAATGGTTTCAGTTCTGGGCTAACAAAGTTCAAGGGCCATGTCTTCCTAGGGCCCCCTAGTCTGTCAGACCATCAAATCTGGTCTTTTACAAGAGTTCAAGTTCTGCACCCCACATTACTCCCACTCTACTAGGGACCCTTTGTTGAGTTCCCTGTAAGGGCACTCACTGGTGACAGCCAGGTACCATCTAGTTCTTCCAGTATCACACTGATGTAGTCTCTGGTTTATAGGGTCCCTTCTCTCTCTTGGGCTCATATTTTCCTCATTTTTTTAATGCTCTTCATTCTTCTTTGCTACAGGTGGGCTGACACTAATTGATGCTTCTTACAAGGCCATTTGCTAGCTTCTAAGAGCCCAGCACCACTCCCCACAGTGTTAGCCACTCATTTAAAACACAGCATAGAAAAGGAGGGTTCTTTTTTAGTGCCATAGTGTTTGCCACAGAGATGAGCAGAGAATTATAATACTAAGTCTAGGCTCAAAAGACAAGAAAATCAAAATCTACCAGTGATGGTATCATGATAATCCTGTTAAATAGATGAAAATGTAGGATGCTACATTTCTACTTTTTATGTTGGACATGTTAATTCCATTTCATTCATAAGAATCAAAATCATCCTTTTTTGTAAGCATTAAGTTTCCAGGACAGACTATTTGAAATAATAACAATCTGCTTATACAAAAAGGTTTAAACAGAGATGCTTTTAAATATCTGCTCCAGAGAACAGATAACACATCAAATGAAACTGTACTATTTTTTAAAATGTGCACTATGAGAGTACGATAAGGAACAATAGTACATTCGATTCAAAAGTATAAAAGCTAAACATCTTAAACCTTCTACAAGATCAGGATATTAAAGAGCAGTAACTCATCATCCTGCTGACCTCTGGCTGGAGGAAGGGGAGTGGGCAGAGAGGAGGGGAAAGGAGACTGTTGGGAGGATGAGACATGTATGGAGCAGACACAAACACTGTGCTGTCACCGAGCAGGGACAGGTGGGCATGCAAATATATATGGGAATGTACACTTTCACTCAGTCATAATAAAAAAAAAGTGTTAAAAAAAAGAGTAATAACTCATAGAACAATGACATATATTGTATTAAAGGATTACCAAAAGAAATACCTGTTTTTTGGGTGATGAAGATTTTGTTTTTCTGCTTTCCTGTAAGGATAACGCTGGTCGACTGGCCTTATGAAGGACAGCCAAATCTTGCATGATTGAGTTCAAAGCTTGTTGATCATCTAAGTATTTTTAAAATAACACATAGATTTGTAATTTCAGTATATATTCATATTCACCACATACAACAAACACAAACTTTACCTTGGGAACACTTTTAGATGAACAGACTTCAATTATCTTAATGAAATAAAATTTTGATTATTTAGAAATTAAAAATAAATACCATTAAAATTACACTGGACTCCAGGTCCAGACTAGAGGTCCACATATGAGACCTTTAGAGGCCAAGATAAAGTCATTCTGATTCTTCTAGTGATATCACTTACTAGGGTAAGAGTCAAACTAGATGCAGTTATGATGAATTTTTTTTCTATGACTCCTCAGCAAACATTAGCAAGTCATCTAAAATTCAAATTAAAACAAGTGGGGGAAAGATAAACAACCTCCTATAAATATCATCATCATTTACCATTTATAGTCAAAGTATAGAGTTCACTTTAGAGATTTCTCCATCAGTACTTAAAGTCAGAAACACAGACACACTCCACTTGTGGATAACAGCTGAATGGTACTTGGAAGCACTCTCTTGAAACTTCTCCATGACACATAACAATACTACAAACATGTAACAGACTATTTAATGACCTTAGTCAATATGATTTAAAGGTCACAATTTCAGATCAGTTTGTTACATATAAAGTACTAAGTTGCAAAACTGAGAGAAAATATGACAGACCACGAACTGTTAAGCCTCTTCCCAATATATTAAACATTTCCTCCTGAGACTACAAGTATATGCTGTCTAGTAACACAAATTATAAATTGTCTGGAAGACTTATGAGACTGTCACTAGTATATAAATTCTGCCAATCATAATAAGCAATCAGCAATGGTAATCAAGGGAATTTATATTTTAGATCTTACAATGTAATCATTTTGTTGAATACTAATTTATATTTCTGGAGTGGTAATAATTTACAAATGTTTTATGTTATAAAGGAAATCATTAACAGTAATCTGGTAATTCAATGATACTGACAGTCTGAAATTTACGAATAGCTGACTTCTCTAATACAGCTTAAGTAATACTACCTATATTCCATTCAAACTACACGCATGGTGGTAACGTAAAAAATTAATGGTTCCAGTGGTTCTATTAAGAAATGAGTTCCAAGTATAGAGACAATTTTATAATCCTCTACAAAGTATCCTTTATAAAATACAATGTTGGTCACACTTAGTCCAACTGGTAACTGAGTCACTCAGGTACAATATACTCAGACCATGTACACTGACTGTCACTGAACAAAGTCAGACCATGTCCTTTAATAACAGAAAGAAATGTTCCTTCAATCTTAATAAACTCACAATTATGCCAATGGGAATAATCTTATTTGATACAACCTTCTTGATAATGCTAATCCTTATTCTATGCTGGAGAGAGTGAAACCCTAATACTTAAATGTATCTATGTTCTAATTATTTTCTTTATTATAAAAAAACTTACAAACACTTGAATTTAAGCATTTTCATGTATTTAATACTATAAAGCCAAAATAAATAAATGCCTAGGCAAGTTTTAGCTTAATCTCTTACCACATTTACACAAACTTACTCTTCTTGTTAAAAAAATAATAGTAATAACTACTGTTTTCTCAAATAAAAAAAAGCAAAGAACGTTGTCTATTCTTCATAGTGATCTGGCAAGTGTAACTTCTTAGGGAGATGATACACAAAACAAAAGTCAACTTCATTAAGTTGCTTCTTTTTCTATCTAGAAAAAGAACTGCATGATAGATAAGTACTCAGTAGGACATGTACCCTGAAGAGCCTGGCAAAATGCTGAAGTGACAAATCCACACATGATCAAGGAAAGTGTGAAACACTCACACTTATAGACTACTCGAACAATCCTAGGAACAACCTTTAATGACTTAACTAGGATACATGTGTGGTGGTCGCAGAGTATCAGGCAAATTATGTAGGTTATAAACGTCACAGAATCATAAGGTGATCCAATAGGCAGTGAGGATGCCCAGAGAATCCTGAAGCCTGACTAATGGGCACATAGAAGTAGCAGCGGAGTTCTTATAAATGCTGAAAAGACTTCTAGTTGAGTACACAAACAGAAAATATTTAAGAAATGATTTCATACAAAACCTTCTACCAGAAATGTTGAATTAAGTAGAAGTTTTAAGTGCTTACTCAGTATACTTGAGAAATAACTGCAAGAGAACACTTTCAATCCAAAAATCAAATGTGTGATTCATACTTTTAAATAACTATGTTTTTCTGTGACTACCTACATACATACGTTTTTAAGCAATGACATAAAAGTACTATTTGAAAGGGATGGAGGAAATCAATTAGATTAATACATAGCTTAGAAGAGAAGTGAAAGTTCCCAAAATGAAGAGTTGACAAGAGTTCAGTCAAGGACTATCCAATCTAAACTGGAGGTGAGGATGACTAGAGTAAATAATACGGACTACCTAGGGATGCACTACAGCCACAGTTACAGAAGAGAAATTTAAATAGCAAGAAGATGAAGCACTGGCTTCCACACTTACCATAAACAGACATGCTGAAAGTGTCCTAGCCCTTCTGCTAAAAAATATGGGTATATAAGGCTTTTCAGCCTACGATGTGGCATGTATGTAAGAATAAATACTGTATATTTTAAGTAAGTGGTATGAAAACTGATTTAACAAAGGAAATGCTAGAGTACAAAAATTAGTATAAGTTCAAAAACTCAGCTTCCACCTACTCAGTCCATCATTTCTCCATTCTTTTGTAGTGTTTCCCTGACCAATCCCTGTCTTACACTGGTACCCTAAACGTCAGAAAGGGAAAAAGAAGAAAACAACGTGACATGTAAACTAAACATACTCTACTCATTCCCATAGTTTATTTCCCTTATTCATAATAGTTACAAAGCATGTCCTCCCTGGCCACCAATGACTTACTGCTCTATGCTGTTACAGCTATGTTTTATTATTTGTAATGTTGCAGTTTTCTTTAGCCTATCTGTATTATTAGATTACTGGCTAATAACAATTCATTTCTCAGCATTTATTCAGCCTTTACAAGTCAGGTTTCTTTACCACGTATTCTCTTGTACTGCCAGACACTAAGAAAACTCATAATTATTTTTGACTGTTTCTTTGAATCTCCCTACAATACCCTGTATAAAACTGCCATTCCACTTAAGTGCTTTAGCTGAAAATCTAGTAACTAAATATAAAACATTACATAAATCTACATTATAAAATTTATAAGCAAGCTTGCCATGCCCACATAACAGAAAATTTGTCTACCTCATTCTATCCTTTAATTATAGCTCAAAAATGTTTTTAGTTTGAACTTACCCATCATGGCAACTAGCTTGACAATTCAAAAATTAGGGAAATGGTTCTCTCATCAGCATTCTTTGTTGCCTTAGGAGTAAAAAGATGAATTCATTAATAAGAAGAAGGAACTGAAGATGCAGACATCAAAAAGTCAGTATAAACAACACTAGTAGTACTTTATATATCTGCCAAGGAGAAGGTACTGTTATTTTTTCCTAAATATGCAACTGATGAGAATGAAATAAATGTCATCTTTATTTTAAAGTTTCACTGCAATTGTTTCAGATTCCTAACTGTCTAACCAAAACCAAAGCAAACCCAATGTCATCCAGTCAATTCTGACTCACAGCATGGAACTGCACCACAGGTTTCCAAGGCTGTAAATCTTTACAGAAGCAGACTGTCATATCGTACCCCTGTGGAGTGCCTTGTGGATTTGAACCAACCTTTTAATTAGGAGCTGAGTGCTTTAACCACTCAGGGCTCTTCCTGTCTATCTTAGAAAAATCATGCAATTTTTGAGAACCCCAAATTTTACCTAAGAGATAATAAACTCCTATAGGGCAAGGGCAAGTACAAAGGTGAGTGAAACATATCATTATTTAAGAGATAACAGAAAAGATGTCAATTAAAATAGTAGAATAACAACCTCTAAAAATTCTCTCTTCCATATGAGTAAATACAGTCAGAATCAACTTTTTTTTCAGAACTCCAGAATTAACCATAGGTTTGCTATAATCCACGAAACATATACTTGAGTCTCGTAATTAGAAAAAATGAGTCTTGTAGTAGTGTTTTGACCTTCCCTATTCCTACTGCCCCTCCTCCCCAGCTCCACAACAGCCTTGAAAACCAACAGTCCATAGTCATCATGAAAACAAGCAGCCAGGCAGCCAGTGGAAACTGAAATCCTTTCAATGCCACATCTTCCCCTAACTGCCATTATTGCACCTACCTGGTAGTTTCCTGGAAGATGCCACTTGAAAGTCTGTCTTTTATTTGACTCAGAGGACTCCCAGTTGAAAGAAATCAGGTACAATGACTACACATCTCAACTATCTGAACAAAGAGAGAAAAGTTATGGTAAAAATACATTATTTAAAAAAAAAATGAATCTGTGGAACAAGATGTCTATAAAAAAAAACCCAAACCCAGTGCCACTGAGTCAATTTCAACTCATAGCAACCCTAGAGGACAGAGCAGAACTGCTTCATCAAGTTTCCAAGGAGTGCCTGGCAGATTTGGACTGCCAACCTGCTGGTTAGTACACATAGCACTTAAGCACTATACCACCAGGACTTCCCAAGATGTCTATAGGGAGGCTGTGAAAAGCTCCAACAGTTTCCTAGAAATCTAGGAAACCAAGTAAACGCCTAAGGCTGAATGCATTCTCATGAAAGATGTGAGAAGAGCCAAACCTCTTAACTCTAGCTAACCTTCAGGCTTTGTACCAGCAGAAAATGAAGGCTAAATGGAAATGAATGACTGGCTGAGTGCTGAAAACATGCCCCAACTCACACAGAACCACTCAAGAAAGCCTGAGACATTTACTGGTTTCAGGCATCTAAGTAAATTTCTATCCAGTCATTAGCTAACCACTACGCAGAGAGAGGCACAGGGTCACTGACAACGGGTTTGGTTTCTGGATCGCTGATGGCATAATGGTTGAGAGCTCAGCTACTAACCAAAGTTGGCAGTTCAAACCTACCAGCTGCTCGTTGGAAACATTATGGGGCAGTTCCACTCTGTCTGATAGGCTTCCTATGAGTCAAAATGAACTCAACAGCACCTAACACAACACAAAGAACAAGCCAAAAGAGTTCAGCAATCACAAGCAACAAAGAATACCCAACCCAAAAAACCTACTACCATCAAGTCGGGTCCAACTCATAGTGACTCTAGAGATCAGAGTAGAATTGCCCCATGACGTTTCCACATACAATACAGACTTCGTAAAATTAACTCAGAAGAGTCACTCAACAAGTAACAACAAGCAAAAACCTTAAGGGGGGGGGTCTGATTTCCACAGCTCACACAATAAAGTATTTTAAATGTCTGCTTATCAACAATAAATTATGAGATACGCAAAGACACAAGGACAGCTTAAACACAAGGAAAAAAGCAGTTAACTGAAACTGACCCTGGAAAGTTCAAATGATAGACTTACTAAGCAAAGACTTTATTAAATCAGCTATTTTACATACGTTTGAAAACAAAACCTAGGGTTGCTATGAGATGGGCCCGAGTCGACCACAGTGGGTTTTTGGTTTTGGGGGGGAAAAAAAAAAACTCAAGGAAATTATGGTTAAAGAAATAAGGGAAAATTATGATAATGTCTCATCAAAGAGAGCATATCAGTAAAGAAACAGAAATTTCAAAAAACAGCCAAACAGAAATTTTGTATTTGAAAAGTAGTAACCGAAACCATCAAGCACGCAAATATGTAAAATGCAAGTCTAGAGGGACAGGAAAGTTAACACAGTAGAAAAAACATTTGAAAAATTAAGGACAGAAAACAACTTCAATTTCATAAACAACCTAAATCTGCACATCTAAAATGCCAAATGAACTCCAAATATGATTAACTATGATCTACACCTAAACATGATAATGATACTGCTGAAAGACAAGTAAGTCTTGAAAGTGTTGAAAGAAGTGACTTGGATAAGATTAACAATTTCTCATTAGAACCCAAACAGGCCAGAAGCAATAGGGTGAAGGTCCTTATTACCACTCTTACCCTGGTCTAGGAGCTTCTCAGTGCAGAGATCTCAGGACAAAAGGGTGCCTTCCCTTTTGGGTCCTTCATTCCTGCTCTACGCTCCTGTCTATGTTCACTTCTTTCTTTCATATCTCAAAAGACACTGAATGGAGATACAACCTAATCCTGTAAACTGAGTCTTGATTCATTAATGTAAATTCATCTAATCTTGCCTCATTAACATTAACAGAAATTAGGATTTACAATGCATAGAAAAGTCTTATCAGATCACAAACTAGTAGAAACCACACAATACTGGGAATCAAGCATGACAAGGTATCATGCACTGAATTGTGGGCAAAACTGTGTGTAGTAATTTGGCTAGGCCATGATTCCCAGTATTGCTGATGTTCCTATAAGGTATAAATTCTGTCTCTATGATGACAAAAGTGAGGAACAACAGCAGTTATGTTGGAGAGGCAGAACTCAACCTCTAAGACTGTACTGTGCCTTCAGGCAATCTCTTCGGATATAAAGTACAGGGAAGCAAGCAAACAGGTAGGGCCCTCCAACCATCAGGAAAGAAACAGGCTAGCAGTGCAGTGCTTCCTTTGTCCCCAAGGTCCCTGAGCCTCAGAAGGTCTCTCTGCTCAGGGAAGACTGACAACACGGACCTTCTTCTAGAGCCAACAGAAAAAGACATCCCCTGGAGCTGATGCCCTGAAGTTGGGCTTTCAACCTATTTTCTGGTGAGAAAATACTTTTTTCTTCTCTTTTTAATTTTTTCATTGTGATTAAGTTCAAGTTTACAATAATCCAAGTCAATATGCCATACCAGCCTCTCTGCAACTCTATCTGCGCTCCTCACCTTGTGACAGCACATTCTTCTTTTTCACTCTTTACTTCCAGTATCCACTCAACCAACACTTGTCCCCTCCTCTGCACCTTTTCCTCTCCCCTCTAGAAAGAAACATGGCATGTATACGTATACACACACACATACAAAAAACCATCAAGTACACACAACACACACATCACTCTGTGTCCCCGAGTCCAGTCCATTCTTTGTCTGAAGTGCTGGCTTCAGAACTGGCTTTAGCTCTGGACTGGCTGCAAGTCTAGGGGCCACGTATTCACAGAACCCTTCAGGCTGTTGGAACATCCATTCCAGTCTTTTAATACAGTTCTTGCTCTGCACACGACTTTTTCTCATACTATGTCAGGGATTCTACATTGCGTTCCCTGTCAGGGCTGCCTTTTGTGGTGGCCAGGTACCATCTCGTTCTTCTAGTCTCATGCCAATGTAGTCTCCCATACATACGGGTCTTTTCATTTTTTTCTAGTGTCTTTCACGTTCTCAGTCATCATCTCTTCCACATTGGTTGGAACAAATTGATTTTCCTCAGATGGCTGCTTGCTGGTTTTAAGACCCCAAACACAACTCACCAACATGGGGCACAAAAGACTCTCTTAGCAAAAGACTACTTACACCAATTGACCTCAATGTCCCCTAAAAGCATTGTCCCTTGACTCCTGTCCCTGATACTCTATCCTTTGAAATGTTGGGTTGAATTGAGAAAATGTTTTAGCTTATGGTCTAGTTATACTGACCTGCTTTCTACTGCATGCTTTCACTTCCTTCACCTAACCATATTTCTATCTAGTCTATTAATAATCCTTTCTCTCCTTTTGCACTCTGTAGTCATCAAAGAGTATCCTCTCCTGTGCATAACTCGTTTCTTAAGTCCTTATAATATCTGTCCTTTTGCAGCTGACTGATTGCATTCAGCATGTCTTCCAGTAGATTCCACATTATGAGGTATTTCCTAAAATCATTGTTCTTTATCACTGCATAGTATTTCACTGTGTATATATACCATAGTTTGTTTATCCATTCATCTGTTGATAGGCACCTACGTTGATTTCATCTTTTTGCTGTCATGGACAGTGCTACAATAAACATTTGTGTGCATGAATCTGTTCATATGACAGCTCTGATTTCTGTTGGATTTTTTCTTTTTAAAGTCATCAACTTGTAGTATTTGTGTTACAGCAGGACCAGATGAATGAGACACAAGGTTGACACAAATTTTCAGGGGACACAATACAATCCATAACATAGACATTTGGCATAAACAATATTACTGTCCAAACAGTTTAGGCACAGTAAGCCACTCTTTTCAGTTAGAAGAGTGGGATGTTTCCTGAAATTCAAACTCACAGATGGTGGCCAAGGACAATTTGTAAGCAGGCCTTTTGAGAGATAAGCAGTGAGAAATGGTCCCAACTCAGCAGGAACAGATGCTCACCGAGGACCAAAATGACATGGGGTAAAGAAAACCCAGAAGATAGAGAGACCCACATGAGTGGGTGCCTACACAGACTTGGAACCGGAAGAACCGGATGCTGCCCGGCCACCACCAGTGATAGCTGCAATGGAGCTCACTAAGTTGAGTCTCACTGGCAACACAAGAATTTTCACTCAGTCATATTAAATAAAATTAATTAAATAAATAAAATTTAAAAAGAAAGATAAGCAGTGACGGCTGCCGTGTTAACTCTTCTCAGTGTAAGCAGCAACAGAAAATTACTCAACAAAACTACAAACTTTTAACTAGACTAACCAAGAAAAGAAGACCCAACTAAATATTAAGATTGAATGAGGAGAAAAAATGTTGACCTTAGAGAATTAAAAAAGATTATAAGGGAATATGAAAAGTAACAGTATACCAACAAACTAACTTACCTAGATGAAATGGACAAATTTTACAAAGCTACTATCAAAGTGACTCAAGACCAATAGAAAATCTAAGTAGACTTAAAAAAAAAAAAGTAAAGCAACTACAAGTCAATTAGCATAACAAATTTTATTACGAAAATGTTTTAGATTCCACTTTGCTGAGCGGCATCTAGCTAGTGACTGGCCATCTAACTTACATCAATTGGTTGGTCTCAATCTACCCAGAGCAAAGAAGAATGAAGAACACCAAGTATACAAGAAAAATATTATCCCAAACAACAAATGCTGGAGAGGCTATGGAGAAACTGGAACTCTCCTACACTGTTGGTGGGGTTCCAAAATGGTCCAACCTTTTTGGAAAGCAATCTGGCACTTCCTTAGAAAAATGGATATAGATATACCATTTGACCCAATAATTCTACTACTTGGAATATACCCTACAGAATCAAGGCCATTCATACCAACTGCACAACAATGTTTAGCGCAGCACAGTCCACGAGAGCAAAAAGATGGAATCAATCCAGATGCCCAACAACAGAGGAATGGATAGGTAAACTATGGTATATATACTCAATGGAGCACTATGTAATGATAAAGAATAATGATGATTCCAGGAAACATCTGATAACCTGGTTTCAACTGGAAGACATGTTGAGTGAAAGTAGTCAGCGACAAAAGGACAAATATTGTATGAGACCCCTACGATCTCAAAAAACAGACTTATGTATAGAAGAAAAGACTCTTTGATGGCTGCAACGGAGGGAGGGCGGCGATGGAAGGTTTAGATAGCTAGTAAAAATTTGGTTGGGTGAAATCAGTGACAGCACACATCAGAAACAAGAACATTATTAAGTGGACGTCAACACAACTTGAATACTCCTTCCACCTTAACCCAATATTGCAAGGACAGAGTAGCTGGGGCAGGGGGCAGGGGGCTATGCTCGTAGGCAAAATCGAGGCCAATTGGCACAAGTAGCATTTTGCTAAGAGGGCTCTCTGCACCCCACATTGGTGAGTGGCATCTGGGGTCTTAAAAGCTGCCAAGCAGCCATCGAGGGCACAGGAAATGGTCCCAACTCAGCAGGAACTGATGCTCACTGAGGACCAAAATGACAGGGGGTAAAGACAACCCAGAAGATAGAGAGACCCACATGAATGGATGCCTACATAGACTTGGGACCGGAAGAACTGGATGCTGCCCGGCCACCACCAGTGATAGCCGCGATGGAGCTCACTAAGTTGAGTCTCACTAGCAACACAAGAATAAAAAGGGGTGCACCCTGACCTCAATTGATGGTCCAGCGGCTTCGGGGTTCTCCTGGGAGCATGGCCCCTGGCCCTGATGTTGCCCTTGCCCATAAATCATTATGAAGGTCCACTTTTCAGACACGAATGGATTGGACTTGGTGATGTAGAGTGACCATATATTGGATGCACTTTATGGTTCCATGCATCTACAGGATACCATCCTGCTGACCTTTGGCTGAAGAAAGGGGAGTGGGTGAGAGGAGGAGAAAGGAGACTGTTGGAAGGATGAGACATGTATGGAGCAGAGAGGAATAGTGTGCTGTCACCGGGTAGAGAGAGCAGTGGAAGCTGCACATAGGTGGGCATGTAAATTTATATGGGAATGTACATTTTCACTCAGTCATGATAAACAAAAAAAAGAAAAATATTATCCCAAGAGATAAAAGAGGCCACATAAACCAGAGACTCCTCAGGCTGAGACCAGAACTAGATGATGTCCACCTATTGACAAGAAACACAATACAGAGTTACTGACTTAGCAGGAGAAAAGTGGAATGCAGAATTCAAATTCTAGTAAAAACAAGACCAGACTTAATGGTTTGACTGAGACAGCAAGGAATCCCAAACAACATGGCCCCAGAACTCTTTTAATCCAAAACTACAACCATTCCCAAAACCAACTGTTTGTTTCAAATATTTTGCTTTAAGTGCAAGTTTACAATCCACCTCATCATACAAAAATTTGCACATACTGCTATGTAACTCCATCTGCTCTCCCCACTCTGTGACAGCACACTGCTCCTTTGCCGTGCCCGTTTAACCAGCTCCTATACTCCTCTCCCTTCTCATCTCACCTCTGGAGAGGAGCATCCCAGTTGGTCTCACGTACCTACTTAAGCCAATAAGCATACTCTTCGCCAGTATCATTCTGTCTAGGACCACAGCCCACTCTTTGTCTGAAGAGTTTGGCTTCAAGAATGGCTTCAGTTCTGGACTTAGAGAGAGTCCAGAGGCCATGTCTTCCAGGGACCCTCCAGTCTGTCAGACCACCAAGTCTCGGTTTAACACAGTTCAAGTTCTGCACACCGATTTTTCTCTTGCTACATCAGGGACTCTGTATTATATTCCCTGTCAGGGCAGTCACTGGTGGTAGCCGGGAACCGTGCAGTTCTTCTTGTGTCATACTGACATAGCCTCTGGATTATATCACCTCTTCTGTCTCTTAGGCTCCTATTTTCCTTATGTCCTTGATGTCTGCCATTCTCCTCTGCTCCAGGTGAGCTGAGACCAACTGATGCTACTTAGATGGTCACCTGCTAGCTTTTAAGGCCCTAGATGTCACTCACCAAAGTAGGATGCACAATATTTCTTGAACTTTCTTATGCCAACTAACCAAGATGCCTGCTGAAACCACTGTCCCCAGGACCTTGTCCCTGCTCCAGTGTCCTGTTAGGTCTCAAGTGATATTTAGGAAACCTCTTTGCTTTTGGTTTAACACAGCTGTACAGAAGCCAACTGTTTAGACAAAGATTAGACTGGACTATGAGATACAAGATGATACTTACTGTTAAAGAGTACGCAGAATTCTTATTTCAACTAGTTACAAAAGACTAAATGGGCAGCTCCCAACCAGAGGCAAGATGAAAAGGTAGAAAAGAATAAGAACTAGCTGAATGGACAAGGGAAATCTGGGCTGGAAAGTCAGAGCATGCAGTCACATCACACAGATAGCAATCAGGGTCACATAACAATGTGCTTATAAATTTTTATATGAGAAACTAACTTCAGCTCCAAGCTTTCATCTAAAGTACAATAATTAAAAAAAAAAAAAAGTAAACATATTATGAAACAGAAAACTCTCCACAAACATAAAAGCCAAGAATGGCTTCAAACATTTAAAGAAGAATTAACATCAGTGATTCCAAAATTCTTTAACAAATTGGAAAAGGAAGAAACACTTCCCAGTTCATTCTGAAGCCACTATTCTCCTAATACCCATCCCTGGCAGGCATCATATGAAAACTACAAACCAATGTCCATTATGAAAAATCCTCAACAAAATACCAGAATACCAAGTCCAAAATGTATAAATATGATTAGATACCATTACAGGAAACCCTGGTGTGCTACATCTGCTAACCAAAAAGTCAGCAGTTCAAATCCACCAGGCCATCCTTGGAAACTCTATGGAGCAGTTCTACTCTGCCCTATAGGGCTGCTATAAGTCAGAGTCGACTTGACAGCACTGTGTTTAGTTTTTTAATACCATTACTAAGTGAGATTCATTCTAAGAAATCACAGCTGATTCAACACACAAAAATTAACATCACAGAATCCCTTGTTGGCTATGGCTGTTAACCAAAAAGCTGGCAGTTCAAATCCACCAGACACTCCTTAGAAACTCTACGGGGCAGTTCTACTCTGTCCTATAGGGTTGCTGCAAGTCAGAATCAACTCAACAGCAGTGGGCTTGGTTTGGTTTTTGGTGGTATGCCACATTAATAAATGGCCAAAAAAACACACGATGATCAGTGCTTTCGACAAAATCCAACATGCATTTATGCTCAACAAGGTACAAAAGAAAAATTTCTTCAACACAATAAAGGGCATCTACAAAAAATACATAGCTACCTCATCAAAACACCAGCATTCCTCTTTACAGAAAAAAAGCCAAATCCTCAAATATCTACGGGAGAAAAACCTAAACCCAGTGCCAGTGAGTCAATTCTAACACACAGTAACCCTGAAGACAGAGAACTACCCTATGGGATTTCCAAGGCTGTAAATCTTAACAAAATTAGAACGTCACATCTTTGTCCTGTGGAGTGGGCTGCTGGGTTGAAACTGTCCTCTGACTACTGCACCACTGAGACTCCAACAGAAGAACAAGGATCCCCAAATAGCTAAAGCAATGTTGAAAAATCAAGTAGGATGAGTCATACTTCCTGATTTCAAAAATACTACAGAGCAATAGCAATTTCCAAATCACTACTGTTGAGTCAATTCTAACTCACAGCGACCCTACAGAACAGAGAAGAACTGCCCACAGAGCTTCCAAGGAACACCTGGTAGATCTGAACAGCTAAGCTTTTGATTAGCACTCACAGCACTTAAGCATTATACCACCAGAGTTACCACTGCTGTTGTTAGTTGCCTTCAAATCAATTCTGACTTAAGATGACCCCAAGTGTAACACAGAAGAACTCTTATATAGTTTTCTTGACTGTAATCTTAACGAAAGCAGGTTGCCAGGTGCCTTCTTCTGTGGTACTGCGAAGTAGGTCAGCAGTCAAGCACTGACAGTTTGTGCCATTTAGGGACCTTAAAACACCCTGGTACTGGCATAATAAAGACATAAAAATCAATCAATCATATGTTTATGACCAAATGATTTTCAACAAGGGTACTAAGTCCATTAAAAGAGTAGAAAAAGAGTCTCTTCAATAAATGGTTCTATGAAAACTGGACTTCTACATGCAGAAGAATGAATCAGGACCTATGCCTTACACCATACACCAAAAAACAGATTGAAATGCATCAAAGACCTAAATTTGAAATCTAAATCCATAAAAATTCTTAGAAGAAAATACAGTAACAAGGATGTAGATGTAGTTTTCATTAGGATTACCAACACCCAAAAACTAAACCCACTGCTATCGAGTCAATTCTGACCTTACAGGACAGAGTAGAACTGCCCTACAGAGTTTCCAAAGAGCATCTACTGGATTTAAACCACCGACCTTTTTGTCAGCAGCCATGGTAGTTAACCACTACGCCACCAGGGTTTCCAAATGGATTATAAGACTAGTGTAAAAACTGCGGTGGCAGCACATGACCCCCTCTACCTTTACAAGATGAAGGAGAATCAAGATAAGCAGCACGAGGCTGACTCCTGTGAGGTGGAGATCAAACATGCCTCCTTTCTCCGCTGTTTTTACCAATTCTCATGTGGCTCTGACATGGCTCTCTCAGAACACACTCTACTTCTCTATTGGGTTCGGTAATTAACAGCAATGGTCCCACAGAACTCATGACAATATTGATAATTACAGGGTTTATTAGGAAAGTAACAGGTTACATAGGAATGCTCAAGATTCAGTTCTTCCATAACGGCAGCCTCTTTTGAGCTTTGTCCACAGGTACATCTCTCTGGCCCTAGATATCTGCCCTGCTTGGGCAAGCCTTACAAAGGCCCTTTTAGCTCTGGGTGCACAGCTGTATCTGTACCAGTCAGCAAACAGCTCTACCAAGTGCCCCGCAGGCACACTACTCAGCCAGCAAGCCTCGAGTCTCTTCTGTCTCAGAGCAGGGATCTAGGTGCAAACCATATGCTCATAGCTCTTCTTCCTTGGTTGTGGTAGGATCCTCTTCTAATGCAAAACTGACCAAATCCCTTGGTGGTCCATAATTATCAGCATAGTCTCACTCAGTTACTTGGGTGGGAGCTGCAAAACCATGGAGAGAAAAGCCACAAAAAAGCAATTCCTCACACCCCAGATGGACACCAAGCATGAGCCATGAAAGTCAAGAGATAAGTGAAACTTCATAAAAATACTTTTGTTCATCAAAGGACTGTATCAACAGGTTCAGAAACAATTTCCAGAATTCCAATTGTCAAAAAATTTTTGAAAATCATCTGATAAGGGTCCATGTTTAAAATATATATTTAAAATATTCTAGAACTTAACAAAAAGGCAAACAACCCAATCAAAAAACAGACAGAGGATTTCACAGACATTTCACCGAGGAGGATATCCAAATAGCCAACTAGCAAATGAAAAATGTTAAACATCATTAGCTACTGTTGTTCCTCTATACCCATCAAGTTGATTCTGATAACAATACTATGTGACAAGAGTAGGGTTTTCTAGGCTCCAATCTTTTAAATAATAATAAATTTTTATTTTTTTTAATGTGTTTTAAGTAAAAGTTTGCAATTACAGTTTCTCATACAAAACTTACACACTTTGCCAGGAGATCCTAGCTACTGTCCCCACACTGGTACCAGCACACTCCTCCCCTTTACCTCCCATATCCATTTAATCAGCTCCAGTACCCCTCTGGCATTTCCTCATGCCTCAAAACACTAGCCGCCCACTTACTTTCTTGTATCTGACCATGCTAGGAAATCACTCCTCACCAGTTCAAACTTTGAGGAGCTGGCTTCTGGTTTCAGTTCTGGGTTAACAGAGTGTCTCCAGGCCATGTCTTCTGGGGGCCCTCCAGTCATTCAGACTACCAAGTCTGGTCTTTTTACTACAGTTTGAATTCTGCATCCCAAATTTCTCCTGCTTCATCACAGACTCTTCACTGAGTTTCCTGTATGGATGGTAGCCAGGCATCATTTAGTTCTTTTGGTCTTATCGTAATGGAGGTCAACTCTTCGGACGGGAACAGATTGAACTTGGCAAAACAGAGTGACCGTATCATGTGTGCACTTTGTGATTTCATGAATCTATATGATGTCATCCTGCTGACCTCTTATTGGAGGCGGGGGAGAGGGTGGAGAGGAGGGGATAGGAGATTATTAGGAGGATATGACATGTACAGAACAGAGGAGGAGTGTGCTGTCACTGAGCAGGGAGAGCAGTGGGAGCTGCCACAGGGAAGCATGCAAATTTATATGGGATTGTACATTTTCACTCAATCATAATAAAAAAAAAATTTAAAAACAAAACTTTGTTATGCCAATTGGCCAAGATGTCCTCTGAAACCGTGGTCCCCAGAACCCTTACCCTTATTCTCTGTCCCTGGAAATGTCTGCTTTTATTTAGGACACTTATAAGCTTCAGGTTTAGTACATTTGGTTCGACTTCTCCTCTCTGCTGTGTGATGTTATACCCTACAATAATTCTTCTCAATTATCTAATTAGTGATTACCCCTCTCCTTCCCACACCCTCACCTCCTGTAACTATCAAAGAATGACATTAGACTCTGTCAACGGTATCCCTTGACAGACCTTGGCTGAAAGTAGACAATATCAGAAAGATGTTTACCTGTGTTTTACTGACTATGTTAAGGCATTTGACTGTGCGAACCATGAGAAATTAGGGATAGTACTGCAAAGAATGCAAATTCCAGAACACATCATTGTGCTCATGAGAAACCTGTACACAGACCAAGAGGCAGCTGGTTGTACAGATCAAGAAGATATTAATGGGTTGAAAATCAGAAAAAGTGTGAGTTGGTGTGGTAGCCTTTCACCATACTTATTCAATCTGTATGTTGAACAAAAAACCAGAACACATGAAGAAGAATGTGACATCAGAATTGGAGGACTCATTAACCTGAATCATGCAGACAACACACACTGCTTGCTGAAACAGAAGACAATTTGAAGCATTACTGATGACAGCTTTCCCGTCAGTTTGGATTACACTTCAACATAAAGAGAACAAAAATCCAGGTGAGTCCAAGCTGGCAGAATAGACAGGGTACTAACTCTCTGTGACCCCTCTAACAACAAAGACCCAACAGAACAAATTAATCCAGTACACATGACATCCAAAGAGCCCAGAACATCAAACAGAAAGCTGAGAAATTGGACTACCAGGGAAGGGAGAGTAGCACTGAAAGCACATAGAATTCCACAAACCTGTCCCGTTGGGAAGCAGCCTCGGCCTACCACATAGTTGGCTCAGCACGGACGTTGGTGAGCATTCCGCTCAGTGAAGGTAATTGTCTGGAGAATTCACTCATACTTCCAGATCCAGTGAGGGACAGTACCAGATGGTTGAAAGCTAAGACTCCATGAGTAACGTACCTTAAGTGGATTTGATTCATTCATTCTTTCTTTCAATATAGGCCTGGCAGCCTTTCTCCCAATACTCCCCTCTTCACTGCACTGCTCCTGACATAAGAATCTGATGCCATTATAACATTACATGAGGCAGAATTAGGACTCCTCAAGCCTGTCCTGAGCCATTCTTCCCCTCTGTTCTCGGTATTGTTCCAGGATCTAGAGTCTGTCACCATAATCTGAGGTGGAAATAGGACTCCTCAAGCCCACCCTGAGCCACTCTCCCCTTCCATTCTCTACACTGTGCCAGCTACAGAGTCTGACATCATTAATTAAGCTGGAAGTAGGTCTCCTCACACCTGCCCTGAGCCACTCTCCAAGACTCAGAGGGGGAGCGTTTTTTTCTTGAAGGGGATCATCTTTGATTCTACTAATTTCTTTATCCCATCCTTGGTATCTTATATAACCTAGAATTGTTTGAGCATGGTGTTATTCAATTTCTATGCATTTGACTTTTTACCTTTGCCTTTTATGTAATTGATTTAGACTTTTACAGCTTTATGTTCTGACAAGATGCTTTGCAATATTTCAATGCTTTGGATTTTGTTAAGACTTGCTTTATGGCTTAATGCATGGTCTATTATGGAAAATGTTCTGTGTGCACTGGAAAATAAGGTATATTTCTCTGCTGTTTGCTTCAGTGTTCTGTACATGTCTATAAGGTCAAGCTGGTTTCCTGTGGCGCTCAGATCTTTCATGTCTTTACTCAGCTCCTTTCTGGATATTCTGTACCTCACCAACAGTGGTGTGCTGACGTCTCCTACAATACTGCAAAGTTGTCTATCTCACTTTTCAATGATATTGTTCGCTTGACGTATTTAGAAGCTCTGTCATTTGGTGCATAAATATTTAATATGGTTCTCCTCCTGATACATTAACCCTTTAAGCAATATATAGTCACCTTCCCAGTCTACAGTTGTGGAGTTTAAAGTCTGTTTTACCTAAAACTAGTATTGCCACACCTGTTCTTTTTAGAATGCTGTTAGCTTGGTCATATATTTTTCCATCCTTTAAGTTTCAGCTTGTTTGTGTATTTGAGTCTAAGCTGTGTCTCTTGTAGGCAGAAAGAAGACAGATCATGCTTTTATAACCATTCTACTACTCTCTCTTTATTGTTGCATTTAATTCATTTACATTCAATGTAATTATTGATTTGTATGAATTTAGTGCTGTCATTTTGATGCCTTTTTGATATCCTGTTGACAGATTCTTTGTTCATTTAATTTTCACTCTTGACTCTTTTTAATGTGATCCCTTCTCATCCTTTTCATTTGCTGGTTTGGTACTTGCTGAGACTTCTTGATTTTGTTTTGATTTGAAAGATTGTTAATTTTCTTGGTGGTTGCCTTTAAAATTTACTTCTAAAGTTCTAAGTTTAAACAGTCTTTAATGCCTTTGTATTACCGTAACTTCCTCTCCATCTGACTGGTCTATGAATGTATCTGACCCACTTAAGCATAACGTTGTTATCACTTACATAGTGAGGTCTTTGTTTCCCTATTTTTAGGATTTTAGGCTTGATTTCTTTTTGTGGATTCCCTTTTCAAGATGCTATCTGGATGCTTTGTCCTGCCTCGTATCCTTGATTATATACCTGAAGCTACTGATTTTCTAACTGAAGGACTTCCATCAGTGTTTCTTGTAATTTTGGTCTGTTTTCTGTGAATTCTCTAAACTTCTATTATCTGTAAATTTTCTAATTTTTCCACCATATTTAAGAGAGAACTTTGCAGGATATATAATTTTTTTTCCTTCAAGGCTTTGTGTATGTCATCCCATTGCCTTCTCCCCAACATTGTTTCAGCTGAATAACTGTTTATTCACAATAACTCTCCTTTGCACATTACTTTTTGCTCAAGTTGTCCTGTATTCAAAAGCTTCTCTTTATCTCTTATTTTGTTAAGTTTAATGATAATATGTCTTGATATCTTTTTTGCGACCCATTTTGTTTGGAGTTCAATGAGCATCTTGGACAGAAATCTTCTCATCTTTCAAGACACCAGAAAAGTTTTCTTTCAAAATTTCTTCAACAGTTCTCCTCGTATTTTCTATTATTTCTCCCCTCCATTCTGGAACTCAAATCACACAAAAATTATTCCTCTTGATAGAGTCCCACGATTCTCAGCAACTCTTCATTGTTTTTAAATCTTCTGAGTTTTTCTCCAATGTTGGTGTCAGTTACTTCATCTACAATTTCACTAATTCTGCATTCCAGTGTCTCAATTCTACTTCTGTAACTTTCTACTGAGTTGTCTAATTCTATAATTTTAGTATTAATCTGGTGAATTTCAGATCATTATTGCTTAAGTAATTCTTACAGTCTATTTAATTTTTCAGTATACTCTGCTGCAGTTTGTCTAATTTCCTTCCTGAAGTTTGTTAGTACCCTGAAAAATTACCCTTTTGTATTCTACCTCTGATAATATTGTAGGCATTCTTATCTGTCTGGCAAATTTTTTAATTACTTGGTTTGAGAGTTTTCTAAAGCCACAGTGGTCTGCTTCTTCAAATGATTTGAGACTATTGTCTCCAAGAAATCAGAAAACTGTTTTCTTTAATTTCAGTCACTATGTTTGATTTACATACATATATGCACATACATACATATGTATCATTTTTAAAGTATCCAAGTAGACGATGAGGTCTGACAATTAAGTCCACGAGCCTAATTGTTCTAAGTTGTACATACCTACCTCATTGCTGAATACCACTATGGTCACCTTCAAGGTACTCCCCTTGGGAAGCTATGTGCTGACGCCAGTTCCTAGTCCACCCTTCAAAGCAATTTTGGAACTCTTTCTTGAATGGCCACTGTGCACAGTGGCAAGTTCATAAACTTAACTGTATAGTTGTTTGTGAGGGAGTTTTTAGCTGACAAACAAGTAAGTGTATTGGAATACCCTACCTACTCACCTGATCTGGCCCACAATGACTTTTTTCTCTACTCAAAGTTAAAGGAAAAACTGAAAGCAAGACATTTTGATGACATTCAGGACATTAAGGATAATATGATATCAGCTCTGATGTCCATTCCAGAAAATGAGTTCCAAAATTGCTTTGAAGGGTGGACTTAAACACTGGCATCAGTGCATAGCTTCCCAAAGGGAGTACTTTACAGGTGACTGTAGTGATATTCAGCAATGAGGCAAGTGGTACTTTTTCTAGGATGAGTTCATGAACTTAACTGGCAGTCCTTGTAGTCAGCTGTGCTGCTTTGTTAAATGGAACAGCAGAAATCCAGAAACGCTGTCACCAGGTGGTTGAAACTGCTCCTAGGGACCAGGTTCCAGCATCAGTTTACTTTCCTTGTGTGTGTTCAGCCTGGGTGCCCCAGCAGTTGGCATTCAAGTGTGCAGAGTGTGTGTGGGAATACTGATTAATGGAGATGCAGGTTGCTAGCAATGCATGCTGTGAAAGGCAAAGTTCTAGCACCCAAGCACCAAGAAAGGGAAGGGCCCTGCACTGAGAAATGAAAATAGCAAGCAGACCAGAGTAGGAAGAAACGGCTTGTTTTTCCCTTAAACCTCAGCTCAGTGGTGCCACTTCTGGGACCATGTCAGAGTCGGATGCCTTAGGATACTACAGAACAGTGTGGAGCACTACGGAGAGTGTGTGTGCCCCAGAGAAAAGAGTTCTGAGGCATACATGTCCATGTGTACGTATCTTTTGGCGTTCAAATGAAGAATGCTTTAATTCTGTGGGCATGTATTCCTAAATTAGGCTTCCCCGTTGAGAAGTATGCTCTCTGAACACGGCTGTGTTTGTTGCACTGGCACTGTGTCTGCAGTGCTGTCAGCTGTGTTCACAGCACTGGTGTTGAGGAACCTCCTTCAAAGTACAGGCTCCCGGCCCATCCTGTCTTATCTGGGCAATTCAGCACTCCCTCTCAGCTATCTGCTAGCCATTTCTTTCTCTGGTCTTTTCCTCCAGTGTGCAGGGTTTTGAAGATGTCCTATTTAAACTGTTAAAATTGTTTTTCTGGGTCTTTGTTGTTAGACTGATCAGAGGATTGCTCTGGTTACTCCACCATGTTAGTCCTACCTCCTCTCACAGAAAAACTCTTAAAACTAATACTCAGAGCATTACTGGTAAGTGCTAAAAGCAGAAATTTAAATATTCATCAACTGATAAATAAACAATACATGTTTGTTCATTCATACAATGTACTATTTGTTTGGTCATTAAAAGAAATGAAGTACTGGTACATGCTATAACATGGAAGAATTCTGATAACATTACACTAAGTCAGAGAAGCCAAAATAGAAAAAGCCACGTACTGTAGGATTCCATTTATATGGAATATGCAGAACAGGTAAATCTTTTAAACTCATGAAGTGCATTACTGATTTATCTAGGGAGGGGTGGGGTATAACAATGAGATGAGGAGTGACTACAAAGAGGTACAAAAGTTTCTTTTTGGAGTGATGAATATATCTGGAAATTGTAGATAGTGGTGATGACAATGACTGTATAAGTCTGTGAATATTCAGAAAGTCACAGAACTGTATAATTTCAAAGGGTAACTTTCATGATACATGATTTATCTCTCTCTCTTTTCAAAGAAAATAAAGGAAAAAAACAATAAAAGCAAGTGTCAAGTTCTCTAAATAACTAGAAAGGATTTGCCCAACTACAGGAATAACAGTAACTCAACTCCAAACAGGTGTCTACAAAATTCAGGCTAAATTTTATCAGGTATGTTAATTTTTCAGGAAGCCCCAAATCCAGATCTTAGGGTAAAATCTCTCCATTTTCAAATGTTAGCAAACAATTCATATCTTTTTTAAAAAGGCTGTGAATTCTTCCATGCTGCCAGTTAGGAACCACTAATCTAATCTAGTATATCTGTACTGGGGAGTTTTATATGTATACACACACATACACATATATATACATGTATATGTATACATATAGTTTGAAGAGATAAACCCAGTATCTACTTTAATTTTCTTTGTAATCATATTATTTTCCCATGTCAAATTGCATTAAAGCACCAAAGATTTTTTTTTAAACAGTCCAATATAGAAAATAAAACCAAAACGTGAAAATCTGCTTTCTATCACTCTATCATTTCCAGGGGTGTCCAATGTTACCTCCGTTTTTAGGGCTTTTTAGTACAGCAGTTGAGATACAAAGATCTAATCTAAGCACCTTATTTTATACATGAGAAACATGAGGTCTACAAAGATAATGCAACTAGTTCAAGGTCATAAAGTCGAGTAAAGCCAGACCCTGAACACCCATTTCTTATTTCCTACTCAATTATATTTTCCATACTGTGTAACCTCACTTCAGGTTTTGGAGAAATATTCACTGCTGTCAAGCAGATTATAACTCATTGCAACCCTAGAAGACAGGGCAGAACTGCCCCACATGGATTCCAAGACCCTCACTGCTTCTACAGAAGCAGACTATCACATTCTTCTCCCATAGAAAGGTTGGTAGGTTACCAACCCTAATGGTTGTTAGCAGCCAAGCACTTACTCACTGCACCACCAGGGTTCCTTTCAGGGAAATACCACTGGAAATTTTCCCAGTACACATACATACACAGAGAAAGCAGTTGAGTTTTATTCAATATAATTCCATTCTACAAATTTCAATTCTCAAATGCATGAGGTCTGACAAGTTTGCAAACTCATTCTAGAAAAAATGCTACATACCTCACCACTGAATATGACAATGGTCACTTCAAAGTACTCCCCTTAGGAGCCAGTAACCAGTCCACCCTTCAAAGCAATATTAGAACACTTTTTCTAGAATGGTCATTAGAGCTGTCATCGTTATCACCGTTTATGTCCTGAATGTCATCAAAATGTCTTCCTTTCAATATTTCCTTTACCTTTGGGTATAAAAACAGCACTGTGGGCCAGATCAGGTGAGTCGGTAGACTGTTCCAATATAATTACCTGTTTACTGGCCAAAAACTCCCTCACAGACAGTGCCATGTGAGCTACTGCACTGTCATAATGGAAGACCCACCAGTTACTGGTGGTTGTTATGCCTAACTTTTTCACATAGCCTTTTCAGCACTTTCAAATGGTAAACTTACTTGTTTGTCCAGTAGGTACACGTTAATAATGAACAATTCTTCTGATATCAAAAAGGTTAACATCTTTTTGCGTCTTGATTTGCACAGATCCAACTTTTTTGGTTATGGAGCAATGGCTGATTTCCACTGCGCACTTTGACACTTTGTTTCACAGTTGTATTGGAACGCCCATGTTTCATCACCAATGATAACATGGCTCAAAACATCTTCTTGCATCTCCAAAAGATCTCGGCAAATTTTGACTCTTCTCTGCTTTTGTTCCTTGGTGAGCTCCTTTGGGACCATTTTCGTGTGCACTTTTCCCATGCCAAGATTTTCAGTTAAGATTTTCTTGTTTCTCTACTGATGTTCCCTTGGTCTGCTATGCTTCTCACAGTTAGTCGACGATTTTGACACACAATTTGATCAATTTTTACAGTGTTTTCATCAGTTCTGCTTGTCACTGGCTGCCCTGACCTCTTTTCATCACTGATGATGTCTTTCCTCTCAGAAAAACATTTGATCCATCTGTACACTGCTGTTTTCTTCATGGCATTATCCCGATAAACTTGGACTAACATGTTCCTGATTTCACTTCCACCCTTGCCAAGTTTAACAAGAAATTTACTGTTTGTTGCTTTAAATCAAGCTCTGACACTCTTGCAACAGCACACAAAAACACACAACAATGAATGTCACTCAGCAAGGCACCACATGTTGTCACAAACACAGCAGTGAGATACTAATACACCAAGTTTATGAAACCTTGCCAAGTCATTGGTACAGTGCTACCAAGCTAAGCTCGTGGTGGCAAGTTAGCTAACTTAATTGTCAGGCCTCATACAGATGTCTACAGTGAAATGGGTTCCTTTACGTGGCTGTCATGGATTGAATTGTGTCCCCCCCAAAATATGTGTAGTAATTTGCCTAGGCCAGGATTCCCTGTATTCTACGATTGTCCTCAGTTCTGCGATTTTCCTATGCTGTTATGTTAGAGGACTAGGGTGGGACTGTAAATCCCTTCATAGGATCTCCTCCCTGCTCCACTGTAAAGGGAGTTTCCCGGGAGTATGGCTTATACCACCATTAATCCTTTGATCTTACAAGAGATAAAAGGAAAAGGAAGCAAGCAGAGAATTGGGACCCTCACACCACCAACAAAGCAGCACTGGGAGAGGAGAGCGTTCTTCAGATCTGAAGTTCCTGCGCCAAGATGCTCCCTGGACAAAGGCTGATACAATACCAGACTCGCCTCCAGAGCCAACAAGAGTGAAAGCCTTTCCCTGGAACAGATATCCTGAATTTGGACTTGTAGCTTACTGGACTGTGTAAGAATAAATTGTTCTCTTTTTAAAGCCATCCACTCATGTTATTTCTGTTAGAGCAGCATTAGCTGACTAAAATAGTTTAACAGATTTTCCCCTTAAACCTTGATTTCCACCCAGTTTCTAACTGAGGATTTGTTACTTTTGTCCAGGCTGACTGACATTTCCTGGGTAAAATGTAAACAAAGATAGTTGGATACTTTGCCTGGCTCTAGACCACAGCCTTCCCTGTAATTTGTATGCATCCTGGAGGCACTGGTCAATTAAATATGCACATGAGGTGAGTTGTAGCATACTGTGCAAATGAAGTATCTGTGGTCCCTACCAACAGGGGATTGATCACTTTGTGGCCCTAGTGGTAGGACATGCCTCTAAACTGACAAGCTGTTGTGTATTTAAGCAGTTAGCTCAACAGCAAATGTTTGACAGAAAGAAGCAGGAAGAGAAACAGAAGAACAAAACAAGAGAAGCCAAGAGACTGAAGAGGTAAGGAACCTCTTAAAAGAGCTGTAATATAGTCACAGGCTGCAACACTGAAGACAGCAGCAGTCCCACAAAGGGCCTAGAGAGGGAATTGGCAGTGACAAACAGTAGGGCCAAAAGGGGTATGTCAGTAGGAGACCAGAAGCATCTTGTCCACAGGGAAGAGAAAGGAGGCCTGCAGGTGCACAGCAGCTGAGAGCTGCCCTGCAATGAAGGGGGACTTTGCCTACATGCTTCCTGATTCTGAGTTGCAGCCTATGGATCCTGATCCTGAGTTGTACCCTGTACCTTAATAAATTACTCACCTCTGTGTTAGCTCTGCATGATCACTGCAAAGAATTATCAAAACCAGAAGAGAGAGAGTGTCATGGGAGCGATGGCTGGTGTCATAACAGGTTGAAGAGTGAAATTCTCTCTACATCACAGGAATCTGTTTTGGCCTGACTCTTGTTATTATCATTCCTGAAATTAGCCAGAGTCTGATACTACTACTACCCTCACCATTTTACAAAACCAAAATTTGTTACTGGTTACCAGAGGTTAGCGGGGTTACTGGGAGAAACGGAGAGCCACTGTTCAGGAAAAACTAAGTATTTACTAATGGTGATAAAAAATCTGGCAACAGATATCAGTGACAGTTACACTACACGGTTAAGTAATCAATATCACTGAATTGTTCATGTGAACAATGCTGAATGTACAAATGTGTTATGCATATTTTTGCTACCATCAAAAAAATCAGTATGTCTAATGTAAATCTGCATTCAAATAACAAAAAAATCTTTTATGCTACATTTATCAACATGGTAAGGCAGACTCTGAAAGTTATTCTTGAACATTAAGCAGTTAAAGCAAAAGGAAGAAACAGTAAATTAAAACAAATAGATTCCAAAGGGCAGCTCAAGAAAACAAGTATGACACATGCAAAGAGCCGGGGTAAAGAAATACAAGGGGACATGTTCAGCATTTCTCAAACTGAAAGAACTAAGGAAAAAATTCAAGCTTTGAGTTGCAATAGTAAAGGATCCTATCGGTAAAATATTAAGCACCACAAGAATCATCAAAAGAAGATAAAAGAAATGCAAAGTTATTATATCAAAAGAACTGGTCAACATTCAAGCATTTCAGGATGCAGCATATGATCAGGAACTGATGATACCGAAGGAAAAAGTCCAAGCTCTGGGAACTGAGAGAATATCCAATTCAGATATTTCAATAAATGGATGTAGCTCTGAAAGTGCTCATTCGTTCGTCTATGCCAGGAAATTTGGAAAACAGTTACCTGTCCAACTGAACGCAAGAGATCCAGGTGAATTTTGCCTATGCCTAAGAAAGGTGACTCAACTGAATATGAAAATTAATCAAATAATACCATTAATATCACACACAAGTAAACAATGGCTGAAAATCATCCAAATGCAGCTGAAGCAGTCTATTAACATGGAACTGCCAGAAACTCAGGCCAGGTTCAGAAAAGGATGTGGAACCAGGGATATCATTGCTAATGCCAGATGGATTCTGGCTGAAAGCAGAGAATACCACAGGATGTTTACTTGTGTTTTACTGACTATGCAAAGGATTATACTGTGTGGATCGTAACAAATTCTGTGAAGAACGGGAATTCTAGAATAATTAAGTGTTCGTAAGGAACCTGTATACAGATTAAGAAGCAGTTGTTAGGCTAGAACAAGGGGGTACTGTGCGGTTTAAAGTCAGGAAAGGAGTGTGCCGTGGCTGTTTCCTTACAGCACACCTGTCCAATTCATATGCTGAGCAGATAACCCAAGAAGCTGGACTACATCAAGAGTACTGGGTACCTGGATTGAAGGAAGACTCATCAACAACCTGCATTATGCAAATGACACAACTTTGCTTGCTGAAAATGAAGAGAACTTGAAACACTTACTGATAAAGATCAAATACGACAGCTTTCAGTATGGATTTTACCTCAAAATAACGAAAATAAAAATTCTTAGAAAGTGGACCAACAAGCAACATCATGATAAAGGGAGGAAAGACTGAAGTTGTCAAGGATTTCATTTTATTTGGATCCACAATTAACAAATACGGAAGCAGCAGTCAAGGAATCAAAAGGCTCACGGCACTGGGCAAATCAACTCAAAAAGACCTCTTTCAAGCATTAAAAAGCAAAGATGTCACCTTGAAGACTAAGGTGTATCTGACCCAAGCCATAGTACTTCCAATCACATCATATGCACATGAAAGCTGCACAATAAATTAGGAATATGGAAGAGAAATTAATGCGTTTGAATTATGGTACTGAAGAAGAATACAGAATGTTACCTTGGACTGCTGAAAGAATACACAAGTCTGTCTTGGAAGAAGAACCAGAATGCTCCTTAGAAGCAAAGATGGCAAGACTACATCTTACATACCCAGGACATGTTGTTAGCAGGGATCAGCTCCTGGAGAAAGAGATCATGCTTGGCCAAGCACAGAGTCAGGGGACAAGAGGAAGACCTGCAACAACATGAACTACAACACAGTGACTACAACAATGGGCTCAAGCATAGCAATGACTGTGAGGATGGCACAGGACGGTGCAGTGTTTTGTTCTGTGGTACACCGGTTGCAGACAGAATCGACTTAACAGCACTTAACAACAAAACAGACAAAAACATGAAAAAGATTTTAAAATTAATCTTACAGTAAGTTAATATGAAAAGACTAATAAAGTTAAAAAGCTCATCCATAAGGTTACCCAGATTATTTTTCTTTCCTCATTTCAGTCACCGATGGGTAATCCAACTGCTACACACTCAGTACACCACCACACTTTATAAATTCACTGCCAGTACCTACTCTAGTATTCTGTCAGCATAATGTTTTCAATGGCTTGCTTTATTGCTATCTGCATCTCTTATCTTTCTTGACACTTGAACCTAGTTGTTCCCCTGCCCCCAAAATATATGCACATACAGGCAGAGAAACTTTTCAAACTTAAAACATTTTCTTCCCTCCTCCTTTGGAAAAACATCTAAAATAAGAGTTTCTTTTCTCAATATTCCAAATACTACAGTAGCACCTGAGCTCTGCAACATTCCAGTATCTATGAAAAAAAAAGATGAGTTTGATACAGGTTCAAAAGATTTATCCCGTAAAAGGACCAAATTGGTTGCAACAAAAAGCATGAAACACCAGGAGAGTCTAAAAAAACACCATGTATCTTTTTTTTTTGAACAATTGCTGAATGTTGTTCTTGATCTTAATTTTTCAAGCTTACAATAAGAGTATAATCTAAAACCAAAAGTGCATTTGACTATTAGCTTTTTTAAAATATAATTCAAATTCATTTTTATTAGTGCTAATAGCCAAAAATTCACAATATATTTTATTCTTAATTTGTTGATTATAAAATATTTCAAACATACAGAAAGGTAGAAAAAATTATAGGACATTTATCTACCAACTACCCAGATTTTTTTTAATGCATAATTTGTATATTGTAAAGTACAAAAATTTAATGTACAGAACACACGTTTACATATGTATTTACTCACATAACCACCAACAGATCAAATGGGACACAGAACATTTCCAGCACCCAAGAAGCTCTCCTGTAACCCGCCTTCCATTCATTTGCCCCTTTCTGTATATATCCCCCCAAACCCACTGCCATCAAGTCAGGTCCAACTCACAGTGACCCAATAGGTCACTGTAGGTCAGAGTAGAACTGCCCCATAGAATTTTCAAGGAGCACATGGAGGATCTGTGAAGCTGGCCTTCCGGTCAGCAGATAGAGGACTTAAGCACTATGCCACCACGATTTCCTTTTCCTATATAGGTAACTATTTATCCTAACATTTATTAACATAAATTAGTTTTGCTTATTTTTAAATTTCATATAAAGTGAATCACATCCTTTTATATTTAACTTTTCACTCTACAGTTAATACTTCTCCAAAATTCTTCCACATTATATCTGGCAGCATTTTGTGTCTGCTTTCATTGCTATGTAATATTCTGTGAAAGTACCTAAATTAATTTGCCATTCTACTATTGATAGAAACGATGGCTGTTCGGTTTGGGACAATCACAAATAATGTGGCTATGAACCTCCTTGACTATGCCTTTTGATGAACATGGGATACATACCCAAGTAAGATTTCCAAGTCTCTAGGGCATATAAAATGCTTAGCATTAACAGATATAGCCAAACACTCTTCAAAAGTGGTTGTATACCATCCATAGTCCTACAAGACAGTGTAAAAAAGTTCCAGTTCTTCTACCTCCTCACCAATCCTATTAGTCATTTTGCTAGTTGTGCAATACCTCACCATATATTGATGACTAATGATGTTCAGTACCATTTCGGTGCGTTATTGGCCATTTTCACACCCTCATTTGTGAAGTGAACTTTAAAGTCTTTTGCCTATTTTTCAATTCTGGACGTAAGAATTTTGTTGGATTTATTTGTTGTAGTTGAAACTCGTCCTTAAACTTTGTTGTTGGTATGTTTTTTGAAACTATTAAATGCATTTTTCTTTTTTAGGAAAGAGTCTCATTGGATCTTAGAATTCTTCTCCTTCTAAAGATACTTCTCCTAAGTAACAAGTTTTGTTTCTCACATTTATTTCTTTACTTCATCTGGCACTTATTTGGTATATGGCTTCAAGTCAAGATCTAATTTGTCTTTGTCCGTACACACAGCCAGGAGCCCTGGTGACACAGTGGTTAAAGCCCTCACATGCCAAGTGAAAGGTCAGCAATTTGAACTCACCAGCTTCTCTGTGCGAGAAAAATGTGGTGGTCTGCTTCCACGAAGACGTAGTCTTAGAAATCCTAATGGAGCACTTCCAGTCTCTCTGACAGTTGCTACGAGTTGGGAATTAACCTAGGCAGTGGGTTTTTTGGGTTTTTATACACATAGCCGACTTCCCTCACCATTACTAAATAGTCCATTCTAACGCAGCTGGACAGTAACACGTAGTAAAGGCTCCATGAAACGTGAGGCTGTTTATGAAGTATCCCTTTCATTTCACTGACCTAATAATCTATGTTTAAAGCCAGTTTAATTTCTATAGCTTTAGTGGCCTGCATGTTACTACGATGCTGGAAGTTATGCCACTGGTATTCCATACACCAGTAGGGTCACTCACGGTGGACAGGATCCAACAGAGCTTCTACACAAAGACAGAGTCAGTAGGAAGAACAACCTGAGGTGTCCTTCTGAAAAAAACTGGCCAATGAAAACCTTTGAAACAGCAGCAGAACATTATCTAGTCCAGGGCCAGAGGATGAGCCCCTCAAGTTGTAAGGCACACAAAATACAACTGGGGAAGTGCTGTCTCTTCAAAGTAGAGTTCACCTTAATGACAGGGATGGAGTCCAGTTTTTGGGACATTCACTTACTGATACAGCATGACTGAAAACGAGAAGAGACAGCTGGAAATATTCATTAATAAATGGAACATGAAATGTACAAAGTATGAATCTAGGAAAACTGGAAATCATCAAAAAATGAAACGGACTGCAAAATGATTGATGTTCCGTGCAACAGCTGAGCTGAAATGGACTGGTATTGGCTATTTTAAATCAGGCAAACACAATGAGCTACTATGCCAGAAATACCAACTTCAAGAGAAACAGTATCCTGTTCAGTGTCAAAAAGAGTATTGCAAGATCTGTCCTGAACTATACAGCCATCAATAATATGCTAATATCCATATGCCCACAAGGAAGACCAGTTGACATGACTACTCAAATTTATGCACCAACCACTACCACCAAAGATGGGAAGTTAAAGATTTTCATCACCTTTCGTGGTTTGAAATTTATGAAACATACAATCAATCTGCATCGATAATTACCGGTGATTAGAACGTGAAAGCTGGAAACAAAGAAGGATTGGCAGTTAGAAAAAATGGCTTAGGTGATAAAAATGACACCAGAGAGCCCATGATAGAATTTTGCAGGAAAAATAGTTGTTGAACAACATAATCAATGATTGTACATACAGACCTAGCCACGTGGAATACACAGGAATCAAACCAACTACATCTGTGGAAAGAGACAATGGAAAAATCTAGTATCATCAGTCATAACAAGGCCAAGGGCTGATTAGAGAACAGACCACCAATTGCTCAGGACCATCAACTTGAAGCTGAAGAAAATTAAAAAAAACAAAAAACAAAACACCCACTGCCACTGAGCCAATTCCAATTCACAGCAACGCTATAGGTCACAGCAGAACTGCCCACCAAATTGAGTTTCCAAGGAGCACCTCAGGGATTTGAACTGCCAACCTTTTAGCTAGCAGACCTATCACTTAACCACTATGCCACCAGCGTTTCTAACAATTAAAACAAGTCCATTAAAAAAAAAAAGACTGAGTATATCCCACTTGAATTTAGAAGATCATCTCAAGAACAGATTTAACACACTGAACACTAATGATCAAAAGACCAGGTAAGTTGTACAATAACACCCAAGATGTCATACATGAAGCAAGCAAAAAAAAAAAAAAAAAAAAAAGACAGAGAGGGGTGGGGACAAATTAACAGGCTAGATACATGTCTCTTCAATTCCCTCTGAGAATTAAGGCCTAGAAAAACAACTGAATGGCACAGTGTGTACATCCTGTAAGACCTTAGATCTGGCATAGTGTTGCTGAGACTGAAATGGGCAAAACAGGAATGGGGAAACTACTTCTCTTTGAAGCGAGGCAGCAGTGCACTGAGTTCTGCTGCTACTGGCACACCTGAGAGAACTGCAGGTACAGACGCCTTCTTTGCTAACCAGGAGACTGGGACTGGGGCTGACAAGTCTAAGAGCCTGCCATGATCTGGCTACACTGCTGAAATGCAGCACTTAAGCAAACAGCAAATCCTGCAGCAAACAGACTGTGCTTAGGGCAATGACATGTAGAAAACCCAGTTGCAGCAGGTAACCAAGGATATCAGTGCACCCCTCTCCTGTCTCAACTCTGAGCAGTGCCACAGATACTATGGACTCAGTGCAAGAAAAGCAGCTCACGCAGGACGCCATCTTAATCAGCTTAGAGACAGAGTTAGCCATGCCTCAGATCTCACCAGGGGTTAATTCCCATGCTGAGTAACAGTGACTGTCTGGATAGTGCTTCTCCCAACAAAAAAGCTATTTTCAGACGATACTACCCAGAGATCATAGTGGAGGATGGCAACCAAGTGTGACAGTGACCTAACTCCTCCCTTCCTTCAGCCATGTCGTACTGTATGGGGATGGAATATGGGGCAACATCTCCATCAGCGAGGAGGTAGGGCCTGCCATCCCTAAGGGCCTGAGTGCTTTTGGCTGCTACTAGTCAAAGCCTCTTTCAGCGGAAAAGCAGCTTTTCTGATAACAGCGAATACAACCATGATTGGTGCGTGAGTGTGGTGGTACCATTTACACCATCCTTGAATGAGCCACGTCATATGGCACCTGATAGCTTCCCCAGAAACTCTATAAGTAGGGCACCATCACTGCCAGCCAAGAGGTAGGGCATGCCACTTCTGACAGCCTGGTAACTTTTGGCAGCTGCTAGACAGCACCGCTCTAAGCAGAAAACTAGTTTTTTTTTTTTTTTCAGAAAAATATATCTAGAGAACACAGTGGTCCATGGCAGCCAAGTGTGGTGACATCCTTCTCTCCCCCTTCCCTGAGCTACATAAAAGTGTCAATTGGCCTGACAACAAAGAGTCAGTACAAGTAGCTCACCACTCTTAGCAGCCAGGAGGTGGGGCCTGCTATCCCCAAGAGCCCAGCTGGGGCCAGCCATTAAGCTACGCAGCATCATGGGGCTTGACACTATCTATGTTGCCAGAGAAAGCATACATATGTCAGGTGTACCTAAAGAATGCAGCAGAGGCTGGTGACCCAATCTGGCACCACCCTTACCCACTCCCTTTTCAGAACTATGCCACAGCTCCCATTGGTGTAATAGTGCAGAAACTGAACAGCTTCTTGATGGTGCAAAGACAACAAACAATGTGTAACCATTTCAAAAAGCAGACCATCACAGTTCCAGGAAACTCCAAAAATAAAGAATCAAAACATTTCTCAGGTGAAGACGACTTTCTGATGTTATCAGATGTAAAATACAAAAGTTATTTACAGAGCCTTCCTAGAGATGAAAAGACATGTAGCATGAGAAAATGAAAAATTAAGTAAGCTATATGAACTGCCAGATCATCAACCATCTGAGATCCAGCAGATCAATAATAAAATTACAGAATTAGACAATTCAATGGAAAGCCAAAAGAGCAGATCAAGGAAATGGAATACAGAATTAGTGAGGCTGAAGACAGCAACTGACACCAGCATTTATGAGGAGAAAATAAACTATTCAGAAGCATCTGGGACTCTACCAAGAGAAATAATCTATAAATAATTAGAGTTCTTGACTGAACACAGAATTAGCAGAACATACAAAGAGAAATACTGGAGTTGCTGACAGGAAACTTCCTGAAATCATGCGAGAATACAGACACTGAAGATGCTTATCGAACACCACAAAAATTAGACCCCAAGAGAAACACACGAAGACATATCATAATCAGGCTTAATAAAACAAAACATAAACAGAGACTCTTAAAGGCAACAAAGCTTAAAGCAAAACTAACATGCAAAGGGAAGTCCTGTAGGCTTTCATCTGACTTCTTGGCAGGAAACATATTGGCAAGAAAACAGTGAGATGACATATAAAAAGCCCTGAAGGAGAAAAACTTCTAACCAAGAATTATATATCCTGTAAAATTGTCTCTCAAATAGGACTCTGAAATTAAGACATTCACAGATAAACAGAAGCTCAGAGACTCTGCAAAAAACAAACCAAAACTAGAAAAAAAGCCTGAAAGAACCTCTATGTTTAGAAAATCAATAACATCAAATGTATACCTAAAGATGCAATGCAGGACATAATATTAACAGTCCTACTCAGATAGGGAAGTCACTAGGCTTAAAGCCAATACATTAAAAGGAGGGAACCAGTGATCTGAACATGAGAACTACAACATCATCACATTATAACCAAGGGTATATCACAGCAGATAAAACCTTTTCAGATGGAGAGAAAATTGAAAAGTTATACAGATGTTAAAGACCAGTTTAAACTCTGAACATTAAGGTAATCAAAGTGGCAGCCACAAAGCAAGCTAACAATGCAACATATCAAAACAAGAAACACAGGAATCTCAACAAATACAAAAACAACACTGAAAAAGATGAAAAGAAAACCCATAAAGACGACTTACCCAGAACAGAATATTAAGAGGAACAAAGATAACATCAACAACACAAAAATAAAAGCACCAAAATGACAGCACTAAACACATACTTATCTCTACTAACTACACTGAATGTAAATGGACTGAATGCTCCATTAAAAAGGCATGAGAGTGACACCTTAGATCAAAATAACATGATCCATCTATATGTTGCTGAACAAGAAACACATTTTGGTCTCAAAGATACGAAAAAACTAAGTATCAAGGGACCGAAAAATATATATCAAGTGCACAAAATGCAAAGAAGAGCAGAAGTGGCAATACTAATCTCAGATAAAAGAGGTTTTAATGTAAAATCCACCATCATGGACAAGGATCATCATTATTTATTGCTGAAAACTTCAATACATAAGCAGGACATAACAACATTAAATATTTATGTATACAATACTAGACTATCTAAATACATCAAACAAATGCTGACAACACTGAAAAATGAGACAGATCACTCCACAGTAATAGTTGGAGACCTCAACACTCAACTTTCAGCAATGGACAGATCATCCAGAAAGAAGTTCAGTAGAGATACAGAAGATCTTATTGTGACAATCAACCAACTAGATCTCATCAACATTTACAGACATTTTTACCCCACAACAGATAAGTACACCTTCTTCTCCAATACACATGGAACATTTTCCAGAATAGACCATTAGGTCACAAAGCAAGTTTCAACAAAATGCAAACTGTTGAACTATTGCAAAGCATCTTCTCGGACCATAAAGCCATAAAAGTTGAAATCAACAGCAGAAAAATCATACGTAGAAATTCAAACACATGGAAATTGAACAACACCTTGCTCAAAACTCCATGGGTTATGAAAGAAATCAAGGACGCAAAAAAGAAATTCATGGACTCAAATGAGAATGAAAACACACCCTATCAAAACCTATGGGATATAGCAAAAGCAGTGCTTAGAAGTCAATTTATCTCTATAAATGCACATATCTGGAATGCAGAAAGGGCCCAAACCAAAGAACTAACCCTACAACTTTAACAAGTAGAAAGACAGCAACTAAGGAACCCCTCTGCCACCAGAAGAAAACAGATAATAAAGATTACAGGAGAACTAAATGAATCAGAGAACAGAAAAACAACTGAAAAAATTAACAAAACCAAAAGCTGGTTTTTTGAGAAGATGAACAAAATTAATAAGCCATTGGCTAAACTTACAAAAGAAAAACAGGAGAGGAAACAAATAACTTGAATAAGAAATAAGACAGGACATGTAACAACAGAACCAACTGAAATCAAAAGTACCATAACAGAATGCTACAAAAAATGACTCTCTATAGATCTGAAAACCTACAGTAAATGGGCAAATTTCTAGATTCACATCACCTAACAAAATTACCACAAGGAGAGGTAGAACAACTTAATAAATCCATCACAAAAGAAGAGATTGAAAAAGTAATAAAAAAAAAAAAAAAAAAAAACTACCAGCCAGAAAAGCTCCTGGCCCAGAAGTCTTAACCAGAGAATTCTAACAAACTGTTCGAGAGGAGTTAAGTCCAGTATTACTGAGGCTACTTCACAGCATAGAAAATGACAGAACACACCCAAATTCATTCTACGAAGCCAGCATAACCCAGATACCAAAACCAGGGAAGGATCTCACACACAAACACACACAAAAATTACAGACAAATATCATGAAGCCAGATGCAGAAATCTTCAACAACATCCTAGCTAACAAAATTCAACAACATATCAAAAAAAATAATTCATCATGACCAACTTGGATTCATACCAGGGATGCAAGGCTGGTTCAAAATCAGAAAAGCAATTAATGTGATCAACCATATAAACAACACAATGGATAACAATAACCTGATTTTGGCAATTGATGCAGAAAAAGCATCTGACAAAGTTCAACACCCATTCATGTTAAAAACTCTCAGCAAAACAGGAATAAAGGGAAAATCGCTCAATGCAATAAGGGGCATCAATGCGAAGCCAATCACTTACATAATCCTGAATGGAGAGAGACTGACAGAACTCCCTCTGAGAACAGGAACCAGACAAGGATGCACACTGTCACCACTTATATTCAACATCATGCTACAGGTTCTAGCCAGACAATCAGATAAAACAAAGAAATAAAGGGCATCTATATCAGTAAAGAAGAAGTAAAACTATCTCTATTTGCAAACAACATGATTCTATACACAGAGAACCCAGAAAGTCCATAAATAAACTACTGGAATTAACAGAAGCTCAGCAAGGTATTAGGATACAAGATAAAAATAAGTAAATCAGTAGGATTCCTTAACACCAACAAGGAGATCAACAAAGAGGAAATCACCAAATTAGTACCACTTACTATAGCCCCCAAGAAGATAAAATATCTAGGAACAAATCTAACCAGAGAAACAGAGACCTACACAGAGAAAAATCACAAGACCTTACTGCAAAAACCAAGAGACCTGGATACATGGAGAAACCTACCTTGCTCATGGATAGGAAGCCTTAACATTGTGAAAATGTCTATTCTACCCAAAGCAACCTATTATTAATGAGACGGAGAAACAAATCACCAACTTCATTTGGAAAGGGAAGAAACTCCAGAAAATTAAAGCACTACTAAAGTAAAGGAACACAGTGGGAGGCCTCACACTACCTGACCTCAGAACCTACCACAGTGCCACAGTAGTCAGAAGTGCGTGATACTGGTACAAAAAAAGACACACAGACCAATAGAACAGAATGGGGAACTCCAAAAAATCACCATCCTCCTATGAACAGTTGATATTCGACAAGGACCCAAAAGTTGTAAACTAGCCTAGAAAACAGTCTCTTTAACAAACAGTGTTAGCAAAATTGGATACTCATCTGCAAAAAACTGGGACAAGGCCTGTATCTCACACCTTATACGAAAGCTAACTCAAAATGGACCGAAGACCTAAATATCAAACCTAAAATGATAAAGATCATGCCAGAGAAAACAGGGATAACAATGGAAGTTCTAATACACGGCTTAGACAGACTACAAAATCTCACCAACAATGCAAAAACTGCAGAAAAGAGATAAATGGGAACTACTAAGAATGAAACACTTTTGCTCATCCAAAGAGTTTAATCAAGAGAGTTAAAAGACTACCTACAGAACATGAAAAAACATTTGTCAACTATGTATTGGATCGATGTCTGATTTCCATAATCTATAAAGTACCGCAAAACATCAACAAGAAAAAGGTTAGTAACCCAAACAATGGGCAAAAGAGATGGACATTTCACCAAAGCAGACATCCAGGCAGCCAAAAGACACATGAGGAAATGTTCACTGTCATTAGCTACTACATAAATCCAAATCAAAACTGCAATAAGATACCATCTCGCTCCAATAAGGTTGACAATAATCCAAAAAACACAAAACAACAAATGCTGGAAAGGCTGACAGGAGAGTAGAAATATCCTACACCGCTGGTGGGAATGCAAAATGCTACAATCTCTTTGAAAAGCGATTTTGTGTTTCCTTTAAAAGTGAGAGATGGAAAGACCATATGATCCAGCAATCCCACTTTTGGGAATTTATCTTGCAGAAATAAAGGCAGTCACACAAACAGATACATGCACACGAATGTTTATTGCAGCATCACCCACAATAGCAAAAAGATGGACTCAACCCAGGTGCCCATCAACAGATGAACTAGTAAACTAACTACAGTACATACACACATTGGAACACTATGCAATGATAAAGAACAACGATGATTTTAGGAAGCATCTCATTACCTGGTTTCAACTAGAAGACACTACCCTGAGTGAAATCAGTCAGCAGCAAAAGGGCAAGTACTGTATGAGACCTCTGCTATAAGGACTTAAAAATGGACTTAAGTACAGAAGAAGACTATTTCATGGATACAAGGGTGGGGAGGGAGGAAGAGGATTATTCATAATTAGATAGCCACCAGGAATTTGGTTAAGTGAAGGGAGTGACAGCATTCAGTAGAGGGCAAATCAGCATAAACAGACTACACCATAAACTGAAAGGTTTCTAAACTCAACCCAACATTTCAAAGGATAGAGTAGCAGGGACATGGGTCTGGGGACCATGTTTTGAGGGAACATGGAGGTCAACTGGCATAACTGGTCTTTTGCTAAGACAGTCTTCTGTACCTCACATTGGTGAGCAGCGTCTGGGTTCTTACAGGCTAGCAAGCTGCCATCTGAGGAACACCAATTGGTCCCAACTCATCTGAAACACATGATCCAAGATACAGAAGGACCCATATGATTTCATCAGCATGAGACCAGAAGAACTAGATGGTACCTGACCACTACCAAAGGCAGCTATGTTGGGGGATATAATGTAGAGTCCCCAATTTGGCATGAGAAAAAGAGGCGTACAGTTCAAGAATTCTACTAAAAAGACCATGATGGTCTGACAGCCTGGAGGGTCCCCTGAGAATATGGACCCTAGACTTGCTGCTGATCCAGACCAGAAACCAGTACTGAGGTCAACTCTTCAGACAACAATGGACTGGACTTGGGGACACAGTGTGAGCGTGTGGTGTGTGTACTTGATGCTTTTACACATTTATAAAAGGCTATCCTACTGGTTTCTTTCTATACTGGAGAGAAGAGGGTGGACAGTGGGGGGACAGGTGTATGTTAAGAGGATACTAGAAGTTAAAAAGAGGAGTGTGCTGTCACAGGATGAGGAGAGCAGATGGAGATACAGATGGGCAGGCATGCAAAATTGGTGTTGATTGTATACTTTCATTTAACCATAATAGAAAATGGCAACTAGAAACCCAAAAGACAAACAACAAAATTTCAGAAATGAACAACTGAAGTTCCAACAGCATTCTTTAACAAGATGGAAAAACTAATCATCAACTTTATATGGAAAGAAGAGAGGTACCAGATAAACACGTATTACAGAAGAAAAATAACAAAGTAGGAGGCCTTGAACTACCTGAACTCAGAAACTACTATACAGCCGTAATAGTTAAAAACTAATCAAGTACAAAAACTACAAAATGGATCAAAGACATAAATATAAAATTTTAAATGATAAAGATCATGAAATACAAAACTAGAGTGCAATCATCAGAGCCCTAACACACAACACAGAGCACAAAATATTACTAACAACCCAGAAAAATCAGAAGAAAAAACAAATAAACAGGAATTCCTAAAAATCAAATGCTTATGCTCATCCAAAAACTTTATCAAGCAAGTAAAAACATTATTTACAGACTGGGGAAAAAAATTTTGGCAACCGAGACTCTGATCAGCACCTAACCACCAGAATCTGCAAGGTACTGAAAAACCTCAACAAGAAAAAGACAAACAACCCAATTAAAAAATGGGCAAAGGATATGAACACGAACTTCAACAAAGAAGACATGCAGGCAGCTATAAGACATGTGATCATTAGCTCACGATCATTAGCCATTAGAGAAATCTAAATCAAAACTACAATGAGTACTATCTCACCCCAATGAGGTTGGCATTAATCCAAAAAACCCAAACAATAAACGTTGGAGATGCTGTGGGGAGACTGGAATGTGTCTACCCTGCTGATGGGAATGTAAAACAGTACAACCACTTTGGAAATTGATTTCGTGTTTTCTTAAAAAGCTAGAAATAGAAATATCATGTGATCCAGCAATCCCACTGTTAGGAATATACCCTAGAGAAATAAGGGCTATAACATAAATAAATACATGCACGTGAGTGTTTGTTGCAGCACTATCCACAACAGCAAAAAGATGGGACCAACCTAAGCACCCATCAACAGATGAATAAACTATAATATATTCACACAACAGAATATTATGCAATGATAAAGAACAAAGATCTTCAGAAACACCTGATAACAAGGAGTCATCTAGAAGACATTATGTTGAGTGAAATTCGTCAGTCCAAGAAGGACAAATACTGTATGAGACCACGATTTTGAGGACTCACACAAAGGACTAAGCACGGAAGAAAATAATCTTTGATAGTTACCAGGGAGAGGAGGGAGACAGACAGACACATTCACGGATTACACAGAAGACTGGAATTGGAGTAAGTGAAGGAAGCAACAGTACTCAGCAGTAGAGAGATCAACAACGTTGGACTATACCAAAAGTTTAAGTGCTTTCCTAAATACAACCCAACATTTTGAAGGTAAGAGTAGGAGGGAAACAATCTTGGGAAAACGCTTTTTGGAAACATCTAGGTCAACTGACATTACTAAGTTTTGTTTATAATAAAATGTTCTGCATCCAATTTTGGTAAGTTGCGCCTAGGGTCTGAAATGCTAACAAGGAGCAATCTAAGGAGCATCAATCGGTCCAAATCCACCGAGAGCAGAGGAGAATGAAGGACATCAAACATAGAGGAAAATATGAGCCCAGGATACAGAAGGTGCCCTATGATCCAGAAATTACACCGACATGAGACCAGAAGAACTAGATGGTGCCAGGCCACCACCAATGACTGCCTTGACAGGGAGCATATTATAGACTCCCTGATGTAGTGTGAGAAAAATGGGGTACAGGTCTGAAATTCTGTTATAAGACCAGACTTGATGGTTCAACATCCCGAGGGCCCTCCGAGAACTTGGCCCCTAGACTCACTGCTGGCCCACAGCTGAAACCAGTACCAGAGACAAGTCTTCTGCTTTAAAAAATTGGACTATAAAACATTAAACTGCCAGGGCAGCTCCCCAAAGAAACAAGATAGGAGGGTGGAGAAGAGGGGACAGGAGCTGGTTGTATAAATATGGGACATACAAGGTATAGATGAGGAGTTTGGCTATCACAGGGCTGGGAGAGCAGCTAGAGTTGCAAAGATGTATGTGTATGGGGTTTTATATGGCAAATTGACTTAGACTGCAAACTTTCACCTAATCACAATAAAAAATAAAATCCCCCCCCAAAAGAATCAAAGACCTACCTATAAAATCAAAACAACAAAGACCATGGGAGAAAAATAGGGACAATGCTGGGAGCCCTAGTACACAGCATAAACAGACTACAAAGTATCATTAACAACCCACAAACACTAGAAAACAGATAACTCCCAAAAATCAAACACCTAGGCTCTTCCAAAGACTTCACCAAAACAGGAAAAAGACTACCTGCAGACTGGGAAAGATCAACATACGACCAGAAAAACTAGGAGGCGCCCAGCTACCACCCACTGACTGCCTTGATACGGAACACAGTGTAAAGTCCCTGACATCATGGGAGAAAAATGGCTGTGCAGAACTAGAACTCTATTAAAATACCACACTTTTTTGGTCCGTCAGACTGGACAGTCCCCTAAGGACACTGCTCCCAAACACTCTGTCAGCTCTGAGCTTAAACAGTATTGAAACCAACTCTTCAGACAAAGACTGGACTACAAGACACAGAGTGATGCTGTCACATAATGTGCTTCTTGGCTTTAAATATATACATGAGGCTGTCTCAGCAGCTCTTGTCCAGAGTTGAGATGAGAGGGGAGATGGGAACAAGAGTTGGTTGAGTGGTTACAGGAAGTACAGTGTGGAAAGGAGCAGTGTCCTGCCACAGGGTGGCAAGAGCAGCTAGAGTTGTATAGTGGTGTGGAGTTTTAATGGCTGACTTGGATTGTAAACTGTCACTTAAAGCACAATACAATCTTTTTTTAAAAAACTGATTAGCTGATTACATCAGACCACATCATGCAGGTCATTACATCACAAAATGAAGGATAACTATATTATAACTGTAAACCACATCCCAACCAAGTAAACACACAACCTTAAGATAAAACTCAAACAATGGTAACTTTCTGATTCTGAGATTTTCTGGATATGCACAACAGTCTTGCTGATAATACTAGTAACTACAAAACTCAAGTGTTCCAAGATGATGAAGCCTACCCAGTGTTAACAACTTACTCTCAAATCATCAGACAAGACAAATTGTTTATACCATTCTCATCATTTTTGAAGCTTAAAATTCTTTAAAAAGACAAGAAAAAAATTAAAAGCAAAAACAAAACTTTACTTATTCTCCCAGACTTCTGCATTTCGGCACCAATAACACAATGGGCATTTCTTCTTCTCCAACTATTCAAATCAAAAATTTGGGAATTTTTTTAATTACTCTCACTCCTTCACCTTACATTCCAATCCACCAGCAAATTCAGCTGCGGTCCCTTAAAAATATGTATCTCCTCCAGCACTGCTCCACACCAAGTCATGATCATCTCTTAGCCTGGAATGTTACAGTGGTGTCCAAATCAATCCAGCTTGTTTTTCCCTTCAAGTCCTCACAGATCTATTTTGCACACAATAATGAATGAGGTTTTTCTTCTTAAAAAAAGTCCGAGTCCGTAAACACTCCACTCAGAATCTTTCACTTGTTCCCATCACACCTTGGATAAAATCCAAAGTCACTGTTATGGTTTACATGGCTATGTATGATCTTGTCCTCGCCTATCTCTCTTTATTTTTTAATTTTTGAAAGATGAGTTAGTTTATTATTCTTAAAAAATACAAAACACAAATTTGTATTTCATCCTTGCGAAGAGACCATGCTAATCTTTGTCCTTCCAGTTTTAGTGAATGTACTGTCAAAGTGAGCACCTTCCCTATTTACTGATGTTTAGCTCTTCTGATGGTTTATGCTTATGTCAGCTTTGCTAGGCCATGATTCTTAGTGGTTTGGGAGATATATAATAATCCTCCACTGTGTGAACTGATACGCACAGCCAATCAGCTGGAAGGAGTGCTTCCTTGGGTAGGAGTGTACAGCCTGCACTCAGTATATACAAGGTCTGATAATTAAGTTCAAAACCTCATCCTAGAAAAAGTGTTACATACCACACTGCTGCTGATATCACTACCGTCACCTTCAAAGTACTCCCCTTGGGAGACTATGTCAGCGCCTACTTCACCCTTCAAAGCAATTTTGGAACTCCTTCTGGAACGGCCATCAGAGCTGTCTGTGGTCATATTACCCTTCATGTCCCGAGTATCATCAAAATGTCTTCATCTTTAGGTAAAGAAAAAAGTCACTGGGGGCTAAATCAGGTGAGTAGGTAAGGTGTGCCAATACAGTTACTTGTTTATGGGCTAAAAACTCCCTCACAGACAACTATACAATTAAGTTTGCAAACCTGCCACCATTCCACAGTGTGCAACAGGCATTCCAGAAAGAGTTCTAAAATTGCTTTGAAGGGTAGGCTAGATGTTGACATCAATGCATAACTTCCCTAGGGGAGTACCTCAAAGGTGACCGTAGTGATACTTACTTAGCAATGAGGTATGTAGTAGCACTTAAAACAATTACGTTTGCAGACCTAATTGTCAGACCTCATATATACGGATGTTCTGGCAAAACCTGCTCTCTCCCTTTCTGATCCTGCATTTGTCTTATCATCCTCCAACCTCTGGTTCTTAGGACATTGACAAGACTTCAGCCTACTGCCTGATCTGCACTGCAGATTTTACATTCACTAGCTCCTACAATCTGGTGACAGCAGCCTGCCACCTAAACTGCAGATTTTGAGTTTGTCATTCACTGCAATCACAGGTCAGGAGAAGCCTCTAGATGGCTGCCTGACCCATGGATTTCAGATTAGCCAGTCTCCACAATTATGCACTATTTCCTTGAAATAAACCTATGTATATTTATATATAAGCTTTAACGGTTTGCTCTCTGGAGAACTCAGCCTAAAACAACTCTACTGCAGTTAGCAGCCATACTAAAGTTTGGTTAGGATACTTCCTCCACCCAAGACGAATACAATAAATGATTCTCCCCCAAACAAGAAGATTCTCTGGAGTGCTATACAGTCAAAAACATAAATATCCACTACAAATTTCACAGCAATGCACATTTATGATTCTTCCTACCTCATTCTCCAGAATCTCTTCTTCCTCTGCCTGGCTCTAAAACCGATCCACTGTGAGGTGAACCTGAGCTAAGCCTCCATTAATAATCTGACCTTCATGCACTCCCACTCTGTCTGGTAGGCCACAGTGAGATGCTGGGTCTCTTGGGAATTAGTGTAAGTTCACAGCCAGTATCTAGTAATTCCTGAAAACTTTATTTCCTTTTCCCCAATGAACAGTCACTCTCATAAAAGGCTACACATCCCTTAAGGCAAGGCTGGGAGAAAGAATACAGTATAAATGTTTGGCAGCATAGCAAGGTCCTTCTTCAAGGGACTCAAGCCTCCCCTTCATTCAAGGGGTTGTGTGTCTATAAACTGAAAACTGATTGAGAGGCTGACTCTCTGTTCTGGTGATTCAGGTTACGCTGTTGTTCACTCAACCTAGAACACATACAGACCAAGTAACTGTTTAGTTGATTTCTTATTTCACTCCTAGATGCACCATGACTAAGCAGCCAACACCATGATTCCATAAAAGTCAGACTATTGCTTTGACTCTGCTGTCTAGGGTCACCATGAGTCGGATCTGACATGACGGCACTTGGCTTGGCTGCTGTCCACCGTAGCAACAACACCCACCTTGTCTTGTCAACTGAGTGCCGCCACCTGGCACCTGCCACCATGAGATCTGAACAGCCTCACTGTAGTTGGGTACCTTAATTCAGCTAGAGCAGTTTCCACTGTCAAATCTGACTTACACAAAAGAGCAAATAGCAGCCTTCAAGTACGCTGGAGTTCCTTTCACAAATGTGTCCCTAACAGTTGTGACAAAAGGTATGTGCTCTGGCACTCCATGTGAGGGTCTGTGGGTCTAACCTGATTAATCCACTCTAACATGCCAATTTCAGTAAGCCTTTGAAAACCTTCTCCAGTATCCTACGGCAGGTCTGGTACTTAAACTTGATTTAGTGTAGGCCATTGTATAATCCACACTGTATCAAACCAACCAACCAAACTATTAGCTCCTTTTCTAATGCCTCTAGCTGAAACACAAAATGAAGAATCTGTGCTTAGTGGACATTTATCAATAAATTCAGACTGATCTAACTTTATGTTTCTTATAGAAACCCTGGTGGCATAGCGGTGAAATGCTACAGCTGCTAACCAAGAAGGTGGCAGTTTGAATCCACTAAGCACTCCCTAGAAACTCTTTTGGACAGTTCTACTCTGACCTATAGGGTCACTATGAGTTGGAAACCACTCGACGGCACCTAACAACAACCACAACAACATACTATTATCCCATAAACTTAATAGCCATTTCCAACAAATTTCCTGGGTTTCTGTTTTCACATATTAGAAAAGTTAATCAGTTCTTTTGGAGTGAAGCATACCTCCTTGTGAGTCACTCTTTGCACTTCAACTCTGGGGGCTTTCTGGTACTTAAGACTAGTTACAGGTCTAAAATAAAAAATGGATAGTGGAAATGTATTCTGAGGGCATTCAGTCATGTCTCATAAGGCATCTGCCTCACCTAATGACTAAGACACTGTCCCAGGCAGTATCTCCGACAAAGGCTGGATCAGTCTCATTACATGTGGGGGCAGAGAGGCTAACGGTTTTACCTGAGAGGGTAGCTTAGCAGAAATACAGAAATAGATGGAACAATCTCTTCAGACAGGATTAAGAGGACTGGTTCTGTTGGTCACAGTAATTCAACAGCCTTTAGGGGCCCAGTGTCCCCAGCTTCCTAATCACCTGCCCAAATGTTTCCACCTCAAAGTTTCAAGATTCCATTTCTTCCCAGTCAATCCCCTCACTTTAACTTCAAACAACATTCAAAGCTGGGAATTCAGTTAGTAATTATAATTCACCCAGTCTTATCATTAAGACTTGCGGCTTGATTTCCAGCAATATCATCCATTACTACAAGAAATAAGGCTTTCTTTCAGGGTACAAGTGGCAGCTTTGACATCTTTTAAGCACATATATATGTATACACACATACATATGAATTCATACGTATGTGTGTGTATATACACACATATTAACAGAGAAATTTTTCCAAAAGAAATGGCTCACATGCCTGTAGAGGCTGGCAAGTCCCAACTCTGTGAGGTCAGGCTGGAGGCTTCTCAGGACTCACATAGCTACAGAGGCTGATGAATCCAAGATTAGCAGGTCAGACTGTAGGCTCCTGGCTCATGGGCTGCAAAGGGTGACAGATCCCAAAAGGAACAGGCAATACAACAGGCCACTGGCTCAAAACCTAAGAACCACGAGAGTAGATGATGACAGGCCGGATACTGGGTCTAGAGGGAGCAAAGCTAGCAATCTTTGATGGAATGTCCATATATATTCGATGTGAGCCCCACCTCCAAGGAAACTCCCCTTATAACGGATTGGCTGATAACATCAGTTTACACTGTATCACAACTATGTATATGTAATGATAACTACATCATTAAATAATTGCCAGATTACATAGCTGCCAAACCACAGAGAATCATGGTCCATCCAGCTGACACAGAACCTTTACCATAACACCAGGTATGCAATGATGTAGGAAAATGCTGCCCTATCAATCAATATAAAAAACCCGAGATAACATAAATGATAGATTAGCAGACAAGGTGACTAATAATGTCATAATCATATTCCATGTATTCAGAGAGGCTGAGAAGAAATGTCACAAACAGGTATGGATGATATACTTAAAATGAAAATTTTAGTAGGTAAAAATGTTCAAGCTGAAGTACACAATGGATGGGACTAACAGTAAATTAAAGACTGCTGAAAACTACTAATAAACGAACACACAGCAACAAAAATGGTCTTAAAAAAGAAACAGGGAAAAACTTAAAAATAAGCAAAGGATTAGTGATCTATACAACAACCTGAAGTAGTCTAACAGGCATGTGACTAAAATATCCAAGTAAGAGCACAGAGATAGAAGGCATTAGTCACAGAAATAACTGCCAAAATATTTCCAAATTTACTTGGCTTGGCATACAGCCATAGATTCAACATGCTTAACAAACCCAAAGCAAAAGAGACATCAAGAACACTATACATGAAAGTGTATCACAATCAAGTTGCTTAAAAAGTACATATGTAAAGGAATAATAATGGGGATGGCAACAGATTTCTCATCAGGAATAATGAAATCCAAAAGCCAGTGAAAGAACACCTTTATTGCAAAGGTAGTCCTCGGGTTATGAACAAGAGTCATACCTCTGTCTCTAAGATGAATCTGTAGGTAAGTCTGAAGAGTACACACAGTTCCTACTTAGAGTCAGTAAATCAACGTGTGCCTTAGTATGTAGTATACATGTTACCTCTCTACGCAAAGAAAACACTTAGAAAACACAAACCACCCAATGTTTCATGAGCATCCAAGAGCAGTATGCACAATCAATATTACAAAACCATCATATTTAACTCAAAATTTTGCAATAACTGATTTTTTTAGCAGTTCGTTTTTCAGTATGAACCATTCTTAACTCAGGGACTTAACAGGCTTTACGACAGCTTGTTTTTAAGTATAAATTTTCTATAAGTCAGACATTCAAACCAAGGGATTCCTTGTACTCAAAGAAAAATTTGCGCACTTAAGAATTTCAGATCCTTAAAACATATCTTTCAAATATGAAACAGATATAAAGACTTTTCCAGATTTAAAAAAAAAAAGAATGCTGAAATAATTTCATCACCAGAAGATCAGGTAGGAAAAGGAGTGCCAAATGTCAAAGTAATCCTACCTAAGCAAACGGCCAACAAGCTGCGCACGCAAGGAACAGTTTTTAGTATTTTTACAGTGTCTACAAGGTTGTAGCACGAGGTTTGAAACAGGCATAAAAATGAAAATGATGACAATAAATGGCCAGAGGGGGGTTACAAATTACACTGTATCCACCGAAAATACATGCTGTAAATCCTAACCTTTACACCAGTAGTTATAATCCCCCTTGGGAATAGATTGTCTTGTTATGTTAACAGGACAAGAAGTATACAGTATGTCCTACATCAATCTCCTTAGAAATATAAAATAAACAAGCAAGTGAAAGAAGCAAAGATGTAGAGAGACGGCAAGTCACGTAAAGAACACCCACGAGCAGAAGAAGCTCAAAGAGATAAAGACCTACCTTCAGAGCCAAGAGAGAACACCCTCCCTTAGAGATTTCCAGCCTCCTAAACTGAAGGAAAATAAATTTCTGTTTATTGAAGCCATCCATTTGTGCTATTTCTGTTTTAACAGCACTAGACAGTTATCTAGTTATCTAGACAAGGAGAAATGGAAGTATATTGTTAGGCTCCTATATTCTACAAGAAATGGTACGATATTACTAGAGGGTAGATTGTGATGGATACTAAAAATTCTAAAGTTAAAGTTTTAAAAAAGGGGAGAAAAGCTGCATAAAAGTTAGCCAACAAAAATAAGTAAACCAAACGTAATTATAAAAAGCATTTAATCCAAAATAAAGCAGTAAAGAAAAAGGAAACAAAAAAACAAATACTACATATAAAACACAAAAAGTAAAATGGCTGATTAGAACCCAACCACAGAGATAACACTATTATTATACAAATTATTAAAAGCTAGACTTAAAACGCAGTAACAGTCAAATTCAGTTTTTTAAAGGGCAGAAACTCACTTTAAATATAGCAAAGAGGGTTGATGAGAAATAAAATGACAGAACATAACAGCAATGAGCAATCTATAAAGCAAATTAAGAAAATTTCATTTACAACAGCATCTAAAAATACCTACAAATAAATTTAACCAGGAACGTGAAAGACTTACACAATGAAAATAATTAACTACTACTGTTAAAGAACTAAATAAATGGAAAGACAGTCTGTGTTTACAGACTGGAAGATCTAAATATTGTTAAGATAGCAATACTACCCAAAATGATCTTTAGATGTGATGCAATCCCAATCAAAATTCCAACAGCCTTCTTGCAGAAATGTAGAAACCAATTCTCATGTTAGCATGGACTTGCAAGGGGCCTCAAATACCAAAAGCATCCCTGAAGAACACAACAGGAGGACTCACACTATCCTATTTTAATATATAATAAAGCTACAGTAATCAAAACAGACTGCAACTGGTGTAACAGACACAGACTCATGGAATAGAATTAAGAGTCAAAAAATAAACCCATAAGTCTACAGCCCATTGATTTCTGTCAAGGGTACTAGTCAATGCAATGAGGAAAGAGCAGTCTCTTCAATAAATGGTGCTGGGACAGCACCATGCAAAACAGTGAAGCTGGACTCACATTTAACACTATATACAAAAAAGAACAAACAGATGGCTGTTAAGAGCAGTTTTTATTAACCCAGGGACTACCTTCATTGTACGCCAAAAGAAACGAACAAAGAACAGTCAAATGTACAGAGACCAAAATTTATTTACGGGGCCCTAGTGGTGCAGTGGTGAAGAGGTGCTGCATACTACCGCTGCAAACTAAAAAGGCTAGCAGTTCAAATCCACATGTCACCACCCCTTGGGAAACCTTTAAGGCAGTTCTACTCCATCCTTAAGGGTCGCTGTGAGTCATAATCAACTCGATGGCAACAAGTTTAGTTTCAGTTTATGGTGACAGAATAACTACAATGATTAAATGTTGCACAATTAACCGATATCAATAATTACATTGACATCAACCATCAGGTAATGTTATGCACCTGTAAAAAGTTGAACTAAAAATATCACCTGGAGTCTCCTTTACACCAAACAATAATTTAGTTTGACTAGTAAAGAATGTCTGTCTTGACAAGGTCATAAAAGCTGTACAGAAATATCCAAACTCCCTGAGGGGCCAAATTACTGGGCTGAGGGTGTGAGCTGTGACCACAGTCTCAGAGGAACATGTAACTCAAATATCATAACATAGCTTTTATAAAGAGAATGTTCTACATTCTACTTCAGCTGAGTAGCGCCTGGGGTCTTAAAATCTTATGAGTGGCCATCTAAGATACCACACTAGTCTCACCCTGTCTGAGCAAGTGAGACTGAAAAAACAAAGACATAAGAGAAAGATTTGTCCAAACGACTAATGGACCACAAGTACCACATCCTCCACCAAACTAAGTCCAGAACAACTAGATGGTACCCAGCTATTACCAGCAATGAGCTGGAGAAAATGTTGAACAAAATTCTAATTCACCAAAAAAAAAAAAAAAAAAGACTAGATTTACTGGTCTGATGGAGACTGGAGAAACACACTAGTAATACGGTCTCTGAACACCCTGAGAGCTCAGCAATTAAGCCACTCCTAAAGTTCACCAATCAGAAAGACTGGACAGTCCATAAAACAAAACAAGACTAAACAGGTACACCAGCCCAGGGGCAAAGACAAGAAGGCAGGAGGAGACAGAAATCTCACAATGGGAAACCCAAGTCAAGAAGGGGAAAATGTTGTCAAGGGGTTGGCAATCAACATCACAAAATAACAGGTGTATTAACTGTTTAATGAGAAACTAAGTTTATTCTGCAAAGTTCCTCTAAAGTACAATAGAAAGAAAAAAAAAGTACACCTTGAGCACTGTTCTGTTTCAAGATCTATCTGTATGGGATCAAACTGACAACAACTTGAAAGATTAGATACGAAATTTAAGGGCAGTGAGTTTATTTCAATGAGAATAAAATTTTAGATAAGGATGGCGAGAATGGTTATGTAACTTGAAGAACGTAGTGTCACAGAAACTGAGGAATTAATATATGTTTTGCTGTATGTGTTCTTTTTAAAAAGTTAGATTTAAAAATCAAAATAAATTTTTAAAAAACAGACTGCCAAAGCCAAGTGCTGTCGAAAAAAACAGATTAAGGGCCTAAAATGTAAGATCCCAAACCACAGGCCTCTTACAAGAAAAAGAGGGTTAGTGCTTTCAGACCTCATTTTTAACACGAGATTCTTAGACACAACACCAAAAGTATGTGCAACAAAAGACAACATAGATAAATTGAACTTCATCAATAAAAAGTTTTGCAGAAAAAAGGACTTCAACAACAAAATGAAAAGAAAACCTATAGACTGTAAGAAGAGTTAGGGGAACCCTTTATTGAAGAAAGGTTTAATACCCAGAAAACACAAAGATCTCCTAGAGCAAAGAGACAAACATCTAAACAACAACCAAAAAAAAGGCAAGAGACTGCAATGGATATTTCACAAAAGAAGATACACCGAGGACCAACAAACACATGAAAAGATACTTAACATCATCAGTCATTAGAGACGCACACTAAAACCACAAAGAGGTATCACTAGCCTCAATAGGATAGCTCTTTTAAAATAAATAGGTCAGTTCTACCCTGGCCCCTAGGGTCGCCATGAGTCAGATCCGACTCGAAGGCACTTGGCTGGCTTGGCAGACAGCAAATACTGGTGCGAATGTAAAGAAACTGGAATTCTCATCCGTTGCTGGTGGGAATGCAAAATGGTACAGCCATTTTGGAAAACCCTTTGGTGGTTCTTCAAAAAGTTAAACACAGAATTATCATATGATCTAGCAATTCACCTCTAGGTACATATTTTAAAAGACACCTGAAAGCAGTACTCTCTCTCTCTCTCTCTCTTTCTCTGTCTCTCACACACACATACACAAAGTTCACTGCAGTCACATTTACAAGCAAAAGGCAGAAACTGAAATGCCCATTAACAGATGAGTTTAGTAAACAAAATGTGGTGTATTCATACAATGGATTACTTAGACATAAAGACAAATGAAGTCCTCATACGTACTACAATTTAGATTAACCTAGAAGACATTATGCTGAGTGACATACGTTTCCAAAGACCAAATATTGTATGACCCTACTTACATGAAACAGCTAGAGACAGACAAATGTATAGACACCTAAGTTTACCAGGGTAGAAAAGATAGGGAGCAAGTAGTCACTGGTTAAGAAGCACTGGGCAACGGCAATGAAAAATTTGGCAATGGACGTGAATGACAGTTATACCAACACGGTTAATGCAATCAGTCACTGAATTGTTCATATTAAAAATGATAAATTAACCAAAAAAAGGTAAAAAGATGTATCATACTAACACAAATCAAATAAATCCAGAATGCATATGTTAAAATCGGACAAAGTACATATTACAGCAAAGAATATCACCAGAAATAAACACATTCATATCTCACTTATAGAGGATTCAATTGGTAAGAGACTATAAAAGTCCTACATGTGTGTGAAGTTAATAAAAGGACTTCAAAATACATGAAGCAAAACCTGGTAGAACTGAAAGGGTAAAGTGACAAACCCACAATTACAGTGGGAGATTTTAACATTCTTCTCAAAATATTTGATAGAATAAGTGAACAGAAAATTACTTACGATATACAAGACATGAACAACACTATTAACCAACTTCATCTAATTGACATTTACAAAACACCTCAAGTTCACACAAAATACCTAATAAGATAGATAAATTTCTTGGCCAAGAAACAAGCCTCCAGAAGTTTAATTTCTTCATAAAATAGTAATTTTACTGTAACAAGTTTTATAATTTCTTACATATTTTATTAACAATATCAGTATCAAAGTATGTTCTCTGACCACAAACCAATAAAATTAAAAATCAAAAGCTAGACACAGGGAGAATGCCAAATATTGGCAAACAAAATAACACAAATTTCAAAAGCTGACAGGTCGAAGAAGAAAACAAAAGAAAAATAAGCTGGTATTTTGAATTTTCTCAATGAAAATTTTGTAAGTGAAAATGATAAGATGTATCTAAAGCACTACTCAGGAGAGAATTCTGCACCACTAAATACACCTATATTTGAAACAATATCTCAAACGAATAGCCTAAGCTTCCAGCTAAACAAACAAGAGAAACACAAGCAAACTAAAGCCAAAGTAATAAAAATCAGAGTGGAAATACATGAAACAGAAAAATAATAGCAAGAACCCAAGAGCTAGCTGTTTCTGAAGGCAGGGGGGAACCTGATAAACCACTGGCCAGAATGACCAGTTAAAAAAAGAAAAAACAAATTATCACCATTGGAAATAAAGAGGGATAGCACCACTGCAAAGTCTACTAATCTTCCCACAAAGAAATCTTCAAATTCAGGAAGTTTCATTAGTAAATTCTACCAAATAATTAAGGAAGAAATAATGCTAATTCTACATAATCTTTTCCAGGAAATTACCTAAATTAAAAGGACAGCATTACCCTGATTAAAAAAAACTAGACAAAAATATTACACAAAAACACAAACCAATATCCCTCATGACCACATGTGTGCAAATTCTTAACAGATTTTAAGAAACTGAACCCAATGATACACAAAATAAATTTTAAATAAATGGAGTTTATTCCAGCAATGTGGAGTTGATGTACACTAGAAAATACTGCTGTATGTCAGTGAGGTGATTCTGACACAGTGAACCTGTATGACTAAGCAGAACTGAGAACTGTACCCTCCCCCCAAAGAGTTCTCTCGATTGTGATCCTTATCAGAGGAGACTGGCAGGTCCTTTTCTTCCACAGAGCTGCTGATAAATTCTAACTATCAACCAACAGCTAGCATCCAAGCTCTTAATCACTGTGCCACTAAGATTCCCACACAGGAAACAAATTCAATGCAATTCACCGTATTAGCAAACAAAAACAAAATATTATCATCTCAACAAAGGAAAACAATTTGACAAAAATCCAACACCCACTTTTGATTTTTAAAAAAAAAAAAAAATCACTTTCAACAAACAAGCAAACTTCCTCAATTTGATAAAGGGCATCTATGAAAAACTTACAGCCAATATCTTTTTTAATGGTCAAATACTAAAGTGTTTTCCTCTTACGATCAAAAACAGGGCAACCAACAAAGACATCAAAAAATTGAGGAAATGAAAAGCAGTCTTCTCAACAAATGGTACTAAAATAACAGAACAGCCATATATAAGAAAATGGCCCCTGCCTCATACTATAAACAAAAATTAACTAAAAATGGATCAAAGACCTAAATGCAAGAAATAAAACTACGAAACTCTTAAAAGCACAGAATAAATCTTTGTGACCATGTGCTAAGTAATGGTTTCATAAATATGACACCAAAAGTATAAGCAACAGAAGAAAAAAAATAAGTAAATTGGACTAACATTAAAAATTTTCACGCATCAAAAGCCATTATCAAGAAAGTAAAGAAACACCCCAGAGGAGAAAATGTTTCCAAACCATGTATCTCATGAAGGTCAACAAGTCTTAAAACTCAGTAATAAAAAGAAAAGTACCTCAATTATAAAATGTGCTAAGCAATTTAACATGTCTTCAAAAATACACAAATGGTCAATAAGCACTAGAAAAATGCTCAATATGATTAGTCATCAGAGAAATTGAGATCAAAATAAAAATAACATATTATTTCATACCCATTAGGATGTCTGTCATCAAAAAGACTAATAATAACAAATGTTGACAAGGATGTGAAAAAACGGGAACCTTCATGCACTGCTGTTAGGAATATGAAATGGTGCAGTCGTGTGGAAAACAGCCAGACAGTTCCTCAAAAGGCTAAACATAGTTATACATTACTGAGGAATCGTACTACTCAAGAAAACTGAAAACATGTCCACACAAAAACTTTTACATGAATGTTCACAGCAGCATTATTCAGAATAATCAGAAAGCAGAACTAACCCAAATATTCACCAACTGAAGAATGGACAAAGTGGTATACCCATTCAATGGAATATTATTCAGCCATAAAAAGGATGAATTACTCATATAACACAGGTGACTCTTGAAAACATTATGCTAAGTGAAAGTAGTCAGTTACAAGAGATAACACTATATGATTCTATTCATACGAAATGCCCAGCAGAAAATATACAGACATAAAACAAGATACTGCTTGTCTCAGGCTAGAATGACAACAGAGATTGAAAGACAATGGCTAAGGGTACAAAGTGTCTCCTGAGGGTGATTAAACGGTTCTAAAATCAATTGTGAGAATGGCTGTACAACTCTGTCATACAGTAAAAGCCACTGAAATTGCATACTTTACATAGGCAAATTGTATGACATGTAAATTGCAGTCAATGTTCATCACTCAAAGCAGTTATGTTCTTTAAATTCCCATTAACACTGAGTTAGCAAATTCTAAACAAACCCTGTTTGACTTCACGCTTAAATATGCCAGGCGCCTCAAATTTCTAGGGTCGCCATGAGTCGGATCCGAATCGACGGCACTTGGCTTTTGGCGTACTGCAGTTGTTGTGAGGTGCTGTTAAGTCAATTCCAACTCACAAGGACCCGTGCACAACAAAATGAAACACTGCCCAGTCTTAGACCATAACCACAATCATTTTTATAATTAAACCCATTGTTGTAGCCACTGTGTCAATCGCTCTCATTGAAAGTCGTCTTTTTTTTTTTTTTTGCTGACCCTACGTTCTCCTAAGCATGATGTCATTCTCCAGGGACTGATACTCTTGACAACAGTTCCAAAGCAGGTAAGACCCAGTCTCACCATCTTTGCTTCCGAGGAGCACTCTGGCTGTACTTCTTCAACAAGAAATCTGTTTGTTCTTTTGGTACTCCACAGCACATTCAATATTCTTCTCCAGCACCACAACTGAATGGCATCAAGTCTTCTTATGTCTTCCTTATTCATTACCTAGCTTTCACATGCACATGATGCAACTAAAAATGCCATAGCTTGGGTCAGGGCCACCTTAATCTTCAAGGTGACATCTCTACTTTTCAATACTTTAAAGAGGTCCTTTGCAGCATGGCTCATGGCGACCCTAGGGGCCAGGGTAGAACTGACCCCCAGAGTATTCAAGGAGCGCTAACCTTGTGGTTAGCAGTGGTAGCACTGGGTCGCCATGAGCCGGATCCAACTCGACGGCACTTGGCTTTGGCTGGCTTTGCAGCATATTTTACCAGAGCAACATATCCTTTGATTTACTGACTGCAGCGGCTTCCATGAGTACTGATTGTGAAACCAAGTCTAATGAAATCTATGACAAATTTAATCCTCTCTCCATTTATGACAATGTTGCTTAACTGGTCCAGTTGTGCGGATTTTTACTTTCTTGATGTTGAAGTGCAATCCACACTGAAGGCTATGGTCTTGGATCTTCATCAGTTAGTGTTTCAAATCTTCTTCACTTCCAGCAAATAAAGTGGTGTCATCTGCACAACACAGGTTGTTAATGAATTGTCCTCCAACTGTGCTGGCTCATTCTTCATATAATCCAGCTTCACAGATTATATGCTCAGCATACAGACTAAAAAGGTATAGTGAAAAGATACAACCTTGATGCACACCTTTCCTGACTTTAAACCATGCAGTGTCCCCTTGTTTTGTTTGCACAACCACCTGTTGATCTATGTACAGATTCCCCATGAGCACAATTAAATGCTCTGGAATTCCCGTTCTCTTCAGTGTTAGCCATAATTTGTTATGATCCGCACAGTCAAATGCCTTTGTACAGTCAATGAAACACTGGTAAACACCTTTCTGGTATTCTCTCCATTTAGCCAAGATCCATCAGACATCAACAACGATATTCCTGGTTCCACATCCTCTTCTGGATCTAGGTTGAATTTCTGACAGTTCCTTGTCAATATGCTGTTGCAGCCACTTTTGAACATTCTGGAAAAAAAAATTTTAATTGCATGTGTTATCAGTGATATGGTACGCTAATGTCCACATTTGTTTTGATCATCTTTCTTAGGAGTGGACATAAATATGGATCTCCTCCAGTCAGTTGGCTGCGCAGCTGTCCTCCAATTTCTTGGCATAAATGAGTAAGTACTTTCAGCGCTGCATCTGTTTGCTGAAATATCTCCAGTGATATTCCATCAATTCCTGGAGCCTTGTTTTTTGCCAATACCTTCAACGCAGCTTTGACTTCTTCCTTCAGTACCATTGGTTCCTGATCATATGCTACCTCTTCAAATGGCTGAACACCAACCGGTTCTTTCTGTTATAATGACAGTGTATTCCCTCCACCTTCTTTTGATGCTCCTTGAGTCCTCTAATAGTTTCCCTGCAGAATCCTTCACTACTGCAATGCAAGACTTGAATTTTTTTCTTCAGTTCTTTCAGCTTGAGAAATGTAGAACACGTTCTTCCCTTTTGGTTATCTATTTCTACCTCTTTGCACATGTCATTATAATATTTATTTTGCTTTCTCAAGCTGCCCTTTAACTCTTCTATTCAGTTCTTTTACTTTGTCATTTCTTCTTTTGCTTTAGCTGCTCAACCTTTCACAGCAAGTTTCAGAGTCTCTTCTGACATCCAACTTGGTGTTTTCTTTCTTTTCAGTCTTTTTAATGACCTCTTGCTTTCTTCATGGGTGATGTCTTTAATGTCATTCCACAATTCATCTGGTCTTTCATCATCAGTGTTCAACACTCAAATCTGTTCTTGAGATGGTCTCAAAACTCAGGTGGGATATACTCAAGGTTGTACTTTGGCTCTCATGGACTTGTTCTAATTTTATTCAGTTTCAGTTTGAACTTACAAATGAGCAACTGATGGTCTGTACCACAGTCAGTACCTGGTCTTGTTCTAACTGCTGGTGATGGAGCTTTTCCATCATCTTTTTCCACAGATGTAGTCAATCTGATTCCTGTGTTTTTTATGTGGTGAGGTCTGTGTGTACAGTCACCATTCCTGTTAGTGAAAAAAAGTATTTGCAATGAAGAAGTCATGGATTGAATTGCGTCCCCCCAAAAATACATGTAGCCACGTGGCTGGGCCATGATTTCCAGTATCTTGCAACTGTCCTCCATTTTGTGGATTTCCTATGCTGTATGTTAAAGGATTAGGGTGGGACTGTAAATCCGTTTATAAGATCACCTCCCTGCTCCACTGTAAAGGGAGTTTCCCAGCAGTAGGACTTGCACCACCCTTAATCCTTTTAGCCTGAAGAGATAAAAGAAAGGGATGCAGGCTGAGAATTGAGAACCTCACACCATCAAGCAGGCAGCACCCGGAGAAGATCTTGTCCTTCAGACCCGAGGTTCCTGCCCCAAGACACTCCCCAGACAAAGACTGATGAAACACCAGACTGTCCTCCAGCGCCAACTAAGGGGAAAGCCTTCACCTAGAGTGGACATCCTGAATTTGGACTTGTAGCCTACTGGACTACATAAGAATAAACTTTCCTTTGTTAAAGCCATCCACTCTGTGGTATTTCTGTTAGAGCAACCCTAGCTGACTAAAACACCATTGGTCTTGCAAAACTTTATCAAGCAATCTCTAGTATCACTTCTATCACAAACTACCACCCTTCTTTGCTTCCAATCACCAGCAATTATCCATGCATCCTGATTGTATGTTTGATCAATTTCAGACTGCAGAAGCTGGTAAAATCTTCAATTTTGTCCGCTTTAGCCTTAGTTATGTTAACGGGCTTTCCTTCTAGGCGTCTGGGTGTTATCCTATCACTGACTTTACTGCTACTTCAAAACAGATCTTGAAATGTTCTTTATGACAATGAACACAAAACCACTCCTCTTCAAATTTTTGTTTATGGCCAATACTGGTCCAATTTACCTCACTAATGCCTAGGATATCAGCGTTTATGCCTTGCATTTCATTTTTGATGATTTCCGATTTTCTAGGAAGAAGGACCCTGCAATCTACCTCTCAAAAGAATTAGCCAAGGAAAACCTTACAAATAGCATAGGAGCACTGTCAGATACAGTTACAGAAAATGAGTCCCCCCAGGCTCGAAGGTATTCAGAACATGACTGGGGAAGAGGTACCTCCTCAAAGTAGTGTCAACCTTAATGTCGTGGATGGAGTAAAACCTTCAAGACCTTCATTTGCTGATATGGTGTGACTCAAAATGAGAAGAAACAGATGCAAGCATCCATTCTCCACTTTGCACATGCATATATCTGCAAATGACTGCAAAAATGCTATGATTATTGATTTTGGTGTTGTCTGCAAATAAATTTTAGGGAGAACTCAAATTCACAAAAAACAGAGTCTTCAAGTAATGAGAATCCCCTGCGTATTTTAACAAACCAAACCCAATGCCGTCAACTTGATTGCAACTGATAAAGACCTTATAGGACAAACTATAATTCCCCACAGAATTTCCAAGAAGCACCTAGTGAATCTGAACTGTCATAGCTTTTGGTTAATAGTCATACCTCATAACCATTATACCACCACGGTTTCCGTATTTCAATAAAGCTGTGACAGAAACAAAACAAGAATGTTTGTTCTCAACACTGCTTTTCAACCATACTGTACTGGAAATTCTAGCCAATGTGATAACACAAGACAAAAAAATCAAAGAAAAGCAGACCGGAAAGAAAATGTAAAAATGTCTTTACTTACAGACGACTATTATCTATCTAGAAAATCTTATAAAAATCTTCAAAACAGCTATGAAAATTAGTGAATTTTTCAAGGCTGGAGGATGCAAATGAATATATAAAAATCAACTGGATGTCTATAAACAAGAAAGCAAGCAAATTTTTGAAATTATCTTTCACAAGGGCTTCAAAAACTATGCAATACTTAAGGTTAAGTTTGACCAAAGATTTCCAAGGCCTGTACACACACACAAACACTGCTGAGAGAAATGAAAGAAGGCAAACAAATTAAGAGATGTCATATTCATGAATCAGAAGACCAATATTTCTGTGATGTCCAATCACTCTAAATTACTGAATAGAGTCAATGCAAGATCAGAATAAAACCTTGAAAAACAACAAAGTTGGAGGAATTATATTACCTGATTTCAAGATTCAATATAATGCTATAATAATCAAGACCGTCTAGGACTGGCATAAACAAACAGATCAAAGGAACTGAACAGATCATCCAGAAAAAGAACCATTATGATTAATTTTGTTTTTGCATTTAGTTTTTTCACTTTATTGTGGTAAAATACATATAACAAAAAGTTTGTCATTTTAACCATTGGTAAGAATGTAATTCAGTGCAATTAAATTATATTTGACATGCTGTGTTAGAATCACCACTAGGGTAACTGATTTTTGACAAAGGTTCTAGGACTATTCAACAGGAAAACAATAACCTTTTCAATAAACGGAGCTAAAAATTATATACCCACACACATACTAAGCTATTGAAAATCTCAGCTCTTACCTCCCAGTATATACAAAAATTCAATCGGAATTTTTCACAGACCTATATACAAGATCAAAAACCTCAAAAATATACATTTAAAAATCTTAAGTGACCTTGAATTTGGCAGAGATTTCGTATACACAACATAAAAGGTATGCACTTAGCAGGCAGGGTTAAGCTGGCAGACTAGCCACACATTTCCTATAATTCCTCTAACAACTAAGACCTTGAGAAACAACTAAATGGAATAAAAGGACATTCTAAGAGTCCCAAGATCAAGCAGAAAGCTGTGAGATGAGACTGGCCAGATACGCAGCTTCAGAAGGGCCTGCTACTGCTGGCACAGGAACAGTCTGACACCACAGGACAAGAGATTATCTTTACTGTCTGGGAACTTCAGCTTGGAACCACAGCACCTGGGAGCACTGCTGAGGCCAGCAGCCATGATGGACAATGGCACCTGTGGGAGTGTGTCTTTCTCAATCAGATGGCTCCAGCTACAGAAGATGGTGGCAGCTGGCAACCAAATGCAGCACTTTCCTTACCCTCCTCTTCTCACCTACACCAGAGGCTAAATTCTGGTACACTATCTGGGCAGGAAGTGAGACACTCTACTTTGTGCACTGAGTTCTCCTAGACTCAGAGAAGGAAACAAAGTGAAGGGTAGAAAAAAAGTTGTGCTGGCTCTCCAGAACTGCACCTACAGAGCCCCAGGAGATTTCCACTGGATCACGTCACGCTAAGTGCTCACAAATCTTTGGGGCTCAATCCCTTCCTATGTGCTGATTTCTCTCCCGTACCCTGCCCTTCCCTACTACCTTCTCTGCTCTACACTGAAGACTAAATTCTGGTACACAATCTGGGCCAGAAATAGTATATTGTAGATGTGTGCCCTGAGCCTTTATCCCATAATCAGAGAGGAAACAAAGGGAAAAGTAAAAGAAAAGTTTTACTGGCTCCCCTGAGATGAGAATCAGTGCACTTACAGACATCAAGAAGATTCCCACTCTAGGCATCTACAGGATGTCATCCTGCTGACCTGATACTGGAGGAAGGGGAGTGGGTGGAGAGGAAGAGATAGGAAACTCTTGGGAGGACAGGAGATGTATGGAGCAGAGAGGAAAAGCGTGCTGTCACCATGCAGGGGCAGCAGTGGAAGCTGTATATAGGTGAGCACGCAAATTTATAAAGGAATTGTACATTTTCATTCAATAATGATAAAAAAATTTTTTTTTTAAAAAAAAAAAAAAAGATCCCCACTGGACATTCTGAAGCTCAAGGCTTGTGAACCCTCATAGCTCAATTCTTTCCAATGTGTTGATTTCTCTCACTATCCTCACCTTTTCCCCTCTACCTTCAGTGCTCTACACTGGATGCTAAATTCTGGTGCACTACCCAGGCTGGAAGTGGAACATTTTACATATGTGCTCTGGCCTTTTCTCCTGAATACAGAGTAAGGAACAAAGGGAGGGACAGAAGACAAGTTCCATAGGCTCCTATGAGCTGCAGACCACAGCAGTACAAAGAAGTTAAGGAATTCCTTAAAGTGAGAACATCAGAGCGGAATGTCGGGATAGCCACAAAGCAAACTACCAATACTGCACAGCAAAACAAGAAACACAATCGAGAAGTCTCAACACGTTAAAAAAATAAAAAGGGTGAGAAGAAAACTCATAAAGAAAAACAAGTGCAACAAAGAAACTGTCAACAACACATAAAAAAGGCACCAAAATGAAAAGCACTGAACTCATACCTATCAATAATTACACTGAATGTAAGTAAGTTAAATATATCAGTAAAGAAACAAAGAGTAACACATTGGATTAAAAAACATGACCCATCTATATGCTGATTCCAAAAAATACACCTTAGACTCACAGATACAAACAAACCAAAAATCAAAAGACAGAAAAATAAATACCAAGCTAACAATATGCAAAGAAGAGCAAAAGTGGCAATATTAACATCAGGTAAAATAGACTTTAAAGTAAAATCCAACACTGTGAATGAGGATGTTCACTGCTTTAGTCAGCTAGTGCTGCTTTACAAGAATTAGGATGAGTGGATGGCTTTAACAGAGGAAGGTTTGTTCTTACACAGTCCAGTAGGCTACAAGACCAAATTCAGGATGTCACTCCAGGGGAAGGCTTTCCCCCTTGTCAGCTCTGGAGGAAAGTCTGGTATTTTATCAGTCTTTGTCCAACAAGCATCTTGGTGCAGGAACCTCAGGTCTCGAGGATGTGCTCTTTTCCTGGTGCTGCTTTCTTGATGGTTCAAGGTTTCCAATTTTCTGCTTGCTTCTCTTTCCTTTCATCTCTGGTAGGCCAAAAGGATTAACAGTGGGGCATGTCATACTCCAGGGAAACTCCCTTTACAGTGGAGCAGGGAGGTCAGCCTATAAAGGAATTTACAGTCTCACCTTAATTCTTCAATATACAGCCTAGCAAAATCACAAAATGTAGGACAATCAAAGTTTTGGGAATCTTGGCCCAGACATACAGCTACACATATTTTCGGGGGGACACAATTCAATCCATGACATCCCACCCTTTGGCAGCCCCAAAATCACACCTTTGAAACATGTAACACATTCATCCCATATGATAGAAGACTTGAATCAGTTCCAGGTCCAAAATTCAAAAATCTTTACATCTATGAAACCTAGAATGTAAACTATCTGCTTCCAAAGATACAATGGCAGAACAGGCACAAGCTAGAGATTCTATTACCAATGGGAGAAACTGCAGGGGAAGAAGGCAGTAATAGGCAACAGCCAAGTCAGAACTCATTACATTAGCCCTCAAAGTTTTGAAAATGCTTCCCCATTTTCTGAGACATTTTACACAACAGCTTAGCCCTCCAGAGTCTAGGTATTGGCCACACTCTCCAGATTCTTTGGCTTGGCTGGCTCCGGATTCTGAGTGGAGACCTCCAGCCCTGCACTGTAAGTCTGCCTTGAAGGTCCATGTCATACATTGAATTGTGTCCCCCCAAAAATGTGTAGCCATGTGGCCGGGCCATGATTCCCAGTATCTTGTGGCTGTCCTCCATTCTGTGGTTTTCCTATGCTGTTTGTTAAAGGTTTAGAGTAAGACTGTAAATCCCTTTATAAGATCACCTCCTTGTTCCACTGTAAAGGGAGTTTCCCCGGGGTATGGCTTGCCCCACTCTTAATTCTTTCAGCCAGCAAGAGATAAAAGGAAAGAGAAGCAAGCAGAGAATTAGAAACCTCATACCACCAAGCAAGCAGCAGCGGGAGAAGAGCGCGTCCTCCAGACCTGAGGTTCCTGCCCCAAGACGCTCCCTGGACAAAGACTGATGCAATATCAGACTTCCCTCCAGAGCCGACAAGGGGGAAAGCCTTCACCTGGGGCGGACACCCTGAATATGGACTTGCAGCCTACTGGACTCTGTAAGAATAAACCTTGCTTTGTTAAAGCCCTCCACTCTGTGGTGTTTCTGTTAGAGCAGCCCTAGCTGACTAAAACAGTCCACTTGGACAGAAACTCTGCCCCATAGGCTTTAGGTGCCCTAAGCCCAACTGAGTGGCAATTCCAACCTTACAAAAACAGGACACCATGGTTCCCCCCTTTCAAACCCCTGAGGTCATGGCCATAACTTTTTAGGCTGACGCAGCTCAACCTCTCACGTTGTTTGTCTCTTCAGTTTCTGCTTTCTATGGTCACATGGCCTGGACCTCAGGCCCACATATGCCCTGCATGAGCAAATGTTCCAAAGCTCTGTAGCTCCACTGATTCAAGTGCCTGGAGGCACTCCACTCTTGCTTGAAAGCATCCTGCACAAAAGCACTCAGCTCTCTCACTCTGTGGGTCAGGAACACTAGTTCCACTGATTCAAGTGCCTGGAGGCAACCCGTTCCATGAAGACAACTCTGTGAACACGCACTTAGCTCCCTTGCTTGATGGGTCAGCTCTAGCACTGCCTCTGGTTCTACTGCTGCCTCTGCTGTTGCCACCAGTCCTCTGTTGTTTCTCACCACCTGCGCCTTCTTGTTTCTGAATTTTCTATCTATTCACAGTTTTAAAACAGCTCCCACATTTTAGATATTTGATAGAGCAGCACCTCACTCTCATGGTACAAAATTCTGTTTTAGTCAGCTAGTGCTGCCCTGACAGAAATACCACACAGCGGATGGCTTTAACAAAGGAAGGTTTATTCTTATACAGTCTAGTAGGCTACATTCACTATTTCTCAAAGGGACAATACATAAGGAGGATATGACACTATAAAGTATTTAATATCACAATATTGAATATTTACAATATTGAATACATTGAATAAACACTAACAACACTGAAAAGTGAGACAGATCACTCAACAATAAAAGTTGGAGACTTCAACACACCACTTTGATCAATAGACAGGAAATCCATAAAGAAGCTCAATAAAGATACGGAAGATATTATTGCGACAATCAACCAACTCAACCTCATAGACATATACAGACCTCTGCACTCAACACTAGACCAGTACACCTTCTTTTCTAATGCACAAGAAACATTCTTGACAACAGACCACATATTAGGCCATAAAGCATGTTCCAACAAAATCCAAAGCAATGAAATACTGCAAAAACACTTTCTCACATCATAAAGCCACAAAAGTTGCAAGCAATAGCAGAAAACGCAAGAGTGGAAAGAGAGAAACACCATGCTCAAAAATTTCTGGGTTATAGGAGAAATCAAGAATACAGTAAAAAGGAATAAGCCCAGATAAGTAAAGCATTACTGAAGAAGAAGAACACACTGGGAGGCCTCTCACTACCCAACTTTGGAACCTATTACACTGCCACAGTAGTCAAAACAGGCTAGTACTGGTACAAAAAGTGATAGATACATCAATGGAACAGAACTGAGACCCCAGAGATGACACTATCTTCTTATGAACAGCTGATATTCAACAAAGGCCCTAATACTAATATTAAACTGGGGAAAAAAACAATCTCTTCAACAAATGGTGCTGGCAAAATTGGATACTCATCTGCAATAAATTGAAACAGACCCACATCTTACATCTTATACAAAAACCAACTCAAAATGGATAGAAGACCTAAATAGCAAATCTAAAACAAAGTTCATCCAAGAAAAAATAGGAACAACAATGGAAGTTTTAATACAGAACACAGACAGACTTCAAAATCTGTCAAATCACAAACAACAGAAGACAAAATAGATACATGGGAACTATTAAGAATCAAACACTTTTGCTCATCCAAAGACTTTATTAGAATTAAAAGGCCACCTACAGAATGGAAAAAAATATTTGGCAACTCTATGTCAGACTGATGCGTGATCTCCATAATCTACAAGGTACTACAAAATATCAACAAGAAAAAGATAATTCATCCAATTAAGCAATGGCCAAAAGAACTGGACGGACACTTCTCTAAAGAAGAGATCCAGGCAGCCAAAAAACACATGTGGACATGCTCACGATCATTAGCTATTAGACTGAAATCAAAACTACAATGAGATACCATCTCACCCCAGTAAGACTGGCCATGATTCAAAAAACACAAAACAACAAATGCTGGAGAGGATGTGGAGAAACTGCAACTCCCCTACACTGTTAGTGGGACTGCAAAAGGTGCAACCTCTTTGGAAAGCAATCTGGTGCTTCCTTAAGAACCTGGATCTAGATACACCATTTGACCCAGTCATTCTACTGCACGGAATATATCCTACAGAATCAAGGCCATTCACACCAACTGATACATGCACACGAATGTTTATCGCAGCACAGTCCACAACAGCAAAAAGATGGAATGAACCCAGATGCCCAACAACAGAGGAATGGATAGGTAAACTGTGGTATATATACTCAACAGAACACTATGCAAGGATAAAGAACAATGATTTTAGGAAACATCTCATAACCTGGTTTCACTTGGAGGACACTATGTTGAGTGAAAGTAGTCAGAGACAAAAGGACAAATATTGTATGAGACCCCTACGATAAGAACTTAGAAACAAATTCATGCATAGGAGAAAAGACTCTTTGATAGCTACAAGGGTAGGGAGGAAGGGAGGACAAGGAGGGGAGGACTTAGATAGCTGGTAGACACTTGGTTGGGTGAAATATGGAACAGCACACGTTAGAAAGAAGATCAGTATTAACTGGGCTTCAACATAACATGATTACTCCTCCCATCTTAATCCAGTATTACAAGGACAGAGTAGCTGGGGCAGGGGGCCGGGGACTATGCTCTCAGAGGAAACCAAGGCCAAGTGGCACAACTAGCATTTTACTAAGAGAGCCCTCTACATCCCACAGTGGTGGCTGGCATCTGAGGTCTTAAAAGTTGCCAAGCTGCCATCCGATGGTATAGCAAATGGTCCCAACTTAGCATGAATGGATGATCACCAAGAACCAAAACGACTTGGGGGAAAGAGAACCCAGAAAACAGAGACCCACGCAAGAGAGTAACTATGCTGACTCGTGTCCAGAAGAGCTGGATGGTGCCCAGCCACCACCAGTGATAGTCGTGATGGAGCTCATAAAGTTGAGTCTCACTGCAACACAAGAATAAAAAGGGGTGCACTCTGAGAGCTCCATTAAAAGACCTCAACTGACGGTCCATGGGCATCAGGGTTCCCCTGGGAGCACGGCCCCTGGTCCTGATGCTGCCCCTGTCATAAATCATAATGGAGGTCAACTCTTGGACAGGAATAGATTGGATCTGGCAACACAGAGTGACCATATCATGTGCGCACTTTATGGCTCTATGCATCTATAGCGTGTCATCCTGATGAACTCTCACTGGAGGAAGGGGAGTAGGTGGAAAGGAGGGGATATGAGATTGTTGGCAGGATAAGACACATATGGTGTAGAGAGGAAGAGTGTGCTGTCACTGGGCAGGGAGAACAGTGGGAGCTGCATATAGACGGGCACACAATTTATATGGGAGTGTACATTTTCATTCAATCACACTTTAAAAAAAAGAAGACAGTAAGGAAATTAATGGAATTCAATGAGTATGAAAACATCCTACCAGAAACCATGGGATACAGCAAAAGCAGTGCTCGGAGATCAATTCATCTCAATAAATCCATGTATCCAAAATGAAAGGGCCCAAAAAGAAACACAACAACAAAAGACTTCCTCAGTTACCAGAAGAAAACAGATAATAAAAATCAGAGCTGAAATAAATGAATTAGAGAATGAATAAACAAAAGGATTAACAAAACCATAATGCTTTTTGTTTTGTTTTGTTTTGTTTTGACAAGATCAACAAAAATCAATAATCTACTGGCCAACTCACAAAGCAGAAGAGGAATCAAGAAACCCAAAGAAGAGATAAGACGGGTGGTCTCACACCTGACTCAATGAAAATTAAAAGAATCATAACAGGGTATTATAAAAAACTGTAATTTAATAGATTTGAAAACCTACAGGAAATGGACAAAGTTTTGGAATCACATTGCCTATCAAGACTAACACAAACTGAAGTAGAACAACTTAATAAACACATCATAATGGAAGAAATGTAAAAAGTAACCAAAACACTACCAACCAAAACAAGTTCCGGTTCAGACAGCTTCAGTGAAGAATTCTATCAAACTTTTAGAGATAATACCAACATTACTAAAGGTATCTGACAGCACAGAAACAGATAGAACACTCCCAAAAATCATTCTACAAAGCCAGCATAACACAGATACCAAAACCAGTTAACAGCATAAAAAATGAAAACTGCAGAACAATGTCGCTCATCTATTTAGGTACAAAAACCCTCAACAAAATTCCAGCCAACAGAATTCAACATCAAAAAAAAAAAAAATTAACCATAACCAAGTAGGATTCAGACAAGGAATGCAGGGATGGTTCAATGTTAGAAAAACAATTAAGGTAGTCAACAAAAGAATAAATAAAGCAAAAGAATCACTTGATTTTATCAACTGATGCAGAAAAAGCATTTGACAAAATCCAACACCAATTCATGTTTCAAAAAAATTCTTGGCAAAACAGCAAGTGAAATTTCTCAACATAGTAAGTGGCAGCTACGCAAAGCCAACAGCCAGCATCATCCTGAATGGACAGAGACTGAAAGAATTCCTCCAGAGAACAGGAACCAGACAAGGATGCTCACCACCTTTACATATTGTGCTGGACGTTCTAGCCAGAGCAATCAGACAAGATAAAGAAATAAAGGGCATCTGCCTCAGTATAAAAGTAGTAAAATTATCCCTACTGCAGGTGATATGATCTTATACACTGAAAACCCTAGACTCCATTAAAAGAAAAAAAAAGCTACTGGAACTATTAGAAGAGTTCATCAAAGTAGAAGAGTTCATCAAAGTATCAGGATATAAAATAAATAAATCAGTTGGATTCCTTTACACCAGCAAAGATATCATCAAAAAGGAAATCATCAAACCAATACCATTTACTGTAGCCCCAAAGAAGATTAAAGACCTAGGCATAAATCTGATCAGAGATGTAACAGACCTACATGAAAAAAATTACAAGACCCTAGTATAAGAAACCAAGACACAGAAGTGGAGGAAACTACCTTGCTCCTGGATAGGAAGACTTAACATTGTGAAAACGTTCATTCTACCCAAAGCAATTTATACATACAATGCAATCCGAATAGAAATTCCAGTGTCATTTTTTAATGAGATAGAGAAATAAATCATAGACTTCATTTGTAAAGGGAAGAAACTGCGGATAATTAAAGCATTACTAAGTAAAAAGAATAAAGTGGGAGGCCTCACACTACCTGACTTTAGAACCTATTACACTATTACAGTAGTCAAAATAGCCTGGTACCGGTACAAAAACAGATACATACAGTAGTGGAAGAGAAGAGAATCCAGAAATAACACCATCCACCTAGAAACAGCTGGTATTTCACAAAAGCGCAAAGTCTGTGAACTGGAGAAAAACTGCTTCTAACAAATGGTGCTGGCAAAACTGGATATCCATCTGCAAAAAACTGAAATAAGACCTGTATCTCATACCTTGTACAAACTCTAAATAGATGATAGGCCTAAACAGCCAATTTAAAACAATGAAGATTACAAAAGAAAGAACACGGACAACACTGTAAGCTCTAATACACAGTACAAACAGACTGAAAAATATCACTAACAATGCAAAAACAGAAGACAAAAATACATAAAAGGGAACTACCAAAACTCAAAACACGTGCATCTGAAGACTTTGTTAAAAGAGTAAAAAGACTGCCTACACACTGGGAAATAGTATTTGGCAACCACAAATCTGATCGAGGTCTAATCCCCACCATCTACAAAAGACAGAACCAAACCTACTTCTTTATAGCCATAGCACTTAACCATTAGGCAACCATTTCCTCATAATCTATAAGGTACTGCAAACTGTCAACAAGAAAAAGACAAATAACCCAAATAAACAATGGACAAAACACACTGGAAAATGCTGACCATCATCAAGCTTTAGTGAAATCCAAATCAAAACTACAATAAGGTACCATCTTCACCCCAGTATGGCTAGCGTCAATCCATAAAACAAAAAATATAAATTCTGAAGAGTCTGTAGAGAGGGCGGAACTCCTCTATACTGCTAGAGGGAACCCAAAATGGTACAATCTCTTTGGGAAACAATTGGCACGTTCTTAAAAAGCTAGAACCAGAAATACCAAATGATCCAGCAATGCTACTACTTAGAATATATCCTAGAGAAATACAGGCTGTCACACAAACAGATACATGCACATGAATGTTTATAGCACTGTTCACAATATCAAAAAGATAAAATCAACCTGGCTACCCATCAAGTGATGAATGGATAAACAAACTATGGTATATTTACACAATGGAACACTATGCAATGATAAAGAACAACAATGATTTCACGCAACACCTCATAACCTGGAATTAACTGGAAGACATGCTGAGTGAAATCAGTCAGCTGCAAAATGACAAATTTTGTATAAGACCACTATTACAAGGACTTTAATTAAGGTTTATGCACAGAAGAAAATACTCTTTAATGGCTACAAGGATGGGAAGTTAGGGAGAGTGTTATTCACAGATTGTTGTTGTTGCTAAGGGCCACTGAGTCGGTTCTGACTCACAGCGACCCTATGAACAACATAAGGAAACACTGCCCAGTCCTGTGCCACGTCCACAATCATTCTTATGCTTAAGCCCACTGTTGCAGCCACTGAGTCAATCCATCTCATCGAGGGTCTTCTTTTTTGCTGACCCTCAACTCTACCAATTATGATGTCCTTCTCCAGAAACTGATCCTTCCTGAACAACATGTACAAAGTATAGAAGATGCAGTCTTGTCATCTTTGCTTCCAAGGAGCACTCTGGTTGTACTTCTTCTAGAACAGAACTGTATGTTCTTTTGACAGTCCACGGTACATTCAACATTCTTCTCCAACACACAGATTAAATGACAGGAATTTTGTTAGGTGAAAGGAGTGAGAGCACGTGGTAGAGGGGTGGTCAGCATAACTGACAAAAGGTGACCACAAGCACTAGTTTCAGCTCTGGGCTAGCAGGAAGTCTGGGGGCTCTAAACTAAAAGATTTTCTAAATATAACCCCAAATTTTAAAGGACAGAGTAGCAGGGACAGGGGTCTAGGGATCATAGTTTCAGGGGACACTGAGATCAATTGGCATAACTAGTTTGTTTCCTAAGAAACTGTTCTGCATCCCATATTGGTGAGTGGTGCTTGGGTCTTGAAAGCCAGCAAGGTGCCATCTAAGGAACATGAATTCATTCCGGCATACCTGGAGCAACAAAAACGAAGAACATCAAAGACATGAGGAAAACATGAGCCCATGAGACAGAAGGGTCCATATGGTTGGCAGACTACATCAGCATGAGGTAAGAACTAGATGGTGACTGGCCACCACCAAAGACTGCCCTGACAGGGAACACAATGTTGAGTCCTTAACAAAGCACAAGAAAAAGGAGAGTGCAGATCTAGAACTCTATTAAAGGACTAGACCTGATGGTCCAATAACCTTGAGGATCCCCCTAGAACATAGCCCCTGGACTTCCTGTGAGCCCAGAGCTGAAATCAGTAATAAAGCCGACTCTTCAAACAAAGATTGGACTAGACACTGGGATATACAGTGAAGCACAGTGTGTGCACACCTACACTTAATATATATATGAGGCTGTCCAACCGGTTCCCTCTTTAGAGCAGAGAGGGGAGAGCACAGAGGAAAAAACAAGTATTGACTGAGTGGATATCAAAAGTACGGCATGGAAAGGAGAAGCATGCTGTCACAGCGCAAGCAGAGCAGATAAGAGTTGCACAAGGATGTGTTTTGGGGGCAATGCATGGCAAATTGACCTGGGTTCTAAACTTTCACTTTATCTCAAGGAAAACATTGGTTTTTAAAGCATATTAGTTAAATGAAAAAAAAACAATATACTTTACCAAATTTAAAAAACTTTGCCCATCAAAACACACTACTAACAAAATGAAAATGAAAGACACAGTAGGAAAAAACACTTTCAAAACAAATATATGACACAGCATTTGTATCTAACATATGTTCTTAAAAGCTGTGGTGAAGTGAGTTTCTGTGGCCTTTTACTTCAGTTCTTCGAAAAAACAGTTTGAAAGAGTTCCTTCATTCTAGTTTTCTGTTAGAGTTTGTTACTTTTGCTTTTTTACACACCTCTGAAACCTTTACTACTCTCAATACAGTGAACACAAGGACTGACAAGTTTACCAACTCTCATCCTAGAACTACTGCATACTTCATTGCTGAGTATCACTATGGTCGCCTTCAAAGTACTCCCCTTGGGAAGCTATGCACCGATGCCAGCACCTGGTCCACCCTTCAAAGCAATTTTGGAACACTTTTCTAGAATGGCCATCAGAGTTGTCATCCTATTACCCGTGGTGGGCTGAAATGTCATCAAAATGTCTTCCTGTCAATGTTGCTTTTATCTTCAGATAAACATACAGTCACTAGGGGCCAGATCAGGTGAGTAGAGAGGGTGTTCCGACACCATTACAGTTACAGTTAAGTTTGCAAACTTGCCACCACGCTACCATGAGCAACGGCCATTCCAGAAAGAGTTCCAAAATTGCTTTGAAGAGTGAATGAGCTGTTGGCATCTGTGCATAACTTCTCAAAGGGGGTACTTCAAAGGGGTCCCTGGTAATAGTCAGCAATGAACAATTAAATCTGCAGACTTGTCATAACCTGTATATCTACCTTTCAAAGTTTCCTCGCATTTCTTTATGATCTATGCATTCCTCACACCGAATCTACTTTCTGCCACCATAAATTAGCTTGCATTTTCTAGCATTTTATATAAATGATTTAATGCAGTACGTAAATACTCACTACAGGTTGAGGTAAATACACTATCTGTACGCTGTCTGTTCCCTAATATTTTTTTCAAGCACTAACCCACTGCCATTGAGTTGATTCCAATTCACAGTACCCCTATACAAAAGAGTAGAACTGCTCTGTAGCGTTTCCAAGTACTGCCTGGTAGATCTGAATTGCCGACCTTCTGGTCAACAACTGTAAAAAAATATCATAATCAGTTTAACAAAAACATCACTCAACATTCACTGACAATAACCGTAACAATGACTATCAGAGCTTCTATAAAATGGGAATGGTTAACTATATCCTCCTCATATGACTGCTTTAAGGGTAAGTAAAGCACTTATGACAGTAACAGAATATAATAAAAATTCAAAAATTAACAGTAGCTAGCATTTATTAAATTTAGCTTTTAAACTCAATCTTAGTGAGGATCCACTCTTGTACTATACAGTACTGCTTGTAATTATTCATTCAATCAACATTTAATGCATGCCTATTATGTATCAATATGCTCCCCTCAAGAATCTTGTAACTTTAAAATTGTCAAAATACTAATTTCTAAAATATCAAGATCTCATTAAAATTCTAAAATCCTTCAAAAGCTTATAAAATAATAAATGTGTGTATCTTAATACTGGTATAATAAAACCATCAGTAATCAAAATAGGTTTACAGTGAGCATACACACAGATTTGGCTAGTGGGAGGTTAACATTTTCTGTAGCTCACTCTATCAATCCAAACTCTCAAGTAGTACCTAACAGTACTTCTCAGAACTTTCAAGTACATCTTGCCAGAACCTCAAGTTCAAACTTTTCTAAAACTTCAAGCCTAGCCAATTCTCACAAACCCATTCATTCCACATTTTGTAAAAAAAATTTATCTGATCTATTGGTTTTGTTTTGCATTTAATTTTTTTAAATTTTATTGTAGTGAAATATACATAAAAAAGAGCTTGCCATTTTAACCACTGTTTAGCATGTAACTCAGTGCCATTAATTATATTCACCATATTGTGCTGCCATCACCACTATGATCAACTAGGTTTTGACAAAAATTCTGAGACTATTCAACGGGAAAATGACAGCTTACATAGTAAACACCTCAAGGGCTTGAAACATTACTTAGCTATCTCTTTATCTCTGTACAGCATCAACTCACAGCGACCCCTGCAGGACACAGCAGAACAGCTCCACAGGGTTTACAAGGCTGTAATCTTACAAAAAGAAACCCTGACAGTGCGGTGGTTAAGAGCCATGACTGCTCACCAAAACATCATCTGAAACATTGGTGGTTCACCCTGTGACAAAAAGATGTGGTGGTCTGCTCTTGTAAAATTAAAAATCCTTTAGTCATCAAGTAGATTCCAACTTACAGTGGCCCTGTAAAAGAGAGTAGAACCACAGGATTTCCAAGGAGCAGTTAGTGGATTCAAACTGCTAACTGACTGGTCAGTAGCCCAAGCTCATAGAGGAACTATGTCCTCTATTTTCTTCCTATCATCACCTATTTTTCTATTCCCACACCTAAAACATAATCCTTTCAGGCTTTCCCAAGTATGTCTCTAAATTTTTTTTAACTTCTACTGAACACACAAAAAAAGACTACATGTACAATTTTTCCAAAGCATTTTTTTTTCCTAGGCCCCTTGCTGGCTAAAGTATTTCCAAAAATACTTCACTAATCTTGGCTCTCCCTTTATACATGAGGATAATTCAGTTCCTCTGTTACTTTCTAGGACTTGAAGCTTACTATTCCGGATTTCATTACTAGGTTGTCCCAGAGGTAGTTGTGACTTCCATTTAACCAGACCAGAAGTTATACATTCACACTTGCAACAGGTATTTACTGTGAACTTACTATACTGTCAAGCAAAATTCAGTGATAAGATGCCTGGCTAAGAGACCTAATTCTGATCAGTTAATCACATTAAACAATAATGCCTGTCTTCTCTTTCAAATGCTCTTTCTTGCTGTGGTTGTTAAGTGTGATCAAGTCAGTTTCGACTCATAGCAATCCTATACACAACAGAACGAAACACTGCCTGTTCTTGTAACATGTCCACAATAGTTTTTATGCTTAAGTCTATCACTGCAGCCATGGTGTCAATCTATCTTATTGAGCAAGGGTCTGTCTGTCTTTTGCTGACTCTCCACTCTACCATGCAAGATGTCCTTCACCAGGGCCTGATCGCTCCTGACAACACATCCAAAGTATGTAAGACAAAGTCTCACCATCTTTGCTGCCAAGGGGCACTCTGGTTGTACATCTTCCAGAACACATCTGTTTGTTCTTTTGGCAGTCCACAGTACATTCAATATTCCTCACCAACACCACAATTCAAAAATGTCAGTTCTTCTCCTGTCTTCCTTATTCACTGTACAGCTTTTGCACACATATGGTACGAATGAAAATACCATGGCTTTGGTCAGGTGCCCCTTACTCTTCAAGGTGACACCTTATTTTTAACACTTTAAAGAGGTCCCTTGTGGCAGATTCTCCCAATGCAATGCGTCTTTTGATTTCCCGACTGCTGCTTCCACGAGCACTGATTGTGGAACCAAGTCAAATGAAATCCTTGCCAACCCCGATCTTTTCTCCATTTATCACAATACTGCTTACTGGTCTAGTTGTAAGGATTTTTGTTTTCTTGATGTTGAGTTGCAATCCATACTGAAGGCTGAGGTCTTTGATCTTCATTGGTATTTCAAATCCGCTTCACTTCCAGAAAGCCAGTTTCTGCCATCTGCATAATGCAGGCTGCTAATGAGTTGTCCTCCAATCCTGATGGCTCGTTTTGCTTCATATAGTCCATCCATCTTCAAAGCTTATTTGCCAGCATACAGACTGAAAAAGTATGGTGAAAGGATACAACCTGACACATGCACTTTAAACCATGCAGTGTCCCCTTGTTCTGTTCACACGACTACCTCTTGATCCATGTACAGATTCCTTAAGAGCATAATGAAATGTGCTCTGCAATTCCCACTCTCCAATCCACACGTCGAATGCCTTTGTATAGCCAATGAAACACAGGTAAACATCTTCCTGGTATTCTTTGCTTTTAGCCAAGATCCATCTGACATCAGCAGCAATATCCCTCATTCCACACCCTACTCTGAATCCAGCTTGAATTTCTGGCAGTTCCTTGTCAATATACCGTAGACATCACTTTTGAGTGACCTTAAGAAAAATGGTACTTGTGTATGACATTGTTTGGCAATTTCTGCATTCGGCCAGATCATCTTTCTTGGGAATATGCATAAATACGGACCTCTTCCTAGTCGGTTGGCCAGGCAGCTGTCCTTGAAATTTTCCAGCATAGACAAGCGAGCACTTTCAATGCTGCATGAGCACTTTCAGCGCTGCATCTATTTGTTGAACTATCTCAATTGATAGTCCATCAGTTTCTGGCTTTCTTTTACCAATGCCTTCAGTGCAGTTTTAACTTCTTCCTTCAGTAGCATCAGTTCCTGATCATACACTACCTCTTCAAATGGCTGAACACTGGCGAGTGCTTTCTTGTATAATGACTCTGTGTATTCTTTCCATCTTCTTTTGCTGCTTCCTGAGTCATTCAGTATGACTATTATTCAAATTTACACACCAACCACTAAGGCCAAAGATGAAGAAACTGATTTTTACCAGCTTCTGCAGTCCAAAATCCATTGAACATGCAATTAGAATGCACTGATAATTTCTGGTGACTGGAATGCAAAAGTTGTTGGAAACACAGAGGGATCGATAGCTGGAAAATACAGCCTTGGTGACAGAAATGATGCCAGAGATCGCATGACAGAATTCTGAAGACCACTGCTGATGTCAGAGGGATCTTGGTTGAATGCAGAGAGTACCAGAAAGATTTTGTTTGCATTTGACTGACTACGTACAGGCATTCAACTATGTGTATTTTAACAAATTATAAACAACACTGCAAAGAACAGGAATTCCACAAACAATTGTGTTCACATGGAACTCATACACAGAAGAGGCAGCTGGTCAAACAGAACAGGGAGATACTGTGTTGCTTAAAATCAAGAAAGGTATGAGTCTTTCCACCATACTTATTCAATCTGTATTCTAAGCAAATAATCCAAGAAGCTAGGCTATATAAAAAAGAACATGGCATCAGGATTAGAGGAAGACCCATTAAAAGCCTGTGATCAGCAGATGATTACAACCTTCCTTGCTGAAAGCAGAGAACTCAAAGTACTTACTGATGAAGGTCAAAGACTACAGCCTTCAGTATGGATTACATCTCACAACAAAGAACACAAAAATCCTTACAACTGGGCAGTAAACAAATCATGATAAACAGAAAAAGGTCACTAAAAAGACAGGAAGGAAAAAAGCAAAATAGATATTAGGAGAGATACTAAAACTTGCTCTCCAACACAGAGCAGCTACATTGAATAGAAAAACTGATGAACAAAAACAGCTGAACAGAAGATTTCAAAGGGTGGCATGCAGAAAAAGACTGAAGTTGTCCATGATTTCATTTTACTTGGATACATAATCAGCACCCATAGAAGCAGCCAGCCAAGCCAGCCAAGTGCCATCGAGTCAGATCCAACTCATGGCGACCCTAGGGGCCAGGGAAGAACTGAAGCAGCAGTCAAGAAATTAAATGACAGGTGTGCTGCAAAGGATCACTTTAAAATGTTAAAATGCAAAGATAATACTTTGAAGACTAAAGTGTGCCTGGCCCAAGTCATGTTTTTTCAATATCCTTATACGCATGGAAAAGCTGTAAAATGAAAAAGGAAGACCAAAGAAGAATTTATGCATCTGAATTAAGTGTTGGCAAAAAAATACTGAATATATGAGAACAATAAACAAATACGTCCTGGAAGAAAGTACAGCCAGCGTACTCTTTAGCAGTGAGGATGTTACGATTTTAGTTCATATACTTTGGACATGTGATCAAGAGGAGCCAGTCCCTAGAGAAGTACACCATGCTCAATAGAAAGTCAACAAAAAAAAAGGAAGACCTTCAATGAGGACTGACACAGTAGCTCCAACAACAGACTCAAATGTAACAATGATTATGAGGATGGCACAGGACTAGGTTGTGTTTCATTCTATTGTACACAGGGTCACTAGGAGTCAGAATCAACTCAGTAGTACCTAACAAAAACAACAACATACATACTTCACCAGTTTTGCTCTTCTACAGAATCCAGACCCTTGCATTTTCCCTTGCATTTCTGAGCCTGTTTATTATCTCAACCTTGTAATGACAGAGTAGAACTACCCATGGAGTTTCCAAGGAGCAGCTGGTAGATTCAAACTGCCAATCTTTTGGTTAACAGCCAAGCTCTTAACCATTCTGCCACAAGTCCTTGAGGATAATATCTACCATCAATATCTACTGTAGTTACTGTGAAAATTAAATAACGTGCAAAAATTCTAGCACACAGATTCAAACAAGACAGTTCGAAATTTATAAAAAACTGAATGATGTCCCTAATGCCAGAAGACATTCCTTTACGAAATAGGAATAGAAAGCCAAAGGAGAGATCAGGCTGAAGTAAAAAACAAAAATAAAAAATACATAGGTGAGATCAAAGGACTGCGAAGACAATTAACTGCAAAATTAAAATACACATAAGATGAAACATATTTTTTAGTAGATACTGGAGGGCATAAGCAAACCCTGGTAGCATAATGATTAAAGCTATGTCTGCTAACAAAAAGGTCAGCAGCTCAAATCCACCATGCATTCCCGGGAAACTCTACTGGGCAATTCTACTCTGTCCTACACAGTCACTATGAGTGGGAACCAACTCGACAGCAACGGGTTTCCTTTTTTTGCTTGTTTGGACAGCATAAAGAAGAGAACTGTCACTGCAGCAATGGAAGTCAAGCCTAACAGTTCTCTTGTCATTTCTGACAAAGGATGAAATGTTGAGAAAAAAGTGGACAGAATGGGTGAATGGAGATCTAATCCAAGAACTTTACACATTCCCATGGAATCAGACTGGAAAGAAAAATCAAAGGCACAAATGAAAACCTCTCAAAAGGCAGAAATAAAATTGAGGTATTATGATTGTGTAATTTTCAGGTTTTTGTTTAAATATCAGTATAATAACATACATCCACATACTCAGAGATATTAGAAGCCATTTGTTAATATTTTTCTAGTCCAGCCTTCACTTAAGCCAGTTTGGCAAATTAGCCAACATTTACCATTCCTTTTATAAATGAACATTCGCTGTTAGAAAAGCTTATTTTTTACCGAACCAGTACTTTCTGCTCCCATCAATTTACCAAGAATTCATTGTTCCTTCCTAAACATGTGTATGTGCTTGGTATCATAATTACACAGTTTAAATACTTCTCATAGCAACGAAGTTATGAATGTGAAAAGAGGGCTACTGTTTCTATGAAAATAAAACTGAAGGTCTGGAAAACCTCAAAGGCAAGTTGTCAAGAAAATAAAACCCGCTGTGAAACCACGTAGGAGTGAAAACCAAAAATATCAAACTCATGGACATCCAGTCAATTCCAATTCAGTGACCCTATAGGACAAAGCAGAACTGTCCCACAGAGATTCTAAGTGCAGACTGCTGCGTCTTTCTACCGCACAGCAGCTGACAGGTTCTAACCACCAAACTTTCAGTTGGCAGCTAGTACTTTAACCACTGAACCACCAGAGCTCCTTCACATATAGGTTAATTAACTGTAATACATTGGAGAGGGAAAAAAAAATCACACGAATCTAAAAGTGCCGACGCCCATCACCCACAAAGGCCTTTGTGAACCAAGTTACAGGTCTATGTGACAGGGGCAGAGGCATTTCACCTGTGACATATTTCTGGCCATACTGTCCTTGATAATATTTTGCCCTAACTGCACATCCCCCTTCCTCCTGCACCTCCTGACCTTGAAGCACAGAGCTAGTTGAGCTCAAGGTTGGGCCATTACCCAGAAGGCCCTAAAAATTAACATGAAGAAAAAGAGACCACGAGGTATAGACTTCAAGTTAGCCAATAGCTGTGTGGTCAGGGAGCAGGGTGAAAATTATGTTAGCCAATAGATGTGTGGTCAGGGGGCAGGGTGAAAATTACATTACATCAACTATAAAAATAAAGAAAGACATACCTTTACGGGCTGCCATTTTCTCCAAAACTCTTTCCTGTCTCACTCAATTCATTTTCTCTACCGACGCCTTTCCCTCCCTCCATGGGGTCCCCAAAAAGATGTTGGGGCTGGCTCCCGGCATAAAAGGATCCTGTACTCAGAATGCTTTACATCTATTTTTTTAAAAACAAAATAAAATATTCAAAGTAAAAAGGTGTCATTTTATCACTCTCATTAATTGGCATCTCTATCAAAATGAACACACCAGTTCTAATCATGATCAGTAGAGAAATTTTAGGTGGAGCCCAACAGATATTCTCTGTGGTCTACTGGATTATGGGTGACTTTTGTAATAATAACATTTCTGAATAGGTACATGCTATGCACTATGCTAAACATATTATGATATTTAAATCTCATAATAAACCTAAGCAGTCTGACAATTAAGTCTGCGAACTTAACTGTTCTAAGTGCTACACACCTCCTTACTGAGTATCACTACAGTCACCTATGAAGTACTCCCCTTGGGAAGCTGTGCACCGACACCAGCACCTAATCTACCCTTCACAGTAATTTTGTGACTCTTTCCGGAATGGCCATTGCACATAGCAGCACAGTGGCAAGTTCATTAACTTAACTGTATAGTTGTCTGTGAGGGAGTTTTTAGCCAATACAAGTAACTGTATTGGAACATCCTCCCTACTCACTTGATCTGGCCCACAGTAACCTTTTTCTTTACCCAAAGATAAAGGAATATAGAAAGAAAGACATTTTGATAACATTTAGGACATCAAGAGTACGTAACAGGATGATAGCTCTGATGGCCATTCCAGAAAGAGTTTCAAAATTGCTTTGAAGGGTGGACTAGGCACTGGCATTGGTGCATTACTTCCCAAGGGGAGTGCTTAGAAGGTGACCATAAAGCTATTTAGCAGTGAAGTATGCAGCACTTTTTCTAGGATGAGCTTGTAAACTTAACTGTCAGATCTCGTATCAGTTCGGTCCTACTATCTCTACTTGAAAGATACAAAAAGTGAAGCTCAGAGAGATAAGGCAGGAGAGCCTACATTCAAATTCAGGTCTGACTCCCAAGATCATACACTTAGCTACTATACTACTTTTTATTTTCTTCTTTATCTTTTCTATCCAACTCGACAGCACTTGCCTTATCTTTTCTATGTTTTCATTTTTTACAGTAAATATAATCTGAACTAGTTAATGTGTAGGTTTTATTATTTTAGTTCAATTGCTGCCTCCCCTTTTCAAGGACTTCTTTAAATGCCTGCCCCCATCCCACCATGGTAAATAGTAGGTACTTGTTAAATAATGATGACATTACTTAGATAAAACAAATACAAGTCTGTCATCACTCTTATAAAGAAGTGCAACATGGTACATGAAACATACAAATCCTAGAATCAAATTATCCCCTAAAAACCACCAAACCCACTGCTGTGAAGTTGATTCTGACTCTTACGGACCTTAACAGAGCTGAGAAGAACTGCCCTCTAGGATTTTCAAGGCTGTAATCTTTACAGAAGCAGACTA